>JAJJZI010000006.1:5607296-7009121 GCA_024321975.1 Alternaria sp. 'sect. Undifilum'
GTCTCCGAGTGACTTCATGAACGCCTTGATGTCCACATCTATTTGGGAACTGTTCGTAGATCCAAGACCGATATCCTCGAGTACATCGGCGAAGGAGTCGTCAGTTCGGAGTGGAAGTGTTTCGTTGGCTAGCCCCTGGAATTGTTGCACGTCAATGGGCCACGTATTCGCCAACACGGTAGTTGCTGGGGGGACTGAGACGTTTGTCCCCAAGGATACAGGCTGCACGCTATTGGGCCATGTGTCTACCATTGTAGTAGTTTGTCGCAAGGCTACCAGGTTCTATGTCAAAAGAGAGGTAGAAAACGAGCGGGATTGGTAGTTGAAATGGCAATGGAGCGATGTGCTAACGATGTTGAACGTGCGAAGTGATATTGTGCTGGCTGGCTAGGGATGACAGTGAACATGACGTGGAGCTGGTGAGTAAGTGCCTTTTATCAGCACGTCGCTGCCGTTCGCACTACATCTTTGGGCAGTTGAGAGGTGATGTGACGGTAGTAGTAGTAGTAGTAGCAAGGGAATGCAGACGCGTGTCGGAGATGGCGCGGATCTAAGCTTCCATCTAGCTTGGCACGCTCATATCTGCAACCCGTCTCTTGTGCTTGAACCTCACATAAGAGTTGAAATACAAGCACCTTATAGGAACATGGTGCACGCATTTTTCCTTCCTTAGGACCAACACCCGTTGGCTCTCCATGTGCTGGCTCGGAGCCTATGCACCCCACCATCAGAACAAACTTTACAGATTGACTGCGTTAGGTCTAGACATGTGTCCAGTTTGTTCTTATGATGGGGTGTATGTGGTGTTGGAGACTAATCTCAAGACGCCTACAGACAGCGACCAGTTGCAGGAAAACACCCACCCCCACTGGCAACAGCACCCAGAGAACTTCTCAGCAGTCGTCTATCCACATTAGGTCTTTAGCGTCGCAATAGGGATTTCAAGATGGGTGGTAATGGCTAATCTCGGCTACAAGTACTTGGTTGGCAAGTCTCCAAATCCTTTTGTTGAGACTTCCAAACGCTAACGCCGTTAGTGTTTACGTGTCTTGCGCAGTAGCTGTATTACCGAGACTAGACGAGTATCGCTCGAGGCATACGGAGACGGAGTCGTGGTACGGCCAACAGATGGGACCGATAAGCAAAAAGTCCATACAGGGCACTTGTTGCCTGAGCATCAGAGCGTTGGTTGTAACTGGCCGTGAGACGCGTGCGATACTGGTGTACACGTTTCGGAGTCGGTCTACCTTTTGAGTTTGTCGCATCGGAGTCGCATCGATAGTTTGCCTTGCCATGTTTCAGTTTGCACCCATTGGGCATGTGCAGCAGGTAAGCAGAGATACGGTGTAGGCGTAGGATGGTGTATCCGGCGAATATCAGCTCTGCAAGGGAGCCAAAGGGGCCTAGGGCGGGCAAAACGAAAAACGTGCAGTCCAGCGGCGCTTGGACCCGAGGGTGAAATAATAATTCAGTCCCGCCCGACCATACCAGGCCGTCCCCCAACGCACTCTTCCCTGCGTCCTCCCTCCCTTTTTCACTTTTCTTGTATTGTATAGACTCTCCACTCTTCCGTTGGGGCGCCTCTCCAACCACACGTTTGATACCCGCGTTTCTTCCGCCTTTTGCGCTGTTGGGCACCGCTTACGCTTCAGCCGCTGCGAATAAACCCATCGCCTACCTATCGATAAGGAGCCCCTCCAAAAAAGAAATCCCTCGTCGCGGGTTGAGACAACAGACCGGCACACCACCACCACAGGCTTCTCCCGCAGATGCCGCACTCTGAGTCGCCGCCCATGGCTCCTGCTATCGTCGTCGACAAGGCCGGCGCAGCCCCAGCGCCCTCTCAGGAGGACGTCAGCGCTTTTGTCAGCAGCATCGTCACAGCGAAGACGTCGCACGCTTCGGTCGATGCCGCCTACGCACTCACCACCCTCCTCCAGAACTCGGTTGGCTTCCGCGGCCTGACTGGCTATGGCATACTCGAGGAGCTCAAGAAATCCGCCGCCAACAAGAAGGACGCCGTGCGGAGAGAGGGCGCCATGAACGCCCTCGGCGCTTTCTTCGAGCGCCTCCCACGCACACAGCGCCTGACAGAGGTCATCTTTCTCGTCAAGGACGAGGGTCTGGTACCGCTAGCCCTTGACTTGCTGGCAGACAAGACCGGCCCTGTCAAGGAGTCGGCCAAGTACGCCCTCGACTCGCTGTTCGAGAACCTCGGCGCTGAGGCCAAGATCTTCGGCCTCTTGCCTGTGCTGACAAAGTACCTGGGCAAGAAGTCCGGCAAGTGGCAGGGTGCTGCTTTCGCCTATGAGCTCATCGGCCGTATGGCCGACAAGGCCAAGATGGGCATGGAGAGCCTCGAGGTAGAGAAGGAGAAGGACGTTCTCCGTGATGCCATGGGCAAGAAGCTCGAGGGTCTTATCCCCATTGTTGAGAATGGCATGCACGATCTCAAGTCTGAGGTAACATGTCACACACACACACACACACCACCACCGCAAGACAGCTTGCTAACTCTGAACAGGTCGCAAAGCAGTCCATCAAGACGTTGAACAGCCTCACCACC
This sequence comes from Alternaria sp. 'sect. Undifilum', assembly GCA_024321975.1. NCBI lineage: Eukaryota > Fungi > Ascomycota > Dothideomycetes > Pleosporales > Pleosporaceae > Alternaria > Alternaria sp. 'sect. Undifilum'. The sequence goes on from JAJJZI010000006.1 coordinate 5,609,863, forward strand.
CTCCTCCAAAACGACGACATCGCGCCCCGGATACCTCTCCTCGTCAAGGCTATCGAAGACCCCTCCACACAGAGTCTGCAAAAGGCCATCCATGCCCTTTCGCAAACTACCTTCGTCGCCATTGTCACATCCCCTGTCCTTGCCATGGTCACACCCCTGCTTGAGCGCTCCCTGAATACCCCCACCACGTCACAGGAGGTTACTCGCCAGACCGTTGTCGTAGTCGAGAACTTGACCAAGCTCGTCCACGACCCTGTCGAGGCCCGCGCCTTTTTGCCCAAGCTCCGCCCAGGTGTGAAGGCCGTCAAGGACCGCGCTTCCCTACCTGAAGTACGAGAGATTGGCCAGCGTGCGCTGGACGTCATCGAGAAGGCCATGGCCGATCCAGACCACAACATCGATAGCGGCGCCATTGCGAGGACACAGCCATCCGATGTTCAGAAGGTTCTGGAGAAGCAGCTCAGCGCTGCTGGCAAGCTGCTCGACTTCCCTGGAGATGCAGAAGTCTTGGCTGTCACCAAGAACTACCTCTCCGAGATGATCGCTGAAGTCGTCAACCAGCGGGAGCTTCAACGCATCCCAAAACTTGTTGCGCCCTACCTGGAGCCTCTGGTCAACACCGGAGACGCCGACAAGGTTGCAGAGGCCGTGCACCAGTTCTACGTGGACGAGGACCACCGCAGGTTTGGCCAGCCCATCAAGGAGGATGACGGAGAGGTCGAGATTGTCAACGCAGTCTTCTCCCTCGGTTACGGTGGCATGTTGCTCCTCTCACACACAAACCTTCGCTTACTCAAGGGTCACCGTTATGGTCTCTGCGGCCGTAACGGTGCTGGAAAGTCTACTCTCATGCGCAGTATTGCGAGCGGCAAGCTGGAGGGATTCCCTCCTCAAGATGAAGTCAAGACCTGCTTCGTCGAGCATAACCAAGGAGAGGACGCCGATCTGTCCATTCTCGAGTATATTGTTCGCGACCCGCGCTTCGCGGACGAGAGCAGGGAGCGTATTGAAGAGGTTCTCGAGGAGGTCGGCTTCACTGCTGGTCCCGAAGGCAGGCAGTCCCACATGGTCGGCTCTCTGTCTGGTGGATGGAAGATGAAGCTCGCTTTGGCGCGTGCCATGCTTATGCGCGCTGACGTACTTCTTCTCGACGAACCGACGAACCACTTGGATGTTGCCAACGTCGCTTGGCTCGGAAAGTACCTCAAGTCTCACACTGAGATTACCAGCTTGATCGTCTCCCACGACTCGGGTTTCCTCGACGAAGTCTGCACAGACATATACCATTACGAGCAAAAAAAGCTGGTCTGCTACAAGGGCAACCTTGCTGATTTCGTTCGACAGAAGCCTGAAGCCAAGAGCTACTACACTCTCTCGTCTACTCAGGTCCAGTTCAAGTTCCCTCCCCCTGGCATTCTCACTGGTGTCAAGTCCAACACTCGCTCCATCCTGCGCATGACGAACTGCTCCTACACTTACCCTGGCGCTTCCAAGCCATCGCTTGTCGATGCTTCGTGCAACTTGTCTCTGTCATCTCGAGTTGCCATTATCGGTGCCAACGGTGCTGGTAAATCGACACTCATCAAGATGCTTACTGGCGAGACCATTCCCCAAGAAGGTACCATCGAAAAGCACCCCAACTTGCGTATCGGTTACATCAAGCAGCATGCTCTTGAGCACGTCGAGATGCACATGGAGAAGACGCCCAACCAGTATCTCCAATGGCGATACGCCAACGGTGATGATCGTGAGGTGCTCATGAAGCAGACACGTGTGCTCACTGAGGAAGACAAGAAGCAGATGGACACCCCCATCGATCTAGGCGACGGCAAGGGTCCCCGCAAGATCGAGGCGCTCATTGGCCGTTCCAAGTACAAAAAGACCTTCCAGTACGAAGTCAAGTGGATGCACATGCTGCCCAAATTCAACTCGCACATCTCGCGTGAGACGCTCATTGAGAGGGGGTTCAACAAGCTTGTCCAGGAGTTCGACGATCACGAGTCGTCCCGTGAGGGTCTCGGTTACCGTGTCCTGGAGCCCAAAGTCATCTCCAAGCACTTTGAAGATCTCGGCATGGACCCTGAGATTGCGAACCACAACGAAATCTCTGGTCTTTCCGGAGGACAGAAGGTCAAGGTCGTGCTTGCGGGTGCTATGTGGAACAACCCGCATCTCCTCGTCCTCGACGAACCCACCAACTTCCTGGACCGCGACTCTCTGGGTGGTCTTGCTGTTGCCATTCGCGACTACAAGGGTGGCGTCATTATGATCTCGCATAACGAAGAGTTTGTTGGTGCTCTCTGCCCTGAGCAATGGCACGTCGCCGACGGCCGCGTGACTCACAAGGGCCATCTCGCCGTCAACATGGACCGCTTTGAAGACTCGCGCCCTGGATCTAGCAACGTTAGCAGTAACGTGAGCTCCGCTGCGCCGTCTACGACTGGTACTCCGGTCATGAGCGATGCCGAGGGTAACAAAGATGACATGAAGTTCAGGTCAAGGAAGAAGAAGAAGATGACCAAGAAGGAACTCAAAGACCGGGAGGTTAGGCGTAGATTGAGGTACATTGACTGGTTGAACAGTCCAAAGGTATGCTTTTTCCCCTTTCGTACTGATGACGATATCCAGAACAGTTTGCTAACGATTTGACTAGGGTACACCTCAGCCACCTAACACTGATGATGAGGCCGAGTAAATGTCCTCACGCCTGTTTCGGATTACGACCGCATTATGATATCTTAGACTTTGCAGATGTGCATTGCTCGGCGTTTTTTATTATTATAGAGACTTGGATGGCTGAGTGCGATTGCACGATGGAATAGACTATGATTTCTTCGTCTAGCTGCATCCTTGTGATGAATCAAAAGTATTTTACTTCCTCAAGCTACAGTGCTGCTCTCGTTGTTGCCCGTGTTTTTACAAATACGTCAGCCTCTGATCTAGTGTGATGCCTGAGCGTTTGTGCTATGTAGTGCGCTCTAGACACGTGAGGGATTTCCGAAGCGCAACGCGGCGTATAGGACCGCAGTACAGTGACTGCATTCCAGGCGGAGGTGTAGTATACCGAGCTGTACTTTTGCATTTCCCATATGTAGACGCGTAGTGCACAGCTGTTCGAGCTCTTGTCGCCGTGCCGCCATTCTGCTTGAACCGTATTTGATATGTCGTATAGCTCAATACCTCACCTCTTTGTAGATTGCTAGACCATGCATCCATCCAGCACCTTTACTGGCTCATCCGCGTGGTTGTTGGGTGCCGGATGTAGAGCACAGATAATGTGCACATTGCTCCTTCCACCTCCCACCTCCCACCTTCCCCCTCCAACCACCTCCCTCACTCACTCTCCACAACTTGGACCCTGACGGACGAGCTCGAGCTTCTGCCTAGCGGGGTAGCAAACAAATCCTCTGCAGCCTTGCTCCTTATAAGCCCAGCTTTCTTCGACCTTTCTTCTTCTCCTCACCTTATTCCTCCTCAACCTTTCTCTACTATCAAACTCCCACCCAAACCTCATCACACATACCAACACAACACCGAAAACCGCATTACCCTTCTAATGAAGCTCCTGAATCTTGCCCTTGCCCTCGCTGGCCTAGCGGCGTTCGTCGCTTCCTCGCCTGTCGAGACCACCGCCAATGCAGCCACCAAGTACAAGAACGATGGCGTTAACACGTAAGCTACCTCACCTTCTCTAGCTTTGGAATAAAACACGACTTACTTGCTGCCAACAGCTACAAGTGCGAGAGCAAGATGATTGTTCTCTCTTGTGTCGCCTCGGGTACCTGCTCTTTCGTCGAGAAGTGCTCGACCAAGTGCGTCGCGGACCGTCAAGGTGCCGGCTGTACCGGTTCCGCAACTGCTACTGCTGTCGAGTCGCCTGAGAAGCGTGACATCGATACCGAGGTCAACACCGAGGACAAGAAGACGTACGAATGCTCCAATGACCACACTGGTGTCTTGGTCTGCCAGTACGGCTTCTGCCAAACCGACCACTACTGCAAGAAGGGCACCAAGTGCCGCGACAAGTGCTCGTGCTGCAGGAACATCGGTGTTCTTGAACGAGACATTGACGATTTGGACACCACCAGGGCAAGTTTACAGTCCAAGGACTTTCCCGTCTCACTCCCATCTATCACTTCTACTCCCATCGTCCCGGCCACCACGTACGGCTCTTGCAGGCAGGACCAAGCGGGGTTCCAATCTTGTCGAGAGACGAACTCTATGGTTGTTGTTTGCGATGTTGCCGATCACATGTGGAGGTCGGTCGGCAAGTGTCCTGGTGGCGATTGGTGCTGCGAGGCCCGACGCGACAATGCAAATGCAGTTCAGTGCAAATGCTAGGCCAACACCAGCCGGCTTGGGGTACATCTTTGGTACATTATCACTGAGCGTAACGACATCTGAAGATAGTCAATACATACCCTGACCACTCGAGCTCACGCTGCGCTTTCCTCAATTCTCCTCTCTAGATCTCTCATCCGCACTACCATTTTCGACAATTGTACGCTGCTAACAGAACTCTGCAGATGTCCGAGCCTCAATCTGACGTGGCTGCTGGCAATGACGTCCAGGCCCTAACAGTCGTCGAGTCGGATACGTTGGCTTCGCGTGCCAACGCTCCCTGTGTCCCTGGCACATATACCTGCGCGATGAACCCTTCAACGGGTACCGCCTGGATCGTGGTCTGTGGCTGGAATGGTGTATACCAGTACTCGTCCAATTGTGGGGGCATGAAGTGCCTCTCGGATGACACTGGTGTCGCCCATTGCTGGAACACAGGAAAGGAGTGGGATTCGGGTCTTCTCTCAGTCACTCGTCGCGGCGAACTCCAAGATCCATATCCATCAAACGCTCAGCTCGACTGTCAACCTGGATCCCTCGCTTGCACCTGGCGAGACGACACGCAGACCAGCTGGATCATTACTTGTGACCAGTCTGGACACAACTGGGTGTGCTCAGCCAACTGCGGTCATGGTATGGCATGTGACCAATCAAACGGTCTTGCGCATTGTATTCCCCAGAAGCCTACCCTTGGAGCCCGCGATGAGCTGCTCAAAGTTCCATCAGAGCTGGCTCCAGCTCTGGATTGCCATCCTGGAGAATTCGGTTGCAGGTGGAACAAGGCCACAATGACGGAATGGGTCCTCGTCTGCGACCAGTCCGGACACCGTTGGCAGTGGTCATCCGACTGCGGTAAAGGCATGAAGTGCGTCCAAGGTGGTGGCGTTGCGCACTGCGTGGCTCAAAATGCCCTCTTTGAATCTCCGAACACGGTCCAGAGCCCCGATCTCGTTACCCGCCAAGACCCCAACTCATGTGCTCATCCAGATGAGGTCGCCTGCAATGACCACATCGTCGTTCGCTGTGAGAACGGGCATTGGACCGAGATTCAGAACTGCGGGTCTGATCTTATTTGTGCTATCCATGAGAATCGAGTGCCACACTGCATTCCTCCCATGGCCATCGCCGCCTCGACCTTGGCCACTATGGTCGTCGGAGCTGCGGCTTCAGCGAAGGCTTAAGCCGAGCAAAGGATAGGGGGATGAGTTGATGAGAGGACGAGAGTAGTTGGTGTTAGCTACCTTACCGGTATGCTGACGACTCCAAAAGCATGAAAGGTACAGATGATAGTCCACAGTAGAGCTTCATACCCCCCTGAAAGTTTCATCTCGAAGAGTACTTTACAATGAAAGAGATGCTCACTGCACTGGTTGTGCTTTTTTTGTGTACCGCGTCGTGAGGTCCGACAAGGTGATCAACTTTGAGCATATATGACAAGCAAATATAGCCAACGAAATAAGCAGCAATAGACGGACAAAGCCTGTGAAAGCGGAATCCAACTAGTGCAACACCCAGTAAAAGAAACGGTTGACGCTAAGCGCACAAAAGTAAGCGATCGATCGAGTACAACGTCGCTAATACCTAGATGGTGGCGCTAAGCATCTCAAGCCGCGCGAAGTTTGAAGCTTAGTAGAGCCCGACTGCGAGCCACATTAATCGCTACACATCTTCAAGGTAAAAATAAGGAAGACACGCGGAGACGCATCTATCAACTCTAGCTAAAACTTGGAAGTCCAGAGCAAAGACAATATGAGCCCGTCACGAACAAGAGCCCCTTAAAAATAACTGGTGGAGCTCATCTAGGTAGAACCTAGTCTCAGATCGACATCGCGTCCCTGCATACACTCGTCATACGTCGAAAAAACACTCCTTGAATCGACCCGTAGGTGCTTCCAGCTGATCAAGAATGTACGGTAGCGTCAAACTTCTACCGCTGTTCTGGCTTGTTAAATGTTGAAGATTTAAACTTTCTCCCTCCTCCTCCTGAGCTTTCATCTTCACTCTGGACGACGTCTACGAGCTTTCTCTTTTGCCGATTGAACTTTAGCAAAGCCTCAAGTTTGCTGCCAGGCACCAGCCGCGATGTCTTTCATCGTCGAACATGCCAAACAGGCTGTCACCGACAAACAAACAAATGTCGTCATCTTTTCGGCTACGGCCATCGCCCTCTATGGCTACGATCAGGGTATGATGTCACTCATCAACACGAACCAGGACTACCTTTCCACCATGGGCCTTGAGGAGGAGTCACCAGTTGTGGGTGTTATTGTGGCAGTCTACTACCTCGGTTGCGCTGTTGGCGCCGTACTCTTCTCCATGCTCGCTGATAAGCTGGGAAGGAAAAAGAGCATCTTCGCCAGTCTGGCAGCGTCTAGTTTGGGTAACTTGATCATGTTTGTGGCTGGAATGGGCATGCTAGGAAAGAGCACGGAGATTGCATTGGGCGTCATGTTAGCTGGACGAGTGGTTATGGGTTTGGGTGTTGGAGGTATTGACGCAGTCATTCCAACCTACTCTTCCGAGTTGAGCTCAGACGACTCCCGTGGTAAAGCGCTGGCTCAAGAATTCCAGTCCAACATCTTTGGTCTCGTCATGGCGTTCGGTATCAACTTGCTCGTTACCATTCTGCTTGGAAAGCAGAACCAGTGGGCCTGGCGCTTCCCCATCATTGTCATGCAGATCTACCCCGTTCTGCTTATGGCTTTTGTTGAACGCCTCCCGGAATCGCCGCGCTGGTTCATCTTCCATGACCGCCAGGAAGATGCGAAGAATGCGCTCAACGATATTTATGGAGATGGAGGAAAGGAGAAGTTTGATGAGCTGCTCGAACAGCATGAGAAGGAGAAGGATGTGAAGGTTGGATACTGGGATATGCTCACACCCGGACATGAACAATTCCATCCCACCATGGTCACGGTCATGTGTCAGGTCAACCAGGCGCTTACAGGATATGGCGCAGTTAGTGTATACGGACCGCAGATCTTCGAGGTTAGTCATCATGATCGTGATGCTACAGCGGTTTTGAGACAATGCTAACAATGGGGAACAGCTCCTAGGATTTTCAGTCCGCAACTCCGAGTACCTGACTCTTGGAAACTACACATCCTACTTCTTCCTTATGACGCTCGCTTGGCTCCTGATCGACGCTCTTGGCCGACGCCAACTTATGATCCAAGGTTCCATCATCCTCTCATCCTCGTTCGCACTTCTCGCTGTCTTCGGTGGCCTAGCAGCCAACTCTGACTCCATCGATATTCCTGTTATCATCCCCGGAATCATCGGAACCGTCGTCTTGTTCGTAGCTACTGGTGCTTTCGGAATTGGCTGGCTCTCAACTGTCTGACTCTTCCCTACCGAAGTTTTCCCAACAACGGCACGCGCTCAAGGCACAGCCATTTCTGTCATCGTCTGGGGCCTAGCCAACTTCGCCATCACCTTCCTTACACCCGTCTTGTTCAACAATCTCAACTACTTCATCTTCCTCGTCTTTGCTGCAACTAATGCTTTCGCCGGCCTGTGGACGTACTTCTACCTCCCGGAGACTGGCGGAAGGACTTTCGACGAGAACATGGACTTCTTCAAGGAGGCGGGCGAGACGGGAACTTGGAGGGTCGGAAAAGTGCGCAAGGGCGAGTGGAAGAAGATGTTATATGACGATCCTGAGGGAGAGGGTAACGTGGATGCGGAACGCGTACCGCTGTTGCAGAGGGTGGAGGACCAGATTCCTAGTGTGGAACAGTCTAGGGAGCCAAGCCGACAACGCGAAGAGTATGAAGAGAGAACCACCTTTTCATATTCGTCGCAGTCATATTATGACTCCTCCACGGCGTAGTTAAAGTGGTGAACAGTTGTGAGTGAGGCTGGTGGACTCTTTTACGAAGTCCTGCGCTTACATTCCACAAGCAATTATTATGTCCAACTAGCACTAGAATGAACAAGAATATCACGTCAAAGAAGTCCTAAAGGAGCACAATGCGTTAACCTACATTCTGTTCATGAGTGATGCTCGACGTTGTGCCCCACAAGCTAATATACACGATATATAGCCATCCTTGTGGCAGAGAATACCCGGTATCTATATGACCTAAGTACCGACCACGAGCCACGACGATTAGATTGATAGTGATCAAAATCCCAGATTTCATCGTCATCGCTCGGCACGCATTTCGTTAGCCACGAGTTAAATAGATCTGCACACGTTTCGTTTCGTCCATGAGTCCAGCGGCATCAGCACACTGTGCTCAACACCCCCATCATCTTCCATGTTGACCTCAAAGATGCGTTCCATAACGCATACCCTCGCGCTGTGCGTCCTCGTAGCGTACACCACAATTGTTGCGACAGCACAAAGAACAGGCGCGCCATCCGACTCTCCCCAAGATTCCGACATCTACCAATCCTCCTACCTCGGTGGCGAGCATAACCTCGATCCCTCAGATCTCCAAGAATTCACACAACTCTGGAATGCATCTTTCAACCCCGACGAAAAGGTTCATTCCCATGCTCTCTCCATCCCGTCGTCTACGCATCATTAACACCAAATGCAGCACTGGGCGCGCCCCCTCGTCCACACCCTTTCTTCAACCGGCCGCCAAATCGTCTTCACCGCCTCAACCGAAAACCGCATCAGAACCTTTGATGCAGAAACCGGCCAGCTACTAAACGAACGCCAAGTCGCTCAGCCATGGCCCATGGACCAAGCCTTTTGCACAACTCACGTCAGCAAAACACTAGGTATCATGGGCACCCCCGTCATCTACCGTGAAGACGGAAACGAGATCGCGTTCTTCTACGTCAAGAGCTACATCGACGACTACAGAGAACCGGGCGGTGCGTACCCGCCCTTGAACTCCGTGTACTACTTATACGGCGTGTACCTCGATACACTACAGGATCTATACAAATACCCCATGATTATTGATGGCCAACCTTCCGACAACGACGTGCGCAAGATCTTTCTGGGTGGTCTCGTGTTGCAGAGACCGGCGTTGCTGTTGCTAGGCGACGTTCTGTACGCGGGCTTCGGCGGACTATGCGATGCATTCAACTACACGGGAAGCATTGTCGCTGTTCACCTAGCGACGCAGAATACGTATACATGGACGACGCAAGCAGGAAACGCGAGTCTGTACACTGATGACTGGACGGCGTGGCATGGTGGTGGCGCGGGTGGGATATGGCAAGCTGGTATGGGTCTCTCGTCGAATGGCAAAGACGTCTTCGTCACGGTTGATAATGGCGGCGGGTCGACGGCTGCGACGCTTGATATTGTGCCGAGGGAGGGCCACAAGTCCTTGGCTGTTCTTTCGGAAACGGTGTCGCGGGTTACGCTTGATAAGGCGGGTGGTGCTGGTATCCAACTTGTTGATTTCTTCCGTCCATGGGACTGGCAAACAGACTCGGGACAGGATATTGGGAGTGGTGGGTTCGCTGTCCTTGATGCTGGTGTTTTCAAAACGAAGGACGGGAAGAGAATTGGTGTGGCGACGTCGACGAACCCGAAAATGTACGTTATGGAAGTGGATAACTTGGGTGGGTATCTGCAAGGGAAAGATGGTACAGATGGTGTTTTGCAAACTATTGCTTTGGAAGGCGAGGTGTTCGGTGCGATTGGGTCTTACCCCCTCGAAGGTGGCTACATCTTTGTAAACCCTGGTAATACGGCTTTGTCGGCCTATGCATTCACTCAGAACGCATCATCGCTTTTCAGCTTCGCTGGCAAGTCTTCTGGAACAAACGGACACTGGGGCGGCGCGGGCCTTCCGACAATCACCAGCAACAAAGGCCAGCTTGGTACAGGTGTCGTGTGGGCAACGGATGTGCAGGCCGGATTGAGGGCGTTCAAGGCGGTGCCGGCTAATGGAACACTGGTTGAGCTAGCGCTACCGAAGGTGGAGGGTGCCGTGAAGTTTGGTCGACCGGTGTTTGGCGATGGCAAGGTGTTGGTTGTTGATGGTCAGGGACGCTTGATTGCGTTGGGGAGGAAGACGTAGAAGTAGTGGGAGCGATAGATGGAGGAAGAGTGAATAGAAGGGGAGCGGGCTGCATCCAGAGCGGCAGTGAATCCATCATTGATCTGAATAGAACTCGAAGCGCGGGTGTATACAGATGTCTGATACCCCCCCTCGATATGAACTTTTAAACCAGGTCTGAAGTTGCTGCCTTGGCTCTTCTAGGACTTATTCGCTGATCTCGGACTTGTTCTTCGGTCTTAACACCGCCCGTTTCGGGCGAAACTATCAAGTCCGCATCTCTTCCCGCGTCATCTTCGTCTCACCCTTCCAGGCAATAACATTACGACCAACATCGACCTTAAGCAACGGTGCGAATTCGCGCAAGTCTCGGCCACCAATGACAACAAAGAGAGTCGGCATGCACAGACCCCCGCCCGCTTGCATGATGTCGGATCTCGTTCGTTGTCCAACTGAAACTAGTCCAGTTTGAAGATTAGCGTCACTAGCCCATGCGGTGCACTGCATGTGCATGAGGTGTTGGTGGGAGGGGGTGGTTCTTGATATAAAGCTGCTTAGACGTGTCGCTCTCATCTTTTCTTGTCGTTCCAACCGTTTCCATACATACAAACCTCACCATTTCCAACCTCTAGCCGTCTTTGGAAAACCTCAGACTTGTTTTAGACGTCGTGTAACTAAGCAAGATCCTCGGACCAATCACAGCATACGTGTTTGTGAGCAAGAACGAAAAGAGGCGTAATAGGACAAACGGAGACTATATAAACAAGCTTGCTTGTCCGACTTCACTTTTCGTCACCAAAGCTCGCCGACGCTCAGAGTTCCTGCAGGAAGACGAATACGCAATACCGTCACACCAACAAGCACCAAACATGTCGACTACACACCTCACAATCCACGACCTCCTCCGCATAACATACACCTACGAAATGCGCGCCCTCGAAGCACAAGCACTTCTGCAAGCAAGACCACGCTCAGATTCAGCTTGCTCGGTATGTTTCCCACAGGCACAAGGAAGAAGAGTGAGATTACTAACATCAGCCACGCATAGATGCCAGAAATATGTGCACACCTCTCACCACCCACACCATCCTCACCAGAATGCGCAATCCTCGAAACCGACTTCACTGAAACGTACTGTCGCAAGAGTCGTCGGGCTTGAAAGCCTCATCCATCCTACCGCTGTGATTATACGACACGTGATGTGCGAGAACATCACCACGCCATTAGAACCAGCTGCGAGAACGACTTTCCCGAGGAAACCCTTTGTTACTTCGTTGGGCCGAGAACATATGACGAAACACAGACGAGCTTCCGTGCTAGGTACCATCTGGGTCGTCAGCACCTTTCCCCACTCATGGCTATTTACAATGTTTTGGGGCGGAATGCGCGTCCAGCGCAAGGGGCTTGCATGATGGTGGTGAGAATCGGACCGAATACCGGGGCGATCATTGGCAGTGAGGAGCAGGAGCTGACGTCGCGTGGGGAAGGAGAGTAGAGGATTGAGGTTTTTCGCGCATGCGCTCGAAGCGCTGGAGTCCTACGAAGTCATGGAATGGGGCAAAGGGGCTCGATCTTGGGTTATGCTTTGCACTAAGGTACTACATATTATGATTTTACGATGCAATATGCTCCTAGATTATACTCCAGTACCCATGTCTCGATGCTTCGATGTTCTGTGATTTGGTGAAAATGCGCGTAGCTGTCCATTGCAATCGAAAACCACCAAGTCCGTTACTACGCTTTGCTACTTGTACATACCAACTTATTTGGCGTGCGCCTTCGTTTTTTAGAAAATACTTCAAATCTTAATCTGTAGGCGTTTGGCCAACGACTCGAGCTTTCTCTTGAGTGTGAACGCATAATGATTCGCACCTCTAGTAATCTGCGCTTTGTCTTTCCCGATAATTAGACTGTATCTCGAGGTGTATCAAAGCCTCTTCAATTCAGTTCAAAGGCCAGTGTACTGGATATCATGCCAGCCTCTTGTATCGACAGTCGCGAATAAATTGTCGCTCTTCTATGTTCTCTAGTAGAAGGGTTGTGGACACATCATGATGGCGGTTAGAAGGACAGCGTCTTTTATGTAGCGCGGACCACACCACAACGCCATAACCAAAACCTACAGTAGTCGCAGTATGTTTTCAAGTCTATAGGCGCAGTGCATCGCATATACGTATTCTCTGCTTCTTGCAGCAGCAAGACAGCCGTATGAGCTTGCTGCAGGGTAGTAGGGATGGCAGGGGTGTCGCTATTAACGTGTGTTGCCGTGAGCTAAGCTGTAAAGCTTGCTACAACGTTGCAAATTCTACTGTACGCGTTTAGAAAGTTTCCTATGCGTAAGAGCGAAGAATAAGTAGGAGGAGACGGTCCTAAAGGCCTTAAAAGTCTGCGCAACTGCTGTAGAGCGGCGTGCTATGGTGAGGGCGTGGTAGTACGGCTTGAGTAAGAGTAAAAAAAGAGACAAACTAACAATAAACATATACAGAGTAGTAACGCGGCTAGCTACTGTTTAAGGCCTTAAATTTCCGTACGCAATAAGCTAAGTAAACTTACAGCAGAGAACAATATACATTCCTATGCTAGGAAGCTCTGCAAAAAGAAATGCAAAAAGAAATGAACATGAACTTACCTGGGGGCCCTACAACTCGAGATACCCATGAATCGAACCTCTTCGCTTTGCCGGAACCTCTTTGTCGATTGAAGAAGAAGGAAATTATGGACTTACCTGGGGGCCCAAGTCTTCAATACCACTAGGCCATCCATTTTTGTATAGCGAGATGGGGCCCGCTGCTTTGATGGAATAGAGACCGGAACTTTGATATATATACCGAATGGAGTTGAGGTGGGGTAGGTCCAATCGCAATTTGGACTCTGCGGATAGAGGGGCGACACCGTGGGCATTTCGCTAAGGCAGGGCAGCGACAAGGTTGCAGGGGATCCAGGCGACAAGGAGCATCATGTTGTGCATCGTAGCGCTTCATGTGATGCTCAACCTCATTGGGGCGGTTGCTCTGCAAAACAGGTCCTCCTCCGCGGCCACAAGCTTGATCCTCTTCCATCTCCTCAACTAGATCACCCTGCATCAACACTGGGGTGATATGGTTCTTGAATCTACGAGGATCATGCCCTAATCACCCTTAACGCAGCTTGATGTGGTGTTGCATCTCATCTGGCTCGGTGGTAAGCCTTGGCGCAAGTTTGATTCAACATCGCCCTCCCCTCGACCGCAACAACACCACCAGAACACCAACATCGCGCAGTCAAACGACATACTAATACTCGGGAGCGCTCTAGCATCCAGAGCCTGCAAGTAGAAGAGGCATCGTACGTATTCAACATGGCTCCATTGCTGACCTACGGGGCGGCGGCAGCTTTGGCAACATCCAGCAAGACACCCACGAAGCTAACGTCTACTCCGAGCAGCCTGCTTGACCCCGAGAAAGCAAAGGATATCAGCCCCGACACTCCGTCCGAAGGTAGGGTATCGATCATCCTGTCTGCACCTCTTGTGGACATTCGACGCGACAGCAGGCTTTCAACACCATCTTGTAAGGAAACCGGCAACCATGTTGCAAGTGCCTCTCTCACAAGGCTTCGCTGACATTTGCAGGCTTAGAGAAGTCCCTAGGCAGTCTGCAAAAGCTCCCTGATAGCGACAGCCCCTCGAACGAGTTCCTCTTGATCATAAACTTCCGCCCTGGTCTTTGGCGGCCTCCCTCGCGCGCCTTTCGAGGACGGCGACAACAACAGGCCAGCTTCTACCACGAAGCCCAGGGCAGTATTGACAACAGACACAGCGAATGCGCATGGCCCTCCGTGTGAAAAGCTCTTGGCTCAGGGCGACCTCGAGGCCGCATTTGCCACAACAGGCTCCGCGGGTGTTTCCAGATCGGCCAAGGGGCATACAAGAACAACAACATTCTCGCAGTGATTTGAGGGAGACAAGAACCGAGACTGAAAGAAACCAGAGACATTCACACACACCTCAACTACCTCTTGGTTTCGGAGCGCCTTCCGACTGGCCTGCCCTCAACCCGTGAGGTCTAGAGCAGACGAATCTGACGGAGATGCAGAGCTGTGAATGCTGATGGTTTTGTAGGAGAAGACACTCGATGTGCACAGCTTGTCCCCTGCCCCTTCCTCGAAGACTTGGCGAGAGTAAGGCGCCCCTTCCGCCCGATGCGCACTTCAGCCATGCGCTTACACAACTTGACCGAATGGAGATCCACGGAGCAACACAACGCAAAGCCGATCTCGAACCCTACCCCTCGAGGCGTCAGCGGCGAAGCGCAAACCACTGTTGAAGCGGAAACATGCTGGACCCTCGTAAGGATACGATAGGGGCTGGCAGTGCCCACACACCAAGTGAGGGCAGGAGATAGAAGCCATGGACTGAAGGTACAGACCGCCGTCAGGGGAGCATACCACAAGTCCGGAGGGATAAGGACATGTGCCGAGAGTACTGTACATGGAACGACTAGCAGGATACCAATACCCTTGGGCCGGAAAAAGAGATGGACAAAGAACGTCCTGAGATCCAAAGCCTTCACAACCACAAGCGCAATGGTTAAATTGATTGGGAAGAAGTATGAGCGAAGACCTCCGCTTCTTCGACCGTTTACCGTCAATAGGTAACCTTTCGTTGAGCTACTACCCGCCGCGCGTAGCATCCATCTCTTATCCGAAGGGACACCTTCGACGCGAACGCAGGCGAACTGTACCTCTCCAAAAAGGAGGGTGGAAAACTCCTGAAATGAGGGCATGATGCTGAAAAAGGAGCAAAAGGTACTACTACCTTACCGCAGCCCTCGGAGACCCTGGACAGGTGGCGGAACAGCTGGCTAGAGTACTGGATGTCTTCACCGGACATACAGTCTCGAGTCGCTTGCGTTGCCTGATGTTACGCCAATTGCCATCAAATTGGTAACTGCCACTCAACGACCAGGGCGCTTCCCAAGCCGGTCTGCTTCAGGACATAGAATGCTTCCTGTAACGCACTCCAAGCCTGCAATGTATAATGAGACATTTCCTCAGTAGAAGTCTCCTGTGTAAACAGTGTGGCGTCCCTCAAACAAAGTTGTAAGCCACGAACTATCATGGTCGACACGCCTCAGTCGAGTAGTCCTAGCAACCAACTAATTGCCAGTAATAACGACATTGACACACGCCGCAATGTACTCCTCGAGTACCAGATGATCCCGATAACAGCCGGCTCATAATCTCTGGTGCTTTCAGAACGGGGTCCCCAAGAAAAAGGTGATACGGCACACGAGCGCTTCGATTCTCGACCATACTCGTTGGCGCATGAGGATTTCCATTCCTCGATCCAAAGACGAAACCGCGACTGGCAACGACCGAAGCCAACCAACCAAACCTTGCCAAGAAGGTTGGAATAAGTATATGTGCATCCCGTGTTCCTTCAGAGTTTGGACGGTGTTAGTTATGGTGTTGAAATATGTCGCAACGGTACTCCGGCGCAATTGACTCTTCTGACCACAGAACACAAGACAGTCAGATTGGTCTTCGAATCGAACCAGTGCAACCAATCGAGCAACTTGGGCATACCTAACACTTGCTTGCTCCGATCGAAGTGCTCAGTCTCGAGTTGCATCGCAGAAGTGCAAAAAAATCCAAGGAGGAATCTTTCAGTCAACAGTGATCCAATGACGGCAGTGAGCGACATCAACCGCGAGATTGTGTTTGCGTCAAAAAAATAATGAGCAGAAGCCTATGTAGAAGACGTCAGTGTAGATGAGTTACCGATGTTTACTATGCAATCAGCATCAACTGTGGTATCACCACTGCCGCATTCTCGCCGTAACATCAGGTAAGAGCTACATGGTGCTCCCTCCTTTTCGATACTTGCACGAAAGCGAAGCGATGAGTAAAACCTATAAATGCTTGCGTTGTGTCCAGCAGCCGGAGATCCCATGGCTGCCGAGATGCAAGAACGACTCAAGCGTGGCGCTAAGGCACGTCCTTCAACTCAACTTATCAAAGGCATGAGCTTTCAGGCTTGGAGCAGTTGTGTATTCCCATTCCCATCAGACTAGGGATGATGCTGATCCGCGGAGATGGTGGCCTTGCGGGCATATTTCATACCAAAAGTGACCAGCAGGGCTCTGTGTGCAGTCTTTGCGTCCACTGTCGAAATCGATTATTTGCATTATGTGCGTCGTTGGCGATAGTTTCGTTCACGCCTCATGTCATCGATGTGTCGCATCGCGGCAACAGCCGGAATCCTTGTAATCGTCATCGACCTGGATGCCAAGATAGCTAGCATTGGAAAGGTTTGCGCTATAGCGGCATCCAGTAAAGACAACATGTCTGAGAGGGCGTAATTTGTTCTGCGCCCGCTACCGAGTCCGAATGTGCCTCGTTCCTCGCGACTTGCTCGCATGTCCCGATTTTGCGGATGGTGCAATGGCACGGTGTCGTGGCTGATATCCCTTCTCTGGCGCGGGAATCACCGATGTTGGGTCCGTCATCACATTAGAGATGCGAAATGCTCTCCTCCGCCCTTCCTGCTCTATATTTCATGGTGTTCAAGCATCGTGATGCAGTAGGATCCAGGGGCGTACGCCGCCCATGGCGAAACATCGGTATTGTCTTGTGAGGTCGAAAGGTCTTGACAAGCGTCGGTTTGAACAAAGGTGTTGCTATCCACACAACGACCAAAGTCAGGGAGGAACAACCAGCGCCGCCACTCGGTAGTGATATCACCAACGGATGGCCTGTCGGCGGTCTTAATGGAGTGTCCAGTCTCCCGAACATGCAGGAGATTCTTTACGCGTTGCGCGGTATACCAGCGGGGTATTCGCTGTCTTCGTGGCTTCGGAGGTGTCCGGCGTAGGCGCGCAAGCTCTAGGTTAACGAAGCTGGGGAATGCAAGGCGGTGCCAATCTGATGCTGTCGTCGACTGTTGCGGGCATCCGCCTAAGCTATCGATGCTGGAGGCCAGTTTCTGAAACTATCAGTGTTATGGAGATTGCTGCAGATGCCCGGGTACGTCGACGTATCCGGCATAGCTGTCGTTCCCGTCCCCTTTGTGTTGGTGAAGCCCCTCATACACGGTGCAATCCAGTGTGCAAAAGAGGCGCCTCCGTGCCCCTTCGGAAAGCATCACGGAGCGCTCTGACAGCGGCTGCAGTATAGGATGCATCGTGTATGACCATAGCGTGTCTATCATGAGTGATGTGGCTCTATCGGAGAGGCTTTGCGGGTGTTGCGGTCGTTGTACGTTTCGTGAAGAGAGGATGGTGGTGGCAATGTGGGGATGAATTTGTGCGGTCTCCCGCGACTAAGACTCCCGGTTCACAGTCCCCCAAAGACGCCGCAGAGTATCCGCAACATCGGAAATCATCCCCTTGTTGGAACGTCCATGGTGTAGGAGTGACGAGAGCGGGCGAAAGGCGAGCGAAGTCTGTCAGCCGATTTATCAACGCCAGCCTAAGAGGGAATCTTGACGGCACGACGCAAGCTAAGAAATCGAGACAAGCATACGCCTATCGCGACCCCAATGTCGCAGACAGCAGCATGACGCAGGGTGTTAGCATATCCTTTGTGTGTAGGAGCAGAGTGTTTGGCCGCGAGACGAGCTTCGCCGCAGTAGCGTTGGCGAAGCATCCCCGCCTTCAACTCCAAAAAGCTCCACGCGATAGCCTACGGTAACCCAAGAAAACGCAACACGGTTAGTCGCAAGCACATCAGAGTATAAAAAAACTCTCAAAAACTAAGCTGCACACAGAAATGAGACAATAGTGTAGGCGGCTTCATGCTGCTAATCGCGCCGCAGTAGACGCGTGCTACATCTTTCCATATCAAGATGAATATGCATCTAACTCAGCCGACAGATCACGCAGAAAGCATTTGAAGTTATGGGATCGTTATTCATTTCCGTTCTTCGTGTTCGACAAGGCCCAGCAAATAGGACCACCAGAATTTTCTACACTGCCAATGTGGGATATATATAGCGCTCGTGCTCTCCAGATCGTCCATCCAACGCCAGGCTTACAGGACAGTAAATGGCCAGCATTGTACAAAAGGAATGGGCAACATCAGAAATGCCAGTCTATCACATATGGAGACTCGGCTAGATCGACAACAGTCGCCAGGGAACAGCCACGGCAAATTGTTCCTCTGCTATCTCAAACTACCTTCTTCCGGAGGAAGTGTGATGATTTTCGCCTCTGCTACCCGCATAATGTCTCCCGTGCAAGCGATCGCGGTGATGTCGATGCTCAGGGCTTTGCATACTGCTGGGTCCACTCCTGGGCCGTCTTAATAGCTTGCGCCTGGTTCTCCTTCCATGCCTGCGCAACGTCGTTCGCGAGGGGATCGTCCGGGTTGGGAGCGCCCAGGAGCGCCTGGATAGACAGCAGGATGGTACGAATTTGGAGCGCGGGCGACCAGTTGCCTAAACTAATTAGCCAGATTGGTGGCGTGCAAGATGAGGTTTCCCGTACTCTTCAGGACGTCCAGGCAGATGCGCCCTAGACGGTCGATGTTTGGGTGATAGATCTTGGTGAGAAAGCGAACCTTGGGCGGGGTCATGGGGTAGTCGTCCGGGAGGAAGAGTTCGAGCTTGAAGACGCCGCCTACGAGGCCTGTTAGCCAGGATTCGAAGATTGCCATGTGTGCGAACATACCCTCATAAGGAGACTGGCTGGGGCCGTCGATGGTGACATCGAAGTACCGGAGGTTGTCATCGTGGGGCGTCGCGCTGATGCCTTGCACTCTGTACCGGCGTCTTCGTTAGTAAGGCAACAGAGATTTGTACAGCACATGTGCTCACGGCTCGTTGACCAGGCGCTCGGTTTCCTTGATGATTCGCTTGGGCAGCGCCATAGCTGAAGGCGGGGCCGGACTCGGTGGTGGTAGCGAGGGAGTGGTCGCGGTGGATGGTATTCACGTGTGAGAATCTGCAATGGTCGTCGAGGCCGCGCTGCAAAGATGCGCCTTTGTGTCTCTGGGTCAGGAAGAACGAGGCCGTGTCTTCTCATGACGAGGTTTGATCCTGCGTAATCGGTCGGGCATCCCACCGACGTTGCCCAACACGGTTTAGGCTGGCAAGTGGCATGTCCATCGGGGGGGGGGGGGGGAAGGCGCGCCAAGGGGCCAGCCCTATCACCAACATCAACACCATCTCTCTCACCCAGCACGGCCAAGTGTGCCAGAGGCAGGATGGCGACCACAGGGGGTGGGCCATCGTCGGCATTCAAGTCGCCAACATTTGACGACAATGTCGAGATCAAAGTAGATGACGATATTGGCGCCGCAAGCATAAGCCCTGCAGGGCGCGACGTCGTGCTCGCCAGCAAGAATGGCCTCCGCATCATAGATCTGGACAACATCTGGTCTCTGCCCCTCTTCATCCCAAACCAATCTTCATGGGACGTTGCAGACGTGCAATGGTCTCCTTTTGCAGCACGCGCCGAGTGGATCGCGTCGACGAGAAACCAGCTTGCGCTTGTATACAATCTCTCCATGCCTTATAACAACAACAAAGCGCCCATCGAATACACCTTACGCGCACATGACAGGGCTATAACAGATATCAATTTCTCCGCGCACCATCCGGACCTTCTGGCAACGTGTGGCGTAGACAGCTTCGTCTTCGTACATGATCTTCGCAGCCGGCAGGCGCCATTGAAGCTTGCCGACTATACAGCTGGGGCGACCCAAGTCAAATGGAACCGTCAGAATGATAAGATTATTGCAAGTGCTCACGACAAACATCTTCATATCTGGGATACTCGTCACGGAGCAACCCCTCTCTCCACCATCACCGCGCACACCACCAAGATTTACGGCATCGACTGGGATCGCAATGACGCGAGTAAGATCATGACCTGCTCACTCGACGCGACTATCAAACTTTGGAACAATGTGGGCTTGAAAAACAACATCACAGTCCCTCGCCGTGTCATTCGCACTCATTACCCTGTATGGCGAGCACGACACACGCCTTTCCCGCACGGTATCCTCGCCATGCCGCAACGTGGCAACTCTTGCCTATGGCTATACAAGCATGTCAACGATAGCGACTCCTCGACGTTCACCAATGGTCATGCCAATGTCTTTCAGCAGCACGAACCTGATGCACAAGTTCGCGAATTCCTCTGGCGCACACGTGGTTTTACCGATGATGGATTCGACAATCGTGACTTTCAACTGGTTTCCTGGGGCACCGACCGGCGTCTCGTACTTCATAAGCTACCCTCCGAGGATATAGAGAAATGGGTCGGTCACCGCAAAGGCGAGCCACTCGTGGAAAAGCCCAGCACGACGCGAAAAGGTGCTGTGTACGTTTCGTATCGGGATGGGCCTATACCCACCACTACTGCCAACACCCAGGATGAATTCGGCCCTCCTCGTGCTCCACGCAAAGGTAATTTGTCAACTCTCTTACAGAACTACTCACTAAACGAAGAGACTTATACTCCGCGCTACCATAGTCAAACCCATCCTCGGGTACACCCGGAGACAATTCCTCGAGAGACCATGACTGCCCGACCGATTCGACGCAATGACCCACGCGTGGTTAACCATATGAAATGGATCAACGGCGTCAAATTTGGGGGTGATCGCCATAACAATGTTAACGACCACGCTCGGCCCAACCATTACGATCGCACCGAGAAGCAGCCGTATCAAGAGCAAAACGACCTTGCTGCCGAGATTTCTTACGTAGGCAACAAGTACAAGAAGCTTGCTTTTGAAGAAATCGATGTTCCCGGACGCCGCATCAAAGTCTCCTTCAACGGTCCCTGGGGTGACTGGGATACAGCCACAAATGAGCCGAAGCTTGTGTTCCTCCGGTTTACCATCAGGTTTCCAGCCTCATACCCCAAGGCCGTCGAAAGACAACAATCAGACACCGTTGTTGGCAGGACACCGACCCCACTGGAGATCGAATTCGAGAGAACCACAGCCGCGATCAGCAAGGACCACCAAGAAGAACTGATCAACGACATGCACCGCATTGCTGAAACCTGCGCAGATCAACAACGAGAAGCTCTGGAGGCGGTTCTCTCGTATGCGTTGGGTGAACGAGCACTGGATGATAGCCTGGATCTGGGCGAAGACGATGACCTATTGGAAGACCTTGGACCACTGCCTGGAGAGAGCTCTAGCGAGGACGAGGATCACGAGGGCGAGTTCACTGATGATATGATGCAATCCTCTCATACCAATGCTAATATTCCCCTGCCAATCCAGTGTACCGCACGGTTCTCGGTAGATGGATCCCTTGTAGTTGCAAGAATACCCACTACAAAGTCAATGCCTGGCTCAGAAGCATTCAAATTTCAGATCACCAGGAGTTTGCGTCAAGGTGCCCCAAAGAATGACATCTTTGATTCGTTTGGCCGCTTTACCTCTCGACGCCCTGAGGCCTCTGACGGCGCATCATCACCATCATCGTCGGTTGGTTCATGGGAAACATCATCCACCCCATCGTCATCGTCTGGCTCCGATCACGCTGGAAATGCACACATAGGAAACTTCCAGCCGCCACTGGCTTGGCAAAAATCGGCCTCCCGATTCCAGTCGCGGAACTCTTTACCGTCTTCGACTGGCATGGGGAAGCGGGCAGTCAAGACTAAATCCACGGTGTCTATACTCTATTCAGCTACTGATGATTTAGTTCCTAGTAAACGTGAACTGGCGGAGGAATACCGAATCTTTGGACCTGGACCCGTTATATGCGAGCACAACTCTGCAGTAGCTCGAAAGTACGGTTATGACGACCTTGCGGATATCTGGATCCTTTGTAAACTTATCTTGAGCAACGAAGTGCCCTTGGAAATTTTACCTCAAAAATACCGGAGAGATCAAGTTCTTGTGCTTGCGCGGAGAGCTCTCGTGAGAATTAAACGCAAGGACAGTGGACTGGATCTTCAATTCGATGAGGCAGACACGGTGGCAAATCCTAGGCTCAAGGCGCGCGTGAATTGGGGCCACCACATTGTTGTTACATGGCTGATACCTTCGCTCTTTGACCACTTTGAACGCCTGGCAGATACGCAGATGCTCGCTATGCTGTCATGTATTTTTGCAGAACCTGCTACCCGTGAAGGAGTGACCTCAGCCATGGCTAAAATGCGGCAATCTCAGCTTCCTATGTCCATGGAAGCACCCGCCTTCTCCTTGGACTATTTCTCCTCGGTGGACGCTGCGTGGAGTCTATTCAAGCCTACGATCTCTATCCCATCTACACCGTCGCATTCACGCTTTTCACGCTTTGCGACACCAGCCAACGAGTTTGCGTGGCAAAGACTAGCCAAGAATCTCGACACGTATGGAAGCCATGGAAGTTCTAATGGTCCGTGGGGTAGTGATAATATCAGCTCTGATCCCGTCACCCCGTACTCTACCGGTAACACGCCGCCTGCCTTGTCCAGAGCGTCTACAACGAGAAGTGTGCAGACAGCTAACCACACGCCATACGGGACATCACCGGAGCAGAATCACACAGCGCATAAGAAGAGTTCTACAGCAAATTTTGCGAGTGCCGTAGCCGCGTTATCGCGTCCATTTGCAAACGCAATCTCGTCTTCACCGCCAGTGAGATCACGCATGGACGATCTTTCGACGTCAGCACCCACCAGCAGTGTTACCTGGGGAACAACGACATTTTATGGCAGTGACTCGCACGACCAGAACAACATGTCATGCTCACGCTCGAAACACGGCAAGCGAGCCAGTTTCGGACAAGCGGAACAAGTCAATGTTAACTACATTGACGATTCTGATTCCGACTACGACAGAGTAGACGATAATGGCGGTTACATGACGACAAGTACAAGAGAAAACAACGTGGGTGGCCCACTTCGAGACGGCACAAGTACTAGAGGAGTTATCAAGGTGACGCTCAAGAATCAAGACCAATTCGATGATGAGGCATGTTTTAGTCGGCCACTGCTAGACACAAGTAAAGACTGGTTGCACCGAGCCTGGCGCGAGCAGTATGCTGAGATGCTCAGCCGCTGGGGTTTGGTCAGTGTACGGGCCGAAGTACTGAAATTCAACGGCCTCGTATCGTACTTTCCAGCCGAAGCTCCTCGTACTGGCCCAAAACATGGCTCAGTGTCTCTCGCACTCAAGAGATGTGCAGACGAAGACGGCGAGGAAAAAGCAACGAGGCATTTGTCACGGGGTTCATCGACACTGGTGGTGCCTCCAACCCCCACCACGGCGCAAATGAAGCGCTCATCCGGTCCATCACTACGCCACTTCTCTTTCAACCCAGAAGCAACAGCGTTTCAGCCTGGAACGTTTGCCAAGGTCCTGCCGGAAGACGTGGTACCGACTCCTGATGCATTCATTCCAACTGAGCAGTATCTTCGTCTTTCAATACCCGTTCCAACTCCGACACGGGAGTTGGACGAGAAGGTTGCTGGTCTTGGCACATCACCTGGTCGGAGTAGATTGCAGCCACCACCCAGCCGAGCGAGTAGGCCGAGCTTGTCGCGAGGCACATCGAACGTGTCGGCCGGTTCGTCATGGCGCGAGGGTCGCTCGCGCACGAAGCGCACGACGACGCCTTCCAAGGCGGCCAAGACAGAAATGGTATATAGCTGCAGCATCTGCTGGATCCGTGTCTCGGGCCTTTTCCACCTCTGCCCATCGTGTGGACACGTTGCGCACATGGACTGCATGGATGACGAGATGGGTATGGACGATGGCGAATGCGCAGTCGGCTGCGGTTGTGGCTGTGGTGTCGAAGACGACGACGAGCGCAGCAGGATGGAGGCGTACATCGAAGGAGTGCGTGCGGCAAATGCTGCGGGCATGGCATGGGAAGAGGGCAGTGAGTGGCTGCCTAGTGGAACAACGACGCCTGCTCTGTATGCCGAGAGTGCACATGGTGATTTCATGACGGGCGGCGCGAGCAAGATGGTGGGTGCTGGTGAAGAGAAGCGGAAGGAGAGACTGGGCGGACGCAGCAATGCCGTGAGCCCTACGCCCACGAGGACGAAGAAGAAGGGAAAGAGGAAGGCTAGGGCTTCGGGGTTGAGCTACTACTGAAGCATGCCTGGCTGCGTCTGGTGAGGGACAGGGAAGAGACTCGGAGCCGCTTCGTCGTGTGCCGGCTGGAGCAAGGCCGATGGAGAATATACGCGGCGGCCTCTTGGACGGGCTTCACCGCCGGGCGACGGGCGTACAGCGTAAGCTGCAGGGTTCCGCCGTTCCCCCCACCGGCCTGGCGCCACCGGCGCCTGCACCACATGCCAAAGCAACGGCTAATTCCAGAAGTTCTGCCGTCGCACAGGCTGCTCGACTCGCACTGCCAGGCGCAAGACAGGCCATCAAGAAGCTCCCGATTGCGCACGACGGCCGACGACGGACGGCGGACGCGAAGCCGGTAGGTGCGGCGCTAAGCAGCAGCCGTGCATCTCCCATCTCCCCAGCTTCTTCTCCACCTTGGCTACTGCGTCCCTCGTGCTTATCTGCTAGCCGTCCCCCGACGCTTCTGCTCGTTTGTGCTTAGCTAGCCACCTGTTGTCTTGTATATGAGATCACCGGTTGCCAGCAAGCTTTCCCCAGCGGACCAACGCTCGCACCATCCGCGGCACATGGCTGACGCTATTACTGTCCCGCCGCCCGCGTTCGTGCTCGAGTCCCCGGAGACGGCTCCGATCGACATCAGACCCGCTAGGAACACGGCATCTGCATCGTGCTCAGCACCCAACAAGGCTCCGGAAACTGCTGGCGTCACTAGGAGGAAGCAGTCCAAGAGCCGCAATGGTAGGCTTATGCCCTGTCCACTCTTGTCGCTTATACAATATAAGCATGGCTGGAGGCATTCCTCCTGCTAAGCACCATGCTGACTTGTCTGCATAGGATGTGTTACCTGCAAAGCAAAGCGCTTGAAATGTGATGAGAAGAAGCCTACGTGCCAGCAGTGCGCCAGACGCGCTGTGACATGCGGGGGCTACAAAAAGGACTTCAAATGGAGACCGTTCGAAGAGCCGAACAACGCAAGTAAACCATCTCTCAAGTCGCGCCAAGGTCAGTTCTTCTGTAGCCCCATTCATACACACATCTGACGGGCTCAGCCTCTGCTTCCAACATACCGACATCTGTGCCCCCACCATTCCAAGGCAACCCCACCTTCCAGAACCACCAGCATGCCTTCACTGGCACGCCTCACAGCGCGTATTATCCGCCCCGTCCGCACTCATACCCCTTCATGCATGGTCCACCTTTACAAACACCCTTTTCCCAACCCTCATTTCTACCCACAGAGAACCTCTTGGCCGTCTCATCAGCAACATCACCCTTCGTCATCCCTCTTCAGTCCATATCGCCCGTAGGCTCATATGCACCGCCATCTTTCGAGTCACATAGCCTCGTGGCGGCTGAGAGCACGACCACTGCCCAAACCAAAGCAACTACCGAACCAAGTACATCACCTGGCCAGTCGCCTCGACTTCTAGACCTTCTTCAGCCAGGAACGGATCTTAGCATACCACCAGAGGAGTATTCCTCTTATGTGTCTCAACATGAGGCCTTCTACCAGCCTTCGGGCTTAACACCACCACCTTCAACCGAGGAGGCCGGCATCGAAGAACTAGTGCGCGATGATCATGAGCATTATGCAAATTGCGTCGCGCGCTTACCATCTCCCTCTCCATCGAGCTCCTCAGGCTCTTCTCCAAATTCCCCCGATTTCAAAATACCTGCCCAGGTACAGCTGTCCCTCACATCAGCCGAATCAATCACGCGACGCTACGACAGAGATACCTGCGGCGTGCTCTCAGTGAAAGATGGTCCTACGGAGAACCCATGGCGAACTCTTATTTGGCCGCTTACACGCGACTGCCCAGCACTCTATCATGCAATCGCATCCATGACTTCTTTCCACCAGTCGAAAGATATGCCAATTTTGCGTATCCAGGGAATCGACCATATGCGAAGCGCCGTACATGCACTAGCTGCTGGCCTCCAAAACATGCGTGTTGATGCAGCCATCTCGACCACGCTAGTACTCGCTTTTGCCGAATCCTGGGATCAGCATATCAGCACAGGCATCAATCATATCAAAGGGGCCAAGATCTTGATCAATCAAGCACTCGTGCAGCATCGCCACATGCCAAAACAGGGCGAGGAGTGGACTCGGCTGAAGTTCCTATGCAACACTTGGATCTACATGGACGTCCTCGCCCGCTTGACGTCCGCTGATGAAGACGAGGCTTATGATGTAGACGCTATACAAGAAAGCATATATGTTACCGGCGAGACAGAACCCACTCTTGACCCTTTGATGGGTTGCGCGCATACACTTTTCCCCATTATCGGCCGGGTGGCCAACCTAGTTAGAAAAGTACGGAGATCCGACGGCAATGGTCCCACCATTATATCGCAGGCGGTACAGTTGAAATCTCAGCTCGAGGAATGGACCCCCCCATCTTTCATCGAAGACCCTGAGGACGAGACGACAAGTCCGCATGACACGATCAAAACTGCACTCGCTTACCAAAGTGCCACATTACTCTACCTCCATCAAGCCGTACCGGAAATTCCATCTGAATCCCCTGCTGTGCTCGCAAAGAGAGTACTATGCGATCTGGCGACCGTACACCCGCGCTCTCGTTCGATAATTGTTCACATCTACCCTCTCATGGCCGCTGGCTGTGAGGCAACCGAGCCTGATGAGCGTGAATGGGTTGCAGAGCGCTGGCGCCTGATGTCTTCGAGAATGAAGCTCGGGATCATAGAAAGGTGTTTGGAAGTTACGAAAGAAGTCTGGAGCCGACGCGACGCCCGTGCACTGGAGCGTACGTCGATGCACATGACCGATATTATGCAGAGCCACAACTTTTCCTTGCACACGCCCACGGAACAAGAACATGACAGTTATCCTAGTGATTTTGATGGAGATGGAGACTTTTGTTTCCAAGAGACATCGGACTGGGAAATGTCGCGGCCTAATGATACGGAAACCCCGGATCTTGTAGTCACAGTCAAAGATCGCTTGCACTGGTTGAGTGTCATGAAAGAATGGCAATGGGAGATCCTTCTTGGATGAACAGCAACTAGGTTTGTGTGTACTCACTGGCGTATCTACTACATCTTCACGCCGTATTCACAAAAAGCAACTTCTCCTGTGGGTCAGCGAGTCAGAAATTCTTGGTACGACTGCATCATGATTCATCCCGATGTTCCACAGCATCTCGCGCCCGATTTGAGCGCACTTTGTTCGCATTTCAGGTTAGCCATTACTCTGCTCTGGTGATTACTCTGCTCTGGTGTTTGCGTTACGAACTACAAGGAAATATCGCTCAGCAAATGTTCAAGGTTATGCGGAAGGCTCGTCGAACGATCTCTCAAGAAAAGAGCGAGCAGGGAAATCATGCCTTACGGCCAATTACAGCGTTTGAGCTACCCGTATCTTTTCAGCAACTTGCTGCCAACATACCCGTCTTACTTTGATCGGCCTTCGTGCATACGAATACCATACATAACATCTAGTTCTATTGACGACAATCCATCATTTTGTCGGTTCTCAGAACTCAAAGACCACTCCCCGTTCCAGAGTGTGCTCATCAAACTGACCCGTGTGGTGCGATCGTTTAATTACCTGTGCGTCACCTGGGCGTCCAGTGTCAACGTGCCAGCACGACATATACACTACACCCTCCTCTCGAGGTGGCTTGCATGCTTGTAGACTGCCTGAAATGAATACACGTTCTTGTATGCTACAGTGGCGGCGCCAGACAGGTACAGGCTGTCAGAAAGCAGCCAACCGTAATACGGCGCTACGGTGTTACAGAACGTATGACCTGTGCTCGGATGACCGATCATGGAGCGTAGAAACGTATCATACACAGCCAAACTCCACCGTATGTTGAATATGCGACTTATCACATCCATAGTTGAGTGTCGTCCAAGTGTTGCATATCAAGTCGTCGTCATCAATGTCGGCCTCCTACTCAAGGTAGACTAGCAAGATGCGGTCATCCGATATGCAACGGGAATCTACATGAGCAACAAAGCTACTGTGGTCCTGTAATCATGTTGAACGAACACCTGCAGCAAGGGTCGAGTCCTGCGGCATGTTACAGAGATGGTGGTGCATGCTAGGAGCAAGTCGCACGATTGAACGCTTGACGACTTCCGGCACTCTCGCCTGATTGCCGCGAGGACCAAGCGCCAGTCTACAGGTATGACGGAAGGGCGGAAGCCGAATACCGCAGTGCGCTCTCGCAAAAGAAGACAAGTCTCTCTGAAAGGCCACATCATTCAGCCAGGATCGTGTATCGACGCAAAATAAACGTACACAAAGCGTGGTTTCTAATATCAAAAACAAGTCAGATCAAGTCCAAAGTCCTCCAGTCACACTGCCGAGTCAGATCCACACATCATTGTTCAACTCTTCATAAACTTCACGGGAGGAAGGAGATCTCCAGCAGGTACCCGACCTCCATCCATCCAGTACTCCAAGAATCCGCGCGCCATCTCGGTAAAGATCCGACTTAGTACACACAGACAACGGGAATGTGCAGGTCTGCACTTTTCATATATGCAGGTACATTCTTTTCTGGAGTTTCTCAGGCCGAAGACGGACTAAGACACAGCGACGACAAGCGCCTGACAGCCCACTATATGTACCACGAGACACTGGCGCTCATCAAGCATCAACCCCCGTCCACCACGCTACCACCATTGTCAAAAACCCTTCACGGCGACACCGGTGTACATAAGTTATGTGTACTAGGAGTATTATTGGTGGCGTTTTGCATTGAACGAACATCCTCCCAAAAACAGTACACACTTTCTCACCTGACGTGACCGACACATTGGTGGCGTCATTCGCCTCACGTTTCACCCCGCACGTTGATCTGTTGAGGCTTGGATTGCGAGCTGTATCAACAATAATACCGAGGGCGTGACTGTGAGCGTACTACGGATATTGCAGCATGGCAAAGCGAGATCGTGGTGAAGCGAAACGAGTACCTACGAAGAAAAAGGAAGGCAACGTGAATGTTGGGGCGAAGCAGTGGTTGCAACATCACAACCTCATTCTTTAACGCGACCAAGAGACAAATTAATAACTTTTCAAAGACATGAATTACAATTGTTGGGGGTTTCCATCCAACGCGCGAACTACCTATGATAGCCAGTCTTCCTTACCATGCCGTTACCCTACAACCTCTAGGTTTACTCTTCAGCACCAGCTTGAGGCTTCACCTCAACCGCCTTAACCTTTGAATTAGCAAGCTTGATAGTCTCCATTTAATCCCGGCTCAACACCTCCGCAGCGGCCAACTTCTCCTTGAGCCTATCGATGCGCCTATAAGACCTGGCCTCACGGCAGCGCAAGAAGTGAATCGTCTTATTCTTTTCACGAAGCTGAGCAAAATGAGCAGCGGCCAAGTCGTCGAGATCTTGTTGGTGCTGCTCGTCTGTACAGTTGGTAGAAAGAGACTCAGGCGGCTTGGTAGCCATCTCCTGTGCTTCCGCTAGTTGCTCTGCCAGACCCTCGATCTGGAGTCTAAGAGAGTGAATGGTCTCACTGCTAACATGGTCATTGAGATGGATACGCTCCTTGAGCTCCTTCTGTGATTTTTCTAGATCCGCAATCTCGCACTCCTTGGCCCTGAGCGCTCTGGAAATCTCCGGGAAGAGGTCTTGGTTGAGCTTAGATTGCTGAATTAGTTCTTCGTTTCGCTTCCGCAAGTGATGGTTTTCCTGGGCTAGCTCATCATTCTCCTGCATCAGAGAGGTGGGTGGAGGGGTGAGGGAGAGTGCGGTGGATGTGGATGTGGATGGCGTTGGTATTACGGAGACTTTGCGGCGAATCATGTTGGTGAAGAGCCTCGCTTGTTGAGGCTTAAGGGTTGATTGAGCGGACATGTTGCTTATTTATGGGTATGAGTGTGCGGTGAGTTGCGGTGTTATCAATACTCACGACACGGGTCAATACGATCCTTCGGAACGTACAATGAGGTCCGAGTCAAGCCTGGTACTATTGCTAGATTGTATGTATGTGTTCGTTGGGAGGATTCAGCTTAAATCTACTACAACTTGTGATAGTTTTGGTGAACAATGTAGAACATTGTACATTCACAAGTCAAGCACATTAGACACTGTTACACGCTAGAAAGATGGCCATGTGCGGCAGAGAACATGATGGAATTCGAAGCCCGAAGGCTCTTGCCGATGGGGGAAAGTCTATCTAAAGAAACAAAAAGGGAAACTGGAGGGGGAAAAAGGGCAGGGGAAGACAACCGCACGAAACAGCACAAAACATCTTCAAACCTCCTTGAAGATTCCGCTCCACTTCTCCTCCCCAACACGAAGAACAACCTTCTTCTCCGGCACAATGTGCGTCTGGACGAAGACGCACTCGGTCTTCTCCATGTCCCGAAGGACCACCACCTGCGTCTCCACTTCTCCCTCCAACGCGCAGACTTCTGTCTCCAGGCGCTCGATCTCGGCGGCCGCAGCCTCTCTCTCCTTCACCAGGGCGGCGTTGCGGTCCTCCAGCACCCTGACGCAGTCCTTGTACTGCTTCTCGATGTGCGCCAGCGCCTCAGCGGCGGGGCCGGACGAGACAGCGGGGTGCTATGCAAGGTAGGATGTTAGTGCTGATCTGGGAACTATAGAGGTGCCGGGAGGTACTCACGTGGGACTGGACGAGGATATCCAGGAGGGCGGCGTCGACGTCGTAGTCGGGGTTGGGTACGAAAGGAGCTGAGTAAGACATGATTAGTCTTGGTATTTGTCAGATTTGTTGGTTGCAATGTGTTGTGGTAGAGGTTTGATTGCTGTAGGAGGTATTGGAGGTATTGGAGGCTAGAGAAACAGAAGCAGGACGGGCGATTGAGAAGTTTATATGCTAGGTATGAAGATGGGATGGTGAAGGTGAATGGGGAATTGTCACTTCAGGTGAAAGGGGATTTCCTCGAAGATGTTCGTTTTGGGCTATACAGAAGCTATTGTTCTACGCTCTCTTGAGCTGCATGTATGCCTGTGTTTCTTCACCTACGACTCTTGTCTTATTCCTTGTTCTTTTCCCGTATATGCTCATACGCCCTTCTGTACGAGCTCTGTGACTTGTTGTTCGATGGCCTTGTCGTCCAGACCCTTCAGCGACAGCTTCCTCTCCTTTCCGAAGTCTATCCCAGATTATTAGCATTGTTCCCTTGTGTGTTCTTTCAATACATGACGCACCGAATCGTGCATATACGGTGGGCTGGGTGCCGCTGGCTTCTCGAATCATGATGGGAATGGATGGGTTGGCCTTCTTCATGGTGGGGTAGCTTCGTGTGAGGAAACTCCTGTCCCTTTGGTCAGCCCAATTCGCTCTGCCCCATCCCCCCTGCTCTTCTGCGTTGCCCTGCGCATTGCGCTACGCTCCTTCACTTGGTGGTCGCATACCTTGTCGCGGCGCTGTGATCACTAGTCTGGCAAAACAAGAACCTCAGCTCCTTGAGCCCACTTCCGAATGCTTTTGATGCCATTGTAAGGACCGTTGTGGTTGTGTGAGGGTATCAATCGGTGTCTGTCGTCACTCGCGCTGCAGCGACATTCAGTGTTCGTCGGAAGCTGTCAGGAACACGCCTTACCCAAACGAGCCTGGCCAACCGGAGCGACCCCATCGTAATCCCGGGGTTGTCCATCACCAACGCTCGAGCCCGACATCGCGACCACAATCCGCACACGACAATCGCTCCAGACTCAACTTCACTCCGGACAACCCTATTACTCTTTTCTGTTCTAATCGGATCGCCGACCTCGAAATTAAAGGAGAAACACAGCGACTATGTCATTCCGCCCCGGCTCCCGCATCTTCAGCACCTTCCGACCCTTCTTCCAACGCGCAAATGCCCGCCGACGAGTCAACACAGCCGCGGCCGCTGAGCCTGCTGGCTTCGCAAAATTCTGGAACAGTCCTATTGGACCCAAGACTGTCCACTTCTGGTACGCCTTCTCGATATCACGTCCATGCTCGTCTGCAATGCGCTGCAGCTCCCTGCATTGCCCGAAGCGCATCCGCAGCAGCGAACACGCAACTTCAAAAAGGCTTTGTACAAGCTACGTAATCGCTAACACTATCGCAGGGCCCCAGTGATGAAATGGGGCATGGTCCTCGCCGGCGCTGCGGACTTCTCTCGCCCCGCTGAATCCCTCTCTCTCACCCAAAACTTTGCTCTCATGTGCACAGGCGCCATCTGGACGCGCTGGTGCTTCGTCATCCGTCCCAAGAACATTGCTCTGGCGAGCGTCAACTTCCTCGTCTTCTGCGTTGGTGCCACACAGGTTGGCCGCATTTACGCTTACAACCAGACTCTGAAGGGCACTGAGGGTCAGGCCAAGAGCGAGATGCAGGACCTGAAACAAACGGCTGAGAAGGCCGAGAAGGCTTTGAAATAAATGTGGAAGAGAAAAAGAAGGGATTGGGATCAGGAGGCGGAAGGTGGATTTGCAGCTGGAAGGCTGGATGTCGAGTGCGGGCAGAGTCAGGTGTTAAACGCGCTGGTATCCATCTGTCATGAGACAGTTTTGGAGCAGATACGCCAGCATAGTGACGGCTACTTCGTTCCTTCAATTACAAAGAAGTTGAACAGTCATAATCATTCCAGCACTCAAAAGCTTTACACGTTCAATTCTTTCTCAGCTTCACTTGCTTTCCCATGTGCTTACCATAAGTTGACATTTGATGACCCAAAAATTAGGTACACACAGCAAAGACTAGATAGACTATACCCAAGCAATCAAGGCCATAGAAAATGTCATGATGAAAGGGAGATGTATCACGCTTTGAGACCCGCTTATGCAGGGGGATTTATGCATCTGTACTGTGGTACCAGACGAGTGAATTTCTCAGGCACTAGGCTTTCTAAAGGCTTAGTGCCAATATTTAGTATACCAGAGAGCTCTCTATTCAAGTAGGGTCTTATCCTTTCTGATCACACATGGCGTGCGTAACCCAAGGCAACCCCCACATCCTCCATTTCACCCAGAGGCCTCGGCACTACCAAAAACAAGCCAAGCGAGACCAAAAGGACCTCTTCTCGCTAGACGTAGACCCCTCTTCGCTGTCATTGCCGCCTCCGAGCGCTTCGAGCCGTACAAGGGCATCGTGGAGATCAGATGCGTGCTGCTGGAGTATACCATCGGGCTCCTGAGGTGCTGTTGCAGGCGATGTGATTGAGTCGACATGTTCAACTCGACCATGACTATACCTAGCGAGAATAAGGGTGTGAAGAAGATCCATGGCGCGTTGCCGGGGTACAGCCTCAGGTATCCTGATGACGTCTTCCAGGGATGGGCTGGGTTCTATAGGTTCGCTTCGATGGCGTCTGAATCGCTCTCGGAACCTACATCGCTTTGTCTTGGGTTTTGGACGTGGCGATGTTGGGCGTGGAGACGATGGACATGGAGATGTCACACGTGGAGCTGCTGAACGTGTAGTGGCGCGGATCAGCAGGGGCGCAGCAGTTGTGTTTTGCTCATTGAAAGCGACCAGAGGCACGGCGGCTGCTTGAGGCGGAGCACTTGTGTTTCGCTGATTGAAAACCTCCCAAACGCGGATTGGCCATTCTTCGGGTGGGATTGATCCGGTACTATGAGCTGGTAATGGGTCGTCGAATGGGCCGCTGACGACGGTGTTGTCTTTTGGATACGGTTTTAGGTTAGGGAACGCGGCAGCCACATCGCCATTGACGGAACGGCGCAACGAGTTATGACGGAGAGTGCGCTCATTGTCGTCTGTCCAACTACTTCCCGAACTCGAACTTGAACTCGAACTCGAACTCGAACGGTTGTCTCCCGCTTCACTGTGCTCTTCTATCGTGCTCAAAGCTGGCGAACCTTTACCTGAGTACCTTTTCTTTGACTGACTTGGAGATTTTGACGCCAGAACCTCTGGGGCAGATATCCACAGAAACGGCCGAAGACAGCTAGCACATAGTTGGATTTTCCTTCGATCCCATCTAAATACTTCCGCTCTACAGTTGGGACAGATTCTGCGATCTAATTTCGTGCGGCCGGCTTTGCGGATATTTCTAGCTCGTCGCGATTCTTTGGGCATGATCGGCTTGCGGATGGGTATGTGGCCTACATGCTACAGTATATCTTTGTAGATAGGTAGGTACATCTGTAGTTGGTGTGTCTGCCAAGCGAAAGCGAAAGCGAAAAGCGAAAAGCGAAAGCTGAACAGTGGTAGTTCTGGGTACTGGATTCAAATACTGAATTTAACAGGTAACGACTGCTGCCTCGTGTTAGCAGACACCTAGATCATGGCCATGTTCGGGATACCTCTAATGATTGTAAGGATATACACCGATGTGGGTATATGATAGCGATGGTGCTGCAGTGATAGCGATGTGATGGGATTTGAGCGGAATAGCGTTGTGCGAGGTTTTATGTAGCAGATGACAATGCTCTAGATGTCCAGAGCTATCACTATGGCAGCATGCACGTGCTGTACATGTCCGGTATTCGTAGGGGCAAGCGCTTTCTGTCGTATTGTCATGCGTTCATGGTAGTCGCATCCGCTCCATGGTGCTTAGTCCTCATGGCACCGCCCAACTCATCCAAATTCCCCTCCTCTTTTCTCAAGTGCGCGATGCCAAACTTGGGTTGCCATCCTCTGGTTCTACGATGATTCATAGACAAGTAGCGAGCCACTCATGACTACTGTAATCCAAAGGATGTCTCAACAGGGTCAGACTCATCGAATGAGAGACATCTCGAACCCACAAAGGCCCCCTCCTCCTCTTCCTCTTTCCCCTCTCTTTCGACGAATCCCCTCTCAAGTAAAAGCCTTACAACATCCAGTACAGCACTCGTTACAGCAGTCTCCACACTCATTCCCACAACTACTACACGCATCACCCAAACAACTCCCCATACTGGCAAAACACGCAATGACCGCTTCGATGCACCAGGGTCCTGCTAATGTGCAATCGAGGCGTTGAATGCATCGTGTACAGCAGTCTTTTGGTTCGTTGTGCTCTGTTGTGAACTCTTCCATATTGGGGTTGACTGGTGCGTAATTCATTTTGGATTTGGGAAGATTGGCGGAGGGGTTGGGTGAGTTTGGTGGATGGTGGTAGGTGCTGAACGAGGAAAGAAGGTAGGGTGATTGAAGAAGAGAGACGATGATGTAATGATGTATAGTAAAATAGCAAAATTGAGGTAGACACAGATGGATCTGACAAGTCTTCAAGTCAACCACCGCTATATGAAAGGGATGTACGATGATTAATTTTCGACCCGCGAAGTTCAAACGCGCTTCGCGTGAGGCCACCCACGGACACACAGCCGCCTCTTCGGCTAGCGGCACGTGGCTGTGAGCGCCACCAATCTTGTTGATTAAACGGATAGCGTGAAAATAATATACATAGCCTCTGCAGTCTCACGATGATCGCATCGGGTTTTCTAGGATATACGCTTCAGAAGTGGACGTTGTGGCTCACTGGTATTTTTGTCTCACGCGATCCTCAAATGGGTTTGGGATATGGCAACTGGATGTATGCATGTTCAAAGTGCTTAATGTAAGGCAACAGTAGTATTTGTTCGCGATTTGGGTATCTTTTATACGTGCTCGCAGTAATCGCCAATAGCAAAACTAAACCGCAACTGCTCGTTCGGGAGAAAAATATGACAATTTGAGAATCGTAGCAAACAACTCCAGGACTGACTGACGGAATCGACCATGTCGTTGTGTCTTTCGGTCGCTGGAACAATTGAGAGTTGTGGTGCGACATGTATCGCAAGTGGTCGGAGCCAGAAGAAAGAGAAAAGCTCAGGCCTATACTCGGATGACGATGTTGATACCTAAGCCTCTGGCTTCGCGAATGGAGCAACCCAAGCAGGTCCGTCCTACGCGACTAACAATCGCATGGAGGCCCTTCTCAGCGCACCAGGCCCGTGCGAGCAACTGAAGATTTGATGAATCTCTAGCGTCTAGTACGAGTATAGCCTTCTTGTTGTTCTTGATCGTCTCGGCTGTTTCGCTATCGTTGCTCTGTGAAAGATCAAGTAAGCGTTCCGTAGACTTAGACGTGTAGAGCTCGAATGGCAGCATGAAGTTGGGATCCAGAACATCAGTGACTGGCACGATCCTATGAGTGTATGATTTGTGTAGAGGATGCGCATCCATGGGCCTGCTGCTTATTGCAAGCATTTCATCTTCTGGTCCAGAAGGCGCCTCGTACGTGCGTTTTGGTGCGATATCTGCTGCATCCGGGGGATGCGATAGGAGCGGCTCAAAACCATGGCTGTTGCGGCGTGATAGCGTCACGCTATGTTTTGAGGAAGATCGCGATAATTTCCCGGTAACTGAGCGCCTCAAGACTTTGGGGGCATGAGTGATTGAGGGAGGTGCAGATGCTGCCGTAGTGCAGGGAAAGGAAGTGATGAATTGAACATCGTATGTCAGAGTGATGTTGTGACTCACTGCGCTGGAAACAAACGTCATCGATGGAGCATAGGTATCACTTTCGGTAAGCGGTCCTGTCAAACTGTCACCATCGATGAGGTCCGTATTGATTGGTACCAGTTCCCATTTCGAGAAGGCGAAGGAAGAAGTCGGGGGTGGGTCAAGATCTTGGGGGAGTACAAAGTCCTCCGATCTTGAAGAAGCCAGAGCGTCAAGAGGCCCGATGGCTGACTCTTGGGCGACTATGTCAAAGCCATCTCTTGCCCGCAGACGGTTCTCAAGGGGAAGAATTTCGCTGTGTATCGAGTACCAACATTCGCCAGAATTGTCGGGTACCTTTGGACATGAAATCCAGCCCATACACTCCGTAGAGCCTTTGAAACAAGCTAGAATACGTCCAACGACAGAAGTCTTACTCCAAAACGTTCTGTCGCCAAACGTAAAACCGCCATACAGATTCGCTGCTTCCCCTAGACTGGTGATAGCCGTGCTGTCGTTCTCAAGCAATGTTGAGACAAGAAAGTGTGAGATGGCTTCTCCGGGAAGCACAAGACCAGTTAGATATGACCGGCTGAGCCACCCTCCAATGTTGAAACTAGACTTGGTATGGCTTTCTGGAAGTGTCGATATAGGGGAGAGTGGCATACGCAAGGCACGAGAATTGTTGCGATTTAACACAGGCTTCCCGACATGGCCAAAGTAGCTGTCCAGCTCATGGCCAGAGGCAAGTGGCGTTTGCAATGGCGTTCCGTACGCACTAATGCCAGAGGGGGTCGATGAGTCGAGCAATTTGCCGCTAGGCGACGATGGTATAGTTTCTTCCACGTGGTCTAGCTCTCCAAGCTTCCGAGCCAGATCCGTCGAGACCACATCAATGCTAGGCCATTGGAGTGTCTTCGCAAAGTGTAGTAGTCCAGAAAGCTGTCGGGCTTGATGCTGTGGAAGCAGAATGAGGTCTGACTGTGGTATTTGGGCGTGGGCGCCTTGGCCTAGGATTGACAGAAACCCACGCAGTTTGGGTTTGGGTGAGACTGGCGCATCGCTGCCTCTCATTATTACAATATTGTCCAAAAATCTCCGCGCTAGGACCAGATCCCAGTCAATCTTTCTCGTCTTGATGGTGAGAAATCCTTCGACGTCCTTTGCGTCAATCCGAAACCGAACCTGGGCGTCTGTCGCATCGGCGTTGGTGAAGGCATCCAGTCGTAGCAACAGCTCACATGCCAAGGTGATTTGCAGCAGCAGTATCTCGCGCTCCGTCCATAACTGCGCGTGCTTGTGTTCGGGTGCTGGTTCGGGCTCGTTCCACAATATTTGGCCGAGTCTTATCCTCCATTCGACGAGACTAAAATCATACCAGATGCCCTTCAGCCCCAAGACCCTGAGTAGGGCAACTATCTGTGTCTGTAATCCTGTAGGATCTTTGGTGGAGTCGTCGTAGCCTGGTGGAGTAAGAAACTTGGTAAATAGGTTCGCGTAGAGATGTCCGGCGCTTTGGTTATTCAGGATTGTCATGGGTTCTGGACTGTCTTGGAAGGCTTCGTACATATCCTGGAACTCAATTAAACGGTCGTATATCAGATTCAGTTCCACTGGGCGAATTCCTAAGCGCTCAGGAGCCGTCTGCATTACCTCCTTGTTCTTGCCCGACTCAAGGGAGTCCTGGTTTGGCTGAGATTGCTCCAATTCATTGGCGCGAGCGTCAGACTTGGGCAACTCGAGGAAATGCGAGAAGCCAATAGTCCCTGGTTCAATACCTTGGGCACTGACCATAGTCGGCATTTCCACCACATGCACTTGGTATCCATTGTACGGTTTCAAAGTCTCGGGTAGCGGTTGGGTCTTGGACGGGTGCTTGTGTAGGGTCGCAGCTGAAAAAGCAGGTTCGACTAAAGGCACTGTGTCGGTTGCTTCTTTGGGGGCAGTGTCAGTATTCCAGGGATAAGAGACTGTTGGTGTGTAGCGGCCGTCTGTCTTTGTGATGGCAAACTGCGGGGCTCCAGCGAAGAGCGTACGGAGCTGACCCCCAGTGAGGGTTTCAACTGTCTCTTCCATGCTTTCTTGTGGCAGCGATGGTACACGATCTTGCTCCACCTCTTCCACGGGAGACATGCTGCCATGTGCGAACGGGCTGCTCGGTTGCTCTTGAGTTGTTGCATCGTGTGTCTGCGGAGGGGGCGATGGTGGGGCACTCCCATGTTGCTTGGGCGGTATCTTTAAGAAGAAGTTTGCTATTAGCTTCTTCATGATCAAGGCCGGGCTGGTGTCGTATAGGCAGCGTCAAAGAGAAGGAACGGATAGACGTACGGGTGCAGCTACTCCAGCGTGACGCTGTGCTTGCTTCTGCTTCCAGGACTTGAAGAAGTTCAAGACCCGCTGTCTCTTACTGCCCTTGCTCAGCAGCTTTCCCGCATTCTCGTCAACCATGTCGTGGTGCAGTCTTCGCAGCATCCTGGCGGCCTGCAGCAGGACAGGGTATGCGAGGCATGCCGGCGGGCGGCGTTATAAGGGGATAAGGGGACATCGACAAAGCTCAGCAGGCTGGGCACGACACCCGGCTGCACACACGCACACACACACACACAAGCACATCAAACATGGCAGATATCCCTGCATGACAGGTGCGCAGGTCTCGATGGTTGGTAGGAGGATGCAGCTGGTCCCTGTCCCGCATCAGCCAGGGCGATCAGAAGATGACGTCCAGCGTATCGCGCCGCCCTGCATGGGGCCAGCCCACCTGCGCCAGTCGGTAGCTCTAGTCGCGCCACTGCGCCTACACGACGAACAGAAGACAGAGGACAGAAGACAGACAACAGACAACATGCAGGTGCCATCCGCGACGCAATCCAAGGGCCGTTGCCCATGACGCTATACCGGCCCGCTCGCCTCCAGGTTCCAAGTCGTTGAACTGGCCCGTGCCAAAGCTTCTGGAAGCAAGCTGCTATGCTGGACGCGAGTGCGGTCTGGAGGAGAAGAAGAAGTGGCAAGGATATGGACGACGGCGAATGCATGTCGTCGGGGTTCCCAAAGAAAGGTTTATCGTGGGTGCGTTATGTTGTATTCCATGGGTGGAAAGCCAAGATGGAGGGATGCGACGGTAAACACGAGCGATCTGAACGACCAAAAACGACCAAGATCCCACCTACTCTTATTCGTGTTTGAATCTGTTCAGTCTTTGCACTTGTGCGCCATCCTTCATCAGTGTTGGGGTTGATGGGGGCTGGTGAGCCGTACTTCTCCAATTTTATTAATGGCTCTGCGATTCAGGAACGGCTACACATAACGCTGCATCGTGCTTTAGGCATTCCACCGCAATCTCCCACCCGCCTTTTTTTTTAAAAAAAAAGGGATAACTTACCACACTGGTTAACGTCTTCAGCCGTTAGTTTCCGGCGGAGAGCGCAGCTGAAGTCAAGAGTTGCATGTACCTGCGGACCCGTATGTGGAGAAAAGATGCATGGAAAAGATTATAAACTATTCATGTTGAGAAAATTGAACTTGAAACGAAAGAATGGGTATCTCGCACTACTGCAATGGAAACCAAAAGCACATCATATCATCCTAGAAAAGGAAACCCCAGTTTTGGGCAAGGATCTTCCAACTTCTAACACCAGCAATGCTCACGTCTGCCGACTTAGCAACAACTCGACCGCCCGATCGACCCTCAACCCGTTTCCAAGATCTGTCAATCTTAGCGCCTCTCTCGCCTCTGCGGCTGTGAACCCCATTTCTACGATACGATAAATCGCTTTATCGGCCGTATTTTCGTGGCTTCGAGATCCATACATGTGGTGCTGTTGTTCGTTTTGTTGAACGGATCCGCTTGTGGAACTGGCGCTCCCGGAGGACTGGCTGCCTTGATGCATGTGGCGCTCGCGGTAATGTAGGGACATGGGATGAGGTCGGAATGCCGGGTGAGGCGGGCCACGTGGTTCCGAGATAGGATGGTGTAGCGGGTCTTCGAGAATAGAAGGCATGAATGTGCCTGTGCTGTAGCGATGCCATTCACGGCTGTTTGGCTCCGTGGATGTGGAGGGTGTTGGCAGAAGTGGTTGAGCATACATACGGCGGGGTGAAGAGCCTACGCTTGATACGCTGCCCATGGTGTACAAATCGCGGTTGTACTGTACTGCAGACGCCGAAGGGGATGGGGAAAGGAGCTGGGCTACTGTCAGGCGTGACAGTGACGGTGGTTGTTCTCCAATGCTTGGTAAATTCGAAACTACGCTGCGCCGATCGTGGTTACTAGGAACTGTAGAGGATGGTGGTGTTGGAAGCAGCGGTTGAGCGACTGTTCGGCGAGGCGGTGAAGACGTTCTGCTAGACGTTGACCAGGAAGCTGGGAGAGGCACAGATTTCGCTACTTCTTCTGCAGAGGCTGATCTCAGCGTTGGAACATGAGTGATGATGTCGTTTCCTGGGCCTTGCGGCGGGAGGGGCGGTCGTGTTAGGTTACGAATTACAGTATCCCATTCTGACATGGGCCTTTCTTGGGACATGCGAATCGTTGGTCGATTCTCGCCATTTTTCTTACGATGCTGCAGCTCGTTGATGT
The DNA here is from genome assembly GCA_024321975.1 of Alternaria sp. 'sect. Undifilum'. Classification (NCBI taxonomy): domain Eukaryota; kingdom Fungi; phylum Ascomycota; class Dothideomycetes; order Pleosporales; family Pleosporaceae; genus Alternaria; species Alternaria sp. 'sect. Undifilum'. The sequence continues at coordinate 5,651,132 of JAJJZI010000006.1, forward strand.
GTTTCTGGATACGAATCTTCGACTGCTGGCGCTGTACGTCGCGGATAGATATTTTGGCGTATGTGTGTGCGATCTTGTCTTCATAGACGCGTCGGGCTGCTTCTTTGAGGAAATGTTGTCGGGTGCCATTAAGCACCGGGGGCTTCCAGTTGACCCATCCATTCTCAGCTGCAATATCGAAGGCTTTGGGATCCGAGGGGTGATACGGGCCTGTGAGCTTAACAACGGTGGCCAGGCCAAAGGTAAGAAGGTGGTAGATCCACTCGTCTGGTCTAGTCAGCAAGTTTCGTGATAAGTTCAACGGGTAAACGAACCTAGCATCATCTCCTCACCATCGATATCGCCACCTCGAATATCGGTGTTGTCGTAAATGCCAGCCTGTCGAGCCTGGACAGTGCGCCCCTCGAAATTTTGCAGCAAAACTGAAAGGCAGGTCCATAGTTCCATCATATCAAAGAGTTGCTCAGCATTCAGGCCACCTCCATTCCCTTGCCCAAAACACTCTGGTGCACCGACCAACGTATCGCTCATGAAATCCGTGCTCATGATGCTGAATGTGCAGGTGGCCTGATGGACTAGCACACCACCATTAAGCCAGTCCATCTGCGCAACGATGTCCTCCTCACGCCCTTTGCCTGAGCCGAATATCTTGCAAAATGTCCATATGCGCCATAAAGCGTCATCGACCCTAGCCGACTCAGCCGGACATGTGCTCATGAGCGCGGCCGATATTTCCGGTCGAACGAAGGACTGACACTTTTCCAAGATCTCTGACTTGATGGTACGGATGACTTGGATATCTTCCTTGTGAAGCTTAAGATAGGATGCAGGCGTATATTCCTCCTCAGGTCGTGTCATCTCTAGATCTTCTGCATGCAGAAGATCGTGTCGAGGAAAGGCAATTTCTCTGAACTCCCAGGCTGGAGGCGACATGTTTCGTAGGGTAGATTTGAGAAGCTCGAGTTCATGGCGTTTGAACACACGATAGAAACCTTGATTGATGAAAGCCGCGGCAAAGAGATCGTTGAAGTGATCCAGGTGACGAAAAATACCGAGTATAACCTTCTCGGCTCCGGCAGGTGTGATAGTTGGCTTGGTGTTGTTGGTCGCAATCGATAGCGGGGAAAATACTAGATCCACACTTGATCTCTTCTTATATTGTGGAATCATAAGGGTCAATGTCGTGCTCGATCGGGAGCACCGTTGCATCATCTGCGAAGCAATGTGATCCCGTGGTAGGCGGTCGACTTCAATACTTCTCCTAGCAGCCAATTGTCGCTTACTGGATTTGCGAGGGAGGACTGGAGGTGGAGTATCAGGTAGTACGACAGTAGCCGAGTCTCTTCGGGGCTGGCTCTTAATATCGATCCATTCCCCGCCCTCAGGTAAAGGTTCATGTACGCTCTGTCGAACAGGGTTGCATTCTGCAAGGGATGTCCGATTTTGGACGTTTGCCCGAGGATCGCTATTGCTGCCAAACGAAGAAGCCAATTGGGCATGCAGGTCGCACTCAGCCTCACTGAGCGTAGGGCTAGATGTACGCGTAAGGGTAGGAAGTGCTCCAGATGCAAAGGGTATCGCCTCGCTGATCATGGCCATGCCGGCATCCGCGGTTAGATTCTCCCGCGGACCGCGCCGTTTGGAGGACTTTCGGTTCAATCTTGGCTTGCGCTGTGTAGTATGTAGGGCACAAGTCGGTTGGTAGACGGGGTCCTCCTCACTGGAGGTCCGGTGAACGTATGTTCGAGGTGGTACTGTCGGTGGAGCATGACACTGGCTTCTGTCTACGGCTAATTTGGTGGTGATCCTAGGGGAAGAATACAATGTTCCTCCGGGTACTACAATCTGGCGTTTCGGAAGATACACTGAAGAATTTGAGGATTTTGCTTGTGTCTGAGAAGTATCGTTCTCTACGCTGGTTTCTGAAGAGCGGTTGCTGTGCAATGATGAGGCATCGCTCTCTTGCGATTCATTATGCGAACTGCTTGATTCAAGGCTGCTCTCGGGATGCTTTGCAGTGTGGCGCTCTGACCTTGGTGTAATTTGACTGGCCATGCGCTGTGCATGCGACTGCGCAAGCGGAGATAGAATAGAATCTCGCATGCGATTGTGGCTTGCTGATGGAGGCGAGACTTGGTGATTGCTTCCAAGTTTGGTGGGGGGTGTGTCGAAAAAAGGAAGAGCGGGAAGTGGTTTTCCACAAGGGATAGCTACTTTTATCCTAGGCTTTGAGCTCAGGTACTTTTTCCTGCTCGTAATGTTCTTCTCGTGGCTACCGAGAGAGCCATGATTCTTCCTTCGCCATTGAATCTTGGCGTGTTTATAACTCCCAATCGCGCCTGTAAGCGATGTGCGGCTTGATGTCAACGTTTTCTCTGCGATAGGATTGACACCCGTCTCTACATCTATCGAAGGATTGCGCTTCCTCTTCCTGCGCGGTTTACACCAGATGGTTGCTGATCTTGACGGGGCCGGTGCAGTAGCGCCGGCGGACAATGGTGAGCTGCCATCATCTGCGGACAGAGGATGTTGCGTTGCTGTGTCTTGTTGACGAAAGTGGAGACGCGCCTCATCTTTTGTGTTCTCTGGAACCCCCCGTAAGGTAGTGGCTGAGATCTTCGAGTTTCTCTTTAGTAACCCAGACATCCTTCTCTTCCGTGCGCTAGGCGAGACGTATCAACAGAAGCTGTCGCACTTCAGCTGTCCTGGCTGGTGACGTAGTGGGCTGCAGTAATTAGTTATGAGAAATGCGTTTGAAGTCGCTGGAGATGAGTAATTAGTCACGTAAGGGATCTCCCACGACTGGATAGACAGGTTGGTCATGGTCGCAGGGCATGGAGACTGTATATGGTCCGAGGCCAAGATAGCCGTAGCCCAAGGTGCTACTTGACGCGAGCGAGCCCCATGAATAGCTCGGCCGTGGCGATCCGGACAAAAGATGCATGCAGCGCCTGGCGAAAGCTGACCTGGGATGGAGGCCAACTCCGCCTGGGCCGACACGGAAGCCTGGGTGAGCGCTCGGAAGACCCAATGATGCCCGGTCTCTAAACACTTGCACCTGCGGAATGCGAGACATGCGTTATCGCAAGGATTCGCTGTTGTGAGGCATAGCAACTTACAAGCTGTGGGGGAGAGGGGGGGGGGGTGTTTTATCAGGATTCAGAGACATGTCGGACCCCGCTGGCCCCTGGGTATGAGACGAGGGCCGATTGACGGTGGGGCCGTGCTATTTGCAGCACGACTTGCTTTGCTCAGCCATCTGCCGCGCTAATTTTGGGGCCACTGTGTCCGCCTAGGACTGCTCTATACGCACTGCGCGCCATACTGAGGCACACCCACACCTACCATGTACCTGAAGAAGACGCAAACCCCACGGCACAGTGCATCCTTTCTTGGCTCGTTTCGAGTTCTACTCCAGCACCGCTCGCATCGCCGCCTGATCCCAGGACGGGCGGCGCTCCCAAGGCTCGCTCGCTCTAGCTCCGACCATGACGTCGCTGACGTTCCGCTCTAGACAACTGTCCAGGTCTTACTAGGGTGATGCTGATGGCTACACAACATTCACTCGGCCTGCGAGGGCTAGTCAGGCTTGTCTGGTGACACCCAGCGCCTTCACACACGGCGCGTGCAAGCAAATGCGAGGGAGCGCATGGCGCGGATATTCATTCTTTGGCCCAGACGGACTTGGTGACTTTCTTCCACGCATCCTGATCCATCACTCGTCGGCATTTGCTTGAGGCCAACTGTGCGTGATTACGTTGCGCAGCCTTGATTGCGGCATCACCCGTGGATGACGGTTTCGGCCCGCACGGTCGGTCTCTCTATATCTTCGTCTGGAGGTACATAGTAAGACCGTAAGAGGATAATGTTATTCTTAGAAGTTTGCATGACACAAGATGCTTTGCGTTGAGAACGTGCTTAAGGGCTCCGTTCGTATCAGTCAGCACTTGTAACAAGACTTTTGCTATCAAGCATCAGTGCAGCTGAGCAACGACAAGAACGAATCTTGCAATCGTTTCAACAAACAGATCAAGTATATTGTACAGCCATCGTCCTTTTCGAGAAGAGATCCAAAAGGGATCAGCACAAACGCAAACCGAGTATGTGACAAAGACCGGTACAGGTACCAAACAACATAGCATTTCACTAAACAGATACATGGAAAGCTGAAAAGGAAAGAGCTGCAACGATAGGAAATTCGGGGTATATGTCGTAAAGTCATAAAATTTGGTAGACGATGCGAGCCCGTCGTGTGGCGATATGACTGGCTAGTAGCGGCGGGAGTCATAGCCTCTGGTCTCACTTTCGTTAATTCCACCTCGACCTCAGATGGTCATCATCGTCGTACACTGATCGGGTCTGAGAGTCGAAAGATCCATCCATGCCAGTAGTACCGCTGCGGTGGCGAGAGTGCCTCTTGGTGTCAGAGTCTCGGCCGTAGCGATGAGAATCATCGGCGACATTGTACATGTCGGAAGCATAGTAGTTGTTAGGAATGTCTCGCACCGCCGGGTCAGACTGGGTACCGTAGTTGGAAAAGCTTGGGCTTCGCGGTCGAACATTCGTTGAGCCGGTGCGAGGGTGAGGAGGCTGCTGGTGATAGTGAGCGTCAGAAGGGGGTGGTGCCCACGGTCCTTGGCCGGGATTCGATTGCGCATATCGACGCTTCTCATTTGCAGCGGTATCAGAGTAAGTGCTGGAGCTCATGTCTTCTGTATACGATTTGCCGCCACCCGGAGCTGCTGAGTAAGGCTTGCGCTCTCGCTCAATAGGTACGGAAGTAGACACAGGCTCGTCTTCAAAGTCAAATGGCCTTACTTCAGGCTTTCCGGAGTAGGGGCTGCGTTCGCGTTCAAGATTGGGTCCTGGTGGGGGGCCTTGAGCCTTGGGTGGCGGTGGTGGGAAAGTAGGCGCCCTACGTAACGGCCCGACACCCTCAGAGGATAAGGCTGCGGCACATGTTTGCTGGGCATGTAGGTTCTCGATGGTGGGGAACATGCGACGAGGAAGTTCTTTCGGGAAGCGTTCTTTCCGGTCGTCTGCGTTGCTGATGGGCATGTCCAAGATGGCTTTTACCAATCGCTCGTACTCGGCATCGGGATAAGCCTGGATCATTGTAGTCATCCACTCCTGGAAGCCTTCGGGAGTAAGGGCAGGGATGTAAGGCTGCTCTGCGGGGTGCTCTTGAATGAGGTGGTGCTGGCATCGCATGTCGCGGTATATCTTGGATAGCGCGGAGTATGAGACGGCTCCGAAGATTGCTGCACAAGTTAGCACGAGAACATGATGACAGACGCCAGTCACTTGCTTTGCCAGGGATAGATCTCATCCTTGAGCTTGACTTGTTCATAGAACTTGAGCATCTTGGCAGGGGAGATGACTAGGCTAAACTTTGGTTCGTAGTCTTCAATCTGAATTAACGTCAGTGCATGTCCCTTTCTATAATCATGAATACGTACCAAATGTTGCGCCAGACCTCGCAAGAGCTGACCCAGACGAGGCAGAGGCTGACCGTCTGGCTCGAACAGCCGCTGCCACATCTTCTCGATGGGGGTATAGTCTTCAGTGGCCATCCTGGGCGGAGGAGCTGGTCGCGCAGACGGGCGTTCCCGCTCTACCGGTACACTTTGCTCAGGGCGCGGGGTAGGGAGGTTACTGTTACCATGCAGCAATGCATCGCGATACAAGAGGTCGCGGTCCGGAGACGGTTGGCTTGGGAAGTCGGCGCGTTTCGGTGAAGGGGGAGTGTAGACGTCGCGGGGTGGGATCGAGTTGGATGTTGACACTGGCGAGGGCGGAACCCATTGCTGCGGAGAGACGGGTACGGCTTGTGCTTGGGTCGTACCAGCAGCCATGCCACTTGATTTGATCTCATCCAAGACCGACTTCTTGACTTGCTCGGTGATTTGAGCAATGAGATGCGGGTCCACCACCCTCGCGGCATCAGACTTGTCGAAAGCATGTCCGATGGCATTCTTCAATGGCTGCTGAATTGGCTGTGAGCCACTGTCGAAACTGCGGCAGTCCCAGGCCGGACTGGTGTCACGAGGCTGGTTATCAGACCCGTTGGTGCCAGTGCGAGACTTGGGTCTCGTGCCATGGTCCGGGCTTCTTCCGCGGTAGTAGTGTTGTTTGTCAAAAGGCGATGCGCAGTGGTGAGGGTCGGGTTGGTCGCGATAGGCCATGCTGGAGCCCAATGTGCAAGCGCTCGGGAGCACCTGCAATATGACGTTGCTTAGTGGGAGGCGTCGAGTAGGCGACCCGGCGACCCGGCGACCGTTTGTGGAGCGCAGCGGGCAAGTGCTGCTGCTATGGCAGAATTCCCATGCAGGCGCGACGGTGACGGGTTGCTGGAGAGGGCTGGGAGAAGGGAGATGTGGGCGCGGCGGAAGAAGATGTTGGGAGAAAGACAGGCTGTGGTCACAAACACGGCTCAGCCCGGTGGATTGCGGGCTTTTGGGTTTCCAAGGCAGCGATACCCTGGGCCGGGGAAGAAAGAGGAGCGCAACAAGCCGCAGGTAGGACAACGGAGTCTTCAGTGCAGTTTGGCTGGCTGTGCAGAGCCATCTTGTACGTGCAGCGCCGTCGACGTGCCGCAGGCTGGGGTGTGGGAGTAGGCGGCCTGCCTGCTGCGTCATGCGCAGGCGTGCGCAGTGGAAGAAGGTCATGCCGCCTACCAACAGCCAACTCGAACCGAGTCGCCCATGGACAGTGGACAGTGGACAGTGGACAGGACCATCAGGAGCAGCCGACGGTGATTATGTTTGTTTCAACCACACGGCTCCGCCAGCGGCTGGCCACTGCGCTTCCGGGTTGCAGCATGGCGTTCAACCCATTCATCCCCGTCCACCTGGTGAGAAACAGCGCAAAAGGGCGTGGTGGTGGCATGCTGGCCTTACTGTGGTATACTGGCGCCCGCTGCCCAGCGTCACGACTCCACGACGCATCAACCACGGTGATGCTCAAGACATGTCTGCGGTCAAGTCTCCAAAGTTACTTCGAGCGTCGAGACATGTGCGTCCTAGCTGCGGCCACTGAGAAAGACAATGCCGTGTTGTGTTGGTCGTCTCCGATTGGCTCCACTCGCTAGCGTTTCACGTCTGTCTCAGCTTGGCCACGAGCCATGGCAAAAGGTGTCTCCACGCTCGCGCCCGCTCCGCAAAAGACGACGGCATCATCCTCTGTTTCGAGGCCGTGTCTTGTTTACCCATCTCATCAGCCTGACCCCTGCCATCCTCCCGGGGCCACCGCGAACGCCGTAATAAAGAAGCCCGAAAACCCCATTCCACAAAGACCAGGCCGTCCGCCTACCCGCATCCAGCATTCCTCAGACACCGCCCCTCTGAGTGGCACTCCAACAAGCCTCTCCTCGACGCCTCCAGTGACTCTCAGCATCCTACATCGCTGTTGCGACCCCGGTCTATTACGCTCTTGGTACTACTGCACCAAGCTCGTCCCGTACCACGTCCACGTCCACGTCCACTACCGCACCCCGGCACTCGCCCTGCATTCCCTCTGTCTACAATCTCCATCTTCAGCCTCGCCTACCATCTTATCACGCGTAGCATTCCCATCATGCATATATGAGCTAGAGTAGACAGACCGACACGACCAACTGCCCGACCAACCGACCAACCGACCGACACGACTTACCGACTTTGCTCACCGCACGCCACACTTCTCTGCAACACATCCAGGACAAGACATGGCCATGCTTGCCGCAAAGTCTCCATATCCCGCACCCTCCACGACTGGGAGTGCATCACAATCCTCAGCCCAGTACAATGCCGGCCTCTCCAGCTACCGCAACCATGCTTCCAACACGCGAGCCGAGCAGTCCATGTTTGCTTCTCCGACCGAGTCAGAGTTCTCCGAGATATATGACGCCCCCGACGCCATTAGGTGAGCTCCCTTCACCTCCTGGCATGTACATACACAACTAACATGTGCAGACATTGGGACGAGGACAAGGTTGGCGACTGGCTGAAGCGTATCAACTGCGCTCAGTATGTGGACTTGTTCAAGCGTATGTTACCCAGCCCGACACGTTGGACGACTGCTAACAGCTACAGACAACCACATCAACGGCGAGAACTTGATGGAGATGGATCAGACCCACCTGAAAGACATGGGCATCAAGAAAGTCGGTGACCGTGTCCGCATCGGCTCGCAGGCAAAGCAATTGCGCAACAAGGAATACAAAAAGGCCTCAAGACGGACTTCAAATAGGCAATCGCTTGCTACGCTGGACAACGCGGCATACACTCCACCATCCTCTGGCTCGCCTCGACCCCTTCATTCTGCACGATCAAATCCTCCCGTAGCCAATTCGAACCCCGTAAGCTCGCGATCCGAGAAGCGCATGTCCAGACAAATCATGAACTCCGAACTCAGCAGCTACGCATACGGTGCCAAACCTCCCTCGCGCCCCGGCTCTCCTCTGGTCGACCAGGAAACCCGAAATCTGCGGTCGCAACGTCAAGGAGGCCTGAACAGCCCCAAGGAGCTTGGTAACAAGACATATGGCGCGCATCCCCTCAGCGCATCCAGCAGCTCCGCCAACATCACTTCCCAATACTCGCGAAATCAACGCACAACACCCACCGAAACACCCCAGACAGCCCGCTTCGCTCACCACGTTCGTGCAAGCCCTAGCGTAGATAGCGCTACGAACAGTGCCATCCTGCCCCACGACAAGGCTTTAGTGCGTGTCATTTACGATGGTGGACGGACCTCAGTCGTGAACATTGAAGGCTGCAAGACTGCCGAGGAAGTCATGCTCAAGACCCTGACCAAAGGCCACCTCAATACTGCTCATGTCAAGAACTACTGCTTCTACATCCTCAACAGCGGAGAGCCGGATCCCTCACTGTCTGAACGCTTGAGTGACATTGAGCTTTTCAGACTCGTCAAGGATGCGAACCGACACGAAAGGGGCCGACTAATACTCCGCAAGGTCCATGCTGGAGAGCCCGACGAGGACCAACTGAAGGCTGCTGCTGGTATCTACCAACAGCAAAACTTCCAGCAAAACTCGACTGTCTACGTACCATCCAGCAACCGCAGCCAGATCAAGATCGAGAAGCTCACCGGGGAATCCCTTGCTGCTGTCAGCTACCCTCTGTCGCCAACGTCTGCAAGAGAACGAGAACGCCACATCAACTCTACAGCTCAAAACCTCGAAGGACCTGCCGATCCTTCGAGATCGCCAATCTTCCATGCTCGTGCACGGAAACTCAAACAGTTTTACGGTGCTCGACCTCCCAGCGAACTCATCACCTCTGACCTGACTTCCTACTTCCCTGACGTTGGAAAAGATGAGATCGACAAGACCGTTCGCATGTCGATCCGTCGCTCTCACCGACTCAGTCGTGCGGCCTCCCGCTTATCAATGGCATCAAATTTCAGTGTTGCTTCCAGTCTGAAAGACGCGCCGCCGCTACCATCCATTGCTGACACCTGGCTCCAGGGAGGTGCCCAAGCCCGACCACTTCGCCCGCTATCAGTCATGCGATTGGGTCTCCCCAACCAATCTGGTTACCGTGATTCCATGGCGTCTTCGGTCTTGGAACCTCTGGATGAAGAATCGCCTCTCGAGCCAAACCGAAAGTCATACGTCTCGTTTGGTGGTGACAGTGGCTCGGATTCTCTTGCTATCACGGATCCTGATGGGAACACCACTCTACAATCCTACTTCGATGACGGCGGTAGCAGCCTCGCGGGTAGCAGTAGCAGTAACACTGAAAATGGTGATTCACTCAACAAACGCCTTTCCGAAGCCATAGCCGAGGACGGCGAGGAGTCAGACGACGAACTGGCCGAGTATCTGGAACAAGACTCTTGGGATAACGTCAAGTATATGAAGGGAGCTCTCATCGGACAGGGTTCTTTCGGAAGCGTATATCTTGCGCTACATGCCGTTACCGGTGAGCTCATGGCCGTCAAGCAAGTCGAACTTCCCTCGGTAGCTGGTGCTTCCCAGATGGATCACAAGAAGACGAACATGGTCGAAGCTCTGAAACATGAGATTGGCCTCCTTCGGGAACTCAAGCATAAGAACATTGTGCAGTACCTCGGCTCCAACTCGGATGAGAGTCATCTTAACATTTTCCTCGAATACGTTCCTGGTGGTTCCGTGGCAACCATGCTGGTAAACTACGGTCCGCTTGGTGAATCTCTCATCCAGAACTTTGTACGCCAGATTCTGACCGGTCTTTCTTATCTTCACTCCCGAGATATCATCCACCGAGATATCAAGGGTGCAAATATCCTTGTCGACAACAAGGGCTCAGTCAAGATTTCCGATTTCGGTATCTCCAAACGCATCGAAGCCTCCACATTAGGCGGCGGCAAGAAGGGAGCTCAGCGTGTCTCCCTCCAAGGTTCAGTCTTTTGGATGGCACCAGAAGTTGTTCGACAGACAGCCTACACCCGCAAAGCCGACATCTGGTCGCTCGGCTGTCTTGTAGTGGAGATGTTTACCGGAAGCCACCCGCATCCCAACTGCACTCAACTGCAAGCCATTTTCAAAATTGGTGGCAGTGGCGATGCCAGTCCTACAATTCCTGACAATGCTGGCGACGATGCCCGAACCTTCCTGGCGCAGACATTCCTCATCGACCACGAGAAGCGTCCCAGTGCTGACGAGCTTCTGGCCAGCCATTTCATAACTAACCAGGGTGCATAAACTTTTCAACATACGGCGCACAACATATTTCTAGCATGGAACAGGGAAGCATAATGGGGAATTTTGTTCCGGGGGGAGGGTATTTCTTTCTTTCTAACGCCCTTAACGCTTGCATGCGCGAATGATTCTGTACTATACCACTTTCGATACGATACGCTTTTCCTGTAGCAGGAAAGGAAGGTGCTACGCAGCATGGGTACATGCTTGCCGATTAGTAATGGGTGCTTTGGATGGGGTTCGGGCAGTATGCAGCACTATGGCTGTCTCTAAGATCTATCTTCAACATTTTTCTCCACCATAATCTTTACACATGCGACTCTCTAGCGTGCCATTCTAATCTCTAATGGATTCATGCCAACATGATGTACCTTGCATGACAAAGTTCAGGGGCTGAAAGCTGCCACGGTCGCATGACCATAAGCTAAGCTAGTGCTCCACCGTCCCATTGTTTTGCCTTTTTGTCATCACAAACACGCAAAACCACCGACTGTGTCACTTAAATTTCGGTCACTCTAGTTCTACAACCATCGTTGCTACCGGCAGACGGCTGACCAGACTCTGACCAATTGCATCTGACGGTACCCATACTTGCTTGCATATTCTTCCACCCGACTTTGATTTTCCTCTTAGCAGCCATTTCTCATTCTACTGCTGAACCTGCACATTTGCCGTAAACTAAATAATCACGACAGCTGCAGGTCCCCCCACCACCTGCCCAAGAGTGGAGAAGCCATCACTAAACAGAGAAGAGAGTAATCAATCGCGGCATTTCAAACGCTACCAGCTACCGATTCTATCTTTGCCGGATTACTACAAACGGGCACGGGTCACCCACCCCACATGCGCATCCCGCTTGACGTACTCCTAGTTGGCGTGCTTCTCCCCAATTGCGGGGCAACGTACCTGGCCCTTGAATCACGCGTTTTGGTCTGCCTTGGCTTCGGTTGTTGTCTGGTAATTACCTTGGGTGTAAGGGAAACGCGTACAAATCTGTTTGAACTACGTGATGCGGTCCGAATATGGGGTGGGCGCAATTGGTCCAAGAGATCGATCAAGTGGAGGATGGGTTCGCGAGAGGGACTTTGTTGTCAGGGACGCGGGAGCTCAGGACGGGGTTGTGGGGTAACGATAAGATGGTTATACGTAGGGTATGGGGTAGTATATGTAAGGAGGTGTCTTGTCGATCTCTTTTTAGTTCTTCCACCTTGCTCCTCTTCCTTTGAATCGTCTGATCCCCTCCCCTTCCCCTTCCCCTATACTCCGTACAATTTACCGATACAACACATTCGGCTGTCCAAGATGTCCCTTCCGTCCAAATACAAAGCCGCCATCTACGATGCGCCCGGTTCCATCTCCACCAAAATCGTCTCCCTCGACATGCCGGAGCCTGCCGCAGGCGAAGTCCTGATCAACCTCACGCACTCTGGTGTGTGCCATTCCGACCTGGGCGTTATGCTGAACTCCTGGAAGTCATTACCTTTCCCCACACAAGCAGGGCAAGTAGGGGGCCACGAGGGCGTAGGAAAGGTTGTAAAGATGGGTCCAGGAACAGAGAACTCGGCAGTCAAGATCGGAGACCGTGTGGGAATCAAGTGGATAGCGGGGATTTGTGAGACATGTGTCGCTTGCAGGGCAGGAATAGATGCTTCGTGTTTCTCTGGTGTAAGTTTTAGCTCGTGCTATTATGGTTGTGGGGGTGGGGGAGCTATGTTGGAAGCAAGGAAACTGACTTGTTGAATAGAAAATATCCGGATACTATACTCCAGGTACCTTTCAACAATACGTCCTCTCCCCTGCCAACTACGTCACGCCTATCCCCGAAGGTCTCGATTCCGCAGCCGCTGCACCCCTCCTCTGCGCTGGTGCAACAGTCTACTCCGCGCTCCGAAGATCGAACGCCGAGTCAGGCGCTTGGGTCGTTATATCCGGTGCCGGAGGAGGATTGGGACACTTGGCCGTACAATTTAGCGCCAGGGGCATTGGTCACCGCGTGATTGGAATCGATCACTCTTCAAAGAAGGACATTGTCATGGAGAGCGGCGCCGAACACTTCATCCCCGTGGACGGCACAGAGAACATGGTTGAAGCCGTTCAAGCCCTTACAAACGGTCTCGGCGCGCACTCAGTCATAGTGTGCACAGCGAACAACAATGCCTATGCTCAATCGATCGAATTACTCCGATTTGGCGGTCGTATGGTTTGTGTTGGTATCCCAGAGGGCGACGCTGTACCAATCGAGAGCGCGAATCCTGGTCTCTTGATCGCCAAGTCGCTGCAGATTGTTGGATCGGCTGTGAGCTCGCGGGAGGAGGCTATTATGACTATGGATTTTGCAGCTCGTGGAATTGTCAAGACACATTTTAGGACAGAGAAGATGGATAAGCTTACAGATGTTTTCAACGAGATGCATGAAGGGAAGTTGCAGGGTAGGGTTGTGCTGGATATGACCGAGTAGATGGACGGTGATTGTTGAATGTATGCGATGTGTGTATAAGATAGACATCATGATTTATGAACCTGGTGTTCGCAGAGAATTGCGACAAATCCTGGAAGAGACGGCGTCGATGAAGGAAGATAACAAAGTAAAGTTTAAGAAATGCACGAGCAAGTTTTTTGTCTCTGCAGACACATGATTTCTTGCACGTGTCACATAATAGCTTGTAGGGCTGAAAAGCAGGTGTCCTATTCGATGAACATGAGAGTACCTCACAGTGATGATGATGATGATGATGGTGATGAAATACGTTTCAAAAGCCTTTCGCTTTTGGCTACCAGTTTGTAGTTGAACCCTGTACGCGTTTCTGCCATTCATAGTCTCTCTGATAGCGGTACACGACTAGTCGTCGGTTTCGACCTCCCCAATTTACCTACAGTTGGTATGATATCTTCGTCAGGAACATAGTCTTTGAAGTCACCGTTAACGCTGTCCCTAACGTCCACCTGGTTCCGACTTCTTGACTTCCACCTCGGCATCTCCCCATTCTCTGCCCGACCCACACCCATGTCTCTCCACTTCTTCGGCGGCTTGACTCCCATCTCTACCAAGTTGGACCATATCCTCTCTCCGCGCTTATTCCACCTCTCCATCCTGGCTTCGACTTCTTCGTCCGAAGGTTGCCACTTGCTCTTCAGTATGCGGCGAATGGCTTCGGGAGAGACTTTGAAATGTTCTGCGAGAACGGGCGTAGTGAATTTGTCGGGCTGTGTGCTGTGCAGGTGCCGTATGCCTTCCATGGTGTCGGGCGACAGCTTCTTGCGCGGGCTCCATGCTTCTCCTCCAAGCTTCTCCCGCAAGGCTTCCTTTTGCACCGCCCATGCCGGGCGCTCGTTCCTTCGTTCTACCTCCCCCGTCAGAGCATTTTCTGCTTCGATTACAGGCTCCGCTCTTGATAGTTTCGAGGTGGGTATGGGCGGTACTTTCCTCAGTCGGCGCGCATCGGTCGAAAACCGCGATTGTTGCGGACGTAGTAGCGGTCGTCGAGCGGCGTCTGTTCGCTCGGTATGTGCAAAAGAACGGATGAACAGGCCAAGTGTCTTTCTGGCGCAGTTGTGGCAACTCATGATTGTCGATGTCTAAGTATCGGCGGTGCTCTGTTCTCCATGTTCATCGGATTACCTATCGCACGGACCTGCACTTCTTGCCACAGGTGAGCGACTAAACAGCTACTTCGTACTTCACCACCAACACCATAACCACAGAATGTAACATGGAACGTCGCACAGAACACGCCAATGCGCTCGTTCTCTCGTATGGTGGTATCTTGAGTCCTTTCCTTGCAAAAGTTCACCCATGATACGGTCGACCCTGCAGTCTCCTGATCTTATCGCGACACAGCGTCCCTCAAGGCTCAGACCCGGTTCCTTTGGCAAGTATTCAGCAATATGTGAGTTGCTACTTGGCGCTGCAAGAGCTCATCCGACAATCTCGATGATCTTTTTCCCTTTGTACATACTCGGTCCTTCCTCCCTGGCGCAATACTTGAACAGCTTCAGTCCTGTCTTTTTCAGTTGCGAGGCTCCATCTTCTCTAGTATTCAGTCTTGTTGATACCCCTCGAGCTTTCACTTTTGCACATAATCACTATCGTCCTCTACTTCCTACGATCGGATAACAACTTCATCGTGCTTCGTGGTACTGCTTAGGCGCCATGAAAGCCAAGGCCAAACCTCGCTTCCTGTGACCAACTCTCGTCAATTAGAACCTATTTCGTCTTCTTCCCATGTACGAAAGAGATTGCAAAGGCCCCCGAAAACACTCCGAGCGGCAATTGTGCAAATGACGAAAAGTGCATCAAGGCTGAAAAGTCCAGCGGAGTCGAGTGGCGTTTTCTATTCGTTGGTATTGTTTTTAAGACCCGGAAGGCGCACGACTAATATAGATGGGGGCTACAGCGTTCTCATCTTCACCAAATGTAGAACGTTGTGCAGGTCACGGAGCGCCTTCGGTAAATGGCTTTTTCTGGGGGGGATGGAATTTCCAAACGACTCGGCATATCGCAGAGAGCACAATGATACTTCAAATACGTGCTTGCGCTCTCCAGTCGTCTGGCGATCAGATCGGTATCACTCTATTCTGAACTGTCACTACCTGCTTCTACAAAGAGTTGTCAATCATTTCCAAGATGACTGTACGACTTGGCCAGTTCTTTGCCTTCGCACTCATCGCAGTCTATCTTGTCATCTCGACAGAGGCATTCCCGACTGACTCTGACACACCAAGACCCCAGCCCCGGGCCCTCGAAACAACAAACGCGAAGAACCTCAAACAGCACATCGAAGTTTACGGGATACCATACGGGGTTCTCGGCGCCGTCTCCCATGCCCTGACATTTTACGTTATCCTATGTCACTACCTCGGCGTAAGACCTTTGCTTCCGTGGCTGGCACTGGAAAAACAATGGTGGAATATTGTAGTAGTCACGGTCTCGTCGCTCGTCTCAATCGTCCTTTCCGGCGTTACCATGGCTCGCACACGAGGCTCCCGCCCATTGTTGATACTTGCAGGTATGCAGATCGTACTTCATGTTTTGATGGACATCATCCACATACATTGCATGCTTGGCGGTCGGAGTAATTTGACAGCTGTCTGGGCGTTGCCACTTCTGGTGGTGTCGTTCTTCTCCATATATGCCTTCTACCAGTTCCCTTGTAAGTCACAACAAGTTGTTTTGCATGCATCCAGGGCTGACTCGTGGATTACAGTCGAAGACGAAGACGGCAGAGTAGGAACCCTCCTCGGCTCTGCTATCTTCATCGTGTTGCTCGTATATAATGGCTTGACTGGTCTCGCGACCCTGATCAATATCTTTGTATACGTCTTCTCTTCATCTAAGCAAGCGCTGCCGTTTGCTGTTTCAGCAATTCTGCTTAGCTGCGGACTCTACTGGTGGGGTGACTTTGGCATGGCCATTGTCAGCAAGAGTCCGATAGGGACACCATCGGACCGAATCAGGGTCCTGTATTACACATACTGGGTGGTGGAACGGATTCCGCTGTTCACTTTTTGAGAAGCATGTCGGCTGAAGGGTCAATGAGTTGACGTGGTTCATACGATGTAGTTGTAATATCCGTTGGTATCAGGAGGGCGTCCGATTTAACCTAGCACCAAGGTAACGTCATGTTAAGATTGGCGCTTTAAGCTTTGTCCCCGCACTAATACGCCACGAATCTACCCTGAGTGGTGACATCAACGAACATGTGTCAGTGCCTCTTCCACACTATCTCGACAGCGATGCCTCGGTGGCAGCTTCCTCGCAAGATTTCGATCGCGGGGCGAATGCGGCAGAAGATGGAAGTGGATCCCCTCACACCCATGCGCGTTAGGGCCTCGGTGTCATCTGACGGAACATCCTCGCCGTACTTGTGCATCTGTTCTGTTTTGCTCGTTGTTTGAGTGCTTCGTCTTGTATCAGAGTCCTGCATCTTTCTCAGCAGACATGCTGACCGCCAGCGCGCGTTGGCTAAACGGCAACGCTCTCTGCGACCGTCTCGGTTCAAAGCGCGTTTACACATATTACTGGTCGCTCATGGCAGGCCAATGTCTCTTCTTCATCTTCTACTGCTACACGTATCGCTTATTCCCCGATGCAGATCGCAGGAGAATCGATCGCGCGAAAGAAATTTTCTGGCAGTTGATAGTGAAGGCGAAGTGGGGGTTGGCGGGTACGGAAACGTCGTTTGATTTCAAGTATGTACCGCAGTACGATACGTTGACGCATTTGGGGAATATCGGAGAGAGGAAGAAACAAGCGCTTAGTAACGAGATGAGGAATCTGAAGGCGTTGGGGATTGGGGTGGGGGTTCTGGCTGTGGGAACGCTGGTCGCGGTTAAGGTTGCGGCGAGTGTTGTTGGGAGGTTGTGGTAGCTTTTTCTTGTAGATACTTTACATATAGATGGGCTGGACGTATGTTCAAGACTTTGTATTTAGTCTGAGGATTCAGATAGATGGACGCAGGTGAAGGTCCCTCTTACTTATGTTATTCCGTATGGTCACCACTATTACGCCCAGTCACACAGTCACCACTTACCCATCTCCTCATGCCTTATAACTTCTATACCTCCATCGCACTCTCTTGTACCCTCTCTAGCTCAACCGTGACAGCAATACGACTCCCTCTCAAAGCCACAAACCATACAACCCAAAGCATATCATCAACATCCCATCGGTAAATGGCAAAACGCAAGTGTCCTAGAAACGCACTGCAGGGCGGTGTATGCGGCTGTCTTTCATTTTGGAGGCGCTCAAAAATCACCCCAAGGTCAAACAACAACGAAATGTCTAGTGCAAATACAAAGTCCTCGTCCGCGACTCTTGTCATCGGGAGCAAGCATGAAGACGACTGCGGCTTGTATCATCGAAAGCGACAGAAGCGAGAGGATAGTGTGTTTCTTCAAGCTGGTGAGAGGGGTCTCTCATTATCAAAGTCTTCAACGTACATGGACAGCAGGCTCGTGGTTAGGGGACATACTGGGCAGAAGCAACTTACTGCGCAGGTGAACATGCGAGCGCAGAAGAGTGGGTCGGTGAAGACGACGAAGGCGAATAATCCGGTTCGGATCTTGGTCGACTACGAACTACCTACTGGTGCTGAGCGGTTGGACTGGGACACAGACGAAGTCCGTAGGATGGTGGGCGAGATTGAATAGCTGATGATACAGATTTTGGAGATTGGACTATGTTGATAACATGGGGAGGCTCCATACAGTTGGTGAAACACAAAAGCATATGCATTCTAGTAAATGGGTATAGGTACTGCCTAGCGGAGATTTTGCGAAGAATACGCAGAGATATAAGAGTCGTAACCACTGTTAGAATCTCTAGTTGTTACCAAACGTATGGCTGATTTGATGTCAGTGAACAATCAAGTGGTGAGAATTTGAAAGACCTACCTTGTTCTCATACGTCCAGAAAGTGCCACTGTGTTGTATGCCTTTGCTTTTGATCACTTCGATCATCTTCATTACCGACTCTTCTGGCGTGATTATGCCCTGGACCTCCCATGGCAGCTGGACATTGGCCATGTCTGTGGCGACCTCTCCCGGATGCATGCACAGGATGATGGTATCGTCGTCTTTTCTCTTCAACTCGGCGGCCATGTGTCTTACCGCCATGTTGAGTGCAGCCTTGGAGGCGGCATATGCAGCGAAACCATCCTCCATTTCTCGGAAATTACCGTGAGAGCCTGAATCACTGGACATGAAGACGACGGTGCCGATGGGAATGTTTGTTTGAAGTAGCTTCTGCGCTGTGATAATAGGCCCGATAGTGTTGGTGTGCAGATGGAAAGCAAACTCGTCGAACGACCTGCCATACGTTAATTCCCAGTACTACAGGTACTTGAAAGTAATTGACGTCTATTGGAAATGCACGCTTTAGCCATAACCAGCAAGGCGCAACGGCTTGGGCAATGGAGAACCTACAGCTCAGTGGCCCTCTACGTCGGTTAGTGCGGCTCCCTTGCATACTGTAGACGATGTCGGACTCACATTCGGGTACCTTAGAACTCCTGCGTTTAGTACGACATAGTCGATCTTCAAGTTCGGTATCATTGCCAGTTGCGCAACGAATTTCTGCAAACCATCAGTTTATGCTCATCTCAGATGGCAATGCAGCGTGTAGCAAGTAAGCGTACCATGATGCTCTGCTCTGACAAGATGTCGCATGTGTACATTTGGCATCGGCCATGATCGCTCCCCGCTTGTCCCCACAGACCACTGGCATGACCGGCCCAAGGCTCCCGTACAGTAGCGATGATGCGCTCGTTCTTGTTTAACAGCTGTCTGACGAACTCTAGCCCTATCCCTCTACTGGCGCCGAGTATCAGCCATGTAGTAAAATCCTCGTCGGCATATAGAATGCCCGGAATCTGGTCCATCCGGCCTGTCGAGGTGTGGCGCGGGGCAAACGATGATGTCAACCGTTTCAGCTGGGGCTGGAGTGTGACTGGCCAACACTAGAAGGTTGTTTGCGACGAGGGTAGAATAGTGGCGATCGTGGTCGGCGCTTGAAACAGTAATGTGCTGTTGTCCAGATTACAGAGAATAGTATTCATGACCCTGGCCGGTTGTGTTAGGGGACCAGAAGTGTGGAGGTGCGTGGGTTAGTGGACATGCCACCTCGATTTGCGGACCCTTGTACAGGCTTCACGTATCGTATTTGGTCCCAAGCAAAGCAGGGACGAAGCGTCCTGCAGAGCGACCAAACAGGCCAGACGCTTCTGTTTCGACTACCAGAGAAAAGAAAGCTCGTTGCTTTTTTGCTGGTTGATGGCGTGGTAGGAAGGGTGCTAAAGAATGATCGCTGCAGCCAGCGCAACACTAGGTGACAGCGTCATTCTACAAGCTGCATGCAAGATTACCGAATGGGTAGTAAGATGGCTTGGGAGTCGCAGGCGCTATGGTGGCGTGAAAGTACTGACCAGCAGGAGAGATTTGGCGTCTGCACCGCCATTCCAGCACGATTCCTGTTTGCCATCCCGGTCCGGTTCCACCCGAGCACTTTTGCTACTGACTTATAGTGGTCATCTGATTGGCTGCTCCCGTGACCCGTGCTCGCGTCAGGGCCCGTCATTTCATCGCGGCTAACGGCAAGACTCTTAAAACTCTCTCAAGATTCTCAACTCCTGTTTAGCCAGCTATTCTCTTCAGCAGCCTCTCGTCTACGCCCACGACCACACCAAATCTTACCACTCTACCTCCATCAATACTCAGATTCACCTACGCCAACCTCACATCTTCAAAATGGGTTTCGAGAAGGGTACGTTTTCTTGACACTTGTCGGATGTCATCGGCTGTTTTCTACTTTGCCTACGAGCGTCCACCAGCCATTGAGCCCGCGCGCACAACGAAATGCAAACCTCACGAGCAGCAGACTATTGCGGGCCTACCGTCTGAATAGTTGGCAATTCAAGAACCGCTGTGCACGAGGTGGCAGCTTTGCGACAAAGGGAGGAGGAGGATGGTGGCGGATTGTTCGGCTGGATGAGAAAATTGTTCACGACACATGACTAACGTCATCGACAGGCGATGCTAAGAAGGGTGCCAACCTCTTCAAGACCCGATGCGCTCAGTGCCACACCCTGAAGGAGGGCGAGGGCAACAAGATCGGTCCCAACCTACACGGTCTCTTCGGCCGCAAGACGGGCCAGGTCGAGGGCTACTCATACACCGACGCCAACAAGCAGAAGGGCATCGAGTGGAACAACGACACTCTTGTACGTAACGCCACACATGGACATAGCTGGTGGACCTGAACGCTAACATAGCCCAGTTCGAGTACCTCGAGAACCCCAAGAAGTACATTCCCGGAACCAAGATGGCTTTCGGTGGCCTCAAGAAGCCCAAGGACCGTAACGACTTGATCAGCTTCCTCGCTGAGGAGACCAAATAAGTGTCTCTCGTCACTCGAACGTTTATACCACCCCCTCGGACACGCCATGACCTTTTCCTAATACCTTTTCGACCCAAAAACTGTTTGGCTTGTACCATCACCGTGATAGACGAACGACGGAGGCGATGAGCGCAGTAGAAGGCATTACTCCTTCATGTAGATTTATGTTAGGTGTATCATTTCCAAGGCGCTTTTCGACTTTGATGCAGCATAGAGCCAGTTTGCAACTTGGTGGCACTTTCGAAATACCAAATCTCCTCTACCGATCACAGAATACACCTGAGCACGATTTTATTTTGTGAAGAAGTTTGCAATGCCTAGAAGATGCAATATCGCGTTCAAACAGAGAATTAGCCAAACGTCATTTGCGCATGTACAAACCTCATTGTACTGGACCAATTGCAGCCCAGGCAAATTTTCTGACACGGCTGCGCGATATTTGGACAAAACGTCCAGACTAACAATAATAGCCTAAGACTAGCCCCGTGGGTGCGACTCAGGCGAGCATCGAGCATGCTCGGAGCTGAGGAACATGCAGCCAGGAACTGGGAACATGCGCTCTGCCGGTGCTTTCTCCGAGGGCCAACCGAGGGCCAACCGAGGGCCAACCGAGGGCCGTGTGGCTGGAGCTTTGGGATGCTTGCGGAAGGCGTTTCAGTCCGGGCAAAGCAACGTGGGCAATACCCGCAAAGACGACTCAAAGGCTGACACGCTGCGTCTCGTCAAGGGCGGGATGCCAGTCTTCTAAACGCGGCGTGTCGTGGCGCCTTTTCCATGTCTTCTCCACGTGAAAGCAGCTCAAGGGTGGGGGAAAGCGCAGCTGCTCGTCGCAGTGGTGTCATCGCCCGAAGACGCCGTGTGCCTCAACCATCTAGTCTGTGTCAGAGGGCACACGAACACATGCGTCTCGCTTCCCTCCACTTCATCATTCCCTCTCTCAAATCGCTTCCTTGCACCCAAACGCGTCGTTACCTCGGCCTGTGCCATCACGACCAATTAGCGTCATAGTGGGGCGGGAGCTGGGCTTCGGTAGCTCGACAGTGAACACCACCATCACCAACACCACTTTGGCGAACACGCAGCGACAGAGGCCGTTACGGCCTTCACACTTGGCATCATGTCGTGGAAACGGAGCGAGAGGTTGATGGACACTATCAAAGTAGGCGAGCCTGCCGCACCGTTGCAGCGGAAGCTAACATTTGGGTAGCATTATAGCAACTTCCCAGCAACTGGTATGTACAAAGTATGGCCATTTCTCGCACTCGTCTGATGTCCCACCAGGTGTGTCTTTACGGCAAATGGTACAATTTGGAGAGAAGCCATCTACTGGAACCCTCTTCCGCGCGTCACAATTCCTTTCCGAGGAACTGCCCATACGGCTAGCACACCGAGTGCAAGAACTCAATGAACTGCCGGATGGCCTCAATGAGATGCCGTCTATACAAAGAGTGCGCGACTGGTATGCGCAGTCGTTCGAGGTGCGTACTACTGAGGTCCTCGTTGGAGCGCATTGACTCATTCAACAGGAACTCGTCCAACTACCCCGACCGACCCTCTCGAGCGAGATCAAAGAGCGACTTCTCAAACCCGCCAAGAAAAGCGGCGACAAGAACTTGATGAGCAAGCCGACTCAGAACCCTAGCATCAAAACTGGACAATACCGATCCGCGCCCACGACCAACGGCAACGGCAATGGCCATTCGAACGGGCACGGTGGTGGCATTACAAAGGAGGTCAAAGGCGCAAGTCGAAGATACTACGCTGCGGCAGACGACGGACAAGATTGGCCACCAGAACTGGGCGCCTACAATACAAAGTTCGCAGACACGTTGGAGAAGATCAAGAGGCGGCACGACAGCGTCGTGACCACGGTTGCGCAGGGCATCCTGGAGTGGAAGCGCAAAAGACAAAGGATGCAGATCGATCACAATATCCAGGCCTTTCTCGATCGTTTCTACATGTCGCGCATCGGTATTCGCATGCTCATCGGCCAGCACATCGCCCTTACAGACCAACGCTCGCGAAACGACCCCAACTACGTCGGTATAATATGCACAAAGACCAATGTCCAAGAACTGGCCCAGGAAGCTATTGAGAACGCGCGCTTCGTCTGCGAAGACCACTATGGACTCTTTGACGCACCAAAAGTCCAGTTGGTATGCAACCCGGACATTAGCTTCATGTACGTGCCTGGACACTTGTCGCATATGCTCTTTGAGACACTCAAGAACTCGCTCCGCGCTGTGGTGGAAAGACACGGACAAGACAAAGAAGCGTTCCCAGTGACCAAGGTCATCGTTGCCGAGGGCAAGGAGGATATTACTATCAAGATTTCAGACGAAGGAGGCGGCATTCCTAGATCATCCATTCCGCTGGTATGGACGTACATGTACACAACCGTCGACCAGACGCCGAGCCTGGACCCCGACTTCAACAAGAGCGACTTCAAAGCGCCCATGGCTGGATTTGGGTACGGGCTGCCCATCTCCAGGCTGTACGCGCGCTACTTTGGAGGAGATTTGAAGTTGATTTCCATGGAAGGGTACGAATGAATCTAACCCCCCGAACAAGGCACATTCACTAACACCTTGTGTATAGATACGGCACAGACGTATACCTCCACCTTAACCGCCTCTCCTCGTCATCGGAGCCTCTCCAATAGCAATTACCCGTCATGAGGGGCGGATGGACGTCGAGCGAACTCATCCGGTCATCCCGAGGAATGGCGCAAGGTAACGGTTCGCGAAAGTATAACCCTTTTCTGGCTAGCAAGGCGATGAAGTTGAAGCTTTCTGGTCAAGTAAGCAGGGAGATTAGCGAGAGGAGACAGGTGGGCGATGCGGCGGATATGTTTGCCGACAAGGCGAGTGGTGAGGGGGAGAAGCCTTGGTGGAGGCATGTAGGTATGGAGGAGGGTACGTGATGTGAGATGAGATGCAACATGGCTGGGCTGGGATAACTTGGTCTTCATAAATGGGCTGAAGGCACTCGCGGAATTGAGTGTCTTTACTTAAGGGGTTATGCTTTAGGCCTAGGAAAAAGGCTTGGGCCTAGCAACATGACACGATACGGCGTTTGGTGAATGCCACGTATGATCTCGAAACAAAAGAGAATAAGACGGAAAGACAGTTACGCAAAATAAGTAATGTTGTTCGTCTTGCCAAACAAAGTTCTTTGAATCCTTGACAACGAATAAATCCTGAGGGAGGGTATAACGCTAACCATGCCCATAATCCTGACATATCCATTTCCCAGAATTCGAATAACGCCAGAATATCGTACCCAACTCACAAGTCCAATACAAACACCCTCCTCCCTACTTCAACCATGCCCTTGTCCAGAACTAACCCTCTTCCTCATCTTAGCAATATCCCTCTCCTTGCCCTTTACACTCCTCGCCGGACTCCCACCCGTCATACCTCGCCCTTCTGCAGATGCACCTCCTCCCATGCCCTGTTGAACCTCCCACTCATCAAGCCAAGCCACATCAGCGTGTTCCCACTGTGTAAGACCAAGGACGATATTCCGATAATGCGCACGTGTTTGTGGTATACTCTGTATCCACGCATCAAGAGTCAGCATGCCTTTCACCACCGAATACAGACAGGCGGCATAGGATTAAAAAGAAAAAGAAAAAGAAAAAGAAAAAGATAGAGAGAGACAAAATGCATACCTCGTTCCTCACCCCCGCAATCCACATGACCATCTCCTCACTCTCTAATATACTCATCGCCTCATCTCTCCTCTGCCTCTCCTCCCACTCTCTCCCTTGCGGTCCCCCAGAGCCGAAATGGTAGTTCTGGCCTCGCGCTTGGAGACTCTTTCTTGTTTCTAGCGTGGATTTACTAGGGGCTAGTCCTCCTGATCCTCCTGCTTGCTGGTGTCTCTGTGGAGATTGCCGTTGTCCTGAAACTCCGTTTCCCGCAGGACTGTGACTGCTGGCTTGTTGTTGTGGGAGCTGGAAACCCATTGCTGTTACTTGAGGTGTTTGGAATGGAGCGTTGGATGCATGTTCTGATTGTATTCCCTGGTCGGTAGTGGGCGCGTGGGTGGATGCAGACAACTGATTATTCATGTTCGTATGTTGTTGTTGTTGTTGTTGTTGTTGTTGTTGTTGTTGGTACTCAGCGAGGTATTGATGGAGGGGATCTGCGCCGGCGGGGGTTGGGGGTGGCCACGCCATTGTTGCATTTCAGAAAGCCTTTTTTTGGTAAAAGTGCTTGTGGTTGTATCGTGCGATCGGGTGGATAACGTTGTTGGTGGAGGGAGCTTGGAAGCTGGGTGGGTCGCGATGTTTGATGGTTCATGTCCGCGGGGGAGGCTTAGATGGGAAGGTGGCAGCGACACAACACTACAATCGAGCTACCCAAGACGTGTAGCATGTGTTTGTTCATTGACGCTTCGCGTACTACTTGGATCGAAGCTTATTAGAAAGCCAGGGTTTATACATCACAGACGAAAGGTCTTGATATCGACATGTTCTTCGACATTGATATCGAGTAGCTACTGCTACGCCTTGAGACACCGACTCCTTCCCATCTTGACCGTCGACCTTGGATATTCCGTCTAGTAATGTGACCAAAACGCCGAAATGCCAATCTATGCCAAATGCTCAACACACACGCCGAGAGATCAACTTTGAGTCAATCGTAACGCAAACCCCGGATAACCTTCTTTGCCTGTCTATAGTGCCGAGCCAGACCTGCACCGGCTAGTTCGTAAGGATTCTTCCCACATCCGCTCCCAGGGGAAGCGGCGCCGAGCAAGTTTCCCCAGGAGCTGGATGGAGTTAGGCTATGTGCCGCCATTTGCCTGCTGATGCTCAGCCTTGCTGCCCTTACCTCGCCAGGTGCTGACCGCCGGTATATCGGCTTTCAGTCTTTCTTCCTGTGTGGAGTACGCCTTGGGCGTCAACTTTATCAAGGTGTGTAGCGGGACTTCCATCCATGGGCTCTGCTCCTGCGGTATGTTCATGAAGTATGCGTAGATACACCTCAGGATGGCCTGATGTGTGACGATCAAGATGTTCTCGCTGCGCTCCAGTTCCATGATGATGGGTTCGAGGCGGATAACGACATCGCGATATGACTCTCCACCCAAGTAGCGGTAGTTGTATTTATCTTCGTCACGTTGCTTGAAGTCTTCGGGGTACTTCTGTTCGATTTGAGCGTATGTGAGACCATCGCAGACGCCCGAGTCGAGTTCGTCGAGCGCTTTCCATTCCAACTTCTCGAATGTGAGGAATCGTGCGGTTTGAATCGTTCGCTTCAAGGTTGATGTCCAGACAGTGAGTCTGCGGCCGTCGCCGACCGATTTCGCAACCAGGCCGGGAAGCGCATGCGCGTAAGCGTCTCCTCGGTCGGAGAGGTTGGCATCTCCTCCAATTTGTCCCGTAAGATTGTACTCGGATTCACCGTGCTGCCACGATTAGTTTTACACACAACGTATTTTTTTTTGCGACATCTACTTACTCGCGATAACCAGATTGAGCGCGGCTTGATATGGAGGTTCATCAAGTAGTAGACGACTCTACTCTGGAGATAGTCCTGGATCTGGTTGATGATGACTTGCTTACCCACGTCGATGAGCTTGACATATGTAAGGTCGCGCTCGTCCTCATCTATAGTCTGGTACACCTTCTCGTAGTTTCGGATACGGTTGCGGAAATCTGCTGCAGCTTCCTCGGGGTCCTGGCCAACATAGTCTGGAGATGTGGTTTTTACTTCCAGTATGTTGCTCATAATGAGTTCCTCGTCGTCACATTTTGACTCGACGAACAATGTCTCAATGTTCTCGGCAGCGCATCGTTCTTGTATCCACCTGCGACGGCTCTTGGTCGAGTTTGTAGCGTCTAGTATCGCGATCAAGCCCCTGCCCTCTGAAAACCACTTGCACATGTCATTGACGGCTGCTTCGGCGGCAGCTTTTCGGAGGCGCTCTCCTTTGGGGTTGGAGGTGTCGAAGAACTCGGCGGAGGGGTTTGGGGTCGCAGTACGGCGATACTGTCCAACGTTGAACGTCTTTGACTTGATCGATAACCAATGTAGGTAGCGAACCACTGCATCACGACTGGTTAGTGGTTGCACGAGGCCGTGTAGGAGAAGCCTACCTTTCTGTGCGATCAGACTCTTGCCCCGCGCGGGCAAGCCTACCATGACGACGCATATCCGCGTGTCTTCGGCCTGTACACCAGCACCGTTAGTCTTTCTGCTCGGTCTTACGAATTCGCCAGCAGGCACTGCGCGCATGTTTGGCGCATAGAATCCATTGGAGTCGGTCATTGTATGTGGCAAGTCCAGCTCCCTGAAATTCAGCGACAGCGATGCGAATGTATAAGAGGTTGAGAAAAGTTCCAAGGATCGGAATTGTAGCCGAAGGTATTCCGGGGTGCAGCGATAGAAAGCGGCTTTTAAAGCAACGATGCAGCAAAGACAGATGGTAGGCGGTCAACAGAAGCCACAGGAGTCGCAGGGCCGGAAACGTCTGTTAGGTGAAGCAATAAGTGTATGGACGGCGAGTGTCGTGTTGCAGAGTCGTGAGGTGGTCGGCCCGGCAGTCAAGAAGCGAGAGGAGATTGGATTGATTGACGATGATTCCCCGGCATTCGGTACGGCGTCCTTCTTTTCACAAGCCAGAGCAAAGCAAGCGTTCGGATTGCGGCTCCAGGCTAGCGGGCGCGGTGGAGCAAACGTAACGGGGGATTTTCATTCGATGGCAGATGCTGGCTGCAGTCGATTGTGTCCACTTGACCGGCAGTCGTGATGACAGTTGCGAACAACAGTCGTCGTTGGCGCCTACCAATTCGTATTCCTTTGGTGCTTGGGGCTACAGCAGGGGGCGCCGCCATCTGGACAGCTTCAAGCAGTCGCTGTGTTGCTACGAATTCTCCGGGTCGTGTGCCATGATGCCACATGCTTCTGCGGTATGACGACAATGGCTCCAGCACCGTAGCCGTAGCTAGGGGGTAGTCCAGAACTTTGGCTTGCTAAAGCCGCCGAAAGCCGGAAAGACGTGGTGGATGGGAGCGAAATTTCTTTTACATTGTAGTAGTCGCACCCCCAGTCGTCGTAAATCGGCGGGAAAAAAACAAACAATGATTGCACCCTGGAGATGCTCGCAGGAAAAGAACATGTCTTACCGTCGATATCGAATAAGTCCTTGTGTGACTCATTGTTGACATCAGTACAGCTAACTAACTGTACGTGCTGTGATGATGGCGTTACGTACTGTGTAAGCTGTTTGTCGTGGCGGGGCAGTGGGCTGCCAGCGTATCCAGCGATCGGGTCGCTTGGGGTGTTGGAGATGGTAGAAGGATTAAATGCACACAGCGCAAACAGGGGTAGACTGCTCTTCGAAGCTGCTAGATGTGTACACGCAAGCCCGGGGCAACGTCCAGACCGCTATCGCTTTGGTACTGCAGTGTGGTGGTCATGGCCGCGGGATGGATTATCCCACATGGCTACCACTATCCTCCCCCACGTGTGGGCAGCCTGATAACAATGCATTGTGGCTGTCTGGTTCAATTGGAAAAGCACTCTTGTACAGACATGTGGTCATTGCGAATATCAAAAGACTCCCATTTGATGACAGATTCGACAAAACCTCATTACATCGTTTTTCCATGTACCTATACCAAATCTTCGCCAAGCGCTATGTGCAATCCTACGCCAGAGTTACGCTATAAAAAATGCGGGTATCTAGCAATGCTAAAATCATCCTGCGCTACAATGCGATGCCAAATCAATCTCCACACAGCCGTTAAACATCGTCGACTCGGAGCAAGCCAGTCAAGTGTCAAGCATGTAGCTTGGCCATGGCATTGACCCGGTGAGCGTCATCGATTCCACTTTGCAAGGCAAGGAGAGTCGCGCTGGCATCAAGTCGTCGCTTCAATGCCGCTGCAGTTCTTTCCTGTCCCCTGCTACCAACGCCTTCTTCAACCCATCGAATCTTGTTGATCATGAAGCTGAGGCCTTCGTGAGCTTTGCTCTTCCTACTCGAGATGCCATACTCGACGGAGCCGGTGTACTCTTGAAGCTGCGGTAGGATAACAATTTCAATCTGCAAATCCATGTCTGCCGGGGGCGTCACGGGAGCCGCGGGAATTTTGGTCAGAACATCAGCGGCATCGGCTGGGTCGTTGGGCGCAGTGATGCGCGGATCGAGCATAGCAACGTCGACACTATCATCCCACTCGCCACGGATCCACCCAGAATGGACCGCAGCAGCGATGGGGTCCGAATCATCGCGATACACGCGCGCACCCCAAAGATGTCTTTCTAAGACGACATGCTGCCGTTGTCGTGGCTTCAGGTGATACCGAGGCACCCTGATGGTGAAGGTGCAGTTGATGGGGTTGGCATTGAAGCGAGGCAGACGTTGAGGTTTCGAGGCATATCCGAATTGATCGTCTAGCGATGAGTTGGGTTTCGACAGCTCTGGCTTTGCCTCGTACAGTTGCGATCCAAGATGCTTACGAGGACGCTTAGCAGCTTCCTCGAGGATAGGCTGTACATCATGGACTTTGGTCGGGACTTTGGTAATTTGTTGCAGCGGCTGATGGGTAACTCGAGGAGCGTGGTGGTGGTAATGGTGATGTGGGTTTCCTCCAACGTGATGGTGGTGATGGTGATGTGGGTTTCCTCCAACGTGATGGTGGTGGTGAACCGACTGGCCTGCGCCGGCTTGCGGTAGGCTCGCTTGTCGTCCATTAATCGAAGTTGAGGCTGGCAGCATTGACGCGTCGTCGTCGGGCTTGGGGTGATGATGATGGTGATGACTATGCTGTTAGTACGTACCTGAACAGTCGCTGGGTAGACCTACTGATGATGATGGTGCTTGTTCCGTTTAGCCCCACGAGCGCCGGGTGTTCCTCTGCCATCAGTATTCTCGATATCGAAGATGCCTTCTTCATCCTTGACTCGTTTTGATGGCTTCCTTCCTTGCTGAGAACCCCTTCTCATCATTTCACCGTTGTCCGAATCGAATGAGCCATGAGCATTTTGTGGCATGGGACTTCCCCGCGACGGGGTCGACGATCCTAACCCGCTGCCGAGACCGGAGAACATGCGCCCGAATTCGCTCTTGATACCAGGATCTTTGCCAATGGACAATGGCTGTGCCTGCGCACCTTGAACAGCCTGAGGTAGTGGAGACGCTCTGCCCGTTCGCCTGCTCGCGTCCAAGCCAAAGCCAATGTGCGATTTGGAGTGTTGCATGGCCTCGCCCATTTTGGGAGGCTGGTCGTATAGGGATCGGGAGGACAAAGAGCGCGCGAGTGGCTCGGTTCTGTGCCGCTCAGAGTTGGGATCTGAGGTAGGAGGGGCGTGGTACTGCTCCACCACGCGGTGGCTCAACTCGTCTACACTGCGTCGCAGCATTTCCTCGGAGCTTTGGGCGCCGTAGCGAGGAGCACCTAGCATATGTGGAGGGTACGGGCCGTAGGTGCGATGCATTGGTGGAGGCTCGTCTGCGCGACTATCCTGGGGAGGTTCGCGAGCAGCACCGGTGGGCGCTGTTTGCCGCCAAAGAATGCGCGGGGGTTCTGCTGAGCCAGAGATGTTGCGTTGCGCTTGAGGCGGACTGAAGCCAGACTGCGACACAGGGTGCACAGTCACGGGTCGATCTCTCTCGGATGCACTCAGATTTGTGCCTGCCAAGAGCTCTGCAGCGTTCGGTCTTGGGTGATGCGACTCGCCCAGTGTACGTCGGCGCTCCTCAGGCGGCCCAAAAGCGCTGCGCCGACCTGCAAACCCGTCGTACATGGACCTCCCCTCTTGTTCAATGTTTCCCTGTGGGCCCATCGGCTGGCTGTTGGGTCGGGTCGGGACATTTCCAGAAGGTTGCTGTGCCACGTCTTGCGCATAGGGACGATGGCCAGGGAAGTTCATCGGCTTGTAGGATTGTGCACTTGGCGGAAGGGACTGGCGGCCCAGATCAGGCGAGCCTTGGTTGCTGTAGGACTGCCTGGGTGAGCCAGCTGAGAAAGCGTGTCCTTCAGATGGCCGTGGGGTATTGCTAGCGTACATGCTGCGCTCTGGAGTGGGCTGGCGACGAAATGGGGGGAAATCTGATCGTTGACCAGCCGGCAAGCTACGTCGAGGCGAAGGTGGCTGCATGCTATGACCGTTGGAGGATGGCGGGTTGGTGGGAGGTGACGGCTGTGCTTGTGTTGTTTTGTTGAGGGTACCTGTGTCACCCCCACCGCCGATAAGAGATGAGATGGACATGCTGCTTCCCGGCCGCAACGCCTGGCCTAGTCCAGGGAGCTCTCTATTGGCGCCGAAATTGGGTGTGTATTGTGGACGCTGTGACTGGGATGCATGGAGATGCTGCTGCGTGGGAGACGATGGGGGAGGCATTTGCGGTCGCGCGAAGGATGGCGGAGGTGGAGGATCGTGATACGGGCCTGGGGAGGAGTTAGGTTGGGGCAAAGCTTGAACCATTGCTTTTGGAAGCGGGGCTCTACCATAGGGGTTCGGAGGACTGCCGCCATTCAGCGAAGAGGAGCGCGCAGCATCGAAGCTATAGGGCGCGGGCGCTGGAGGGTTGTTGGAGGTGGTCATTGGTGGTGGTAGGTTCGTCTGGGAGTGATGAGTCTCGTAGTGCATCGGTCGCGCTAAAGTCATGGATCAGCACAAGCTCGGACTCTGAGTCGCGACCTTTTCGAAAGAGGCTTAGAGGCCCGCGCACCGTGCATTAGCTAGGAGCCACATGTGCGGAGTGCGCCATAGAATTCGCCAGACCCATGCCCACTCCACCGACAAATGCGCGCACCGTCAAGCAACCCAAGTGCTGCTGGTGTGGCCCGGGACGGAATGGCGACACTAGCAGGCAAACACTGCCTGCATTTGCTTGCAGCGACATGACGAGCGAGGCGGTAAAGTGCTTTTTTTCGCTCTCTCTCTCTCTCTCTCGCAGTTGACGTGTCATGCAGCACATGGATGCAGGCAAGGTCTTCCCACCATCGTCTCTTGCCAGACTCTCGACTACGCAGACACCCACGCGAGCGGTGCCACAGACTTGAGACGTGCAGGTAAAAAATGCACAAACAACTCCAGACAACGCCAGCCGCTCGCGCTTGCTACGTGTGCTGCGCAGATGTGCTCTTGCTACTCTGATCTGAAGACATGGGTAAAGTTGTAGCCCGTACCTGTATTTGACCAGCCACCCTGCCCTTGTCCCTCAGCCTGGCCTTGGGGCGCGTTATTACTGGCCGGTAGTCCTTGACTACTGCGTCGAGCGTGTTGTGGTCCGGAAGGGAAGAATGGGTCGCGACGGGGCATCGAGTACGGGTCGACGGCGTAGGGAACGTGGAGGGGCTGTTGCGGTTGTGAGGCTGGTGGGTAGCCTGGATATGCTTGAGTCGTCTGCGGGTGGTAGTTCATAGGGCGGTCTGGTGGTCGTTGGTAAGGCGGCGGGCGGTCCATAGTCGACTTGGGCTCATCGGAGAGGCGTGAAGATGGCGAGGATGAAGTCGCAGCAGATGGAGACTTTTAAAAAGAGTATCCTGATTTACTCGTCTGGGGAATATTGTCGTCCAGGCGTCGCGGCTCCAAGGCGAGCTGCTGTATATTGCACAAGGAAAGAAGCGTCGAGCATGCGAGGAAACGAGAAGGCGCAATGGGACCAAGCGTCACAACCCCCCTGTAGGAAATAGCGCAGCCCCGCATGCAGCGAGAGCCCGACTAGAGGGCAGGTATGACATGTGCGATGGGCCTCTACACCTCTACACCACCACCCCAAGACGTTTGCTCGCCAAAAAGCCGCAATGATGCGTGTATCGGGGAACCCCTGGTATTGGTGCCTGCACAGTGCCTGGTCGTCTCGCCCAGTCTCGCCCAGTCTCGCCCAGTCTGCTGCGACTGGGCGCACAAAAAGAAACACGCACCCACGCGACTCGGACCTCCTGACGCCTGTTTGTCGCCCATGCAGCCCGTTCCTGAATCCGTCCTTGACCGCCTGGTGCCAAGCCCGGATCGGCAGGTGCGCCCGGCCGTCCTCCGTCCCCCCCCGTCCATGTCGGAGCTCCAGCCATCAAACAACACCACGCTTCTGGCCCTCGTCATCTGAGGCACTGCACACGTGCCCCTAGCCTTCACCCCTCAAAGCTGCGATATGTGAAGCAACACCAGCCTCTGCATCCTATGCCGCTCCTTCCCATGCCTGGCTCACCTGCTTCTTCCTGGGCCGTCTATCGTGCGCGCCTGAAGGCTGTCTTCCACGGCGCGGATCCACGCGTATGCGCCGCGTTTTGGTTGTTCGGTATGCATGCATGCACCTGAACCCCCCAAGGAGGGGTAGCAACACTACAACCCTACTTTGGCTCATCCTGCGTCTAAACTGACCAACCCCCCAGGTCTCATCAACAACGTCCTTTACGTAATCATTCTCTCCGCTGCCCTCGACCTTGTTGGCCCAAATGTTCCCAAAGGCGCCGTCCTCCTCGCCGATGTCATCCCTTCGTTCCTGACCAAACTATGCGCCCCATACTTCATCCACAAAATCCCATACACTGTCCGCATCCTCATATTCGTCGCTCTTTCAGCATGCGGCATGCTCATCATCGCCCTTGCCCCTGCGCTGCAAGACTCGGGCACAATCGCCGTCAAAATGTGTGGAGTGATGCTAGCTAGTCTGAGCAGTGGAGGTGGTGAACTCAGCTTCCTTGGCCTGACACATTACTACGGCCACTTTGCTCTGGCTTCCTGGGGCTCGGGCACTGGAGGTGCGGGTCT
This sequence comes from Alternaria sp. 'sect. Undifilum', assembly GCA_024321975.1. Classification (NCBI taxonomy): domain Eukaryota; kingdom Fungi; phylum Ascomycota; class Dothideomycetes; order Pleosporales; family Pleosporaceae; genus Alternaria; species Alternaria sp. 'sect. Undifilum'. The sequence goes on from JAJJZI010000006.1 coordinate 5,684,445, forward strand.
CATTGGTGCTGGAGCGTATGCCATCGCGACCAACTCGCTTGCCATCACCCCTCGCACAAGTCTACTCGTCTTCTCTTTCTTGCCGCTAATCATGGTGTTGAGTTTCTTCGTCATCCTCCCGCTTGGCCCACTGCGTGCTGGCGCCCAGAAACACGGCGGCTATGAAGCCATCGATAACGAAGGGGACGATGAGGAAGAGGAAGTCGCCCAGGCGCGAGAGCAAGACGACCTGTTATCTTCTTCTGTGCACTCGACTTCCGGGCGCAGCTTCACCTCCGTCAGCAATAAGGGTGCTAACAGTGCTCTGAGTAGCTTCCGAGCGAACCTCAACCGGGCGCGAGGGCTGTTCTTTCCATAGTGAGCACATCACCAAAACCTGCCATACTCCAGACTGACCCATCACAGCATGCTGCCTCTCCTCCTTGTCTACATTGCCGAGTACACTATCAATCAAGGCGTCGCACCCACCTTGCTGTTTCCCCTCGAATCCTCTCCTTTCGACGAATACCGTTCCTTCTACAGCACCTACAACGCCATCTACCAGGTCGGTGTTTTTATCTCGCGCTCATCCATACCCTTCATACGTATACACCATCTCTACGTCCCGTCATTTCTTCAAGTCGCCAATCTCATTATTCTCGTGCTGCACGCCATGTTCAATTTCATCCCGAGCTACTACATCGTATGCGCCATCATCTTCTGGGAGGGCCTACTAGGCGGGCTGGTATATGTCTCCACCTTCGCTGAGATTACCGATAACGTACCGAAAGAAGATAGAGAGTTCAGTCTGGGCGCTACCAGTGTGAGTGATTCTGGGGGAATCTGCATTGCTGGATTCTTGGGCATGGCTGTTGAGGTGAGTCTATGTCGCTGGCAAGTAGACCATGGTCGGAATTATTGCAAGTTGCAGTGAATACCAAATCAAATTGAATCTTGGTTATCCCATGATTCTGGGGTCCACTCCTCCAACTCCCACGTTTTTGTTTGGAGGTTTGTAGTATGTGGGCAATCGTGATCTAATAGCAGCAATTGCAACCACGGTTTTGACTCCGGCAACTCTTTGCGCCTTTAAATATATAATCTTCTTGACACTTCCTGTCGCAAATATGTATGTATATTCTCACCGCAGTTCTTACCAAAGTCACACCACAGTCCTTACCTATTACACCATGCCTCTTAGATACACAGCACCAACGCGCGAGGCCGGGGTACCCTCCTTGAACCAACATCCGGTTGCACCTACTGCGACAACGCTCGGCGCGAGTATTTCCACGCACCACCATGACGTCGAGCAACAGCAACCAGAAAAGACCCGTATACCACAGTATCACATTAACGGTCTGGAGTTGACATGGGATTTGAAGTGCGCCATAATCCCCGCGTATCCCATACACGTCGTCAGTCACAATACATTTAGTACACTACCTTTCTCCCAAAACGACACCTTGCTAACATATATATCCCATCTAGATTGGAATCAAAGGCACCGCCAACCAGGATACCGTGACGGTGGAGGATCGCGCTGGGCTGCACCAGTTGATCAAGGATGTGAAACGGAGGCAGTGTAAGGAGTTTCTGGTTGAGAAGGGACCTCTTGATGAGGTCAGCATCTTCGATGGTCTGGGTCCATGGGAGAAGGAGTGGGTTGATATGTATGAGGAGTGTGAAGAGTGTGAGGAGGGTGATGACGAAGACGAGGATAAGGACACGGACATGGGAGAGGACTTTGATGTGGGCGCACAAGTCTTCATTCAGGTGGACGTAGACAGTGCCACCAACGTCGCTGTCTACTACAACTCCGAATCCGATGCCGACATGGAAGTCGACGAGGAGGTGAGTCTCGAGCCTTGTGTTGGAGCTCAGTATGTTTGGCGAGTTTAGGTAGGTCATTGGAGGGACATTATAAGTCTTGGTCATCCACTCCTTCACATGGACAAACGACTTTAACTGGTACTACCAACTTCTTCACCACCCTCTGTATTTCTCTAACCATATTGACTATGCTGACTCGACGTAGAGGGAGATCGATTTCTACTCGTCTGGTCTCTATACAATAGCGACGTCGTGGTATGCATCATCGGGTGCTCCACTTCTCTCTTCGAAACCATGGTTCATCAGCCACTTCCCTAAAATCGAGCCTATGAACGAACTGCACTTACCAAAACTGCATAAGGAGAGAGCGATATCTCATATATATCTAGCACCCTTCTCTACAGAGTCTTACAATCTCCTTCCTCAACAATACCCCAAACCGCATTCCCACACTACAACGAAAAAACGATGCCGTCAAAGCAGTCCTCTATTCAACCCAATACCACTCCCGCCAACATGCCTGTTCAACGACCACGCATCCCAAAAACCTGGCACATTGCCACACTAGCACCAGGATTCGATAAAAACCGACTCCAATTTCCAATCCTCGTTGTAAGTCCGCTTATAGCCAAACCCTTAGACATGAATAGCAAACGTGATTCAAGTCTAACAATCATAAACAATACAGGCTACCAACGACAACAGCAACAAACTATCCATTTCCTCTCAAAGCGAATTAGATATTTTGCTCACTGCATACCAAGATGAAGTATCCCAGAAACACCCTACATCTCCTTCATCGCCAAAACGAAACGACAGTGTTATCCAGATACCAAACCCCCAACAATACCGCACTGGTATTGACGGTCTTAGTATTCGCTCCTCTTCCATGTCGTCCTCGTCATCAGCGACGCCAAGTTTCTTTGACAACGAGTACGACACCCCGTTATCCGAACACTATGTCAACGGAGAGTTTGTGTGCACCGGTGGACTTGATCTGGAGTTTCGAGATCTAGCGCTGGTCGAAGCGGAAGCAAGGGAGCCGGTGTTTAGCCGTGGACGTTCCGTGAACATGCGTGTGAGGAGGAGGTACAAGAAGACTAGTAGAATGGAGAAAGTTTTGGGCAAGTTTTGCAAATGTCTCCGTGGGATACGTTGGGTACTTTGAAAGGGCGTGTTCAGAGTCTGCTGTTGCTTTCCTAGGCCGTTGAATTATTATTATTATTATTATTATTATTATTATTATTATTATTATTATTATTATTAACGTATTCCACCACTGAGTGGATCAACCCACTGAGTGGATCAGTTTCTGCCAAGACTACCTCCTCCCTCATCAACGCGATATGTCTTAACAACAAAACACGCAATTATTTAACTAAAAAAGTAGAATCAAGTTTGCCCTTTCTGCTTATAATAACTACTGATTTTAAAGCCTCCGGCGCGCTGCTAAGGCGTTTAGCATGCCTCTTACAACATTAACTTGCTAATACTACAAAATTACGCATTGCCTAAAAACTTGCTACGCTTAATATAAACTTACTACTACTAAAGAGTAAATAGTTATTTAATATATTCTTAACCTTAATTTGCAAAGATTTGCGCCCTAGCTGTGCAAGGTAGTAGATATAGCTAATAAACTACTTACAATACGCAGTAATAAACTAGTTAGCAAGCACTAAGCTAAGTGCTTTGTAACACGTTTAGCTAAGCTTAAAATAGCTTTTAATTAAGCTAAAAATAAGTAGAAAATACTTTAAAAAGATCCTGCAGTTATTAGCACGTAGTTGTGAAGATCGTCTGAAGATGATCTAGGTTAGTTCTCGGGGAATAAACGAGTACTAAGGACACGGGGTGTACTAGCATAATTAGAAGATTGATGTAATAGTACGAGGTTAAGAAACAAGTCTTAATCCTTAGATTAATTACTAAGACAAAACTCTAAGTTAAACACAATAAGCTATAAGGGCATATTGCCTACTGCTATATACTAATAAGTGTAGCGCTTGTGTACGAGCGTGCGCTCGTAGACAATTACGCTTATTAATAATTAGTTACATAGTTGCGCTCGTGGATAAGCGCTTATTAGTAAGTAGTTACATAGTTGCGCTTGTAGATAAGCGCTTATTAATAAGCAGTTACGTGACGGCGTTGTAGTTACCTAGCTATAATTATTTGTCTATGTTGTATAGTCCCTACGGGGTTGTCCCCTTGTCCTTTAGTCTAGATTGTAACATTATCCTCCTTCTCTAAAGATTTGTCTTTAAATTACGTAGTTATATTTTTATAGTTTTGTTAAATAACTAAGGCTTGCCCTGCGTTATAAGTTAGGTAGTTGTTATGTCCTCTTTCTATTAACGTTGCTTACGTCTTAGTTCTAAAATTATTTATGCTAACTATCTTACTAAAGCTCCTTATAATTATTATTTTCTAGAAGGCCTTATTTATTTTATTATGCTTAATTCTTGTCTAAAGTATACTAAGTATACATAGCTAGGTTAAGCATGTGTAAATATATTTTAGAAGTCTCTAGATTATACTCGCAATAAGTATTAAAAGAAAGTAGATAATAATAAAAAGTTGCTTATAATAGTAATTTTGCGTTTACTATAGAATAAGAAAATTCTAAAATAGACTAAAGAGCGTGCTTGTAAGAAAGCGTTGTGCCTTGCTTTAGATATAGAGATTGCTAGTGAGCTTAAGATAACGCAAGAAACTAATTGTCCTACAGCATCTATTAGCATAGCCCTTTCGCCTACGATGTAGGCTACTATAGATTTAATTAATACTTCTATTGCTAAGCTTAGTGTTGCTGTGTTAGAAGCTAGCAGTAGTTTATAAGGTACGTTGTATTTTTGCAATATTTGTTAGCAGTTAGTTAGGTTTGTGTCGGGTTCCTATGTATTGTTACTGTCCGGGTATCCTAACTATTTAACTAGGTATTCCTTGCTGTTGTTGTTGTTCCGGTGTGCAAGGATTCTCTTAACTTCAAATTTGTTTTCTTTTTCTATTTTGTAATAAAAGGTTTTCTAGAGTAGCGTCCTTAAGTCTACTAGTTCTAACATGTTAATATAGAATCTTAGGTAGATCTTTGCGTCTACTAGGAGGTTAAGTGTGAATGTTACTAGTCCCTTCTAGTTAAGAATTAAAAATAGTCTAACTTTAACGTTGTTAAGCCCTTTGCTAGGTTGTTTAGTGCGAAAATTCTTTATAAGCAAGTATACTCTATCTCCTTTCTTTAGCTAAGGTGCAGTTTTTCGTTTCTAGTTAACATATAAAAGGCTTTAGTATTAGGCCTTTTTAAGTGTTGTTTTAAGTAACTTATGTACTTTCTTTAGCTTATTAGCTATTGTAATAGCTACTTCTGTCTTTAAGCTTAGAAGTGTACGTATAAAGAAATTTAGGTGTCTCTTGTAATTTGCGTAGAATAGAGTCTGTTCTATAGACTCTAAAAGCTTGTTGTTGTATACTATCTGTGCTATAGGTAGTAATAATACCTAATTATTCTGCTATTAATTAACATATATCTTAAGGTATATTTTTATTATGTAGTTTATTTGCTTTATTTGTCTGTCTATTTGCAGATAATACGCTGTTAATATCTTTCTCTTAGTTCTAATTGCGGCGAGTAATATTATTTAAAAATTTAAGGTAAAGAGCTTGTTTCTATTACTAATAATTAACTTTAGTATGCTGTAGTGTCTAATAATTTAATTATTAATAGTGTACGTAAGCTGTACTGCTGTAAAATCTTTCTTAAAAGTAATATACTCTACTTGTTTTATAAATTAATTAACTACTATAAGAATTGCGTTGTAAAATACTTTAGTAATAGGGTCTCTTAAGACTAGTAGGCCTATAATAAAGTTTATAAAGATGTCTAACTATAGTGCGTTAGGTAGTTCTATCGCTTACATTTCTCTATAAGGTGCGTGTGTACTATATTTATTTTTCTAACAGTCTGTATATTTAGTAATAAAGGTTGTAACCTTTTCTTTTATTTCTAGAAACTTGTAATTTCTTTTAATAAGTACTATAGTTCTAGTAATACCTAGGTAACTATATACTAGGTTGTTATAGTGTTGTCTAATAATTACTTTCTGTAATTTTTTTAGTACATTGTATGTAATACGTATTAGTAGATTAAGTGTCTGTGCTAGTCTTAATAACCTATTATTATTAACTTGTAGTATTATAGAGTTAGTTATCTCTTTTATTCCTATAATATTGTGTCTGCGGCTAAAAGTATCTACTTTTTTATTATCTTTTTTTAACGTGTACACGATCTTAAACTTATATTGTCCTAGTTCTTCTAACTATTAGACCTAGTGTTAGTTAAGTCTTTTAGTAGTTGTAAAATTAACTAAGTTCTTATAATTTGTAAATATTATAAGTTCTAAGTAGCTTTTAGCGTATACTCTCTAATGTCTTAAATAATTAATAATAGCTAACAGCTCCTTATTATAAACATTATATTGTTCTTCTAGTCCTAAAAACTTGCAAGAATAATAGGTAATTAAGTACTATTTACCTTTATATAGTTAGCTAGCGTATCTTCTAAGTGCGAGGTCTAATGTGTCTATTCTAAATTATAGTAGCTATCTTACTTAAAATATGCAAAAGCATAGTAGTTTTATACTTATATTCTTAAGTGTTTAAAAGGCATTCTCTACTTCTTTATTCTACTTAAAGGGTATTTCTTTCCTTATTAGTCTTATTAATAGAATAGTAATTTTAGAGTAATCCTTAATAAACTATTAATTTAAGTGTAGAAATTCTTAGAAAAATTATATTTCTTTAAATATTATTAGTTATAGCTATTCTTTAATTACCTGTATCTTTTCTTTACTTATTTGTACTCTTTATACCCTTATAATATATCCTAAAAAGGTAACTTTATTTTTATAAAACTTACATTTTTTAGGTTTTAGTTGTAGGTTAAACTAGTCTAGGCACTTTAGTACTGTGCAGATATGTTTAACATAATCCTTTAGGTTCTTAGAGTAGATAAAGATATTATTTAAGTATATAATAACAAAAATGTCTAAGTGTACTTTTAACATGTTATTAATAAGTTCTTAAAATATTACTAAGGCGTTTATTAACCTAAACAGTATAATAGTATATTTATAGTATCTATATCTTGTTTAAAATACTGTCTTCTATTCTTTACTTTTCTTAATCCTAATAAAGTAGTATCTGTCTTATAAGTCTAGTGCTATAAAGATTTTAGTATAAGATAATTAATCTCTAAGTTCTATAATATTTAGTAGTAAATATTAATTCTTTACTATAATATTATTTAACTTTTAGTAGTTAACGCACATTCTTAGTAGCCTATTTTTCTTTAGTATAAAAAGTATAGGAAATCCTACTAGTAATATTAAAAGTCTTATATAGCTTTTTACTAAATCCTTGTCTAGTTTTTCTCTTAATATCTTAAGTTCTATCTCTAATAATTAATAGATTAGTCTAGAGAGTAGAGTCTTCTCTTCTTCTAAAATAATCTTATAATCCTAAGGTTAGTGTTTTAGTAAGGCTTTACTATCTACTACTTCTATAAAGAAGTACTAAAATTCTTTATACTTTTTTAGAATATCTAGAGTTACGCGTGTCTTTAAAACTCTAACTTTATAATCTAGAGGAGCTCTTCTAGTATCTATTAAGTTAAACTCTCTTATTTTAAGGCTATTCTTAGTTAAGTTTTACTATTTTTTAGTAATATTATTAATTTTCTTTTTATCTACTATCTTAGTTATTAGATACATAGGCTAGCTTGTAGTTGCGTTAAGTCTATAGTACTTAAATAAGAACTTTTTTAACTTCTAGTTAATCTACAGGTTGTGTTCTTGTAACTAAAGAAGTCCTAATATAATATTATAGGTAGCTAGTCTAAAGACGTCTAGGTCTATCTCTTCCTAGTGTTCCTAGATGCAGAGCGTTACTTAGGTAACTTTATAAGTAATTATTATCTTGCTTAATATAGGCTAACTATTAGCTACGTGTAGTAAATAGGGTTCTTGTTTTCTTAGTAGTTATAGGCCTGCTACTAGCACTGCTTAAGCGGAAATCAAGTTAGCCTATGCGCTAAAATCTACTAGTGCCTATATCCAGTGTCTGTTAAGCTTTACTATAAGCTTAAGAAGGCTTAGGGGATTTATTACATTAATCTTCTTAGTAGTTCTAGGTGTTTAGGGTGTCTATTTAGAAAAGACTGTATACTAAATCTATAGAACTTCTTTATAATAAGGTATTTGTTGCATTTAATATTAAGGCATGTGTACTATAAGGGTTAGTTATACTCTTATACACTAGTTCTATTTTCATTATTCTTCTACTGTGTTATATGCATCTGTAGAGTTTCTTCTAAATTATTGTATTTATAAAAGTATAAGCTATGTCTCTTGTTTTATATATATACTACGTATTTGTTATTAGGGCAATTATACTATTAGTATTTATATTTAGGCATCTTTTTAAATTTTTCAGGAAACTATCCTAATTTACTTTCATTAGAATAATAAATTATGCAGTTGTTGTGTATATATATAGTTTATAAATACTTTGTATGTTTTAAGTTACATAGGTCTGTCTAGTAGTATATATCCTTAGTATAGCTATTATCTTAAGCCTTACGCTGTTATTATGTTGCCTTAAGTTTATTATAAATCTCCTTTGTCTCTTTGTCTAAGAGCTAGCGTGTTAGCTTATTCTAAGAAGCCTTAGCTTCTTTGGTTTATTTTTATACAAAATTGTTGTGTATAGCCTTATTAATAGTTACTACTAGAGTAAGTCTTTTCTTCTATAGTTCCTCTAGTAGATTAATATACTAGCTATAATTTAGAAATGTTCCTTTATAGGGTTCTGTAAAGACTTCTTTAGGTTATCTAAGTTACTTAAATAAGGCGTTAGTCTTCTCTGCTAGATCTATAAAGCATCTAGTCTCTATAAGTAGTAGTACCTATATACTAATATTATGTCTGTCTTCTATAGTGTAGGTAAGGAGTTTCTGTATATACATAAGAACTATCTTCTTATTATATACTACTAGCTCTTCTTATATAATTAGTGTAGCTAGTTAATAGCTTTCTTAAAACTTAGCTATCTTGCTGTATTTAGTTTCTTTTACTAGAGTTACTTCTATATCTTTATTTAGCACTATCTTAGAAATGTTGTTGTCTAAGGTTTTCTCTAGCGTAATTATAACTATATTATCTAGACTATTAATACTTATCTAGTCTTGTCCTTAAACTATAATAGTAGGTTATATAATAATGTTCTATTTATTATCTAGATTATCATTAAGTTCTATATAATAAATAATATTAAATTATTAAGTTACCTTGCTTTAGCTTTAGTAGTTCTATTTTATATAACTTTCCTTACTATATTTATAATAAGTAACTTTCTTGTTACTTTTATTATACATAAACTTCTTTCTTCCTAGTCCCTTGTTAATGTTGTTAAGGTGCATTAGCTTATAGCTATTAATAGTATAATGTTCTAAGGTCCTAAGTATATAGTTTTGCTAACGTCCTTAGTTAGGGTATAGGCGTTAAACTATTTAACGTACTTAAGTGTTTATATTCCTAAGTGCGCAATTTCTTAGTGTAAATAACTATTTCTTTAATATAAACTTATAAAGTTTATTATTAACTCTAATAGCTTTAGCTATAAGTTTGTTAAGTATATTAAGGTTAGCTCTACTTTACATAAGTTCCTATTGTATAGTAAGTTTAAAATCTTGTTAGTACATCTATATTAAAGTGTTGTTATTCTATTTAATAACTATTTTATATTATTAGAATTTAATTGTATAGTTAGCAGTAGACTTAGTTTGTTATAATTTTTAAATCTTCTACTCTACAACTACAGATTCTTTAAAGAGTAAAAAAGCTTCTTTTATTTTAGCTTTAAAGGCATTTTAGTCTTTAACTAGAGCTATATTATTAGCGTTTATAATAGCACTGTCTATATAGCGTTAAAGGATTAAGTTAGCCTACTTCTTTACATCTTTTTAAAGATACGTAAAAGCTAAAACTACCTTATTATTATTATTAATTCTGTCTTCTTTAATATAGAAGTATCTATTAACCTAGAGGAGCTAAGCGTTAAGCTTACTATAATTACTATAATAAGTCTTAGGCTTATTAGCGCGGCTTGTAGTCCTCCTAGTAAGAGAATTAGCGGGTATGTCTATAGTAGTAATACTTATCTTAAGAGTATTTAAAGTGTAAAGATTATTTAAAGATAATCTAGGTTAGTTCTTAGGGAATAAACAAGTACTAAGGACATAAGGTATACTAGCATAATTAGAAGATTAATGTAATAGTATAAGGTTAAGAAATAAGTCTTAATCCTTAGATTAATTACTAAGATAAAACTCTAAGTTAAACATAATAAGCTATAAGGGCATATTGCCTACTACTATATACTAATAAGTGTAGTACTTGTGTATAAGCGTGTGCTTTTAGATAATTGCGCTTATTAATAATTAGTTACGTAGTTGCGCTTGTAGATAAGTGCTTATTAGTAAGCAGTTACGTAGTTGCGCTCGTGGATAAGCGCTCGTTAGTGAGCAGTCACGTGACGGCGTCGTGGTTGCCTGGCTGTGATCATCTATCTATGTTGCATGGTCCCTGCGGGGTTGTCCCCTCGTCCCTTGGTCTGGATCGTAACAGTAGTTTAAGCTAGGAAAAGAAACTAAAGCTAAGTACAGTATTTATAATAGTAATATACACAACTTTAACAAGACTAGCTTTTAAATAAGCATTATTAGCTTAATAAAAGTTATTACAGGCGCAGAAAGACGTGCTTAGCTAAAGCTTATTTAGCTAGGCAATTGCAAGTAAGTTACTGTTATTTAAAGTATTTGCGCTGCTAGGTATATAACTCTACCCTTTATTATGTATAAAAAATACGTTTATATTTTTACTTAGTATAAGAAGGCTTTAATACTGCGAAATTAGAAGCTCTTAGTTTCTAAAAATAGCTAGACTAACAACGCGCTTAGTTTAGAGTAGTTAAAGCACTCTAACGTGTATATAAAGACGCGCTAAGTAAAAAAGTACTAGTTACTTATTTTAGACAGCTACAAGAGCTACCTTAACTGAAATTTTAAAAACTATTACTTTAAATATAAAATATTAATGTTTCATATACTGCTTTATTTATTGCATATCTTTTAGCTACTTAATGTAGTTTATTTTTTACTGCTGAAGTGCAAGTACTCTAAGCGCGTTAAAGACTTAGCACGCTAACACGTCTTTTATATTAATAAGAAAAGCTTTCTTTCTGCTTTTATAAATGTATTTTTTGACGTGTTTATAAAGTAGAACTATTAAAAAGCTTTTAAGGCAACAGGACTAGTTCTTGTTAACATGTAGGTAGTGTTAGATCGCCTTAAAGTACGGCTGCGTACTCTACTAGCACCCCTACTACAGAAAACGCCCTAGTAATTAAAAACTTTAAGCAATACTTATAAGTTTAGATCTTAGTTAAAGCTTATATGCAATTTTTTTCCTTAGTTACTAGTAACAGCCTAGACTAGTTTCTCTTAGCTTATAAATGGTAGTAAGCTAATACTATATGAAAATGCGCTTTAGCGTGCTTAGATTTATAAGCTTAAAAAGTAATTAGCAGAAATAATAAAGCAAAATTACGTAAACATAAGCAGATTTAGCAAGGTAGTACTATAAAGTATAAAACTACTGCAGCGCAGGTAGCTGCTAAGGTATTTGTAGCGCCTTAGCAATCTAAGAAGGCTTGTAGTAGTAGTAGTAGTAGTAGTAGTTAAGAACTAGCCTAACTAGCTCTACAGCGCTGTAAGAACTGCAGTAGGACTAAGCATAACGCATGCACGTGTAGAAAAGATACAAAAATATCTTTCAAATTTAATATAAGTATAACGTACGTAGGCAGCTTTTTTAATAGCAATAAAATTAAAGAGGCGTAACGTAAGTTAGTGCTGCCAAGCATTTTTGATCCACTCAGTGGGTTGATCCACTTAGTGGTGGAATACGTTATTATTATTATTATTATTTTGCTTGCATTGAAAATTTTGACAAAGGGCGCTTCGCTATTTCCCAATAGACGGTAATGCGTGCAAGTATGCGTGTGTGTGTAGTCTTGAACCGTAGTTGGGGCATCTAAAGACCCACTTTGTAGTATGCGTATGTTGGCGATAAATACGAAACCAGAGTTCGGATATCCGTAGAACCATGCTTGGATTGAACATACATAGAGAAGAACTGCACATATTACACAAGAGCAATTTTGAAACATGCAGACTTTCTCTTCATCCTCGAGCAACAAATTAACCCAGTGTATTCACGACCAACCAAACGTGACTAATCCCCTACTACAATGTCAGCGTCCGCCCCAGCCGAATGGCCTTACCAGCAGAAACTCAATATCCGCGAGATCGAAAAAACGCCAGTTTCTCTCCTCAAGTTCCCTCTACAGATTGTAAGCATCCCCTTTGCTTCATCATGTCATCAAACTTTGCCCCCTCCCTAAACAACATTTGTCGAGGAAAATGCTTCGAAACCTACCAACATCGTCGAAGACTGCACCAGATTACAAGTCCCCAGAGACGCTTCCAGACACCATCGAACAGGTTGAAAGTCTGCTCCACCTCAAATGGCTGGTGGAAAAGTATCTTCTCTTCATGGCGAAGAGAAGGCTTGCTCGCGTATCTCACCGGTCTGCTGCATTACACTACTTGGAACCGACAAACGCCCATGCCGTTTCGAGCGTCCTGCCGCAACTTATGCCGTCCAGTTTGGCCTACGGAGGTCACGTTTCCCATCACGGCTATTCTCGAGTGGTGGCGGGGGGACGAGGTGCCCCGATGCTAGCAAGCGACCAATGGCTGGTCCCTAAGCCGTACGACGCTTCGGTGAACATCAATACAGAACGACAGCAGGTCTCGTCGAGGCCAACGTCGGCGACTCTAACAACTCCAGAAACGCCTGTTTAATTGGCGAACGAACCCGGATGTGGGTGTGTATTCTTTCTGGATCCGGGGTATATCCTGTAGATGGCGTTTGTTGCTACACATGTTAGACGGACAGTAATGCGACTTTAATTGATGCCTCCTGTATTCATGAGCTGCTCCAACTGAGTCCTTCACAGATCCAACTGCTCAAGTCATCAGTCGTTCATGGCGCGTCGCCGTGGTAGACGGTAGTAAATTGCTCTTTTCCAAAGACTCATCTAGAATACACATGCCTACCCCTCACATCCATCGCCATGCGCACTCGCTCTATATTTACAAAGTGTCCTTGAGGAGCTTGTTCATCTTAGCCAACTTCGAGGAGACAGACTTGTCGATGGTGCGGTCGGCGATCTCGACGATGAGTCCACCGCGGATCTCGGGGTTGACTTTGGGGACGACCTTTAGGGTCTGGCCGGTGGAGACGTATTGCGAGTTCTTGATGGCGGTCTCGAGGCGGCTGATGGTCCGGTTGTCGAGGGGCTGCAACTTGTCAGTTGTCATGCTAACAATTTTCCTTCTCCGCCCTCAAACTCTGTCGTTCCAACCCTGTCAGAGAAGATCAACGTACCGCAGCGCTGGTAACGGTAAGCTCAATCTCACCACGGTGCGCACCCATGAGCACACCAAACTTCTCTACAACACCCTGTAGTACGCCCAGTCGATTGTTCTCGGCAAGTGTGTTGAGGAAGTTCTTGACGATGCCATCCTTGTCAGCGCCGCCAATGTGCTTCTGGAGCTCCTGAACAATCTGCTGCTTGTCGGAGACGGAGAGCGAAGGAGCGTGGAGGATCTCGTTGAGCTTGGCGTCCTTCTGGAAAACACCCTGGAGAGCCTGGAGAGACTTTGCCGTAGGGTCGAGGGCGTTGGTCTTCGCGGCCGCCGTGTACTGCCACAATTGTTAGCCAGAGCTCTTCCCCAGCAATTGGCCCGCATTTCATCCTCCTATCATCGCCAAAACGCCAATTGAAGTCGTGGAAATCGTACCAGAGCACTCGCGTAGGTTCCGTCAACGCCGAAGAGGGCAACCGGGGGCTTGTTGGCAGAGCCCGTCGGGGCGGCAGCGGCAGCGTAGCTTCGGGTTGCAGCGTAGCGGGCGGCCATTGGGGCGCGGGGCGCACCAGCCCGGAAAGCGGTGCTGAAGGCACGAGCTGCAGACATGGTGGGTAGAAGGGAGATGGATTGCGGGATGGGGCAGCTTTCGGAGCGCGGGTGCAGTTGAGGATGCTGCGATGAGGTTTCTGAGCCCGGCTCGGCACTGGCACCGACTAGCACCGATCGGGTCGCGGGCTCTCAGTCAACCACCCAAATCCAGTACATCTTTGGGAACAAGTTTTCATCTAAACTCCGGGATCGATGCATGCATTCACTGGGTGGACGTATTTGCGGCGAAAGAGATGGACATGATGAAGTGCGTCTTCACCCTACCACTATTAACAACTGTACTAGCCGGGCGACAACCTCAGCGCAACAGTTCTCATAGGATCACGTATCATGGTTCATGGCAACTACTGTTTTCCAAGGCGTGTGCTGCTCACTATGCATACCAGTCTGGCGTAATGGTATTTTCATTAGGAGATGGATGGTCGTCACTCCTCCTCCTTCACCTCATCACGAACCCTGCGCCACCGTGAGCATGGAAATACCCCACTTGGGGTGTAGCAGCGGCTCACCTTCACCTTCACATATCCTCCTCTCGGCACATACACCAGCACCTGATCTGCCTTACTGCTCTAACACCTAACAACCCTCTCGATTTCCTATACAAGCCAAGACCTACAGCAAGATGAAGTCTCCAGTCGAGCGACAGCAGACGCCTCCGCTCTCATATCTCCTGACGCCACCTTCCACCGGCGGTATAGCCAAGCGCGTCCGCTTCAGCAACCTTGAAGATGTCGATGCCGGCTTCATCAACAAGGGAGCACGTGCGAACAGTGCCAACGAAGGAGAGTCACCTGGTGCCTTCTTTGAGGAGCCCGAGGAGACTTTTGACATCGAGATTCACGAGGATAGCGGTGACAAAGAGAGTACTCCATCCGCAAGCAACACTGCCCTGCCATCCCCGGTATCAGCAGGATCAATCACGACCAAGCCCACAGCCCTCGAGAAGCGCGGAATGTTCGCCTCTCTGGCCCTTGCCGTCGACGTACCTGCGACCATCACTGAACCCTTCCGATTCATGGATCTTCCCATATCCATTCGCAATAACATCTACTCGCACCTCCTGGTTGTCCCCGGTCTGATCTGCGTCCGTCAGAAGCATACGTCATTCCACGACGAGAAGAAAGCTTTCCTCTACGCCGAGCGCCGCGAGTTTCTCCCTGGTATCGCCTACGCCCTGGCTCAACTCCACGTCGACGGTCACAAGACGCGCTTCCCCCTCATTAGTCGTACAAATATCAACATCCTCCGCGCCAGCAAAGAGGTCTTTACCGAGGCCAAAGCTGTCCTGTACAGCAAGAATGCATTCGAAATCGTCAGGCCTACAAATGAGCTCTGTCCTCCGCCTGATTACAGTGTCAGGCTATTCCCTACAGGATGCCAACGTCTGGTCACTCAGCTCAACATCAAGATTCGCTCCTTTTACGATCTACATTGGTTGCTGAGCGGCGGATATAACGTTATGAAGAATTACTACCGCGGCCTCGTGTCGCTCACTCTCATCCTGGAGATGGATTCGACCAGCAAGGGTTTCGGCAAGACATGGGGTAGGATTGGTACCGAAGAGAAGTGGGCGACTTATGTTCAGCGCCTTCAAAGCGACATGGCGAAAGAGTTGTTCAAGAAGATGAAGGTCAAGGGCATGGACACCAAGATTGTTCCGACTTGGATCAACCTCCGCGTCCTATTTTCGGGCGAAGGATACAATAATAGTGTGCGTGCCGTTGCAGATAGTGGAGGTGTGCAGCAGGCGAAGCGGGATGAGACGAGGCAAGGCTTGATTGAGGCATGGGAGTCATTTAGAAAGGGTGGGAAGTAGGTCAAGGCAGTTGCGATTGGGTTAACTGGACTGACGGCTGCACTATCGTCTAGTATCACACATGGGCAGTGTATAGTAGTAAGCCGTCTAGAGGGTGTTCATTTGCTGAGCAGACCTCGGAAGAGTTATCGGGGCAGTTCCAGTATTGGCTTGGGATATCATGCCACCATATAACCTTACATTTGCATAGATCTTTTAGTTATATCAAGAATTTGATTCAAGGCTTTACGTATTATAACACCGTCTGTCCACATTCTAGCCGAATCCAACACACAAACTATAGCCATCCCAGTATATTACCATTCCAAATTCCAAAGTCATTATGTAGCCAAATTTCCCATTCAAAGACCAAGCGCCGTGCTATATGTATCAATTCATAAGTACACTTTTTGACTTTTCATCCCACAGCTGCATCCTTCACAACAGCAAGGCAAGCCACCCTGCAGCACCAATAACCAGACTCTCAATCCACATGACAAATCCACCTCCGTGCATAGAGGCACCAACTGCTCTACTAGTCTCTCCAATTCCACTCGCAATCAAATCTCCAGCATCACGACTTGTCGTCGTAGAAGCCGATTCCGAACGCGTTGTGCTGGCGCTATTGCTCTTGGGAAGCTGGGGCAAGGTGCTGGTCTGTCCGTTAATGATCAAGGCGGTTCCTTGTTGGTCTAAAGAATACGTTGTTCCGTCAATCTCTACCGATGAACCGGGTGCGAGAGTCGTTCCATCGTTCAGAATGTATTCTGCTGTTCCGTCTTTGACAGTACGTGTGTATGTCACACCATTGATAGTCAAGGGTGGAGCGGCAGTGATGCCATTACCGGGTGTAAGAGTGGATGTAACGCCGTTAACGACGACAACGACACAGCCGGATGCGCTGGTGGGCATGGAGTATGTGGTTCCGGAGATAGTGAGAACGCTACCTGGCGCAAGGGTTTGATCTGGGGCGAGGACATAAGCTGTCGTGCCGCCGATGACTTGCGTAACAATGGATCTTCCATCATCAAGAGTTATGGCTGATTGTCCAACGCTCAAAATAGATGTTTGTCCGTTGACGACGAGTGTTGACCCATGACCCTCTGTAGGCATATTGTAGGTCGTGCCATCAACGACGAGTGTGCTTCCTGCGCTAAGCGTCTGACCGGGTGCTACACGGAAGACCGTTGAGCCCCCCACAACAGTCACTGGGACGGCTTGGCCGCCGACCGTCAAAACAGGGGTTCCGGTTGGCGCAGCAACGTTTGCGATGGTCTGCGTAGCAACGTTGACAATAGCCATGCCGTTTGATGCCATGCTGACCGTGTTGCCATTGATAGTGATCGGAGCACCTCCTGGCCTCAATGTCTCGGATCCGAGAACATACTCTCCCCGTGAATTTGCTGTGACAACACCCCCACCAACGATCAGCACAGGTAAACCTCGGGTCGTTGTTGGGTTGTTGTGAGCAATCGTACTTCCATCTACAACGATTCGTGCTCCACCACCATCTGTGGGTACTACCACAGGCACGCCGTTGATAGTCTTCGTTTGCCCTTGTGCAAATGTTTCGGACGCAATCACGATGCCCGAAGGGACTGGATTGTGATGATCGCCGTTCTGGCTATCAGGCTCGGTCTGCGTTGGTTTGGGAACGTTGACTGGGTACGCAACCCCACCAATCATTACACTTGTAGTTGGAGTCGCTCCCGGATTCTCGTGGGTGAATGTACTCACAACGTCCGGAATGCTTGGTAAAGTCTTTTCACCACCTTGGGTCGGCTTAGCCACGTTCTCGGCCGGCCTGTCAGGTTGGCTGGGTGATGGAGCGTTGTTGTCATGCTGCTTGTGATGGTCATCGTTTGTGGGAGTATGCTGGGCCATCTTGTTTGACATCGTAGGGTCTGGAAAATTCTTTGTTTCTGTAACTTGGCACCTTAGACAGCCTCGGACCGTGACGTGAACAGATGTAGATTCGAAACTGGTGGCGAGATATGTGTCTGTCGAAGGTGACAGGAAGTTAGGCATTGGTCCTAGAAGCATAGCACCTTTTATTGTCTCGGTGCTCGAGGGTTTAGGACGCAGGGATGATTCGGGCGGTCTGCTGAAGTTACATGTAGCGATATCTGAGCCGCCGAATTGTTTCTGAATATCTGGGTCCTGCTTTAGGTACTCGATTAATTTGGAGGGGAGTGGAACGGGCTGATCCGAAGCCATGCTTTCAGGGGGTTCTCCGGTACGAGTTTCGATGAAATAATCCCATTCTTTGGTTGCTGTGCTCGCGGGTTGCCAACTCGTTAGGCGTGTGACTGTTGGCGAACAATACCTCTTCGTCAGATTGTTCTCCGGCGAATATATCTCGTGGTAACCATCTAATCCACCAGAAAGCCGGTTGTAGATGATGTAAGTTGGACCTGCGTCAAGGTGCACGATCACTCCTGGTGTCGGTTGTACTGTAAATGTTGGTGTCGCGTGTGTGATCAATTGGCCGTTAGTCCCGTTCAGGGTCTTTGTCTGGCTGATAGTCCGCTCCCCTGTGACTACAGTATCGACTGTGTTGTTGTACATGTAGGTGGAATATTCCGTAACGATGGTCTCGGTTACAAGTGTACTGGTCCATGGGTTGGAAAAGTCATCCTGTTCGTAGAAAGTGGTTACAGGACCGTATGCTGCAATGATGCAACCGGTACATGCTCCATTGGTTATCGAGGAATTGGCATGGATTAATGTATTGTTTGGAAATGGCGACGGACTTGCAGAGACAGTATGTGTGACAACTGTGAGTGTCGTTGTATTGCGATTTGCATAGATTGGAGTCAGATGAAAGACAGACGAATGTGGAGGAACTTGACGAAAAGTAGGCGATGATGTTGTGTCCGATGGTACGGGCGAAGAAGAGCCCACTCCATAAGCTGGACCTGGGGTGGCCTCCGGGGAAATAGCTGTAGGCGTGTGTAAAGCAGTGAAATTGTGTGAGGTACTGCTGCTGGACAGCCTCAGGACCGACGAGCGGTTGCCTGAAGACGTCAATACTAACGGTCTCAAGACAAACACGGCTACGTACCATCTGTGAATTGTTAGCCACCTGGAATTTGCCTGACACAGATGACGTACCTGTCCCATTGTAAATGTTGGGATCTGAGCCCGCCGCAACCAGTGCAGTCCCGAGTAGACTGACAAGTCTGCGCATCTTGCTTTGATCCTTCTACACTAAGCGAGTGGCAGTGTAAAGGTCCAGCAAGACATCGCGCATGCGACGAAGTACTGTCAGATCAGAGCGACGACAGCGAGATTCTGGCCAAACGAGTTCCGATACGTAACATTCGATGAAGGCTGTTCAGACGCATGATTCAGGTTGCGATCCATGCACAACCCTAAGTGATAGCTACGCTTAGCGGCAACACGAGGCACATACCGTTGACGCGTATGACTGCCAGGGCATCTTCGAAGCCTAGCGGCCTAGCCTGCCGTGCTGATCAACTGGACATACCGTAATCATCTGCATAGAACCAAGGCTGGTGCTGACACGGGCCGCAATGCTCTTACTGTGTACATAGTAAGAACATAGTAAGAACATCCGTGGCAGTCCACGACTGCTCAGTCAGTAGTGTCAAATGCAAGGCTTGAACCGGAATGCCCTTTGTTACCTAGAAGACCTGTCCCGCAGACCGCTCGGCGCTTGAATCGATTTCCTGTAGGCTGGAGCAGCGAACTGCTGGGTTTGCCTTTTCGAGCCAAGTGAAGAGATTGCTGGGCTGTGTCTCAAGGTTCTCGGCGAGCACAACTCAACCTTGTCAGGTAATAGTTCTGGATGGAAAGTGTGCTTGTCCAGCCAATCCAACTACAGTTACCGTGCGGGCATGGCGAAGTACCTGCATGTCTCGAGTGCCTTGACAAATGAAGATCAGGCAGGAAGGCGTTGGGGTATGACGGGCTGGGTTGGGATGGTGTGCCAAAAGGAGGCTGATGGGATCAGCGGGGGAAATCACCCCAACACTCTGTCACTTGGGGGGGAGGATGACTAAGCCACACGCTATCCCTTGGTAAGCCAGTGGATGCGCCTCTCCCATGACAACCTCGTATTCAGCTCGATAAACCTTGGACTAACGCCTAACGTCACTAACCGTGCTTTCAATGCCCTGTCATCGAATCATGCTGCACAGCCATGTCGGTCTAATAAAATAGGCCATGGGCGATTGTCATGCTGCGCCGGCGGGTGTTGTTGTGGAACAAAATGCCCACGAGCCCGCTTTGGACTAGAGACGTCTTCCGATGGCTTGGGACCGCACTCCCGGCATCAGAGCTGACTCAACCCGGGATTCCCAAATCCCCCAAGTGATGACTGGCTTCAGACAATCCAAGTCAATCGATTGCTTCCATCTCCATGTAGAGACATTGGCTTTCCTTCACTACCATTCGCGCGCTATACAATGCACCTCACAGCGCGAGCTACCGAGGCTCCGGAGCCGTATGTCGTGCCTCCTTCAGACAAGTTTGACGGTCCTGACGGGAGCTGGAGTACCTTCAGGATAAGCGTGGGAACACCAGGGCAAGACTTACGTGTATTGCCGAGCACAAAGGGAGGTGTTATATACGTCGTTCCACCAGAAGGGTGCTTAGAGGGAGTCGATCCGCCGGATTGCCCACAACGCCGAGGAATAGAAGTGTTCCGAAGTGCGCAAAGTACCGGCTTCCAGGTCAACGCCTCGACAACATGGTCGGCCATCGGGCAATACGATGTGGACTTGGAGGACGCGCTCAACTACACCGGGAAGGGATTGTTTGGCTTTGATACTGTCACGCTAGGAGCAGCCGCGGATAGCAGCTCCTCTGCATCGCTGACACGCCAGGTCGTTGCTGCTGTTGCCGATACGGACTATTACTTGGGAATTCTTGGTCTGGGCCAAGCAAAGTCCAGCTTCAACAGCGGGAGCCAGCCCATCGATTCTTTTCTCTATCTGCTGCGCGAGAGCAAAAGGATACCCAGTTTCGCGTATGCGTATACAGCGGGTGCAAAATACAGATTGAAATCCGCATTTGGTAGCCTGGTATTGGGGGGCTACGATGCGACACGATTCGAGACCAATACGAACGACTTCTCATTCACCTTCTCACAAGACCCCTCCCGGCTCCTAACTGTGGGAGTGGCTTCGATCATGGCTACGAACATACTGCAAGGCACATACTCTATGACATCCGGAGAACACTTGTCCGTCATTGACTCTACAGTCCCACACCTGTGGCTACCCGCAGACGTGTGCGCGGAATTTGAAGCCGCCTTTGGGCTGACCTACGATCCTCAAACAGACTTGTACCTTGTCAACGACACGATCCACGAAGAACTCCTTTCAAAGAAGCCAACTCTTACCTTCAAACTCGTCGGCTCACTTCAAGATGCAACAACGAATTACACCAATATAGAACTACCGTATGCTGCATTCGATCTGCAAGCCTCGTATCCGTACTACGCAAACGCAACGAATTACTTCCCGATTCGCCGCGCTGCGAACGATTCACAATACGTTCTTGGGAGGACGCTGCTGCAGGAAGCATACCTCATGGTAGATTATGAGCGGGCAAACTTTACGGTTGCCCAGGCAGTCTTTCCCGATCCTTTGTCCGCTTCAAACATCATTACGATCAGATCACCGAGCGACTCAGAATCCACGCAAGCTTCAACTTCATCTTCAGGCATCGGCACAGGCGCCATCGTGGGGATAGTAATCGGTGTAGTAGCTACTCTCATTCTGGTTATAACTGGGGTGTTCTTCTTCTGGAAACGTCGCGGTAAGGACCAGAAGGAGCAGCGATACGAACTCACAAGCAGGCCCATATTGGAAGTTGACTCTGGAGCCATCGTCTTTGCGGGCAACCAACCCAGCAAAGCCCTAAGCCCACAGGAACTTCATGGCACACCATTGACAGAACTCGCTTCTCCTGTCAATGACCAATTGACCGGCCATGAGTATCCGCAAGATCAGAAGACTGTCATTGATATGACAGATGAACCACAGGAGCTGCATGGCGAGTCGATAATGCCAGTGACACGCGGATGGCGAGAGGTACAGCCGCCGCATCCGCCTTTCCAACACGAGATGGACGCAGAGAGCAGCACAAGCCACAGTGTGAGCGGCGTACCCAGCGAGGACGGATACGCGACTAGCGAACGTACACTACGCTCTGGTGTATCGCCAGTCTCACCCCAGTTGCCGCGCCACAAATATGGATGAGGGGGCTTGAACTTAAGGCGTTTGGGTCTGGCATAATTTTAGAGATACCACACGTGTAAAGGGAATGGGTAGGATGTAATAATGCGCGTGCAGCACGAATTCGAAAATCGTCAGAAGGATTCTTCAAACGGCCTACCACCCATTTACCGATGGCGTTGTATGCGTGAATCACAACGTCAGGCGTCAATCCACGAAACACCTTTTTGCTACGAGTCAGCGCTGTCAAAGAATCCTGACAGTTTTTACAAAACGCCTGGGACGTCTATGCTGGTTGATACGAGGCAAAGAGCGCTTGCCAAGAAGTACTCGGGAGTGATGGGCTCGTAGGGCTGACGGATACGCAATCTTGTGGCAAGGGTTGCGGCACCAAGTCGAAGCTGTGGCCTGCTGGCTTGACAAGCTTTCTTTGAAAAGGTGGAGACACGAACGACGATGAATTCAATGTGTGGTGGACGGCTGCGGACGTGGGTGATGTCGTCATGTGATCTTGTATGTGGCTCCTGAATCTAGAATCTCCTGACACTCACACAACTAATTCTGTGAATTCGCAGATGAGATGTAGGGATGCAGGTACAGCTGTGCTAGAACCCCAAGCATAATTGCGCCCTCCCAGGCTCCGGCTGCGAGGTGCTCCACACGTGAGGCTGAACCAGTAATCCTCTGCAGCCCAAGCCTAAGCGGGAAGGGACATTCGAATTCCGAGCCACAAAAAGGCGCTCTTTGCATAACTTGGAAATGAATACGTGGACCGCGCTTGACTAGGACTACCTCCAACAGGGCAGTTGGTAGATGAACAGCTATGACGTAGGTGACACGCATGGCTGAAGCTGTCACCCCTCATTCCCGCGCGCGCTTCCTCCAACCTAGACAACACTACACCAAACACCTGGCTTCTGCTTCGATATTCCTCTACGTAATAAGAAAAACGCAAGACCTACCCCCGACACCCTAAACCACGACCTAGAACAAACGATCGGCAATGGACAAGATCAAGGAGAAGCTTCACATTGGCAGCAAGAACAAGGCCGACAACGATGTCACCAGCAGCACTGGTCATGTCGGCACAATCGAGGGCAAGTGAAGATTCTGGGTGCTCTACCAAGCGTCGCGTCCACCAATCCAAGCAGAACAGCCCTTGTCCAACAGCGCGGTTCCCTAGATTCGTCACTATTCAGCCTCACTCCAGCCCAGCACTAACACGTCCCAACAGAGAACCGTGACTCGATCGACTCTGAACTCGCCGCGATGCCCCCTCAAGAGCGCGTCGCCTACCTGAAAGAATTCGAAGACTCGGACAAGCACGACACCCCAAAAAAGGGCGGCCTCCTCGAGAAGCTCATCGCTCGAGGCAACAAGAAGACCGAAGACCAGATCGCCCGAGAGACCAAGGAGCGGGAGGCGCGTGAAGCCGCTCACCGCGACGCGACACATGCGGCTGTGGGCCCAGGCGCCGGTGCCAGCGCACATTCAGCTGCAGGACCCGGTGGATTGTAAGCGCACAACGGCGAGGGGGATGCATGACGGAATATGAGCGACCAGAAAATGAAAGTTGTGGGGGAGTATGACACTTTGTGGAATTGATTGTGAAGAAGGCTTTCTTGACGATGGATTGCGATTACATCCACATACACTTTCTCGATATGATGAATAAACGACATGACATGAATATGAGCAGAACTTATTTAGTGACGGGGCCAAGCTCTTTTGCGCACTCGCGCTATTTGATGCCCAACAACATGGGCTCCTACTCACTGACGTCCATATCCGCCTCGAATCCACTGCTGTCGTAGGGACGCCTTCGCTGCACTACCACTACTGTCAGTACCTTTAGTGAAACTCGAATCATCACTAGGTCTCGATGGACTGATACCCCTTCCTAGGTCATGTTCTGACTTGGGAAAATAAAGTGGAAGTGGGAGTGGGTATCCTGGATAAGGCAGGAATCTGACGAGTAAGTGGATGCGTTGTCTGAATACGCAATGCTGGTGGTGCTTTGCCAAAGGGTCTTCAGTTCTACCTCTAGGATATCAGCAACATTAAGTTACACAACTAAGGACTGTAAGTGGATATGGATAATGAAATTACAGAGGGGTGACAAAAAGAAAAACGAATCAAAAAAGTTTTAGTTTTCAATTGCTAATAACTAATTAACGTGATGAGCTAGTCTAAAAAAAAGTTAGTGATTTGAAAAGCTAAGAACTTCCTTTTGAAGTTAGGCTACTTAGTAAGCAGCTTAGTCAGCACGCTTGCGCCTGCAATCTCGCTTGAAATAAGATTAAAAAAAGTAAAAATAGAACCAACTGTTTCTAATTAGTTAGCGTATCAAAATGTCTAAGAATAAATAAAGTTTAATGCGCTTATGGATGAATTATGTGAGCCAATTTTAAGCTATTTATTTTTTAGGGTGTCAAAGGTGGTGGTTGGTGTTGTAGTCAAAATAGGGTTCTAAAAAAGTGAAAAGCAGCTACCCTTTACTAATTAATCGCAAAAGTCAAAAAAAAAAGATTGCGTGTAGTTAACAAGGTTCGAACAGTAGGTGGATAAGTTCTAGGAGGAAAGCTCAGACTACTAAGCAATAATTAAAGTTAAAAAAATTTGCTAAGGTACTAAAAAACAACACTAATTAAAACGTGTCTAACGGCGATTGCTAGCCTATAGCTGACAACAAAATTATAGTAGGATTGCAATAAAATTGCAACATAATGCAATAGAGGAGGGAAAGAATATTACGACCATAGACTAGAGCGGGGCACCACTACCTCAAGAACTGACACCGCAATAACTAAGGACTAGAGATTAAGTAATAAGGTCACGTGACTAGTCCTACAGTCCTAGAAGTCCCGGAGCAGCTTTAGGATGTTTAGGACTCTAGCACAACTTAAAATTTTTAAAACTCCTTATGTATATAGCACTAGGCACTAAACCCTTATAGCTTAGTGTGTTCAACTTAGAGTTTTACTTAGTAATTAATCAAAGGATTAAGACTAAATTCTTAACCTTTGTGTTATTACATTAATCTTTTAATTGTACTAACACACCGTTGTACTATTACATTAATCTTCTAATTGTGCTAACACACCCTCGTACTATTACATCAATTTTCTAATTGTGCTAGTTGTGAAGATCGTCCGGAGATGATCTAAGTTGGTTCTCGGGAGAATGAACGAGTACTAAGGACACGGGGTGTACTAGCACGATTAGAAGATTAATGTAATAGCACAAGGGTTAAAAATTAAGTTTTGATTCTTAGATTAATTACTAAGTAAAACTCTAAGTTAACCACACTAAGCTATAAGAGTTTAGTGCCTATACTATATACTAATAAGTGTAGTGCTTGTGTACAAGCGTGCGCTTGTAGAAGAGCGTGCTTGTTAATAAGCAGTTACGTAGCTGTTTTCGTAGAAGAGCGTGCTTGTTAATAAGCAGTTACGTAGCCGCGCTTGTAGAAAAGTGTGCTTATTAATAAGCAGTTATGTAGCCGCGCTTGTGGAAGAGCGTGCTTGTTAATAAGCAGTTACATGGCCGCGGCATAGTTGCCTGCCTGTAGTTATCTGCCTGCGTTGCATAGTCCTTAAGGGGTTATCCTGAATGTTCCTTAGTCTAAATTGTAATACTATCCTCTTCCTCTAAAAATTTAGCCTTAAATTACGTAGTTTTTTTTGGGTAGTTTTGTTATTAATAACTAAGGCTTGCCCTGCGTTATAAGTAAGGTAGTTGTTATGTCCTCTTCTTACTAACGTTGCTTACGCCTTAGTTCTAAAATTATTTGTGCTCACTATTCTACTAAAGCTTCTTGTAACTATTATTTTCTAAAAAGCTTTATTTATTATATTATGCTAAATGTTTGTTTAAAGTGTGCTAAGTATATATAGTTAAGTTAAGCATGTGTAAACATAACTTAAAAGTCTCTAGACTATACTTGTAATAAGTATTAAAAAAAGTTAATAATAATAAGAAATTGCTTGCAATAGTAATTTTGCAGTTGCTGTAGAATAAGAAATTTTTAAAATAGGCTAAAGAGCAAGCGCGTAAGAAGGCGCTGTGTCTAGCTTCTAATATAGAAGCTGCTAGTAAAACTAAAGTAGCGCAGGAAATTAACTGTCCGATAGCATTTATTAGTATAGCCTTTTTGCTTATAATATAAGCTATTATAGGTTTACTTAATGCCTTTGTTGCTAAGCTTAGTACTACTAGAGATATTTCTAGCAATTTATAAAGTTTGTATTTAGGTTTTATATATTATTGCTGTTTAAGTAACGTAATAATTTAATAACGTACTCTATTTTATGATTATTATTTTGGTGTGTAAAGATCCTTTTAACTTTAAATTTGTTTTCTTTTTCTATTTTATAATAAAAGGTTGTTTAGAGTAGCATTTTTAGGTCTACTAGTTCTAATATATTAACATAAAATCTTAAGTAGATTTTTGCATTGAGTAGAAAGTTAAGTGTATACGTAACTAGTCCCTTCTAGTCTTAAATTAAAAACAGTCTAACTTTAACGTTGTTAAGCCTTTTACTAGGTTGTCTAGTGCAAAGATTTTTAGTAAGCAAATAAACTTTGTCTTGTTTTTTTAGCTAAGGTGCTGTATTTTTTTCTAGTTAACATATAAAAGGCTTTAGCGTTAAGCTTTCTAAAGTGTCTTCTTAAGTAACTTGTGTACTAACTTTAGCTTACTAGCTGTTGCAATAGCTACTTTTGTTTTAAACTTAGAAGTATACATGTAAAAAAATCTAAGTGTCTTTTGTAGTTTACGTAGAATAAGGTCTGTTTTATAAACTTTAAAAGCTTGTTATTGTATGCTATTTATGCTATAAGTAGTAACAATACCTAACTATTCGCTTGTTAGTTAATATATATTTTTAAATATACTTTTATTGTGTAATTTGTTTGTTTTATTTGTCTGTCTATTTGCAGATAATACGCTGTTAATAGCTTTTTTTTAGTTCTAATTGCAGCAAGTAATGTTATTCAAAAATTTAAAGTAAAAAGCTTATTTTTATTACTAATAATTAACTTTAGTATGCTTTAATATTTAATAACTTAGTTGTTAATAATATATACAAGCTGTACTGCTGTAAAAAAATAATTTCAAAGCTATGTACTTAGCTTGTAATATAATTTAATTAACTACTACAAGAATTGCGTTGTGAAATACTTTAGTAATAGGGTCTATTAAGACTAGTAAACTTGTAACAAAGTCTATAGAAATATCTAACTACAGTACATTAAGTAATCTTATTGCTTGTATTTCTTTGTACAGTGCGTGTGTACTATGCTTATTCTTTTAACAGTCTATATATTAGGCAATAAAAGTAGTAACTTAGTCCTTTATTTCTAGAAATTTATAATTTCTTTTAAAAAGCTTTATAGTTCTTATAATACTTAAGTAACTATGTACTAGGTTATTGTAGTGTTACCTAATGATTTGCTTTCTGCAATTCTTCTAGTACGTCGTGCGTAATGCGCATAAGTAGATTAAGTGCCTATACTAGTCTTAGTAATCTATTATTATTAACCTTAAGTATTGCAGAGTTAGTTATTTCTTTAGTTCTTATAATATTGTGATTATAGCTAAAAGCGTCTGCTCTTTTATTGTCTTCTTTTAGTATATATACAATTTTAAACTTATATTATTCTAACTCTTCTAACTATTAAATTTAGTGTTAGTTAAGTCTTTT
Source organism: Alternaria sp. 'sect. Undifilum' (assembly GCA_024321975.1). Classification (NCBI taxonomy): domain Eukaryota; kingdom Fungi; phylum Ascomycota; class Dothideomycetes; order Pleosporales; family Pleosporaceae; genus Alternaria; species Alternaria sp. 'sect. Undifilum'. The sequence goes on from JAJJZI010000006.1 coordinate 5,712,123, forward strand.
AGTAATTGTAATATTAACTAAGTTCTTATAATTTGTAAATGTTATAAGTTTTAAGTAGCTTTTAGCGTATACTTTTTAATATCTTAAATAAATTATAATAGCTAGCAGCTCTTTGTTGTAAATATTGTATTGTTTATCTAGTCTTTAAAACTTATAAGAATAGTAAGCAATTAAGTGCTATTTGCCTTTGTGTAGTTAACTAGCGCATTTTTTAAGTGCAAGGTCTAATATATTTATCTTAAATTATAGTAGCTGTTTTACTTAAAATATGTAAAAGCATAGTAGTTCTATACTTGTATTTTTAAGCATCTAGAAGGTGTTCTCTACTTTTTTACTCTCCTTAAAGGGTACTTTCTTTCTTGTAAGTCTTGTTAATAAGATAACAATCCTAGATTAATCTTTATTAGACTGTTAGTTAAAGTTTAAAAATTTAGAAAAAAAAATATATCTCTTTAACTGTCTTTAGTTGTAGCTATTCTTTAATTACCTGTATTTTTTTTACTTATTTATACTCCTTGTGCTTTTATAATATATCTTAAAAAGATAACTTTGTTTTTATAAAACTTACATTTTTTAAGTTTTAGTGTAAGTTAAACTAGTCTAGGCACCTTAGTACTGTGTAGACATGTTTAATATAATCTCTTAAGTTCTTAAAGTAAATAAAAATGTTATCTAAGTATATAATAACAAAGATGTCTAAATGTACTCTTAATACATTATTTATAAGTTCCGAAAATGTTGCTAAAGCATTTATTAACTTAATAGTATAATAGTGTATTTGTAGTATTCATATTTTGTTTAAAACGCTATCTTTCCTTCTTTACCTTTTTTAATTCTAATAAAGTAGTTTTTATCTTAGAAGTTTAGTGCTATAAAGACCTTAGCATAAAATAATCAATCTCTAAGTTCTGTAATATTTAGTAATAAATATTTATTCTTTACTGTAATGCTGTTTAACTTATAATAGTTAATACACATTCTTAGTAGCTTATTTTTTTTAGTATAAAAAGTATAAGAAATCTTACTAGTAATATTAAAAGTCTTATATAGCTTTTTACTAAATTTTTGTCTAGCTTTTCTCTTAATATTCTAAGTTTTTTCTTTAATAGTCAGTAAATTAGTCTAAAAGGTAGAGTCTTCTCTTTTTTAGAACAATCTTATAATCTTAAGGTTAGTGTCTTAGTAAGGCTTTGCTATCTACTACTTCTGTAAAGAAGTGCTAAAATTCTTTATACTTTTTTAAAATATCTAAAGTTACGTATTTCTTTAAAACTCTAACTTTGTAATTAGAAAAAGCCTTTCTAGTATTTATTAAGTTAAATCTTTTTGTCTTAAAGCTCTTCTTATTTTAAGTTTGCTATTCATTAGCAATATTATTAATCTTCTTTTTATTTACTATTTTAATTATTTAATGTATAAGCTAGCTTGTAGTTGCGTTAGTTTTATAGCACTTAAATAAGAACTTCTTTAACTTTAAGTTAATTTGTAGGTTGTATTCTTATAACTAAAGAAGTTTTAATATAATGTTGTAGGTAGCTAGTCTAAAAACGTCTAGGTTTATTTCTTCCTAGTGTTTCTAGATGCGGAGCGTCACTCTAGTGACCTCGTGAGTAATTGTCGTCTTGCCTAGTATAGGCTAACTGTTAAATATGTGTAGTAAGTAGAGTTTTTGTTTCTCTAGTACTTATAGGCCTGCTACTAACACTGCTTAAGCAGAAACAAAATTAGCTTGCGCGCTAAAATTTACTAGTGCCTACATTTAGTGTTTGTTAAGCTTTACTATAAGCTTAAAGAAGCTTAGGAAATTTATTACGTTAATCTTTTAAGTAGTTCTAGGTGTTTAAGGCGTTTGTCTAAAAAAAACTATATACTAAATCTATAGAACTTCTTTACAACAATGTGTTAGTTGTATTTAATATTAAAGCATGTGTGCTATAAGACCTAGTTGCATTCTTATACATAGGTTCTATTTTTGTAATTTTTCTGCTGCGTTATGTATATTTACAGGTTCTTTTTTAAATTATTATGTTTATTAAAGTATAAGCTGAGTTTTTTGTTTTATATATATACTACGCATTTATTTTTTAAACAATTATACTATAAGTACTTGCATCTAGGCATTCTCTTTCGTCTTTTAGAAAACTTTTCTAATTTATATTTATTAAAGTAGTAAATTGTACAGCTGTTGTGTATACATATAGTCTATAAAAACTTTGCATATTTTAAGTTACGCAGGTCTGTTTAATAGTATATATCTATAGCGCGGCTGTTAACTTAAGCCTTACACTGCTAGCGTGTTGCTTAAAGTTTATTATAAATTTCTTTCTTCTCTTTGTTCAATGGCTAGTGCGCTAGTTTATTCTAGGATGCTTTAGCATCTTTAGTCTAGTTTTATACAAAATTATTGTGTATAGCTTTATTAATAGTTGGTACTAAAGTAAGCCCTTTTTTCTATAGCTCTTCTAGTAAGTTAGCATACTAGCTATAATTTTGAAATGTTTCTTTACAAGGTTCTGTAAAGATCTCCTTAAGTTGTTTAAGCTGCCTTAGCAGAGCGTTAATTTTCTTTACTAGATTTGTTAAGCATCTAGTTTCTGTAAGTAGTAGTACTTATATGCTAACATTGTGTCTATTTTCTATAGTGTAAGTAAGGAGTTTTTTTATAACTTAGAACTGTCTTTTTGTTGTACGCTACTAGCTCTTCCTATATAATTAGTGTAGCTAGTTAAAAGTTTTTTTAGAACTTAGCTATTTTGCTGTATTTAGTTTAGTCTACTAGAGTTGCTTTTATATCTTTGTCTAGCACTATCTTAGAGATGTTGTTGTCCAGAGTTTCCTTTATTGTAATTATAATTAGGTTATTTAGACTAATAATACTTACTTGGTCCTGTCTTTAAACTGTAATAGTAAGTTGTATAATAACATTTTATTTATTGTTTAGATTGTTATTAAGTTCTGCATAGTAAATAACATTTAGTTATTAAGTTACTTTGCTTTAGCTCTAGCAGTTCTGTTTTATATATGTAGGAGCTGAAAAGGAGCAATTGCTTGATCAGGAGGAGTGGAATGAGTGTATTAATCAACTAAGTGCTACAACAAAGTGGTCAATAACTACCGAAGAGGAATAAGACGATCTAGCCCGTATATATAGGCGCTAGCGCGATCGTCACGTGTTCAGCTTACCAGGATTACCTAATTAAAAGGGTGTTCCACATGTTGCGCACGTCAATACTCCAACACATCCCCTAGGTTAGTAAGATACTATTAATCTAAGCTGTAAGCAACTAGGCATTTGTAATAAATCAAGGTTGTTAATCAAGAACCTCTGTAAATATAGCTCCTTTGCTTAATTCTTTGTTGTCGTAGTAATATTGCTTGTTAATGTTTTAATTAATCTAGTAGCCCTAATATTAAAACATTAGATAGACCCTATATATCGCGTAATTAGTTAGTGCACAGCTCCACAACAATATTAATCACGTCCACTACCCCTCTAAAACCTTTTCTTTAGCCTTATTTAATATTGATTACTAAGCTTTTTAGGACTGTCTCAACTACTATTATTAACATAGTAAGCAGCGTTACCCTATTATTCTCTTACTTATTAGCTGCTAATCTTGTGTAGTCTACCTCTAGTAGTAATAAGCGCGAGCGTTAATTAGAAAGCCTTTGTTAGCAACGTAAAAACAGTGCTTAGCATAAGCATTGCGCGCGTTAAAGCCTGTTTAACAATAAAATTTAACAAGTAGCTAATCTTTAAAATAATAAGAGTTAGTTACTGCTGCCTTTTAATCTGTACGCTTATTGCAAGACATTTAGTAGCTCTGCTTAGAGGCTAATTACTTTACCTGCTAAATTAAGTCTGCTGTTACGTCCTTAATTAATTTTTGATTTATATAAGAGTCTCACTAAGCAATTAAGCTAGCGCAAGAGCAAAGCTCTTTAGGAGCTAATGCAAAAATTATAGCAGCTTACTACTTAAGCAGCGTCCCGCAATTAGTAATAAGACAACAGCGATAGCCTATAAACGCCTATTAAGCTGTCTACTAAGCGCAACGCGCCCCCCTTAACCTAGAAAAAGGCGCCTAATAGCTCTTTAAAGATTGCTACTAATTTATTACGTTCTAGCGTTCTGCCTTGTAAGCGCTGTATAAAGAAGATGCTAGATTGTTTATACGCTAAATACTACTTTAATTGCGTTTAGACTAGCAGTTAGAGTTAGCTTACACTTTAGTAGTTGCTTATTGCACACCTGCTATATAGTTAATATTAGTCTTGCTAATTAATTTATAGCTATGTACAAGAATAAAGTAGAAAGTCTCTAATCTTTTAAGCTTTCAGCTTAGCTTGCTTACTAGTTTTTTAGAGATAAAATAATAACAAGATGTACTAAGCTGTAAAAGCTTACCTACTTAAAGATATTATTGCTTGCTGCAAAAAAATTAATAGCAGTGTTACGTCTACTAGAAAGCCTTCTGCATAGAAGCTTCCTGTTAACAATCATCGCGCTTAAGAGATGTCTTCTTGTAGTTTCGCCGCTTAGCTTCTGCTGCCTGCTTCTGCTCCTGCTCTTGCTTCTACTCCTGTAAGTATTTTTAATCTAAAGTATAATGCTAAAGATTATTTGCGCTAAACATAGCTTGCTTAGCAGGCTATAGGCTTAAGTTAAGGTTGTCTATATAAACAAGAGCTTTATAATACGTAGCCTTATGCTGTGTACGTTATAGGTTAACCTGCGTGGTAGCTAGCTTAACAGCCGGCATATAATTAACAACAACTGCAACAGCAGCAGCAGCCTTAACAATAACAACTTCTTTAGCAATTGTCTCTTTAAAAATAGCAAGCTTAGAGAATACTTCTTCTGCCTGTTCTGTATAATTGCCTTTAAGTTCACTGTTCTAATTGCTATACAACTTATATTTATAGGCGTGATTATTATGCAGGAGTATACTAATAATTATCTTACAACTTTATGTATAGAAGTAATAGGTCAAATTCTTGCTGTTATGCTGCTTACCTCTAGACTCTTGCTACTTAAGCTAAGATAGCTTAAGATGCTCTTAAGCTCGCTAAAGCTAAAAAAGCTGAGTATAATCTAATAATAGAGTTAAGTAATTACAAAGATTCTAATGTTTAATAGTAATCTTAGTTTTGTTTTTCTAGTTTTCTGCTTATCTAGCTTACGTTCTCCTGCTTATTCTAAGCAATTAAAAGGAGACTTAGCCTAGTATATAAATGTTGCTGCTTAATACAAATCTTTTCTTTATTAATTATTATTACCTTTAATTAAATGCTTAACTAGCTCAATGTTAAGTAACTGCTTAAACTTCTTGAACTGTTGTTAGGTAAGTAACTTAGTTAGTCTATTAGCTAGCATAATTGCTGTTTCTAGGTACTTAACTTAAAATAATCTTTTAGCATATTTCTGCTGTAGCTACATGTTTTGTATATCTACATGCCTTAAATAAGTGCTAATCTGCTTGTTCTTCCTAACTATAAGCCTAATTATTTGTTAGTTATTATACTAGACTGTCTAGATATCTCTTAGATTAAGAGATAGCTTACAAAAGAAGTGCTTAAGGGCTATAGCCTACTTAGTAGTATGCTTAAAGGTAAGCAGCTTAGCCTTAGTAGTTAATGTAGTAACTGTAGTCTACTAAGCTGCCTTCTAAAATATTAGACTACTATATAAGATAGCTATATAACTATAAAATAATTAGCAAGTTTCCTAATTATCTGCAAAAGAAGTATTGCCCGCAATTATTAAGTCTAGGCTATTATAGTTCCTGTACGAAATCGCGTCCTATCTTGTCTAATAGAGGTATATAATTACCTGTTTAATAGCTTTTATATACTAATTACTAAGGTTTGTAAGGAAGTGTAAGAGCTTTAAGATTAAGTAAAAAACATCTAGTTACAGCATAATAGCTGTGTATAGCACTAATTTAACCCTTTTTTAGTAGGCTTTAATCTCTTGCTTAGTTGCTTTGCTAGTGTTCTTAATTAGCTCCTCTAACAATAATAGAGTCTTAGGAAAGCTGTTATTTTCTAGCTTAAACTTCTTTGCAATCTTGTTAATATATGTATTATATACAAGTGTAATTATTTACTTATTACAATCTCTTATTACTCTAATACTAAGGAACTATTTAACTAATTCTTGTTCCTGTATCTTATACCTATTTATAATTTTCAACTAAAGATCTATTACTTTCTACTTATAATCTTTTGCAAAAAGCAGTAGGATAGTATTTACATAAAACAAAACTAGAATCCTCCTATCTTAATTAAAAAATAGGTAGAGCTCCTCTAGTAAGGTAATTAGTCTAATCTTTCTTAGTACAGAGGGGTGACAAAAAAAGATGTCAAAAAAGTTATAGTTTTCAAAGCTTTATATTACTACAACTAGAAGGGCTATTTCCAAAATGTTTAGTGATTTGGAAAGCCAAGATCTTCTTCTTTAAATTAGGCCACTTAGTAAGCTGCTTAGTAAGCATTTTTGCGCTCCACTTCAGCAGTGGAAATAAAGATAAAAAAACTTAAGAATAAATAACAAAATTACTTTTTTTTGGAAGATGTAAAAATCGCTATAAAGTATATATATTAAATAATACTAGTTAAACTCATCTGTGTGTAAGTTTAAAGGTAATTGTAAAAAAAACTATTAAGTAGTAATTAAGAGCTTGTTTTTAGGGTTTTTTCTAAATAAATAACGAAGAAAGCTTACTAATACTTAGTGTACCAGCCTTCAGCTTCCTTAACGTCCAAATAACGCCTTAGTAAAGATAGAATATAATTATTAATTGCCTTTTAAGGTAATTAATCCCATTCCTCTCTTATAGCAGCCTCAAAGGCTGCTATACTTTTTTTACTCTTTCCTATACCTAAAGAAGTAATAGGCCTTTTAGCTAAAGCGTTTTTTTAGCAAGGCCTACACGTTTTCTATAAGATTTAGATTAGAATTATAAGCAGGATACTTAAAAAGCAATATCCTATTCCTAGAAAACTAAGATAAAACTTCTAGAGTTTTATAAATCTAAGCGTTATCCTGTTAAAACTTCTAGCCTATATAGAGGTTAGTAAGTCCTTTAATTATATAAAAAAATATTGCTACTTCATATTTTAAATATAGAGTAAACAATCTCTAAGTAGGAAAAAGGAGTATATGTAACTTACCTTTTTTTATTGCAGGTTTTACTATAGAAATAAGGATCTTTTTAACATAGTCTAAACTCCTAAAAGAAGTAGTAATTAAAGGGCTTTTAATTACTACTAATTTGGTTCTACTACCTATCCAAATCGCTCCCCAAACTTAGATAGAAATATCTTGACCTATAACTTAATTAGTAAGCATGCTAAAAATAGATTAGAGTAATAGAAAAATAATAAATATATTCAAGTTTTTTTTTTGTTAAATAGAGTTTTTTTAAACTTACTTGTGTTAGTTGTAGAAACTATTTTCCTTTTAACCCTATTATTTTGCTGTGTTTAATAGTATTCTGTCCTAGCACTATGCCCTCGCTTAATAGCAGACTTGTCTAAAAATATAACTTTATTTAAGTTAATATTTTTAAGGTTTTTAGGTAATTGCTTGGCGTAAATATAACGATTATAAGCCTTTTTAGCGTCTAAAGGCGTCTTTTTTTAAGAAATATTAATAGAATAGTTCTCTTTTTTTAAAAAGCGTTGTAAGCTTCTAATAGAAAGATCTTAACTATTTTCTTTTAAAAGACGTTGATTTGTCTTTTTAGGGCTTTTAGTAAGGTCTCTATTAAGCACTCTTTTTGCTTTATTTAAGATCTTTGTAGGACGACCTTTTTGAGGCCTCAAAGTAGATAAAGGAGCCTTTTTTTGTTTTATTTAATAAAGAGTATTAGTAATACTTCTAGAGGACTTTTCTAGTAAATTACTAATTAAAGAAATAGGCTTGTTTTATAAATATAAAGTATAAACTTCTTGCTTAAATTAAGAAAGATTGCGAGACATAGAGGAGGTATTATAAAAAAAGCAAGTTAGGACAAACAAGAGGAGTTAATATACTAAAAGCTTACTAAGCTATTACGTAATTAGCGCTTACGTAAGCACACCCTATTTTTTCACCCTTTTATTAAACTCTAAGAAATTAAGATGTAAACCTCTAAAATACGCTTACGTTATACTTACGTAAGCTTATTAAACTTATTTTTTTCTTAGCGTGTTTTTATACAATTATAAAAAAGTTATACTGAAATCTATTTTCACTTTTTTTTTCATCTCATTTCAAGCAAGATTACAGGGACAACCGTGCTAACTAAGCAGCTTACTAAGCCACCCAACTCAAAAAGGAAGATATTAGCTTTCTAAATCACTAATTCTTTTGGGTATAGTACTTCTAGTTGTCGAAATATAAAGCTTTAAAAACTATAACTTTTTTAACATCTTTTTTTTTGTCACCCCTCTGTAATCTTAAGAACTCTTTATACTACAATAGTAGCGAGTCTCATAATTTATAAAGTGTATAGTTAAGCTGTACACACTTTCTAGGCTTCTTAAAGCTATCTAGTATCTTACAAATCACTAGGTTATCTATTGTAATTAATATATTAAGAAATACTCTTACAATATTATATTGCTTAATCTCTAAGTTATTTTCTGCAGCGATTGCTATTACTGCTTAGAAAGACTTAGCTGCTAATATAGCAGCGTATGTTAAGTTAATTAAGTCCTTTTCCTAAAACTTACTTTTTATAACAATCTGCGCCTTGCATTTAAGAAAAAAGCTGTCTTAATTAAACTTATAAGTCTAAACTTACTTTATAGGTATTAGGCGATTATTTGCTTCTCCTCTTAATATCTTAGTCTAAGTCTTATTTTTATCTAACTAATTAATCTCTTTTCTACAAGCATCCTTGAACAAGGCCCTTATAAGATGCTAAAGCAGCTACTTCTATAATCTTAGTAGTTTAGGTAGATTGTCGTAATGCTGTTAAGTATTTCTACTTAGCTTATACTTAGTAAGCAAAGCTGCTATAACTACGTAATTAAGAGTCTTATAGCTTACTTAGTCTTCCTAGGTTACTTGCAAACCTAGTAGGTAGGTATTATAAATATTATTTTATAATAGATCTTTATAATCTACAATTAATGTATTAATACTACCTATACTTTTACTCTTTAGTTGATTATTAAGACCTTAGGTTGCATTCTTATGCTTACGCCTGCTACCTAGCTTGCGCAGTAGAAGATAATAATTTATAAGCTAATCTAGACTTTTGCCTATAATCCTAGTTCTACGTCTTATAAGCAGAGGCTTAGCTTGTAATTGCCTACCTTGTCTGCTGTTTAAGGCCTAAGATCTTAAATCTTAAGATAATTTATGCCCTGCTATCCTGCTTACTTAAGCAGGTGTTCTATTACAATAAGCTAGCACGTTAGAGTCTTTAGGCACAGACTATTAAACTAGTAATAAGTTATTAGGCTTATTTAAAAGAGGCTCTCTACTTCTAAGTATTAATAAATTAGCTCTTTTTAGTAAGCGTACTACTATTTAACTATTAATAACCCTGCGATTAATCGCGTTGTTGCTCTCTAGAGTCTCTAGTTTAAGAGTTAGTTCTAGAGTAGCAAGACTAGTATTTTGCTGCTAATTTAAGCAAGTTCTTAATAGTGTACTAGCTTTGTGCTTTATTTGCTTAGCGTCTTTTAATCTACTCTTGTCTTTAGAAGTTAGGCCTTCCTTACTACTTAAGATAGTAGATAGATTACTTTTAAGGTCTTTAGTTGTTAGCTACGTATCATAATCTGCCTTTCTTTAAATAGGTAAGAGGTTCAAATCTTCTTCTAGATTAACTAGCTTGCTATTATAAAGGATCTTTATAATTTTAATTGCTTAATCTCTTAGCAGCTCTTCCTCGTAATTTTCTTAGTAGAATTAATGTTTATTCAAAAGTTACATTATAAGTAGTAGTTTTCTAATTAAGTGTTAGTACCTATATGTAGTATATATTAGAGGCTTAATAACTAACTAAATAACTAATATAGCTGTAAGAATTAACCTTAAATTCTTAATAATTATGCTTAACTGCCTTCTCCTTGTTTCAAGGATAAGCTCAGCAGCTATAAGCATAGATTCTACTCTAGTCTAGCCGTAGATTAGCAGTCTAGTGTCTAATCTTAGGTAGTTAATAGTATTAGGAATATTTCTTAAACTATTCTTTAAGCACCTAGTTAGGATATTAATAGCTATAGATCTTAGTAGGGCTTATTCTATGTAGGTAAGCCGCTGTATCTATAATTACTAGCTAAAGCTTAGCTAGTGGATTAGCGCTTGTGCGCATCTTAATAGCCTTTGTAATTAGCTCTTAACTAGCTCTCTCTGCTGAGCTATTAGGCTTATGAGTGTATAGCGGTGGCGTTTTAATTACAATCTCTTTTTCTATTGCCTATTCCTTATATCTTAATTGCCCTCTCTAAGGCAGTGTAAAAGTATTATTATCTTAATAGATTTTTATAATTTTCTACTTATATTTCCTCTTAATCCTTGTAGCAAAGCCTTTAATTATTTATTTTTAAGGTGTCAAAGGTGGTGGTTGTTGTTGTAGTCAATATGGGGTTTCCAAAAAAGTGAAAAGCAGCTACCCTCTACTAATCAGTCGCAAAAGTCAAAAAGAAAGATTGTATGTAGTCAACGAGATTCGAACGGTGGGTGGATAAGTTCTGGGAGGAAAGCTCAGACCACCGAGCGATAATCAGGGTCGAAAAAATTTGCTAAGGTACCAAAAAACGACACCAGTTGAAACGTGTCCAACGGCGATTGCTAGCCTATGGCTGTTAGCAATAAATCTTTTTTTTACCAAAAAGGTGTCTACAAAATGTGTGGTCACATCAAAAGGTTGTCTCAAAAGGCTGAAGCCAGCCTTTAATTATAGGCATAATATTCTTTAGTGTCTTTAACTAAATATTATAATCGTACAGCTTGCCTAAGTAATTTTCTTTAATAATTAACGCCTATTTATTAAGTAGCTAACTAGTTAGAAATTTAAATAGATCTTATAAGATTTTATAAAGAGGTTGTAGTAATCGCTTCTTTAGTTGCTTTAAACTACTTGCGAGGTATAAGCTGTTGCGTAGTGTTTACATTCTAATAGCTTCTTGCTAGTAATTTTAACGTTCTATGCTAAGCGGACTAAGGCTTTAATAGCTTGTTGTCCTAGGTGTCCTAATTATTAATGCTATAGGTCCTTATCGCTAGTACGCAACTGAGGTTTTCTTAATCGCGCTACAGCGTTCACAAGCAGTAGTTAAGTAGGGTAATAAATAAGTTACTTGTATTTAATAAACAAGAGATTAAAGTGACACTTAAAGTTATTTAAGACAACGTTCTTCTTAGTTATTCTATATTGCAAGGTGTAATTATATCCTAAATACTAAATGCCTGCCGACTTAAGCTGTGCTTCTAATACAATATTGACATAGAAACCTAGTATAACCTTAACATTAGTGAGTAGAAGATTAGCTGTCTTAGGGCTAGCCTCGCTATGCAGGACGTTCTTAAGCAGCCTGTTTTTTATTGTCAGATTTGGGAAATTTGCGCAATTGATCAAGAGGTCGGCAAGGTGATCAGTAGGTCGGCAAGACTGAACAAAGGATCTAGGAAGAGTGGTTAGGGGGTAGCGCTACAGGACGCTAAACGCGCTAGCACCGCCAAGAGTCCCTCGGATAAAACAGGCACCCGTAATCCACTTAATTAATTAAAAGAACACACACTTATTTATTAATACAATATAATTATTATTAATTATGTTATTATTATCCTACTAGATTTAACTAGCTATTATTTCTAACAATTAGAGTCTCACTGCCTCACTAAACAAGGATCAACAAACACAAGAAAACTCTACACGCAATTAATAGGATGTCTATACTACCTCTACGAGACTCCTCTGTAATCCTTACTAATTACACAAACTAGATTAAATAGATACGCTAGATTAAGACGCGCGCGGACTTACTACGCGTGTAGGAAAAGATAGATCTAAACCTTATAATTAAGCCTCTTACTAAGCTAACAGTGCCTTAGATGCCTTAACTAAGCAACTACTAAGCGTCGCAACAAGCGATTAATGCTCACGCAGCATCGTACTAGGCTGATCACGGCGCCAGCGCACCTATACCGCCCTTTATACCTACTTAACCTACTAATCTAGCTATAAACGCAAAAGCGTTGTACAAAGAGGATCTAGAGATCTATAAACTTAAGTTAGATTAATACAAAATAGAAGATTCGAAGTACATAAGGGAGTAAGCAGCGTTTAATAAGATTACGTAAGAAATCTAGTTGTAAAGGGCTAAAGCCTTGATGTTCTCTAGTACTCGGCCTGTGGCCTTCGTTGGCTTTTCTTACCTCAGCATTAGCACCTCAGCACTAGCTGCTGACTATCGGCCGCACTAGTTACGCTAACTGTCAGCTGACCCGGCGACCTCTAATAACCTTAGGTAGTCCTAACCTTGGTTAGTCCTAACTATCCGGATTGGATATAAAAACCCACGTAGTCTCTCTATAGTTCCGTATCTAATTCATTCACCTTCTACTGTTACCTTGCATCTTTGGTCAAACCAACGCACCCTTACACTAGTAAATAGTTAACAACTACTTATACACAAATTACTGTAGAGCAAAATAATAATATTGTTAGTAGATTACTAACCTTATAGCTACTATAGGCATTAACGCTAAAGACAAGATTAAAGAAGCCTATTAGTAGTATAAAACTATAATAAAGCTGCTAAGGGTGATCACCTTATAAGAAATATAGCTTACTAAAGTTAATTACGCTACAACTAAAGGCAAAGCTATTAGAATACTTAAGTGCTAACTAGATATGTATATTAAGGATGACTTTACTTAAGCAATAGCTAAGTACTTAGAATAATAGACAATATTGTTTATATCTTATAGATTAAAGAATCTATTAATTACAGTTAAAGATATAATCTGCGAATATTAAGATTATATGCAGCTGTTTTATTTATCTAAAACAAAGTTAACTAAGGTATTCTTTAGAGTAGCTACAGGAGCTAAATTACTAACGCTTAATGAAGACAAAATAAATAACTCTAGGTAGATACGTAAACTCCGCCGAAATTAAAAGCTTACTAAGAATACTTAATTAACTAATATCTAACACACTACAAGTAAATGCAAAGTATGTAATATAAGACACGCGCTTAAGGATTGCTAGTACACACTCCTAAGTAGTGCACTAGCTTAGTAGCAACCCTAAGACAATAAGATAGATTAAGTCTAATTACGTATTAATAATAGCCTAGCTATACAAGAAACACTTTACAATGCTAAGTAGCAATTACAATCTTAGAGACTAGCAATTAAGAAGTCGTATACAGCAATACCTATAATTAAGTATAATAACTAACTATATAGTTAGAAGATTAGAGAGATTAACTATACGTTTATTAAGGCCTTATTTAAAATAAGCTAGGTTATATATCCTCTACAACAATTATAGATCTTTAATTCTAGATTAATATGTTACGTCTCTAACAATACAAGCTAATTTACAAAAATATAATTAGCACTCTAAGAAGACTTCCTATAGGCAGATAACTTATAAGTAAAGATTAAGGCATATAGATTAGTTACTTTAACAGTAGTAAGCAGACAAACTTAAAGCTAACTACACTTAAAAGACGTAGTATACTGCCTTAATCTGCTCTGCAATCTTGTCTTGTTTAAGATACTCTACCTATAAGGCTTGTAGTAGAACACTAAATATAATCTAACAGTCCTTTAAAGATTGCTTACAGATAATCTAATTGCTTAACTTACTAAGCTATATAGATAGTAAGTGCTTAAAGCAAACTTAATTAACAACTACGCAATAATAGCTTCTAGGTTAGTTAAACTATAATATAATTAAAGACAACGCGCACAAGCGCTTATATAATATAAAAGAATAATTTACCTAGGTCTAAGTGCGCTTAAGCACCTTATACAACAATCTAAGAGAGTAAGAATTACTAGAGTGCTTATAGTAGAATGTGACGCCTATAGAAGAGTAAAAGCTAAAAGGCTTATTTACTGTACACTGCGCATAATTAATAAGGCTTTAAGAGAATATATCTTACTTAACTTATATAATTATAAGGTTAACAGCTTAACTAAAAAAAGAAGCTAAATGCTAATTACAGATTAAGCTACTAGATTATGTTAGACTACTACTTTAAGGACAATTAAATAGCATAGATAAATATTAAGTTATTAGAATTCTTTATAATTCTTATAAAGACCTAATGTAATATTACTGTAAAAGTAATTAAAACTAATAACGAGGTTATTATAGTTAAACTAGAAGTAGCTTATTAAGTAGAGACCTACGGCATGCGACTTAAGCCTTCTGCCCCTAATAACTAAGTATAAAACAGTAGAGCAGAGCACTTAGAAAGTGTAATTAAGAATAAAGCACAAGTAATGCAACTAGACGCTAACCTGCTATAGCTACTATAGCTTAAGATTACTTAATTAGCAGTATATCTTTATAATTAAACACCATAATACGTAAATCAATAGAGATTACTATATTAAGAGTTCTTTACGCATAACTTATATAAAAAACAGAATTATTACCTTACTATGTAAGCTACACTAAGGCCACCTATAAGTATATAAGTGCAAGGCGTTTACAATAATAGATAATATAAAGCGCATCAAGCGCAAACTACAGCAGCTTAATTCTAAAGTATAAATTAGATATTAAGTAAGATATTAATCTACAAACATTTACTGTGTATAAGTACTTGTGGGAGCTGAGAAGGAGTAATTGAATGATTAGTGGAGGGGAATGAGTATATTGATCAACTAAGTGCCATAACAAAGTGTCCAATAACTACCGAAAAGACTTCGGACGATCTGGCTCGTTTATATGCGCGCTACTAGCTCCGTCACGTAATATCTCACTAGGATTACCTGATAACATGGGTGATCTAGATGTAAAAGGAGAGATCCGGAGTAATCCGGAGTGATCCGCATATTAGTACTCCAACACACCCCCTAGGTTAGTGAGATACTATTAATCTAAGCTGTAAGCAATCTAGGTAATTATAATAAATCTAAGTTGTTAATTAAGAGGGCTTCTGTAATTATAGCTCTTCTACGTAATCCTCTGTTGTTGTAGTAATGCTTTGTGTTGTTACTTTAATTAATCTAGCAGCTCTAAGTAATATTAAAACATTAGATAGACCCTAAATATTACGTGAATAGTTAGTACGCAATCGCTACAACAAAATTAATCGTGTCTATTACTTCTCTAAAACTTTTTGTCCTTAACCTTAATTAATCTAATTACTAAGTCTTTCTGATCCTGTCTTGACTACTATTACTAACATAGTAAGCAAGATTACCTTACTGTTCCCTTACTAATTAGCTACTAATCTTTTTAGTATAGTCTGCTCTAAGCAACAATAAGCGTAGCTTAAAGAGCTGTTGTTAACGTAATTAACGCTTAGAAAGCTGCCGCTAGTAACATAATAACAGTGCTAAGCATAAGCATTACGCGCGCTAAAGCCTATTTGATAATAAGATTTAGCAAGCAGCTAATCTCTAAAATAATAAGAGTTAGTTGCCTCTACCTGTTAATCCTTTCGCTTACTGCAAGACATCTAGTAGCTCTGCTTAGAGGCTAATTGCCTTACCTACTAAATTAAGCCCGCTATTAAGTTCTTATTTAAATTTTAATCTACATAAGAGCCTAACTAAGCAATTAAGCTAGCGCAAAGGCAAGGCTCCTTAAGAGCTAATATAAAAGTCTTAGTAGCTTACTATTTAAGTAGTATCCTGTAATTAGTAATAAGATAATAATAATAGCCTATAAACGCCTATTAAGCTGTCTACTAGGCGCAACGCGCCCCCCTTAACTTAGAAAAAGGCGCTTAATAGCTCTTTAAAAATCGCTACTAATCTATTACGCCCTTATATTTTGCCTTGTAAGCGCTGTATAAAAAAGATACTAGATAGTTTATACGCTAAATACTGCTTTAATCGCGTTTAGACTAGTAGTTAGAGTAGCTTACGCTGCAGCAGTAGCTTGTTGTATACCTACTACACAGTTAATATCAATCTTGCTAATTAATTTATAGCTATATATAAGGATAAGGTAGTAAGTTCTAATTTATTAATCTTCTTACTTAGCTTACTAACTAGTTTTTTAGGGATAGAATAATAATAAGATGTACTAAGCTTTAAAAGCTTAACTACTTAAGGACATTATTGCTTGCTGTAAAGAGATTAAGAGCGGCGTTATAACTACTAGCAAGCCTTCTGTAAAGAAGCCTCCTGCTAATAATTATTGTGCTTGAGAAATGTTGTATCGCGGTTTTGCTACTTAACCTCCTACTTCTACTTCTACTCTTGCGTTTGCTCCTGCTCCTGCGTTTGCTCCTGCTTCTGCGTTCGCTCCTGCTTAGCAACCCGCTTAACAGCCGCAACAGACGGCTTACTATACATAGTAATAGCACCTGATTACCATAGGAGCTACCGCCGACAGCTCCTCTTCGACCGACCGGGGAGGCCGCTCAACGAAGGTGAACGCGGGCTTTGTGATCCACCACTATAGCTTCTTGTATAGTGACCTAGTGAGGTCTAACTTCACTTAATGTAAGCTATTAGTCTTCGTGTTGAACGGGGAGAAAAATAGTCTGAGCATTGTATTATTCGTATGCGGTACTGTGTAGTGTAGGAAATCCTAAAGGTAAGAAGTAGTAGGCAGGGAGCTTTTATAAAGTATTGCAGGCTCCTGCTGCGGTAACGTACGTGTCCTTACTCTCCTCTACCTCCACCTCCTCCACCTCTATTGCAATCTTGTTGCTAGCTATAGGCTAGCAATTACTGTTTAACACGTTTTAATTAGTGTTGTTTTTTAGTACCTTTAGCAAATTTTTTAACTCTAATTTTGCTTAGTAGTCTGAGCTTTTCTGCTCTAAGCGCTTAGCGCGTAGACTTTATCTACTCACTGTTTGAATTTCGTTAACTACACATAATCTTTTTTTGACTTTTGCGACTAATTAGTAGAGGGCAGCTGCTTTTCACTTTTTTAGAAAACCCATTTTAACTATAACAACAACTACCACCTTTGATACCTTAAAAATAAATACATAGTAATAGCAACAGTAGCAATATAAGTAGCCTTAGCAGTAACCTGCTTAAAAGTTGCCGCTTTAAGAGCAGGCTGCTTACAGAATGTTGCCCCTGCTTAGTCTATACAATTGTTCTTTTATTTGTCGTCTTAATTGCTATACAACTTATTTATATAAGCGCGATTATTACGCTAGAGTAAGAAGGCAATTATTTAACAACTTTATGTATAGAAGTAATAAGTTAGAATTACGCTGTAATACTGCTTACCTCTAGACTCTTGCTATTTAAGCTTAGATAGCTTAAATTGCTCTTAAGCTAGCTAAAGCTAAGCAGGCTAAGCGTAATGTAATAATAGAGTCTAGTGAGTATAATAAGTCTAATACTTATTAGTAATAAGGTTCCTAGTTTTAGTTTACTAATCTAGCTTACCTTCTCCCGCTTCATAAAATAAGCTATTAAGAGGAGACTTAGCCTAGTATATAAATGTTGCTACTTAATACAAATCCTTTGCTTATTAATTATTATTTTCTTTAATTAAGTGCTTAACTTACTAAAGGTTAAGCAACTACTTAAACTTCTTAAACTATTATTAAGTAAACGACTTAGTTAGTCTATTAGCTAGCATAATTGCTGTTTCTAAGTATTTAACTTAAAATAATTCTTTAGCAAATTCCTACTATAGTTATATGTTTTGTATATCTACATGTCTTAATTAAGTGCTAATCTGCTTATTTTCTCTAACTATAAGTCTAATTATTTGTTAATTATTACACTAAACTGTCTAGACGTCTCCTAGATTAAGAGACAGCTCGCGAAAGAAGCGCTTAAGGGCTATAGCCTCCTTAGTAGTATGCTTAAGAGCAAGTAGCTTAGCCTTAGTAGTTAACGTAGTTACCGTAGTCTGCTAAGCTACCTTCTAAAATATTAGACTACTATATAGGATAGCTATATATCTATAAGACAATTAGCGAGTTTCCTAATTATCTATAAAGGAAGTATTGCCTATAATTGTTAGGTCTAGGCTATTGTAGTTTCTATATTAGATCGCATCCTATCTTATTTAATAGAGGTACATAATCACCTATTTAATAGCTTTTATATACTAATTGCTAGGGTTTGTAAGGAAGTGTAAGAGCTTTAAGATTAAGTAGGTAATATCTAGTTATAGCATAATAGCTATATACAGCACTAATTTAACCCTTTCTTAGTAGGCCTTAATCTCTTGTTTAGTTACTTTGTCAGTGTTCTTAAGCAGCTCCTTAGACAGTAATAGGGTCTTTAGAAAGCTACTATCTCCTAGCTTAAACTTCTTTGTAATCTTATTAATATATATATTATACACAAGCGTAATCGTTTGCTTCTTATTAATCTCTAATTATCTAGATACTAAGGAACTATTTAACTAATCCTTGTTCTTTTATCTTGTACTTGTTTATAATCTTTAACTAAAGATCTATTGCTCTCTACTTATAATTTTTTGCAAAGAGCAGTAGGATATAATTTATATAAAATAACACTAGGATCCTCCTTTCTTAATTAATGAATAGGCATAGTTCCTCTAGTAAGGTAATTAGTCTAATCTCTTTTAGTAATCCTATGAACTCCTTATACTACAACAGTAGCGAGTTTTACAATTTATATAATACACAGTTAAGCTATACGCACTTCTCTAGCTTCTTATAGATTACTAAGTTGTCTGCTGTAATTAACGCATTAAGGAATGCTCCTATAATATTATATTACTTAATCTCTAAATTATTCTTAGCAGTAATAGCAATTGCTACTTAGAAAGACTTAGCTGCTAAGGTAGCAGCATAAGTTAAATTAATTAAATCCTTTTCCTAGAGATTATCTCTTACAATAATCTGCGCCTTGCATTTAAGAAAGAAGCTATCTTAATTAAACTTATAGGTCTAAATCTACTTTATAGGTATTAGGCGATTAATTATTTCTTCCTTTAATATCTTAGTCTAAGTCTTTGTCTTACTTAACTAATTAATCTCTCTCCTACAGGTATCCTTAAATAAGGCCTTTATAGGATGCTAGAGCAATTACTTTTATAATCCTAGCAGTTTAGGTAGATTATTGCAATATAGTTAAGCATTTCCCTTTAGCTTATGCTTAGTAAGCAAAGCTACTATAACTACATAATTAAGAGTCTTATAGCTTGCTTAGTCTTCCTAGGTTGCTTACAAACCTAGCAAGTAGGTATTATAAAAGTTGTTCTATAATAGATCCTTATAATCTGCAATTAATGCGTTAACACTACTTATGCTTTTACCTTCTAGTTAATTATTAGGATCTTAGGTTGCGTTCTTACGTTTACGCCTGCTACCTAGCTTGCGCAGTAGAAGATATTAATTTATAGGCTAATTTAGGCTTTTGCTAGTAATATAAGCACTACGCCTTATAAGCAGAGGTTTAGCTTGTAATTACTTACCCCGTCTACTGTTTGCTGCCTAAGGTCTTAACTTACAAGATAATTTACGCTTTACTATCCTACTTACACAAGCAGGTGTTCTATTATAATTAGCTAGCGCGTTAGAGTCTACAGGCATAGACTATTAGACTAGTAAATAAAGTATTCTATCTATAGGTTTTAATAGATTAGCTCTTTTAAGCAGTTACACTGCTGTTTAACTATTAATAACTATATAATTAATTAAATCGTCGTTCCCTAGGGTCTCTAGTTTAAAAGTATGTTCTAGGGTAGTAAGACTAGTAATCTGCTGCTAATCTAAGCAAATTCCTAATAGTGCACTAGCCTTGTACTCTAATTGCTTAGCTTCTTCTAATCTACTCTTATCTTTAGTAGGCAAGCTGTCCTTACTACTTAAGATAGTAGATAGATTACCTCTAAGGTTTTTAGTAGTTAGCTGCGTATCCTAATCCGCCCTTCCTTAAATAGGAGAGAGGACCTCTAAGTTGTCTTTAGGATTAACTAGCTCACTATTATAAAAGATCTCTATAATCTTAATTGCTTAATCCCTTAGTAGCTCTTCCTCGCAATCTCGTTTATAGAACAACTATTTATTAAAGGTTATATTATAGGTAGTAATCCCCTAATTAAGTATTAGTACTAATATATAGTATATGTTAGAGGCTTAATAACTAACTAAATAACTAATATAGCTGCGAGGATTAACCTTAAATCTTTAACAATTACGCCTAGCTGCCTTATCTTTATCTAAAGGATAGGCTTAGCAGCTATAGGCATATATTCTACTCTAGTCTAGGCATAAATTAGCAGTCTAATGTCTAATCTTAGATAGTTAATAGTATTAGAAATATTTCCTAAACTATTCTTTAAGCACCTAGTTAGGGGATTAGTAGCCTTAA
This sequence comes from Alternaria sp. 'sect. Undifilum', assembly GCA_024321975.1. Classification (NCBI taxonomy): domain Eukaryota; kingdom Fungi; phylum Ascomycota; class Dothideomycetes; order Pleosporales; family Pleosporaceae; genus Alternaria; species Alternaria sp. 'sect. Undifilum'. Next base: position 5,732,590 of record JAJJZI010000006.1, read on the forward strand.
ATCTTAGTAGGGCTTATGCTATGTAGGTAAGTAGCTGTATCTATAATTACTAGCTAAAGATTAGCTAGTAGATTAGCGCTTGTGCGCATCTTAATAGCCTTTGTAATTAGCTCTTAACTAGCTCTCTCCGCTAAGCTATTAGGCTTATGTGTGTATAGCGGTGGCGTCTTAATTATAATCCCTTTCTCTATTGCCTATTCCTTATATCTTAATTACCCTCTCTAAGGCAGTGTAGCAGTATTATTATCCTAATAGATTTCTATAATCTTCTGCTAATATTTCCTCTTAATCCTTTTAGCAAAGCCTTTAATCGCTAGTATAATATTATTTAGTGTTTTTAACTAGATATTATAATTATACGGCTTACCTAAGTAGTCTTCTTTAATAATTAGTGCCTATTTCTTAAGTAATTAACCTGTTAGGAAATTAAATAGACCTTATAAGATCTTATAGAAAGGTTGTAGTAATCTTTCCCTTAGTTGCTGTAAGATTACTTGTAAGGCATAAGCTATTGCGTAATTATTGCATTCTAATAGCTTCTTGCTAGTAATCTTAACGTTCTGCGCTAAGTAGACTAAGGCTTTAATAGCCTGTTATCCTAGGTAACCTAATTATTAATGCTACAAGTCCTTATTACTAGTGCGCAACTTTAATATCCTTAATCGTGCTACTGCGTTTACAAGCAGTAGTTAAGCAGAGTAACAAGAGACTTACTTATATTTAATAAATAATAAATTAAAATAACACTTAAAGTTAATTAAGACAACGTTTTTTTTAAGAGTACTAAATTGCATAGTATAATTATATCCTAAATACTAAATACCTAACTAGTTAAGCCGCTCTTCTAACACGATATTAGTATAGAAACCTAGTACAAGCTTAACGTTAGTAAGTAGTAGATTAGCTGTCTTAGGGCTTACCTTACTATGTAGGACGTTCTTAAGCAGCCTGTTTCTTATCTTAGTAACTAGAATAGATTAAGTGCCTGCTAAGACTATCTTATTATTAGCGCATTTAGTAAAGATGCCTGATACTAGGTAATCTATAGTATTAACTAAGTGGACTACTGCTCTACTATCTAGGATTATACAAAGGGATAAGGCATAAGAAGTAAAAGCTACACTAAAGACGTTTAGTCTAATTTTATTAATAAAGTTATTTAGGTTAGTTAGTGCTAAAACTAATAATCTAGAGTAGAATCTACTTAGCTTATTAGTAGCTAATCTACTAGTGCTAGCCTTCTAGCCTTCTTTCTTAATCTAAGTGCGCAGAGATGCCTAAGTGTTACTATTCTATCGCTTAACAATCTTCTTTTTCTTATTATCTAACAGCTTAATTAGTATATTGCTAGTAAGGCTTAATCTAGTAACTACAGTTTAAAGTTAGTAGTAGTTACGCAGTGTCTAGAAGTGCTTACTAATAGGCCCTTTACTAGCCTTGCAGGGGCAAAGGTAAGGTTACTTACTACCCTTATTTAACTTTAAGTTATTAGCGCTAGTAGACTATTAAGCTAACGCTAATCTAGATCTAGTTTAAAACACTACGTGTCTTTTTCCTTTTGAAGAAGCAATTAACTAATCCTGTAATAAAATACTAAAGATCTTTTCTAGATTATTAAGGGTTAACTAAGCTTTTCTAAGCGCTATTACTTATACTAGCTTATTTTACTTCTTGCGTGACTAGTCTAGTGCAATTTTAGTGCCTAAGGCGTCTAAAAAATTAGTAATTACTAACAGCCTAACAACTTTAGAAAGCAAGTAGATTGTTACTTGTTAATACAGTAGCTGCTACTTAGTAAACTATTACTTAGGGCCTATTTGTCCCTAGTAAGCCTTATTAAGGTATAATCTGTACTACGCCCTAATTAAATATTAAGTATTCTAATTCGTAGGTGCAAGATCTTCCTTTAAAATCTTTACTAAGGCTTAAAGGCTAGTAAGGTTTTAAGTAATTATGCTTGTTAAGGCGTTTAAAAGCAGGTCTAGATAGACAGTCTTACTAATCTAGTTCTTAGCATTAGTAATCTTGGCGACTTTTCTTGTCTATTAAGCAGCTTATACTTTATACTTATTAACTAGCTTATTGTAATTATTCTTCTTATACTTAGTATTAAGTAATTAAGCCTTATATTTGTGTTAAGTAATCTTACAGTCCTTTTGTATTTAAGCGCTAGCGCTAGGTAATAGAGCAACTAGCTGCTTAATATCTTTAGGCAGTTCTAGATACTGTGGCTCCTAGTGATCTATTAAGGGTACGTCCGGGAGATTAGGATTAACCTAATCCTAGATGCCTTTCTCTAAGCAGTGTAGCTTTAATAGAGCAAACTAAGTTAGCTAGTCTAATTAAGCCTTAAAGATTACCCCTAAGGCAACAAGCAGTGTATTAGTAAGGTCTATCTTAAGGTAAGATGCTTCGTGTAGGATCTTAACGTAGGTTATTATTAAAGTAATAACAAATTAATTAGTTAGTCAGTAGGTAGCTAGGTAGCTTGTATTAGAAAGAGGTTAATCGTATAATTAATAAGAGAGGTACAGCAGTAGCAGCGATCTGCTAGCTGTGCTGTAGGAGAATAGAGGAGAGTAAAGTGCTAATTAAACAGTTAACCTTACAGCTTGCTAATTGCGCAGTAGGAATTAAAACTACAATTAAACGGCCGGGCTTATTACTGTGGGAGCTGAGAAGGAGTAATTAAATAATTAGTAGAGGGGAATAAGTATATTAATCAACTAAGTGCCACAATAAAGTGTCTAATAACTACCGAAAAGACTTTAGACGATCTGGCTCGTTTATATGCGCGCTACTAGCTCCGTCACGTGATATCTCACTAGGATCACCTGATAACCCGGGTGATCCGGATGTCAAAGGAGAGATCCGGAGTGATCCGGAGTGATCCGCATATTAGTACTCCAACAGTACTAACTATAGCTAAGGTAATTAATACACGCAATGTAGTATTTAATAAAGAATTAATCTTTACTAGAGATAAGAAGGATATTATAAATAACCTAATGCATAGCACCCTTAAAGAGATTAAGACATAGATTAGGACTATAGAACTTCTCTTAAGGATTACAAATAACTAAGAGGAGACATTATCTTTTTTTAAGGATAAGTTCTTTAATAAAGAACCTATATATAAAGAAATACTTAATTAATATAATTATCGCAAAAGAAAGGTTTAAGAAGCTTATCTCTTACCCCTGCTAACGCCTCTACTAGTAGCCCTCTTAACTAATCTTATAACAGCAGAGAGCATTAGGCGTGTAGATAATCCTCTTAATATTAAGAGCTAGAACGTCGCCCTCGCGCAGCTATTAAACCCTAGGCCTAATTACCCCTTAAGTACTAGCCGTAGCGAGTGTCCTAATCCACGCAGTGCTAATATAGGATTAAGTTCTGTTAGTAAGATATTCTAGAATAATTAGATAGACTTATAGGCTTTAGCGTTTATAGCAGGTATAAGAGCAAGAGAATTTTAACAATTAAATATTAAGAAACTTAATAGTGTAGCAGTTAATTAATTGCTTAAGAGTTAAGGTTATAACTAAATACTTTTATTAAGCAAGCTCCTACTAGCGCTAAGTCTAAATTAACTAAAGGAGAATTATATATTCTACTAGTTGTTTAAAAAGGCTAAAGAGGATTACCTTACGAGCTACAAGTGATTAAACTTATAGTTAGAAGTCCTAATACAAGAAGCACAATTAATAGACACTTAGATACTAGAGTCTATGTAAGTATATACCTACAAGATTAACAAAGATTATTAGCTTATTAAGTGTAAAGCGCGCTTAGTTGTATAGGGCAATTAATAGCTTAATATTACTGCTTAAGAGACCTACGCTGCTATATTAGCAGGTTAATCTTTCCAAATAGCTCTTGTAATTGCTGCCTAATTTAACCTTAAACTTACGCAGTATAATGTTACTAACACCTTTACATACGTACTAATTAATTAAGTTATATACATAAGAATGCCGCGTAAATATGTAAAAAAGGATATAATTCTAAAGTTTTATAAAGCCTTATACAGCCTTTAGTAATAAGACTTTACTACTTACCTCTAAAGCTGTAAATTTACTACTATTCTATATAAGCTATGCTGAATAATCTATTAGGAGATCTTTGTGTTCTTCTACGTTAACAATATTATTATAATATACAAGAAGGAGTAAAAATTAAATGCATAAGTGGCAGTTAAGGATATAAGAAAGAAGTACTGTAAAACTAGAAGAAATGATCTGCATTAGTTCCTAAGCATAGAGTTAATTAAGGATTAATTACAATATAAAGTCTAGATCTCCTAATTAGCTTATATGAAGAAGATTACTTAATTAGTAAGCAACTACTTAATTAAAAGCAACACCCTAATAATTAAAACTAAGCTACTACCTTAAGATAGCTACGCAACTCCTAGGGAAATTAACCTATACTAATAAAAGATGAGATTACTCTTTTTTACAGCAGTTAACATAAGACTTAACACAGCCTTTATAATATTACGCTTAGCGCAATTCCTTACAAACTCTAGACTTAATTATTAGGTAGCAGCTAATTGCGTACTCTTTTACCTTAACTGTACCTAGACGCTCGCACTGCAATTTAGTAGACATAACTACCTAGTTGTTATAAGCAACGCCTTATTTGCTAACAATATACTTAATTAGAAGAGCTCTTAAAAATACGTAAATAAACTATTTAGTAGACTAATAGCTTAGAGAGCAAATAAACATGATACAGTTACTACCTTAATAACTAAAGCTAAATTGCTTGCGCTCTTATAAGTCACTAAAGAAGCTATATTTATTAAGATGCTACTTACTAAGCTACAAGTTTAGATGGTTAACTAAATTATTACTATATAGTGCGATAACCTGTAGACGATCTAAATAATCTTAGAGGAGATCTCCTAGTTTACTACAAAGCTACAATACGTTAATATCTATTATTACTAGCTTAGGCAAGAAGTATAGAACAAGTTAATTAAGGTAATTTACGTAGAGTTAAGCAAGATGCTTACCAACAGACTTACTAAACCCTTACTAGCTAATTAGTAGCTAAGATTCCTACAATAAATAGGATTAATTAACCTAAGCAACTAACTACAACTAGAGGCTAATCTAGGATTAATAACTATTTATTTTAACGCCTTAGATTTATAATTAACAAACATAAGAGGTTGTTAGCTTAATCTTTATGTTTAAGCTAAGGGGGTGTGTTAGATTTAGGGAATTTGCGCAATTGATTAAGAGGTCGGCAAGGTGATTAGTAGGTCGGCAAGACCGAACAAAGGATCTAGGAAGAGTGGTTAGGGGGTAGCGCTACAGGACGCTAAACGCGCTAGCACCGCCGAGAGTCCCTCGGATAAAACAGGCACCCGTAATCCACTCAATTGATCAACAGAACACACACTCACTCATTAATGCAATACAATTATCATCAATTATATTATCATTATCCTACTAGATTGAACTAGCTATTATTTCTGACATTTATACTAGTAACTAGTATAATTTAAGTGCCTGCCTTAATAGTCTCGTCTTTAGCGCATTTGCTAAAGCTGCCTAGTACTATGTAATCTAATCTGCTAGTGCTAGCCTTCTAGCCTTCCTTCTTAATTTAGGTGCGTAAGGTTGCCTATTTGTTACTATTCTATTGCTTAAGCATCTTCTTTTTGTTGTTGTCTAACAGCTTAATTAGTGTACTGCTAGGAGGGCTTAATCTAGTAACTGCAGTTTAAAGTCAATTGCAGTTTAAAGTCAATAGCAGTTGCGCAGTATCTAAAAGTGCTTACTTACAGGCTCTTTACTAGCCTTACAGGGGCAAAGGTATAATTACTTACTACTCTTGTTTAACTTTAAGTTGTTAGCGCTTGTAAATTGTTAAGCTGCTTCTAATCTAGATCTAGTTTAGAATACTGCGTGTCCTTTTCTTTTTAAGGAAATAATTAACTAATCTTGTTACAAAACACTAAAGATCTTTCCTAGATTATTAAGATTTAAATAAGCTTTACTAAGCGCTATTGCTTGTGCTAGCTTATTACGCTTCTTGCGCAACTAGTCTAGTGCAATCTTAGTGCCTAAGGCACCTAAAAAATTAGTAACTGCTAACAGCCTAACAACTTTTGGAAGTAAGTAGATTGTTGCTTGTTAATATAGTAGCTGCTACTTAATAAACTATTGCTTAGGGCCTATTCGTCTCTAGTAAGCCTTATTAAGGTTTAATCTGTATTGCACTCTAATTAAATACTAAGTATTCTAATCTGTAGGTGCAAGATCCTCTTTTAAGATTTTTACTAAAGCTTAAAGGCTAGTAAGGTTCTAAGTAATTATGCTTATTAATGCTTTTAAGAGTAGGTCTAGATAGATAGTCTTGCCAATCTAGTCCTTAATATTAGTAATCTTAGCAACCTTCCTTACCTACTAAGCAGCTTGTACTTTGTACCTGTTAACTAGCTTATTGTAATTATCTTTTTTATACTTAGTATTAAGTAATTAAGCTTTGTATTTGCGTTAAGTAATCTTATAGTCTTCTTGTATTTAAGCGCTAGGTAATAGAGTAACTAGCTGCTTAATATCCTTACGCAGTTCTAGATACTGTAGCTCCTAGTGATCTATTGAGGGTACGTCTGGGAGATCAGGATTAACCTAATCCTAGATACCTTTCTTTAAGCAGTGTAGCCTTAATACAGCAAACTAGGTTAGCTAGTCTAATTAAGCCTTAAGGATTACCCCTAAGGCGACAAGCAGTGTATTAGTGAGGTCTATTTTAAGATAAGATGCTTCGTGTAGAATTACAACGTAGGTTATTGTTAAGGTGACAACGAATTAATTGGTTAGTTAGTAGGTAGCTAGGTAGGTTATATTAGAAAGAGGTTGTTCGTATAATTAATAAGAGAGGTACAGCAGCAGCAGCAATCTGCTAGCTATGCTGTAGGAGAATAGAGGAGAGTAAAATGCTAATTAAATATTTAACCTTACAGCTTGCTGATTGCGCAGTAGGAATTGAAACTACAATTAAGCGGCCGGGCTTATAAATGTAGGAGCTAAAAAGGAGCAATTGCTTAATTAGGAGGAGTGGAATAAGTGTATTGATTAACTAAGTGTTACAACAAAGTGGTTAATAACTACTGAAGAGGAATAAGACGATCTGGCCCGTATATATAGGCGCTAGCGCGATCGTCACGTGTTCAGCTTACCAGGATCACCTGATTAACAGGGTGATCCACATGTTGCGCACGTTAATACTCTAACAATATAACCTTCTTTACTATAGCTATAACAAGTAACTTTCTTATTACTTTTGTTATGCATAAACTTCTTTCTTCTTAGTTCTTTATTAATATTAGTAAAGTGCATTAGCTTATAGCTATTAGTAGCGTAATGCTCTAAGGTCCTAGGTACATAGTTTTGCTAACGTCCTTAGTTAGAGTACAGGCGTTAAAATAGCTAACGTAGTTAAGCGTCTATGTTTCTAGGTGCGCAATTCCTTTGCGTAAATAATTGTTCTTCTAATATAAGCTTATAGAGTTTGTTGTCTACTTTAATAGCTTTAGCCATAAGTTTGTTAAGCGTGTCAAGGCTAGATTTACTTTTTATAAGTTCCTGTTGTACAGTAAGTTTAAGACTTTGTTAGTATATCTGTATTAAAGTATTGTTGTTTAATTTAATAACTATCTTATACTGTTAGAATTTAGTTGTGTAGTTAGTAGTAGACTTAGTTTATTATAGTTTTAAATTTTTTGCTCTACAACTACAAATTCCTTGAAAAGTAAAAAGATCTTTTGCATCTTTGTTTTAAGGATGTCCTAGTCTTTAACTAAGGCAGTGTTGTTAGCATTTATAATAGAATTATTTATGTAACATTTAAAGATTAAGTTAGCCTACTTCTCTGCATCTCCTTAGAAATATGTAGAGGCTAGGACAGTCTTATTGTTGTCCTTAATCCTGTCTTCTTTAATGTGGAAGTATTTGTTAACCTAGAGGAGCTAAGCTTTAAGCTTACTATAATTACTATAATAGTTGTTAGGTTTCTTAGCGCAACTTGTAGTTCCTCGAGTGTAGAAATTGGCGGGTGTATCTATAGCAGTATTACTTATTTTTAAAGGTGTTCAAAGTGTGAAGATTGTCTACAGATAATCTAAGTTAGTTCTTAGGAGAATAAACAAGTACTAAGGACACAGGGTGTACTAGCACGATTAGGAGATCAATGTAATAGCACAAGGGTTAAGAATTAAGTCTTAATTCTTAAATTAATTACTAAGTAAAACTCTAAGTTAAACACACTTAGCTATAAGAGTTTAGTGCCTACACTATATACTAATAAGTGTAGTGCTTGTGTACGAGCGTGCGCTTATGTAAAGGGCTGAAGCCCTGACGTCTTTAGTACTCGACAAAAAGCCTTGTTTTGCTATCCCACAGATCCAGGGTGTCCGTGCGCACCCGGCATCTGTAAGCTTGGTGTATTAGCCCTTCTGCTTTTCTAGCCTACTAAACTTTTCCGTTAGCTCTGCGTTATTTTCTTAAGCCACGTTAGCAGCTACTACGTAGCTACTTTTATCCTTTTCTTAGTACTAAGCACAGACCTTACAGAGGAGTAGATAAGCTTGCTAGATAGCCTTTGTAGTTCTTTATTTAATTTATTACTGTTTTCCCTGCATCTTTAGTCAACCTAACGCACCCTTATAATTAAATTAAATCCTTCTGTAGCGCTGCTACGTCGAATTGGAAGCCACCTAGAGCTATATCTAGACAAGAAGCTAGCTAGAGCTATATCTACGCACAAAAGCCACCTAGAGCTATATCTAGACAAGACTTTGATTAATTAGATTGCTAATCTTAGTTGAAGCTATTCTGAATCTACTAAAGATTAACAGTAGAAGGAGTACAAGAAGTGCTAAAGGATACTTAGCTATACAAGACTTTACCTAGAACATTTTGCAATGCAAACTATTAAATAAGCCTACTATATTACTAGTAGCTTTAGAAACTAATCTCTGCTGTTAAATAATATAGATACTCTTTATTTAGCACTTTTACACAACAATAGTAAGGTCAGAGATTACACTAAGAAGCTTTGCTGTCTAGATAGCAAGACTACACTAAGATAGTGTTAGTAGAGCTAAAATAGAGAACACTTTAAAAGGCCTCTGCAGAGCAAACAAACTAGATAAGATAACAACTTTAATAATAATACGAAAAGCCTTTCTTATCTAAAAGGCTATTAACTTAGCTTCTAAGAAAACAAAACTAGAACAAGAATAGCTACCTACTTAGCTACTAACCTTACTCGCTGCATTAAAACTAGTTTAGTAGCTAGCACAACTAAAGCGTTTTAAACAACCTAATTTAGACGCTTTTAATAGAACAAAAAAGATGTATTAAATCTTTAAGAAGCAGTTTACTGCTAAGGTAGAGAGCAACTAAGAAGATTTTAACACAGAAAGAAGAACCTGCAACTACGCCTTTAGTAGGCTTATAAGTTCTACAGCTACTTTAACGCTACTCTACCTTAACTAGATAGAATTATTAAACGCCTAGAATTTTAAACACTTATTAAACTTCTTTAACTAGATGTTTAGAGATCTACATAGCGCTAAAAGAGCTTCAAACAAGCTCTAGTTTATGTCTTAAGGCAGGAAATTTATCTATAATTATGTTATAGAATTTTAAGAATAATTCCTTTTATTAAACAGCAACTTAAATAAGAATACAAAGATAATACTCTCTTAAAAAAGCTTTACTTATAAGTTTTAGGATAAGCTTATAGGTACTACCTTTCTAGACTTAGGTAATTTATAGAATAAGTCTATTAAAATTGTAGACTACCTGTACTAGATAAAGTAATATTCTAAAGGCTAGGATAAGCTTAAGGAACAATACTCTAAAAACAGAGACTAGGAAAGGCCTAAGGAATACAGGCCAAGACGCGCTTCTCCTCCTTCTCCTCCTACAGGAGACTAGATAGAAGGAATAGAGTTTACTAGAAGATCGGCTAAGCCACGCAGGTTTAGCGACCTAGAACTAAATAGGCTAATAAGGGAAGGACGTTGTTTTACCTGTAAGCAAAAAGGACACTTAGCTGCAGATTGTACTATAGAGAAGACGCTAGAAAAAAAGGAGAAAAAGAGGACTACTGTATTAAAGTCTTCAAAAGCAAAGGCAAGAAAGCTTAAGTAGCAAAGACACCTTAAAAGACTAGAATTCTAATTTAGAAAAACAATAGCTCTTACTTAAAGTTACTAGCAAGAGCTACACGTAAGCTAAAACAACTTAGCAAAGAAATAAGCTAGTTTTTTTAAAAAAAATAGTAGTAATAGAATTACTGTTAAAACGTTAGTAAATTGTTACACCTTTACTTAAACTTTTATTAATACAGGAAACCTTGTATATTCTTTTATTAGCTCTTAGCTTGTTAAGAACACTAGTTTGTAGTACATCTCTATTTCTCTGCGCAGATTAGAAGAAGTTATAAAAAAACTTAAAACTATTAACAAGGTTGCTAAGTTAGATATTAACATTAAAGGATACAAGAATACTATTTAGAGCTATATTACTCTTATACACTTTAAATACGATTTAATACTTAGACAGGCTTAAATAAATAGAAAAGAGGTTACTATTACTTCTTCTAAAAAGTTAATCTACATCTACTTTTCTAAACAAAGGATTAAACTGCTAAGTACTAAAAATTACTTTGTTTTAGAGAGTAAAAGGTTAAAGTAAATAAACGCAACAGCTTATTACTCTTATATTAGACAAGTAAAAAAGGATAAGTAAATTTAGACCTTTGCAGCTTCTCTTTAGAATATTAAGAAGGCCTTAGCTTCTAAAATAAAAATTAATATTTTGTTATTACTTCTTGAGGCGTACTAACACATAGCTTAAATTTTTAAGTTATAAACAGCTTCTACACTACCCTCTTTATAGACTTAAGGTTAATTACTAAATTAAGTTACAAAAAGATAACAATAGAAAAGAAAAAGAACCTTCTTAGGGTTCTTTATACAATATAAGTAGACTAGAGCTTTTAGTTCTACGCAAAGAGCTAATATCTCTATTAAATAAAAGATAAATTAGAGCTAGCAGTTTAATAGCTTCTTCTCTAGTTCTATTTGCTAAGAGACTTAGAAGAAGTTTACAGTTCTATGTTAATTACTAAGCATTTAATACTATTATTAGAAAGGACTGTTATTTTTTGCTGTTAATTTAAGAGACGCTTAACGATATTGCTAAGGCAAAATAGTTTATAAAGATTAACGTCTCTACAGCTTTCTACAAGATTAGAATTAACACAAGAGATAAGTAGAAGACTACTTTCTACACTAAATTTAGATTATATAAATAGTTAGTTACTTCTTTTAGCATAGCAAACGCTTTTAGCACCTTTTAATAATATATTAACTAGACACTGCGTAAGTACATTAATAACTTCTGCTTAGCCTACTTAAACAATGTATTAATTTACATAAATAGCACGCTTAAAGAACACTAACGCAATACAAACAAGGTTCTAGAAGCAATAATTAAGGCTAAGTTACTTCTTAATATTAAGAAATGCAAATTTAACATACAGAGTACTAAGTACCTAAAATTTATTATTAAGGCTAGAAAGGGACTTTAGATAGACTCTAAGAAAGTAAAAGCTTTTTAAAAATAAAAAATGCCTATAAATGTTAAAGAAGTATGCAGTTTTCTTAAATTTGCAAATTCTCATTAACACTTTATTAAGAACTACTCTAATATAGTTGCTCTGCTCTTAAGGCTTACTAGAAACATCTCCTTTTAATAATAAAAAGCAGAGTAAGAAGCTTTTAGTAAGCTAAAGGAGCTACTTATTTCTAAACTAATACTAGCTTAATAAGATCTTAACAAGAAAATAATTTTAAATCCAATTCTTCTAGCTATATTGTAGCAGGAGTCTATTCGTAATACAATAATTAAAGAAGATTATAACTAGTAGTGTACTACTTAAAAAAGATGACTAGCGCTTAACGCAACTACAAGATACACAACAAGGAATTACTTATAGTTATTACTACTTATCTAAGTAGGATTCTCTACCACGTTCTTCAAAGAAGTTTTTAGTTATAACAGACTACAAAAACTTAGAGTATTTTAGAAAGCATAGGCAGCTTAGTAAAAAAAAGATAAGATAGGCCTAATTCCTTAGTAAATTCCCTAACATAGAAATTGCCTATAAGCCTAGAGTAAATAACTCTAAGGCTAATGCCTTATTTTAAAGACATTAAGATATGCCTATAAACAGTTTAAATGCTTAAATTTCTAAAAAGTTTCTACAAGTTTTTAAACTATTTACTGCAACTACTCTAGAAACAGAATAATAAGAAGAAGAGGAGACTCTTAAGACCTTTTACTACAATAGTTATCTAGCAACAGTATTTTAAGAATAATTAGACCTAGAGGAACTTTAGAATAATGCTAAAGAAGAGGATAAAACCTACTAGCTAGCCTAGAAAGCAGTAAGCGAGGGAGAATGCTAATTCTTAGTAAAGATAGACCTTAAGCTTTCTATTTCTAAATGCAAATTAGATAATTTTAGGAACCTACTATACTAAAGTTAAAAATAAGTACTAAACAACAAGCCTTTACGCACTAGAATTATATATAAGATCTACTGCTTTAAGGCCTTAGGGCACCTAGGAAGGAAACTCACCTACTAAGCAGTCGCAAGAGAATACTTTTAGCCCTCTATTAGCTAAATAGTAAGCAATATATTAGAAAATGCTTAGTGTATGGAAAAAACAAAACTATAAAGAGATAGTTTATAAGAATTGTTAAAACCTTTGCTAATTCTTAAGCGTATTTAGAAGGAAATATTAATTAACTTTATTATAAGGTTACTAGAAAGCAAAGGTTGCATAGACCTATTAGTAGTTACTAATAGGCTAAGCAAAGATGTAGTTTTAATAAGTCTTAAGAATACTACTATAAAAAGCATTGCTAAAGCGTTTATTAACTCTGTAGTAGCCTACTACTAGTTACTGGTACGCTGGTTGATGGGTAGGGAGGCCCCAGGGTTGGGTAGGGGTTGGGTAGGGGTTACTCTAGCGTGGGTTGTGGTTAGGGCTAGGTTGCACGGACCAGTGGTTGGGGTTAGGTAGGACCAGCTATATAGTAGGTCTGGGGTAGGGTTGCGATTTTTTTTCGTATAGCTTTGTTTTTTTTAGGCATTAAGTTGCTCTATTATTGCAGGATTTAGATATATAGTCAATAATTTCACAGTTTTACAGAAATAAGTATAGTAAATGTTGTATTATTACGGTCTTTTATTACATTACATACTAATTTAGATTAAAATAAACTAGATAATAATGCTTACGTCTAGGGTGTTCGCGAAGCTTAGGAGCTATAGTTGTCTAACGCTTTTGTGTCTGTAATAGAGATGCCTTATTAACTAGTTCTTCTAATACCTTTACTTCCTTATTGTCCTCGTCGTCCTTATTGTTGTCTATTATAGACATATCTCTAACAGGAACTAGAAGTTTAAATAGATTTTTAATCTAACTATAGAAGATACTGTCTGCTCTAACTCTAACATCTAGAGTCTTCTCTTGCTCTTTTTAAGAAATTAAGTCTTTATAAACTATAACTTGTCTTATAGTTTAAGCAGCAAGTTAATGTCTTCTATTACTAATTATATCTTTTATAACGTTAAAAACTTGCTTAACACTAACGCCTGTAATAAGGATTGCTAGTATATCTTTTACAACTTAAGACAAGCAAGAGTAGGTTTATTTATTTAACTACCACTACTTTAAAATGTTGTAAGAGGCTGTTTGCTTAACACAAGGAATACTAAGATATTCCTCCTTTTCTATATAAGTAGAGCTGCTGTTCTTATTAGCTTCCTAACTATTGCTATTATCTAGCAATATAAAACTAGCTGCTTGTAATAGAGTTGTAGAAGCAGGCTTTTAAAACTACTTATTAGTTAACAATTGTCTTGCAAAAGATGCTAATCTTAGAGTAGCTTCTACCCTATCCTTATTATCGTATTAATCTAAGTAGTTAAGGAACTTTTAGTAATACAAATACTTGTCTTTAACCTCCTAGCTATCTTCCTGTACGCTTAATTAGTTCGTACTATAATAATTGTATGTAATAAATAGTACCTTACATATAGTAAGCTTTACAGTTAGATTAAGAAATATTACATAGTTAAATAGAAACCTGCGTTTATTATCTATCCTTGCGTAGTACTTACTAAGTTTTGCTTTACTACAAAGGGCTGCGTTCTGTACTACTTCTAGCTACTTTATTAACTCTTATTTCTTAAGTTCTTCATCTAGCTTAACAGTTATCTAATGTAGGAAGTTAAATAGTTTATTATATATAAGCTAGATAAACTAGATTTAGGGCTTGTTATTCTAGCTTAGGAAGTTAGTGGCGTCCTTAAACTTCGCAAGCAGCTTACTAATAAAGTTAAAGTAGTACTACTCTGCATAAGATAGTTAGAGCTTCTTAATATTGCAGAAATCTATCTCTGTAGTACTAAGATTACTAGGGACAGTAGCTTAACTAGTTTATAGCTTTAATACAACCTCTTGTTATAACTATCTATTAATGTATTACCTAATTATAGTTGCGCGCTTACACATGTTATATATTAAGTTCTACTAGGTTTTAATATTACAAATAACTGTAAGATAGTCTTTTGCTAGTAAGTAGCGTTGTGTAGTAATAAAGCGTTTAAATTGTTAAGAGGATACATTAATAGCAATATAAATAGCTTAGATCTAGATTCTGCTTAGTATGTAATAACTTTATATAATAAATACTAGCTAACCTTGCAAAGCGAGTTTAGGATAGAGATCTATATACTAATATCCTAAACATAACGTCTCTCTAAGGGCTGTTTAATATCCGCGTTAAAAGAGAGTGTAAGCTAAAGATTCTAGATAATATCCTAAACAACAAGGTTAATAATGTGTATAAGGCATAGAATTGTATTTTCTTATAAATACTATCTAATATGCTCCTCTTATAAGCTTATATAGAGGGCTCTTGTTAGAGTAGTATTGTTGCTAGCATTGTCGCAGGTAATAGCTAGGAGGCAATGCTTAGTTTATATTTTAGTAAGTACTTAGAAGACGCCTAACGCTATAGAAGCTCCTATATGCTAACCTTGTAGTAGCAAGAAATTAAGTAGCTTCTTTTGTAGTTGCTATTTAGGGCTAATGTAGTACGCTTTTATTACAAAGAAGCTAATATAATTAGTAGCTAACTAGGCGTCTAAAGTAATTAAGATTTTTATTAATAGGCTAAAGTTACTAAGGATAACAGCTTTAGCTTCTTAGGACTGTGTTCTAAAAACCTCTATAAATTTAAAACAGCTAATAGACACAGCATTAAGTTAGAGAAACTAGAGGAAACGCTTAAATAACAGTTAATCAATTGTCTAGAATAACTAGTTGTTGTTAATTACTACCTTTACAAGCTTATGTTAAAAAGCTAGCGTAGTATATATTAGAACTAAAGAAGATATAGCTTTGTTTTAACTTTGTAATAATAAGCCTAAGGTCTAATCTAGTTAATTGTAAACTGTGTTAATAGTGTTTTAGCATGCTTTTAATCAAAGATAAGTATAAAGATATTTAGTTCTAATAAGCTTTGCGCTAGCTAGGTGTTATAGTACTAGACTACAATTTAAACAAAACACATATAGTTAACTACTAGGAACTTTAGCTACCTCTCTAACGTTTTACTAAATAGTACTTAACTAGCTTAATAAGTTCTATCTTAGCTTAGGGGTTGTAAGGTTTTCTTCTTACAGAGTGCTATTCTACTACTTTCTCTATGCATTTAGTACCGCGTCTCCTATCTCCTTAATGAACAGGTGCGTAGGAGGATATTTAAGTAAATGTAACAAGTTTTTATCTCCTATCCTTATAATTTAGGGGGCTGTTAATATAAATTAAGAGAGAATAGGTAGAATATTAGTAAATAGTTGCGCTATATAACAAATAGCATGCGCAGGGCTGTACGTATATAGCTGTAATAAAAAGCTATAATAAATTGTAATAACATGTGTAAATTTTTAACAAAGTCTTTACTACTGTATAAGGAGCACTAGTATTAACTTCTTATAGCTAGTAGAATATCTATAACGCGTACTTAAAGCCTATTAGGCTACTAGTAGAGGATTAATCTACAGCTAATACAGTAACGCCAACGCTAGTAGGAGATATAATTATTATCTAGGGATTAAAGTTTGTATTCAGTTTATATCTAGAATTACTAAGTTACTAGTGTAGGTTTTAGTCTGCTATTATTTGCTGTAATAACTGCTACTCTTAGCTTATGCCTTAGTGCAATCTTAGCTGTTTTATAATACTAACTTATTCTAAGCTGTCTTCTAAGTCTAAGAAGCGTTTAAACTCTAGTAATAAATCTAGGAACCCTTGAAAGTTTGTATGCTCCTCCTCCTTAGCCTTAGCCTTAGCCTTTGCCTCTGCCTACTATTCCTTAGTCTTATATTTATACTCGCCTTAGTTATAGTATGTATTGATATCTAAATTCTTATTAACTTCTTCCTTGTACTTGTTATTATCGCCTTATATGTATAGTTTATTAGCTTGCAGGTAGGCGTTGTCTAAAAGTCCTAGGGCCTTAAGCGCAGATAGTAGTTCTACTTGTCTAGGCATGTTAGTATATTACTATTATAAAGTACTGTAATAAACTTACTCTTAATACTTATTAGTTACTATTGCTAACTCCTTAGGCAACATCTTATCTAGAAATTGCTGCTACTCCTTTTTAGCTTCTATACTCTTAAAGCTATTAGTATTAAGCTTATATAGTCCTTTATTGTATGTGCGTTACATAATCTTCTAGAGCACACTACCTTAGCTATAAACGCGTATATATAGTTAACTTTAGGTAGGCTTATTTAGGTTGTCTGTTACTTACGCAGCCCTTAACATAGATTTGCAGTGCTGCTTTAAGTTAATTTCTTAGTATATATTAGCCTATTTCTTGTAAATAGCGTTAAGATTATTCTTTAACTACTCTACTTCTGCTTGTAAGTACTAGTATGTAATTAATAGCTATATTAACTTACTACTCTTCTTAGTTTAGAAGCACTTTTTATTAAGCTCTTCTTGCGCCTTACGTAGCATCTCTACCTAATCCTCCTTACTAGCATTTTAGTACTTGTTTTTCTTTTTAATGTTAGCCTTAAGGTTGTACTTTGCAGTTCTGTCTATACTTCTTACTACCTTAATTACTTTTTCTTCTATAATAAGCAGTGCAGTGTAGTCTCTCTATGTAATAGCATAAGTAGAGTTACTTAGCTAACCTATGTAAGGCATACTAAGGTTTGTAAAGCAGCCTTTCTAAGATCTAACAGCACTACGTTACGCAATAACGTTGTTAACTTTATCTTCTTTGCAGTTGTAACCCTGCACAAGTTAGTACATAGTATTATAAATAGCTGTATTAATTACTTTAGTTAGCTTTTCCTACTCCTTGCGATTAAACTCTAGCAGAACTTAAATTGCAATGCGTAGGACAAGACCTTTAGGCTTATTAAAGGTTTCTTACTTAACAGTTAATATTGCAATAGTATAGGTAGAGGCTATAATTGTGATACTACTAGGTTAGTAGGTTGCAGAAAACTTAATATGCTGTAGTATTACCTAAAATCGCAAGTAGGCTGTACACTACGCTAGCGCTTGCTAAAATATTAGCTCTATATATAGATTTTTACACAACTTACACCACTAAAACATACACGTACCATAATACAAAGCTCTTAACTATTACATCTATTTATTACATTAACTGCTGCTGCTAACTACTATAATAGCCCGCACAAAGCAGACTACCTGTAAGTCAACTAGCAGTAAATCTATTTGCAAAGGCCTAGCATTAAAAGCTACCTACACTGCTACTTCTGCGCGCAATTACGCCTCTAATGCCGCACCTTATTAACGTTATTAATTTAAGCTAGGTAGTATGTTTAAACAATATATAATTACAGTTTAAGACTAATAATGCGCAGCTGTCGCACTACAAGAGATTAAACGCTACTAGAAGTTAACTAACCTCCTTATCCGCAAGCTGCCCTTCTCTAGGCTTGTTTAAGAGATTATACTAGGGTATAGGGGAGAGTTACGCTTCTAGGCACAAGCTCTATGCGCTATCTAAAAGGCAGCTAAGGCGTAGTTAGTTAGATATTTTAAAGGTATGTTATTTACTATGCTATAGTTATAAAATTATATGCTAATATATATAGACTGCAACTACAACGCTATACATGCAAAGAGGGTTACTATCTAGGCAAAAGATTCTAGACTAGCTTGCAGGTACTATAGTAGGCCTAAACCTAGTAGACCGCTGTTTTCCTATTATATATAGCTTGTTCTTTGTTAAATTTCTACCTTATACTCTTATAATTACTTTATACTCTTAACAGAATAATTACGCAATTATTTACTTATATCCTCTTACACTATAATGTTATGCTGTAATAAACTATATAAACATAAGCTGTTTAAGAGTCTACATGCAACAAAACTCCTACTTAGATAATAAAACCTAAAACAACACAAGAAAATGCTAATAAATATACTTATAAAACTACTAAAGTAACACAGGAAAACTTTATAAATATAGTAATAAAGTCTAGAAAAAAACGCAAAAAAATAGCAACCTAACCCTAACCTAACCCTAACCCGTGGTCTGTGCAACCCAACCCTAGACCTACCACACCCCTACCCATTTTGAGTACCAAAAAAATGGGTAGGGGTTGGGTAGGGGGTGTGGTATTACGTAAACCTACCCAACCCCTACCCCACCCCTACCCATCAACCACCGTAGTTACTAGACTACATTACGTTTAATTAAAGTGTATAGTTTGTAAGCTACTTTTAAACTAGGCTTTACAAGCTACTAGAGATTAAACAACGTTTATCTTCTAGATATTACTCTAAAACTAACAGCTCTACAGAATAAATAAACTCTATAGTACAAGCCTACTTAAGAGCTTTCTATAATTAGAATTAAATAAACTAGAAAAATAATCTAGGAATAACAAAGATCGCGATTATAGCAAGGTAAGTACAATTTACTAAAATGTTGCCCTTCTTTCTACAATATAGATATGAGGTAGATCTTCTCTAAATAGCTATAAAGTATAAACTTTAAAATTAGCCTCAAGAAAAGAGAATACAAGAAGACTATTAGAAAGCAGAAAATATAGCTAACAAACTCTAGCAAAGCATTAAGTTAGCTTAAGCTATAATAGTAGAATTTTAACAAGAACAAGAACGTTAAGCAAATAAAAAAAGAAAACAATTACTTTAGCTTTAAATAAGTAAAAAGGTTTAGCTAAAGCTAGAAGACTGCTATAAGACAAAGAAACTAAGCTAAAAACTTAATTAGAAGAATTTAAAGTACATAGTACTTAAGACTGTTAGACTAAATACTGTAAAGCTAAATACTTCTAGAAGGATATATTTAGTATTTAATATTAATAACTTTTAGCTAGCTTTTTTAGATCTTCTACTAAGCTAAATATAAGACAATAGCAAACTCTTACTAATTAAAGTAGACAGCAAAAAAAAGTACCTAGTAAAGCGCCTATTACAGAAAAGAAGCACAGGAAGAAGAAAAGAATACCTAGTTAAATAAGTAGAATACCCAGAACTAACTTAGAATCTAGTTTTAAACTTAGAAGATATAAAAGCACTATAAGACTAGAAGAACTCTAGGACCTTTATTAAGAAGGGGGGTACACACAAGAGCTAAAGCCCTAACGTCTTTAGTACTTAACAAAAAGCTTTATTTTACTATCTTACAGATCTTAGATGTCTGTGTGTACCTAGTATCTGTAAGCTTAGTGTATTAGCCCTTCTGCTTTTCTAGCCTACTAAACTTTTCCTTTAGCTCTGCGTTATTTTCCTAAGCTATGTTAGCAGCTGCTACGTAGCTACTTTTGTCTCTTTCTTAGTACTAAGCACAGACCTTATAGAGGAGTAGATAAGCTTGCTAGATAGCCTTTGTAATTCTTTATTTAATTTATTACTGTTTTCCCTGCATCTTTGGTCAATCTAACGCACCCTTACAGCTTATAGAAGAGCGTGCTTGTTAATAAGCAGTTACGTGGCCGCGCTTGTAGAAGAGCGTGCTCGTCAATAAGCAGTCACATGGCCGCGGCGTGGTTGCCTGCCTGTAGTTATCTGCCTGCGTTGCATGGTCCTTGAGGGGTTATCCCGAATGTTCCTTGGTCTAGATCGTAACACTAGTACACCCCGTGTCCTTAGTACTTGTTCATTTCCTGAGAACTAACCTAGATTATCTTTAGACAATCTTTATACTTTAAATACCCTTAAAGATAAGCAATACCGCTATAGACACACCTGCCGATTCCCACACTAGAGGAACTACGAGCCGCGCCAAAAGGCCTAATAACTATAATGGCGATTGTAGTAAGCTCGAGGCTTAGTTCCTCTAAGTTAACAGATACTTCCACATCAAAAGAGACAGGATTAAAGACAATAACAAGGTACTCTTAGCCTCTATATATCTTTAAGAAGATCCAGAGATGTAGGCTAATTTAGTCCTCTAACGCTACATAAATAACTTTATTATAAACACTAACAACACTGCTCTAGTTAAAGACTAGGACACCTTTAAAACAAAAATGCAAGAAATTTTCTTACTTTTTAAGAAATTTGTAGTTGCAGAATAGAAGATTTAAAGACTAGAATAAACTAAATTTGCTGCTAACTACACAACTAAATTCTAACAGTACAAAATAGTTATTAAATAAGACAACAACGCTTTAATGCAAATGTACTAACAAGGTCTTAAACTTGCTATACAACAAGAACTTATAAGAAGTAAATCTAGCTTTAACACGCTTAACAAACTTATAGCTAAAGCTATTAAAGTATACAACAAACTTTATAAACTTACAGAAGGGTGACAAAAAAAAAGATGTCAAAAAAGTTATATTTTTCAAAGCTTTATATTTCTACAACTAGAAGGGCTATACCCAAATTGGTTAGTGATTTGGAAAGCCAAGATCTTCCTCTTTAAGTGAAGCCACCTAGTAAGCTGCTTAGCAAGCACCTTTGCATTAACTTCCGCAGTGAAAATAAAGATAAAAAAACTCAAGAATAAATAACAAAATATCTTTTTTTGGAAGGGGTAAAAATCGCTATAAAGCATATATATTAAATAATACTAGTTGAACTCTTTTGTGTGTAAGTTTAAAGGTAATGGTAAGAAAAACTACCAAGTAGTAATAAAGAGCTTGTTTTTAGGGTTTTTTCTAAATAAATAACAAAAAAAGCTTACTAATGCTTAGTGTACTAGCTTTAGCTTCCTTAACGTCTAAATAACGCCTTAGTAAAGATAGAATCCAATTATCAATCGCCTTTTGAGGTAATTGATCCTATTCCTCCCTTATAGCAGGCTCAAAGGCTGCTATACTTTTTTTACTCTTTCTTATACCTAAAGAAGTAATAGGCCTTTTAGCTAAAGCGTTTTTTAGCAAGGCCTACACGTTTTCTATAGGATTTAGATTAGGACTATAAGCAGGATGCTTAAAAAGCGATATCCTATTCCTAGAAAACTAAGATAAGACTTCTAGAGTTTTATGAATCTTAGCGTTATTTTGCTGAAACTTCTAGCCTATATAAAAGTTTAGTAAGTCCTTTCATTATACAGAGGGGTGACAAAAAAAAGATATCAAAAAAGTTATAGTTTTTAAAGCTTTATATTTCGACAACTAGAAGTACTATACCCAAAAGAATTAGTAATTTGGAAAGCTAATATCTTCCTTTTTAAGTTAGGTAGCTTAGTAAGCTGCTTAGTCAGCACGGTTGTCCCTGTAATCTTGCTTAAAATGAGATGAAAAAAGAAGTAAAAATAGATTTTAGTATAACTTTTTTATAATTGGATAAAAAAACGCTAAGAAAAAACTCAGGTTAATAAGCTTATATAAGTATAACGTTAGCGTATTTTAGAGGCTTACATCTTATTTCCTTAGATTTTAATAAAAGGGTAAAAAAATAGGGGTTGCTTACGTAAGCGCTTATAACGTAATAGCTTAGTAAGCTTTTAGTATATTAACTCTTCTTGTTTATTCTAACTTGCTTTTTTTGTAATACCTCCTCTATGTCTCGCAATCTTTCTTAATTTCAGCAAGAAGTTTATAATTTATATTTATAAAATAAGCCTATTTCTTTAATTAGTAATATACTTAAAAAGTCCTCTAGAAGTATTACCAATACTCTTTATCAAATAAAACAAAAAAAAGGCTCCTTTATCTACTTTTAGGCCTCAAAAAGGTCGTCCTACAAAGATCTTAAATAAAGCAAAAAGAGTGCCTAATAGAGACCTTACTAAAAGCCCTAAAAAGACAAATCAACGTCTTTTAAAAAAAAAAAGTTAAGATCTTTCTATTAGAAGCTTACAACGCTTTTTAAAAAAAGAGAACTATTCTATTAATATTTCTTAAAAAAAGACGCCTTTAGACGCTAAGAAGGCTTATAATTGTTATATTTACGCTAAGCAATTACTTAAAAACCTCAAAAATATTAACTTTAATAAAGTTATATTTTTAGACAAGTCTGCTATTAAGTAAGGGCACAGTGCTAAAACAGAATACTATTAAATATAGCAAAATAATAGGGTTAGAAGGAAAATAGTTTCTATAACTAATACAAGTAAGTTTAAAAAAACTCTATTTAACTAAAAAATACTTTAATATATCTATTATTTTTATATTATTCTAATCTATTTTTAGTACGCTTACTGGTTAAGTTATAAGTTAAGATATTTCTATGTAAGTTTAGGGAGTGATTTAGATAAGTAGTTAATCTAAACTAATAGTAATTTAATGCCCTTTAATTACTACTCTCTCTAGGAATTTAGACTATATTAAAAAGATCCTTATTCCTATAGTAAAACCTGTAATAAAAAAAGGTAAGTTATATATACTCTTTTTCCTACTTAGAGACTATTTACCCTATATTTGAATTATAAAGTAGCAATCTTAATTTATATAATAAAAGGACTTACTAAACTTTATATAGGCTAGAAGTTTTAGCAAAATAACGCTAAGATTTATAAAACTCTAGAAGTCTTATCTTAGTTTTCTAGGAATAGGATATTGCTTTTTAAGCATCCTGCTTATAGTCCTAATTTAAATCCTATAGAAAACGTGTAGGCCTTGCTAAAAAACGCTTTAGCTAAAAGGCCTATTACTTCTTTAGGTATAAGAAAGAGTAAAAAAAGTATAGTAGCCTTAAAGGCTGCTATAATAGAGGAATAGGATGAATTACTTTAAAAGGTAATTAATAATTATATTCTATCTTTACTAAGGCGTTATTTAGACGTTAAGGATCCTAAAGGCTAGTACACTAAGTACTAGTAAGCTTTCTTTGTTATTTATTCAGGAAAAACCCTAAAAACAAGCTCTTCATTACTACTTAATAGTTTTTTTTACAATTACCTTTAAACTTACACACAGGTAAGTTTAACTAGTATTATTTAATATATATACTTTATAGCAATTTTTACACCTTTAAAAAAAAGTTATTTTGTTATTTATTCTTAAATTCTTTATCATTATTTTCACTGCTAAAGTTGAGCGTCGAAGTGCTTACTAAGTAGCTTACTAAGTAGCCTAATTTAAAGAAGAAGATCTTGGCTTTCTAAATTGGGAACTATTTTAGAAATTGCCCTTCTAGTTGTAGTAATATAAAGCTTTAAAAACTATAACTTTTTTAATATCTTTTTTTTTGTCACCCCTCTATATAAATCAAGATTGCTACTTTATAATTTAAATATAGGGTAAACAGTCTCTAAGTAGGAAAAAGGAGTATATGTAACTTACCTTTTTTTATTACAGGTTTTACTATAGGAATAAGGATCTTTTTAATATAGTCTAAATTCCTAGAGAGAGTAGTAATTAAAGGGCATTAAATTACTATTAGTTTAGATTAACTACTTATCTAAATCACTCCCTAAACTTACATAGAAAATCTTAACTTATAACTTAACCAGTAAGCGTGCTAAAAATAGATTAGAATAATACAAAAATATTAGATATATTAAAGTTTTTTTTAGTTAAATAAAGTTTTTTTAAAACTTACTTGTGTTAGTTATAGAAACTATTTTCCTTCTAACCCTATTATTTTGCTGTGTTTAATAGTATTCTATTCTAGCACTATGCCTTTACTTAAAAGCAGACTTGTCTAAAAATATAACTTTATTAAATTTAATATTTTTAAGGTTTTTGATGATTGCTGAGCGTAAAAATAATAATTATATGCCTTCTTAGCGTCTAAAGCCGTCTTTTTTTTAAAAATATTATTAGAATAGTTCTTCTTTATTAAAAAGCGTTGTAAGCTTCTAATAGAAAGATCTTAACTATTTTCTTTTAAAAGACGTTGATTTGTCTTTTTAGGGCTTTTAGTAAGGTCTCTATTAGGCACTCTTTTTGCTTTATTTAAGATCTTTATAGGACGACCTTTTTAAGGCCTAAAAGTAGATAAAGGAGCCTTTTTTTTGTTTTATTTGATAAAGAGTATTGGTAATACTTCTAGAGGACTTTTTAAGTATATTACTAATTAAAGAAATAGGCTTATTTTATAAATATAAATTATAAACTTCTTGCTGAAATTAAGAAAGATTGCGAGACATAGAGGAGGTATTACAAAAAAAGCAAGTTAGAATAAACAAGAAGAGTTAATATACTAAAAGCTTACTAAGCTATTACGTTATAAGCGCTTACGTAAGCAACCCCTATTTTTTTACCCTTTTATTAAAATCTAAGGAAATAAGATGTAAGCCTCTAAAATACGCTAACGTTATACTTATATAAGCTTATTAACCTGAGTTTTTTCTTAGCGTTTTTTTATCCAATTATAAAAAAGTTATACTAAAATCTATATTTACTTTTTTTTCATCTTATTTCAAGCAAGATTACAGGGACAACTATGCTATCTAAGCAGCTTACTAAGCCACCTAACTTAAAAAGAAAGATATTAGCTTTCCAAATTACTAACTCTTTTAGGTATAGTGCTTTTAGTTGTAGAAATATAAAGCTTTAAAAACTACAACCTTTTTAATATCTCTTTTTTTGTTATCCCTCTATATAACTAATACCTATAAGCTAATACACTTTAATAATATTAATAAAAGACTAGAATAAAAGAAGTTTACGCATAATAAAAGTAACAAGAAAGTTACTTATTATAGCTGTAGTAAAAAAAGTTATATAAAACAGAACTGCTAGAGTTAAAGAAACGTAACTTAATAATTAAATATTATTTACTATGCACGACTAAACAACAATCTGAATAAAGAATAGAACGTTATTACACAACCTACTATTTTAGTCCTAAGACAGGACTAGACAACTATTAATAGTCTAGATAATTTTATAATAATTACTTTAGGAGAAGCCTTAAATAACAATATTTCTAAAATAGTGCTAGATAAAAGTATAGAAGTAACCTTAGTAAACTAAACTACGCTGTAGTACGTACGTGTCCTTTCCCTCCTCTATTACATTATGTTGCAATTCTATTGCAATCCTACTGTAATCCTGTTGTTAGCTATAGGCTGGCAATCGCCGTTAGACACGTTTTAACTGGTGTTGTTTTTTGGTACCTTAGCAAATTTTTATCCCTAATTATCGCTCGGTAGTCTAAGCTTTCCTCCTAGAACTTATCTACCCACTGTTTTAATCTCGTTAACTACACACAATCTTTTTCTTTTGACTTTTGCGATTAATTAGTAGAGGGTAGCTGCTTTTCACTTTTTTGGAACCCCATTTTGACTACAACAACAACCACCACCCTTGACACCTTAAAAAATAAGTAAACTAAACTAAGTACAGCAAGATAGCTAAATTTTAGGAAAACTATTAACCTGCTACACTAATAACATAGGAGGAACTAGTAGCTTACAACAAGAAAACAGTTCTATTAGCTATTTAAAAGCTCTTTACTTATACTACGTTAGACAGACACAACGTTAGTATATAAGTATTACAACTCTTAAAAACTAGATACTTAACAAATTTAGCAAAGAAGATTAACGCTCTGCTAAGGCAGCTTAAATAACTTAAGGAAATCTTTACAGGACCTTGCAAAGAAATATTTTAAAAATATAGCTAGTATACTAATTTACTAAAGGAACTGCAGAAGAAAGAAATTAGTTTAGTAGTAACTATTAACAAAGCTATACACAACAATTTTGTATAACAATAAACTAAGAATACTAAAGCATCTTAAAATAGATTAGCACACTAGCTCTTAGACAAAAAAAGGAAGAAGATTTATAATAAACTCTAGGCAACACGCTAGCAGCGCAAGGCTTAAAACAACAGCCGCGCTAAAAATATATACTATTAGACAGACCTTCGCAACCTAGAACATGTAAAGTACTTAGAAATTGTATGTATACACAACAGCTGTAAAATCTACTATTTTTATAAGTATAAATTTAGATAGTTTTTTAAAAAACTTAAGAGAATGCCTAGATATAAATACCTATAGTATAATTGTTTAAACAACAAATGCGCAGTATATATATAAAATAAGAGACATAGCTTATACTTTTATAAAAACAACAATTTAAAAAAGAACATGCAAATGTACATAATATAGTAAAATATTACAAGAACAGAACCTTTGTATAAAAGTAAAACTAACTCTTATAGTATACATGCTTTAATATTAAATACAACTAATACATTATTGCAAAAAAGTTGTATAAATTTAGTATACAGTTTTTTTTAGATAGACACCCTAAACACTTAAAACTGCTAGAGAAATTAATGTAATACATTCTCTAAGCCTCCTTAAGCTTATAGTAAAGCTTAACAGACATTAAATATAAGTACTAATAAATTTTAGCGTATAAGCTAATTTTGTTTCTGCTTAAGCAGTGTTAGTAGCAGGCCTACAACTACTAAAAAAACAAAAATTCTATCTATTACACGTAGCTAACAGTTAGCTTATGCTAGGTAAGACAACGATTACTTATAAGGTTACTAGAGTGACGCTCTGCATCTAGAAACACTAGGAAGAGATAAATCTAGACGTCTTTAGACTAGCTACCTATAATATTATATTAAGACTTCTTTAGTTATAAGAACATAACTTGTAGATTAACTAAAAGTGAGAAAAGTTTTTATTTAAGTGCTTTAAATTAGACGCAACTATAAGCTAGCCTATATATCTAACAACTAAGATAGTAAATAAAAAGAAAATTAATAGTATTGCTAAGGAACAGCAAACCTTAACTAAGAATAGCCTTAAGATAAAAGGTTTTAACTTAATAAATAGTAAAAAAGCTCTTCTAATTTACAAAGTTAGAGTTTTAAAAAAAATACACAGCTTTTAATACTTTAAAAGAGTATAAAGGGTTTTAGCACTTTTTTGCAAAAGTAGTAGATAATAAAGCCTTACTAAGACACTAACTCTAAGACTATAAGATTGTCCTAGAAGAACGAAAAATTCTATTTTTTAAACTAATTTATCAACTATTAGAGATTGAACTTAAGATATTAAAAAAAAAACTAGACAAGAATTTAGCAAAAGGCTATATAAAACTTTTAATATTACTAGCAGGATTTCTTATACTCTTTATACTAAAAAAAGGGACTACTAAGGATGTATATTAACTATTAAAAGTTAAACAATATTACAGTAGAGAAGTAATATTTGCTACTAAATATTATAAAACTTAAAAATTAATTATCTTGTACTAAAGTCTTTACAGCAGTAGACTTCTAAGATAAATACTACTTTATTAAAAATAAGAAAGGTAAAGAATAGAAGATAGTGTTCTAAACAAGATATAGACACTACAAATATACTGTTATACTGTTTAAGTTAATAAACGCCCTAGCAATATTTTAAAAACTTATTAACAATATATTAAAAGTATACCTAAACATCTTTGTTATTATATACTTAGATAACATCTTTACCTACTCTAAGAACTTAAAAGATTATATTAAACATGTTTGTATAGTACTAAGGTGCTTAAAGTAGTTTAAACTACAACTTAAACGTAAAAAAAGCAAGTTTTACAAAAACAAAGTTGCTTTTCTAAAATATATTATAAAGGCATAAGGAGTACAGATAAGTAAAAAAAAGATATAGGTAATTCAGAAATAGCTACAACTAAAAATAGTTAAGAAAATATTTTCTTTTTAAAATTTCTAAACTTTAACTAATAATTTATTAAAAACCACTTTAGAATTGCTATCTTGTTAATAAAACTTACAAGGAAGAAAGTACTTTTTAAGTAAAGTAAGAAAGTAAAGAACCCCTTCTAGACGCTTAAGAAAGTAAGCATAGAACTACTATACTTCTGCATATTTTAAGCAGGATAACTACTACGCTTTACAACAGACGCATTAGACCTTACAGTTAGAAAATACGCTAGCTAACTACACAAAGATAAATAGCACTTAATTGCTTACTATTCTTGCAAGTTTTTATAACAAAAAAAATATAATATTTATAATAAGGAGCTGCTAGCTATTATTAATTGTCTAAGACATTAGATAGTATACGCTAAAAGCTGCTTAAAAATTACAATATTCACAAATTATAAGAACTTAGTTGATTTTACAACTACTAAGAGACTTAACTAACGCTAGGTTTAATAGTTAAAAGAACTAGGACAATACAAGTTCAAGATCAAGTATATACTAACAAAAAATAATAGAAAAGTAAACACTTTTAGCTGTAAACACAACATTGCAGGAACTAAAGAAATAACTAACTCTGTAATACTTAAGGTTAATAACAATAAATTATTAGAACTAGCACAAACGCTTAAATTACTTATGCAAATTATGTACAACGTACTAAAAGAATTGCAAAAAGTAATTATTAAGCAACACTACAATAACTTAGTACATAGTTACTTAGGCATTACTAAAACAACAAAACTTATTAAGAGAAATTACAAGTTGTTAAGAATAAAGAATAAAGTTACTGCTTTTATTACTAAATGTGCAGATTGCTAGAAGAACAAGCACAGTACACACGCACGGTATAAAGAAATGCAAGTAATAGAACTTCCTAACGTACTATAGTTAGACGTCTCTATAAACTTTGTTACTAGTTTACTAGTCTTAAAAGACTTTGTTACTAAAGTATTTTATAACGCAATTCTTGTAGTAGTTAATTAATTTATAAAACAAGCTAATTATATAGCCCTTAAAAAAGACATTACAGCAGTACAGCTTAGGCACATTATTAATAATTTAATTATTAAATATTACAGTATACTAAATTTAATTATTAGTAATAAAGACAAGCTCTTTACTTTAAACTTTTAGGCAACACTACTTGCCGCAATTGGAACTAAAAAAAAACAATTAACAGCTTATTATCCGCAAACAGAAAAACAAACTAAAGAAACAAATTGCACAATAAAAGCATACCTTAAGGTATATTTTAATCAATAACAGAATAATTAGGTATTATTATTAACTATAGCACAAATAGCATATAAGAATAGGATTTTAGAATTTACAAAACAAACTCTATTCTACGCAAATTACAAGAAACACCTAAGTCTCTTTACACGCACACTTCTAAGCTTAAAAACAAAAGCAGCTAGTACAATAGCTAATAAGCTAAAGTTAGTGTATAAGTTACTTATAAAGACACTTAAGAAGGCTTAATGCTAAAGCATTTTATATGTTAACTAGAAACAAAAAACAGCACTTTAGCTAAAAAAGAAGAATAAAGTCTACTTGGTTACAAAGAATCTTCGCACTCAACAACTTAGTAAAGAACTTAACAACGTTAAAGTTAAATCGTTTTTAATTCTAAACTAAAAAGAACTAGTTACGTTGTCAGAAATAATAGGTTGTTAAAACTGATAGGATAAAAATAATATTGTTGATGATAATCATATTGTATTGATAATTGATCGTGTGTTGTTCTGTTAATCAATTGTGCGGATTCCGGGTGCCCGTTTTATCCGAGAGGCTCTTGGCGGCGCTAGCAAGCTTCAGCGCTCCTTAGCGCCACCTCCTAATTACCCTTCTAGGATCCTTTGTTTAATCTTGCTGACCTCCTAATTACCTTGCTAGCCTCCTAATCAACTGCGCGAATCTCTTAAATCTAACACACCTCCTTAGCTTAACAGTACAGATTAAGCTAGAGACTTAACCTTTGTCTCTGCTGCGAGATAGTTGATTATAGATCTAAGGCGTCAAGCTAGTTAGTTATTGATACTAGATTAGCCTCTTGTTGTAGTTGCGTGTCTAGATTAATTAGTCCTATTTATTGTAGGAATCTTAGCTATTAATTAGCTAGTAATAGTTTAGTAGGTCTGTTAGCAAGCATCTTGCTTAACTCTACGTAGATTACCTTAATTAACTTGTTCTATACTTCTTGCCTAAGCTAGTAATTATAAATATTAATATGTTGTAGCTTTGTTATTAACTAGGAGATTTCGTTTAAGATTAATTAGATTGTTTGCAGGTTATTGCACTGTATAGTAATTATTTAGTTAATTATTTAAACTTATAGCTCTGTAAGCAGCATTTAAATAAATATAGCTTTCTTTGTAACTTGTAAAAGTGCAAGTAGTTTAGCTTTAGTTATTAAAGTTGTAACTATATCTTGTTTATTTGCTTTCTAAGCTATTAGTTTACTAAACAGTTTCATTATGTATCCTTAAAAGCTCTTGTAATTAAGTATATTATAAGTAAATAAGGCGTTGCTTGCAACAACTAAGTAATTGTATTTACTAAATTACAGTGCAAGCGTCTGTGTACAGTTAAAGTAAAAAAGTACTTGATTAGCTGCTGCCTAATAATTAAGCCTAACGTTTATAAGATATTACACTAAGCGTAGTACTGCAAATGCTGTGTTAAGTCTTGTGTTAACTGCTGTAAACAAGAGTAATCTAATCTTTTGTTAGTAGAGGTTATTTTCTCTAAGAGTCGCGTACTTTTCTTAGGGCAACAGCTTAGCTTTAATTATTAAGGTGTCGCTCTAAATTAAGTAGTTACTTACTAATTAAGTAATCTTTTCAATGTAAGCTAATTAGGAGATCTAGACCTTGCGTTGTAATTAATCCCTAATTAACTCTATGCCTACGAACTAATGTAGATTATCTTCTCCTGTTATACAGTACTTCTTTCTTATATTTTTAATAGCTGCTTGTGCATCTAATCTTTGCTTCTTTCTATACATTACAATAATATTATAATCATAGAAGAATACAAAGATTTTTAACAGATTATGTAATATAGCTTATATAGAACAGCGGTAAATCTGCAGCTTTAAAGGTAAGTAGTAAAGTCTTATTACTAAAGTAATAGCAATATCTAAAACCTGTATAAGGCTTTATTAGGCTTTAAAATTATTCTCTCCTTTGTATAATTATGCAGTATTTTTATATATACTAGCTAATTAATCTGTGTGTATGTGTAAAAGTGTTAGTAACGTTGTACTGCTTAAGTTTAAAGTTAAATTAGGCAGTAATTATAAGCACTATTTAAAAGAATTAACCTGCTAACGTAGCAGCATAGGTCTTTTAAGCAGTAATGTTGTACTGTTAATTGCTTTGTACAACTAGGCGCGCTTTGTACTTAACAAACTAATAATCCTTGTTAATTTTATAGGTATATACTTACAAAGACTTAAGTATTTAGGTATTAGTTAGTTATGCATTTTATATTAAGACTTCTAACTATAAGTTTAATTGCTTGTAGCTTACAAAGTAATCTCCTTTAGCCTTTTTAAATAACTAGTAGAATATGTAATTCTTCTTTAGTTAAATTAGACTAAGCGCTAGCGGAAGCTTACTTAACAAAAGCATTTATTTATAACTTTAACTCTTGTAATCCTATTGCCAGCCATAGGCTGGCAATCGCCGTTGGATACGTTTCAACTGGTGTCGTTTTTTGGTACCTGAGCAAATTTTTTGACCCTGATTATCGCTCGGTGGTCTGAGCTTTCCTACCAGAACTCATCCACCCACCGTTCGAATCTCGTTGACTACACACAATCTTTTTTTTGACTTTTGCGATTGATTAGTAGAGGGTAGCTGCTTTTCACTTTTTTGGAACCCCATATTGACTACAACAACAACCACCACCTTTGACACCTTAAAAAATAAATAACTTTAACTCTAAAGCAATTAGTTAAATGCCGCGCTATGAAGTTTCTTATTGTTTAATTGTTAAACTTCTCCTGCTCTTGTACCTATAATAAATGCTAAAACTTATAAGTCTGTTTAGTTTTTCTAGAAGGTTTTACTAATAAAACTTAATTCTATATTAGCACTGCGTAGATTAGGACACTCGCTACAGCTAGTACTTAAGGGGTAATTAGGCCTAGGGTTCAATAGCTGCGCAATGGCAACGTTCTAACTCTTAATATTAAAAAAATTATCTACACGTCTAATGCTCTCTACTGTTATAAAATTAGTTAAGAGAGCTACTAGTAAAGGCGTTAGCAGAGGTAAGAAATAATCTACTTAAATTTTTCTTCTGCACTAATTATATCAATTAGTTGTTTCTTTTTATAGAGGCCTTTTATTAAAGGACTTATTCTTAAGAAAAGATTATGTCTCTTCTTAGTTATTTGTAATCCTTAGGGATAGTTCTACAGTCTTAATCTATGTCTTAATCTCTTTAAGGGTGCTATGCATTAAGTTATCTATAATATCCCTTTTATCTCTAGTAAAGATTAACTCTTTATTAAATACTACATCACGTGTAGTAATCACCTGAGCTATAGTTAGTACTTATATACAGTAAATGTTTGTAAATTAATATCTAACTAAGTATTTAATCTATGCCTTAAGATTAAATGCTGTAATTTGCGCTTGCTGCACTTCGTATTATCTATTATTACAAACGCCTTGCACCTGTATGCTTGTAGGTAGCCTTAGTGTAGCTTGCGCAGTAAGGTAACAATTCTGTTTTTGTATATATTATGCGTAAAAAACTTTTAATAAAGTAATCTTTCTTAATTTGCGTATCGCGGTGTTCAATTATATAAATATACTGCTAATTAATTAATCTTAGGCTACAGTAGCTATAGCAGGTTAGCGTCTAGTCACATTACTTGTGCTTTATCCTTAATTATATCTTTTAAGCGTTCTGCTCTACTGTTTTATGCTTAAGTATTAGGGGCAGAAAGCTTAAGTTGCATGCTATAGGACTCTGCCTAATAAGCTACTTCTAGTTTAACTATAACAATCTTGTTATTAGTTTTAATTACTTTTACAGTAATATTTGTGGGAGCTAAAAAGGAGCAATTGCTTGATCAGGAGGAGTGGAATGAGTGTATTAAACAACTAAGTGCCACAACAAAGTGATCAATAACTACTTGAGAGGAATAAGACGATCCAGCCCGTATATATAGGCGCTAGCGCGATCGTCACGTGTTCAGCTTACCAGGATCACCTGCTTAACAGGGTGACCCGCATGTTGCGCATATTAATACTCCAACACACCCCCCAGGTTAGTGAGATACTATTAATCTAAGCTGTAAGCAACTAGGCAATTGTAATAAATTAAGGTTGTTAATTAAGAGGTCCCTCTGTAATTATAGCTTTTCCTGCCTAATCCTCTGTTGTTGTAGTAATACTGCTTGTTGATGTTTTGATTAATCTCAGCAGTCTTAATATTAAAACATTAGATAAACCCTAAATATTGCGTAATTAGTTAGTGCGCAGCCTCTACAACAATATTAATTGCGTCTACTACCCCCCTAAAACTTTTGTCCTTAACCTCACTCTAATATTAATTACTAAGCTTTTTAGGACTGTCTTAACCACTATCACTAATATAGTAAGTGTTGCCCTATTATACTCTCACTAATCAGCTGCTAATCTTTCTAGTGTAGTCTGCCCCTAGCAACAATAAGCGCAGCTTAGAGAGCTGTTATTAACAACGTAATCAACGCTTAGAAAGCCTTCGCTAATAACACAAAAATAGTGCTAAGCATAAGCGTTGCGCGCGCTAAAGCCTGTTTAACAATAAGATTTAGTAAGCAGCAAATCTCTAAGATAATAAGAGTTAGTTGCCTCTACCTATTAATCCTTTCACTTACTGCAAGACATCTAGTAGCTCTACTTAGAGGCTAATTGCCTTACCTACTAAATTAAGCCTGCTGTTAAGTTCTTATTTAAATTTTAATCTACATAAGAGCCTAACTAAGTAATTAAGCTAGCGCAAAGGCAAGGCTCCTTAAGAGCTAAAGCAAAAGTTACAGCAGATAACTGCTTAAGCAGCAACGCGTAAACAGCAACATAGTAATAGTAATAGGCTAAAAACGCCTACTAATCCGTCTACTAAGCGCATGGCGCCCCCCTTAACCTAGAAAAAGGCGCCTAATAGCTCTTTAAAGATTGCTACTAATCTATTACGCCTTTGCGTTCCGCCTTATAAGCGCTGTATAAAGAAGATACTAGATAGTTTGTACGCTAAACGCTGCTTTAATTACGTTTAGACTAGCAGTTAGAGTAGCTTACGCTATAGTAGTTGCTCGTCTTACACCTACTATATAGTTAATATTAATCTCACTAATTAATTTATAGCTATATATAGAGATAAAGAGGTAAGTCTTTAACCTGTTAACCTTCTTGCTTAGCTTATTAACTAGTTTTTAGGGATAGAACAACAATAAGATGTACTAAGCTTTAAAAGCTTAACTACTTAAGGATATTATTACTTACTATAAAGAGATTAAGAGTAGTGTTACGTCTACTAGAAAGCCTTCTTTGCAGAAGCCTCCTATCTATAATTATTACGCTTAAGAAATGTTGTATTGCAGTCTTGCCGCTTAGCCTCCTACTCCTGCCCTTGTACCTGCGTTCGCTCCTGCTCCTGCATAGCAACCCGCACACTAGCTACAACAGTTAGCTTATTATCTTTAGCAGCAACAGCAGTAATATAAGCAGCCTTAATAGTAACCTGCTTAAAGGTTGCTGCTTTAAGAGCAGGCTGCCCGTAGAATGTTGCCCCCTCCTAGTCTATACAATCGTCCTTCTGTTTGTTGTCCTAATTGCTATACAACTTATTTATATAAGCGCAATTATTATGCTAAAGTAAGAAAGCAATTATCTAACAACTCTATGTATAGAAGTAATAAGTTAGAATCGCGCTACAATACTACTTACCTCTAGACTCTTACTGTTTAGGCTTAGATAGCTTAAATTGCTCTTAAGCTAGCTAAAGCTAAGCAGGCTAAGCGTAATACAATAATAGAGTCTAGCGAGTATAATAAGTCTAATGCTTATTAGTAATAAGGTTCTTAGTTTTAGTTTAATAGTCTAGCTTACGTTCTCCCGCTTAATAAAATAAGCTATTAAGAGGAGACTTAGCCTAGTATATGGATGTTACTGCTTAATATAAATCCTTTACTTATTAATTATAATTTCCTGTAATTAAATGCTTAACTTGCTAAAGGTTAAGTAACTACTTAAACTTTTTAAACTGTTATTAGGTGAGCGACTTAGTTAGTCTATTAGCCGGCATAATTACTGTTTCTAGGTATTTAACCTAAAATAATCCTTTAGCAAATTCCTGCCGCAGCTATATATTTTATATATCTACATGCCTTGATTAAGTGCTAATCTGCTTATTCCTCCTAACTATAAGCCTAATTGTTTGTTAATTATTACACTAGACTGTCTAGACGTCTCCTAGATTAAGAGACAGCTCGCGAAAAAAGCGCTTAAGGGCTATAGCCTCTTTAGTAGTGTGCTTAAGGGCGAGCAGCTTAGCCTTAGTAGTTAACGTGGTTACTGTAGTCTGCTAAGCTGCCTTCTAAAATATTAGACCACTATATAGGATAGCTATGTATCTATAGGATAATTAACAAGTTTCCTAATTATCTGCAAAGGAAGCATCGCCTATAATTATTAGGTCTAGGCTATTGTAGTTCCTATATTAGATCGCATCCTATCTTATTTAATAGAGGTACATAATTACCTATTTAACAGCTTTTATATGCTAATTGCTAGGGTTTATAAGGAAGTGTGAGAGCTTTAAAATTAAGTAGGCAATATCTAGTTATAGCATAATAGCTGTGTACAGCACTAATTTAACCTTTTCTTAGTAAGCCTTAATCTCTTGCTTAGTTACTTTGCTAGTGTTCTTAATTAGCTCCTCTAACAGTAATAGAGTCTTTAGAAAGCTACTATCCTCTAGCTTAAACTTCTTTGCGATCTGGTTAATATACGTATTATACATAAGCGTAATTGTTTGCTTCTTATAGTCTCTAATTATCTAGATACTAAGGAACTATTTAACTAATCCTTGTTCTTTTATCTTATACTTGTCTATAATCTTTAACTAAAGGTTTATTACCCTCTGCTTATAATCTTTCGCGAAGAGTAGTAAGATATTATCTATATAAAATAGCACTAGGATCCTCCTTTCTTAATTAAAGAAAAGGCAGGGCTTCTCTAGTAAGGCGATTAGTCTAATCTCTCTTAGTAACCCTAAGAACTCTTTATACTACAACAGTAGCAAGTCTTGTAATCTATACAGTGCGCGGTTAAGCTGTACGCACTTTCCTAGCTTCTTAAAGCTATCTAGCATCTTATAGATTACTAGGTTGTCTGCTGTAATTAACGTATTAAGGAATACTTTTACAATATTATATTGCTTAATCTCTAAATTATTTTTAGCAGCGATTGCTATTACTACTTAGAAGGACTTAGCTACTAAGGTAGCAGCATAAGTTAAATTAATTGTATTCTTTTTCTAGAGATTACTTCTTATAATAATCTGCGCCTTGTATTTAAAAAAAAGCTATCTTAATTAAACTTGTAGGTCTAAACCTACTTTATAGGTATTAGGCGATTAATTGCTTCTTTCCTTAATATCTTAGTTTAAGTCTTTGTCTTACTTAACTAATCAATCTCCCTCCTGCAGGTATCCTTAAACAAGGCCCTTATAAGATGCTAGAGTAACTGCTTTTATAATCTTAGCAGTTTAGGTAGATTATTGCAATGCAGTTAAGCATTTCCTGTACTTAGTTTATGCTTAGTGAGCAAAGCTGCTATAATTACGTAATTAAGAGTCTTGTAGCTTGCTTAGTTCTCCTAGGTTGCTTGCAAACCTAGCAGGTAGGTATTATAAAAATTATTTTATAATAGATCTTTATAATCTGTAATTAATGCATTAATACTACCTGTGCTTCTACCTCCTAGTTAATTGTTAGGATCTTAGGTTGCGTCCTTACGCTTACGCCCGCCACCTAGCTTACGCAGTAGAAGATAATAATTTGTAGGCTAATCTAGACTTTTGCCTATAATCCTAGCACTACGTTTTATAAGTAGAGGTTAAGCTTGTAATTACTTACCCTGTCTGCTGTTTAAGGCCTAAGATCTTAAATCTTAAGATAATTCACGCCCTGCTATCCTGCTTACCTAAGTAGGTGTTCTATCACGACGAGCTGGCGCGTTAGAGTCTTTAGGCATAAACTGTCGGACTAGTAATAAGTTGTTAGGCTTATTAAAAAGAGGCTCCCTACTTCTAGGTATTAATAAATTAGCTCTTTTTAGTATGCGCAATGTTGTTTAACTATTAATAACCCTGCAATTAATTGCGTCGTCGCTCCCTAGAGTCTCTAGTTTAGGAGTTAGTTCTAGGGTAATAAGACTAGTATTTTACTGCTAATCTAAGCAAGTTTCTAATAGTGCACTAGCCTTATGCTCTATTTGCTTAGCATCTTCTAATCTATTCTTATCTTTAGTAGGTAGGCCTTCCTTACTACTTAAGATAGTAGATAGATTACCCCTAAGGTCTTTAGTAGTTAGCTGCGTATTCTAATCCGCCCTTCCTTAAACAGGCGAGAGGTCTAAATCCTCTTCTAGATTAACTAGCTTGCTATTATAAAAGATCTCTACAATCTTAATTACTTAATCCCTTAGCAGCTCTTTCTTACAATCTCTTTTGTAGAATTAACGTTTATTAAAGGTTATATTACAGGTAGTAATTACCTAATTAAGTTTTAGTACCTATATATAGTATATGTTAGAGGCTTAATAACTAACTAAATAACTAATATAGCTGCAAGGATTAACCTTAAATCCTTAATAATTACGCCTAGCTACTTTCTTCTTGTTTAAAGGATAAGCTTGGCAGCTATAGGTATAGATTCTACTCTAGTCTAGGCGTAGATTAGCAGTCTAGTGTCTAATCTTAAGTAGTTAATAATATTAGAAATATTTTCTAAACTATTCTTTAAGCACCTAGTTAAGGGATTAGTAGCTATAGATCTTAGTAGGGCTTATTCTATGTAGGTAAGCCGCCGCATCTATAATTACTAGCTAAAGCTTAGCTAGTAGATTAGCGCTTGTACGCATCTTAATAGCCTTTATAATTAGCTCTTAACTAGCTCTCTCCGCTAAGCTATTAGGCTTATAAGTATATAGCAGTAGCGTCTTAATTACGATCCCTTTCTTTATAGCCTATTCCTTATATCTTAATTGCCCTCTCTAAGGCAGTGTAGCAGTATTATTATCCTAATAGATCTCTATAATCTTCTACTAATATTTCCTCTTAATCCTTACAGCAAAGCCTTTAATTACAGGCATAATATTGTTTAGTATCTTTAACTAGATATTGTAATTATACAGCTTATCTAAGTAGTCTTCCTTAATAATTAGTGCCTATTTCTTAAGTAGCTAACTAGTTAGGAAATTAAATAGATCCTATAAGATCTTATAAAAAGGTTGTAGTAATCTCTCCTTTAGTTGCTGCAAGATTACTTGCAAGGCATAAGCTATTACGTAGTATTTATATTCTAATAGCTTCTTGCTAGTAATTTTAACGTTCTATGCTAAGCGGACTAAGGCTTTAATAGCTTGTTGTCCTAGATGTCCTAATTATTAATGCTATAGGTCCTTATCGCTAGTACGCAACTAAGGTTTCCTTAATCGCGATACAGCGTTTACAAGCAGTAGTTAAGTAGGGTAACAAGTAAGTTACTTATATTTAATAAACAAGAGATTAAAGTAACACTTAAAGTTAATTAAGACAACCATCTTCTTAATTGTTCTAAATCGCAAGGTATAATTATATCTTAAATACTAAATACCTACCTACTTAAGCTGTGCTTCTAATACGATATTAACATAGAAACCTAGTACAACCTTAACGTTAGTAAGTAGAAGATTAGCTGTCTTAGGGCTAGCCTTGCTGTGCAGGACGTTCTTAAGCAGCCTGTTTCCTATACTAGCAACTAGTATAATTTAAGTGCCTGCCTTAACAGTTTCGTCCTTAGCGCATTTGCTAAAGGTGCCTAGTACTATGTAATCTATAGTATTAACTAGATGGACTGCTAACCCACCTTCTATAATCGTGCAGAGGGACAGGGCATAAGGGGTAAAAGCTGCGCTAAACATATTTAGTCTAATTTCCTTAATAAGGTCCTTTAAGTTAATTAATGCTAAAACTAATAAGCTAGAGTAGGATCTACTTAACTTATTAGTAGCTAATCTGCTAGTGCTAGCCTTCTAGCCTTCTTTCTTAATCTAGGTGCGTAAGGTTGCCTATTTATTGCTGTTCTATTACTTAAGGATCTTCTTTTTGTCATTATCTAATATTTTAATTAGTATACTGCTAGGAGGGCTTAATCTAGTAACTGCAGTTTAAAGTTAATAGCAGTTACGCAGTATCTAGAAATACTTACTTATAGGCCCTTTACTAGCCTTGCAGGAGCAAAAGTGCAATTACTTACTACTCTTGTTTAACTTTAAGTTGTTAGCGCTAGTAGACTATTAAGCTGCCCCTAATCTAGATCTAGTTTAGAACACTACGTGTCCTTTTCCTTTTAAGAAAGTAATTAACTAATCCTGCAATAAAACACTAAAGATCTTTTCTAGATTATTAAGAGTTAACTAAGCTTTCCTAAGCGCTATTGCTTATGCTAGCTTATTTTGCTTCTTGCGCGACTAGTCTAGTGCGATCTTAGTACCTAAGGCGTCTAAAAAATTAGTGATTACTAATAGCCTAACAACCTTAGGGAGCAAGTAGATCGTCACTTGTTAATATAGTAGCTGCCACTTAGTAAACTATCGCTTAGGACCTATTTATCCCTAGCAAGCCTTATTAAGGTGTAATCTGTACTACGCCCTAATTAAATATTAAGTATTCTAATTTATAGGTGCGAGATCCTCCTTAAGGATCTTTACTAAGGCTTAAAGGCTAGTAAGGTTCTAAGTAATTATGCTTATTAAGGCGTTTAAAAGCAGATCTAGATAGACAGTTTTGCTAATCTAGTCCTTAACATTAGTAATCTTAGCAACTTTTCTTGTCTATTAAGCAGCTTGTACCTTATACCTATTAACTAGCTCGTTGTAATTATCCTTCTTATACTTAGCATTAAGTAATTAAGCCTCATATTTGCGTTAAGCAATCTTATAGTCCTTTTGTATTTAAGCGCTGGCGCTAGGTGATAGAGTAACTAGCTGCTTAATATCCTTAAGTAGTTCTAGATACTGTAGCTCCTAGTAATCTATTAAGGGTACGTCTAGGAGATCAGGATTAACCTAATCCTAAATGCCTTTCTCTAAGCAGTGTAGCCTTAATAGAGCAAACTAGGTTAGCTAGTTTAATTAAGCCTTAAGGATCACCCCTAAGGCGACAAGCGGTGTATTAGTAAGGTCTATCTTAAGATAAGATGCTACGTGTAGGATCGCAACGTAGGTTATTATTAAGGTGACAACAAATTGATTAGTCGGTCGTTAGGTAGCTTATATTAGAAAGAGGTTGATCGTATAATTAATAAGTGAGAGAGGTATAGCAGTAGCAGCAATCTGCTGGCCAGTGCTGTAGGAGATAAAGGAGAGTAAAATACTAATTAAACAGTTAATCTTACAGCTTGCTGATTGCGCAGTAGGAATCGAAACTATAATTAAGCGGCCGGGCTTATAACTGTAGGAGCTGAAAAGGAGCAATTGCTTGATCAGGAGGAGTGGAATGAGTGTATTAAACAACTAAGTGCCACAACAAAGTAATCAATAACTACTTAAGAGGAATAAGACGATCTAGCCCGTATATATAGGCGCTAGCGCGATCGTCACGTGTTCAGCTTACCAGGATCACCTGCTCAACAGGGTGACCCGCATGTTGCGCATGTCAATACTCCAACAATATTCAATTAGGTCTTTATAAAAATTATAAAAGATTCTAATAACTTAATAATTGTCTACGCTGTTTAATGATTATTAAAGTAGTAGTCCTACATAAATCTAGTAGCTTAATCTATAATTAGCATTTAGCTTCTTTCTTTAGTTAAGCTGTTAATCTTATAATTATAAAAGTTAAGTAAGACACGTTCTCTTAGAGCCTTATTAATTATATGCAGTATGCAGCAGATTAGCTTTTTAGCTTTTGCTTTTCTACAAGCGATGCATTCTACTATAAGTACTTTAGTAATCTTTATCCCCTTAAATTATTATACAAGGTGCTTAAGCGCACTTAGTTCTAAGTAACCTCTTTTTTTATGCTATATAAGCGCTCATGCGCGTTATTTTTAATTATATTATAGTTTAACTAACCTAGAAGCTATTGTTGCGTAGTTATAAATTAGGTTTGCTTTAAGCACCTACAGTCTATATAGCTTAGTAAGGTTAGCAATTAGATTATTAGTAAACAATTTTTAAAGGACTGTTAGATTATATTTAGTGTCTTACTATAAGCTTTATAGGCAGAGTATCCTAAACAAGACAAGATTGTAGAGTAGATTAGGATAGTATGCTACGTTTTTTAAGTGTAGTTAGCTTTAAGTTTGTTTACTTACTTATTTTTAAGATGTCAAAGGTGGTGGTTGTTGTTGTAGTCAATATGGGGTTTCTAAAAAAGTGAAAAGCAGCTACCCTCTACTAATCAGTCGCAAAAGTCAAAAAAAAAGATTATGTATAGTTAACGAGATTCAAAAAGTAGGTAGATGAGTTCTAGGAGGAAAGCTTAGACCACCAAGCAATAATTAGGGTTGAAA
The DNA here is from genome assembly GCA_024321975.1 of Alternaria sp. 'sect. Undifilum'. Lineage (NCBI taxonomy): Eukaryota > Fungi > Ascomycota > Dothideomycetes > Pleosporales > Pleosporaceae > Alternaria > Alternaria sp. 'sect. Undifilum'. The sequence goes on from JAJJZI010000006.1 coordinate 5,774,585, forward strand.
AAATTTGCTAAGGTACTAAAAAACGACACTAGTTGAAACGTGTCTAACAGCGATTGCTAGCCTATAGCTAGCAATAGGATTACAGTAGGATTGCAATAGGATTGCAACATAATGCAATAGAGAGAAAGGACACGTACGTACCGCAGCAGGAGCCTATAATACTTTATAAAGCCGCTGTTTCTCACCTACTACTTCTTACCTACTACTTCTTACCTTTTAAACAGCACCGCATATAAATAATTCGCATAAAATATACTGTACTGCAATATAGCATACAACCTCTGCAGCAAGCATCTCCTTATTCTAGGCTCTCTTCTAAAAAAAGCATCTTTTGCTACTATCTACCTAGCACCTAATTTAGTCTAACTTAAACTGCTTATATAGACACCTAAATTTATTAAGTATCTTAAAACTTAACTACCTAGCTAGACTTCTAAGTTTATAAAAATCTTAAACAAGTCCCTTATCTATAACATCTCTATATATAAAAAGATTGTTAAGCCCTAATTTAGCTAGTTGTAGAAGGAATACACAATCTCTAGGGTATTTGCTAATACTAGCGTAGTACTTAAGATTTATTACTTTAGTATCTCTTTCTTCCTATTTGTCGTGTAAAGGCTAAGTATAGAGACTAGAACTTAGCTTAAACAGCTATTACAAGACGTTAAATTAGTAATAGAGAAGAAAGAGGCAAGAAAGAAGGAGTAGGCTTTCTATTATCTTGTCTATAGGTTAGTAAGTTTAGTAATAATAGTGTTACTGCTTTACTTTATTTAAGAGCGCCTAGCAGTAAAGTAACAAGAATAGGCGGGATAAGGCGCGTTGAGTTAGAAGGCGATTCGCGTCTTTATCTTACTTTTCTTTGTTTCTGTCTAAACATGCTAGAGCGACACACTAATTGCGTGCCAGCAATACTAAATAAGGGGGCATAAGCCCTAATATCTGTTGTTAGCAATAACTCTTTTTTTTTACTAAAAAGGTGTCTACAAAATGTGTGGTTACATCAAAAGGTTGTCTTAAAAGGCTAAAGCTAGTTTGTTTACTTACTACTGTTAAAGTAACTAATTTGTATGCCTTAACGTGGTTCATAAGCGAACAGCTCACCTAAGTGAACAGCTTACGCCCTACTAGCGCGCTGACGTTGACACGTTATTATAGTCTTTTATTATAGTTAATAAACTATTGTAATATACTAAACTAATTATTAGAATCGCTGCTATTACTTGCACTATTTATCTTAACTGCGCAGGTACAAGCGTTGTGTCTAGTCTACTTACAACGCCCGCACTGCCTCTCTCCTTACACCCTCTTTAACGCACTCTTACTATCGCTACAACTACTACTTGCCTATTTAGCTAATACTTCTTATACCTTGCTTATAGTAAAAGTCTCTTCTATCTATATATATTGCTGCTTATAGCTTTTATGCTTATTTAGTTTATCTAGAGCCTCTTAAAGAGTAGTTATTTTCTTTATTAAAAGTACTATTTTATATACTATCTACTAAGCCCCCTTACTTAGCTACGTAATTTACTTAGTAAGAGAATTAGTAGAAGACTTACAGCGCTTTCTTACGCTCTATTAAATAAAACAAATTTAAGCTTTAACTTTACGCATGTTGGGTAGTGTCTACGCCTTTTAAGTAGCTACTTATTGTAGTAATTATTATAGTGTTTACACTACTATATTAAGCTTTAATAGAACAGCCTATAAGTTATATAAGACTAGACTAGCGCCTTTAAAGCTAGCTTAGATATTCTCCTTTATAATAGACTGCTTAAAAGCAGCCTTAAAGGCTAGCAGAAAGGTCTCCTTACTAATATAGTTAGTGTAGTTACGTACTAAGCCTAAAATAGTATTGCTATACTTACGCTTTAATAGCAAGAAGTAGACAATGTTAAAAAGCTATAATAAGTAAAATAAGTGCGTAGGTATATAGAGAAGAATAATATTCTTCTTTTTACAAAGATCTTAATATTTAATAAAGTAATAGCTCTTATAGCTATTAATAATAAGTAGTTAATACCTACCTACAGTATATTTCTTTGTATAAGTATTAAAGTGCTCTAACTACGCAAGAGTAAGCTAATTATTTATTTAGCTATTAAGACTAACTTTAAGAACTTAGTTAGTAGGTAGATTCTTAAACTAGATATTAATAAGTACCTTGCCTACAAAGACAACAAAGAGTAGTAAATAGTAACTTAACACGCCTACGCCTTAGATTACAGTAACTTACTTATAGTTGCCTAGCTATACCTGCTTCTTTTTGCTATATCTCTCTAAGCCTATAATAACTAACTATAGTAAAATCTTGCCTATTATAAAGCTAGTTTTATTAGAGTTATAGATGTTATTATCTATAATACCCTACTTCTACTTTATTACCTAGACTAAGTTAAACTAGTGCTAAATAGCTACTAAGTCCTTGTAGGCGGCTTACTACTAATTATAAAGATAGCTCTAGCGCGTATAAAGCTTAGGAGTTTGCTTAACAAAGTTATTAACCTAGTTCTTGCTAGTAGAGTTACTCTCCTACTTATATAATAGTATATTAGCTATTACTTAAATATTAGCCTTTGTAGGCACAAATCCTTACGTAGACTCTTTAAGAATACGCTTAACTACAGCCTCCTCTTCTAGCTTGTTTAGGCACTTTAAATTTGCTTTATAGTCGCGTTAGGAGCGTCTTCTAGCGTGTTAAGAAGACAAAGTTCTTTAAGGCACGTTATAGATAAAGGTAGCACGTTTTTAGCTTTAAACACGTTGCGATTAGACATTAAAAAGAGCAAGCTAAAGATCTAATTTAGAATAAGTTAATAGATAGTTGCGTTGTTGAGACATTACGCGTTATAGTGTTAACGTCAGCGCGCTGGTGGGGCGTAAGCTGTTTGCTTGGGTGAGCCGTTCGCTTGTAAACCACGTTAATCTATACTTGTAAGTTACCTGCTTATAAAAAGTCTTCTTAAAGTGCTAAATATGTTTTTGTAAATTAGCTTGTATTGTTAAAAACATAATATGTTACTTTAGAATTAAGGATCTATAATTATTGTAGAAGATATATAACTTAGCTTATTTTAAATAAAGCCTTAATAAACGTGCAGTTAATTTCTTAAATTTTCTAACTATAGAGTTAGTTGTTGTGCTTAATTATAAGTGTTACTGTATATGACTTCTTAATTGCTAGTTCTTAAAATTATGATTGCTGCTTAGTATTGCAAATTGTTTCTTGTATAGCTAGGCTGTTGTTAATATGTAATTAGACTTAATTTTTCTTGTTCTCTTAGGGTTGCCACTAAGCTAGTACACTACTTAGATGCGTGTACTAGCAATCTTTAAGCGCGTGTTTTATATTATATGCTTTGCATTTACATACAGTGTGTTAAATATTAGTTAATTAAGTATTTTTAGTAAGCTTTTAATTTTAGCAGAGTTAATACTTCTGCCTAAAGTTATTTGTTTTATCTTTGTTAAGCGTTAGTAATCTAGCTCCTGCAGCTGCTTTAAAGGATGCTTTAGTTAACTTTGCTTTAGATAGGTAAAATTGTTGCAGATTAAGCTACTCAGCTGTTTCTCTACAGAATCTAGGTGCTCAAATCATACCTGGAATATACAATCAACCTACAATCAATTGATTACTAGGAGCTATTACGCTACTAGTATTTCTTATCATTGTTATCAATTGATTGTTGTGATCAATGACGTTCAGGATTACGCAATCTACTATAGATTACGCAATCTACTACGCAAGCTATTGCGTAATACAGATCTTTCTTGAATGCAAGTTACAGGTATATATAAACTGTAGTTTAGCAGATAGTTAGGGAACAAGACAATCAAGACATTAAGATAAGCCTACAATTGCTATCTTCTACAACACTGTCTTCCCCTAGTCTCTATTATTTTATTCTCTTATCCTTATCCTTCACCCTGCGCATCTCCTCCAACAGGTCTTAATCTCCAACAGGTGCATCTCCTTCTTATCTACCTCTGAGTCAATAGTAGAACAAGCAACTATACCTGGAGATTAAATCCGCAACAAAAATAGCTGCATATAATCTTAATATTTGTAGATTATATTTTTGACTGTATTTAACAAATTCTTTAATTTATGAAATATAAAAAATTTTGTCTATTGTTCTAAGTACTTAGCTATAGCTTAAGTAAAGTCCTCTTTAATGTACGTGTCTAGCTAGCACTTAAGTATTCTAACTGCTTTACTCTTAGTTATAGCATAATTAACTTTAATAAGCTATATTTTCTATAAGGCGATTACTCTTAGCAGCTTAATTACAGTTTTGTACTGCTTACAGGCTTCCTTAATCTTGTCTTTAGCGTTAATGCCTACAGTAGCTATAAAGTTAGTAATCTACTAACAATATAAATGTCTTGCTCTATAGCAATTTATGTATAAGTAGTTGTTAACTGTTTACTGTATTTCCTGTATAATCTTATTAAACGCGGCTTGCTTTCTTATATACTTCTAATTTTTTGTTTTGTATTAATCTAGCTTAAGTTCATAAATCTTTAGATTTTTTTTATATGATGCTTTCGCGTTTGTAGCTAGATCAGCAGGTTAAGTAAGTATAAAAAGCGGTATAAGCGTGCTGCTGCTGTAATTTGCCTAGTAAAATGCTGCATGCGCGTTGATTAATTGTTGCAACGCTTAATAGTTGCTTAGTTGCAGCATTTAAGGCATTATTAGCTTAGTAAGAAGTTTAATTGTAAGGTTTAAATCTATCTTCTCTTACACGCGTAGTAAGTCCGCGCGCGTCTTAATCTAGCATATCTATTTAATCTATTTTGTGTAATTAGTAAGAATTATAGAAGAGTCTTGTAAAGGTAGTATACACATCTTGTTAATAGCGTACAGAGTTTTCTTATATTTGTTAATCCTCGTTTGGTTAAGGCAGTGAGACTCTTAATTGTCAGAAATAATAGGTTGTTAAAACTAATAGGATAATAATAATTAATTGTGTGTTGTTCTGTTAATTAATTGTGCAGATTCTAGGTGCCTGTTTTATATGAGAGGCTCTTGGTGGCGCTAGCGAGCTTCAGCGCTCCTTAGCGCCACCCCCTAATCATCTTTCTAGGATCCTTTGTTTAATCTCGCTGATCTCCTGATCACCTTGCTGGCCTCCTGATCAACTGCGCGAATCTCTCAAATCTGATATACGTACATACTTAACCTTTTACTTAATGCAAAAATCTACCTAAGATTCTATATTAACATGTTAGAACTAGCAGACTTAAGAACGCCACTCTAGAAGACCTTTTATTACAAGATAGAAGAAGAAAACAAATTTAAAGTTAAGAAAATCTTTACACACTAAAACAATAACAACAGCACAGAATACCTAGTTAAATAGTTAGACTACCTAGACAGCAACAATACATAAGAACTAGACACAAACCTAAGCAATTGCAAGCAAAAAATTAAAAAATACAAAAAACAACAAAACCGCAGTTTAAACTAGAAAATGCATTAGTATTAAAAAAAATCTTTAACTAAATGCTTAACTATTATAGACCAATATTTAACTAAAAGTAACAAAACTAGATATTACACACCTTATATACAACAAAGTTTCCCACTAATCTTATAAAGCATTACTAGCTTCTAGCACTGCACTATTAATATTCTAAAACACTAACTAATCTACAACAGCAGCGCTAAGAGCAGCATTAGAATTAATTAAGGACACTACAGAGAGCAACTCTTCTTGCGCTTCTAGAGCCTTAAGCTCTTCTACAAAATCTATTTTTTTATTATATAACTTTTGCTCCTTATAACGCAACAGTTTCTTTTGTTTTTAAAGCTATAACAGCTTCTTACGCGCTAGACAGGCACGTAGTAAGGCTGCTTTAGCAATATCTTTTTTTACACGCAGACGCGCTTCTTCTTTATTCTCTATCTTTTCTAAACAACTTATCTCCTTATTAATACAGGAGTAGTTAAGCAAGAGAACTGCCTCTAGCTTATACAACTGCACGCTAAAACAAATGCAATTCTTACACTTTTTATGCAACAAAAACAGCTTGCAAGGAAACTGTTGCGTTATATAATAAAAACAAGCTACTATTGCAAAAACCTTAACACTTTTAATTTAATCAGCTAAGCAATAACAGAACTTAGCAGAACAAGATAACAACAGATAGCTTATAAAGATATTAAGCTTAGAGAGGGAAAATAGTGTTACAACTGTAGACTAGAGCAGGACACTACTACCTTAAGAACTAACACTGCAATAACTAAAAACTAAAAATTAAGTAACAAGGTCACGTAACTAGTCTTACAGTCCTAGAAGTCTTAGAGCAGCTTTAAGATATTTAAGACTCTAGCACAACTTAAAATCTCCAAGACTTCTTATATATATAGCACTAGGCACAAGACCCTTATAGCTTAGTGTGTTTAACTTAGAGTTTTACTTAGTAATTAATCTAAGAATTAAGACTTAATTCTTAACCTTTGTGTTATTACACTAATTTTCTAATTATGCTAACACACCCTCGTACTACAGAGGGGTGACAAAAAAAGATGTCAAAAAAGTTATAGTTTTCAAAGCTTTGTATTACTACAACCAGAAGGGCTATACCCAAAATAGTTCGTGATTTAGAAAGCCAAGATCTTCTTCTTTAAATTAGGCTACTTAGTAAGCTGCTTAGTAAGCACTTTTGCGCTCAACTTTAGCAGTGAAAATAAAGATAAAAAAACTCAAGAATAAATAACAAAATAACTTTTTTTGGAAGGTGTAAAAATCGCTATAAAGTATATATATTAAATAATACTAGTTAAACTCATCTGTGTGTAAGTTTGAAGGTAATTGTAAAAAAAACTATTAAGTAATAATTAAGAGCTTGTTTTTGGGGTTTATTCTAAATAAATAACAAAGAAAGCTTACTAATACTTAGTGTACTAGCCTTCAGCTTCCCTAACGTCTAAATAACGCCTTAGTAAAGATAGAATATAATTATTAATCGCCTTTTAAGGTAATTAATCCCATTCCTCTCTTATAGCAGTCTTAAAGGCTGCTATACTTTTTTTACTCTTTCTTATACCTAAAGAAATAATAGGCCTTTTAGCTAAAACGTTTTTTAGCAAGGCCTACACGTTTTCTATAGGATTTAGATTAGGACTATAAGCAGGATACTTAAAAAGCGATATCTTATTCCTAGAAAACTAAGATAAAACTTCTAGAGTTTTATAAATGTTAGCGTTATCCTATTAAAACTTCCAGCCTATAGAGGTTAGTAAGTCCTTTAATTATATAAAAAAAGATTGCTACTTTATAATTTAAATATAGAGTAAACACTCTCTAAGTAGGAAAAAGGAGTATATGTAACTTACCTTTTTTTATCGCAGGTTTTACTATAGAAATAAGGATCTTTTTAATATAGTCTAAACTTCTAAAAGAAGTAGTAATCAAAGGGCTTTTAATTACTACTGATTTAGATCTACTACCTATTCAAATCGCTCCCCAAACTTAGATAGAAATATCTTGACTTATAACTTAATTAGTAAGCATGCTAAAATTAGATTAGAATAATAGAAAAATAATAAATATATTCAAGTTTTTTTAGTTAAATAGAGTTTTTAAACTTACTTGTGTTAGTTGTAGAAACTATTTTCCTTCTAACCCTATTATTTTGCCGTGTTTAATAGTATTCTGTCCTAGTACTGTGCCCTTGCTTAATAGCAGACTTGTCTAAAAATATAAATTTATTAAAGTTAATATTTTTGAGGTTTTTAAGTAATTGCTTAGCGTAAAAACAGCGATTATAAGCCTTTTTAGCGTCTAAAGGCGTCTTTTTTTAAGAAATGTTAATAGAATAGTTCTCTTTTTTTAAAAAGCGTTGTAAGCTTCTAATAGAAAGATCTTGACTATTTTCTTTTAAAAGATGTTAATTTGTCTTTTTAGGGCTTTTAGTAAGGTCTCTATTAAGCACTCTTTTTGCTTTATTTAAGATTTTTATAGAACGACCTTTTTAAGGCCTAAAAGTAGATAAAGGAGCCTTTTTTTGTTTTATCTAATAAAGAGTACTAGTAATACTTCTAGAGGACTTTTCTAGTATATTACTAATTAAAGAAATAGGCTTATTTTGTAAATATAAAGTATAAACTTCTTACTTAATTTAAGAAAGATTGCGAGACATAGAGGAGGTATTACAAAGAAAGCAAGTTAGAATAAACAAGAGGAGTTAATATACTAAAAGCTTACTAAGCTATTACGTCATGAGCGCTTACGTAAGCAACCCTATTTTTCACCCTTTTATTAAACTCTAAGGAATTAAGATGTAAGCCTCTAAAATACGCTTACTTTATACTTATGTAAGCTTATTAAACTTAGTTTTTTCTTAGCAATTTTTTATACATTTATAAAAAAGTTATACTGAAATCTATATTTACTTTTTTTATATCTCATTTCAAGCAAGATTACAGGGACAACCGTGCTGACTAAGCAGCTTACTAAGCCACCCAACTCAAAAAGGAAGATATTGGCTTTCCAAATCACTAATTCTTTTGGGTATAGTACTTCTAGTTGTCGAAATATAGAGCTTTAAAAACTATAACTTTTTTGACATCTTTTTTTTTGTCACCCCTCTGTATTACATCAATCTTTTAATCGTGCTAGTACACCCTGTATCCTTAGTACTCGTTCATTTCCCGAGAACTAACCTAGATCATCTTCGGAATATCTTCACAAAGAACACGTACGTACTGCTGCAGAAGCATGTAATACTTTATAAAGCTATATCTGCTGCTTTTTACTTACAGTTTTTTACTTTTTAAACAGCACTGCATATAAACAATTTGCATATAATATACTGCAATAGCGTGTAACTTCTGCGGCGAGCATCTTCTTGTTCTAGGCTCTTTCTTTAAAAAAAAGCATCCTTTGCTACTATTTACTTAGCACTTAATCTAGTTTAACTTAAACTGCTTATGCGGATATATAAATTTATTAAGTATCTTAAAACTTAACTATTTAGCTAGACTTCTAAGCTTATAAAAATTTTTAACAAGTTCTTTATCTGCAATATCTTTATATATAGAAAAATTGTTAAGCCCTGATTTAGCTGGTTGTAGAAGGAATACATAATCTTCAAAGTATATACTAATACTATTGGAGATAAAGCTACTTAGCTGTTTCTCCACAGAATCCAGGTGCTCAAATCACACCTGGAATCTACAATTAACCTACAATTAATTGATTACTAGAAGCTATTACGCTACTAGTATTACTTATCATTGTTATCAATTGATTGTGGTGATTAATAACGTTCAGGATTACGCAATCTACTATAGATTACGCAATCTACTAGGCAAGCTATTACGTAATACTGATCTTTCTAGAATGCAAGTTACAGGTATATATAGACTGTAATTTAGCAGATAGTTAGAAACTAAGAGAGAGAAACAAATTGCAATAAGTAACTGCATAATATAAGTTAGTTCAGCGCTCTCTTCTCTTAGTCTCTATTATTTTATCCTCTTATTATTATCCTTCACCCTGCACACCTCATCAATCTCCAACAAATACTAGCGCAGTACTTAAGATTTATTACTTTAGCTTTTTTTTCTTATTTGTTGTGCAAAAGCTAAGTACAAAAACTAAAATTTGGCTTAAACAGCTATTATAAAACGTTAAATTAGCAATAAAGAAGAAAGAGGCAAAAAAGAAAAAGTAAGCTTTCTATTGTCGCGTCTATAAGTTAGCAAGCAAGGCAATAATAGTGTTGCTGCTTTACTTTATTTAGAAGCGCCTAGCAGTAAAGCAACAAGAATAGGTAGAATAAGGCGTGTTAAGTTAGGAGGCAATTTGCGTCTTTGTTTTGCTTTTCTTTGTTTCTGTCTAAACATGCTAGAGCAACACACTAATTGTGTGCTAGCAATGTTAAATAAAGGGGCGTAAGCCTAGATACTGTATGTATGCATGTATGTATGTATGTATTTATTTATTTTTTAAGGTGTCAAAGGTGGTGGTTATTGTTGTAGTCAAAATAGGGTTCCAAAAAAGTGAAAAGCAGCTACCCTCTACTAATCAATCGCAAAAGTCAAAAAAAAGGTATGTATGTATGTATGTATGTATGTATGTATTTTATAAACGTCCTGTATCAGCCAAAGGCTATGTAGGACGGCGGCTGTTAGGCTGTTCTATAAAGTATTTATGTACATATGTTTAATAGTGCTGTACATTGTAGGTGGCGTTTGTGGCGTGCTATTACTAAATAGCTAGTAGCTTAGTGGCTTGCTGCTATAGTAGGCGCCTGTGCTAAAGAGCAGTCGTGGTAGTGGGGAGAGGTAAAACAGCGAGCTCTCTTTATCCTGAGGTATTTTTGTATAGAGGTACCCACTCTATCTATCCTCTTTTTTTACTAATCCTTTCTCTTTATAATCTTTTGTGTTCCTAAAGCTGGAAAAAACCTCTAGATAGAGGAAAAAAGCTATAAGAATTTAAACGTAGTATGTAATAAGGGCGTTTTGTAGCGTATTTTTGTCTTGGCGGTATGTGGCTCGGCTATACCGCGGCGGCTAGCGTTAAAATTGCGGGGTTTTCGTAAAATTTTCTTTTAAGGAGAATAGGAGCCTTTAGTAAAGCTATAATAGCTGTAAGAGGAGAAGGATTTGAACCTTCGACCTTTTTGCAAGCGGAGCCTGCAGAGACAACTAGGCGCTTTACCACTGCGCCATCCCCCAAGCCTGGATACTTGTTGTTAGCAATAAATAAAAATTATTTAAAAAGTGTCTATAAAATGAATGATCGCATTCAAAGGTTGTCTTAAAAGGCTAAAGCCAGTTTATATTTTACTTACACAAAACCAATTAGTTTTCTCTATTAGTACTAAACTAGAAAAGCCTTCTAGTAGTATTTATAATACTATTTGACGAATTAGAAAGAAAAACAACAATCTTTTACCTACTTTTAAGCCTACCGTAGGCCGCCCTACTAAGATTGCAAAAAATATTAAAAATATAAACTTTAATAAACTTATATTTGCTAATGAGTCAGCTATTAAGCGTCGGCACGGTGCTAGAACAGAATATTGCCGAAAACGTCGAAATAAGCGACTTGGAAAGAAATGTGTTTCTACAACTAATAGAAGTAAGTTAAAAAATATTTTAAATAACTTAAAAATTACTTTCCTACATTTGTTATATTTCAGATATTTTAAATTATTTTTTGAAAGCTTACTAATCAATCTATAGGCCGAGATGTTTCTATCCAAGTTTGGGGAGCAATTTGGATAGGAGGAAGATCAAAATTAGTAGTTGTTAGGACGCTCTAAACTACTACATCCTTTAAGAATATTAACCATATTAGTAAAATACTAATACCTGTAGTTAAACCTGTTGAAATAGGGGTGGAAGCAAGAGTAAAAACGAGAAGGTAACAAGAGACTAGAGAAGACAGTATTGTAGAGGAAAGCAATTATAGTCTTATATCTCTATCTTGTGGTCTTTTGTCTTTTATCTTCTGTCTTGATTCCTAACTATCTGCTAAACTACAGTCTATATATACTTGTAACTTGCATTTTAAAAAGATCTGTACTACGCAATAGCTTGCGTAGTAGATTGCGTAATCTATAGTAGATTGCGTAATCTATAGTAGATTGCGTAATCCTGAACGTAATTGATAACAACAATCAATTGATAACAATAACAAGTAATACTAGTAGCGTAATAGCTTCTAGTAATCAATTGATTGTAGATTCCAGGTGTGATTTGAGCACCTGGATTCTGTGGAGAAACAGCTGAGTAGCTTAATTTCCAACAAAACCTACCGTTAATAAAGGTAAGTTAAGTATACTGTTTTTGGTTATTTTAAGTCTAATCATTCTATACTTTATGAATATATTTTATATCTTTTTTTATACATTGAAAGGCCTTACAAACTATTATATAGGGTGAAAGTTATAGCAGGTTAATGCCAAGATTCATTAAACTCTAGAGGTTTTATCCTGGTTTTCTAGAAATAATATAGGTTTTTTCGGGGGGTCTTCTTATAGTCCGGATTTTTATCCTATTAAAAACGTTTGTGCCTTGTTAAAAAACGCTTTAACTAAAAGGCCTACTTCTTTATTAAGCGTAGATAATAACAAAAAAAGTATAGCGAAGTTTATAGAGGCTGTATTTAAAGAGTGGGATCTAATACCGCAACAAGCGAGAAATAATTGTATTTTATCTTTACCTAGGCGTTATGAAGACGTTAAGAAGGCTAAGGGCTGGTATACTTAGTATTATCAATCAATATTTGCTTTCTTATATTAAAAAAAAAACTCCAAAAAATGCTTTACTTTATAACCTTTTATCTAATAATACAAAAATTACTAAACTGATAGAAGTTAAGGCTTTAAACTACTAATACAACATTAGAAACTAACAGCTATTCTAATAATGTTAATAAAATGTTATTGTGAATTATAACTATCATTTTTTGAGTACTCAGCTTAACTGCAATAAACCGCCAGGAAGATGCTGACTAAGCTGCTTACTACAGAGGGGTGACAAAAAAAAGATGTCAAAAAAGTTATAGTTTTTAAAGCTCTATATTTCGACAACTAGAAGTACTATACCCAAAAGAATTAGTGATTTGGAAAGCCAATATCTTCCTTTTTGAGTTGGGTGGCTTAGTAAGCTGCTTAGTCAGCACGGTTGTCCCTGTAATCTTGCTTGAAATGAGATATAAAAAAAGTAAATATAGATTTCAGTATAACTTTTTTATAAATGTATAAAAAATTGCTAAGAAAAAACTAAGTTTAATAAGCTTACATAAGTATAAAGTAAGCGTATTTTAGAGGCTTACATCTTAATTCCTTAGAGTTTAATAAAAGGGTGAAAAAATAGGGGTTGCTTACGTAAGCGCTCATGACGTAATAGCTTAGTAAGCTTTTAGTATATTAACTCCTCTTGTTTATTCTAACTTGCTTTCTTTGTAATACCTCCTCTATGTCTCGCAATCTTTCTTAAATTAAGTAAGAAGTTTATACTTTATATTTACAAAATAAGCCTATTTCTTTAATTAGTAATATACTAGAAAAGTCCTCTAGAAGTATTACTAGTACTCTTTATTAGATAAAACAAAAAAAGGCTCCTTTATCTACTTTTAGGCCTTAAAAAGGTCGTTCTATAAAAATCTTAAATAAAGCAAAAAGAGTGCTTAATAGAGACCTTACTAAAAGCCCTAAAAAGACAAATTAACATCTTTTAAAAGAAAATAGTCAAGATCTTTCTATTAGAAGCTTACAACGCTTTTTAAAAAAAGAGAACTATTCTATTAACATTTCTTAAAAAAAGACGCCTTTAGACGCTAAAAAGGCTTATAATCGCTGTTTTTACGCTAAGCAATTACTTAAAAACCTCAAAAATATTAACTTTAATAAATTTATATTTTTAGACAAGTCTGCTATTAAGCAAGGGCACAGTACTAGGACAGAATACTATTAAACACGGCAAAATAATAGGGTTAGAAGGAAAATAGTTTCTACAACTAACACAAGTAAGTTTAAAAAAACTCTATTTAACTAAAAAAAAAACTTGAATATATTTATTATTTTTCTATTATTCTAATCTAATTTTAGCATGCTTACTAATTAAGTTATAAGTCAAGATATTTCTATCTAAGTTTGGGGAGCGATTTGAATAGGTAGTAGATCTAAATCAGTAGTAATTAAAAGCCCTTTGATTACTACTTCTTTTAGAAGTTTAGACTATATTAAAAAGATCCTTATTTCTATAGTAAAACCTGCGATAAAAAAAGGTAAGTTACATATACTCCTTTTTCCTACTTAGAGAGTGTTTACTCTATATTTAAATTATAAAGTAGCAATCTTTTTTTATATAATTAAAGGACTTACTAACCTCTATAGGCTGGAAGTTTTAATAGGATAACGCTAACATTTATAAAACTCTAGAAGTTTTATCTTAGTTTTCTAGGAATAAGATATCGCTTTTTAAGCATTCTACTTATAGTCCTAATCTAAATCCTATAGAAAACGTGTAGGCCTTGCTAAAAAAACGCTTTAGCTAAAAGGCCTATTACTTCTTTAGGTATAGGAAAGAGTAAAAAAAGTATAGCAGCCTTTGAGGCTGCTATAAGAGAGGAATGGGATTAATTACCTTAAAAGGTGATTAATAATTATATTCTATCTTTACTAAGGCGTTATTCGGACGTTAAGGAAGCTGAAGGCTGGTACACTAAGTATTAGTAAGCTTTCTTCGTTATTTATTTAGAAAAAGCCCTAAAAACAAGCTCTTAATTACTACTTAATAGTTTTTTTTACGATTACCTTCAAACTTACACATAGATGAGTTTAACTAGTATTATTTAATATATATACTTTATAGCGATTTTTACACCTTTAAAAAAAAGTTATTTTGTTATTTATTCTTGAGTCTTTTTATCTTTATTTTCACTGCTGAAGTTGAGCGCAAAAGTGCTTACTAAGCAGCTTACTAAGTAGCCTAATTTAAAGAAGAAGATCTTGGCTTTCTAAATCACGAACTATTTTGGGTATAGCCCTTCTGGTTGTAGAAATATAAAGCTTTGAAAACTATAACTTTTTTAACATCTTTTTTTTGTCACCCCTCTGTAAGTAGTCTAACTTCAAAAGGAAGTTCTTGGCTTTTCAAATCGCTAACTCTTCTTAGGCTAGCTCATCACGTTAATTAGTTATTAACAATTGAAAACTATAACTTTTTTGATTCGTTTTTCTTTTTGTCACCCCTCTGTACCATGGGTCGTGGACCCTACGCCATGAGGTCCGTATTTCCCCTAACAATGAGCTGGTATACTATAAAGGCATTTTCCAACATTCCAAATTTTTTCTTTCTTGCCCCAGGTCCCTCTACAAAACACCCATAGTCATGTACAAAAGAGAAAGGTAACAACGGCCTCCAGAGAGGTCAACAGGTTTGTAGAAACACAAGGCAGTAGGGGGTGGGAAAAAGCAGCCTGATAACCCGCCATTGCTGCGTCGCGTCTCAGCATTGAGCTGATGATAATGGCTGTCGTCTATATGGCCAACTTCACACAGGAAGTCCTTGTTCATCGGGTACTTCAGGTGCTCCACTCACAGCCCCATACACCCGTATGGGTACCTGGACTTCGAAGCTCTCAGCAGGTAATCTTTGCGTCGCTGCTAAAATGACACCCCGATCGTCACTAGATATCTCTTCCAACAAATCGTCCCGTGTCGTCTCCTCTCCGTCTTCATGCACTAGTCGCGGAGTAATGAACTCGATCCTGAGCTTCCACTCCAGACTAACTCCGCTAGTAATAAAATCTGGTGTCGCGTTGGGTGGTATCGTAGGCGAGAAGGTAAGCTTTTGCGCAAATAGCGCGTTTTCTGAAAAGGATGCGTGCACTTTCTTCGTGACACGGTATATTGAAGCATTCGAGCGAAGTGCTATGGCCGGATCGACCTTTTCCGAGGTCTCGAGTGAGATTTGGACGGAGTAACAGGGAATGCGCGAGTCTGTGAAGTCGATTACTGCAGTCATTGTTTCGCCTAACCGATAAGAGGGTCGCGCCAGCATAATAACTGCGACACGGCGGCCGCTGCGAGCAATCTCAAAGCGATTGGCGCTCTGGTTTGCAGCGCCCGTCAAGTTGCTGCGCAGAATGGCTGCGTCGATGGCCTCTTTCATGGTCTGAGGTTCTTCAGCGATTGATGACCGCCCAAGCATGGTGCCTGTAGGTGAAAGCAAGCCCATGCTAGAATTATGTTTAGGTCGATCTAGAAGCTTATCCACATATACCAGAAAGTCGCTGAAAGTGTTCTCTTCCGCTTTCCCTGAAGAAGCGCCCATCTTAGTCGGAGAAAGCTTTGCACCTGACCAAGGGTCTATACTGGCTGTTCGAGCTTGATCGCGCAACATGATGTACGGAGACATGAGATCATGTCCAAGAATCTCGCCATGGCCTGATAGGATTAGCATGTCGATACCTGTATACTTGGGCTAAACATACTGTTCACACTGCCAAAAACCCGAAACGGAATGTCCACATGCTTCACTTGCTGTTCTTTGGTCGAGCCTGCGCGTTGCGTGCCAATGATGAGATTGTATGCTACCTTCATCGACCGCCCCTTATGCGAAGGTGGGAGACCTCGGGGTATTGTAAAGCTGTACGTGTAGCTGCGGCTTTCCCCAGGCGCGAGCTTCAAATCGACGAACAGAATGGACTGGGGCGTAGTGATGAGCGGAACGTTCTTGGAGCTGGCAACGCCTCTCATCTCTCGGATGCTAGAGGGTTCTGATGCGCCCAATAGTCCACCCAGCGACTCTCCCATGTTGCCCCAACCTAGTGCACCAAAGAGGCCACTTTCGCGCTTCGTCTTCTCTACTCCCACAACGCCACCTCCACCCTGGCCGCCTAATACTCCCTTCCTTTTAACCTCTTCGAAAGGTGCCTGGTTGATCAAGGATCCATCCAGGGTAAAGGACCCCATTATCTGCGCATAGCCCATCATTATTGACTCAGGGAGAGCTAGTCTGTTGGGCGGTGCCAAATGCGACAGTGGTCGCTGCTGTAGTGGACGGTGTAGCAGACGCGCTGACGGATGAGCGACATATTCCGAAGCCAGTGTCTCGTTGGAGTTGTTGCTCATCGAGTAGAACTCTCCACTGCTACGCGGGGTGTCATTCAAGCTCGATCCGGATATTATTCGTGCAACAGGCGAAAGCACCTCGAGGTTGGAGGTTCCCGCTAGCCGTAGATGGTCATATGGCGGTTGCGGGGAATTGCGCCGTACGTGTATTGGTTGTTTTGTAGGGCTGGTACTAGGCTGCGGCAGCGTAGCATCGCTAGGCGGAGGTGCGGCGGGAAACTTGAAGCTTTGTGAGAAGGACTTGGAAGGTTTTCGCCCTGTCGTCGGAAGAGCTGGGGTGCTCGGAGTAGTCGTAACACCTGGCCGTCTCCTGGTCTGGCGCGCGGGAAAGGCAAACTCGCTAGCATCATGGACTGTTGGAGGCGACGCTTCGCCCGACAGTGGAGAGGGATGTGTAGCTGATCGATGACCTGGTGAAGCAACTGCTACCATGTCAGCCAGAGACGTATATCGCGTGTGTCCTTCATACTTGGATATGAGTTTGGCCTGCCGGGCACGACCTGCAGGCTTGCTGATCTTCCATGCCCTCTTGCTGGGCGTCTAATTGGTATGCCCCTTTCATGGCTCACTTCAGTTCGGGCCTCTGTCCCCAGATACACGATTGAAACCGACCTTGCATGTATCGGCGTTCCCGTGTTGTTCCCATGGATGACACTCGGCGGAACAGGCGACCGGCGTCCCCCAGCTGCCGACGGCGTGTGTAGTGATAGTGCAGGGCCATGTCCTTGGGCATGCGAAGGCGGTAGTTGTGAGGCAAATGACGAGTTGCGGGATACCGAAGGCCTCGTCGAGGAGTGAACTGGTGGTAGTTTACGCTGTCGCTCCCCGCCCGTCACGAAGCCATTCTGCCTCTGGACTGGGGAGCGATCGCGTCCTTCAGGCGGTGCTACATTCTTGAATGTAATCGTGCATTCTATATCTTCTCCGGCGAACACGGTAGAGTCCTTCCATTGTACGAATACCCGGATGTTCGACGCGGACATGGTAGGAAGGCTGGGCGGCGCGGGCTGCGGTCTTGTGAGCAGCTCATCTGGTACGGTGGTCAATCGGCATGGCGACGGCTAGAAATTGACCCCCAGGACGACAACAGCGGCAGCAAACTCGAGTTGAGAGTTGGTGAAGATGGCGGGTCTCGACTGACAGCTGCGCCGTCATGGCAGCCATGTCCAGGGTCTAGGCGGCCTGTGCTTCTTCTTGCAGGTGCCCGGTACGCTGCTCTCCATCGCGTCCATGTCCAGCCATGGCGGCCTTGGGTCCATGAGACTTGTCCTCTGCCGACTCGTCCTTCCAGTCACTTTCCATCATCTGCACAGGAGCACCTGATGGCGACAGCCCGGCGAACAAGGCCAGCAAGTGAAACACAACCGAAGCAGCGACACGCAACTTTGACGGACACTGCAGTATTTTGGACTCGATCGATGCAAGTGTAGCATTCAAAGACGGATTTCCGAGACGCGAAACGCTCCGAGTCATGATTCAGCCGTCAAATACGGGCGCTAATGCATGTATCGCAATTCCTATGGAGCAGAGCATCTCTTCACGGAGGCCCAGCCTCTACAAACGACGGAGAGACTCTTCACCTCCTTCACCACACGCCACCAAAGAAGCCCACCTTGTTCTTCTATCCCGCTTGCTGCTCAGCTGAGCCTTGACGAAAACTATTCGCATTCTTGCTACTAAGCGCTCGTCTCGCAAATCGAGAATGCCCATGCATAACTATCTTCCCAACCTGCAGGAACGCCCTATGAAACCATGGTTGCAGACAATGCATGGCCTCCCACCAAACGCGTGTGTAAATCAATTGTTCGAAGGATACCGGTAATCGAGAATCTGTCTCCACTCTGCATCAGGATAGACGTATAGATCTTGTACACGATGGTGCTTGCGTAGATATTCGAAGGAGACGGCTTCCAGAGTACCACATTCCCCATGGTGGCAGGGCTGGAGATCAGGTTACCGCCGATGGCAGTAAAGTTGAAAGGCGAAACAGCGTAGACGAACCCTTCTACCGGACGGTAGTCCATACGAGACCACATTTCATCTGTACCTCGCTCGGCTCGTTTCTCAAGAATCTCCGCGGCGTAATTGTAGTTCAGTCGGAAGAAGTCCGCTAATTCTGCTGCAGCGTCTACTTCGCCTTGCCAGATGTTCTTGCCTTGGCCGAGCATGGCTGCAGCAATCAGTCCAAATCGGTACTTAGTTGCAACCAGCTCGGCGGCTTTGAGAAAGATTGCTGCTCGATCAACTAGATATGTTACCCATGTGCTCGTGTACTCATGCGACATGTATGCCAAGTCTGATCATCAGACGATGCTATCGGCAGAAGCCCCATCATATTGTCCATACGGGTACGGGGCCGTTGTTGCACGTATTGTCGACCCCCACAATTGTGAGCGATATCGTCTGATGAACGCTAGTGTTATCGATACCTAAGGCCCACCGCTCTTCACCTCTTCCCGCACGATCGGATGCATTGCGAGACGGCAGCGCAGAGACGGCAAGGTCATGAGGCCCCATGATATGGATCCTTGTCTGCGTATTGCGGAATCAGTTCGGTGTATGAATGCGAAATTTGGCATGTCTGCATCCCAGGATTATGCGCGTGCAGTGACAGTCTCGCATGTGGTGAGCGACTCGCACAACACTACACAATGTCGCAGCAGCTTGTGCCGAGTGAAATGGGCACCTGGAAGAAAGAAAAGGTACTGCCAGCTGTTTTGGTAGGACATGTCGCTGCTGCGACCATCTCCGTAACAACGATAAGTTCCTATCTTGACAGCCATTGACCGGTAGGCCTTACTTCATTATGTCTTAGATTTCATCTTTTAACAGTACTCCAGGTCTGTAGTTGAAAATACTGCCTCGGCCAATCATCCATTGCTATCTACCCTGAATACCCCACATTCTCAACTCAGTCCGACGACCAAGGCTGCTCTTCGCCACGAAGCCTTTCTTCTACATATGGACGCTCTATGCAGCCACTTATACGACTGCCAATACAGCCGAGAGCATAGGTACCGCATTGACAGCGGGAGCGGTTCGGTTATTCATCAGTTCCATCACGTTTGCGTCAACGTGCCTTATCAACGTACCTCTAGGGGTATGAAAAGACATGCACTTCGTCCAAACATATGGTACAATTACAGAGCAAGTTGGCTTCACCAAGATGTTAGAAACGACGAGATCAGTGGTTCCTCCATTACAGTCTACTCCCCCAGCACGAGCGAATAGGTCTTCGCCAACCGTCGCCGCAACCTTCCTCTTCTGTGACGCCATTACAATATTCGGATCTATGAATCTACTGCCAATGCTGAGTTCAGCCTTCACAGTACCAGAATCTCTAACCTCAGAACTCCACCTACAAAGGCGGCAATACAGATTTTTACGCCAGTACTATCCCAGGTGATGGCAACTCCTATACATCTGCTAGGCTTAGATCTCTACACCAAACCAGAAGGCGATAATACGGTGTGGATAAAGAGAATGAAAGAAGGTTTATTGCCAACGACGGCGATAAGATGTGCGAGGATCATTCCTGCTTTTGTAGTCGGCATGGTGATGAATACTGGGTTGTGGGATTATTTCCATGAGAAGGTAAGAGGTAGTAACTCTCCGTAATGAAGATACGCTTAGCAGTCTTCATAAATGAGGTAATCTCAATGCGTCCTTCTAATGTCATCTTTGAGAAACACAGCGGATGTTAAGGCCTTACTGTACCCTATTATCTACATTGCGTATAATACTCTGGATAAGGTAAGAAAGAACTTCCCAATACTCCCACTGCTCGAGAATGTTATGCGTAAAGATCAGGTCCGCTACAAGGCCGATGTCGTCACCCGCATAACCCGATCCAAGCCGCATCATCATCCAACCCCGCATTAGCCAACTATTAGAAGGATTTCGCATTCACTCATCATTACAATTGGCCTCACGATGCTTATCACTTCGCCTCTTGCATTCTGCTAGTAGTAGTGCCAACCGTATCCGGACTTTCCACGCGATTCGGCTGCACGTCCGAATCACGGGCTTGGGCGCGATAGTCACGAGTATGGCGATGCCCCACGTTGAGACGTCAAGCGGGGTCGTGCACTAGATGATACATGGATAGATTGAGATAAGGTTATGTAGTGAAGAGACGGGATTGAAGAGGTGCTCTACACTTGACTCCAACTGAGTATCTTGTAGCACTTTTCCGTCTTTGCTCAACTCTCTTCATCTCTTCGTCTTACATAGGAGCCACGATGCTCCAGCGAAAGCTCACCAAACTAACGCTACAATACATGACCAGCAGACAGTGCCTCATCAAGGGCTTTCATACATTCGAAATCCGGCTTAGCTCTACAACTGCACTTCCCCAGATCAAAACAGCAACTACACATGCGCCAAAACAATCACTTGCGCAATACCCTCTATCGGCGATCTCAACGCACATGTTGCTGCGTTCACTCTTTATCGCCACAGTATCATCTAACAAGTTTCTCTTAATACCATCACTCAATCTCCTATCGTTCTTCGCCAAGCCAAACCGGAGCTTCCTCTTCAATGTGGATAGAAACCCTATACTGAAAGCCATCTTGAAAAGAACGCTGTACAATCAATTCTGCGCAGGGGAAACAGAACAAGAGACGCGAGCCTGTGTGAGGCAGCTGAAAGATCTAGGGTTCAAAGGGGTGATATTGACATATGCAAAGGAGATGGTATTCGACCACAAGAATGATTCTGCGAACCATCATACTACGGACAGATTTGTTGATGAAAAGGCTGTCGTGGCACATGATACGGACATTGAGGTGTGGAAAGCAGGTACGCTTAGGACTCTTGATCTCATTTCGGAGGGAGATATCTTGGCTTTGAAGTAAGTGTAACGACACGGAAGAATGTGAGGAATTAGGAATTTAACTGCTAACACTTTTACAGAACAACGGGAGGTGGCCCAGCAGTCTCATCAGCATTCAGCAAAGGCGACCTGCCACCTCAGCAAATGCTCGACGCCCTAGTTGAGATAGCAACGAAGTGCAAAGAGCGTAACGTCCAAATCATCGTCGACGCAGAGTCTCAGCACTGGCAAAGAGGTATCGCTCGTACGACCCTCGAGCTTATGCGAAAGTTCAACCGTAACGGGAAAGCCGTCATATACAACACCTACCAAGCCTACCTCAAAGATACCCCAGAAGTACTCGCATACCACATGGCTGAAGCGGAAAGAGGTGGATTCACCCTCGGTCTCAAGCTCGTGCGAGGCGCTTACATTCTCTCCGACAATCGATCCCTCATCCACGACACCAAAGAAGCCACAGATGATGCCTACAACACCATAGCACAAGGTGCTCTGTGCAGACAGATCGGTGTATTCGGCGCTTCCGGAGCCTCCGCACGGCCTTTTCCTTCTGTAAATCTCTTTCTCGCATCTCACAACCGTGAAAGCGTACTCTCAGCCCACAAACTTCACCGTCAGCGTCTGGAAGCCGGTCTACCCACTGTGCCTGTCGCGTACGGACAGTTACATGGCATGTCTGATGAAGTCAGTTTTTCTTTGTTGGCTGAGAAGGGCGAGGGCGGTAGGATGCCTGAGGTGTTGAAGTGCACGACTTGGGGTAGTATGGGCGAGTGTGTGGGATATTTGCTGCGGAGAGCAGTGGAGAATCGTGATGCTGTATTGAGGACCAAGGACGAGTTTGCTGCGTTAAGGAGAGAGGCAATGAGGAGGTTCCTCTGGGTGTGACGTTGCAGTGGATGGTAATGGAGTTGGATGGAGTAGACTGGTTTGATGGATACGTTGTCGTAAGAGATACATTATTTATCGGTCGAGCTTTCGATATCGTCCTAGCTTTCAAATACAACTGCTTTCTGTTTGCGATTTAGCGGCCAGTATCAGCATCCGGGCGTTATCTTCGTCGTGGTCGCGATTGCGTGCAGGGGAGATGTAGACGCACAAGTGGGTCTCCGCAGTTGCTTCCCCCACTGATAATCGCGTGGGAGAAAAGTGGGACCCGGCTTCCTTCCTTCCCGAAAACCATCATACACGTGGAAACGTATTGCTTTATAGGACCATTGGTTAAGGTTTTTGACAACGTTTTAATATCTTTGTAGAAGGATTTCATCATATTAATTGTTTGCAATCTTCTCTTTGCCGAACTTTAGCATTCAGCACACATTACCACGCCCGGAAACGACCATGCCAGACCAAACTCTCTGTATGCTAGGATGTGGTACGTTGCCCACGCGGTGTTGGAGGAAGGTGGGTTTAGGGGGGCGGTGGGAAGGGCGTTGAGGGAGAGTGTTACTGTTGCTAGGGCAATGGGGAGGGTTGGGGAGGGCGAGGACGTGCATATCAATGATACTAGAAAGATTTAGGATGCGAGAGGAAAGGGGAGGATACAGTGAGAGTTTCGTGATTATGAGTCGAGGCATACAATAACTCCATGTTTGGAGAGCGGCTATTATAGCAAGCGCCCAGGTGCCTACAAAACCGTCAGCGTAACCAACTCGTCAAAAGAAAACTCTACGTCTCAGGAAGCATCACCACCGCATTATCACCATCACGTAAACACAAAGCAACACACAGCGTATTAGAATCATCAACATCTGCTTACTGCTCACTACCTACTCACTGGATATAAAGGTTTACTACACCGCAGCATAAACGTACATCCAACCTAACCATAGGGGCGCATGTACGTGCGAATACTAACTACGCCTTATCCCCTTGAACCCATGCTAGTGCACCTGACCGCAATCAAGGTAATTCCCCACCTTTGGCTCAAAACCGAGCTTTCCTTGAATAGACATAACGCCAGGTTGGTAGTGAAGTTGAAACGCCAGAAGTAACCCAAAATAGGTATACCGAAGCTAAGTAGCAAATGAGATTTGTTGAGACGACCAAAAGGAGAATACACACGTGGCTGGTTCGGAGGTGGAGAAGGAAAATATACACGGGTGTGTAGAGTGTGAGTGTATGTGAAATGCGAACAGCGAATAGATGCGTTGATACTTCCTTCTCTTTCTTTGTTCTTTAGCCTTCTTTCGGGCTTTGCATATTCAGTTAGAACGATGTTTGTCATATTTAAAGGATCCCAGCCCACATGCCTGGGCCTTGTGGGCGATAAGCTTGTGCGATTTCGGTGCTACAGCACGACCTCTTCTTGCCAAAGTCCTTCTGAATAGGAAGACGCGAGCAATAAGGCACAGTGTTTTTAGGAGACTGCAGCCCCTTGGGTTCACTGCGCGATGACAAGGCGAACGAGTGCGACACTGATCTATCAGGAAGCACAGGCTTCTGACCACGAAGGTCGAATGCGGAACGAGTGCTGTGAAGCAAGTGACGCACGTTCTGCTGGAGGTCGACGGAAGACCTTCCACGCTTGCGGCTCGCAGGAGCGACGAATGCAGGGCTCTCAACCTTGCCGGGCGAAGAATCCGAATCATCGATATGGAAGCTGTCCAGATCAGGTGAAGACATGGGCTCACTTGGAGCATACTCGTACTGCTCCTTGCACTTGGACAATACTGGGTACGGAAGTCTCGCGCTGCGGCAGGTCGCCAATCGAGCCAGGTTGGCCTGATTTTGGTTTGGCGCCCAGCTGGCTGACGAGACTGACGAGATTGAGGAAGCACGAGAAGTACGTGAGTTGTCCGAGATCATTGACTCTGGAGAGGATGATAGGGATGAGTTGGAAGGAGCCAAGGAAGGTCGTCGGGCTGGGAAGTGGTAAGCTTCTAATCCGTTCCTGATACTTGGGTTGAACTGGTCCACACAGGTGCGCGCCAATGACGAGCACTGTGCCTGTTGCATTGCCGAGCACATCGATGGACGTCGCGATCCGAATGCCATGGCACTCGCTGCAGGAGTGTTACTGGTTAGGGATTGCGGCGTCAAGGACGGTGTCGGCAGAGGGCCCAAGCGACCGAGGGACGGTAGTGTTGGAGTATGAGGAAGATCAGGCTTTGGCTCCAAGAAGCGAGGCACTTGATAGCGGGATGGAGTTGGTGTGCTCTCCTGAGACCCGTAGCCATCAAGCGATGGGCAGCGGTAGGGCGATGCGTTCAACTGCGGCCTCAGAGGAGGGCGCACCGAAGTGTTGGGAGCCTTGTGAGTCACGTGTACATGATCCAACTCAGGCGTCAAGATAGGGATGACGTCTTTCCAAGTATTGGGAATGGGGGCGCCAGGTGATGGTGGTGGAAGAGTGGGAGTGTGTCGCAGGACGACTTCCTGCCACTTTTCCCACACTGAATCAACAATGTGGAGCTTCCAGTTGACAGCTTCGAGGAAGGCCATCTCGTTGGTGTTGATCTCACAGACCTTGAGGCCAGAAATCTTACTCCATGCGCGAGCCGAGTAGTTGCGGTCCTGCAGGTACTTTGATGCGAGGATGAGCGCAGCAAGGAACATGCGACGACCGCATTGCAGCGCATGAGGAGGTGCATCTTCAGGCTGAGACATGGTGAAGTCGTACTTGGGCAGCTGAGGCTTGATCAGAATCAAGTAGTACAAGGCAACTTGCAGCGTAGAGTAGCTTGTACGGGAGCGACGAAGTGTCTCTTGGATGAACATGCGGAGAGGAAGTACTCCACGTCCAGAAGCATTCTCGCAGCGGCTCTTGGGTTCAGAAAGTTGCCAGATGACCTCAACCATTTGAGTAGCAGAATCTTAAGAGGGATGAATCAGCGGAGGAACCATGGTCCAGGGATAAAGCGTGTACTAACCGACGAGGCAATCGACGAAGTTGACCTTTCGGTCGGACTGTCGTACCAATTGGGGCGGAGGCTTATGGTTAACAATTGTCGACGATCGACGAGGATTCTGTCGCTGTTCCAGTGGCGCCAAAAGCTCGGTGCGCAGGGAAGGTAACCTTTCCTGTGCAGGCTCCCGGCATGCCACAGACTGATACTGAGGATATGTGCTAACTCGGCCAATGGGCTGGAAAGCTGACAAGCTCGCAGGTTCGACAGCAGTCGGCGGCGCAACTTGGTTGCGACTCCATTCTTCCGAGTCCCAGTTTGAGTGAGACGACGCGGAGCTTGCGCTGGATGCTTGTGACGCAGCGTCTGAGAATACTGATGAGGTGGAAGAGGAGGCGGAAGAAGAAAGAGGAGCGGCATAGGGGTGGGTCTCGGCCATGTAGCCGTGGCTAGGGACAGGAATAGCAAGAGACATGGTTCAAGGAGGGGTATACAGGGCGGGGCCTGGGAAGAAAATGTAGACAAGAAGGAGTGAGGGGAGATGTGACTAGGCTTTGTCGTTACGTCTCGAAGTGCTGACCGTTAGGTAGACCTGGAGAGGTGGCGCAGAGCGTGATGGGGTGGTCGTGGGGTGACGGAGAAGTTAACCGATGGGACAAACCGTAGATGGCAACACCCTGTGACCTCTGACGTATAATTCGAGACGCTGTTCTCTTTGTTATGACGATCTTGTCTGGAACGCTAAATCTCTTCAGCCAAGTGGCCTGATCGTTTGTGTGATCGTGGTGTGATGGAAGAGCGTAGGTTTCGAAGGCGGAAGGTAAACACGTAAGAGGTTGAGGGGTTTGATGAGTCGCAGGTGGAAGTAGGATTCGAGCAGTGTCAAGTGGTCGAAAAGCTGCCAGGTGCGGACTAGAGCGGGCCCCAGTCACTGTCAATCAACTGCAGAATCACCGAAACAAGATCGTTGTGAGAGACCGTCCGCGAAGCACTCTGATATTACAGCTACTGAACAGCGGGCACTGTCGCAGGAGCTGGATGTCCGAGGGGGGATATGCGGGGGGAGATCTAGCAAACGAAGGCTCGGATGAAGGCCTTGTTTCTGGAAATAGTGGTGAATTCTGAGCGACGAGTGACTGGAGCAGTGTAGGCCGAATGGCACATTGTGTTGACGGATGGCGATGTGGGAAGTTGTGCGCGGATGGGGACTGCCTTGAGGAAGGATCACCAAGCTGAGCGACGTTGTTGTATTGGCGGTGGGAAGGGCGGTGGAGAGGGCGGTCGGGTGGTTGGATGTTTGTTTGTAGTGTTTGTTGGCTGTTTACTACTATTGCGTGTGTGGAAGTGGCGGTCGGGGAGTCGGCAAAGGTGGGAAGGCGCGAACAGAGCGAGTCTGGTCGCAACGCAGGTACGGGGGGAGGGGGTGATAAAAGGACAGGCTTTCTCGTCTCGGGTGTGTATGGCTGGAGGCGCGAGCTGAGTGTCGGCGGCAGGGCGGTAGGGCGGCAGGGCGGCAGAGTGGCGGCGACAAAGGTCGTGCGGAGACGGCTACCTGGACAAAGATGGGACGGTTTGGCTAGGCGACAGAGGACAGAGGACAGAGAACAGACTGCACGGTAGGCGGTCGGCGTCCTAGACTAGGCCGCAGGGGGCGCTGTAGAGGTTCGTGAAGTCCATTGCTGCTGTCTTGATGAGGGTGACGGGGGCTGGGCGGCGCTGGCGATACTAATAGGAACCCCCGTAGCTACAGCGCCCCCCTCCCCCGTCCAGTCATCGCACCCGGGCGCTATGGCCAGCTTGCCTCTTTGCCACACAAGCCAGCCTGGGAAGACTCATGGCGCCGGCTTGTTCTCTGTTTGCCGTGTCAGGTGCATGGCAGTGCATGATTTGCAGTCGCCATCTCTCTTGCCCCCACCGCACGTTGCTGATACTGTTGGTAGTTTACGGTGGTAGTTGGACACTGGACACGTTGCTTACAACCATCTCATGAGGAGTGAGACGAGACGACGCTCCATCATGACGCCTGGCTCTGTCCAAGGGCTACTACACAGCATGTACAGGCATGCCTGGCGCAGCGGCAAAAGGGATTCCCTGCGCCCGCGGCGAGGCTGTCGCCGCTGATTGCGCCGCGACAGGCTGCTGCGACAGTGCGACACACGGCGTCTCCTTTTCTTTCACACTAGGCGCGTCTGCTGTCGAACGCTCCGTGCCATGGTTTCCTGCACCCCCCTCACACAAGCCCCCCCGTCCAGCCATGTTGAGATGAAGGGCCCGACCGTCTGGGAGCCAAGGACGCGTCTTCACACATTGCCTGCTGTGTCATTGGATGCGGCACGCGACGCCATGCCCAGAGCGCTCATTTTGCACCCTCACCAGGCTTTTTGTGGCTGTATTTGCCGTCGACCCCCCCTCGACGGCTGCTGCGACGCTCGTAATCTCAGCTGCTCGTCCGACGGTGCATGTCGTGGTGCAGACATGGCTGTAAAATCCCTCATGGCAGTCGCCCATGGGCCATGGCACTCAAGCCCTTGGGGATGACGCAAACGGCGCAAGCAGCGCAAGCAGCGCAAGCGGCA
The DNA here is from genome assembly GCA_024321975.1 of Alternaria sp. 'sect. Undifilum'. Classification (NCBI taxonomy): domain Eukaryota; kingdom Fungi; phylum Ascomycota; class Dothideomycetes; order Pleosporales; family Pleosporaceae; genus Alternaria; species Alternaria sp. 'sect. Undifilum'. The sequence continues at coordinate 5,802,454 of JAJJZI010000006.1, forward strand.
ATCAACTGCGGCCAACACATGGCTGCCTTGCTTTGCCATGGACGACGACCACCATGGTTCAGCAGAGTTTGCAGCTGCAATGTTCATCGTCGCCCCTTCCAGAAGCGCCAAGCGACCGACCTGCTGACGACTCATCACTGTTGCCCGCCCCACCCACCCGGAAGCCGATTTGATCCGCTTATCCCAGGCCTTGGTTTGCGGGCTGAGTCACCTTGACACCCATCTCTGTTGCAGGCAGAAGAGACGCCTGGTAGCGTGTGCCACAGACTCAACACCTGGCCCCATTCCACCGACAAAATTTGCCCAACTCTGTGTGACCAACTTTCCAAGCTTCCTGAGCCAGTGCAAGGCACCTGATACCGTGTCTTGGCCAGTCGCGTCAAGTAGCCTGGCGCGTAGCCACGGCCTAGCATGAAACCATGACCACACGCCGTGTTGATGATGAAGTAAAGGGAGCTGTGACTCACTGCTGCCTATCGACGTCGTCCCAAAAGTCCCACCAGCCCAAGTTGGTTGGGCAGGCAACCATGGCCGGCAAGGCTGTGGTGCGACTGTTTTGCCAGTCTGACATCACATGTCCAAACTTTTTCACTCCCCAAGATTAAAGTGCCGTGTAGAGAGAGTGAGAGAGTGAGAGAGTGACAGAGTGAGAGAGTGAGAGAGTGAGAGAGTGACAGAGTGAGAGAGTGAGAGAGTGAGAGAGTTAGAGAATGAGCACGTCATTTCGAGAAGGTATTCTGACCATGGGGGCTGGACGACCTAGCTTCATTGGGTTGGTCACTGTTCGTCCAGCAAGAGAGCCGTTTCTAATCCAGTGTACACATGTTAAAATGGTACTAAATATGGAGCAAGACTTGGGAAAGAAAAAATCTTTTGCCATAAGACCACAAATGCCAATAATTCGTAAACCACAAATTCCTTGGCCTTCCCCAACGCTCACCAATCATGCCCTCTCAACTTCCTTTGATCCAAAGAGCTATACACATCCTGTCACGTAACTTCCATATTGGCACTTGTCTCCGCGTAAGCCTCCCAACATCAAGGGACACCCGCCCTCGGTGTTGGAAGACATTGATACTGCAGGGTGATCAGCAGGCATCGTCTGACCGACTTCTTCTTGAGTCTGCATGTATTTGTCGGGCTGCTCCTGCTCTTCAGGCACCTTCATACTGGCCTGCCCTTCGTCGACGGCTTCTGCTGGCGACATGTTCTTGGCCTTCTCGTCCTTCTTCACTACACCGTCGGGTGCAATCTGCCTGAACATGTCCATGAGGTCAAACCAAGTGCGAACAGCTTGGAGTTGTACTTTCTCGTTGACGGTCGCGACAGTGACACCCTGAATGTCGATGGACCTTCCATGTGCTTTGGCTGTAACCTTCTCGCCCTTGTTGTTGAAGCCGACATAGTCCTTCTTCATCTGGCCCCAGTGTCTCCATTAGAAGCTGACTGTTGGTGGGCCGCTGTAGACTTCCAGCACCTCCCATGCAAACGTAGGCATCATGCGCTTAAACGTCTTGTGTGATAAAGCAAAGTCAGAGTAGTCGGGCGAGTAGTAATCGTTCAGTGCAATAATAGCATTGTAGGTGCCGACCTTAAGCATCGCCTCTGCACCCTCAGGCTTGCCGCCATTCATGGTAAACGAGTACTTGTCCTAGTCAATCGTACGCCAGTCGTCAATGCTAGGCTTGAAGGACGCCTCAACTTCCCAGTTCTTGACAAGGTTTTAAACCAGCTCCAGAAGGGATCCGGCTTCGTGTGTCATTTACTTTGCTGTACATGCTTAATAAATTGCACAACCAGTACGTCTGACATGCAGCCACGCTGCCGTATAGAGAAACTTAGTCTCAGCGAATACCTTTCGTGTTTTTAAGAAGTCAGGCGCGCTGCCGTATCGCCACTTGACATCTTCATCTCCAAGAACAGCATCAGGGTTTGTTAGGTAGTCAGGTAGCGCAGGTGTGCCTTCCTGCGCATAGGGTTGCTAAACGTCTGCACTCGCCATTGTATAGATTGTGGGGTATTTCGTAAAGAAGAAGACTGCAGAGGCAAAATAATGTAAGGTTCCAGCCGTCAAACTGACAGTCAGGGCAACAACTGTCTAGGTCTACGGGCCTAGTCTGTTAGACGAGTATGCCTAGATGTATATATAGTCAGGTTGTACCGTGTCAAAGTCTACGTTGAATCCATCTGAACTAGGGTACACAGTCGCTAGCGTAGTGTAATTATTACACAGCGACTAAGGCTTAATTACCGGGCTTGAAGTTCAATACCAAATTCCATACCGATCTCTGCTTTGTGGTCGCAAAATTTCAAAGCCTACAACGCTGCTTTTCGCCGTTGTAGCGCTGTAGCGGCACGCTTAGTACAATCAGATAAGGAACCAGGATGAAACAGCGGAAGACGTCCAGAGTGGGAGATCGTTTAAGCCGCAACTCCAAGGAGCAATTTATAGCTCGCTTGTCTAAAGTTATCAAGACCCACGATCAAGACTCTAGTTCCGAGATGCACTCATGCTGCCAAGTAAACAACACAGCCAAGGATAAAAGCTTTAGAGTGGCTTTACTGTTGCAAAGAAGTGGGAGATGCAGATTCAATAGGGTCGTTAAAATTAATATACCAAAAATGTAGTGTTCACTGCCGCCAATAGGGTGTTCCCATCCTCAATAACCAGCAGCTTCCCTGGCAGTTAAAGGCCGAACACACGGAGATCTCAAGGTTTGACTAGTAACGCCCCGGGCGGCTTGTTGCGTATCAGGATAATTGTAAAGTTTAGTACAGGGATAATCTTCTTCTCACGCTGCTTCTTGCAAGGTTGCAGCATGACAGCTCAAAGATACAAACTCAGTTTTGTCGAGTAAACCAACTTCAACTACATGTTACACCTAGTATACACCAAATTACCTCTTGTCTAAGGCAAGACAGTCCAAATAGTGACGGCGAAAGGGATTCCAGAAGCATACAAGTGCGAATAAGAACAATCTGTGGCGCCGTTTGTTTGTGTCGGCTGTGCTGTATGCTAACAGTTAGCTGCAGCGAGCGAGAAGCCCACCAGCCGCCCTGTCAGATTTCGCCGATCATTTAGATGGCTCACACACATGGCGCGAACTCGGAATCTTCGTGTGAGCTGCGAAACGTCTGTGGTGGTGGAATTTGGTGCGCTGGTGAAGACATGTCCGAGCAGGCAACACAAAGAGGGATATCGTTGGCGCGGTGACGTCATTCTGATAACCAACGGTTTGCGGTAGTGTAGCGCTTCACGCGTCCACAACCTTGGAACGCTGACCTCCTTTCTCCTCCAACAAATAACTTCGCTACATCCAAACTCCAATATGGGACGTCGAGATCGCCTTGTTAGCGCGTCCATATCACGCGCCATCTTTAGATCTGATTCGCCTCGGAAAGATGAAAGTGCGCGTCTGGGCCTATTTGCGCGCATATATGCCTTCTTCGCCCTCTTCAGTCTTACTCTAACTCGTTATCGCGCGTCTCTCTTCAAGAAGCTGAGAAACGACACTTGGGAGGTTGAAGAGGAAGAATACACAGAGAGCTTTCGGAGCCCCAGTAAAAGCAAACGGACCGATCTGATCCCCATAGGGGACCTGGGCTACTCTGGATCAGTACGCGCAGAGTGTGATAGCTGAGATCAACTATCTGACGCGCAGCAGACGTTCTTTACAACACCTAATTCTAAGTACCTGATCAAGTCACTCCCTCGACAATTTGAGCAATCCTTCTTCCGCGATCGTCTGCTCGAGCCCTACGTCGAACACATGGAGCTAAACGAGGACTCCCTCCTCGTCCGTATAACAGACCTCCTCTACAGCCCTACAGCCACCATTGGTGCCGCATTGGGTACCGCACCGAGCCATCATATCATAATGGAGAATATCCTCTACGGCAAATCGAGTTGCAGCAAGGACCAGCAGAAACGTTGGGAGACGTACGATCTGAAGCCGAACGACTACTTCTACCCCGAACGCGACGTGGCTAGCGGACGACTGGCACCTGAAAGTGTCAAAGAGTGGCTCATTGATGAATTCGAGGACAAGGTTCGAGTGACGATCGATCAGAAAGAGGAGCTCATCGCACAATTATCTCGGGACTCAAAAATATTACAAACCAACAATGCAGTCGATTACTCGTTGTTTCTCGTCCGCTATCCAGCCGACCTGAATTCGGGTGATGTGCCGCCGCCCCCCGGTCGAGGATCTGCATGGCGCACAGGAGTTGTATCGCGTGACGGCAAGTGGGTTTACCGAGCCATCGTCCTCGACTTCTTTTGGGCAAAAGACGCATTGCAAGCGCAAACCATGACGGGGCTAGTCAAGCTCTTCAATACGCTGAAGTTTGGAAAAGATCACGGCCCCATGAGCATCACTACCACGAGCGATGAGTATAGACAGAGATTCCTTGGCATGGTTGAGGATATGGTCGAGGTCCCAGACAGCGCTGGGAGACCGGCAGGAGAGATACGCAGCCCTGCACCAGTAGCTGCTGATCAAGTGGTGTAAAGCTCAACGATCTTCATCTCGTTCTCTTTGCTGTTAGCACAGTCTTTGATTAGTTCGACACCCAAGATACCCGGTTCATACCTCCGCACTTGGACGTCCAACTTCCAATTGCATTCTTCAATAAAAGCTGTACGAGTGCACAAAGAAAGCCATGCTTCGTGACCCATGTCATGATGGCGGTGAGCACAAAAGCTCGAACATGGCGTCATCGCACATTGCCCCAAGCATCCGAGTGGTTTAGTTTGCGACGCTGACGAGCCTTGCCAGCGCACAGCAATCTCACGATAGGCCGCCCCCGCCACGACCGGGTAGCACCTCGTAGATGGCCAGCGTTAAATCGTGTTGCAACCGGTTTCAGGCAACAGGTATGGAATGCGTGTTCGGAGGAGGCTTGGTCCCGCACCCAGCCGGCAATGAGGCCAGAGCTTCAATGGATTACCTGCGGAGAAATGATGTTGTGGCAACCGTACGTCGCATGAACATGACCTCTGAAGGCCACAGTGGGTGACATTTGCGTCACCTCAGTTCTTATGGGAAGAGCATGGGGCTTAAAAGAGGCGTTTTGATGATGTTCGTGTCGTGCATGAATGGTAGGAAGATCACCGTTGATCGGGATGCCTTTTGCATCGTAGAGATTCATCTACCATGACGACGACAGCAGCGCACGAGCCATGCCATTGGCGCACGACGTCATTCTCGCGATGTAGACGAGGCGCGCCTACCACCGAGTCGCACGCTGCGTCGAATCAGCTATATTGTCATCTTCTAAGCACACCTGCCCGATTGCCATAGATCTAATTGCTTCTTGCCGTCACACCTCAAAACTCACTGGCCGCGGCGCGTCTTACACTTTGCCTACTTCCCCGCGCTTTTTCTTCAGAAGAAGTCCCCCCCCCCCAACAACACACCTCACTCATCTCCAGGTACAATCTATATTTGCTTACACACTACAACTCCCGCTGCGCAGTCTGCTCTATCGCCACTCGGCCTTCCTGCACACCATCACCCCAACAAGGCTCCCTCGTCATTTCGCTGGGATCGGTCGATTGCGCTCCAATCATAGCGCTGCTCGCAAGACAATCCTACGTCACCTCTTGACATCCGGATTTCGCGGCCCCATTGAAAGATGGCGGCCCTAGCCTTCAAGGCCATCAGCTACGGCGCAGAGCAAATTCCTGACAAGTTCTTCGAGAAGATCCCCGGGGGCTACTTCACGCCCGCAGAGCAAAAGGAAATCAGGAAGAACCGCAAAGATCGCAAAGACAGAGAAGGAAGAGAACGACACCGCAGTGAAGAGAAATATAGCAAGCGCAGCTCACGACAAGAGCGCAGTCCGCCGACTGAATACTCTGATTATTACACCGACGACACCGATTACCAACGCGAACGGGAGCGGCGAAAGAAGGAGCGACGACGTGCAAAGAGTACTGGAACAACTGCTGCCAGGAGTCTGAGTCGAGGACGACACGGGAGACATAGCAGTGACTTGGACGGACAGCACAGTGATCCAAGAGACATGGCTCAACCACAGCAGGGACAGCCCTACTTCCCTCCTCCGCCTACATCCGAGTATAGGCCGTATAACCCACAGGAGTATGCTCCTAGCCCCATGCAGGATCGCCGCCCATCTGCCACACCAGCCTATGGATACTCTCCTCAGGTAAATAATCTCTCATCTTTTCGACGTGCGACGCTTGCGACAATGCCCGAGCATCCAACACCGGCGAACAGCTGTTCGCTCGTGTTGAGAAGTCGGACAACGTCGACTTCGTTCAGTCCTTTTTCGTTTCAACCTCATTTGCTTCGATCCCTTTCTCGTGGTTCTCCCGTTTCTGCTGCTTTCACTCCGTCTCACGAGCCGCCTCTCGCGGCCTTGCTTCAGCGTCCACTTACTGACACTCCGAAGCCAGCACCTGCAGAGCCACGTGGTACCACACTAGACTATGGCCAGCGCGATGTTCCCCGAAACTCTAGGTACACTCCTGGTCCTGGATACGCACCGTCGCCCGCGGTAGATGCGCCCATTCCGCCCTCACCAGTGGGATCCAATTCTCCTATGAACCCCTACCGCCATACCGAATTCCCTGCGACTGGCGCTGGCTATCAACCGTCTCCGCCGCCCTTCAGCCGTCAGCGCTCCAACTCTCAGCCTACATTCACGCCGGTTCCTAGCGCAGTTTACCCGACCTACATACCCCCATCCGCCGAGCAGCCAATAGTCGCATATAATGAACCTCGCTCTCGGCGTGAGAGTACCAAGCCTCGGCGTGAACATCGTCACAGGGCTAGGTCCGTTGACTCTCACTCCCACCACTCCCGCTCTAGCAAAGGCCAACGTCGAGATGATTCGCGCATGACTAAAGTGCGCGATAGATTCGATAGCATGGATCTGCGCGAGAAGAGTTTAGCGGCGTCGGTGGGAGGTGCGTTGGCGGGAGGTTTCGCGGGCAGGTCATTGGGTAAAAGTAGACTGACCACACTGGCAGGGGCAGCTGCGGGTGCGTTGGGCGCCAGGCAGATTGCAACACGCTCAAGGTGAATATCAGCCTCCATGTTTAACTAGTTTTCATTCCTAATCTTACCAACAGGAGCCGAAGCGATCGCCGCTCCCCGTCCCGTTCTCGCTCCCGATCCTGGACTCGCGCGCATGAGCGTGAGCACAGCAAAGGTCCCGGCCTGCGTGCTAGAAGCCGCAGTTTGGTTGATCGCTTCCGTTCCAAGTCTCGTGGACATGACGATCGCGATTCGCGAAGGGATGATAGGCGCGACCGCGATCGCCGTCCAGACCATGGATACGACTATGGTCGCGGCGATGATTACGACTACTTCAGCAGCGACTCTGAAGGTGACGGCAGCCCTGTCAAGACGAGACGACACCGAAGGAAGGACTATTAGAGCTGCGGTGAAGAAGGCGGGCAAGCTCAGGCATCCATTCGAGTGTATTATTACATTTCTTAATCTGTCTGTTCGTCCTCTGCATTCCATCTATATTTGTCTTGACTGCTTTTTCGGCATGCATGTATGGATATTAGACGACATTTTACGACTAACGACGATAACGAAGAAAATGTGATATGCATTGATTGCTCCTCTTGTTCGTTCCACTGGGGTTCAGCGCTTCGAGTTTGGTGTCTTTTTTGTGTACGTAAATAACTTGTTATTCGAAAGAATGGTAGTATAGAGTTGTAAAAACGATGCGTTCGAATACTCCAATGTAACTCCATTGCATTTCCCGTATATCCAACTCCCATAGCCAAAGCATGCAACAAACGCCCTCCAATGCTCATGGTACTTTCGACTCATGGTATCATGCCAACGTTCTTGAACCAAAAAAAAAGAATAATTTTTTTCCCATCCTCTTAGTTCTGTTCCCCCATCTTTGGCCAGCAAAACCTCAGCACGGAAACGGAATCAAATTCACAGTACCCTCCTCCTCAACCTCACTCCCGACACCCGCCTCCTGCACAGCAGCCTTGAACCTAATCTCACTCCTAGCCGCCAACACTTGGCCCGCCAACTCCACAAGACTCTGTCCGCACAGCCTCTCCCTACCGACCACAAAGTCAAAATAGCTTTCCGGGAAATCAAAGTGCAGAACAATGTCCCTAACGAGTAGATCCTTTACTGCTTTTTTGAAAAGGGAGTTGCGGTCCGCCATGTAGAAACCAGTGAGTAGTTTCTGAACTTGCGTTCGTTCGGCACCGGTTTCAAATTTATTGCTAAGCAGTTGAGATTTTTGGCAAATGTTGCTGTTGCTGTTGCTGTTGCTGTTGCTGTTGGTGTCGATGTAGCGGCGCGTGTCTGCGCAGAGGGTTAGGCTGAGCAGACTGGGTGAGACGGTGCGGAGTAGGTAAGTTAGGCTGGTAGTGTAGCGTCCGGCGCCGGTGGACACGGGTTTCCAAACCCCATCGCGGGAGTCTGCGGTTGTTGTCATGGAATTGGGGTAGTAGAGGAGGTCGACTTCGAGATAGCGGACTAGGGGGAGGTCGGTGAGTTGGAGTGGGGGTTCGAAAGCTCCTGAGCCTTCTTCTTCTTCTACTACTACTTCCTCCACGACATCTTGGTTGGGGTTACTGCTCGATGAGGTTGGCGGTATGGAGGTGATGTAGAAAGTGTTTTTGCCGAAGAATACAGAGCGGGCTTCGTGATGAATTTGTTTGTTGGTTCGGAGGATGGCGGTGTGGAGACCGTACTTTGTGTCTTGACGAGCAACGGGGCCTTTGATGGATGAGGGAGTGATGAGAAGGTGTGTATAGATGTGTAGACGGAGCTCTGGGGGGAGGATATCGAGGAAGGGTGAACGTGTTGTTTTCGCCATGATGGATAGCTCCACACTCAACTGGACTTATTCGTCAACTTATAACGTCTTGGCTTGGCTGATTAATTGGTAAGAGGATGTGGACCGATATTTCGTGTCGTGAATGGGAATTCAGATCCTTAACAAGGCCAGCTCTAAGGATCGTGAGACTGGATGAGAAACGATTGTAAAGGTAAGCTTTCAACCACGACAAACAGCCACAGCGGCGCGCACAACCCTAGTCTTTATTCTCGTTCCATGGCATCAAGGGACCGAGTCCACAATTGTCATCTGTTGCAAGCCTACGAATTCATTACACTTGACTCGCTCCACCTAGCATTCTAGGAAGCCATGTAGCCAGGAACCCCTTCACAGGCAAAAGTCTTACCAGACCCTTGCCAAGAAAAGCGTCCAAGCGCTCACGATGCACACTTCCAAACAAGCCTAGCTCTGCCGTCCAAAGATGCGATTGAAGTGTAGATCATCGATGTTCGCAAGGATCAGGTGGAAGCACTGAAGCAATTCGGCTGCAGGCATCCGTGGGCCCATGTACCGGTGTAGAAGGTGGTGAAACTATGGTAGGTGCTCATGTGGTTCGGCAACGCTCCGGAGGGCATGTCGGCTAGGTGGACTGCATGTGCGACCACCCCGACATGCCAGGGAGCAAGTCCGGTAGCGCGTCTATGATGTGTTTCTAGAAACATTGAAAAGAAGGTTTATTCGATGGAGAACAGCCCTTTTAACAGCGTGACGGATGCGCTAGGTCTCCAAGTTTTGTTCTAGAGTGCTTCCACGGGTGGGCACGGAAGAGCCTGAGCGTTACACGTTTGATGCAAGTCTTACGAAGAGTGTTGCTAAGACCCACACGGCGAGAGTACGGCATCATGTAAAGTGGAGTCTGGAAGTAAATGTAAACCTACTATTTTTTGGGTGCTTGTGGACGCATTGGCATGTCCCTCTGGCCTGGGAAAGACCGGGAAGCCGAGCGATTCTACTTAGTCGGGCAGACTGCAATCATTCGGCGCCGTTTATCCACATCTACCTAGGGGTGCTCCACCTTTCGTCGGCGTTCAAAACGGCTCAAGCCCTGTTTCATAGCCCGCTGTATCGACTACGGCTATGTTTCGACGCGGCACTATTTGTAGCTCTTGAATCAAAGCCTCAAATGCGGTTCGTTGGCGCGCAGTGCATCAGCCACACCACGCAAGGCTCAAACGCTCGGGAACAATACGAAGCCACGGCATACCATAGTCTTCTGTAAGATACGAGAGAGAGGGAACGGGAACGCACGTGGCACGCTAGCAGGATCAGCACTAGAGGGTCGGGAAGAACACTTCCACGCGAATGATAAACGAGCGAGTTTGCCCCACACAGCTCTGATTCCGTTGAACCGGAAAGGGCGTGCTGCAATGTCATGCACTCGAGACATCGTCTGACCTGGCCTTGGACCTTGATCTGTCTCCTTTTACCGCTGTCGGACCTCACCATTGGAGACAACATCTCGCGTCGAACAAAAGACCCGATTACGACTAATCACAGCAGACACACTGCCATGCGGAAAGCCCGCCAAGATGGACCCCCGTGTCATTGGGTATTCTCTCCGAACTATGCAATTCCTGCACATCGTCGATGACCCCTCTACGCGCATCCTGACTCCGCTCCGACCCCCTCGCACACCACCAACCATTCTAATGACGCCTTCCAATACGCCCGGGCAGAAAAGTAGACCCTGTTTTGCAGCAAACCTAACCCAAGGGAAGACGCTTTGATCCATACAAAGGTAGCGGTGTGTGACCGGGTAAAGCTCCGCACCCTCAACTTGCATAATTAAGCCACATCTCTTGTGACAAGGCGGGCGCTTACACTCACAAACGGTCCGATCCTGGTGCTGCTCCAAGGAAAGGAAAACCGAGAAAGATTGCCGTTCATGCATTTTCGTGCATTTGTTTGCCATCTAAATCAATCAACTGGGCCGACGTCCAGCAATCTGTCCCTAAGTCCGATCTGTTTGTGGAAGGCGTGCCGACCCCTTCTGATTTGCAGCTCTGTTTTTTTTCTCCTCTTTTTCTTTTTCCTTTCTGCCTTATCATGTGCATGTGAAGAGAATGTTGCTTTGATTAACATGAATGGACTATAGGACTGATTGCAGCTGGATGCAGGGTAAGGAAAACCATGTCTGTATGTAAGATAATGAGAAAAAATATGGGCAATCCTTGTGCGTCTTGTGCGTCGTTTCTGCAAGATGCCGATAAGACCAGTGGTGCGGAAGGGACAGGAGTTGTCGGCTCAAAGTTTACTTTCTCTTTGACTCGCAGACCCTGGATATTATGAGGTCAGAATGGTACGATTTTTTACCATAAAACGGGCGGATGTCGGTGTTCTGGGCGGATGCGCCATGTCGCGGATTTTACACAGATTTTGTGCGGATTCTTTTGGGTCTCTGGAGAGATCAAGGGAGAAACCGTGACAGTGTCAAACCGGGGTTTAGTGGCGGGAGGGTGGGGATTAAACTTTTGGGTCGACGGTGATTACACTCTCCCCCCCTAGTTTGGGTGCCTAGTGTATTTTTTTTCTCTATCCTCAGCCTCTTATTTGCTGGATTCCTTGCGCGTAGCTATCGCACATATAGCTAGCATTATGTATTTATTTTTTAAGGTGTCAAAGGTGATAGTTGTTGTTGTAGTCAATATGGGGTTTCCAAAAAAGTGAAAAGCAGCTACCCTCTACTAATCAGTCGCAAAAGTCAAAAAAAAGATTGTGTGTAGTTAACAAGATTTGAACGGTGGGTGGATAAGTTCTAGGAGGAAAGCTTAGACCACTGAGCGATAATCAGGGTCGAAAAAATTTGCCAAGGTACCAAAAAACGACACCAGTTGAAACGTGTCCAACGGCGATTGTCAGCCTATGGCTGGCAATAGGATTACTAGCAATAAATCTTTTTTTTTACCAAAAAGGTGTCTACAAAATGTGGGGTCACATCAAAAGGTTGTCTCAAAAGGCCGAAGCCAATATTTATATACAAAAAAAATGTTAAGCCTTAACTTAGCTAGTTGTAGAAGGAATACAAGATCTACAAAGTGTTCGCTAATACTAGCAAAGTACCGTGCCCGTGCGCGGGATGAGCCATGTCGCGGGTTGAGCCACCCCAACATTATAACATTTTAATCATCCCATCTTTACCGCGCCATAACTCCACAACTATAGACCTAATTCAAGAAGCAATTAGATATATTAAATTGCGTAAAGCTAGAGATAATTCCTGATACTACTATATTACAAAAGAATTTAGAGTTAATTAAACAACGTTGTTGCAAAGGCACAAGGGCAAAACGTGCTCTTATATAGCCTAGGCTAAACGCTAGCTCTTACTTAACCTATAATAAGAGAATAAGCTTGTAAAATACATAAAAAGATGCACAAGGCAAGGCTTACTACCTATATAAGAAATAATACAAAATTTTATAAAGATAGTAATAAAATGTGTAATTTCTAAAAGCTAGGTTTCTTAATTTCTATATTACTACGCTAACAAGCTTACTATTAAATAGAGCGCTAAAATTAATTATAACTAACACTAGGCTAACTCTAAAAAAAGATACAAGCTGTACTTTAACATATTACACTTAAAGATACAAGAGTATAATATTAACACACGCAATACCTATAATATAAATAAAAAAAGCTTCTTTATTAGTATTATAAACTGCTTAAAGCGCGTCTTTACTAAGGTAGTTTAGGCTTTAAAAGAGCGTATAGCAGTAGTTTAAAATAGTAATAAGGAATAGATAACACTGCTAGCTTGCGTATACGCTTTTAGGGATGCACTACTGCCTACTCTTGTGTGTGATGGGCTGAGGCCCAGGGTGGATCCTCGGTTGTACCTCGGTGGTACACCTCACATTACAGCCGCGGCCGCGTGGCGGCAGACTATAAGTATCAACTACGCAAGACAATCAGACGCTCTATTGTCTTGTGCCAGCCTTTTGGCTGAGTGGTCGGCGTGTGTAGTTGCATGCAAGGCCTAGTAGGCCCGCCCATTACATTGTGTACTAAGGCACTTCTAGGCTTTAATTAGGCTAGGTTAATACTGTAGAGGTTAGTAAATACAAAGTTTTCTTCTTAAATTTACCCTTAGCATAGAGTAATAATAACATAGAATTAGCCTAGCTTAAATAGGTGTTTAAGCGCTATATAAAGCAAAAAGCGCGCTGTAACTACAAACTCCTTATCTTTAATAGCTATAGTAGTTATTTATTAACTAATTTTATAAACTTTTGTAATAGCAATTAAATCCTCCTCTTTATCTTTCTCTTTTACGTAACTTATAGCCTCTAGCCGCTTAATATAGTGCTCTTTGTGCCTCTTTTAAAGTACTACTCTTAAGAACTTAACTGCTACCTCTAACGCTTGCAAGGCCTTATAAAAGTTATAAAATATAACTTTTTTAAAGTTTTTTAGCCTGCCTAGGGCACTACAATAAAGCTAGATCTTATATTAAAGAGTTTTTAAGCTACAGGCATGTAGCTAATAGATATAGAGGTTATACTTAAACGCTTCTATAATACTATTTTAGAGCAAGATAAGGCTTTAAGACTTAAGTAGTATAGTAATAGTAATAGCTAAAGAGAGCTACGCAAGATTTTTTACTCTATAGTTACTAATAAGGCTAGGATTAAAGCCTAGTAGCTTAAGGCTTTATTACACTTTCTATAGGTGCAAAATAAGCTTTTTTATTATAAAAATAACAGCCTTACGCACGCGCTTAGAGCTAAAAAAAATACAAGAAAAAGAGTAATACTATAGACTTTTAATAGCGCAAAAAGTTTTATAATAGTGCTATTTTCTAGTCTTTAGGAAAGCTCTGTAAAGCCTGCGCCCGCTAGGCAACAAAATAAGACAAAGACAAACGCTAACAACTCTAAAAAACTTATAATAAAGAGCTAAAAGCAGCAGCAATATTATATAAAAAGAAGTAAGTAGAGGCTATAAAAGTAGCTTAATAACAAGCTACTAAGGAGCAGGTAAAAGCTAAAAAAGCGCAGGCTAAGGAACTAGCTACAGCTTAGGCGCTTAAAAAGCAGTAACATAACGCTACAACCGCATAAAAATCTTATAATATAAATAATATCCTCCTCCACCTCCATCGCAATCTTGTTGCCAGCCATAGGCTGGCAATCGCCGTTGAACACGTTTCAATTGGTGTCGTTTTTTGGTACCTTCAGCAAATTTTTTGACCCTGATTTCGCTCGGTGGTCTGAGCTTTTCTGCTCCGAGCGCTTAGCGCGTGGACCTCATCCACTCACCGTTCGAATTTCGTCGATTACACACAATCTTTTTTTGACTTTTGCGACTGATTAGTAGAGGGCAGCTGCTTTTCACTTTTTTGGAAAACCCATTTTGACTACAACAACAACCACCACCTTTGATACCCTAAAAATAAATAAATAATATAGCTAAGTAAAAAGCCTTATACAAAGCTAATAATAATATAGTAAAGCGTTGTTGTGTTGTAGGTGCAGTAGGTTAGTTTAACGCTAGTCCTCTAGCGGCGTCCCCCCTACCTAAAATTAGCGCGCGCAGACGCTAAATTAAGACACTAGCAAAATTTAAATAGTACAAAAGACGCGCAAGGCTCTATATAGCAATACACTAAGAAATCTCGTGATAGTAGCTTTTGGCTGTAGGCGTACAGCCTTATCTTTATAATCTCAATTTTTATGGTTGGGTGGCTCAACCCGCGACGTGGCTCATCCCGCGCACAGGCACGGTACTTAAAATGCTTTGCTTTAGCATCTTTCTTTTCTTGTTAATTGTGCATAGGCTGAGTAAAGAAACTATAAACTAGTTAGGCTAGCTGTTGCATGACGTCGAAATGGCGATAGAGAAGAAAGAGGCGGGAAAGGAGGAGTGGGCGTTCTATCGTCGCATGTATGGGTCAGAAAGCAAGGCGATGATGGTGCTGCTTCTTCAATTCGTCCGAGAGTTCCTGGAAGTGAAGCCTCAACATGACTACAGTTCTTACAGCGTCATGCAGCTAGTTAAGCCCTTTCTTAATTACTTCTACTACAACTCTTCTTTAACTGCCTAGCAGCCACAGACGCCTCTACAGCTACCTGCGCCGCTGCCTCGCTATACTTGATAGTGCCACCCTGCTAGATCTGCTTACGCTTACGTGATTTCTGCTTAGTTATCTCTGCTAATTACTCTTTAAGCTCGTAGTTACAAGCTGCAAGAAGCGTAGCCTAGTGCAGTATCTACTTAGCTTTTTTTATAAGCTACGTAAAGCTTTTACTAGCTCTAACTAGCAAATAAGTAAAAAAATCTCTTATAAGCTTTAACTAAAATCTGAATTTATAAGTATTACTAGGAGTTTCTAACTCCTACAGTGTTGTAAAGAGAAAAAGTTCTAGCAGAGTATACAGCTGTACTTTAAAGCAGTCTAACAGTATCTATGCATTAACAGAAATAAGTCTTAAAGCTGTAAAAGCTTTTTAATTTTTTTATAAACACGTTAAAAACCGCGTTTTGAAAGGCAAGAAAGAATCTTTTTTTATTAATATAAAAAACGTGTTTTTGTGCTAAGTCCTTAACGTGTTAAGAGTACTTACGCTTTAACAGCAAAAAACAGACTATATTAAGTAGCTAGAAGATGTATAATAAGTAAAGTAGTATGTAGAAAGTAAGAATTTCATTTTCTAAGCAGTAGTTCTTAAAGTTCTGATTAAAGTAGCTCTTGTAGCTGTTAAGAGTAAGTATCTTATGCTTTTCTACTCCATACGTCTTTATATACGCATTAAAATGCTTTAATTACTCTAGACTAAGCACGTTATTTATTTAGCTGTTTTTAAAAACTAACAGCCTCTAATTATAACCTGTTTCACCAGCGAGCAGCCCACCCCACCGAGCGGCCCACGAACACTAGCAAAGCGTACGCGCAGCGACGTAGCTTAGTACTACAACATATTTTTTATACTCTTGGAACAGTATAGTATTATTTAGAAGCATTGCTATTATTTATATTCTTAATTTCTACCTTGCACGTACAAGAGTTATGCCTAATCTTGCCGCAACGGCCGCAGCGTCGCCCTGCGCACACTCTCTTCGCCGGCTCCTTACTCTCCTCACGACTGCTACCCTCCTTTTTAGCAATTAAGTCTAATACCTTGCTAACTATAAGTGTCTCCTCTGCCTGTACGTAGCGTCTCTTACAACTCTTATGCTTAGTAAGCGTCTTTATTGCGTCTTAAAGGCGCCTTATCTTTATGCGTATTAACACTATCTTATAAGCTATCTACTACGCGCCTTTTGTTAGCTATTATACCTACTTGTTAAGTAAACTTGCTAGAGACTTTTAATAGATTTACATTTTATTTTAAATTAGTATTAATTATGTCTCTATTTCTTTAGTGTTGTGCGGTGTTTTTGCCTCCTAAGCAGCGTTATCTTACTATAGTAGAGTTTGCGTACGCAACTACACATCTAGCTTTAATAACACAGCTTATAGATTATGTAAATATAATCTAGCACCTTAAAACCTTGCATAAGTATTCTCTCTTGTAAATACTTTCTTAAAAGCTACTTTAAAGGCTAGTAAGAAAGTCTGTTTATTAATACAGTAGATACAATTACGTGCTAAGGCTAAAATCTTATTATTATACGTGCGCTTTAACAGCGAGAAGCAGGCAACGTTAAGCAGCTATAAGAGGTGCGACGAATGTAGAGGCATATAGAGAGTAATAATCTTCTTCTCTTTATAGTAATTTAAAAATCTATTAAGTAATAGCTCTTATAGCTATTAATAATAAGCAGCTTATACGCTTCTATAGGCCTTGTATAAGATTTAAAGTATTTAAGCTAAGTAAGCGCTAAATTATTATTTTTCTACCTTATTAGGCTTACTTAAATAACCTAGTTGTATAAGAAGTCTTTAGTGAACTAGTTAGAAATAAGAACCTTGCTAGCAAAGATAAAGAAAAGTAAGATAATACGCTTTATTACGCTAACGCCTTATATTAACGTAGTCTACTCGCAATTACTAAGCTAAAGCTTCTTTACTTTCTTAAGCTTATCTATGCCTATTACTATAAGTTGCAACAATATCTTGCCTATTAAGAAGCTAGACTTATTAAAGTTGTACATATTGTTATCTATAATGCTATACTTCGCCTTTATGTTCTAAACTAGCATAAACTAAGGCTTAATAATTACTAAGTCCTTACAGAGAGCTCGCTAGTAATTATATAAATAGCTCTAGCGCGTGCGCAGCTTAGGTATACACTAGATAAACTTATTAACCTAGTTCTTGCTAATAGACTTAACGCTGTGATTACGTAGTAATCTATTAGCTATATCTTATACGTGTAGCTTTAAGGGCAGTACTCTATATAAATTCTTATTAAGTATACGTTGTATAATTACCTCTTCTTCTAGCTTTGTTAGGCTCTTTAAGTTTAGCTTGCAGTCGCGTCTAGAGGGCTTCCTATTGCGTTGCTATCGTATCGTCGTCTTTAGGACTTTGTAGACTGCCTCTACACGCCGTAGGCTTAGAATTTAGTTACGTTTAACGTCTAAGAGGGCAAGCTGTACATTAACTTTAGTATAAGCCTTAAGAGGTTATAGTTATTTATTTTTTTAAAGGTGTCAAGGGTGGTGGTTGTTGTTGTAGTCAAAATGGGGTTCCAAAAAAGTGAAAAGCAGCTACCCTCTACTAATCAATCGCAAAAGTAAAAAAAAAAGATTGTGTGTAGTCAACGAGATTCGAACGGTGGGTGGATGAGTTCTGGGAGGAAAGCTCAGACCACCGAGCGATAATCAGGGTCAAAAAATTTGCTAAGGTACCAAAAAACGACACCAGTTGAAACGTGTCCGATGGCGATTGCCAGCCTATGGCTGACAGCAATTAAGCTAAGTACATCTTTCTAAGCCTATAACAACTTTTATAAAGCTAATTACTCTTATTTAAAAGCTAGTCTTATTAGATTTATACATATTGTCTTTAGCTTCAGCCTTTTAAGACAACCTTTTAATATAACTACATATTTTGTAGACACCTTTTTAGTAAAAAAAAGATTTATTACTAACAACAAGTATCTAGGCTCACGCCCCCTTGTTTAGTATTACTAGCACGCAATTAGTGTATCGCATGTTTAGATAGAAATAAAGAAAAGCAAGATAAAGACGCAAATTACCTCCTAACTTAACGCGCTCTATCCTGCCTATTCTTATTACTTTACTACTAGGCGCTCCTAGATAAAGTAAAGTAGTAACACTATTATTACCTTGCTTACTAACTTATAGACGCGATAATAGAAAGCCTACTTCTCCTTTCCTACATTTTTTTTCTTTATTACTAATTTAACATCTTGTAATAGCTATTTAAGCTAAGTTTTAGTCTCTGTACTTAGCTCTTATATAATAAACAAGAAGAAGGAGATACTAAAGCAATAAATCTTAAGTACTATGCTAGTATTAATAAATACTTTAGAGATTGTGTATTCCTTATATAACTAGCTAAATTAGGGCTTAATAATCTTTTTATATATAGAGATATCGTAGATAAGAGACTTATTTATGATTTTATAAACTTAGAAGTCTAGCTAAGTAGTTAAGTTTTAAAATACTTAATAAATTTAGGTGTCTATATAAGTAGTTTAAGTTAGACTAAATTAGGTGCTAGGTAGATAGTAGCAAAGGATGCTTTTTTAGAAGAGAGCCTAGAATAAGGAGATGCTCGCCTTAGAGGTTACACGCTATATTATAGTGTTGTATATTATATGCAAATTATTTGTATATAGTGCTGTTTAAAAAGTAAGAAGTAGTAGGTAAGAAGCAGCAGCTTTAGCTTTATAAAGTATTACAGGCTCCTGCTGCAATACGTACGTGTTCTTTCCCTCCTCTATTATATTATGTTGCAATCTTATTGTAATCCTACTGTAATCCTATTGCTAGCTATAGGCTGGCAATCGCTGTTAGACACGTTTCAACTAGTGTTATTTTTTAGTACCTTAGCAAATTTTTTCGACCCTAATTATCGCTTAGTAGTCTAAGCTTTCCTCCTAAAACTCATCTACCTACTGTTCGAATCTCGTTAACTATTCATAATCTTTTTTTTTAACTTTTGCGACTAATTAGTAGAGAGTAGCTGCTTTTCACTTTTTTAGAAACCCCATATTGACTACAACAACAACCACCACCTTTGACACCTTAAAAAATAAATACACATTGTCTTAGTAGGCACTACACTTAGCTATAGTTTTATTTATAAGCTTAAACTATGCGCTAATAATTTTTAGGTCTTCTTAAAGTATTCTCTGTTTATTCTTAGCCTAACTCAAGGCTGTTTTAAGCTTATCTAAGCGTGTTATAAAGCGCTTAGCCTAATGTTTACTAATAAGCTTACTACTCTGCTTACCTAGTAGTTTATTAGCTATATCTGCTACTTTGCAAAGCTAGGGCGGAAATCCTTATAAATCAAAGTTAAGAATATATTAAACTATTATCTGCTTTTTAGTTGCAGTAAGCTTATATTGTCCATTGCAAGTTTTTAAAGGATGCGTAATTCTATAACATTAGTAAGTTAACGTTAAATAAAGTACGTTAAACGCAGTAGCAGCGCGTTAAAGGCTTTAAAATTAGTAACTATTAAAGGCGCTAAGAGTAAGTTAAATTCTACTTTCCTAGTTACTTAATTGTGCGTCTTGTTGTTGAGACATATCGTGTTAATATGGAGGAAGGTACTCTTGGCGGAAACTAACCCACGCGATAGGTTGACCCACGCGATAGGTTGACCCACGCGATGGTGGAATACGTTACCTTTCCTTGACGAAATAAGCCTCATTTAAGAGGGGGGTTTCTTTGCGAGGGGCTCCACCTCTGCTTATCTGTTGATTGAAAAAGGAAACCAGGCTCCCGGATAGGGAAGGGGTTCAAGTGAAAGTACCTACAATAGGAAGTTGGCGTGGGTAGAAGTCAAGTGATGGATCGCTTGCTAAAAATTCATGCATTGATTAGCTGTATAGTGATGCAATGACTAGATTTCGTGAGAAACTGTACCTACATGCTTAAATCCGCATCGAAGACCCATCTCTGGAGACAAGGCATACATACTACTATTTTTCCGTTTACAGTGTGCCATGCCGCCATAGGGTTTGAGGGACGCGTGATTGCAGAGATTATTGTCACGTAGCCTACAGACATCAAACCCAATAGAGAAACATGTTAGATAATATTAATTATCACGCCCAAACATGAGGCAACAAGTAAATGCATGTTGTATATTCTACGTAAGACTTGCTTCTGCTTCTTGACTAGGGAAGGCAGAAAACGAGGCCGGATTTTTCCGTAGGTCATCCACAGACATGTTCTTGCAACGTGAGCGTGAAACGAGTAGCGCTAAACAGGGCTACACGTTTCTTTACAATACCCGGGTGGAGAAATGCGCAAGACATGAAGTTTCAGTTGTCTTCTTCTGCTCAAACAGTTGAGCGCGACGCGCTTTCCGAGGATTCAGAGAGAGCGAGTATCGATCGTTTGGAAAGATGTTGCATAGGCATCCTCTTCCTAGTGACGAGTCCTTCTTTCTCCAAGTGCGATGTCGTGTGTTCATTCGCTGTCGCTCGGTACGTAGATGACATCGTCATCATGATCTAGAATACTGGGTTCACGGCGTCGCCCCATGCTCCTGCTGACTGGGGCAGTGCTCCTATCAATGAAGTTGTCGACGCCGTTCAGCACACCATCGAGAAGATTCAAAGACGGAAAGGTGTTCTCAATCATGCGTCGCGATCGCATCGGCTCAAACTCGTTGCGCGTAGAGGGCGACGCAGTTTGCGACTCTGTAGTTCTTGCCACCCTGGAGCTCCCCGTGAAGCTGTCGAGTCCGGAACTAAGGGTGCGTCGCTGTTGCGGGTGGTCACCGCCCCTCTGTTCCAGCAGAGCGTCCAGATTAGAAAGATCGTCTTCCGCTCCAATGAGGCCGTTATCGAAGGCTTCCAGGGTCTTGGCTATGATCTGATACATATTCTGTGCCATGATGGGAGGGAACGCATTTCCAATCTGCTTCGTGGCATCGCTCTTGGTTCCTGTAAACTTGTACACGTATGGGAAGCTCTGAAATAAGGACAGCTCGCGAGGTGTGAACTGGCGTTTCCCAGAGGGATGAGTTGCAGTTGTACCACCAGTTGTGATGCATCCCTTCAGAAATGTTCGCGGGTTGTAGGCGGGCCTGGGATCGGGAAACAGTTTCGGTTGGTGGTAGGGGTCGTTCATACCACGTCTGCCCTGGCGAGTAATGTGTGTAAGAGCTTCATCAATGTATACGAAAGGCTTGAGACCACTTCCTGTGGGACCGTGTGTGGGTTTTGGGAAGGGAGGAAGTGGTGTTCCTCGTCTATCATACGTTAGCATCGAGATCATAGATGCGTGGATTTGTACGGCGAACCTCGCAGCGATAATCAGCAAACGCTTCCGCTTCTGCACTAGACCATGTTGTGAGAGGTCTTGTATCTTGTAGCGGACATCATAGCCCGCACTACCAATGTCATATAGGAGCATGAGGAAGTTACGCTTGTGTTGCTCGTGAGTGGCGAGGCCAAACGTCTGCTCCAGCGTTCCGACACGGGGTTTCACTTTCTTCAGGATGGGACCGACGGTGTAAATGGCCTCGTAGTTTGCTTGGTCGTTAGGACCATTAGTAGTGCTGATGGATGTTAGTGGATACACTTATCACATAAAGGGTTTCTTACTGCGCAGGACTCCAATAACAACATGGCGGCGAGAGATGTAGAACATCGACCTTCCAGTTTTCTTTGCTAATATCCTTTGGCGGGAAGTCATGCGCACTCATCTTCAAAGCGTACGCACTAGGATGGTTCAGGCTATATGACTCTAGTGCGCGTTCGTCATTGTCGAGACCCCATTGAATATAGTAACCGGCCTGGGCAGCGCCTTGAGATGCACCTCCAGCTCCACAGAACACGTCACCGAAGACTAGGCGACTCTGCTTCAGGAGGTTTTCGGTCTTCCGCTTTGACGGCTCATGTTCGAGAGTCTTGAAGCTAGGAGAGTCGTCGCGTGCACGCCGCTTCCTTGCAGATGGCTCTTTGCTCACAAGAACGCAATCGTCCTCCTCAATGTCTTCTACAGAGATTGATGTTTCGCGTGAAAGACCGGCAGCTGAATTTTGGACTGGCAGCTCAGTCACATCTGCCTCTTGGGTGTATAGATGACGAATGATGCCACCGTATGGTTTGTTCTTGCCTCCGCTGATATAGAGGATGTTGACGACACGGCAAGCCAGCCGACCTCCGTGGAAGATCTGCCGCTTGATATCTTCGTTGCTCATACAAGTAGGATATGCAGCACGGCCATCAGTTCGGAAGCTCAAAAAAGGGTATGGCTTGTTAGTAAGTGTGCACTCGCGCACCCGTTTGACCTCGCCGGTGTCTACGTCTACCAAACCAGCAACAAAAGGCGAACGGTTGTCATTTTCGTCAAGACGTAGCACCATTCCAAGCTCATTCAACCTCCCTATCGGAGGGTTAGTACAAGTCCTTAAGCCTGTGTCGATCACACTTACAATCAAAAACTTGACCAAGATACTTAGTGCGCCGCAGTCGATAACCTCGGAGCCGGACTTCATCTGTCTGCATATTCGCGATGATAACTTTGATGCGAAGGAAATCTCCACTATGCATAGCTTCTGGTTCTTGTATCGACTGATCCTTCAGCTCTACTGTATCGCCAGGTTTGATGACTGTGCCTGTATCCAGCTTGTACCGCTGGATCGCGATATCTGGCAGAGCAAGAGAATCGTTAGACGGAGGGTCGTACGCCCGGGCTTGTCTGTTGTTGGAGGATGTGCTAGATGTCGTGGCAGACACCTCGCGGGGGTTGGTCGCGACCACCTCAAAGTCGGATTCGGAGTCTGCAGCTTAAACGTAAATCAATGAGTTCCATTTGAAACAAGAAGTAGTGACGCACCATAGTCGAGAAGCTCGAGATCGCTGTCATCATTGTTCCAGCTCTCGTTGTCCTCGTCAGATACGACGTAGGGACGCGTCGCCGACATAGTAGCTGCCAGAGTGCTGTTATTAAACATCAGTAACGCGAAGGTGAAAATCAAAGTAGAAGGAGCGACGCGCAACGTGAATGTGAGCGACTTACTTGAACTTTTTCTCTTTCAGCGAATAACTTCTAGGCGATTGCAACGAAAGAAAGAGCTATTGCGGATTGCGAATGACCCTATAGCTAGGGCGTGCAGCAAGTAGAGGTGGATTCGTGGAGTCTAGCAGTGGAAGCTGAAGTAAACACGGTGATCTAAATACTATCAAAGAGGCCAAAGCGGTAAGCTGGCGATTTCGCGGTGAAGGTGAGTTTTCCAGGCACTTGGGGGGTGAGGGATGGCTGGCATTGAGCTGGCATTGTCGTAGGTGGCATTATTGTAAGTGAGTGGCTCGCGCGAGCAAATTTTGTGCATAGTCAACGAAGGCCTAGGTGAAGTAAGAATTAGACAATCGTGGTGAAGGAGAGCAACGGTTGCTATTAACAAAGGAACGACATGTGAGAAGATGGCGCATTTGAATTGTTCAAGTTGATGGAGGAAGAGGACAACGGAAAGACGCGCGGTACAGCAAGACGAAGGTACCTAGGATGAATCGCACTTGGAGGATGAATCATGATATAATCCGCCAAACCTATCTATACAAGGGCGCCAATCCCAAACCTCAAACAGTCGATCCTTGGCAGATCTCATCGGATGGTCTTCTGCACAAACTCTTTCTCCAACCGTCCGACCTCCTGCTTGAAGGTCTCAACCTCTTTCCAGCAGTCCAGCGGTCGTCGGTCGTGCGTCCTCAGACATGAGACAACAGCCTCCTTGGCCTTGGAGACGCCGGCATCGGCCTGCTCCAACTTCTTCCTTTGTTCAAGCTTCGCCTTCAGCTGCTCGATCTCCTTGGTGACACTGTCCCTGCTCATGTCCTTTTGTCGTTGCTTCTCGGCGAGGGTCGAGCTGCTGGATGTCGCATCCTGGATCTTCTCCACAAGGGAGGCCTCGTCGGATTGCTGGGTCTCTCCGGAGAGGGTTTCGCTGAACTTTGAGAAATTTTGGGCTTCTTGCTCACGCAGCTTCTCGAGCTCGGCGGTGAGGCGTTCCTGGTACTGGAGTTCTTGCTGTCTTGATCGCGCCGAGTCTGTCTACGCCGTGTTAGGCCCAATTCACCCGTTCCAGCAAAACAAAACAAAACAACCTACAAAAGTGTTCTTCTGTAGCGACCCGACGAGTTCATTGGAGAAGCTGTAGGGGTGATCTCTGCGCGCAAATCATCAGCACACGAAGTCACCTTTCCGTTGCATATCTCTTCTGAGGGGCTGGAGCCATTGGTGGTGGTGACTGCGACGTACGAGGAGAAGACGTGTTGCTTGACCTCTGACGAGGGTTTTGAGTTCTCGGCGCCCATGGTTGCGGTGGTGGGGATTGGGGGATCTCGAGAGCGATGATGCTGTTCCTGCAAGAAGTCGGAGCTGACGGCTTGGCCGACGAAAGCACGCTAGGAAACACCAAACTCGCCTGCAAGCGATCCGAGGGCGCGCCAGGAACCACCCGAAAGTATCCCCTCTTGTTTGTTTGTAGAATGTGCACATTATTGCTTGACAATTGACAATTGACAATTGACAATTCACAAACATCCGCGAGAACAACACTCGAGCGCCTCGCTAGTCTCACTGCGACATTAACCGACTCGCATCAGTATCAGCTGCAACCTACGCCTACACCACAACAACCAACTCGACCCCTCTCTTCCCGCGATGCAGTCTTCGTTGAACAACTGGCTGAAGAAGCCAAGTCTGGATAACCAACCTGGACAAGCTCCAAATGCTCCCCTACTTGCATCGCCACGCACGAATCGACCACCGCCTCCCCCAAAGTCAGCTTCTGCACCCACGCGTGCTCCCTCCAACACCACGCCTGCACCCTCAGCAATGGAGAACTGGAACGACATACCCGACGACTTCCTCCAAGCACCCTCAAGACCGCGGTCGAAGAAGAGCCCTCGTCCTTCTCGAGCAGCCACGCCGGCCATCTCGCGCATACCTTCACCCATCTCTCTCTCGACTCAGCAACCGGCCATTCCGCAGCTCTTCGCCCTTCGTCCTCTACCGCCCAATGTCCAACTCGTGCCCCTCACCGAAGAATTGCTACCAGCATTCAAGCGCTTGAACACCCTCACTTTACCTATCTCCTACCCAGAGACCTTCTACAAGGAGACCATGACCGACCCACACCACAGCATCACCCTTGTGACAGTGTGGCACTCTTCACCCAGCAATGGCAATTCGGCATCGCCTGTAGAGAAGCCGAACCTCGTTGGTGCCGTCCGGTGCCGCATACTCCCTTCCTCGCAATTATACATTTCCACCATTGGCGTTCTGGCTCCCTATCGCTCCCACGGCATTGCCATGCATCTCTTACAAGCGGTAGTGAAGAAAGCCGTCGAGCTCCACAATGTGCGCTGTGTCACGGCGCACGTCTGGGAGGCCAACGAGGAAGGCATGGAATGGTACAAGAAGCGGAACTTTGAGATCCTGGAGAGAGAAGAGGGATACTACAGGAAGCTGAGGCCACAGGGTGCTTTCCTCGTGAGGAAATGGATTGGCGTTGGAGATCTTCTGGGAAGTGACACCCTGAAACAGAAAGGAGCAGACGGTGAATGATCAGGGCATCAGGGCATCACCAAGGTACCTCGGACAGCGACTACCGTTCATCCTTATCGATGTGCCTTTAGCGCATTGCTGGTGTCACTCGCCTAGAGCGTTCTCGAGCAGTGTGCACCCCATCATCTGGTTCAGCGGGTGGCGCCTCACCTCTTCCGCCCCCCTTTTACCCGCTCCTGGATTACGGTACGATTCTGCGATCACCCCCAGCGTCACTCGGGTTCCCCGTAACGTGTTCCGGCTACCAGTTTCACTGCATGTGTCAAGCAATCTAAACTCTCGCGATATGAAAAGTGACACAAGCCGTAACCATCTTGAATGGCATGCAAGTTTATTGGTCGAACAAAGGCCAACTGGGTATCAATTTGCGGCTAAAACACATCCCCGTCTATAGGCGTCGCCATGGATAAGAATAACATCAAGATCAGTCGCAAAGTATCTCGGAACGCAGCCGAGCCTCGACTCATGGTCCGCGCAAGGATAGATGTTACAAAATTGTAGCTACGCGTTATGGGCCATCTTCAAGAAGAAGTTTGCAATATACAACGTCGAATATGGACATATCCATAGTTGGAAACATCTTCATTCTTGTCCGGCTCCAACAAATGTGCTGTTATGAGTGATTGTCCACCTCTGGCTGACAACATGTGTTCTCGTCATGCTCGACATTGCCTGTACCGTGACTATGGCACACAAACTCGCTAGCCACAATATATGCAAATGCAAGAACAGATTACGATGGCCTCGTATTTGAGCTTGGCCCTAGCTAGACTACTGTTTACAGTGAAGCCGCGGGCATCTAGAGCTGTAGCTGCGAAGCAGCCATTGAGCCTGGCGTTGACCTGTTGGACTTGCACAGACTAGCAGCATAAGCCTGTGGCTATAAGATGTCGTCGAAGTTTCATCCAAACTCGAGCTCACAGCTGGAGCATCATTGTCTGTTCATCGGATCACCATGCAGCTCACTACACTTGCACTTGTGGCGACAAGCCTCTCGATAGTGTGCCTTGCGGTACTTATCTCGCTATCAGTGTAAGTATCTCATACTGATATACCAATAGGCACCGGCGAACAACAACGTTGCCCTTGAGCCGCGCCAGACGTACATCATAACATGCATCAAGAGTCGTTGCACCGACAATATTAGCCGACCTACACCGGGTGTTCCAGAGCCAACAACAAGCAAAATTACAACGACAACAAGCAAGAAGCCTGAACCGCCCAAGTCAAGCACCAAGCCAGAGCCAACAATCACAACCACTTCGAAGAAACCTGAACCACCCAAGTCGAGCACCAAGCCTGAGCCGACCACGACGAAAAAGCCAGAGCCGCCCAAAACAAGCCAGAAGCCAGAGCCAACACCCACTCCAACCAAGGTTAGCCACACATCAGTCAGTCATGATCTTTTTGTTGTGACTCTTTCTAACTTTCTTAGACAACTATCAAGACGACCACAAAGTCGGCAGAGAAGCCCACGAAGACCACTACTGAAGAAGTTGGCCCAAGCAGCACTTTATGCCCCGTCCCCGTCTACTACAAATGCGGAGGTTGGGATGACGGTGTGCCTTGGACAGGCTGCACAGTGTGTGTCAAAGGAGCAAAGTGCGTGGTGCAGAACGGTATGTGGAGACTGATCCAACTCACCTCCTATGTCATGAAGCTGATTTTCGATAGAATGGTACTCGCAGTGTGTCGCAGACGACGACAGTCTCATAGAGGAAGAGTGAGGTGGACCAACTTCCGCACATGTATAGATCAAGGAGTGCTGCAAACATCTTTGCGTCAACATCTGCCCAGGCATCGTCAGACTGGCCGCAATTTCAACTTGTACATCAAATATTAGACCCCACGCCCAGCTCCTGCTGTCGCACAAAACGCTCATTCTCTTTGCATGAGTAACCACGCTCACTATATTACCAATCTGGTCTTTCACCCAAATTTCCCGAGCAAGGTGATGATCAAGGCTTACTATGCGCGTCGAAGCATGACAAGGCGCGCAAAGCGGACATGGTGGGTGGGGTAGCTTCAGAATCAGCAAGTCCATGGCACGCCCCACCATGGCTAAATAATTTCCCATACGAACGTCATACATACGAACTGAGCTCCACTAGCTGCCGCATACCGGTCGTTCAGACATCAATTCACGCCTTCTCTGTACTTTGTTTGCTTCGTGATTCATCTCATCTCACCTCCTGCACGCGTAACATCACCAGATACCCAATTGACCCAATTCCTCTGCGGATCGCGACAGAAACCATGCCCGATCCCCGTGTCTTCATAATCCGCCACGGCGAAACAGAATGGTCGCTCAACGGACGCCACACAGGAGTCTCCGACATTCCACTTACAGAAAACGGCGAAAAGCGTGTAAATGCCACGGGCAAAGCGCTCGTAGGCGACGATAGATTGATCGTCCCGAGTAACCTAGCGCACATGTACGTTCTGAGCTCCCGGAAGCGAACCTCTAGAGACAGTAGAAGATATAAAACAAAAACAAAAAGATACAAACCCCCTAACATGAAAATCTACAGCTACGTCTCCCCTCGCACGCGCGCCCAACGCACCCTCGAACTCCTCAATCTAGGCTGCAAAGAACGCTACCCCTGGCACGACTCTTCACAACCTCACACACCAGACATCCGCACACACGCTACGATTGAAGTTACAGAAGCAGTCCGAGAATGGGACTACGGCGCCTACGAAGGCCGCGTCACGTCTGAAATCAGGCAAGACCGCGAGAAACGGGGTTTAGGCTCAGACTGGGATATCTGGAAAGACGGGTGCGAAGACGGCGAAAGTCCCGAAGACGTTACGGAGAGGCTGGATAAGTTGATACATGAGTTGAGGGACAAGTATCACAAAGGCAGGTTTGGCAAGCATGGGAAACCGAATGATGTGTTGATTGTGGCGCATGGTCATATTTTGAGGGCTTTTGCGGCGAGGTGGGTGGGGAAGAAGTTGGAGGAGAATCCTAGTCTGATTCTAGAGGCGGGTGGTGTGGGGACGCTAAGTTACGAACACCATAGTCTTGAGGAGCCGGCAATATTGCTGGGTGGTGCGTTTGTGGTGGATGTTGTGGAGAAGGAACAAGAGGAGCAGGAGAAGAGGAGCTAGATGCGCGTTGAGTGTGAGAGGGATGAGAGGGGGGCTGAAGGTATTCGCAGCATCGCACATCACACTACACATCGATTAGCAGGTATGTGGGGTTCGTTTATTGCATCCATTGTCGTGATCCTATTCATCTTTTCTCAATTCTGCACATGTCATCAAGCTACTGCAACAGCAGCTCTCGGCATCACCATCTGATAGTCCTTGCTCTTCTGTCTAGCATCCAACGCGAGCTTCTCCTTATTCTTGATCACCCACAGTCCAAACTCACGCACCGCGAAAGCGTTCATGAGGCTATCTCTACCATACTCTGGGTCGCTTTTGAGACCGATGGCGGGATAGTTGCGGCACAGACTGTCCAATGCTAGCTGCGCCTTGCTGAGTGGACCCTCAGCAGCCTTCTCGACGACCTTGGCCATGTCGACGGCACGTCCATGGATCATGCGCAGTGAATCGAGATCTGAGCGCAGATTGTGGCCGACGACGATAGTCTCCTTGTCGACAAATCTGTACAGTGCGTCCCGTGCTGCCGCCCAACCCTTGAAGACCTTGTATCCAGCTTTCCGAGCTGCTTCCATATCCTTCCAGCTGAACAAGCCGGTGACCGTAGATCGCCAGTCCGAGACTTCCGCATGTGGATCTGTGCATACGAGGTGGTTCATGAGGATGCGGCAGGTGATCAGGTCGACAGCTGCGATTTTGACGATTTCTTGACGACCACCTTCAAGCACGACTTTGCTGCATGCGAGTGCGATGACACCTAGACCAGGCTTTGCTGGGTTATGTGCGGGAGAGAGTCTAAAGTCGCTAGACGAATACTCGGCTTTGTAGTCGTCCTTGAAGGCTTTTGGAGCCGGTACGTATTCGCCTTGCAAGATCTTAGGAAGGTGACACATCGTATCGAACATTGCGACCACCTCGTGCTGCCTGGCCACGCCGATACGAGTCCAGGGAATGTCGCAGACGTTGATCTTACCGTCGTGATGAATAAAGATGTCAGATTGGATCAGAAGCCGCAGGCTCTTAGCTTGGATGTGTTTAGCCTGATCCAACTCAGCAGCACCGCCCATGTTCATACTGGCGGGCATCGGGACTGGCTGTTGAAGTGGCACGTGAGGTAGCATGCGAGGTCGTGTTGGCATGGGACGAGCGAAATGAGGGGGCTGCGGTGATGCTACATGCGTCGTACGATGGACGGGAGGCGCCACTCGGGGTAGGGGAGGTGCTGTTCGAGGAGCAGAAGGGGACGCACGTGGGGCAAGACGTCCTCGTTGACCGCCACGACTGCGAGACGATGCGGAAGGCTGCTGCAACTGGCCCTCTTGCCTCAATCGATCTCGCTCGCGGTTGCTGAGCATCCACGAGGCTCGCCCAGTTAGATTCAATGCCTGACCACCAACACCGTGGGCATCAGTCTTGTGTTGTCTGAGGCCAGCTTCCGATTTGAAAGACCGACTGCAGCTGTTGGCGTTGCAGATGAAGGTGGCCGACTCACTTTTTGGAGCAGGCGAGGTGGAAGAGGAGGGCTGTACTCGGAGTGTAGGTGTAGGAGTAGGAATCTGGCGCATGTGATGTACGACGACCGGAGCATTGAGACCTGATATGGTGGCCTGGGGCACCTTAGGCGTCTTTGTAGCCGACGGAACAGGCGTGCAACCTAGCATGTGGTTGTTGTAGTGTCCCATTGAGTTGAACATTCGCTTGCAGTCATGGCACTTGACTCCGATGTCGCTGTCGATAGTACCGGCTTCTGATGATGCAGAGAAGTCCTCGTAGGTGGGTATGATGGGTGTTTCATTCTTGGGTTTGTCAAGGTCAACATACCCCTGGGTAGCTACAGCAGGTGCGGCTGAATGCTTTGGAGGAGTGTGCCTCCAGTCGGCGCAGTCAGATGCCATGTTGCTGCGATGGTTGTTGAACTGGCTCTGGGTCACGAAGGTCTCCCCACAACGATTGCAAGTGACTGCCATGTCGGTTTTCCCTGCGAGGACTTTCAGGCTCTCATTCAGCGGTTTGGGGGGAGCTGACTGTGGAGTACCGTGGCGACTCTGGATCTGATGGAGCTCGAGCGCATGAGAGTCGCCGAAATACCAGCCGCAGGCGGCACAGGCGAGTTTTTCGCTGCTGATGTCAACGTGGTTGGCAGTGTGGTGGTGGAGATCAGCTTTAGTGGTGAACGATAGCTCGCAGATGGCGCAGTGATACGATGGCTCAGTGCTTCCCTGGCGCGTCATGGCCGGTGAGGCAGCCACTAGAAGCCGCCCTGTTTGTTTTGTTTGTTTTGCGTGAGGTGACTTGGCCGCTCAGGCTCTGTTTGTGGCGTCAAATACTGCCTGGAAGGAAGGCACGACGGGCACGGACTGGTGGCAGTCGCCATGTCACGTGGGCGTGGGTGAGCGTGCCGGAAGCTGCTGCGACTCGCCCTGATTGTACGGAGGAATGAATGGCCGTCGTCGTAGTCTCTCTTGCACTCACAAACTTGGACGTGATACATCAGGCTGGCTATCTTCGGGCATTGCGACCTATGTGGACAACATGTTCGCGATACCGAGAAGGATCTTGTAGCTAAAGTCCACCAGCATATTGCACCGACCGCTCGCCGGAAGTACTCGGCTGATCAATTCCACTTACGCGTCTTTTTTTGTATCTGGGTCTTGGAGAATGAGGTTGGTGTACATGGACCAATTCCAAATCTGCAGTAGACTATGTCACAAAGCGTGTGGGGAACGAATATGCAGAAACCGATACGAGAGGAAAATTAGGACCCATAATCAGGCTGTGAGTGCAAAGTCTTCTTCGTCTAGCCTGTCGAAAACCCTAACATGTTAATTCCCGCTCATCCAAACCAGATATACGTCTCACTCAAAAAGCGTGCTCAGAGAACTCGGTTGCGCCACGACATGACGCATTCAAGCGCTCTTGTTCCCAGGTAAAGCGACCACGGCGGGTGGTAAAAGTCATGGGCAGATTGCGCAAGCTCAGTCTCGGCTTGGTGAGCCCTATCCATGTGGCATCACACCTGGATGGATACAGGCACAGTGTTCAGAGTTGGCAGGGACAAGGCCACGGCTGTCAGTAGTCGCGATAACGCAGTGCGGCCATCTGCCCCGCGGGATAGTGCGGATGGCGAAGTCGATTTGATGGGCGTGAGAGAGCTGCCACGCCTTGATGATTGGAGCAAGGAGTTGGAGAAAAGAGAAGGACTGCACAATTTTGTGGCGTTGACGCGCTACCATAGTACTGTCCAAATCTCAGCTGTGGGGCTCTGCGGGGTAGTTAGCGTTCTCTCCGCAAAATTGCTGGCTGCCACTAAGTGTACGCAATTCCGGGGATAGCGCATCATCTCTAGTACTCCTACACCACCAACAGTGGTGTTGTATCGCTTTTGTGAGCTAGAAACATGTGCAAAAGCTTCTTGAAGCTGCGATTTCTTCTACGGCGACTTGCGGAGGGGGATATTTTGGTGGGGTGGCCCGTGGAGTCGAGGCTGTTTCGTGCACTTGGGGGCTGCCTCTGTCTTCACAGGACGCAATGGCCAAAGTTACCTGTTGGTTGCGCACCTCTAGTAAAACTGTGCATCTTCCTTACGCCCACATCCTCGCTTTGATAACATCGAGTACGTCTGTCTGACGATGCAACCAGGCTAAACGCATCGGAGATGCATGAATATCCGCTGTTTTGGCCCTGCATCCTTCATACATGAGATAGGGTGCAAGCTCATTCGTACCGAGCCCAGACGTGCATTTGTCGACAAGGAATTCTCCAACATTGGCGCACAGAAACCGCTGGATTGCCGACCCCCTGTGGGGCTTCAGATGAATGAGAGTTGTGTGGGGTTAGCAGAGACCACATTTTGGGCA
This sequence comes from Alternaria sp. 'sect. Undifilum', assembly GCA_024321975.1. Taxonomy (NCBI): domain Eukaryota; kingdom Fungi; phylum Ascomycota; class Dothideomycetes; order Pleosporales; family Pleosporaceae; genus Alternaria; species Alternaria sp. 'sect. Undifilum'. Next base: position 5,834,943 of record JAJJZI010000006.1, read on the forward strand.
CTGAACCCCAGGAGGCGCACGCTGCCCCTGGTCATTTGTTTCGGCAGAGGTCGACGAAACCTAGGGACGTCGATCATTCATAACCCGCGTTGTCCCACGTTGTTGACACCTGCATTTAGCAACCATTCGTGGGGCTTTCAACTTTGCTTTTTGCTCCATCGTCATCTTTTTCGGACATCTTATTTAGCTTTGTGCGGGTACAACCGTCACCATGGGTTTCCTAGGTATCTTAGAGGACAAGCACCTTGCTAATGTACCCGCAACCGTCGTCCTCAGCGAGGAACAAAATACTCTCACCGTTTCTGAAGCGACTTCGGCGAACCTGAAGCGTGGCACTGGTAAAGATGCGGACGTTATCTTGATACCGCAACCGCAAGTCTTCCTAAGAGGGGTTGGGGGGTTATTGCATTTGTATCATGTATGATATGGCTGACACGACGTAGCTCCGAAGATCCCAATGATCCATTGAACTGGCCATACGCCAAGAAGATGGCCATCATGATCATCGTCTCCTACGGCTCCATACTCTACGCTGCCGTGCTATCTCCTCTTCTGTCACCCGCACTGGTCATCATTGCAGCAGACTATGGAAGAGATAGTGTATCAGACATCACAGTTTTGTCAGGATATATGCTGCTGGTGGCTGGAAGTGTCGGGCCTTTAGTCAGTGCGTTGTCAAGGAAGTACGGAAAGCGTTCTCAACTTTTGATTGCCTCGCTTTTTGGTCTGCTTGGAACTGTAGTTGGCAGTGCTGTGGACAGCTACGATGGCCTATTAGCTGGGCGTATCCTTCAAGGAGGTTCTGTGTACGTATGGTCTCATATTCAGGATGATGTGTGCTAACCTTTTACAGCTCCGCTTTCGAGTCCCTCGTAGTAGCCATGATTGGTGATCTCTTCTTCGTTCACCAGCGCGGTGGGTTCATGACACTCATTCAGTTCATATTGGGTGCCGCGTCCAACTTCTCTGCCATCATCATCGGACCCATTGCAACAAATCTCGGATGGCGTTATCTATTCCACATCCTCATTCCATTCACGGCTCTCGAGGTCATCCTCCTCTTCTTCTTCGTCCCGGAAACTACCTACATTCGTGATCATCGGTACGACATCGACGAGCTATCCAACGACAACCTTGCAGACCTTGCAGCGATCGAGAAACGACATGCTGGTGACGGCGAGAAAGCCGAAAGCGACGAGATGATGGAGATTGAAACAGCGACCAGCTTACCGCCTGCCATGCGCCCAAAGAAGACTTTTGTACAGGAACTCGCCATCTTCACCGGGACCTACTCCGATGACAACCTTTTGCAACTCATCATCGCTCCCTTCGCCGTCTGCGCAAACGTGGCTGTGTTATGGATGGTTATAGTGACTGGAGGGCTCATTGCTTTCTTTGTCGCGCAATCTTACGTCATGGCTCAGATCTTCATGTTTCCTCCATACTCGCTCAGCGCAGCTGGTGTTGGCTACCTCTCCGTGGGGCCTTTCCTTGGTGGCCTCCTCGGATCGTTCCTCATTGGTGCGACATTCGACCCTCTTATCAAATGGTGTGCGAAGAAGAACAATGGAATCTACGAGCCTGAGTACCGCTTACTAGCTATGATTCCATCCATAACAACCGTCATCGGTCTATGCCTATTCGGTTACTTGGCCGAAAAAGGCGAATCATACTATGTAACAGCCTTCTTCCATGGCATGGATCTGTTCGGTATCGTCATAGCCGCAATCTCCGCATCATCTTATGTCCTGGATTCCTTCCGCGACATCAGCTCTGAAATCTTCATCATGAACATGGTGCTCAAGAACTACTTATTTTACGGCTTCTCCTACTTCATGAATGATTGGGCGACTGATGTTGGGCCTGCTAAGGTTTTCTACACCTTTGCAGGTATTGCTGGTGGCATGATCATTACGACTCCTGTGTTCTTTTTCTGGGGTAAGAAGTACAGAAGCTACTGGCACAGGCATAACCTCTTGCAGAAGTGGGGTATTGCGACTCACGCGGAGATTTAAGTGTGCTGAACTGGAAAGCTGACGAGGAGATTTCGGCCGATGCTATGGTAGTGTTAGCTTTCCGAAATTGTTCAATTGCCATCTATACTGTTTTCAGACCTTGCCATGCTTTGCTGTGTACTGCCGGAAGCTTTGAACCACCACTATATACATGGAGAGGCGAGATATGCCAAAGGCCTAGCGTGGCAGAGGACTTACCTATTGCTTTGATAGTAACCAGCAAGATACCATCTTGGAGTCCGATACTGAGAAAATACATGCAAAGTACGCGCCAGTTTCACGCACTCGAGCCTGTTGTACCAATCTCGGGTCACTAAGCTAGAGTTTTTCAGACCAGCTTCCCTAAACAACCATCAAAGTTGTGATTGGTTGCGGTGTCAAGCATCGAGTAAGAGCGAAGCATGTCCAGAATTAGACCGTCGTGCTTGCAATGTAGGCCTTGGCACAGCACAGCAGCGTAAACTGTGTTACAATCCCGCATGAGTCTACTAGCAGCAGCTGAAAAGTGAAAGGTAAATCCGAACAACTGAACTGTATGAACAAGCATGCATAGCGCCATTACACAGCGTTCGCTCGCTCCGACGCAGCGTTGCGATTGGACGGATGTTTCGAATCGTATCCTGCAGGTAAGATAAGATAAATTGCCGCGCTCCAGCGTAGCCAACAGAATGGAGTACGATAATCGATCTTCAACCGGTGAGACCACCAAAGGTGAGTAGGGGCGGTATACTTGAAATTTATCACACGCTTCGGCACATGTTCATACAGGACTATGAACGCGTCCCCATCCGACATGGCCAGTTGTGGATAATTCAGCAGCTTTTGATATAGCAAGCATCTCATGTCATCCTGATTGGCCGCCTCGAGAAGGGATCACTGTACTGCATTAAGGGTACGCGCGCTTGGTTCGTCCGAACACACGTTGCCTGCTGCAAAGCGATATGATATAGCAAGATCTACGTCGCCACACTTCTCGAAGACGCCGGAAGCGCCACCAGACATATCAAGACGCCCAAGACATCATCCAAGCGCTCAGCGTGTACACCGTTCACGACGTCGGGCTGGCGACATCGTGGCAACTTAGCACGTCTGATTAGAGTTGCAGCCACTAACCCCCACTACACGTAGTTGAGCGCGTAAACAGTCTGGAAAGTGAGCGCACCTGAAGATCCGGCAAGTTGGGTTATCGATACTTGGACTAATCTGATCGCACTGGGCAAATGAGGGTCGTAGGGCTGGCGGTTACGCATCGTCCATGTACGTTGACGTGCGGGGCGGCCTCCAGGGCGGCCTTTGGGCGCCTAACAGTTGCGAGGTGCTGGAATCTGTGTTTGTTTGTTTGTATGGAGAGACATACGACTGGTCTGGTCTTGGGTCGCTTTGCATCATCTAAGGGTCATGCATGGTGAAGAGTCTGAGTATGAGGGTATGACTGTATCACAGTGAGCGTCTATTTCCAAGGATGAATGCGCCAGACCGATGCCAGATTGTGACTGCTTCGTGCTTGTTTGGCAAATCCAAGCTCAAAACCGAGCCGTGGCCGACTTTGAGAAAGAGGGGATCCACTCTAGCCTAGAGATGGGACGGGAAGAAAGGGTGAACCGACCCACGCCGTGCGACTAGATCCTTGACCGACTCTCTTCCATCAGCCTTTCAAGCGACTTACCGGGCTTCAACGCTCGTACATGCCGTAGTTCAATTCATGGTGTCAAGTGTCGGATGAATTATTCCAATTTAACGGGGGACGGGCTTGGGAATCCTCTGCAGGCCACCAAAAGCTTGACTATATAAGCTAGGTTTCTTTCGGATGGCCGGCGCTTAAAGCCTCGATCGACTGCCAGTCAAAGCTTCGAAACACCAATGCACCCTGCTCCACAATCCTGCATTTCCCATTTCCATGCATGGCTGCTAGTCCACCCAGCAAGCGTCTCAGGGCATTAGGGCTTCAATCCTCCGATTCGCTCAATTCACGGTCATGCGAACGAAAGGCCAGCCCGCTTTGGTCCGCCAGATGGTCCTGAGCTACCTAGGGGCGGAGACCCCCAAGTCTGTGATACGGCTGCGAGATGTGTCTTGGTACCTCCGCTAACACGCCATGTCACTAGACTGGTGAGCAGAATGCTCTGGTCCCAAGATGATAAACTGTCTGACATCAGACGGAAGACCGGCATGGAAGGGACTGGGACGTTAACGCGGTGCAACAACCCCAGGGCTATCTCAAGACGAAGAGCATGTCAGAAACGGCCAGAGATCGAATGGCAATGTCCGCTGCACCCAAGAGCGCCTCCCGCTCGAAGGGGATGACCAAGGCCGGTCCGCTTCCTTGACGGACCACTACTCGCCAGTCACAGCGCCGATCCTGCATGATGCGCAGTGCGGCGATAGCAGCAGGTCCTCCGATAATCTGATATGTGTATTGCTGCAGCCGGCGAATGTGACGGCGCTTTGGGTTCGTCGTTTCTCTTTAGGGGTCCCCGGTTCGACACGCTATCACATCTTGGCCCAATAGCGTGGGTTCTGGTGAGCGGTTGAATATCATTTTCCATTTGCTGCCACGATACGACGGTTCTTACCCTTGCGAGTCACCCGCACTCCACTTGCGCATGGAACTTAAGGAACCGGACTGCTGCTCGCGCACGCTATCTGAACATAAGCATTCTGCGGTTGCACACTTTTTTGTTTATTCTTGCGCCGTCTACCAGCATCCATACTGAACCTTTCTCGCCGTATCGTGTGCTGGATTGAGCAGTGGATAAGTCCTCGCTACACAGGAACCTCTGCGCCACGGCACGACCACATCTCCGGATCGAGTTTCCGCTGCACCTTCACACGCATTGTCACGGTCAATCCTACGTTTTGGTACCCATGTAGGAACGGAGCCCCGGATGTTCATTAAGCCTCTGCTACCCCAAACCAAGATCCGTTGGCCTAGGACGCATTTCTGCCGTATTCCGACTTTTGCTGGCAGAAGTGTTTCACGATCACCACGCCAATTATTGCGAAAACAAACCCAACGACTCGAAAATGCCGGTTCTTCGGGAAGCTCTCGTAGAGCGGGCTGGTGTGGCCATGGAGCAGTTGGGCGTGGTATTGTCGCACGCCGAGCAAGACATTGTCGAACCCGTTTCGGCGTTATTACGACGTGTGAACATACCTTTCAACAACACAAGTCCGGCTGGCTTGATAGAAGCCAACACCGTGGACCCATGGAGCAAAAGCGGCAAATATGCGCTTGCATATGTCTACTTTTGTATACCTCTGCTTGTCGCCGCAGCCCTGATGCGATACTATCATCTATTCACGGATAAGATCCGGACAGCACTACATCAAGAAGAGGTATTACAGTCCTCAACGACATCCTCTCCCGACACAGATTACGAAATGTCAGTACTTGATACTGACAAGTCCACCATGAAGTTCTTTCCCCGTGAAGGCCCGCTACCCAGCGCGCCAAAACAACAATCAAGCGTTTCTTCTGTCGGGCTGATCAACAACATGGTGGCGTTTTTCCGCTTTGTCTTCTACCGGCCGATTCCACAGATCAGAATCAAGAAGGGATGGAGGCCAATTGTGTTTCCCTCTTTGGCTGTTGTTGTCATCGTGTTCCTAGCCCTACTCCTGGGAGTCCTTTACTGCACCCTTCCGCAACCACTGTTCTGGGACAGCATCGCTTATGGCTCACCTCCGTTGGCGGTTCGCGCGGGTATGATGGCTGTGGCATTGATGCCATGGATCGTGGCGCTTGCAACTAAAGCCAACCTTATTTCGATGGTGACGGGCATCAGCCATGAGCGATTGAACGTGTTGCACAGATGGGCGGCGTATGTCTGCCTTGTGTTGAGCATCTTGCACACTGTCCCTTTCTACATCACCCCAGTCTGGGAGAAGGGCGCACAGCAGGCTTTCCAGCAGCTGCTCCAGCAACAGAGCGGAATGTACGTCTACGGCACTGGTATGACTACCCTCTCTGATAACCAGACCTTGTACTGACAATTTTCAGGTATTGCAGCACTCGTGCCATTATGCTTCCTTTGCACGCACTCGATTGCGCCTCTCCGCCACCGAATCTACGAACTCTTCGTGGCGCTACACGTGCCTGTCGCCATCGTCTTCCTCGGAATGATGTTCTGGCATTGCAATAACTATCTTACGTCTTGGCACTACCTACTATCTACTCTGGGCATCTGGCTTCTTTCCTACTTCATGCGGCTGTTTTATCTGAACTGGACTCGTCCAAGTCAATTAGCATGGCTCATTGGCGATGAGGCCGCCGTGACTCTCATGCCAGAGAACGCCATCAAAATCACTATTCCAACCCGGATGCGGTGGAGACCTGGACAGTATGTCTACCTTCGCATGCCTGGTATTTCAGTATTCGAAAATCACCCCTTCACCATAGCTTCCTTGTGCAGCGAGGACTTTCCTTCTGAGTATGGGGAGGGCTACCGGGACATGGTTCTCGTCTTCCGGCCGTTTGGAGGTTTCACAAAAAAGGTCCTCCAGAACGCTCTCGACCACGGCCCATGGCACACATATCGTGCCTTTGTCGACGGCCCATACGGAGGTATGCAGCGGCGCATTGAAGCTTTCGATGACGTCGTGCTCGTTGCCGGAGGCAGTGGCATCACTGCCATTGTCTCGCAGCTGCTTTCTCTGATCAAAAAGATGCGCGATGGCAAAGCTGTCACACGTAAGATACATGTGATTTGGGCACTCAAGCGTCCCGAAACGATGGAGTGGTTCAAGGAAGAACTACGCATTTGCCGTGACTATGCGCCACCCGAGACAGTAGAATGCCAATTCTACATCACCGCTGCGAATCGCAACCCAGGCGGCGGACTTGTCAGCGCAAAGACACCCACCCGTCCAGTATCGCTGTACTTTCACGACAAGGTCAACGATGCTTTCCAGAACATCGCCGACAACCGCCTTTCGGGTATTTCCTCGAAGCGACACTCTGCTCTCATCCGCGACGAAGCACAAGGAGATCCGGAAAAGGAGTCTGAGCTGCGTCGCGAGAATGAAGATAGCATCACGGCGCTTCCACAGGCACACATGGTCCCCGTCAATAGGGTTCACCTCTCGCCACCACGCTCAAGCTACAACAGTGGGCGAAACTCTGCCGAATCAGCACACAGCTCGAACCCCGATCTCATAGCGCCTGCGCCACGCGGCCTTGCTGCCCGACGTCAAGAGCGCAACCTGTCCCTGGATATCAATCAAGCCGTCTCCTCGGGTTCCGGCGCGATAAATCCGGACATACTCCACAATCACACAGAAGGCGCGCAAGGCTTCGACTTTGGTTTCCCATCGACGCCCACTGAGTTCCAGAAAAATCTAATGCGTTTTGCATTTCTGCCTGCGGCCGTCAAGAAGAAGGATGGCTGGAGTACCGAGTATGGACGCCCGGATATACCATACCTGCTTAAGGGATTGAGCAAGAAGTTTGGGCGCAGAACGTGTGTGTTTGTTTGCGGACCACCTCCCATGCGCGTTAGTGTGAGCGAGACAATTGCGCAACTGCAGAGGAGTGTGTGGAGTGATAGTGGGCGGGATGAGATTTTCCTCCACGCCGAGAACTACGCCTTGTAAGGCATGGGTAGTACCTTTCTCTCTCTTTGTTTGTGCATAGCGTCGGATGGCTTGGTGTATATACCCCCTTTGTTTTCCTCTTTCCTACTTGTGTAAATAGATGATGATCGACGATTTCAATATCGGTCGCTTCTCCGTTGCTTGGCCGAAGGCTACAGTGGGCCTTGGATCAAGCAGTCTCCGTCTCAATGAAGAAGAAGCTTCAACACCAATATTGGAAGTGTGTTTCCGATGAACCTTCAGAGTGATTAAAACTTTCATGAGACGTTATGCCGGCATTCCTCGACCTGCTCACATCTTGTGAAACCTGCCATGCATTTCTGCCTCGGTAAGACGACATCCAGTAACGCCACGGAGATGGGCCGCGTGCCAGATCACCAACAGTGTAGAGATTGAGGCTTGATACGTGGTGTACTCGTTCAGCGGCACATGCTTGTCACGCTCTCATGCCATTGTCACCTTCTGCATCTGGTTCGCCCACGGTCGGCCAGGAGTACCCTACCCCTCGGCATGCGAGCTGGTGGGGTCGACATTCACCCATGAACCTCGCGGCACAATCAGTGCATCCTTGTCGCTGATTGTGGAGGGGGTGTGCGTGCGGAGACACCATCCCGCGCTCTAGTGGAAGCCAGAAGTTCAGTGCGGCACAGCGCTATAGTCGTACGGGCGCAAGAGCAAGCTGTCGTGGTTCAGCAGTCGGCGGGCGAGGAGATGATGGGCGTGCTGACCACTTGCTCGCTCATTGCGATACGCGCTGCGTCGCGGATAGAGACATGTGCAGCGGCGGCTGCGTACTGGCGCCTGGGGACGGCAGTACATAGGGCTGCAGCCGGCTAAGAGGAGGTGAGGGTGTGGGATAGATGGGCGTTCGCAGGCCTTTGCTTTTTGTTAAGATGCCTTTGGGCAGCCAGAATGGCCGCTTGGCGCATCTCACCCGCCTTTTCCATCCCAAACAACATCAGCTTGCATATTTCCCCTTCCTCCTCCACGCAGGCCTGCTGTAACGTTTCCCAACATTCGTAGCCAACTAGCAGCAATTGCTACGCCCAAATTCTATCCAGCCGTCGTACGTGCGGGAGCCAGGGCGCAGACTTCCCGATCGACCATGTTCTTAAGATAATTATGTGCACATGTCCGCCATCCCAGTGTCTGAACTGGGCCTCAACTCGAGCGAGAGCAGATATCTTCAGCAGCAAATCGCCGCCTCGCAGCAAGGCTCCAATTCGTCGCGCGCTGCTTCTCACGCCTCCAGCCAAGGCCGTCTCCTCCTGGATCCTTCTAGTTTGCAGGCGCTCAGCGCCCACTTTGACCGTCTGATGCACTCCATCCAGCAGCGCTGGCAGTATGTAAGTGTTTCTTGTTCATGTCTTCATGCAGTCTTGATTCTGCATCGTGTATTACTGACAATTGGCCAGCTCTCTCAACAGACACAAACAGCAACCCAAGTGCAGTACGACCGCGCAGGTAACGCCATGCAAATGGCCGACGCTGAAATCGCCCGCTTCCATGCCATCCTCCGTGAAATCGACGAACTGCAAGTAGAGTTTGACAAAGTCCGTCGCATTGGAGAGATTGTCAAGGGCTTCAAGTCACGCGTCGACCGCCTGGACCGGCGCATATGAACGCGATCCAGTATGCTAAGCCAGCATGTCTCCAGCACTACAAACTCCTTTACACGAACCGACCTACCTGCACTCCTTTACCATTACAAACAGACCTACCTTGTCCCCATGGACACGCGCGCACACACACACACACATTATACTTACTAAGACTGGAAAGCCTCACGGCATGCAAAACAATGGGTGATACCTGGGAGAGTGGGAAGCCTCACGGCTGATGGCGTTTTGGTTGCGTTTTGCTGGAGCTCTTTACTTTTGGTAATACCCAGGTCTGCTTTTGCCCTTGTTTCAGTTTGCTTCGTTCGTCGTACGCTTCTCGCGTCGTTTGTGTTACTTTGAATAGCTTCTTTTGGATCGTTACGTCTTGCCGCGAACTAGCTGTTGTACGTTGTTGTGGATCAACGCTGCACGACCCGATACCCTGTTCAGTCGCAATCTGTATGTTCCTCCCCTCAAGGCATTGCAACACACTGCCTTTGCATACCTCTACTTTCTTGATGAGTGATGTCCTCACCGCATCTTCATTGAAAAAACATTCACTGTTGCTATCGTATATCTTTGTCTAGCTGTCGCTGAGTCTTCTTCCTGACGGTAGAGAGCCATCGTGCTCTAATCGTAGGGATCTAATGCCTTAGTTTCTACTACTCAGTCTTGTCACACCAATTTAAACACTGGAACTTCACAACCCCATCGGGTACACAAACGGAAATCGCAGTCGCTCATCCCGAGATTTGAACAGAATATAGTATTTGATTGCGAGAACCACTTTAAGAACAATCACTTCATCGCCAAACAGACATGCATGTCTCTCAGGCCCCTCCATGAAGCACTAGTCTAGCTAGACGTGAGCTTGGTAACAGCTGCCATTTACTTTGTACCAGGTGTCTAGTACTTATTGTCTATTTTTAAGTCTTCGCCCTGGGCATTTTTTCTGCTTCCGTTTCATGTCGGCTTCATTAGGCGTGTAGGCCACAGTCTTTCAGATATCATCCGCGTCTTCTCCTCGTTTATTGTCAAACGCCATGTTTTCACCATGGTTATGCTCAAACTCACTCTGCGACCAACGCCAAATCCGTTACATCTATTACCCTGCGTATTGTGTTCTTACTGGAAGCTGGTATTAGCTATTGCTACTTTGTTATTTATCGAAGTATGTGCACACGTATACAACTAACTACAATGTTCCTCGCCCATCGAAACCCATCGACGCACCCTTCTATACAGCATGTCAAAGCCCCGTGCTAAACATCACCGCGCGCGAATCCGCCGTTCTTGTTATGCTTGCGCGTAACTCGGAAGTCAAAGGCGCGGTTTCCAGCGTAGGGTATTCGGATCGGGATGGCGGATTTTATTATGAGAGGTGGGGTGATGCGCCTGTGCATTCGTTAGCTGCTGCAATGTTGCTTGAGCCGAGGGAATGGCACCATTTCAGTGATTGGGGTTATGTGCATGATAGGCTACAGGTCTGTACGTTTGCGAGTAGTGAGGAGGAAAGAGCGAGGGGGGTGAAAGTACCGAGGATTGCGGGGGCTGGTGGAGTCCAAGGAAGAGAGGAGTTGGGTTGCAGATGTAAATGTGATGAGACGATTAGGGGTGTGGAGCCGGTTTGCTTGAATAGGGTCGGATTGACGACTGAATAGTCGTGAAATACTACAGGCAGTAGAGGTAGAGCTTGCCAAGTCGAATTTCCATATATACTCTTACCAAACGCTGCCTTTCTAGCTAGAGTTCATCTGACAACAAGTGATGGGTGTGTCTATTTTTCAGCTTATCCTAGCTCGAATGAGAGGAGACGGTGGGAGAGAGTAGACAATGCGTAACCGACTCGCCAGGCCATAATGTTTCAATGTTTAATAATTCGGGATCAAATCTCACGATGACTCGAGCGGGCGTACTGTGCAGTGTGCAGTGTGCAGTGTGCAGTGTGTGGTTGTCTGGGCACCGCCATTCTTCCTGCCAACACCGTGGCCATCTCGGCGCGGCACACTACACACTAGCATTCACCCTCTGCACGCAGCCTCGACTGGCTGGCCCCGTGACTGCGACTGCGACGGCGACGGCGACTGCGACGGTTCCCATGTGCTGCCTAACAGTGGAGTGAGGAGAGCACGCCCCACCAGCCACGCCCAAGCCCAACGGCCGAACACTCGAGCACTCGCCCGAACCACAGCCATTCCTCGCGCGAGCCCGCGAAACACGCCGCGATGCCGTCGATTCTCTCCGACGAGGACAAGCAGACGGTGAAGCGCACCGTGCCCAAGTCGGCCAACAAGATCCACACCGTCGCCGTCGCCAAGTTGTACATTGCCTACCCCGACAGGCACCGATGGACCTACACGGGCCTGCAGGGCGCCGTGGTGCTGGCCAACGACTTGGTCGGCAACACATTCTGGCTCAAGATGGTGGACATATCGGTAGGTGCGAGGGCAGCTACACGGCAGAACCCAAGACTGACGGATGCAGCCCCAAGGTCGCGGTGTGATTTGGGACCAGGAGATCTACGACACCTTCTCGTACAACCAGGACCGCGTCTTCTTCCACACCTTTGAGCTGGAGCATTGTCTAGCAGGCCTGTCGTTTGCCGACGAGAAGGAGGCCAAGACTTTCAAGAAGAAGCTCGACGACCGCGAAAAGAACGCCCACAAGAACACCAAGAACAAGCCATTCAGCGCATCCGCAGGAAGCAACGCGCCCGCGACGAATGGCAAGAGCGGTGGTGGACACGGCCACGGCCTGCTGGGAGGGCTCTTCGGACACCGCCATTCTTCCCAGCCTGGCCCCCCGCCAGCATCCATCATCCCACCCTCCAATGTTACATCGCCCGTGCAAAGCACCCACTCCACCGCGACTAGTGCTCGGAACTCCGCCATCGACACCACAGACCCATCATGGCAGCCGCTCTTGAAAGAACTGCTGGCTATGGGCATCACCGAGGATCAGATCGAAGAAAACGCCGATTTCATCAAGCTATACATTGAGCAGAGGAAGACGGAGGAGAAGCTCAAGGATGAGAACAACCAGCGCAAATCCAGAGCGCCTCCGCCTCCTCCACCGAGTGCGCCTCCCACAGCCGCATCTCTCAGCCCTCAGAACACTGGTGGTTCGAGGCGAGGACCTCCGCCAGCGCCTCCGCCAGCGCGAAGAACAAGGACAGACGCTGCTATCAATCGTAACTCTTCCGGAAGCCCTGCGCCGCCATCACCGCCGCGGGAAGCTTCACCATCCCCAGGGCCACCCAAACCTGTCTTCAGAGCGCCTCCGCCAATTGCGGAAGCAGGAAAGTTTGCAAATCTGCCTCCTGCACCACCAAACAGATCGCGGGCCCCATCGAATGCCGCCAACCCTGGGCCTCCACCGCCGCCACGCCCATCAAAGACACCCGTACCCGACGAAGAGAGGCCAGTGGGAGGCAAGTTCGGCGTGCCACCGCCCTTCACAGGCAACCGCGTACCCTCAGGCCCTCCACCACCACCCCCAAGTCGAGGGCCCGTACCACCACCTCCTTCAGCGAGAGATACTCCATCCGCGCCTCCTCCACTCCCTCCAAAGTCGTCGGCACCCACACCACCCCCTATTCACAACATACCACTGCCTCCTCCGCTACCACCGTCTTCGTCTCGACCTACACCAGCTCCGCCTTCAGGCGCGGCACCAGTTCCACCGCCTCTACCTCCAACAAGCAATGTAGCACCTCCACCTCCACCTCCACCCCCTCCGCCTATGCCGAACCGGTCGATTCCCCCTCCTCCACCGATGCCCAATAGCGGAGCACCACCGCCTCCTCCAATGCCAAATACGGGCGGACCACCGCCGCCGCCGCCGCCGCCTCCTCCTATGCCAAACACAGGCGCACCGCCGCCACCGCCCCCAATGCCTCCTGGTTCTGTACCTCCTCCACCGCCGCCCATGCCTTCACGAGACGCCGTGGCACCGCCTCCACCAGGACCTCCCCCGCCACCAGGTGGCGGTCCACCTCTACCCAAACCGTCGCCTGTACGAGATGGCTTGTTAGCGGACATTCGTGGAGGAGCGAGATTGAAGAAGGTTTCAGATTCGGAGAAGAAGGATCGCAGTGCAGTGGCAGTTCCTGGTGCGGAACCCGCTTCTGGTGGTGCTAGTGGCGCAGCTACACCTGGAGACGCTGGCTTGGCTGGAGCATTGGCCAGCGCTCTTGCAGCAAGGAAGTCTAAAGTTAGTCACAGTGGTAAGTACAGATCCATTTTCGTCACATTGGCTGTATGCTAACATGTCTACAGACGACGAGTCCGACAAGGACGACTGGTAAACAAAGGTAGCGCAAACATGCTCAAAACAGTCTCAACCCGACATGCCGAGTCGATCGTGGCTCTTTTTCTGACGCGGATATACCAGCTTGACGACGTGAAAACCGGGGAAAGAGTGATTTCAAGCTGTATCAGAGGGATGCATTGTGATCGGAGCAGCAAAAGGCAAATTCAAGAAGAGAACCACTCGGCCAACCAGAGTGAAAGTGATAGTTGTCACCAAGAATGATAAAGTCAATTCTTCGTCCTCAAAATGATTGTATTAATATCTATACCATATTAATCTCCCTATCCTCGCGAGCCAAACCATGTTCCTTTCCACCCTCTGGACCTCATACCCACAAGCCACCAAGACCGCAACCTCGAGATGTACGTCTGCCTGCAGTCTCCCCTCTCCCCCATACCTAGCATAATATCTTTCGGGGTTACACATGTACTCTTGACAGCAGCTTGACAGTCCCGCCGCATGACACACTCTGCGCAGTGTGTCCATGGCATGGTGATGCCAGGGGAAATACTGCTTTTCCAAACCTTCGAAGTTACCATATACATGTGGACAGGAATGCCTAGTTAGATCACTGGCTATCATGAGACAAGTTAGGAGACGCGTGGCTAGTTTGGGGGAAACGATAGGGAGGGCCGTGGTATGGCAAGTGTTTAGGATTGCGATGGATGCGGGGTAGCAGGCTGAGTGCGATGCGCGTCTTTCGCGTCTAATGCTAGGCTTTCCTGGCTGCGGTCGTGGCGTGCGGTGATGACAATGCATCTTGACGTCTGCCTCGCCGTCGCTGCAGGGCATCCTGCGCGGCTGGCGCGGATATTGACTGCCTCGGTTGACGACGGGCTATCCATCCCCCCGAATTCTGCGAGCCGAGCGAGGCTCATCGTCTGTCCAGAACTTCCTCCAAACCCAACGGTTCCCTCAAAAGCGCAAAGTACGACTGTCCCTTTTCTCTGCAGCTGCATTGACGTCGTCCGGCACGACAGACGCTAATCAACATGTCGGCCTTCAGTCGCAACCTGTGCAGCACCGCTTCACGAAACCTTCGATCCCGAGCCAGCGTCGTAACGAGAGCCACAAGGCCAATTGCTCTCCGAACTGCTGCCTCGAGCCCAACTACATCGCGAACAGCAGCTGCACCGTCCTTCTCCACCATGGCGTCCCTCAAGAGCTCCGTGCCGCAGACGCTGAGCAAGCGCGGGTACGACCCTGAGATCAAGGACATGGCAAACTACATCCACAACACCCCTATCGACTCGGAGCTTGCAGTAGGGCCACTTTCCCTTCCAGCGCGTACCGCGGCTAATCAAGCTTCGTGTAGTTCGATACTGCCCGCTGGGTCTTTGTTGACACGCTCGGTTGCGGTCTTGAGGGGCTGCAGTTCGAGCAATGCAGGAAGATCCTAGGCCCCGTTGTAGAAGGCACTACCGTGCCCAATGGCTGCAAGGTGCCTGGGACCAACTACCAGCTTGACCCCGTAAATGGCGCCTTCAACATTGGTGCCATGATCCGATGGCTCGACTTCAACGACTGCTGGCTAGCTGCCGAGTGGGGCCACCCCTCAGACAACCTGGGGGCCATCCTCGCAACTGCCGACTGGATCACACGAACAAACAAGGCTGGAGGCAATCTCGGCAATGGCAACATCTTCAAGGTCCGAGATGTGCTTGAGGCCATGATCAGGGCCCATGAGATTCAGGGCTGCATGGCTCTGGAGAACTCCTTCAACAAGGTCGGCCTGGACCACGTCATTCTGGTCAAGCTGGCTTCCACGGCTGTCGTCTCCAAGATGCTGGGCCTCAGTGAGGCTCAGACACGTGACGCTATCTCGCAGGCCTTCGTTGATGGCCAGTCAATGCGTACCTATAGGCATTCGCCCAACACCATGTCGCGCAAGTCGTGGGCTGCTGGCGATGCTTGCCAGACGGCCGTCAACCTCGTGCTGAAGGTCATGAAGGGCGAGCAGGGTCTTCCCACTGTCCTTTCAGCTCCCACGTGGGGCTTCTACGACGTCAACTTTGGCGGCAAGCCCTTCCAGTTCCAGAGAGGCTATGGCAGCTACGTCATGGAGAACGTTCTGTTCAAGGTCTCCTATCCAGGTAACAACACTCCTTTAACCCACTGCAACTCTTTTACTGTGTATGCTAATCGGGGTCCAGCTGAGTTTCATTCCCAGACCGCTGTCGAAGCTGCGCAACGCCTCAACAAGAAGTTGGCGGCAATGGGCAAGAGCGCCAAGGACATCGAGGGTGTCGTAAACCGAACGCACGAGGCCTGCATTCGTATCATCGATAAGCAGTTCAAGCCTATGGAGAACTTTGCTGACCGCGATCACTGCGTTCAGGTAGGTCTTACCTCCCCATAGTTGCCTGCTCGCGCTGACATCATGGTAGTACATGGTCTCCACCATGTTTGTTTTCAACCGCCTTGAAGCCACTGACTACCCAGATGATAGCGAAGCTGCTACTTCGGAACTTGTCGAGTCTCTCCGACAGCGCATTAGCTGTGTAGAGGACCCGCAATTCACCAAGGACTACCACGACCCAGAGAAGCGCACCATCTCCAACGCGCTCACTGTAACGCTCAAGGACGGAACCGTGCTGGAAGAAGAGGTTGTTGAGGCTCCTCTTGGCCACCGGTTGCGACGTGAAGAAGCAAAGCCTGAGATTCTCGCCAAATACAAGAGGCATCTCGGCCCGCACTACCCGGCGCAGCACATTGACAAGCTTGTCGCACTAGCGCAAGACAGCAAGTCGCTCGATAACATGGACATCGACGAGTACGTCGATCTGTATGTGAAGAACTAGAAATCAAGCCTAGGTAGATTGAGTGACTTCGCCATGGACGCCTCGGCACGTTTGACGTTATCGCCTCCTCGCTAATGCAATGAGACGCAGTCGAATGATATTGCGCTTCCACATTATTACTTCTTTTCTATATCCCTGTCTTTTTCCTCAAAAGTCCCTTCCAGCCGTCACACCGAAACACCGCATTGACCTTGTAGTATATTCTTGCAATATCCCGACCACGTCGCGTGATTCTAGCCTGCCGACATGTCTGTACAACCGGAATATCACATGCGTTGTGACGACGTCATTCCGGCCGAGAATTATCTCCAGATCGATATCGAGGCTGTGGGGATGTCTCGCTGACCCAACGTTGGGTGAAAACTACCGACATAAGCCGTCCCTGGTTTTCCTGCTCTCCCCACAAGGAATCCTTTACGAGCTGAGCACGGAGCGGATGTGCCCACTGCCAGTTGGCTCAGCTTGGGAGCTGTCTGGTCGGGGCCGGCGGAAGCTGGTATAGGGCAAGGAGCCATCATCAGGCTCCGCTGGCTTCGATGCTTACGGACATTGGTACCGTATACTCCAGAGATGAATTGTGGGATGGTGTCGTCGCAGGAATTGATGAGCCAGATGACACGACAGTGCGCCTCGCGGCCGTGTCCATAATAAGTACATCTTGAAAGCTCCCAGTGTAGCCTGTGCTCATTACCAATATCTCTTCACTGGAACCCTCGTACTTTGTTTACCAAACCTCAGCCAAAGTCACCAGTCCATTACCCCCGCCTCCCGTCTTCGCGCCTATATCTCTGGACCCTGGTGCATTTGTCCCTTGCCACCAGCGACATGTCACTCACATCGAATAGCCACCTCATTGGCGGCCGCAGCGTTCATTCGCTCGACGATGCGGAAAAGGGCATGTACGACGACACGTTGGAGTTGACGGCACCTGGCTTCGTGTACATGGAGCCGAAAATGCCGATACACATCGTTACATCGTTAGTACCCGCTTCTCCCGTACACCAAGGCATAACACCATGTACGAGCGTACCGGAACTATCCCTTTCTCTGCCATCAGGACGAAGACCTACCGATGCCGCCGAACTGGACACCACCGTAAAAAAACCAGCAGGAGAGAAGCCTCAAAAACCAAAGATCAGCCGATGGATCCTATTTGATCTTTGGTTCAACACATATAGGAAGTTCTTCACATTCGTCACCTTAATCAACCTCACGGGAATCATCTTGTCTGCAATCGGTCACTTCACTTATGCTGAGGAACACCTTGGCGCTTTGGTATTGGGCAACCTCCTCTGCGCTATCCTGATGAGAAATGAGTTATGGATGCGCTTTCTATACATGGTCGCCATATACGGACTAAGTGTATGTACTCCGTAGCCCTTCACTACAACACCTGCTGACCAGTCATGGTAGTGGGCACCTGTGTGCGTAAAGCTCGCCGCGACATCTGTTTTACAACACGTTGGAGGTATACATTCTGGATGTGCATTATCTGGTGCTGCGTAGGTTGACCTTCTTGGACCAAATCGATACAACGCTGATGGAAAACTTAGTTGGCTCGTTTACAAGTGCGTCGACATCGTTCGATACCGTGCCGTGCAGCACCCTGCCGTGATCGTGAGCGGAATCATCACCAACGTTTTCATCATCATCTCGGTGTTGAGCGCCTTTCCTTGGGTTCGCAAGTTAGTAGTTCCGATCATTATCTAGCTTTGTGGTACCATACTTACGCCCTAGTCAGCACCTATCATAACGTATTCGAGAAGCATCACCGCTTCGTTGGATGGCTAGGCCTCGCAGTATGCATCCCATTGCGGTCTTTTATCGAGGCTTTTACTTACCTCTACTAGATGACGTGGGTATTTGTGATCACGGGCAATGCCTACGATATCAAGCGCGGAGAGTGGAGGACCAGCGCTCACAGCCTACTCAGTGCACAAGAGCTCTGGTTCGCTGTCTTCATGACAGTATTGTAAAGACTCTCACGCCTTGGTTAACTTTCCCGACTGACTAATTTTAGTGTTCTCATCCCATGGGTCACTCTGAGGGAGGTATCCGTCGAAGTGGAGATCCCCTCACCTAAGGTTGCCGTCCTCAAGTTCGAGCGCGGCATGCAGCAGGGTCTTCTAGGACGAATCAGCCGCACATCCATCATGGAGTACCACGCCTTTGGCATTATCAGCGAGGGACGCAACGCTACCCATCATTACATGATTTGTGGTGTTCAAGGAGACTTCACCAAGAATCTCGTTGCTAACCCACCGAAGACTGTGTGGACGCGAGAGCTCAAGTTCGGTGTGGTCTTCCCTTGACCTCTATCAGAGAAACATGTACTAACACAAGCATAGCTGGCGTCGGCCACGCCTCCGCGATGTTCAAGCGCGGCATCCGCATCTGCACCGGCACTGGTATCGGCGCCGCACTCTCGACCTGTATTCAATCGCCTAATTGGTTCCTTATCTGGATCGGTTCTGATCAAGAGCGTACTTTCGGCCCTACCGTCACAGGTCTCATCCACAATAACATTGAGCCCGAGCGCATGATCCTCTGGGACAGCAAGAAGAGAGGTGGTCGTCCAGATACAATGGAGTTGCTGCGGGACACGTGGAAGAGATTCGGTGCGGAAGTAATTTTCATCACTAGTAACAGTCAAGGCAACGATGAGATGATGCAGGGGTGTGCTAAGGAGGGCATGCACGCTTTTGGTACGCTTTGGGACTTTTAAAGGGAGGGCATACCTTCAAAACGAGTAGAGAAGTGACCGAGCCGGGTTAGATATTCAGATATGAGGTATGAGATCTTTTAGGGGGAGCATAGCGTTGTTACGCATTTACATATGGAGTTTAGCGTGGCTTTTGTTCTTAATCATAGAACTGCCCGGGTAGATGGAGGGGCGCCTATTTTTTCTCCCTTGTATTCATGTCGATAGTATAAGCACAATAGCAAAACATCAGGCACATTAAGTCAATTCTAATGTTAGACTTGCAGCAAATGTGAAGTCAGGGTAATGATCAGACAAAGAACCAACAATATGAAACCCCATGTATTGCTCTAGAGAGGTATCGCATGGTAAAACCGGCCATCTACCAGTACCGAAAGATTGAACGGCACTCCAGCTCGAAACTTAGTGCTCGCAGCACGAACATTCCGCATCCACCGTCTACGTGCCCTCTACCACCTACTACCCACACAACACTCTTGGCCTCACATGATGAACATTTACAGTATTCGCCTCGCACACACTTCATCTCGCCGTGTCGTCGATCGCCAAGTCAATTTCTCTCACGTGTCAATAAAACCCGGCTGATATAGGTACCTCACCCGCGAGAACGGCGCGATTGCGTCAACCTATAACTTGAATATATTAAATGACTGCAATTTGGTGGGGATAGCGGGCTGGCTGTATGGAAGAGCCGTAGAATGTTCACGTCACATGCAATGAGCCTTCCATCGGCGATGGAAGAGGTACAAGTTTCATGTACCTGAGGGAAATTATGGCGCATCATGGGGTTGTTTTAGCTCGAGTGGGGGTTTTGTTCGGAGCGAGATTCCGTTAGTGAGGTGTGGCGTGGATATAGGGTCACGACGTCATCGATTGTGTTGTGGTGTATTGGACAGATGGTGCAAGACTGTAAGTCATTGCTTCACTGATAGCTAGCTCAGGGATGTGCGGAGAACGGTCTCCAATTCTTCAATATGTACCCAGCAGAATTTCGTAGGCGTTTTAACTAGTCACGAAGATCACAATTCGAGGATTGCAATGACTTCTTTAATCTGTCTTCAAGGCCAACACAGGTTGAGTATATTCCAGTTGCCCTAAGATAGTACCCTTTCAGCCAACATTTTTCCCATGCACTCGTTTTGTCCTCTTCAGATATTCATCCCCAGGCTTTGCCCAGATCTGCCGACAGCACAGTGCCAGTAGAATCTCTCCGCCACTCCTTGGCCTTGTGTCCCTGCACCCGTATATCCTTCAATAACGAATCCACGTACATAATTCCATCGAATACTAAAGAGTTATCCAGCTGGCCGTTTGACAGATCTTCGTTTACACTAGGCTACACACGACGCTCCTTCTTTATCTCTTTCTTCTATTGACGGCCACTCGATGTTGTCATTGAAATAAGCCACCGCCTATATCCTGAGCCTCCGCACCGAAAAGCTTGTACGGGACGGTGACGTGGTTTAGTAAGAGAATCTTGGGGTCGCCCAAAGGTATGATGCTGCGGAAAAGCCGATATGGCGTACGGCTTTCGGGTAGAAGAGTGCGCGGTGGAGGATTGCGGAGTATATGTAATTTGTTCGGCACTGCATTGTCAGCTCCCGCTTCCAATTGAGCCCAGTTTGCTGCACTAGACGTTGAGTCCAGATCTTTGAGATACGGCAGTCCGAGATGTTGATGAAAAGCAAGACCAAACCTTTCCAGATCGCGCTCCTAACCTGTCCCACAAAGAACAGTGTCACAGGGAAAGAGGTTTGGCCGTCATTGTCTAGGTAGAGCCCGTTCTCGAGAAGCTTTTTCACTCTTGGGCAGTCTTGTTGTCAGACGGGAGTTTTTATTTTTCAAATGAAATGCAACCGCCTAGGGCCACTGAATCTCCTTATCGGATTTTCTTATCCGGCCCTACAGTACCTCTTAACTTGTTCAGATTGAATGTTGTTGTGAAGTAATAATCAAGCACCGCAGACGGTAGATACGTCCACGCGAACCACACAATCCAGCTCATCTTTCCCTCCCATATCCATCTCGTCTTTGAGAATATGCCATCACCAGCGAGTACTTGCCTCACGCAACTGCTTGCGTACTGCTTCGTGTCCATACCCAACTCTTGGCTGTGTACCAATCTCCGCTCGTACTCGGCAGCAAGCGGTTGCATGTATGAGCCCGGTGGCAGAGTTCGATGTGTTCGCGCAATGTTCGATTTGACGCCGCCAGTCACGACGTTGATAACGCGTACGCCGAGAGGAGCGAGTTCGACACGTAGTGTATCCGAGTAGGCGTGCAGGGCGGCTTTGGCAGCGTTGTATGGCGCACCCCAAACGTAAGGCATGATTCCAGCTAATGATCCTGTCTGTACGATGGTGCCTTTTGCTTCGACCACAAGTGGGGCAAAGGTCCTGCACATGTCCATAACAGAGAACACGTTTACTTGGAAGAGTTCCTGGAGCTGATCCTCGTCGTAGTCCAGCGCTGGAACAACGTAGTTGCGTCCAGCATTGTTGTATAAAACGTCAAGCTTGCCTCCAGTGATCTCAGTGACGCGCTCGTGTAGTCCGCGTATCGACTCCTTGTGCGGGAGTTCGAGGGGTAGATATGTAATCTTAGGGTGCGGTGAGGTGTATTTGGACGGATCGCGGACGGTTCCCAGTACTTGGAAGCCTACATATCAATCAGCAACCGAGCAGGGTCAATATGTGTTAGTTCTTCACCTCTTTCGGCGAATTCTAATGCGAGATAGTGTCCAATGCCGCCGGGTGTACATCTATTCGCGTCAGTTAGAGCTGAAAGATTCGAAGCCTACAATTGCCGCAAAAAGCAGCAGTACTTACCCCGTAATCAACGCAAACTGTGTTCGCTTTCTTTCGGCCATTGCGAGCGTGCAGGTATTTCAGCGTGTAGATTGTGGCAGGCTTCACAAGCTCACGCCTCGGCTGTCTCTGTCACTAGCGCGTCGACGTCACAGAGGCCCCCGCTCGTCAATCCACTAAGTGACCTATCATGTCATAGACTGCTAGATCCTGCCTGACCAACATAAGTTCCCGAGCGTTCCATTAGACCCTAATTGAGCGTGTTTGTTGGGTAATCGTTACTCATTCCTCTTCTCTCCTCCCGTCCTCGAACCTTCCTTCGCCATTCCAACTTCTCGATCCGCTCCTGAAGCATCCTAAAACCATCACGTTAGATATACAGAGAAGAGCATCATGACAGCTGCACAATGGCTGGGCGAACACGTCCCGGCGCTTCTCCGCCCATCGATATTACTTTCCATTGCAGCGTATAGTGAGCTGTGTCATGACTATCTTTTAGAGGGGACAAACTAATCACGACTTAGATTTCTTCATGACAATATTCGAAGTTGTATTCTATGAATGGCGCCCTCTTACCCTCTTCAACATCACCAAACTCCGTTTCAAGGGCTTCGCCCGCCTCTGGAAAAACAATGGCGAAGCAATGTCTGCTGAGATGCCAGGTCCCACATTCTCTCTCTTGGGCCAATGCAAAGGTGTCGTCCTCGATATCGGCCCTGGATCTGGGGAACTGCTTTCGCGTTTCAACCCGGATCTTATCACTGCGATTTATGGAGCCGAACCGGCTGAGGACTTGCACCCAGGACTGTTGAGAAATGCAGAGAAGAGGGGTTTCGGCAGCAAGTTCCATGCTATGCTTTGTGGCGCGGAGCCTGAGAGTCTAATCCCAGCATTGCATAAGAGTGGGATCTTGGATGTCAGTGGGAAAGGCGGATTGGCTTCAGATGGTGTATTCGATCAAGTTTGCTGCACTCGCGTGCTTTGTAGTGTCCCGCACCCCGAACAAACCATAAAGGGACTCTACAACCTTCTCAAGCCCGGTGGTCGGATGGTGGTCTGCGAGCACGTGGCCAATCCTTGGAGGACCGAGGGTAGCGTGGCCGCACGGTTCATGCAACTCGTGTACACGACCCTGGGATGGTCGTTCTTCTTGGGTGGATGCGAACTCCAGAGGCATACCCCAGACTTTTTGAGGGATGCAGGTGAATGGGATCAGTTTGATCTGAAGTATTACGGGCCGAAGGACTGCATATCGTTCATCGTTGGAGAGTTGATTAAGAAGAATGGATCGTTGGACAAGAGTTATGCCGAGGCCGTCAAGGAGTAACTAGAGGGATAGGATGTACTGTAGATGGGTGTAAAATCACGATTGGTGGCAGACCAGTAGACATAGAAGGCAAAGCAGGCTTGCATGAATGTTGTACAGATTTTAGACTTGAGGAAGGAAAGACACCAGCTAGCTTGTTTGAGTACCAGCGTAAACCCCGAGGGTACCCCACTTTTCGTCCCACTTTCATCTACCAGAACATGAAGTTGACGATTACCAGCAATGAAGCCGCACTCCAGCTTTGGCAGCATATTGTTTCCGGGGCAGTATTCGTCGTTTGCTCTGCTACGGTAATAGCTGCTGTTGAAGAACCTGTCCCATCCGCACTAGACAGAACGATTGTTGACGCAGTAATCGATGGTCCTGCTGCTGAAGATGGAAAGTTGCTAAGCGTAGGAGTAGGCGCCGCAGCTGAAGGCGAGCCTGTGTTTCCTGGGACGCTGGTATCGTCTGTGGGTACAGTACTCGCAGTTGTATTTTCTGGACTGACAGTCCTCGATACCACTACTCCTGTACTTCTCGCTGGTCTCGGCGTTGGCAGACTACTAGGTAACGCCTCCGCATTGTCACCCCCTCAGTCGGCCTCACCCCCAAGCTTCACAACCATACCAACTCCAGCCATAGCGTCCCCCAATCCATTACCATCCTGGAACTGCGTGATATTGAAGGCCTCATCATCCCCCGGCAGTTGCAGATCTGTGATCTCTTTCCTACCAGGGTTCGTATACATCAAGAAACTATACTGCCGGTTATCACCCTTCTCACCAAGAGAGCCGGGAGAAATGTAGTCGAGGAGAGCAGGAAAGCTAGTGTTGATATTGGTGATTTCGAAGTTATTCTTGAAGTTTGCGCGTGCGTAGTGGAGTTTTCGAGAGTTTGGACATGTGGCGTCGATCATAATGATCGTGTATAATGTGCTAGAAGAGATGCCACTGCTGTCACCAAGGGCGAACGTAGGCTCATTCGCTACGGCTGGATGGATGTGAGACTCGAAACTTGATATTGAGATGAGGAACTTATCATCCTTCTCAAATACTGTTGCATCCTCAAAGCCATTGATTGCCT
This sequence comes from Alternaria sp. 'sect. Undifilum', assembly GCA_024321975.1. Lineage (NCBI taxonomy): Eukaryota > Fungi > Ascomycota > Dothideomycetes > Pleosporales > Pleosporaceae > Alternaria > Alternaria sp. 'sect. Undifilum'. Next base: position 5,859,184 of record JAJJZI010000006.1, read on the forward strand.
CGCCATTAAATGAGACCTGTACTTCGTCGCCGTCTGGACGAAAGCCAGTTTGAAGATCATCAGGTATAATAGTTTCGTCTTGCGCTGCGGTGAATGTAACGAGAGCAGCGATGAATGCTGCATGTCTGAGAAGCATGATGTGCAGATTAGGGGATGTAAGAAGAATAATGCTAGACGAAAAGAATTTGACTCAGACACGATTCGGTAATGGAATTGTCTTCGTTCTCCAAGTATGTTGTGGCTGCAGTATATGTACATGCTCCATCATTTCCGCATGCTCTTTTCATGTTAAGTCGAAGGCCAAGATCCATGCCGCAAACACCGCCCCAAACTGTCTGTTGCACCCCAAACTTTACAAAGACTGTTGCGTCCTGGCAGACGTAGATCGGAATAGAGCTCAGCATTGAACATCCACTATTCCCCAGTCGATAAGCGCACACGATCGCGGTATGGCCATTTTCAGCGGTTTGTTGGCGCCCGGGAGTGCTTGTCAGCTGTTTCGGTTTCATCTTGTTTCGGGAGCCAGGCAGCCGGGCGCTTCTGCCAAAGAATCTGCCTTCGGGGTATTTACGCATCTGCGCCGCATCTTTTATTGACTATTGTGCTTGTAATGAGTACATGCGACCTAAAAACTCGACAAGCCATGTTGCTACCACCGCTTCGACTATGCTCACATTTCCCCACCGTAATCATCAGACTCCAATGCACTCGCAACGCATATGTCAATGAGTGGATAGGGTATGTACAAGGTGATCAGGCTTGTCATCGCAGAATTCGATATTTTCTCAACGGTGAAACAGGTACAAGTAGAGGATGCGAGTTTAATGTGCAATATCCCTATATGTTTGACATTATGCAGGATAACCGAACCCTCCGAGCGTTGCTATCGTGTGGATTCGTGAGGCACATAACGGGGGCAGCTATTCGACGATCAATGACGTGATTGAAGTCATACACGAGGAACACTTGGATCAGACCACTGAACGCCGTTGTTGCACGCGTGCTCGGACACACGCGGCCGCCGAGGATGACATGTATCCACTTCCAACGTCATGCCGCGATCCCGCCCCACTAAGTGGAGTTCCGCAGAGCCTCAACACCAAACTCTTCTCACAACCTTGGAACGCTAGAGCGCATAGTGTACGTACACGTTGGAGATAGCAGATTTTTCTCGTCCGATCACACTGCCTGACGACACCGAGCGAATCTGCTGAGCAGTTACGCACAGATACAATGACGTCGATTTGGAAAACACGTCGATACCCCTTCACAATGGCTCATCATTCTCGAGCCAGCTTCTCGGGTATTTACGGTCAAGCCGTGGAGAGGACGAATGCCATCCCACACCGCCCCTAGTGGCAATGATGCCAGCGCCTTGCCGGCTTTGATTGGCAGAATATACATATGTGCCTTCTAGCTCATAAACATCATACCTCCCCCTAATTACGACCGCCAGTCTGCGTCCATTTCTTTGCTTCCTCAAAGACGCCCCCCACTTTAGATATCAACCAACATGTCTGGGTACTACGGTCCATCCTTTAATCACAAATCCTCAAGGCCTCCATCTCTGGCAGCATCAAGAGCAAACTCATCATATAGAGTAGCTCGTAGTGCCCCTGTTACACCTCGGAATGGCTCAATCACCACCCCTCGCAATGCTTCCATTGCCGCCACTATCGCCGGTACGACTGCAGCCAACACCGCGGCCAATACAGGTCCTACAACACCCGCGTTGCTCTCCAGAGTGAACAGTAAACTAGAAAATGAGGCCGATGGAAAAGAGGAAACCCCTTCATTGAATTCGGAGATAATGCGTAACGAGAAGGGTGAGCCCATGGTTGGAAGGATCGCTGGCGGCAAGCATCTTACCGATGATGTTGAGGACATAGATCCCGGTTGTGGAGAGATCAAAAGGATCGACTGCGATATGCCTCTTACGCTGACCGAGATGGTTAACCATGAGGGCAAGGAGTACATTGTACTCAGCTTCGCCACAGGCGATAAAGAGAACCCGTTTAACTGGAACCCTTGGTACAAGCGCAGTATCACTACGATGCTGAACTTGATGACGCTATTCATCGGTCTCGCGACAACAGCATACAGTTCGGGAATCAACAGCATGTGCGAGGAGTTCGGCGTCGACACAATCTATGGTCAGCTTGGATTATTCACCTTCAACATCTCGTGTGCAATTGCGCCCATGGTACTGGCTCCCTTCTGTGAGCTTGTCGGCCGCAAGATCGTATACGCCAGTGCTTTCCTCTGCTTCTCACTCATATTCATCGGTCTCGCGCTCGCACAAAACATCTCCACTATCATCGGTCTGCGTCTACTGCTTGGTCTCTTCGGCTGTGTCGGTACCATTCTTGTTGGTGGCACTTTCGATGACATGTATGAGCCTCACAAACGTGGTCGTCCGATGGCCATGTTCGCCTTCATCGCCATCTTTGGTACCGTCGCTGCACCTATCTATGCCGGCTTTATCGATCAAGCACTCGGATGGCGATGGGTTGAAGGTATCCAGGGCCTCGCCAACATTCCTCTCCTGATTCTCATCTTCGTCGCCTTCCCCGAGACCCGTGGCGGTGCTAGGCTACACCAGCGAGCCAAGCAGCTGCAAAAGGTAACTGGATATGAGCGCTACGTCGCGGAAGATGACATCTACACTCCTGACGTCAAGTCCATGCTTAAGGCTTCGTCCGTAAAGGCCATCCGCATGCTTGTTACAGAACCCGTCGTCTTCGCCTTCGGTCTCTGGATTGCATTCTGTTGGGCTGTCGTATTCCTATTCCTTTCGGTCATCCCAATCACTTTCACCGAGAAGCGTGGTTGGTCCGAAGGTGTCAGCGGCCTACCTTACATATCTCTCGCCATCGGTACTTTCCTCGGCTGGGCAGCTCATCACCTTCAGATGCGCAAGTACAACCAGCTACAGGAAGATCCCAATGTCCGCGTCGTCCCCGAACACCGTCTTTACGGAGCAATGTTCGGCGCCGTCTGGCTCCCCGTCGGTCTTTTCATCTACTCCTTCACGCAATACGGATACCTGAGCTGGGTTGGCCCCGTCATCGGTCTCGCACCTATCGCATTCGGTATCTTCTTCGTATTCGAGAGTACCTACTCCTACACTGCCGACTGCTACGGCGAGACCTCTTCTTCGGCTATTGCTGGTCAGGGATTGATGAGAAACACGCTTGGTGCCGTAACGCCACTTTTCGCGAATGCGTTCTTCCACAATGTAGGGAGCCAGTACGCAGGTCTCATTCTTGCGATGTTCGGAACGGTTTTGAGTTTGATTCCGTTTGTCATGTTCAAGTATGGACATTTGCTGCGAGCGAGGAGTAAGCTGGCGAAGGAGTATTAGAATGAAGATACGGTTTTTTGTTAGTTGATAGCGCATTAACGTAGCATAATTGTTGATTCTATTGTTACATTCTGTTATGAGTGGGCAGCTCGTGGAACATTAATTACTTATGGCTTTTGGTGAGTTGATGTCCATTTCGTCTAGATAGTCCAGGCCCACCTTGGTTCCTACCATACCCAGATATGTTCTGAATACCTCGCATTGTAACTTTGTCATCCCTTGAGCGACCGGTCATAGCTTGGTTGTACGTACGTATTAGATTTGTGCGTGTATGTATTAGTGACTTTCGCGCCTACTCCGTCACCTGATCCTCTCACTTCAATTTCGAGCCCTATTTGGAAAGACTTCTACTGCTTCTTCACTTTAACACCTACACCACAATCTTCCAAAACAAACAAGATAACTATAATACATAAGAACGTCAACGCTGCCGTCATGAATCACGACGAGATCTGGCTTCTCCTCTTAGTGGCAGCTCACTCTCTACATCCTGAACCTTCACATCAGCGCCTCAGTTTCTAAACTTATTTACAAGAGTTAATACCATTGCATGCGTTTAACCAGCGACGAAGAAAGCAAAGGCAAGCTTTTCCGTGAAAAATGAATAACGTCAATCGCTAACATTTCTCTCCTTGGTAGAGCATGTGCAGACGCAGGTGAACAGGAGCTCTAGTATCGGCTTCAAAAACGAGCACTTCGGTAAAGAGAAACGTCTCATTCGGTCAGAATCTTTGCTCCGGGACGCAGTGGATGTTTCGAGTACGTCAATAGGGAGGTCAAAAGGTTGCAAACAAGCGCGTAATGGTAGATGCACAAAAAATTCTGTCCATGAAAAGAGAAGAATGATAGAGGCCCAAGAGTATAGAGCTGCTATGAGAGTACCTAGGGAGACGATAACGTGCGCTCGTGGCTCATACTATAGATATATATGGCGATAGAACATGCCTCTGTAAAGATCACGAGCTTGGATCATCGCCCACGTACCCCATACCCCTCCTCCACCAGCCCCAAACACCCATCTTCTGCATGCTAGCCCCGAAATCTTTTACACTGTCCACTTCCTCCAATTTTCCATACGCGATATCATCTCCCACCTCTTTTCCTTCGACTAGCTTTCCCGAAGGCTTCTTGACTAACTGGAAATCCTTGTAACGTAACTTCTGAACATTTGCCACCCACTCCCTTACACCTGTCTCAGAGCCTTGACAGTACATGATGCCTGGACAGCCGCCATAGCGTAGTAGAGCGTAGACGTAACAGTTTGATGCTGCGGCTTTGAGTTTGGCAACCTTCTTACGGGAAGTGATGTGATGGGTTCGAATTAGAGCGTTGTAGATCGAGTGAGACATTTATCCCTTCTCAACGCAGAGAGTCGGCTGTATGTTTGGAATGGCGTGTTTGAGACATCTCCACGACGTATTCCACGGGTGGACGCGCTCGCACGTGACGTCACTAGCGCTAAACGATTTTCCTAGATCGCGGAATGCCAATGACGTGCAGGCGAGGCTTAAACGATATTACGAACGACTTCAACAACGACCGTATGGATCGCTGCCGTATACGGAATCCTACATATGGAAAGCTATGAAGTCTACTTTGCTTCATAGAGTCGCCGCCCCATCACCGTCGGTTCTGAGCTTCCTGAGAGCTCAAGTCAACAATGCATTCGAGCGGACGTTGGCGCAATGCGCCCAGATAACCCCGCAACAACGCAGATATGGGGCGAATATCAGGGCTCAAAAACATCTGGGGAATGCGACATGCAGGGCGAATTTGCAAAGCTGGAAGAGAGGAATGGGTGCTGATTTTAGGACATTCGCAACTTCGCGATGTCTCTTGGGCACAAAGACCTCGCAACCAGTTTTCGAGACTTCACTTGCTGCTCCACAGGCTACGGTTCTGTCAGTAAGAGATGTTAATCCCCAGAGTCATCGAAGTTTCTCTGCAACATCCTCGAATAATGCGTGGAACATCTTCAATTCAGCAAAGATGCGAAGATTGGCCCAGTTGCAAGCACCGCAACCACCACCGGATGAATCATCTCCAGGCGCAACAGGGTTCGGAAGTAGCCTGGGACGTATAATGCGACCTACGAACGAGCTCAAGATGCGCTGTACAGAACTTGATGAATATGGCAATGTTACACTTGTTAGTGGAGAGTTCAAGAAGAGCGAGTTGATCGCCAAGGTACGCACAGCAATAGGCCAATCTGGGATACATAACTAATAGCTGAGAATAGTACGGTTTACTTCCTCGCGACCTGCGTAAGATCGATTCCTCGCTCCTTCCGCATATTCTCGTTCGACCTTCCGCGATTCTGATCAACCTTCTCAACCTTCGTGTCCTCTTAAAGCACAACCGCGTCCTAGTCTTCGATGCTTACGGTACCACCGATTCGAAGTCGCAGTCCGTCTTCATGTACGATCTCGACCTCAAACTCCGTCAGAAAGAATCCACGATCAACGGCACCCTCGCCTACGAATTTCGAGCACTTGAAGCTGTTCTTATAAGCGTCACACTTAGTTTGGAGAAGGAATTCGAAGGTGTCAGCGAACCAGTGGTGAGGGTTCTTAGGGAGCTTGAAGAAGACATCGACAGGGACAAGCTACGGTATCTGCTCATTTACAGTAAGAAGCTGGGTAGTTTCGAACAGAAGGCACGATTAGTCAGGAACGCGCTCGAGGAACTACTAGAAGCGGACGATGATCTCAGCGCCATGTATTTGACTGAGAAGGCGGAGGGAAAGACACGCGAAGATGATGATCACACTGAAGTCGAGATGCTGCTCGAATCCTATCACAAGGTCGCCGACGAAATCGTACAAGCGGCTGAAAACTTGGTGTCGAGCATCAGGAATACCGAGGAGATGTATGTATCCCATCACCTCAGATCGCCTTCCATCAAACTAATTTTATCAGTGTCAAAGCTATTCTCGATGCCAACCGCAACTCTCTCATGCTCCTCGATCTCAAGTTCTCCATCCTCACTCTTGCGATCACTGCCGGAACCTTCGTCGCCGCCCTATATGGTATGAACCTGAAGAACTTCATCGAAGAATCTGATTTTGGTTTCTTCGGCATAAGCGCCTGGTGTTCGGTCTTCGGCTTCTTCGTTGCTGCATACGGACTGTCAAGGCTTCGCAAGGTCCAGCGGGTTAGCATGTATGGTCATGGACCTGGTGCGCTCGTCAACAGGGAGCCGACCAGGCCAATAGTTGCTCCAGGCGGAGGATGGGGCCTTGGAGCATGGGGAGGGGGCAGTAGGAACGGGGTCAGTCGAGGGGATATGGGCAGTACGATGCCGACCGGAGCACCGGATTTGGGAGGTATAACAAAGAGGGGCGATACGCTGGCAAGTGTTATGGAAAGAGAGAGGGCTTTGGCGAGGAAGTTGGCTAAGGTCGAACAGAGGGCCGATGATGCTACGAGACGATGAGCTCGGCTTCATTTGCTTGTGTGGAAGGTTTTTTACGTTTTTCTGATCTATTTTTGGTCTCTGCTCAGATATCCCTCCTCATTTTTTCACGTATCATGTACGAATAACGTTGAGGTTCGGTTGCATAACGAAGGCGTTTGGAATATTAGACAAGATGTGGGCTCTTAGACGGGATACTAAAATTGTATCATCTATGTATAGAAGTATGTATGCCCCGCTGAGGCCTATCCTATCAACCAAACAATATGGTTGCTTTATATTCACCCTTTGTGTCCCTCATTTCGGAACGCCTTGTTTTCTGCTACTATGCGCCAATAGTCCGATCCATATCCTTGCTTCCACCATAACCTTGCTCTCTCCTCTGTTTTGCCGCACTGTCACCATCGTCGTTTAAAGCTTTAGTACCGCTGAATCCACCTGCTCAAGATTAGCCCGCGGTACAACTACTGTCAACCATTCGTTAATGCTTTACCTTCGGTCTTAACCTCGCCTGTCGAACTCGTCGTCTTACCACCCATTCCGCCTTCTTGGATACTTTGTCCGTACCGAATCTTATCTGCGGGTGTGATACCTTGGGTGTTGGGCGCGCTGGGGTCGGAGGTCTTGGTATGGAGTGAGGTGCCTTCTGAAGGGTCTGTAGAAGCCACTGGTTAGCAGTGACATGAGAAAAGGGTGCAGGATGAAGAAATGCATACCGCCTAATTGACCAGCTTGCTTCGCGTGAGGCTCGACAAAGGTGTGAACGCCTTCATACTGGTTCTGGCGCCCGCCGCCAGGCTCGGTGTCCATGAGTTTGTCTGACATGATTGCAGGTACGGCGAGTGGAATGTTACTATGTGTACGAGGAGGTTGGCGTAAAAGAAATGTTTGAAATCTTGGGTTTGGGTGAGATTGTAGTAGAATTGAAGCTCAGAAACACGAGGTATGGGGAAAGCTCTATGCTATGACGTAACCACCGAATGCCGAACGCGAGATGCGCTCTGCAGCGCCAGAACGCCTTGGTATGATGACATATTAACTACTTATATAATGCAATCGAACCAAATATATGAATCTGGATTCATGCTGAATCGAAGTCGATACCCATAGCGTAACTGCGACAATTGTTAGCCCTATGATCAGTTCTCTGAAGGTGCAACACATACCTCTCGTACAGCCTCATATACTTCGCGACGAAAGCTTCTAAATGGAAAATCTGCTTGCTGCCTATCTTACACCTGTGCTCGTAGAACGCCGCCCACTTGATGACCTCAGGCTTCAGCGCGTCTTCCGTCAAGGGTATGAGTTTCCAGGCAAGGGTTTTTATGATGGTTGTAGAGTCAATGCAATGCGATAGCAGATCGTAAAGGGAGGCGCGGACTTGAAGAAGACGTTGGGGAGATCGCTCCTCGACGATCTGGCGGGCGATTTGCTGAATGAGTGCTTCCCAGTCAGGGGGTGGGATATGGGTCTGGTCTGTGATTTTCTCGCTATTGATACGTTAGCATGAGATTAAATACTTGGAGAGAAAGGGCCCATCATACTTTTGAGCGTGCACTGCTTCGAACATTAACAGCGCCTTCCTCAAGTTACGCCCGCTGTCCTTCGCTATCCTCTGGTTCAGACTCTCAACATCTTTCCATCCCTCCTTCTTGCCCACTTTGCTCAGAACACTACAGATTTCAGTCTCTGTGGGCGCCGCAACCCTCACAAGGAGCGTTCTACTCCTGATGGGTGCGATGATGTTGCTTGTAGAGTTCGCCAGCAGTATTAATCGCAAGTTCGGACTGTACTTTTCCATAGTCCGTCTTAGTGCTGCTTGCGCATCTCTTGTCAAGTGGTCTGCCTCATTGATCACCACCACCTTGAAACGCTGCTTTGCGCCCAAGTCGACTTGTTGGGTTTGCGCAACTTCCTTCAGAAGGTCTTGTACGACCACTCTGTCATAGTTTCCGACATCTGATGGTGTGATTTCGAGGTGGTATACGGAGGCGACGATGTTGAATTCGAGTTTGCGATTTGTGGTGGTTTGGAAGACGCGTGCATCGATCTTGATCTTCTCGACACCAGGCCCGTAGAGTTCTTTGAGCGTTGCGACAATGCGTGTCTTCTTGCCTGCACCAGAGGGACCGTATACGAGGAGATGTGGGAAGTCGCCGCTTTGTGCCTACACAATGTTGCGTTAGTCGCGCTTTGCCTGATACATGATTTCGCCGGCTTCCTTACGAGGGCTCGTAGACGATCTGAAAGCTCAGGGTGATAGCTGAGCGCCTCAAGGTTGCGCGGTCGGTGTTTGTCTACTAGTAGTGCCATTATTTGGATCTGTTGTGGAGGTCTTCGCGAAGTTGGGAAAATCGGTAGAGCGCGAGAGCCAGACGCGTCCTAGCGACGCGTAAAGTGGCGGGCTAGCTTAGCAGTCCACACGTCAACGCCTGACCGCACTGTCCAACACACACTATCCTCAAAGAAGGATTTGTGAGCTTTTAGCCCAACAATCTCATCTACTCGAGTGGCCTTGACAACTCAGCACCCATCGAATGTGCTATCCTTTAATCCAGCAAGCTACGCACCGTCATTGAAAGATGTCCTCCCCTAAGGTAGCCAGGGTGACACCCGGTCAGCAACACATTTCGGTATGAATGTCTAAATCGAGACGAACATGAAACCGAAAAGAACTTTCTATACTACTAGAAAGCATCCAAACTCCGAATCGTTCCCCGCTTGAGACGACATTTGCAAGCCGGACAGACCTTGGAACTGATGGAATTCATTCTCAAGACACCAGACACTTACACTCAAATGAGATGTCTTGGCCACCAGAACACTAACTAGTCCGACGAAGTAAGCGTACAATATAAACACCGCTCACTCCAGAGAAGACGAACCGTGAGCCATTCCAGGCCATACGTATTAGCTGCTACCAAGACATATTGTCACGTAGTGAAATCACCTGGCTCGCAAATTTCAGCACAGTATCATGGCCCTCTCCTCGAAGAACAGATCTGAAACAAACTTCAGTCACTTCAACACTCTCAACCACGAGCTTTCAACTGACACAGAAGACAATCACCGCCACAAAAACAGCAAACATTCCATACACATCGACATCTAGCTCCCAGGGAACCATGGCAAACTTCCGCGAACCTTCACATGATCCATTATCCAGCTCTTCAGAGATGTACAAGCTGGCAGAAGAAGTACCAGACGAGCTAAGCAACTGGGAGTGCGAGTCTTCCGGTACGGAGCAATCTTTTCGTACTGCCTATGCCGCTATACCTCCAATACCTAGGAAGATACCTAGGAAGGTATCTAGGAAGTATCGTTTCATCGAACGATTCGACAGCTTCAAGCTGACCGAAGAAAACCTTACTGTATTACAGGTTGGCTATAAGCGCACACTCCCAAAGCCTGTCTCCCCTATAGACAACCAGTTCCGTTTCGATCCGTCACCAGGCGCAAAGACATTCCGCATCAGTCGCAAGCCGCTTCCAGACTCTGCGCGAGAAGCTCTCCAGATGGTGAAAGGCGAGACAGAAGCATCGCAAGATCACAAGCCTCCAAATCCTATGCACGAAAGTAGACCATCTCTCCCTTGCTTAAACACCAACTTCACAGACTTCTTGCCGTACCACCAAGTCGGAACATGGCAGCAGGTTGACAACGAAGAATGGCAGCGTCGTCATGCACATTCTGTCTCCGCTATTGCGTTCGATGGAATAAATAAAAAACTCGGCTCGAGTTGCGACGGTCTATCTACCCAGAGTAAGAAGACAGCGAATCAGCTAAAGGAGGTGATTAACAAGGTTGTTGAGCGAGGCAGATTAGAACGTGGCTTGAAGAATCATTGTTTCGATTCTTAGTCCGGTTCATATTAACATACGCAACATCTCTCATGTGCGTTTGCAATACTGATCCACGGAACCTATATTGTAGTCAAAATGATGAATAGAACCAACAGTCATCACAAAATCTTTGCTGCGCCGCTAACTTGACAAATGTTCTGAACTTCGCAAAACTCGCCTTTAAAAATTAATATTAAGCCTACTTACTTTTGTTAAGCAACAGCATCGCGAAGTAAAAGAGAACAAAGAAGAAGATCTTTCTTAGTCGACATAAACTATTGTGCAAAAAAAGGTAAGATACTTGAAGATGGGGAACAAAAAAGGCCAAAAAGAAGTGATGCGTAATCGCCCGACCAGGGACTCTGCTCTTTGTTAGTGGGTTGATTCGAACGTGCGTGCGATCGAGGTATGACATACCGAACCCTGAGCCTTGAGATTAAAAGTCTCACGCGCTAACCAATCTAAACGAAGCCCGTTAGTCAACTGTTTGTGTTGTGGTATAGTAAGGTTGGTGATGTCTTACTGTGCCAGCCGGGCTGTGATTGTGATTGATGAGCAAATTGGCAACTAATGACTATAATATCTTAGGCAACACTGGCCCAGGCTAGCTACACGGCGCGAAAGGTTGTGTGCATGGGGAAGCTTGACACAAAGAACGATGGTGGGGGTGGCGGAGTCACGCTTCCTGCTTCAAGTGGGCAGTTCCAGTGCACGTGTAAGATCATGCGTCATCGATTCTTTTGAGCAAAGGAACCGTCCAAACCAAATGAGTAATGACTATGGAAACATCGTACTGCACTGCTATAGCAAGAGTTCAAGCGCTGATCAAGTGAGAAGTTTGTGTGTAATCATGATGTTTCGTTTCGTTTCCCAAGATTCATTTACACAAAAGAGCACTTGTGTGCTACATATCCCACGTTCAAATCATCTCATCATAGATGTCTCAAGCAATCTCACCTACTGCGGCGCGCCAACCTTTCCTGCGACAAGCGCGATGAGGGCGGCACCAACACCAGATCCGTCTTTCGCAATACCGATCCTGACCCTCTTCTCGCCCTTTACACCAATCTCGGGCACCGCACGTAGCGCTTCACGAATGTACTCTTCAAAGTTAGGGTAGAACTCCACCAGCGAGCCATCGACACCAATGTCGATCTCGTCGCCTTCACTGGCATCGACGTCTCCACGTGGAGGCTCGATGGCTGATTTTTGCTCCGTGGTAGCAGAACCTGAGGACTTGTCCAGACGACCAGTGTTTATGATGGTACCGGCGATGGCGACAGCAGCAAGACGGGCTGCGCGGCGACCGATCGCTCCAGCAATTTCGCGAACTGCCTCTGCATCCTCGGCGCTGACGGCGGAAATGTCATAGTCCTTGTCGAGAGTCTGTCGCAGCATGCGGAAGCCAGGGCTGTTGTCGCCAGCGCACACGCTGAGGAAGCTCGTGTCAAGACCCCATTGCTTCCATATCGGGCTGCTATCGTGGATTTGTGTGGTGCTGTGAACATCATTTGAAGACGAGTTGTCATCAGTGAAAAGCGGAACACTAGGGTCCTTGATAAGCTTGAGCAAAGCAAGGCGCAGAAGCTCTCCCAGGAACATGCCCGACACACGCTTCTCGAACATTTGGATTCCGGGGTTTACAGAGTCCTTGTCGAGCTGAACATCATAAGGGCTGGTAGGCAGGGTGCGGAGCGAATTGTCAAAGGAGCCCCACTCAGTGTTGATAATCATCTCTCCAGTTGATTTGTCGTATACGCCACTGTTCTTGTCCTTTGTGAGCTTCGTGACTTTGTCCAACTTCTCAACGTAGGCTCCGTTGGTACCGGTTCCGAAGATGGCACCGAGTAATGTGCCAGTCTTGCCAGGCGATGTGTACGAGCGTGCCATGAGGGTTCCAACAGTATCGTTCACCAAAGCAGCCACCTTGACTGGGAGATGGAGCTCGTCAATTTCCTGCTGAAGCAAAGCGCATACGTCCTTGCCGACCGCATCCTGGATGTCGAAGCCTTTTGTCCAGCGCATCAGCATACCCTTGTTGATTCCTATCTGTTGCACTGGGAACGAGAAAGTAAAACCCAAATTGAAGATCTCCTCATCTTGTGGTTCGCCCTCCTTTCCGTCTCTACGCCTGAGTGTGCCGGCGTAGTGTTCTTCGTGGTGCTGTTTCAGGAAGGCTTCGATCTGTTTCGCGAGGAAGGAGAAGAGCTCTTTGGATGTCTTCGCAACCATGAGCTCGCGCGGGATGGCTACCTTGCTCTGGGTGAGGGAGAAGGTGGTGTTACCGTGAAGCTCGATGGAGCAGACGCGGAAGTTGGTGCCGCCCAAGTCGACGGCCATGTAGAGACCCTGCACAGCATTAGACGTGGGCGAATACTCGCGCGCATACAAGGCGCACCTTTTCCGTGCCATTGGGAACGGCAGTGACGTAAGTTGGGATCTGGCTCATCTCGGTACCTGTCTTCTCCAGGCCCTCGTCTGCGCGTCGTCAGCGACCAATTGCCCAGTGTGTGTGTCCATGTGCGTACCCATCTCCCGAATAAACTCCTTGACGGCCTTGTTGACGGCATTGTCGTCGAAGTCGAACTCGGCGGCGACGCGCTTCGCCTGGTCTGCGAGTGTCATGCTGCGCTTGTGTTGGGTGTTGAAGGTACCGACGAATTCGACCTGCTGTTCGGGCTTCGGACAGATGGCAGGTTGCTGCTGTAGGACAAGTGTATTTCGGAGAGTGAAGGAAAGAGCCTGTTTGTTGGTAACAGTGCGAAAGACGGCGTGTGGGAGGTGGGGTGCGAAGAAACCAGTACCCAGCGCTAGCAGCAGGACGAGAACGGTGACTGCCGTGTGGGTCGCGAAAGGACTTCTTGTAGGTCCTGGTCGATCTGGACACGCGCTCTGTGTCGGGCTCTGAAGCGGGCGTATGGCTTTATTGGAGCGTGACAGCGAGCTGATGCTCATTCTGCCCCGCGCTGTCCAGCTATGACGGAGGACGAGGGGTAGACAGGCTTGTGCATGCAATTACCGTGCATGAACACCATCACATGCATGCCAGCGCGTCAGGGTGCGAGGCAAGATCACTTTGGGCATGTGCAATTGGTTTGAAGGCGGAACGAGACCCTTGTCTTTCTTTCGGAACGTGTTCTCACGCCCGGTTGCGCTAGCGATTGGGTACGAGCCATCTAGCCATTGGCATCGTGAAGTGAGGAGGAGCTCGAGCACGTGCGCATACTCGGCACACCATGGTATGCGTGTTTCTTCTTCGGCTGGCGCGTCATTGGCAAAGATTGTGGAACATGTTTAGAAGAAAGGAACGTCTTGCTTGCTTTTGTGCTCGTCGGCCTATGTATGCTCAACTGCCAACTGCTTCTTCATCCAGCCAACAACATGATACTTGCTACAATCAGCGTAGCTTTAGTAATTATACACAGCACTTAGGAATAGGGTAAACCCAAGCTTGGGCAAAAAAAGAAAGAGATGAATGGCTGCCAAATAACGAGCAAGTAAAGACCATATGCATGTATCGAAAACTCCGGAGTATAGCAAGCAAGTGGTAAGGGGAAATAACCCAACCTCCACGGAGCATAGAACCCATGCAGACAAGGAAAACATGATTAGCGGGCTGCCACAGTCTGTGGGTGAAGGAGAAAAGGAGAGGCTACTGCTGTCGCCGCCGCCGCCGCCGTAAGAGCGTTCTACAAGTATGTACGATATAGACAAAAGAGAAACCCCGAAAGCAACGGCTTCAGTCGTTTGAGGCCGGTTTGTGTACGTCAAAATGTGTCCCCTTCCTGGCCCAGTTCTATTTGTCATTAGACATGCACCATCTGAGCGAGCCACTGACTATCCATGAAGCCTCTAGACCTTCCACGGTGGAGTGTGGTCCGTTGCATGGTGATGATTCGGTGCGTATACGTGTTTGTGGAAGAAGGTGGTGAAAGAGACGTCTGGCCTGCTTCGCTAGCCGTCTTTAAAAGAGAAAGGATGTGTCGATCGAGAACCAGTAGATGATTTCGCCAAAGTCGCCCGAGTTGAAACAGTGTCAATGCAAGATACCAACATTCAAAACCGATGGCCGCCAGATCCAAGTCGAACATTATCCCTGTTGCTCAACCGCGACCGGAGGACGGGGTCCAAGGCTGCTTTGGCTGCTGTGCGCAGAGTTTTCCGTCGAATCTACAGCTTTTGCGCTAGCGGAACTATTTGAAGCGCTTCCAGTCAGACTGCGAACTTGAGGACGAGACTTGGGCGGGTAGAGATTGCTCACCCCAGCGTGTTGTTCAACCTGTTGTGGCGCCACCGCGTTACCGTGGCCAGGAGGGTGTTGTGGCACAGGCTGCCTCATCCCAGGGGGCGATGGCCGCCCGTTGGGGGTCGTTCCGTTTGGAGGCATGCCATTCGGAGGCATGCCGTTGAAACTGTTTGGTGGTGATGGTCGGCCCATGGGTCGCGGGCCCGGGCTGAGAGGGTTGCCAGGTGACTGGCTCATACGGCGGCCGTTCGCCATAGGGTAAGCACCATAGCCTGAGCCGCCTGAAAGCTCATCTAAACGAGCCGATGTCAGTGAGTTGGTTCTGGATTGCGCGCCCATAGCGCTGCGATCGACATGTCCGTAGCGATCTGATGAGTAGCCCATAAGGGGGTTATTCATGATCGAATCGTGGAGGCCAGGAACGTCTGCCATCATCCGAGCACTACTCCGATTCTTGTTCATTCCTGAGCGCGGAAATGGGTTCCGTCCTCCTCTGTTTGGTCCAGGAGCAAAACCTGTGTTTTCAGGGTTTTGACGAATCTGCTTAGCACTGGGTGCTGAGCGGTTGCGACGTGAAGTTACGCTCATCATGTCAAAGTTGTCGGGATCGATCTTCGGGCCTCCGGGACCTCCCATGGGATCAAAGTAGTCGTCGCCATCGTCGTCATCGTCATCGAAACCGCCCATTGATGGAGGTGGCGGAGGTCGACCTCGACCACGACCCATAGGGCCAGAGCCACCTGGCCCCATTGGACCACCAGGACCACGTCGCATGTTCATCTCCTGTTCCCTGATTTGCAGTTCCCTCTGTCTCAGCATCAGTTCCCTTTCGCGAAGTGACAGGTTGTTAGAAGAGTTTCCGGCGCTCTCGTAAGGACCACTGTTTACAGCACCGTCCGGAACCATATCATCGTAGAGCATCAGGTGCGAAAACTCCTCCAAGTTACCGCTGTCTTCGAAGGAGGGGCGCCGTTGGCCGTTAGGAGCTCCATTCATCCTAGGAGGATAACCGTTGGGACCTGGGGGAGGGCCGCGACGCATCATTGGAGGACCTCCGTTGATAGAAGGAGCACGGCTTCCCGAGCGAGGGCCGCCTTTCATAGGGCCGTTGCCATTCATCATGGGCCCTTGAACAGGGGGTCCACGTGGCATTGGCGCTGAAGATTGTCTAGGTGGCGGTTGCATGCCATTTTGGGGAGACTGTGCAGCGAGGGCTGGAGCAGCTGGGCGGGTGCGATTGACGATGTTGAGGTGATGAAGTGTGGCATACAGTGTCTCAATCCGAGGCACGGCGACACCAGTTTCTTGTGCGAGCTTCAAAGGGGATCCAAGATATGTCTCGATTTCCATAGGTCGCTTCGCCTCGAAGTCCATCCACATAGTGCTGTTGTTCTCTTGCGGACGGGTCATGTCTTGGAGTGTTGTTTCCCGGAAGTCGGCGGGAAATGTGCAGTCTGAAGCTTTTGCGAGCGCGAGCATTTCGTCGAGCACTCCGGTGACGAGGGCACGTACGCCGACCTTCTCCATAAGCTCAGCGTGGTTGGGTGTTTCGAACACGACACTGGCAGGGTGGAAAGCGATTGGACTGTGCTACGTTAGTTGATGATGTGCAACCATGGAATAGATGACATACCCTATCATTCGCTCGTACTGCTGTTGTCGTATGTTGGGGGAGACCTTGCAGTCGACTTGTCCGGAACTCAACGTCATGGCCAGGGCCTCGGCCATGTCTGACTGGATCTGCGCCGGAATGTTGGCGTTTTTGTTGGCAGGACCAACCCAGATGTCAGTCGCGCCTTTGTGTTCGAACTCGCTAGCTCCGAGCTGGGAAATTTCTGCTCCAGATACCAATGAGAGCACTACGTTTGTGGGGAAACGCTGCTCGAGATATGATTCAACGCCAAGGCTGTGTGTAGTGTTCATAAGGATGCACGTATGCTGAGGAGAGACGACCGACTCGATGATGTTGGCGATATCGTATACATCGGGCAGGGCTTTTACGCAAAGGAGAACGTAGTCAAAAGGCTGCTTGGAAGAATGGGTGGCATCTTCGGGGGTGCGGACGACTGCGAGGGGGTGTCAGCTGTATTCTGGGAATGGGAGAGACGCTGTGAGCGTACCAGCATGGGGCTTGAACCGCTCGTTGCCGTAAAGTGCAGATCTATGACATGTTAGCGAGCTCTCAGGGTAGCTGCGCTAGCTAGAAGGGCCTACTTGAATGATATGCCGTACTGGGCGACGCTCTCGTATCCCGACTTCCATACGAGGGTGACGTCGCAGGCATTTGTTGCTTGCAGTCGCCATGATAAGAAGGCCGAGACGGCATTACCGCCCACTGTAGAGAGTCAGCAATCGTTCAGTCACGGCGACGGCGCGGCCGAGTGCCCAAGATGCAAGAGCAGACGGGGACGGGGGCGTGGGCGTGGGCCGCGTAAATGGCACAAGCACAGCGTGTGCGAGGGCGGTGGGAGCCCTCGGCTGCAGTGCGACGCTCGCTGGGAGATGACGCACCTGACAGAATGCGTAATCGGGGGACTGCTGGAGCCATGTCTGAATCGGCTTGGGTGGTGGGTCGGGGAGGGTGGGAGAGAACAGCAGCGTCGGAGGTGAGGGTGAAGAGGCAAAAAGTTGGCGGTCGGAGCGCGCTTGGATGCAGCGCAATTGGTGAGCAACAACGGACAGTGGCAGGGAATTATCGATTAAGATAGTAGCGGAAACGAGTGTGCGGAGGCCAGGAGAGATGAATCACTGGGGCGACTCGTAACAGAACATTAAGTGAGAGGCGCGGGTAAGAGGCAGGACGGGACAGGACAGGACAGGACAGGACTGGGTCGTCACGGGCGCAGGCGGCGGAGGGTGAGGGAAGCTACCACGACTACTGCAGTCGGGTCGGCGTGAGAAGGAGCGCACAGCTGGGCGCGGGTTCCACGGCAGAATCTCTGGCGGAGCGAGTGGACGCAGGCAGCAAAGATGCAATGCAGAGCAGAGGGAGGAGATGGATGGGGGGGGGGACGGTAGAGGGCTTGGAGGGTAGTAGACGAGGTTGACCAGGTTGACGCGCTGCCACGCAGAGCTGGCTTGATATCGCGCTGACTGCCTGCCTGGCGCCCGCTAGGATGCTTTGGGCACCGGCCCTGCCGTCGACGCCAAATTCGTCGCTGATTTATTATGGGCGGGGCCGTGCCCGTCGTCATTGTTTTTTTGGCTTCATAAAAAGGCACATGCGCCGCATGGCGTGCGTATGCTGTGCTGCTTGCGACAGCGCGACGGCAGACACCCTCGCCCCCTCCACCTTGTCAAACTTGGGGAGAGCAGCTGTCAATTGCCTCTCGTCGCGTTGCTGACCCTGTCAAGCGCTGCTGAAATCACTCTGGAAACAGATCCACATGGCAGCCCAGGCAGATTGATGCTTGCGCGGCATCATCCCGGCCAGCCCACGGAGATCCGCTTCGCCCACATGCACTCGACGATCCGAAGCCCTCTCCTACACCTATTCATAACGTCAGCGCCAGCCCCCAACCGTCCTAGCACGAGTCAAACTCATCGCTGCTGCAGCTCCACGCGTCTGACGTCGACGTTGGCTACTATGTACGTCTGGGCCAACAAGCACAGTCCCAACGCCTATTTCACCGTCGAACAGGGGGCCGTGCGACCGCTGCCAACTCCCATCCTTGGCCGACTTCTCAACGGGCAGCCTGAAAAATGCTCCAAAAGGGGCTGCCACTGTGTGAGATACAGCCCCACCCAGATCGGGCCATGTAGTCATTTCCACCTGGGGCTTTTGGGTCCTGATTACGCCCGCTGCTCGCTCCTACGAGCCTTTGAGTTCAGTCGTCGCCCAGCAGAACAGCCAGTGGGTCTTTTTCGTAGCTTGCATTCGGTCTTTTCAAGGAGAGCGGCAGTTCCGCCCGGAGCCACTATTGTACAATACTAGCGACTACATAGTAATCCACCGACTCGATAGGCACGGCTCGACTGGCTTCCCGCACCCGAGCCGCTTTGGAGCTTACAAAATCAGACTACAGCTGGAGCGGCCGACATGGTGGTGTCGGGTACAAGTGCCTACACGACATGAGCAACACAGCTTTTGCTGTCGCCGTGTCTGAGGTTGAGCAGCCCATCAATCTGCATCCCAACATTAGCCGTCGCTATTGCCACATTTGAATATGCCACCACCTGCGTCCATCGCAATCGCCAGCCTGTGAAATTGCTCCATGCAGCAGATGCGCGTGTTTGCTCCTGGATAGGACATCTCGCCAAGACATGCGCGAATCACAGTCACAAATGCAATGCATCTGCTGCAGACGTTCAGACTGTGCGAGTTCATCTGCAAGCGAAACCATCGCTCTCGATCCACAGCAATCGACATCTCACTTCAAACGCGACCGCTCCTTCCTACCCAGAGCTCTCACCTCTAGCGCGGCTGCACGCGACTTCCCCACGACTTTCAGTTGCCTAGTCTCTCCTTCTACTTCCGTCACGTATGTACTGACATTGAAAAGCTTATTGCTCTAACCTAGTCAAGCAATCGCGCCTTTTGCATCCCCGGTGCATGGAGGAAGGGTTCTCGTATTCGTGTCCTCCCGCCGTTGAAAGTTCTCTTGGGACGACTAGCAGAACATCGCGGACGTAAGAAATCGCGTCGGACTAAGACCCATGCGTTGCGCCCGATGGCTGCTGCGTCTGATAATACGCGTCGTATACACGGGGGGGGGGC
This sequence comes from Alternaria sp. 'sect. Undifilum', assembly GCA_024321975.1. Lineage (NCBI taxonomy): Eukaryota > Fungi > Ascomycota > Dothideomycetes > Pleosporales > Pleosporaceae > Alternaria > Alternaria sp. 'sect. Undifilum'. Next base: position 5,878,767 of record JAJJZI010000006.1, read on the forward strand.
GCTGCCTTTTTGTTTCAATCGCCTCCACAGCAATCATGCACGCGCTAACACAATAGTCGAGACACCACGTGAATGCGATGGAATGCGCATGGGAAATGAGAATTCCGATTTCCCGGGCCTGCCCTATAACGCAAATGCCCTACCATATCCGGTGAGGAAACCGCTTTCTAAAGGAACGTTCGTCCAAATCTCAAATTCAACCGCATCTTCGTCCTCGCGCATCGCCGCCCTCTCCTCTTGGAACATCATCTGCACAGAGGGCGACAAAGGCTCAACACGTCCACGCCAACTGACTCTATGGACGTCTTGCGATCGTCACTGCATTATCGAAACACGACTCTGCATCTCGTTACCTCCTATCGAATCACTAATGTTGGTGTCTTCAGCCCTCCGACACTTCGTTACCCATGTCTCATCTCAATCTTACTAACCACTTCCGAGACCCTCGCTCATGCTCCTGAGCGCCGCCCCGCCAAGCGAGACACTCCGGTCTTGTTCCTGACATGTGGCGCCACTGCGGGCCGGCATTGTGCGCGGCTGCCGAACAAGGGGACTGGGTTGCCGCCGTCGATCTTTACATCATGAATTTCCGCAGCAGAAGTATCAAAATAGCAGTGCGGTGATCTTCGCCTAACATTGGGCCCAACCATACAGACTGTGGTCGCGATACGCAACATTTCCCTCTTTAGACCTACACACCGCTTACCTACCGTGCCGACTTCTATTCACCGGCTAAAGAGATACCAACAATCCCGTAATGATGGCCATGTACTGTAGAGGACGAAGTCACCAATCGTCATGTGCTATAGGGGTCCGCGGCCTTGATCGCTTGCCCGGAACTTTACGCAGCCGTGCTCCATGCTCCGTGAACATATTACAGCGTTTATCTCATCTTGTTGACAGGATACACGCAGGTACGGAGACGCCGCCTGCGGTCAAACGGGGGTCATACAGAAGCGAGATGAGCCTTTGTAACAGTTCCTACCTATGAGACCGTTCGGTGTAAAGAGCCTGCAGGCATGCTGCCAACTTTTTCTTCGTTGACCTGACGGGACCTGCCTCTCTACAAGCTGCTGTGCTTTACCCGGTATGGGTAAGCTATACATCAACCGCAATATAGACAGACCTAGTGTACACCAAACTCAGGGACACGTTTCCTGGCAAGTTGTCGAACAGGTACTGGCTGCTCGTTCGTATTCGGCGGGTTAAGAGTGCGTAGTCTAGCAACCGTCTACATCCCATACGCGGCTCAACGATGCTAGAGGTTAAGAGACATGAGCTATTCCAAAGACCGACGACTCCAAGGGCGACAACAAACATTCATTTCAACCAGAAATTAGAAATATATTTCCTCACTGGTTTCTAAAAACACTATCTTCTAATGAAGGGACGTTGCTGCGTTGAATTAATTACGAAAGCTGTTCAGTATATCACGATGAAAAACGTGCCGGCAACCTCCAGACCGCTGGTTCACGGCAGATGCTGCCTTGATGTCAAGACTTCTAGAAAGGCCAAGGTGCTACTCCCAATGCTTATCCTGTTCAGTTGGTGTAATTGCCCGCGAACGCTTCAACACGCGACTCGGTAGCGAATGTACAGAATAAACAAAGTCAAGCGTTTATTCCATGCAAATATTTCCACATCAGAATACCCTGAGGAAAAAAAGAAGTAGTCTTGTTGAAGAGATTCAAACCAACCAACACCGCTATATTTAGGAGCCGAGAGCTATGAACCATTGTACTGCCTTCCTTTTTCCCTCGATCCCGCCCGCTGCGGCCCTTGAAACATGTTGCTTTTTGCAATTGCCCGAGCTGGAAAACCACAAGGCCCAACCAAGACACCGCGTGTAAAGCAAAAAACAAAACAAGATACACCAACGTGAACGAAGAAAAAGCTAGATAATCTGTCGGTGAATACGACTTTACCAAAAGTGGGCACGGTGCGAGCAGCAGGATGCAAAAACATCGTGAACGTAGCAAAAATCAAAAGTGGACGGGAACAGTGTCACATTTGCATCAGAACTCATCATGGACGGGATATTGCGTGGTAATATATTCGTTCTCTCCCAGTGAGACAATAGCTTCTTTGTTGCCTCGAGAACTAAAATACAGAACAGACTTGGAAAGCCAAGAACCACCTGCGCCGTTGCTTACATGATCGTTGCAAAGCGGTTCTGCTTTGAAGAACGACATATCGAAGTTCAACCGTGACTTTTTTGTCCAAAAGAAAACCGTCTCTTGCATCCTTCCATCACTTTCACCGAGGCGACTTTTAGTTGTCCATGTAGGTGGCGGAGTTGACACCATCCTCGGGGAACTCAGGAAGCTCGACCTGGAAGCGCTCCTCGATCGACTTGAGGACGGCCTCATCGTCGGGGCTGCTCACGAAGGAGATACTGAGACCCTTGGTTCCGAAGCGACCAGCACGACCGACACGGTGGAGGTAGGCATCGGCCTTGTCGGGCATGTCGTAGTTGATAGCGACGTTGATGCGCTCAACATCGATACCACGACCAAAGATGTCAGTAGAGACACAGATACGGGTCTGGAACTCCTTGAACTCCTTGTAGCGCTTGATACTATAGACGAATTAGCATCCAAGTAGGGAGCGAAAACCATAGGGTACATACCGCTCTTCTTGGCTAATACCAGAGTGAACCGCAGTGCTGGGAAAGTTGCACTCGCGGAGAAGCTTGTCGAGCTCGGAGCAGCGCAGAGTCGAGCGGACAAAGATGATGACCTGGTTGAACTCCAAACTGTCAAGAAGGTCGTTGAGCTTGCGGTTCTTCTCTTTTTCGTCAAGCTTCATGTAGTATTGCTGAAGACCGTGGAGTGTCAACTTCTTCTCGTCGTCGACGTAGATCTCGAGCGGGTTCTGCATGAACTTCATGCAGACGACGCGGACCTCCTTGTTAAGGGTGGCCGAGAACATCATAACCTGCTTGTGCTGGGGTGTAGCACGGAAGATGGCCTGGACGTCGTTGCGCATGTCTGTGAAATGTTAGCGTAGGTCGGTTGAGATAGACAATGCATACTGACCTGGCTGGTCCAACATCTTGTCGCACTCATCAAGGACGAAGTGCTTCAGGTTTGCCAGGCGGAGATGCCTGTCGCGGACGAGGGCGTTGATACGACCAGGGGTACCGACAATGATGTGAGGGTGAGTATCCTTGTTGCTGAGGAGCTCGACGTCCTTCTGAACGGGGGTACCTCCATAAAAGACACCGACCTTGACGTCGGGCAAGAACTTGGCGAAGCGGTTATACTCGTTGCGGATCTGATAGGCCAACTCGCGGGTGTGGCACATGACTAGGATGGTAGCAACACCTGGCTCGGGCTTCTCATCCATCTGCTGGAGGGTTGCGAGGACGAAGACGGCGGTCTTTCCGAGACCGGACTTGGCCTGGCAGAGGACATCGTTTCCTAGGATGGCCTGGGGAATGGTAACTTGCTGGACTGTAGGGCACATGTTATGTCAGAATGGTCTTCAAAGCGGTCGAAACGAAGCGTGGGAAGCGAAGCGTCCGTCCATCTTGAGTAGCCGAGGTTTTCCATCTAGCGCGCGTGCCAGTCTGTCTATCCTCCCCGTATACGCTCAAGGTGTGCCTCCTCTTGTACACGCACATCATGCACTCTTCCCCCGAAACCAGTCCTTCGGGACCACGAAAGTGAGCCAATGGGCACCACTAGGCTTCTCATTGCATATACCGGTGCGCACGCGTTGATACAGTGCGCGTCGACGCTTGTAGGTAGCGGAAGGCACTGGGTCCCTCGCCACTTCGCTCGTATATAGACAGACCAGGCCGCATTATAGATAGTGCTCGTTTCGCAGATGGACAGACGCTTGTAGGTGGATAAGGCTGAGGGGAATTATTAGACTAACCCTCGGAAGGATGTTCGAAGCCACAGTCCGTAATTGCTCGTACGAGCTCGTCCTTGAGCAAGAAGTCGCGGAAACCGGTAGAGTGAATGCCGACGTAGCTGCCCTTCTTGTCGCCTGCAGCGTCACCAGCCGTGAGGCCGCCTTTGTTCGCAGCTGCGCTGCCGTTGGTGGGCGCATCAGTGGTCTGGATCTCCTCGTCGGAGTAGTCGATGAGATCCTCTTCGTGAGACATGATGAGTTATGTGTTCGAGTAGGAGTGCTTGTGTCGGGTAGAGTTGGTGGTTGCGCGTGTCGCAAGCAAGGCTGACAAGCAAAGTGAAGTCGTGAGGGTGCCGAAGCGCGGTATTAGACTGAAGAGCTACGAAGAGAAGAGATCAGCAATTGTTTCGCGATTGCACGGTCACGCGAATTCGACGAGGTTGCTGAGGTGGCGAGGGTGAGTGGTGGGCGGTGGGTGGACAAGAGTGGTCGCTGGTCGCTGATGTCGAGGTAAAAAGCTCGGGGCGCCTTGCTGGGCGTTGCGCTAGGCCGCAAACGGACGTCTCCGAATCACAAACCATGTCTGCCTCGAAATCCTCATTCCTGGATATTTCTCACTACCTCCAGCAAAACAATAAACCCACGCACGAAAATCGAACGATAGCACAACAAATCATCATGAGTAAGGTCAAAGCACCAAAATCCAAGGGCATACCGAACAAGCACCTGCATGCTCGCTCTACCTTTCTCTATCAAGCAGCCACGTACCTGACTCTGCAAACGGCCACGAAAGGCAATGTTACGGCTGGTGTCGCACAAGACAAAGAGATTGATTCTCACATTGCATTCGAGACCCAGCGACATTCGCCGCTCGCACTCGAGCTCGGATCTGATCTCCAGCAAGTATCGCGAAAAGGTCAGCTACGACTCGCTATCGACTTGAAGCGCTCCATATGCAAAAGCTGTAACAGTGTTCTCATTCCTGGACGCACTGTCACTCATACCATCGAGAACCCCAGCAAAGATGGTAAGAAGCCCTGGGCAGACGTGCTCGTCGTTGCTTGCCTCGTCTGTGGTGGAAAGAAGAGGTTTCCAGTAGGCGCAACAAAACAAGCCAAGAAGGCTAAAAGGAGGACCACTCATACCATTTTGATGTCAAAAACTGCTTCAGAAGACGACCGACGCTCAGAGACTACCTTCGCTACGGGTACTGACTGATTCCACGTTACGTTACATTTCACTTCTCTCATTCTCCATATGAATGTCTGAATCACTTGTTCGGAGCACCCACGGGAAAGCTTCCACCACAATTCATAATTGGGTCACTAGGAGTGAATTCAGACGTTACTATGGAGCCAATCATATACATGGTTGTGCGATACACAAAAATCTCTTGCTGTCTTCAGATCCGTGGTTTCGCGAGGCACGGCCGATCGCGTCTCAAGCAAGTGTAAGAGTCGACTTAGGAAATTCCTTCGAATCGCAAAACCTAGGAACAAAGTCGCATAAGAACAACTTGGGTTCCGCCAGCCGCTCTCCTACATCTCGTACACAGTGATCACGCACAGTCAAGGTCCCAAACAAAGCTCCTCGCCCATACAGTCCCTACCATCAGAGCTTCTGTGGAACATTTTCGGATATGTACCACAAGATGCTCTCTATCAACTGAAACTCGTTCACAAACGCATCGGCCAGCTCCCAGAACCGGCCTTGTACGAATCCTCCAATCAATATGAAGGCGATAGAACACAAGTTGGACATTATTTTCGTACCGCTCAGCGAATGTCTGAAATAGCTTAGCATCTTCGCAACATCGCTGTTCAGGGTTCTCCAAAGATAACCCACAAACAAACAAGTACGAAAACGACTTCGAAGGATTGGCAAAGAGAGTAGGGTTCAAAGTCTCTATCTGTACGATCCTCAGCTTGCTTACAAGTATCTCTCATATTGTCCAGACCAGACTGTTGTTTTGTTACGGATTTTGTGACTGGTATCATGAGCATATCTCTACTTTGACTGCCAGACCTGCACAGGAGCACGGCAGGCGGAGAAGTATACATTATTTCTATTTGGGAAAAGAAAAGAAAAGATCATGTTGAACTGCATGCGGTGTACTACAAGTCTATTCCGTCTCTTCCGTCTCCTGCATGTCCTACAAACCCAATACCCCCCTCAGTCCCCTAACCTTCCCCCTCAAATCTCCATACCCCAACCAAACGATCCCCTCTGCCATTCTCCACGCACTCTCCCCCGCCCCTTCACCCCTCAACGGGATATCCATAGGCGGCGGAATCCCCGTCTTGACCCCCGCCCAAGCCCACCGATCCCTCGTAATACTCTTCTGATTACAAAGACTCCTCAATCCTTCCTTCCCTGCAAAGCGACCATAGCCACTCCCCTTTGTACCGCCAAAAGGCATCTGAACCATGTAGTAAACAGCAAAGTCGTTGACAGCAACCATACCAGCTTGTAGGGAGCGAACAACAAGTTCGAGGTCACGAGTCGAAGAGCCGAAGACGGAGGAGCCGAGGGCGTAGGTGGTGCTGTTTGCAATGGAAATAGCGTCTGCGACGGATTCGGCGCGCATGAGGAGGAAGATGGGGGCGAAAAGTTCGGTTTGCGCAATCTTCATGGAACGGGTGACGTCGGCGATGAAGGTAGGGGTGAAGTAGTGGCCTTGGGGGTATTCGGAGTTGTTGTAGCGTTTTCCTCCTGCTAGGAGGCGAGCACCGTTGTTGACGGCGTCTTGTATGAGGTCTTCGAGCTTGGAGTAACTCGCATCGGATATCGAGGCGCCGATGTCGATGGGTGTTTCTGACGAGCTGTTGAGGATTGATCCGGGCCGCAGTGCGCAGATCTTGGGTGTGAGGTACTCGATGAAGCGATCGTAGACTTTGGGTAGGGCGATGACGCGCTCGATGCCGATGCAGTTCTGGCCTGCAGACTGGAATGTTCCCCTCATGAGGATGCTGGCTACGCGCTTGAATTCGCTGTTTGATAGGTCATCCAACACAACCGCCGGGTCTTTGCCTCCTAGCTCCACGCAAACTGGTGTCAATGCCTTGGCCGCCGAAGCGCAGACATGGTGCGCTACCGGTCGCGATCCGATGAAAGTTATGTGTGATATTGATGGGTGTGAAGTGAGGTGGTCGGCAACGTCTGGCCAACAAACGACAGACTGGACAATGTCGGGCGAGTGACCGCATGCTTCGAGAGCACGGGTAGCAGTCGAAGCGAAGTATGACGAAGACCAGGCAGTCGCCTCGGAGCCTTTGACTATGATGGCGTTACCGGCGAAGATGGAGGCTATTACGGGACTTATGAGGTTGTGGAAGGGGTAGCTGTAGAAGTATCAGCCGCTTTGGTCAGATCCAGTGATGTTCAAAACTCACTTCCAGCTCACGCAAGCCGCAACAACACCCAGCGGCTCCCAAACGACCTCGCTCCACTTGTACATCAGGAGAAAGTTTGTGTGTCTCTTTTCAGACTTTAGGCTCTTCTCGCCATGTTTGATGGTCTACCTCAGCTTTTCTACCGTCACTAGTATCTCGCCCAGGCTCGCGTCCACCATGGTTTTGCCCGAGTCCAGACATGCCACCCTCGCAATTTCCTCTTGGTTCTCCAGGATAAACTTGAGCATGGTGCGCAGCACCTTGCGACGCTTGAGGAAGCTCGTCTGAGCCCATTGCACCTGCGCTGCTTTGGCCTTTGCGATTGCGCGGTCGATACCGTCGGCTGTGGAGGGGTTGATGCGCCCGAGGGCTTCACCGGTCGCGGGAGCATAGCATTGGATCAAGGAAGAGCCTGATACCTATTGGCAAGTCAACTGCTATCCTCGAGGCGCAAAGAAATGCGTGCATACCTTCAATTGAGGCTTCTCAAGCACCTGGCCTTTCCAACCTTTCTTGGCTTGCTCGGGCGTCTCAACAACATACTTGACAGGCTCCTCAGGATCCGCACGACAAGTAAGCCAAATAAAGGAAAGCGCGGCTATCCAGAGCGTGCCATACAAGACAAGACTAAAGTCGTTGTCGGCGCGTGCGGTAATGCGGTCCATGATGTTGACAACGGCGTGTCCAAGAAAGTCGCACCCTGGCCCTGGACCCTGGAAGACGATCTAAATCTAGCGCTAAGACGCGTGGTCATCTGAAACCTGGTTTCCTACTGCAAGCGTCGAGGGCAAGCTTCACCGAACGAATCACTCTTCCATGCCAATTCCGACTCTCCTCAACTAGGTCCGGTCAGACATGCCCGGGCGAATTGAATACTTCTTCTTCCTTACTCTCTTGGGCAATTTGAAGCAAGTGTTGATTGCAGTGGAAGGAGTTCCGTAGCCACTCAGCGCGCTCTTCCTCTGTGAGTAGTCATCCATACGCTTCTATGAGGGCTGCATGAGTCGTGTCTTTAACTTCATTAGATGTGGAAGGTTGTCATTCAATTGCCGTTCCCTGTATCAACGGCAATTCAAGATTACGACATGCACGGCAGTAAGAGCAAATGTTTTACCAATGTTATTCATACGTATTTGATGTCATGTATCATTCCTCCTTCATGAGTACCGTTGGCCGTCCTTACAAGCTCGCTGGTCTCTCTCCCGCTCTCTTGGACAAATCAAACTCTTGGGTGCTCGCTTATCGTGCATTGTTCTTGGGCGCCTCAGTTGGTGGTCCATCAGGCGTGGTGTAGCACCTGGTCATACCACCGTCGATGACAAAGTCGGTGCCGTTGACGAAGCTGCTCTCATCGCTGGCGAGGAAGAGAACGCCCTGAGCCTGCTCGATAGCCTCACCGAAGCGACCAGTGGGGAAGTGGACTTCGCGACGGTGACGCTTGGCTTGGTCATCACCAAGCCAATCTTGCAGGAGTGGCGTGCTGTTGTTGTTGTTGTTGTTAGCATGCCATGAGCTGGATGTTGCACGGTAGTGAACGTACTTGAGTGGTGCTGGGCATAGCGCGTTGAATCTGAAGCCCTCACGTGCGTGGACCATGGCCAACTCCCGTGTCATGGCTAGTACGGCACCCTTGCTGGCTGTGTACGCGAGCTGTGGTGTAGCGCTACCCACCAAGGCGACAACGCTGGCGGTGTTGATGACACTCGTCTTGTTCTTGCCGTTCTTCCTGAAGCTGTTGACTGCGTGCTTGCAGCCGAACCATACACCCTTGACGTTGATAGCCTGTGTCAGGTCCCAGATCTTCTCAGGTGTGTTGACAGCATCAGCGTCATCCGCGTGCATAATGCCTGCGTTGTTGAACAGGACATCTAGACCACCCCATGAATCCACGTGCTCAATCATGGCCTGTACGTCGGCCTCATTGGAAACATCGGTAACCTTGGTCTCGACCTTGTTGGCCTCTGGGACGATGTCCTTCAGCTTGGCCGCAGCCTTCTCCAGAGCCGGGCCGGAGATATCGGAGAGAAGGACATTGCCGCCTTCCCGAGCAAAGAGGATGGCGGTCTCGAGACCGATGCCACTAAGTATCGTTAGTGGGTAGTTGAGCGCCGCAACATGGTTTTGTGTATGTTCCTGGTTCCCTCATCAAAAGACAAGAACAGCGGCGTTGAAGCCCTCACAAGAACCTGGGCAAAACGAGGTATGGTTGTAAACTGGAATATCGATAGGAAATGTGCCGTGCTATGTGCGGGATCGGTGCTTACCCAGCGCCTCCAGTGATGATGCAGTTCTTGGCTTGAAGACGACCCATGTTGAATGTGTGGTCTGGTTATTGTGCTGGGACAGATGTAGCTAAGGTGCTGCAATGGGGTCAATGGATACCGCGTGCGAGGCAAAGTTTTGTGGAAGCTGTGAAATATGACTAATATTTACTAGAGAAAGCGTCATGAGAACAGCACGCCGCCGTGTGAATGGGGAAGGTTTGCCAAACGCGCAAACAGCATCAGCAGTCTCCACACTTACCTGTTGAACCGGCCGTTCCAGTGCGAGCTGGCGTATGAAGCGCGTGGTCGGGCTCGAGAGTGCGCTGCGAGGAAGATGGCGAACGGGTAGTCTCGGTCAGCTAGGAGGTCATTCAGACAGTCGAGGGCCCCGAAATCGGCGCATTGCATTGATACCGGTAGACTGCGATAAGGGATTCTCGCGCTGGCCGCTGCCATGGCCGGACAGCCTGCAAAGGAGCGGTGGGCGGGTGCACGATAGCAGCCTCGCTCCCACAGCTGTCGTGCACGCCCGGGATGCTTCCAGCGCCCGTCGTGGGTGGAGGCAGCGCAGGGCGGACACTACCCCGCCATGATGGATGACGTGCGTGCGTGCGTGCTGGTCTCTTCCAAGTCGGCGCATCATGACGGTTGTCGCATAGGCATGTATGTTGGGCGCTCTGAGGGAGATGCAGACGACGTCGCGTCGGAGAGATAGCCCACGTCTGACTATGCAGTATATAGCCTGTACGCGCATGCATGATGTCGTTGGGGTGCATCCATATCCATTGCAGCCCGCATCCCGGCAGCCCGTCATTGGCCCACCCAAGTAGTGGCAGTAGTAAGGTAGTAGTAGTAGTAGTAGTAGTAAGCTTCAACAGCCTACACAGCTCCCACATCATACATCCGCCGCCATGGCCGCCGAATTCGACGCATCCACGCTGACGGCCGAACAGCTGCCTGCACTGCTCAAAAATGATATCGCAGTCAAGGTCGCGGGCATCGACGTCGACGGCGTTTTGCGCGGGAAGCTCATGGCCAAGAACAAGTTCCTCAGCATAGCCAACCAAGGCTTTGGTTTCTGCAGCGTCATCTTCGGATGGGACATGCACGACCAGACGTACTTCAAGGAGCTGGCCATTTCGAACAAGGAGAACGGGTACCGCGACTTGCTCGCCATGCCAGACCTGTCGTCATTCAGAAGGATCCCCTGGGAGGACAACGTGCCCTTCTTTCTCATCAGCTTCCACGATCCAGACACCAAAGAGACCCTCAGCGCATGCCCAAGAAGCCTGCTGAAACGCACTGTAGACAAGTTGAAGGACAACGGATATGGCGCCATGGCCGGAGGTGAGTCCAACACCAGCAAAAGAGCGGGTGCTGCGCGTCGTTACTGAAGCTGATGTGTAGTGGTGCAGCTGAGTACGAGTTCTACCAGTTCCGCGCGCCCCAGAGCCACGATGGCTCAGAGCGGAACACGTCGAGCACCGCCGCCTTCTTGCGCGATAACCCTGTGAACTCGCTTCCAAGTCTTACCGAAGGCATGTTTGGGTACAGCATCACGCGACCCGTCCACAACCAGGACTATTACTACGGCATCTTCGACACGTGCGCCAAGTTTGGCTGCGGAATCGAGGGATGGCACACAGAGTCTGGGCCAGGCGTCTTTGAAGCGGTACGCATATCAGGCTTTTGCGTACGACCACAATCAACTGACATGGCATAGGCGCTTGAATTCGGCGAAATCCACCAGATGGCCGATAGAGCTTCGCTGTTCAAGCTCGTCGTCAAGTCTCTCGGATCCAAGTTCGGCATAACACCATGCTTCATGGCAAAACCCCGCGAGGGCCTCCCAGGAAACAGTGGACACATGCACGTCTCCATCGTGGATAAAGAGGGGAATAATCTATTCTACCGGGGCGAAGAGGACAAGAACGCACCATACCCAGACATCCGATACCTTTCAGACCTTGGCCGACAATTCCTGGCAGGACTGATCAACGGTCTCCCGGATATCATGCCCATCCTGGCACCGAATGTCAATAGCTACAAGCGGTTAGTAGAGAACTTTTGGGCGCCTGTCACCGTATCGTGGGGTCTCGAGCACCGCGCCGCTTCCATTCGCCTCATTTCTCCTCCTACATCCTCTGGCAAGGCCACACGCTTCGAAGTCCGTGTACCAGGCGCAGACACCAATCCCCATTTCGTGCTCGCCGCAATCCTGGCACTCGGCTGGAGAGGCATTGAGAAGAAGATGGAAATCAGCATACCACCTCTGGGCAAGGGCGAAGACGTTGGAGGGGAAGCAGACAAGGGTGAACGATTGGCCAAGAGCTTGAAGGAGGCGACAGAGCGGTTTATGAGGAAAGAGAGTGTTGCGAGAGAGGTTTTCGGTGATCAGTTTGTGGACCACTTTGGTGGTACCAGGCAACATGAGATCAGGCTCTGGGATGAGGCCGTTACAGACTGGGAAGTCAGAAGGTACATCGAGACGGTATAAGTCCTCTATCTTATTTGAAGCGGGATAGAAACAGAAGAGATGGGCCCCTCTACTATGCACCTACTATTGGATCCATGATACCACATTCCTATCCGCGATACGCATTTTCCCTCATTGATTGATGCCGTTCTCAGGAGTCGAGTACCAGTCTCGGAAGTCTAGACACGCAGGGGAATATACCCGGGAGATATGCCCGGTTGCGTCATTAGCGGCTGCCAGAACTCACATTACACATGCAACTATCTGATCCTTCTAAGCTTTACTAGAACATACAAGGCTACACTTCGGCAAGCACTGCGCCGAAGAATTGTCGTCTGGGGTAGATAGCTGCTCGTGATGCGGAGGCACTTGTTTGCGGGTACAATTATCCGTCTAGACGTGCATTGGGCCAAGGGAGTATTTAAACAGATGTTATGATGGACGCAATGGAGCTCTGGTATGCGTCTGAGTCATCTAGGGATCAAGATGAAAGCAATCGGCTTCACAGTAGCATGCTTCGCAGCGCACGCAAGTGCTGCAGCGACAAAGCGTACCAACATTGCACTTTCTCCAAGTGCGTCTAACTAAGCCTTCATACTCGTTACTTGGACGTTTCTCACTGATAACCGCGATCCAGATGCCCAAGATCTCTTCGACTGGTCCATGCACATCCAAGATAACCGCTACGATTCATCCTACAACTTAATTCAGTACTCTGATAAAGGACCTTGGTCTGTTCGCTTCACAGCTTGGTATGTAGCCGGACTGCTGCATAGGAACCAGGGAGACGATGTCAAGCATGCAGAAGCCTCTATTAGGAACATGTACGTGAAGTATAGTTTTGTGGAGAGAAAAGGAGAACAAGAAGGAACACTGACAATGCCCCGGATAGACTGGCTTGTCAGATGACAGACGATTTCGAAGCACCGTGGTACGGAACATACAAGTTATCTCCCGACCAACCAGACCCAACAGCAGATTCTAGTTTATATCCACCAGAAATATATGTACGTCCGCCAGCACCTCACCATCATAATCCTGAATCAACATCACAAACTAATCAAACCACGCCCATAAAAAAAGACAACCTACGACCCCAACTGGCGCGACTTCATCGGCACCCAACTCATTCAAATTCTCTCCGAGTTCCCCAATCCCCTCTCCGCCCCGCTCATCACCTCCATCGAAGACTCGCTCGAAATCGCCGCTGTGGGTAGCATGCGTCGAAATGGGTCTTTCCCGACCGAAGACGACAATCTAACGATTGGTTACACAAACCCGGCTATGATGCGAGCTTTGCTCTGCGAGTACATTGGTACACGACGGTCTAATAGTACGTTTCTTGATTTTTCGCAGGACCAAGGGAGGAAGATATTGGCGCTTTTTCAAACAAAAGGCGCCGAGACGGTGAGCGAGTATAATGCGCCGACATACTATGGAATCGATGTCTGGGCTTTGGCAGCGCAGATAAAATACGGTTCGGATAACTCTAGTATGACGGCTGCTGCTCGCTATATACTGCCTAGTATGATGGGCGATTTGGCGGAGCATTATAATGGGTATTTGGGGAATGTGGTGGGGCCGTATGATAGGGCTTATACGAGGGATATTACGCAGCACTCTACCGTTTTATCATTGGTATTCTGGGGGCTTTGGGGGAGGGAACGGACAAGCCAGCCGAAGAAGATGGAAAGCGATTTGTTGTTTGATGTTGCGCAAGGAGCCGCTATTGCACTTGTTCTTGACGTTGTGAAACAGCTGCTACCTGCAGTTGTGGAGGAGGTGTTTACGACTCGAGACTTTGTGGGCGAGCCAAGGTTGTTGAATCGAACGGTTTACGATGATCTTGATGGGGGAGAGGCGAGGATTGCGACGAGTTGGATCAGCAAGGAGTTGATGATTGGTGGGCAGCAACTGGGTGAGGAAGAGAATAGAGGTGATCAGTTCGTCCCTGCTATTGCTCATTGGGCAGGGGATCCGGAGCATAAGCCTTATCCGCTTAATACCTTCTTCTCCCTCTATCCGTCAGCGTCTTCGATCCACGCCGTCGCCTCACCGAACCATCTTTCCGTCAGCTACCCTAATCGGACACAAAAGGGAAGCGACATATTTACGTTTGCGTTGTCGAATGTGCCACCGAGTTGGATACTGGGGACAGGAAGACGGATAACTGGGTTTGAGGATTTGCCGTGTGTGGAGATTGAGGTCGATGCCGAAGGGATGGTGAAGCAGAATGTGACGTATGGTACGGCGCTGAGGAACCATTTGTTTTACAACATTTCGTATGTGGTTCCTAAAGACTCTAAGGGCGAGCCGAGGGTGGAACTAGAAATTAGGTATACGTGCTAGCTGATAAGGAATGCAGACCAGCTCACCCTTGAAAGCGAATCGATAGGTCTGTTCCTGGCACCAAGGTTGCTGTGGTATGTAAAGTTGACCAAGATGTCCTGATTTGCGGTGTAGTTATTGCTCGGCTGCTTGAGTGTCCTGGTTCCGACCATAAATTACGGCGCGAGATCCTGGTGTTATAGCCCACCCATCATACCTTTTCTATCGCATCCTTCTCACGCTGACCAAATAGCTCTTCAACCAACCCAACAAACTCGGCCATAGCGTTCTTCTCTCCATCCTTCCCCCGCCCGTCTCTTATCCCCTTCAGCTCGGCCATCGCATCCTTGTCTCCCTTCTTCTGTGTCCATCTCTCTTCTCTTTCTTCCCTTCTATTCCAACCACCTCGTCCCCCTCTACCTCTTCCCCGCGAACCCCGTCCTCGGAAAGCATTCCGCTCAAGCATGCGTCGACGCTTCTCGTCTTCCGGATCAGGTTTTATAGTTTTGGCATAGACGCGTTGGAGAGAGGCCAGTAATGTCGGGTGGGTCTTGAGTAAGGTTTGGAACTTCGGGCTTGTTGCTAAGACGGAGAAGTCGGTGCGCTTCTTTAGGTAGCGTGGTATTGGGGCGGGAGGTGGTGGTTGGGGGAGAGTTGGCTCTGCTGGTGCAGGGGTGGCCTCTGTAGTGTCGGAATGTGTTGCCTTGTGTGTTTTGAAGCAGAATAATGAACAGCTGTACACGGTAAGCATTATGGATATTTGAGTGATCACAAATGGCGTCGTACTATGGGAGCGCGCAAGTTGGGCACTTGTACTTCTTGGGCTCTGCATTACAGACGCCGCAGAGGACTTCTGCCATCGTTTCTGAGTATTTGAGGATCGCAACTCTTCTGTCTGCGTGAGAAAAAGAGAGACGTGTGTGGTAATAAAGGTCGCGCGGAAAGTATCGAATATGACGTTCGCATTCAGGTCGTCCCTGACTTTTACTTCAAGACGTGTTCCCAATTGGGCTACATCCCGCGGCGAACTTCCATTGCTCATCACTCCACCAAGGTTTCCTCCTTTAGAACATTGACTCTGACAGCACAATATGTCTGCCGCATCGCCATTCCGACGACTTCCTTCACGGCCACTGGGCTCTTGGACTTGCTTAGCATGCTCTCGCTCGCTCACGAGGATACCCCGCGCGCGCAATCCGGCCTTGACTGCACAGAGGTGTTTGAATACCACAAATCCTGCGCGGCAGCATGGCACCGTGCCAAGGATGGATCAGATGCATGCGCAATATAAAATGAAGAACCGGACTGTCATGTATGCGCAAGCCTTGGTTGAGAAAAGGCGCAATCGCTGACGATGGTTCAGGAACTACGTCTTCAGTGTAATAATAGGCTTTACCGCTCTGAGTTACGGCTCCGTACCCTTTTACAAAATGGTGCGGTTTCCGAACATAACTTCATTCACATAGACCCAATCTAACCTATCCCTCAGATTTGCCAGCAAACTGGATGGGGAGGCCAGCCCATAAAGTCCGCAGCCCACGGCGGCGACACTTCGATCGACCCTTCCGAACGCCTGAAGCCTGTAGAACACCATCCGCGTATCCGAATAACATTCAACGGCTCAGTGTCTGATGTCCTACCCTGGAAATTCGTTCCCCAACAACGGGAAGTCCGCGTCCTTCCTGGCGAAACTGCGCTCGCTTTCTACACCGCGACCAACAAATCGCCAGAAGATATCATTGGTGTAGCCACCTACTCCGTCACACCGGGACAGGTCGCCCCATACTTCAGCAAGATTCAATGTTTCTGCTTTGAGGAACAGAGACTGAATGCCGGGGAAACAGTGGATATGCCGGTTTTCTTCTACATCGATCCTGAGTTTACAAAGGATCCTAGTATGAAGGGCATTGAGACCGTTACGTTGAGCTACACGTTCTTCAAGGCAAAGTATGACAAAGATGGGCATTTGACGCCTGTGCCCATGTGATGAGAGGTTAGGGCATGTACGGTACATGTATACAACGCATACAGAACCAACTAGATCACTACCAGAGGACGATATCAAAGACGTAACATTTTGAGCATTATGTGATTCATGTGCCGAGCTATTTTGGGTGCAATCACAATGACTAATGAACTGTTGACGCAGCTACCGTTGTGAAGCAGTATTGTTCCCCACAATGCGTCACTGATCACATAAGAGGACAGCCTAGCCCAAGTCGTGAGCGATTTAAACACCGAGTAGGACTCACCC
The DNA here is from genome assembly GCA_024321975.1 of Alternaria sp. 'sect. Undifilum'. NCBI lineage: Eukaryota > Fungi > Ascomycota > Dothideomycetes > Pleosporales > Pleosporaceae > Alternaria > Alternaria sp. 'sect. Undifilum'. The sequence continues at coordinate 5,895,342 of JAJJZI010000006.1, forward strand.
GTCTAGTAACTTAAACTGCATAGTAGTGCTTTTTGTCTAGAGACTAACTGCTTACATGTCCGCCATGAATAGACACGTAGAAGAGGAAAAGCTTCGAGAAACTTACTACATCCGCTGCCGCAACAAAGGCTACACTATTGACGAAGCTTCCGAGCGCAGTCTCGCACACATTAAACGAATTCTACACGCAGATAAGTCTTTGACTACGACAAGATATCTTGAACAGCTATACCAAGACAGCAAATCGCACCCCGAATACTCCTCGGCTCCGTCCCCGTACGACGATGAATTTCCTAGGCTTATGCAATCACGGAAGCCAAGAAATGGAGGTAGGTACGATGCCTTTGACGACTTTTCCGGTATGATGGACAGTCTTTTTACCGATAGAAATGGCATTTTTGGGGATGCGCGAAAGCGGCACAAGAGTTCTCGCGCTCCAGAGTACGTTCATTCTCCCTACAACTACCAACACAACGCCCCAGAACCGCGAGGTGAGTCTTACAGATGCGCTCACAGCCGTAATAGTTCCGCTCCACCTCGTCAGTCTACCTACGGTCCTCGAACCCATTCACGCAGTGAGTTCTACTACATTAGGGAAGACTACCAACCATCTTCAACCTATCAGTATTACGCTTCAGACTCGACTTACTCGTCGTACCCCCCAATCCCAGCCCACTATACATTTTACTCGTCGTCTGATTTACACAATGCGGATACTTCCCACTCCTCTCGTCCCCGAACTCATCCTCCATATTCCTACGCCCAGCCATCATCATCTCACCGCCCAGTCACACCACCCTCACAAGGTATCAAACCCACTACAGATCTTTATACCGTACTCGGTCTGGCCCGAACCGCCACAGCAGCCGAGATCAGGAAGGCGCACCGCTCTATGAGTATGAAGTGGCATCCTGATCGCTGTACTGAACAGGACAAGAAGAAAGCTACTGACAATATGGCGGAGATCAACTAGGCAAATGATGTGTTGTGTGACAAGGTGAAGAGAAAGTTTTATGATCGATGGGGTGTGTTGCCTAGTGAAACGTAGAAGAGGATCGAAAGAATTGAGTAGGCAACGGTATTAAAGCACAATTCGAGTCCTATGATTACTGATAGTGACTGGTCACTTTCCTGATTAGAATTCATTTTTTTCCTGCGCTTATACCACTGCAGCGTCTTGGCCACCCGATGAAGTCATCCGAACCTGGTCTTTCTTAAGCTACGATTCAACGCCAGGGCTAGCCTTGCCATTTGATTCGCGTACCCTTACCAAGGCCTTCATCGCATCTACTAAGGCTTCCCTCGAATATGCTTCGATAAACTGCATCTAGCCACGTCCTTGCTTTGAATCATTACAGGCTATGTACGTGGCACCTCTAGTAGCATGCCGGTTGTCTATGAGTTGGCTCGCGTGAGACATAATACTGTTTGGCCTGATGGCTCATCAGTCTAAGTTCTCGCTGTTTATAGTGTTTTAGTGTTTAGGATACCGTGTCTGTGCACGTGATGACCATGTTCGAGTGATGACCACCCCAACAACTCTACAACCCTACACAAAACGCGTTATAACTCCACCACCATGGACCCAATTCAGAAAGCGATTGGAGATATCGAATCGCGTGAGCCAGACGCATCTTTCTCATATTCTAAAGTTGCGAGAAGGCATGGCGTTAACCGTCGTACGCTTGCTCGAAGACACCAAGGCAGAACCTAACCAAACAAACTCGCCCATTCGTCCCTCCACATACCGAGGCTCACCGCGTAAGCGACCACCCCGCGTAACAGTGCCACTTTTACATAGTAATTTCAGCAAATTTCTCATATTAAAATTAGTATAACTTTTTTTAATACTAACCTTTTTTAAAGATTCTGAAAGATTTAGAGTCAAGAAGCATAGATGTATAGATCAAGAATTAAACTTTAGCTTAGTAAGCCTTAGTTATAGAGATTTCTACTTTGTATACAAAGATAAACTTTTTAACTATAGAGATTCTAAGAAATCTAAATAGGCTAAAAGATATTATTTTTAACTTGTAATATAAAATATAAGTAATATTACTTAAAAGTATAATATTTAAAAAGATATAACAGAAATTCTAAGTTTATGTAAGGGTGCGTTAGGTTAACCAAAGATGCAAGGAAAACAGTGATGAATTTAATAAAGAACTACGAAGGCTACATAGCAAGTTTATCTACTCCTCTGTTAGGCCTGTGCTTAGCGCTAGTTAGAAAGCAAGAGTGGCTACGTAGCAACTGCTAACGTAGCAAGAAAATAGCGCAGAGATAAAAGAAAGGCTAAGTAGGCTAAAAAAGCTAAAAAGGGCCAAGCAGGCAGAAGCTTACAGAATCTAGGTGCTTACCGCATACTTAGAATTTGTAGAAAAACAAGGCTTTTAGCTAAGTACTAAAGACATTAAGGCTTCAGCCCTTTACAGTACCCCTCTTCTTACTAGCAAATTTTTTTTAGTTTTAAAGTACTTCTATATTTTTTAAGTTTAAAGCTAGTTTTTAAGTTAGTTTTAAGTATTTTACTTAGTTAACTAAGTTTTTTTTTTCTTCTCACTATGCTTTTCTCTTCTAATAGGCGCTCTACTTGGTACTCTTTTTTACTGTTTACTTTAATTAGTAAAGGCTTGTTGTTGTCTTGTAGTTAGCAAAGTAGAAGATCTAAAGAAGCTAACTAGAGGTTGTTAATATTAAATACTAGATGTATCCTTCTAAGAGTATTTAGCTTTACAGCGTTTAGTCTAACAATGTTAAGTACTATAACGTAGTTTACAAGCGAATCGGATACCTAAGCGAATCAGACACGCCTTACTAGCGCGTTAATGTTAATACGTTATAACGCACTTTTATTACAGTCAATAAACTATTACAATATACTAAGTTAACTATTAGAATTGCCGCTATTACTTACACTATCTATCTTAACTGCGCAGGTACGAGCGTTGTGTCTAACCTACTTACAACGCCTGCACTGCCTCTCTCCTTACACCCTCTTTAACGCACTCTTACTATTACTACAACTACTACTTACCTATTTAGCTAATACTTCTTACACCTTGTCTATATTAAGAGTCTCCTCTATTTGTATGTATTGCTGCTTATAGCTCTTACGTTTATTTAATTTATCTTAAGCCTTTTAAAGACTACTTATTTTCTCTATTATAAGCATTATTGTATATGCTATTTGCTAGGCTCTTTTACTTAACTGCGTAACCTGCGTGTTAAGTAAATTTATAGAAGACTTACAACAGATTCTTACTCTCTATTAAATAAGAGTACTTTAAGCCTTAACTTTGCGCATGTTACGTAGTGTCTATGACTCCTAAGTGTCTACTTATTATAGTAATTGTTTTTATGTCTGCACTACAATATTAAGCTTTAATAGCATAGCTTATAAGTTATAAGACTAGACTAGCGCCTCTAAAGCTAGCTTAAATATTCTCCTTTATAATAGACTGCTTAAAAGCAGCTTTAAAGGCTAGCAGGAAGGTCTCTTTACTAATATAGTTAGTATAGTTATATGCTAAGCTTAAAACAGCGTCGCTATACTTGCGCTTTAACAGCGAGAAGTAGGCGATATTAAGAGGCTGTAATAAGTAAGATAAGTGCGCAGGCATGCAGAGAAAAAAAATATTCTTCTTCTTACGAAAATTTTAAAATTTAACTAAGCAGTAGCTCTTATTTATTTTTTAAGGTGTTAAGGGTGGTGGTTGTTGTTGTAGTCAAAATAGGGTTCTAAAAAAGTGAAAAGCAGCTACCCTCTACTAATCAATCGCAAAAGTCAAAAAAAAAGATTATATGTAGTTAACAAGATTTAAACAGTAGGTAGATAAGTTCTAGGAGGAAAGCTTAGACCACTAAGCGATAATTAGGGTTAAAATTTTTGCTAAGGTACTAAAAAACAACACTAGTTAAAACGTGTCTAACAGCGATTGCCAGCCTATAGCTAACAATAGGATTACAGTAGGATTACAATAAGATTGTAACATAATATAATAGAGGAGGGAAAGGACACGTACGTACTGTAGTAGGAGCCTGTAATACTTTATAAAGCTACTACTTCTTGCCTACTACTTCTTACTTTTTAAACAGCACTATATATAAACAATTTGCATATAATACGCTGTAATAGCATATACTCTCTACAATAAGTATCTCCTTAACCTTAACTCTTATTTAAAGACAGGAAACTTTCCTATTATATACCTAGCCCCTAAACTAGTCTAGCTTAAGCTAAATATGTAGACACTTAAGTTTATTAAGTATCTACAAACCTAGCCTCTTTAAGACTTTATAATTATATCTCTTATAAATAACTCTAGAATCCGCAATATCTCTATATACAAAAAAAATATTAAGCCTTAACTTAGCTAGTTATAGAAAGAATTTAAGATCTACAAAGTGTTTGCTAATACTAGCAAAGTACTTAAAATACTCTACTTTAGTATCTTTTTTTTCTTGTTAATCGTGTATAAGCTAAGTAAAGAAACTATTAACTAGTTAGGCTGGCTGTTGCATAACGTTAAAATAGCGATAGAGAAGAAAGAGGTAAGAAAAGAGGAGTAGGCGTTCTATTATTGTATGTATAGGTTAGAAAACAAGGTAATAATAGTACTACTTCTTTAATTTGTCTAAGAGTACCTAGAAGTAAAGCCTTAATATAAGTAGGCGGCATAGGCAGGATAAGGCACGTTGAGTTAGGAGGTAATTTGCGTCTTTATCTCGTTTTTTTTTGTTTCTGTCTAAACATGCGACACACTAATTGCGTGCTAGCAATATTAAATAAGGGGGCATAAGCCCTAATACTTATTGTTAGCAATAAATCTTTTTTTTTACTAAAAAGGTGTCTACAAAATGTGTGGTTACATTAAAAGGTTGTCTTAAAAGGCCGAAGCTAGTAGCTCTTATAGCTATTAATAATAAGTAGTTAATACTTACTTACAGTATGCCTCTTTATATAGGTATTAAAGTGCTCTAACTAAGCAAGAGTAAGCTAGTTATTTATCTAGCTATTAGGACTAACTTTAAGTACTTAGTTAGCAGGCAGGTTTATAAACTAGATATTAATAAGCACCTTGCCTGTAAAGATAATAAAAGGTAGTAGATAGTAACTTAACGCTCTTATACCTTAGATTACAGTAACTTACTTATAGTTGCCCAACTAAACGCGCTTCTTTTTACTAGATCTCTCTAAGCTTATAATTACTAAATGTAAAAAAATCTTACTTATTATAAAGCTAGTCTTATTAAAGTTGTAGATATTATTATCTATAATCTCTTACTTCTCCTTTATTACCTTAACTAGATCAAACTAGCGCTAGATAGTCGCTAGGTCCTCGCAGGCAGCTTACTAGTAATTATAAAGACAACTCTAGCGCGTATAGAGCTTAGGAGTCCTTTTAACAAAGTTATTAATCTAGTTCTTGTTAACAAGGTTGCTACTATACTTATATAATACAGAGGGGTGACAAAAGAAAAAGATGTCAAAAAAGTTATAGTTTTTAAAGCTTTATATTTGGACAACTAGAAGTACTATACCCAAAAGAATTAGTGATTTGGAAAGCCAATATCTTCCTTTTTGAGTTGGGTGGCTTAGTAAGCTGTTTAGTCAGCACAGTTGTCCCTGTAATCTTGCTTGAAATAAGATGGAAAAAAAGTAAAAATAGATTTCAGTATAACTTTTTTATAATTGAATAAAAACACGCTAAGAAAAAAATAAGTTTAATAAGCTTACATAAGTATAACGTAAGCGTATTTTAGAGGCTTACATCTTAATTCCTTAGAGTTTAATAAAAGGGTAAAAAATATAGGAGTTGCTTACGTAAGCGCTAATTACGTAATAGCTTAGTAAGCTTTTAGTATATTAACTCCTCTTGTTTATCCTAACTTGCTTTTTTTATAATATCTCCTCTATGTCTCGCAATCTTTCTCAATTTGAGCAAGAAGTTAATACTTTATATTTACAAAACAAGCCTATTTCTTTAATTAGTAATATACTAGAAAAGTCCTCTAGAAGTATTACTAATACTCTTTATTAAATAAAACCAAAAAAAGGCTCCTTTATCTACTTTTAGGCCTCAAAAAGGTTGTCCTACAAAGATCTTAAATAAAGCAAAAAGAGTGCTTAATAGAGACCTTACTAAAAGCTCTAAAAAGACAAATTAACGTCTTTTAAAAGAAATAGTCTAGATCTTTCTATTAGAAGCTTACAACGCTTCTTAGAAAAGGAGAACTATTCTGTTAATATTTCTTAAAAAAAGACGCCTTTAGACGCTAAAAAGGCTTATAATTATTATATTTACGCTAAGCAATTACTTAAAAACCTTAAAAATATTAACTTTGATAAAGTGATATTTTTAGACGAGTCTGCTATTAAGCGAGGGCACGGTGCTAGGACAGAATACTATCAAACACGGCAAAATAATAGGGTTAGAAGGAAAATAGTTTCTACAATTAACATAAGTAAGTTTAAAAAAACTCTATTTAACTAAAAAAATATTTTAATATATCTATTATTTTTCTATTATTCTAATCTATTTTTAGCACGCTTACTAATTAAGTTATAAGTCAAGATATTCTATCTAAGTTTGGGGAGCGATTTAGATAGGTAGTAGATCTAAATTAGTAGTAATTAAAAGCCCTTTAATTACTACTCCTTTTAGGAGTTTAGACTATATTAGAAAGATCCTTATTCCTATAGTAAAACCTGCGATAAAAAAAGGTAAGTTACATATACTCTTTTTTCCTACTTAGAGACTGTTTACTCTATATTTAAATTATAAAGTAGCAATCTTGATTTATATAATTAAAGGACTTACTAACCTCTATATAGGCTGGAATACGCTGGTTGATGGGTAGAAAGGCCCCAGGGTTGGGTAGGGGTTGGGTAGGGGTTACTCTAGCGTGGGTTGTGGTTGGGGTTAGGTTGCACAGACTAGTAGTTGGGGTTAAGTAGGACTAGCTATATAGTAGGTCTAGGGTAGGGTTGCGATTTTTTTTCGCATAGCTTTGTTTTTTTTAGGCGTTAAGTTGCTCTATTATTGCAGGATTTAGATATATAGTTAATAATTTTACAATTCTATAGAAACAAGTATAGTAAATGTTGTATTATTATAGTCTTTTATTACATTACATACTAATTTAGATTAAAATAAACTAAATAATAATGCTCACGTCTAGAGTGTTTATAAAGCTTAAGAGCTATAGTTGTCTAACACTTTTGTGCCTATAATAAAGATACCTTATTAACTAGTTTTTCTAATACTTCTACTTTCTTGATGTCCTTGTCGTCCTTGTTGTTGTCTATTATAGACATATCTCTAATAGGAACTAGAAGTTTAAATAGATCTTTAATCTAATTACAGGAGACACTGTCTACTCTAACTCTAAAATCTAGAGTCTTCTCTTACTCTCTTTAAGAAATTAAGTCCTTATAAATTATAACTTATCTTATAGTTTAAGTAGTAAGTTAATATCTTTTATTACTAATTTTACTTTTGCAACATTAAAAACTTACTTAACACTAACGCCTGTAATAAGAATTGCTAGTATATTTATTGGAACTTAAGACAAGTAATAGTAGGTTTATTTATTTAACTACTACTACTCTAGGATGTTGTAAGAGGCTGTTTACTTAATATAAGAAATACTAAGATATTCCTCCTCCTCTATATAAGTAGGGCTGCTGTTCTTATTAGCTTCTTAACTATTACTATTATCTAGTAATATAAAACTAGCTGCTTGTAATAAAGTTGTAGAAGCAGGCTTTTAAAACTACTTATTAGTTAACAATTTTCTTATAAAAGATACTAATTTTAGAGTAGCTTTTACTCTATTCTTATTATTATTTTAATCTAGGTAGTTAAAGAACTTTTAGTAATATAAATACTTGTCTTAAACCTCTTGGTTATCTTCTTATACGCTTAATTAGTGTGTACTATAATAATTATATGTAATAAATAGTACCTTATATATAGTAAGCTTTACAGTTAGATTAAGAATTATTATATAGTTAAATAGAAACTTATGTTTATTATTTATCTTTATGTAGTACTTGCTAAGTTTTGCTTTACTACAAAAGGCTGTATTCTATCCTACTTCTAGCTACTTTATTAACTCTTAGTTCTTAAGTTCTTTGTCTAGCTTAAAAGTTATTTAATTAAGGAAGTTAAATAGTTTGTTGTATATAAGCTAGATAAACTAGATTTAAGGCTTATTATTCTAGCTTAAGAAGTTAGTAGTGTCCTTAAACTTTGTAAGCAGCTTAGTAATAAGGTTAAGGTAGTACTACTCTATATAAGATAGTTAGAGCTTCTTAATATTGTAGCAATCTATCTCTATAGTACTAGAATTACTAGGGACAGTAGCTTGACTAGTTTATAGCTTTAATACAACTTCTTATTATATCTATTTATTAATAGATTACTTAATTATAGTTACGCGCTTATATATATCGTATATTAAGTTCTACTAAGTTTTAACGTTGTAAATAACTATAAGATAGTCTTTTACTAGTAAGTAGTATTGTGTAGCAATAAAGCGTTTAAGTTATTAAGAGGATTGTAAAGGGCTGAAGCCTTGATGTTCTCTAGTACTCGGCCTGTAGCCTTCGTTGACTTTTCTTATCTCAGCACTAGCAGCTGACTATCGGCCGCACTATTTGCGCTAGTTTCTAGCTGATCTGCTGATCCGACAACCTCCGATAACCTCGGTTAGTCCTAACCGGGGTTAAGTCCTAATCACCCGGGTTGGATATATAAACCTACGTAGTCTCTCTCTATAGTTCGATATCTAATTCATTCACTGTTTACCTTGCATCTTTGGTCAACCCAACGCACCCCTTACAAGGATACGTTAATAGTAATATAGATAGCTTAGAGCTAGATTCTGCTTAGCATGTAATAACTTTATATAATAAATACTAGCTAACCTTGTAAAGTAAGTTTAGGATAGAGATCTTTGTACTAATATTTTAAATACAACATATCTCTACGGGCTATTTAATATCTGTATTAAAAGAAGGTATAAGCTAAAGATTCTAAATACTATTTTAAACAATAAAGTTAATAATATATATAAGGTATAAAATTATGTTTTCTTATAAGTACTATCTAATGTGCTCCTCTTATAAGCTTATATAAAGGGCTCTTATTAGAGTAGTGTTGTTGCTAGTATTATTATAGGTAATAGCTAGGAGGCAATGCTTAGTTTGTGTTTTAGCAAGTAATTAGAAGACATCTAATGCTATAGAAGCTCTTGTATGCTAACCTTGTAGTAGCAAGAAATTAAGTAGCTTCTCTTATAGTTACTATTTAGGGCTAATATAGTACGCTTTTATTACAAGGAAGCTAATATAATTAGCAGCTAACTAGGCGTCTAAAGCAATTAAGATTTTTGTTAATAGGCTAAGGTTACTAAAGATAACAGCTTTATCTTCTTAGGACTATATTCTGAAAACCTCTATAAATTTAAAATAGCTAATAGATATAGTATTAGGTTAAAGAAACTAGAGAAAACGCTTAAATAATAGTTAATTAAGTGTCTAGAATAACTAGTTATTATTAATTACCACTCTTATAAGCTTGTGTTGAAAAGCTAGTATAGTGTATATTAGAACTAAAGAAGATATAGCTTTATTTTAACTTTGTAATAGTAAGCCTAAGGTCTAATGTAGTTAAATATAAACTGTGTTAACAGTGTTTTATCATACTTTTAATTAAAAATAAGTATAAAGATATTTAGTTCTAATAAGCTTTGCGCTAGCTAGGTGTTGTAGTGCTAGACTATAATTTAAACAATACATATATAGTTAACTATTAAGAACTTTAGCTACCTCTTTAACGTTTTACTAAATAGTACTTAACTAGCTTAATAAGTTCTATCTTAGCTTAGGAGTTATAGGATTTTCTCTCTATAGAGTACTATCCTACTACTTTCTCTATACATTTAGCACCGCGTCTCTTATTTCTTTAAGTAACAGGTGCGTAAGAGGATATTTAAGTAAATATAACAAATTTTAATCCCTTAATTTTATAATTTTAGAGGCTGTTAATGTCAATTAAGAGAGAATAGGTAGAATATTAGTAAATAGTTATGCTATGTAATAAATAGTATACATAAGGCTATGTGTATATAGTTGTAATAAAAGGCTATAATCAATTATAATAATAAGTGTAAATTTTTAATAAAGTCTTTACTACTGTACAAGGAGCACTAGTATTAACTCCCTATAGCTAGTAGAATATCTATAACACGTACTTAAAGCTTATTAGGCTACTAGCAGAGGATTAATCTATAGCTAATACAGTAACGCTAACGCTAGTAGAAGACATAATTATTGTCTAGGGATTAAAGGTTGTATTTAGTCTATATCTAGAATTACTAAGTTATTAGTATAGGTTTTAGTCTGCTGTTATTTGCTGTAATAACTGCTACTCTTAGCTTATGCCTTAGTGCAATCTAAGCTGTTTTATAATATTAACTTATTCTAAGCTGTCTTCTAAGTCTAAAAAACAATTAAACTCTAGTAATAAATCTAAGAACTCTTTAAAGTCTATATACTCTTCCTCCTTAGCCTTAGCCTTAGCCTTTACTTTTACCTACTGTTCCTTAGTCTTATATTTATTCTTGCCTTAGTTATAGTATGCGTTGATATTTAAATTCTTATTAACCTCTTCTTTATACTTATTATTGTCGCCTTGCATATATAGTTTATTAGCTTATAAGCAGGCGTTATCTAAAAGTCCTAGGGCTCTAAGCGCAGACAGTAGTTCTACTTATTTAGGCATATTAGTATATTACTATTATAAAGTACTATAATAAACTTACTCTTAATACTTGTTAGTTACTATTACTAACTTCTTAGGTGATATCTTATTTAGAAATTGCTGTTACTCTTTTTTAGCTTTTATACTTTTAAAGCTATTAGTATTAAACTTATATAGTCCTTTATTGTATGTGCGTTATATAATCTTTTAAAGCATACTACTTTAGCTGTAAACGCGTATATATAGTTGACTTTAAATAGGCTTATCTAGGTTATTTGTTACTTGCGTAGCCCTTAATACAGATTTACAGTACTACCTTAAGTTAATATCTTAGTATATATTAGCTTATTTCTTGTAAATAGCGTTAAAATTATTCTTTAACTACTCTACTACTACTTGTAAGTACTGGTATGTAATTAATAGCTATATTAACTTACTATTGTTTTTAGTTTAGAAGCACTTTTTATTAAGCTCTTCTTACGCCTTATATAGCATCTCCGCCTAATCCTTCTTATTAGCATTTTAGTACTTATTCTTCTTTTTAATGTTAGCCTTAAGGTTATACTTTGTAGTTCTATTTACACTTCTTACTACCTTAATTACTTTCTCTTCTACACTAAGTAGTATAGTGCGGTCTCTCTATGCAATAGCATAAGTAAAGTTACTTAGCTAACTTATGTAAAGCATACTAAGGTTTGTAGAGTAGCCTTTCTAAAATCTAATAGCACTATATTATATAATAACATTATTAACTTTGTCTTTTTTATAGTTGTAACTCTATACAAGTTAGTACATGCTGTTATAAATCGCTATATTAATTACTTTAGTTAGCTTTTCCTACTCTTTGTAATTAAAATCTAGTAGAACTTAAATTGTAATATATGGGATAAGACCTTTAAGCTTATTAAAAGTTTCTTGCTTAACAGTTAATATTGTAATAGTATAGGTAAAGGCTACAATTGTAATACTACTAGGTTAGTAGGTTGTAGAAAACTTAATACGCTGTAGTGCTGCCTAAAATTACAAGTAGGCCGTGCACTACGCTGGCGCCTGCTAAAATATTAGCTCTGTATATAGAATTTTACATAACCTACACTACTAACACCTACACGCAATATAATACAAAGCTCTTAATTATTACATCTATTTATTATATTAACTACTACTGCTAACTACTATAATAGTCTATATAAAGCAGACTACCTATAAGTTAACTAGCAGTAAATCTATCTATAAAGACTTAGTATTAAAAGCTGCCTATACTACTACTTCTATGCATTATTACGCCTCTAATACTATACCTTGTTAACGTTGTTAATTTAAGCTAGGCAGTATGTTTAAATAATATATAATTATAGTTTAAGACTGATAATGCGCAGCTGTTATACTACAAGAGATTAAGCGCTACTAGAAGTTAACTAACCTTCTTATTTACAAGCTGCTCTTCTCTAGGCTTGTTTAAGAGATTACACTAGGGTATAGGAGAGAGTTGCGCTTCTAGGCATAAGCTCTATGCGCTATCTAAGAGGCAGCTTAGGCGTAGTTAGTTAGATATTTTAAAGGTATATTATTTACTATGCTATAGTTATAAAATTATATACTAATATATATAGACTACAACTACAACGCTATACATATAAAGAGGGTTACTATCTAGGTAAAGAATTCTAGGCTAGCTTGCAGGTACTATAGTAGGCTTAATTCTAGTAGACTACTATTTTCTTATTATATGTTGGTTGTTCTTTGTTAAATTTCTATATTATACTTTTATAATTGCTTTATACTCTAAATAGAATAATTGTATAATTATTTACTTATATCTTTTTATACTGTGATAATATGCTATAATAAACTATATAAATATAAGCTGTTTAAGAGTCTACATGTAATAAAACTCCTACTTAGATAATAAAACTTAAAATAACATAAGAAAATACTAATAAATATACTTATAAAACTACTAGAGTAACACAGGAAAACTTTATAAATATAGTAATGCTTCGGCCTTTTGAGACAACCTTTTGATGTGACCACACATTTTGTAGACACCTTTTTAGTAAAAAAAAAGATTTATTGCTAACAACAGGTATTAGGGCTTATGCCCCTTATTTAGAATTACTAGCACGCAATTAGTATATCGCTCTAGCATATTTAGACAGAAACAAAGAAAAGCAAGACAAAGACGCAAATCGCCTCTTAACTTAACGCGCTCTATCCCGCCTATACTACCTACTTATATTAAGGCTTTACTTCTAGGTACTCTTAGATAAATTAAAGAAGCAGCATTATTATTGCCTTGCTTTCTAACCTATACATACGACAATAGAACGCCTACTCCTCTTTTTCTACCTCTTTCTTCTCTATTACTATTTTAACATTATGCAACAGCTAGCCTAACTAGTTAATAGTTTCTTTACTTAGCTTATGCACAATTAATAAGAAGAAAAGGATACTAAAGTAGAGTATTTTAAGTACTTTGCTAGTATTAGCAAACACTCTATAGATCTTATATTCCTTCTATAACTAGCTAAGTTAAGGCTTAATATTCTTTTTATATATAGAGATAATATAGATTCTAAAGTTATTTATAAGAGATATAATTATAAAGTCCTAAAGAGGCTAAGTTTATAAATACTTAATAAACTTAGGTGTCTATATATTTAGCTTAAGCTAGACTAGTTTAAGGGCTAGGTGTACAACAGGAAAGCTTCCTATCTTAAAATAAAAGTTAAGGTTAAGGAGATACTTATTATAAAGGTTGTACGCTATTGCAGCGTATTATATACAAATTATTTATATATAGTGCTATTTAAAAGGTAAGAAGTAGTAGGTAAGAAGTAGTAACTTTATAAAGTATTATAGGCTGCTGCTACAGTATGTACGTGTTCTTTCTCTCCTTTATTGTATTATATTACAATCCTATTACAATCCTACTATAATCTTATTGTTAGCTATAGGCTAGCAATTGCTGTTAGACACGTTTTAACTAGTGTCGTTTTTTAGTACCTTAGCCGAGTTGGACTGAATCGGGTGCTGGGTAGACGGTAGCAAAGGATGCTTTTTTTGGAAGAGAGCCTAGAATGAGGAGATGCTCGCCGCGGAGGTTGCACGCCATTGCAGTGTATCGTATGCGAATCGTTCGTATGCGGTGCTGTTCGAAAGGTGAGAAGCAGTAGGTGAGAAGCAGTAGGTGAGAAGCAGTAGGTGAGAAGCAGTAGGTGAGAAGCAGTAGGTGAGAAGCAGTAGGTGAGAAGCAGTAGGTGAGAAGCAGTAGGTGAGAAGCAGCAGCTTTATGAAGTATTGCAGGCTCCCGCTGCGGTACGTACGTGTCCTTTCCCTCCTCCATCGCATCATGTTGCAATCCTATTGCAATCCTACTGTAATCCTGTTGTCAGCCATAGGCTGGCAATCGCCGTTGGACACGTTTCAACTGGTGTCGTTTTTTGGTACCTTAGCAAATTTTTTGACCCTGATTATCGCTCGGTGGTCTGAGCTTTCCTCCCAGAACTCATCCACCCACCGTTCGAATCTCGTTGACTACACACAATCTTTTTTTTTGACTTTTGCGATTGATTAGTAGAGGGTAGCTGCTTTTCACTTTTTTAGAACCCCATTTTGACTACAACAACAACCACCACCTTTGACACCTTAAAAAATAAAGTACCTTAGCAAATTTTTTAACCCTAATTATCGCTTAGTGGTCTAAGCTTTCCTCCTAGAACTCATCTATCTACCGTTCGAATCTCGTTAACTACACACAATCTTTTTTTTGACTTTTGCGATTAATTAGTAGAGGGTAGCTGCTTTTCACTTTTTTAGAACCCTATTTTGACTACAACAATAACCACCACCCTTAACACCTTGTAAAATAAATAAATAAATATAGTAATAAAATCTAGAAAAAAATGCAAAAAAATAGCAACCTAACCCTAACCTAACTCTAACCTGTAGTCTGTGCAACCTAACCATAGACCTACTACACCCTTACTTATTTTAAGTACTAAAAAAATAGGTAGGGGTTAGGTAGGGGGTGTGGTATTACGTAAACCTACCCAACCCCTACTCTACCCCTACCTATCAACCACCGTATATAAGAGTATGTTAGATTAACTAAAAATGCAAGAAAAATAGTAAAGAATTAAATAAAGAACTATAAAGGCTATCTTAGTAAGATTATCTACTCCTCTATAAAGTCTGTGCTTAGTACTAAAAAAAGGCAAAAGTAGCTACGTAGCAGCTACTAATATAGCTTAAGAAAATAACGCAGAGCTAGAAGAAAAGTTAAGCAGGCTAGAAGAGTAGAAGGGCTAAGCAGGCTAAGAAGGGCTAAGTAGAAAGGCTAATACGCCTAGCCTATAGATGCTAGGTACACACAGACACCTAGGATCTGTAAGATAGTAAAATAAGGCTTTTTATTAAGTACTAAAGACGTTAAGGCTTTAGCCTTTTATAGTACCTCTCTCCTTAACAAGAGTCTTAGAGTTCTTCTAGTCATATAGTGCTTCTGTATTTCCTAAGTTTAAAACTTGTTCTTAAGTTAGTTTTAGGTATCTTACTTATTTATTCATCCTATACTTCTTTCTTGTAATAAGGGCTCTACTAATTACTTCTCTTTGCTATCTACTTTAATTAGTAAGAGTGTACTATTGTCTTGTAGTTTGCTTAGTAAAAGATTTAAAAAAGCTAGCTAAAAGTTGTTAATATTAAATACTAGATGTATCTTTCTAGAAGTATTTAGGTTTATAGTATTTAGTCTAACAGTTTTAAGTACTGTATACTTTAAATTTCATTAATAAAGTTTTTAGCTTAGTCTCTTTATTTTATAGTAGTCTCTTAGCTTTAGCTAAACCTTATTACTTATTTAAAGCTAAGGTCATTGTTTTCTTTTTTTATTTACTTAATATTCTTGTTTTTGTTAAAATTCTACTATTATAGCCTAAGTTAACTGTATACTTTGCTAAAGTTTATTGGCTATATTTTCTGCTTTTGAATAGTCTTCTTGTATTCTCTTTTCATAAGGTTAATTCTAAGGTCTATGCTTTATAGCTATTTAAAGAGGATTTATTTTGTATTTATATTACAAAAAGAAAAACAATATGTTAGTAAATTGCGCTTGCCTTGCTATAATTATATATTTAGCTATTTTTAGGTTACTTTTTTAGTTTATTTAATTCTAATTGTAGAAAGCTTGTAAGTATGCCTATACTGTAGAGTTTATTCAATCTGTAAAGCTATTAGTTTTAACGTAATATTTAGAGAATAAATATTATTTTATTTCTAGTAGCTTGTAAAGCCTAGTCGAAAAGTAGCTTACAAACTGTATACCTTAGTTAAAAGTTATATAGTCTAGTAACTAGTAGTAAGCTACTACAGAGTTAATAAACGCTTTGGTAACGCTTTTTATAGTAATGTTTTGAAAGCTTATTAGAACTACATCTTTGCTTAGCTTATTAGTAACAACTATTAAGTTTGTGTAACTTTCGCTTTCTAGTTATTTTATAACAAAGTTAATCGATATTTCTTTCTAAATATACTTTAGAGTTAGCAAAAGCCTTAACAATTCTTATAAGCTATCTCTTTATAGTTTTATTCTTCTACACACTAAGTAGTTTCTAATGTATTACCTTACTATTTAGCTAATAAAGGGCTAAAAGTACTCTCTTGCAACTACTTAGTAAGTAAAGTTCCTTTCTAGATGCTCTAGAGCTCTAGAATAGTAGATTTTATACATAATTCTGGTGCGTAAAGGTTTGTTGTTTAGTACCTATTTTTAAATATAGTATAGTTGTCAGTACGGTGGTTGATGGGTAGAGGTGGGGTAGGGGTTGGGTAGGTTTACGTAATACCACACCCCCTACCTAACCTCTACCTATTTTTTTAGTACTCAAAATAGGTAGGGGTGTAGTAGGTCTAGAGTTAGGTTGCACAGACCACAGGTTAGAGTTAAGTTAGGGTTAGGTTGCTATTTTTTCAGGTTTTTTTCTAGACTTTATTACTATATTTATAAAGTTTTCCTGTGTTACCCTAGTAGTTTTATAAGTATATTTATTAGCATTTTCTTATATTATTTTAAGTTTTATTATCTAAGTAGGAGTTTTATTACATGTAGACTCTTAAACAGCTTATATTTATATAGTTTATTACAGCATATTATTATAGTGTAAGAAGATATAAGTAAACAATTATACAATTATTCTATTTAGAGTATAAAGCAATTATAAGAGTATAATATAAAAATTTAATAAAGAACAAGCTATATATAATAAGAAAATAGTAGTCTACTAGGATTAAGCCTACTATAGTACCTGTAAGCTAGCCTAGAATCCTTTGCCTAGATAGTAACTTTCTTTGTATGTATAGCGTTGTAGTTACAGTCTATATATATTAGCATATAATTTTATAACTATAGCATAGTAAATAATATACCTTTAAAATATCTAACTAACTACGCCTGAGCTGCCTCTTAGATAGCGTATAGAGCTTGTGCCTAGAAGCGTAACTCTCCTTTATACCTTAGTGTAATTCCTTAAACAAGCTTAAAAAAGGGTAGCTTATAGATAAGGAGGTTAGTTAACTTCTAGTAGCGCTTAATCTCTTATAGTGCGACAGCTACGCATTATTAGTCTTAAACTATAATTATATATTATTTAAACATACTGCCTAGCTTAAATTAACAACGTTAACAAGGTATAGTATTGGAGGCGTAATAATGCATAGAAGTAGTAGTATAGGCAGCTTTTAATACTAAGTCTTTATAGATAGATTTACTGCTAGTTAACTTACAGGCAATCTGCTTTGTGTAGGCTATTATAGTAGTTAGCAGCAGCAATTAATATAATATATAAATGTAATAATTAAGAGCTTTATATTGTATTATGTATAGGTGTTAGTAGTGTAGGTTGTGTAAAAATCTATTTGTAGAGCTTTATATTGTATGCACTATGTATAGGTGTTAGTAGTGTAGGTTTAAGTGTAAAAGTATCTATTTGTAGCTAAAGGTCTTGTCTTATGCATTATAATTTAAGTTCTACTAGATTTTAATTACAAGGAGTAAGAAAAGCTAACTAAAGTAATTAATATAGCTATTTATAATAGTATGTACTAACTTGTGAAGAGTTACAACTGCAAAGAAAACAAAGTTAATAATGTTATTATATAATATAGTGCTATTAGATTTTAGAAAGGCTACTCTACAAACCTTAGTATGCTTTACATAAGTTAGCTAAGCAACTCTACTTATGCTATTATATAGAGAGACTGCACTGCACTACTTAGTGCAGAAGAGAAAGTAATTAAAGTAGCAAGAAGTGTAGATAGAACTACAAAGTATAACCTTAAGGTTAACATTAAAAAGAAGAATAAGTACTAAAATGCTAGTAAGGAGGATTAGGCGGAGATACTACGCAAGGCGCAAGAAGAGCTTAATAAGAAGCGCTTCTAAACTAAGAAGAGTAGTAAGTTAACATAGCTATTAATTACATACTAGTACTTATAAGTAGTAGCAGAGTAGTTAGAGAATAATCTTAACACTATCTATAAGAAATAAGCTAATATACACTAAGAAATTAACTTAAAGTAGTATTGTAAATCTATGTTAAGAGCTACGTAAGTAACAAATAACTTAAATAAGCTTACCTATAGTTAACTACATATACGCGTTTATAGCTAAGGTAGTATACTCTAGAAGATTATGTAACGCATATACAACAAAATACTATATAAGCTTAATACTAATAGCTTTAAGAGCATAGAAGCTAAAAAAGAGTAACAGCAATTTTTAAATAACATATTACCTAAAAAGTTAGTAATAGTAACTAATAGGCATTAGGAGTAAATTTATTATAGTATTTTATAATAGTAATATACTAACATGCCTAGATAAGTAGAACTACTATCTACACTTAAGGCCTTAGGACTTTTAGACGATGTTTACCTATAAGCTAATAAACTATATATATAAAGCAATAATAATAAGTATATAGAAGAAGTTAACAAGGATTTAGATATTAATGTATACTATAACTAAGGCGAGGTTAAATATAAGACTAAGGAATAGTAGGCAGAGGCAAAAGCTAAAGCTAAAGCTAAGAAAGAGAAGTATATAGACTGTAAAAAGTTTATAGATTTATTGCTAGAGTTTAAATACTTCTTAGACTTAGAAGACAGCTTAAAATAAGTTAGTATTATAAAATAGCTAGGATTGCACTAAGGCATAATGTAAAGGGCTAGAGCCTTGGTGTTCCCTAGTACTCGACCTGTGGCCTTCGTTAGCTTTTCTTACCTCAGCACTAGCAGCTGACTATTGGCCACACTATTGAAACTCAGTACTAGCAGCTGACTATCGGCCGCACTATTTGCGCTAGCTTCTAGCTAATCTGTTAGCCCCTGCTAGTAACTACACTACCAGCCGCACTAATCACGCTAACTGTTAGCTGATCTAACAACCTCTGGCAACCTCAGTTAGTCCTAACCTAGGATAAGTCCTAATTATCTAGGTTAGAGATATAAAACCTACGTAGTCTCTCTCTGTAGTTCGATATCTAATTTATTTACTGTTTCCTTTGCACTTTTAGTTAATCTAACGCACCCTTACAATTGAATTAGATCCTTCTTTAGCTACTCGCGTAGCTACGTCGTACTTGGAAGCTCTCTAGAGCTATATCTAGACGAGAAGCCAGCTAGAGCTATATCTACGCGCGAGAATCTAATTAATCAGACTGCTAGTTAATTAGTTGACTGTTTAAATCCACTAAAGGATTAACAGAAGAAGTACTAGATTAAAAGTGCTAAGGGATACCCGGCTAAATAAGACCCTACCTAAGACGTTTAAATTTGTTGGATAAGCCTACTAAGCGTAGTAGCCCCTACAAGAAGGATAAGCCTACTAAGCGTAGTAGCACCTATAACAATTTCTGTCAACAATATAGAGTACTAGCGAGTACCTACAAATACAATAGCAGAACTCTTAGCAGCTCTTTTAGCTGTAAGAATAGTAGAACTACACTAAGATGGTGTTAGTAGACCTAAAGTAGAAACTACTTTAGAAGGTCTTTGTAGAGTAGGTGGCCTAGATAAGATGGCTGCTTCTATAAGGATATAGGAAGCCTTCTAAGCTTGGGAGGCTATAGGCACGCTACAACAAAGGGAGCCTAAGGTAGAACAACCTCTACCTTAGTTACCTACCCTATTAGCTGCCTTAGGAAATTAACAAACGCCTAGGCGTTTTAAACAACTAGATCCTAATACCTTTAACAGAAACAGAAAGATGTTACTACAGAAACTACAACAGCTTACCGCTAAGGTAGAGAACAATAAGGAAGATTTTAACACGGATAAAAGGACTTGTGACTACGCCTTTAGTTAATTAAAAGGCTTAGCTGCAACCCTTACCTTGCCTTTCCTCAACTAAATAGGGATTTCTAATTTATAGAACTTTAATAAGCTATTAAACTTCTTTAATTAAATGTTTAGAGATCTCTATAGTGCAGAGAGAGCTAAGAACAAGCTCTGGTCTATGAGCTAAGGCAAGAAAAGCATACGCAAATACATTATGGAATTCTAGGAACAACTACTATTATCTAATAGAAGTTTAGACGAGGATACAAGGATAATGCTTTTCTAAAAAAGTCTTATTTAGAAACTTTAAGACAAACTTGTAGGTATTACTTATAAGGATTTAGATAGCCTGCAAAACAAAGTAATAGAGATTGCTAATCACCTCTACAGAATAGAGGAGTACTCTAAAAGCAGAGACAACAAGCCTAAGGAGTATAAATCTAGGAGGACTTCTCCTCCTCCTTCTCCTTTAAAAGGAGACTAGATAGAGGGGATAGAATATACAGGAAGAACTGCTAAGCCTTGACAGTTTAGTAACTAGGAGTTAGAACAGTTGTACAAAGAAAGACGCTATTTTAACTGTAAACAGAAGGGCTATCTGTCTGCATATTATACAGAGGATAAGAGATCCTCTAAAAAGGAGAAAAAGACTTTAGTTAAGTTCTCTAACTCTAAGAAAAAGAAAGATGATGAGCTTAGCGAGGGAAGCTTAAATAAGGACTTAGATTTAGAAAAAGAATAGCTCCTGTTTGAAGTTACTAACAGGAGCCTTTAAGTTAGGATAACTTAGTTAAGGAGTAGGCTAGATTTAAAAAGAACATGAGCAGCAATAGAATTACTTTAGAGGCGCTAGTTAATTGTTACACTTTCGCCTCTACTTTAATTAATACAGGATACCTTGTATACTCGCTTATTAGCCCTTAACTTGTTAAAAACGCCAACTTACAGTGCATTTCTATTTCTCCTAGGAGATTAGAGGGAGTTACAGATAAACCTAGAACTATGAACAAAGTTGCTAGGTTAGATATTAATATTTAGGGTTATAAAGATACAATTTAGGGTTATGTGGCCCCTACACACCCTAGTTACGATTTATTACTTAGACAGCCCTAGATAAATAGAAGAGAGGTTACTATTGCTCCTTCTAAAAAATTAATTTACATCTATTCTTTTAGCTAAAGAATTAAGCTACTTAGCACTGAGGATCGCCCTATTAAAGGAGACTAGAGATTAAAACAGATAAGCGCAGTAGCTTATTACTCCTACATTAGGCGGGCGAAAAAGGATAAGTTTATCTAGACTTTTGCTGCTTCTCTTAAGGATATTAAGAAAGCCCTAGCTCCTAAGAAGAAAGTAGAGGTCCTACCTTTACTCCCTAAGGCTTATCAACACCTAGCTTAGATTTTTAATCTAAAAACTGCTTCTGTACTACCTCCTTTACGCGGATCTAAAGTAGATTACTAAATTAAACTAGAGAAAGATAATAAAGGCAAAGAAAAAGAGGCTCCCTAGGGACTTCTATATAGTATAAGCTGCCTAGAACTCCTAGTATTGCGAAAGGAGCTTATTTCTCTACTTAATAAAGGATAGATTAGAGCTAGTAGCTCTCCTACCTCCTCCCCTGTCCTTTTTGCTAAGAAACCTAGAGGAGGATTACGTTTCTGCATTAATTACTAAGCCCTAAATGCTATTACAAAGAAAGATTGTTATTCTTTACTTTTAATTTAGGAAACCCTTAATAATATTGCAAAAGCTAAATAGTTTACAAAGATTAATGTTTCTACAGCTTTCTACAAGATTAGAATTAATGTAAGAGATAAGTAGAAAACAGCTTTTTGTACTAGATTTAGGTTATATAAGTAGCTAGTTACTCTATTTAGCATAGCGAACGCTCCTAGTACCTTTTAACGCTATATTAATTGGACCCTCTGCAAGTATATCAACGATTTTTGCTTAGCCTACCTAAACAACGTATTAATTTACACTAATAGCACGCTTAAAGAACACTAACGCAATACAAATAAGGTTTTAGAAGCTATAGGCAAGGCTAGATTACCTTTAGACATCTAGAAATGCGAATTTAACGTATAGAGTACAAAATACCTTAGATTTATTATTAAGGCTAGAAAAGGACTTTAAATAGACCCTAAGAAAGTAAAAGTAATTAGAGATTAGCAGGCGCCTACAAACGTTAAAGGAGTACGCAGTTTTCTTAGTTTTATAAACTTCTATTAACGATTTATTAAGAACTACTTAGAAATAGTAGCTCCTCTTTTAAGGCTTACTAGTAACATCTCCTTTTAATAGGGAGAAATTGAGTAAAAGGCTTTTATTAAGCTTAAGGAGTTATTTATTACTAAGCTAGTACTAGCTTAATAGGATCCTAACAGAGAAATAATCCTAGAAACAGACTCTTCTAGATATGTAGTAGCAGGAGTCCTCTCACAATATAATAATAAAGGAAGCTTACGCCTAGTAGCTTATTATTTAAAAAAGATAACTAGCACGCAAAGCAATTACGAGATACACAACAAGGAATTACTAGCAGTTATCTTCTGCTTATCTAAGTAGGATGCTATGCTACGATCTTTAAAGAAATTTATAGTTATTACAGACTATAAAAACCTTAAATATTTCAGCAAGCCTAGACAGCTTAGTAAGAGATAAATAAGATAGGCTTAATTTCTAGGAAAGTTTCCTAACATGGAAATTTCCTACAGGCCTAGAGTTAATAACTCTAGGGCTAATGCCTTATCTAGGAGATAACAAGATATGCTAGCAAACGACTAGGATACTAGGATTTCTAGAAGGTTTCTATAAGTATTTAAACCTACAACTGCAGCTACTAACAAAAAACTAGAGGAAGAAGAGGTGCTTAGAACCTTTAACTGCAACAGCTATCTAGCAGTAGTATAAGAACAGTTAGATCTAGAGAATCTATAGGATAAAGCTAAAAAAGAGGACAAAACCTACTAAATAGCCTAGAGAGCTATAAAGGATAGTGAACGACAATTTCCTACAGCTTTAGATCTTAAACTTTCTATTTCTAAATGCCGACTAGACAATTCTAGAAACCTCCTATACTGAGATCAAAAATAGGTACTAAATAACAAACCTCTAAGGACTAGAATTATCTACGAAATCCATAGTTCTAAAGCTTTAGGTTATCTAGGAAGAAATATTATCTACTAAGCAGTTGCTAGAGAATACTTTTAGCCCTCTGTAAGCTAAACAGTAAGGTAATATATTAGAAACTACTTAGTATGTAGAAGAACAAAACTATAGAGAGATAGCCTGTAAGGATTATTAAAACCTCTACTAATCCCTGAGCGTATTTAGAAGGAAATATTAATTAATTTTATTATAGGGTTACTAGAAAGCGAAGGCTATACAAACCTTATAGTAGTTACAGATAGGCTTAGCAAGGACGTTGTTCTAATAGGCCTGCAGGACATTACTATAGAAAGTATTGCTAAAGCTTTTATTAACTCTGTTGTAGCTTACTATTAGTTACTAAACTATATTACTTTAGACAGAGGTATACAGTCTGTTAACTATTTTTAGATTAAGCTTTGCAAGTTATTAGGAATTAAGCAATGCTTATTTTCTAGATACTATCCTAAAACTAACAGTTCTACAGAAAGAATAAACTCTACAGTACAGGCTTATTTACAAGCCTTCTATAATTAGGATTAAACAAATTAGAAAAGCAACCTAGAGATAGCTAAGATTGCAGTTATAGCAAGCCTTCTATAATTAGGATTAATGTCTCCTTTCTTCCTACAACACGGCTATGAGGTAGATCCCCTACAAATTGCACCTAAGTACAGTCCTTAACAATAACTTCTAAGGAGAATATATGAGGATTATTAAAAGGTAGAAAATATTGTTAAAAAGCTACAACAAAGTATTAAGCTTGCACAAGCTATAATAGGAGAAAGCTAACAAGAACAAGAAAAGTAGGCAAATAAGAAAAGGCACTAATTACCTTAGCTTAAAATAGGCAATAAGGTATAGTTAAAACTAGGCGACTACTACAAAATAAAAAGGCCTAGCAGAAAACTTAACTAGAAAAATCTTAAGTACACAGTACTTAAGGTTATTAGACTAAACGTAGTTAAATTAAATACTCCTAGCTAGATTTACCTAGTATTTAATGTTAATAACCTTAGACTAGCGTCCTCAGATCCTTTACTGAGCTAGCCAATAGATGACAATAAACCTCTACTAATTAAGACAGAAGATAGAGAAGAATACCTAGTAGAGACCCTATTAGAGGAAAGAGGAAAAGGAAGAAAAAAGCAGTACTTAGTTAAATGGTTAGGATATCTAGATCTAACCTAGGAACTAGCTATTAATCTAGAGGATACGGAAGCCCTAGAAGAGTGGAACTCTAGGTAACAAGATTACTACTCCTACTATTTTAGGAAGGGGGTATTGTAAAGGGCTAGAGCCTTGGTGTTCCCTAGTACTCAACCTGTGGCCTTCGTTAGCTTTTCTTACCTTAGCACTAGCAGCTGACTATTAGCCACACTATTAAAACTTAGCACTAGCAGCTAACTATCGGCCGCACTATTTGCGCTAGCTTCTAGCTGATCTGTTAGCTCCTGCTAGTAACTACACTACTAGCCGCACTAATCACGCTAACTGTTAGCTGATCTGACAACCTCCGGCAACCTTAGTTAGTCCTAACCTAGGATAAGTCCTAATCATCCGGGTTGGAGATATAAAACCTATGTAGTCTCTCTCTGTAGTTTGATATCTAATTTTTTCACTGTTTCCTTTGCACTTTTGGTTAATCCAACGCACCCTTACACATAAGCTAAGAGTAGCAGTTATTACAGCAAATAATAGCAGACTAAAACCTATACTAGTAACTTAGCAATTCTAGATATAAACTAAATACAAACTTTAATCCCTAGACAATAATTATGTTTTCTACTAGTGTTAGTGTTACTGAATTAGCAGTAGATTAATCTTCTACTAGTAGCCTAATAGGCTTTAAGTACGCTTTATAGATATTCTACTAGCTATAAGGAGTTAATACTAGTACTTTTTATACAGTAGTAAAGACTTTATTAAAACTTTACACTTATTATTATAATTTATTATAGCCTTTTATTACATTTATATACATATAGCCCTGCGCATTCTATTTGTTATATAGCGTAACTATTTACTAATATTCTACCTATTCCCTCTTAATTTACATTAACAGCCTTCTATATTACAAGAATAAAAAATTAAAACTTATTATATTTACTTAAATATCCTCCTAGGCACCTTTTACTTAAGGAGACAGGAGACGCAGTGCTAAATGTATAGAGAAAGTAGTAGGATAGCACTCTGTAAAGAGAAAATCCAACAACCTCTAAGCTAAGATAGAACTTATTAAGCTAGTTAAGTACTATTTAGCAAAATGTTAGAAAGGCGGCTAAAGTTCTTAATAGTTAACTATATATGTTTTATTTAAATTGTAGTCCAGCACTACAACACTATCTAGCATAAAGCTTATTAGAACTAAACATTTTTATACTTATTTCTAATTAAAAGCATGCTTAAACACTATTAACGTAGTTTACAATTAATTAGATTAGACTTTAGGCTTATTACTATAAAGTTAACACTAAGCTATATTTTCTCTAGTTCTAATATATACTACGCTAGCTTTTTAATACAAGCTTGTAAGGGTAGTAATTAACAATAACTAGTTATTCTAGACGCTTAATTAACTGTTATTTAAGTGTTTCTTCTAGTTTCTCTAACTTAATGCTGTGTCTATTAGCTATTTTAAATTTATAAAGGTTTTTCGAATATAGTCTTAAGAAGCTAAAGCTATTATCCTTAGCAACCTTAGCGTATTAATAAAAATCTTAATTACTTTAGACGCCTAGTTAACTACTAATTATATTAGCTTCCTTATAATAAAAGCGTACTATATTAGCCGTAAATAGCAACTATAAGAGAAGCTACTTAATTTCTTGCTACTATAAGGTTAGCATACAGGAGCTGCTATAGCGTTAGACGTCTTCTAAGTACTTGCTAAAACATAAACTAAGTATTACCTCCTAGCTATTACTTGTAATAATGCTAGCAACAATACTACTTTAACAAGAGCTCTCTATACAAGCTTATAAGAGGAG
Organism: Alternaria sp. 'sect. Undifilum'; assembly: GCA_024321975.1. NCBI lineage: Eukaryota > Fungi > Ascomycota > Dothideomycetes > Pleosporales > Pleosporaceae > Alternaria > Alternaria sp. 'sect. Undifilum'. The sequence continues at coordinate 5,921,593 of JAJJZI010000006.1, forward strand.
TACATTAGATAATATTTATAAGAAAATACAATTTTATACCTTATATATATTATTAACCTTATTATTTAGGATATTATCTAGAATCTTTAGCTTACACTCTCTTTTAACGTAGATATTAAATAGCCCCTAGAGAGACGTTATATTTAGGATATTAGTATACAGATCTCTGTCCTAAACTTACTTTGTAAAGTTAGCTAGTATTTATTACATAAAGTTATCACATGCTAAGTAGAATCTAGCTTTAAGCTATCTATATTGCTATTAACGTATCCCTTTAATAATTTAAACGCTTTATAATTATATAATACTACTTACTAGCAAAGAACTATCTTATAGTTATTTATAATATTAAAACTAAGTAGAACTTAATATATGATATATAAAAGCGCGCAACTATAATTAGGCAATATATTAATAAACAGTTATAATAAGAGGTTATATTAGAGCTATAAACTAGTTAAGCTACTGTCTTTAGTAATTTTAGTACTATAAAGATAGATTTATATAATATTAAGAAGCTCTAACTATCTTATGTAGAGTAGTACTACTTAAACTTTATTACTAAGCTGCTTACAAAGTTTAAGGACGCTACTAACTTCCTAAGCTAAAATAATAAGCTCTAAATTTAGTTTATCTAGCTTATATACAACAAACTATTTAACTTCCTAAATTAGATAACTATTAAGCTAGACAAAGAACTTAAGAACTAAGAGTTAATAGAGTAGCTAGAAGTAGTATAGAGTATAGCTCTTTATAGTAAAGTAAAACTTAGCAAGTACTACGTAAGAATAGATAATAAACGTAGGGTTCTATTTAACTATGTAATAGTTCTTAATCTAACTATAAAGCTTACTATATATAAAGTACTATTTAATATATATAATTATTACAGTACGAACTAATTAAGTGTATAAGAAAATAGCTAAGAGGTTTAAGACAAGTATTAATATTACTAAAAGTTCCTTAACTGCCTAGATTAATACAACAATAAGGATAATGTAAGAGCTACTTTAGAATTAGTATCTTTTATAAGACAATTGTTAACTAATAAGTAGTTATAAAAGCCTGCTTCTACAACTCTATTATAAACAGCTAGTTTTATATTACTAGATAATAGTAATAGTTAAGAAGCTAACAAGAACAGCAGCTCTACTTACATAAAGAGAGAGGAATATCTAAGTATTTTTTATATTAATTAAACAGCCTCTTACAACATTCTAGAGTAGTAGTATTTAAATAAATAAACTTACTCTTACTTGTCTTAAGTTGTAAAAGATATACTAGTAATCTCTATTACAAGCGTTAGTGTTAAGTAAGTTTTTAACATTATAAAAGATGTAATTAGTAATAAAAGACATTAACTTGCTACTTAAACTATAAGATAAGTTATAGTTTATAAAGACTTAATTTCTTAAAAAGAGTAAAAGAAGACTCTAGATATTAAAATTAGAGTAGATAGTATCTCTTGTAATTAAATTAAAGATCTATTTAAACTTCTAGTTCCTGTTAGGGATATATCTATAATAGATAACAACAAGGATAACAAGGACAATAAGAAAGTAGAGGTGTTAGAGGAACTAGTTAACAAGGCATCTCTATTACAGATATAAAAGCGTTAGATAACTATAGCTCTTAAGCTTCGCGAACACCCTAGAAATAAGCATTATTATCTAGTTTGTTTTAATCTAAATTAGTATGTAATGTAATAAAAGACTATAATAATACAACATTTACTATACTTGTTTCTATAAAATTGTAAAATTATTAACTATATATCTAAATCCTGCAATAATAGAGCAACTTAATGCCTAAAAAAAACAAAGCTATGCGAAAAAAAATCGCAACCCTACCCTAGACCTACTATATAGCTAGTCCTACTTAACCCCAACTACTAGTCTGTGCAACCTAACCCCAACCACAACCCACGCTAGAGTAACCCCTACCCAACCCCTACCCAAGGACCGTGCATCAGCTACCCAACCCCTACCCAACCCTGGGGCCTCCCTACCCATCAACTAGCGTAGTTGTCAGAACGCAGCCCTGCACCACTACACCATAACAACCACAAAAGGGTAGATATGATCAGTGAACTACTAATCATGTTGTGCAGGATAGTATATATTGTCAAGGTTGCCTAAGCCTTCTGACAATAGTAGGTTTTTAAAATCATCTAATTAGTATTTAGAAAGAGAAAGCTTAAAGTCTAGCTTTATTAGAAATTAGCGTTCTTCTTTGCTAACTACTTTCTAAGCTAGCTAGTACGTGTTATCCTCTTTTTTAGCTTTGTTCTAAAGCTCTTCTAGATCTATTTATTCCTAAAGTACTGTTGCAGGATAGCTATTGTAGCTAAAAGTTCTTAGAGTTTCTTCTTCTTTCTATTTCTCTATTTCTAGAGTTGTTGTAGTAGATAGTTTAAAAACTTATAAAAACCTTCTAGAAAATTAGGCATCTTAACTATTTACAGGCATATCTTGTTACCTTTATAATAAGGCGTTAGCCCTAGAGTTATTGACTCTAGGCCTATAAGCAATCTCTATATTAGGAAATTTACTAAGGAATTAAGCCTATCTTATTTATTTATTACTAACCTGTCCAGGCTTTCTAAAATACTCTAAGTTTTTATAATCTATTATAACTAAAAACTTCTTTAAAGAGCGTAGCAAAGCGTCTTATTTAAATAAGTAGTAGATAACTATAAGTAATTCTTTATTATATATCTTATAATTGCTTTAAGCGCTAGTTATCTTTTTAAAGTAGTATACTACTAGTTATAATTTTCTTTAGTTGTTATATTACAAAAGGACTCTTGCCACAACGTAGCTAGAAGAATTAGTCTCTGGAATTATTTTCTTATTAGGATTCTATTAGGCTAGTATTAGTTCTAAAATAAATAATTCTTTTAGCTTATTAAAAGCTTTTTGCTCTATCTTTCCTTATTGGAAAGAGACATCTCTAGTAAGCCTTAAGAGCAGGGCAACTATACTAAAGTAGTTTTTAATAAAGCGTTAGTAAAAGTTTATAAACTTAAAAAACAATATACCTCTTTGACATTTATAGGTACTTCTTATTTTTAAATAGCTTTTACTTTCTTAAGGTCTATCTAAAGTCTATTTCTAGCCTTAATAATAAATCTTATGTATTTAGTGCTTTGCATATTAAACCTATATTTTTTAATATTGAGAGGTAACTAAGCTTTGCTTATTGCTTTAAGAACCATGTTTATATTATGTTAGTATTCTTTAAGCGTGCTATTTGTGTAAATTAATATATTACTTAAGTAGGTTAAGCAGAAATTATTAATATACTTGCGTAGTGTCTAGTTAATATATTATTAAAAAGTGCTTAGAGCGTTTGCTATGCTAAAAGGAGTAACTAACTATTTATATAATCTAAATCTAGTATAGAAAGTAGTCTTCTACTTATCTCTTGTATTAATTTTAATCTTATAGAAAGCTGTAGAGACGTTAATCTTTGTAAACTATTTTGCTTTAGCAATAGTATTAAGCGTCTTTTAATTTAAGAGCAAAAGATAAAAGTTCTTTCTTATAATAGTGTTAAGAGCTTAGTTATTAATACAAAATTATAATTCTTCTCTAAATTTCTTAGTAAATAGAACTAGGAAAGAAGCTATAGAACTACTAGCTCTAATCTATTCTTTATTTAATAAAGATATTAGCTCCTTGCATAGAACTAAAAGCTCTAGTCTACTTATATTGTATAAAGAACTTTAAGAAAGTTCCTTTTAATTTCTATTTTTATCTTTTTGTAACTTAGTTTAGTAATTAACTTTAGGTTTATGTAAAAGAGGTAGTACAGAAGCAGTTTATAACTTAAAAATCTAAGCTATATGCTAGTACGCCTTAAGAATGAATAATAAAACATTTACTTTTTTTTAAGAGCTAAAGCCTTCTTGATATTTTTAAGAGAAGCAGCAAAAGTTTAAATTTACTTATTTTTTTTCTCTATTTAATATAAGAGTAATAAGCTATTGCGTTTATTTACTTTAACTTTTTGTTCTCTAAAACAGAGTAGTCTTTAGTGCTTAGCAGTTTGATTTTTTGTTTAGAAGAGTAAATATAGATTAACTTTTTAGAAGAAGTAATAGTAACTTCTCTTCTATTTATTTAAGGTGTAAAGGGCTAAAGCCCTAACGTCTTTAGTACTTGACAAAAAGCCTCGTTTTGCTATCCTACAGATCCCGGGTGTCCGTGCGCACTCAGCATCTGTAAGCCTAGCGTATCAGCTCTTCTGCTTTTCTAGCCTACTAAACTTTTCTCTTAGCTCTACGCTATTCTCCTAAGCCACGTTAGCAGCTGCTACGTAGCTACTTTTGCCTCTTTCTTAGTACTAAGCATAGACCTTACAGAGGAGTAGATAAGCTTACTAGATAGCCTTTGTAGTTCTTTATTTAATTTATTACTATTTTCTTTACATCTTTAGTTAATCTAACATACTCTTACATTTAAATTAAATTCTTCTATAGCGCTAACGCTGCTATATTAAATTAGAAGCCCCCTAGAGCTATATCTAGACAAGAAGCTAGCTAGAGCTACATCTAGACAAAACTCTAATTAATTAGATTACTAATCTTAGTTAAAGCTGTTTTAAATCTACTAAAAATTAATAGTAGAAGAAGCATAAAGAGTGCTAAAAGATACCTAGCTATAAAAGACTCTACCTAGAATGTTTCGCGATACAAACTGTTAGATAAGCCTACTATATTGCTAGTAGCTCTAGAAACTAATCCCTACTGTTAAACAATACAGGTGCTATTTATTTAGTACTTTCATATAATAGTAAGGGCAGAGATTATATCTAGAAGCTTTACTGTCTAGATAGCAAGACTGCACTAAGATAGTGTTAGTAGGGCTAAAATAGAGAACACTCTAGAAGGCCTCTATAGAGCAAACAAACTAGATAAGATAACAACTTTAATAATAATACAAGAAGCCTTTCTTATCTAGAAAGCTATTAATTCAGTCTCTAAAGAAGAACTAGAACACGACTAGCTACCTACTTAGCTACTAACCTTACTTGCCGCATTAAAACTAGTTTAGTAGCTAGCACAACTAAAGCGTTTTAAACAACCTAATCTAGACGCTTTTAATAGAACTAGAAAGACGTACTAAATCCTTAAGAAGCAGCTTACTACTAAAGTAGAGAACAACTAAGAAGACTTTAACATAGAAAGAAGAACGTGTAATTACGCCTTTAGTAGGCTTAAAGGCTTAGCAGTAACTTTAACACTACTCTACCTTAACTAAATAGAACTCTTAGATGCCTAGAACTTAAAACACTTATTAAACTTCTTTAATTAGATGTTTAGAGATCTATACAGTTCTAAGAGAGCTAAGAATAAACTCTAGTTAATATTTTAAGGTAAAAAAAGTATCTGTAATTATTTTTTAGAATTTTAGAAATAATTGCTACTATTAAACAGCAAATTAGATAAAGATACAAAGATAATACTCTTTTAAAAGAGCCTTACTTATAAGCTGTAAGATAAGCTTGTAAGTATTACCTTTTTAGACTTAGATAATTTACAGAATAAGTCTATTAAAATTATAGACTACTTGTACTAGATAGAGCAATATTCTAAAGGCTAGGATAAGCCTAAGGAATAATACTCTAAAAACAGAGACTAGAAAAGGTCTAAGGAATATAGGCTAAGACTTGCTTCTCCTCCTCCTCCTCCTCCTCCTACAGGAGACTAGATAGAAGGAATAGAGTTTACTAGAAGATTAGCTAAGCCACACAGGTTTAGTAATCTAGAACTAAACAGGCTAATAAGAAAAGGACGTTGTTTCACCTATAAGTATTAAGGACACTTAGCTGTAGATTGTATAGAAGAAAAGATACTAAGAAAGAAGAAAAAGAAAAAGAGGGCTAATGCATTAAAGACCTTAAAGGCAAAAGTAAGAAAGCTTAGCAAAGAAAGCTTAAGTAGTAAAGATACTCTAGAAGATTAAGATTCTAATTTAGAAAAAGAATAGCTCTTGCTTAAAGTCACTAGCAAGAGCTACATATAAGCTAAAAAGACTTAATAAAAAATAAGCTAGTTTTAAAAAAGATATAAGTAGTAATAGAATTACTATTAAAACGTTAGTATATTATTATACCTTTACTATAACTTTTATTAATACAAGAAACTTTTTATACTTTCTTATTCGCTCTTAACTTATTAGGAACACTAGTTTACAGTACATCTCTATTTCTCTATGTAAATTAGAAAGAGTTATATAAAAACTTAGAACTATTAATAAGGTTGCTAAGTTAGAGATTAATATTAAAAAATACAAAGATACTATTTAGGGCTATGTTGCTCTTACACACCTTAGATATAATAAAATACTTAGATAGCCCTAGATAAATAGAAGAGAGGTTACTATTGCTCTTTCTTAAAAGTTAATCTACATCTACTTTCCTATACATAGAATTAAACTGCTAAGCACTAAAGACTACCCTATTTTAGAAAGTCAAAAGTCAAAGTAAATAAACACAGCAGCCTATTACTTCTATTTAAATAAGTAAAAAAGGATAAGTTAATTTAGGCCTTTACAGCTTCTCTTAAGGATATTAAGAAGGCCTTAGCTCTTAAAAAGAAAGTAAATATTTTATTATTACTTCTTAAAGCGTACTAATATATAGCTTAAATTTTTAAGTTATAGACTACTTCTCCACTACTCCTCTTATATAGACTTAAGGTTAATTACTAAATTAAGTTACAAAAAGAAAAAAATAGAAAGAAAAAATAACTACTTTAGGGTCCATTATACAATATAAGTAGACTAGAGCTTTTAGTTCTACGCAAAGAGCTAATATTTCTATTAGATAAAGGATAAATTAGAGCTAGCAGTTCTACAGCTTCTTCTCTAGTTCTATTTACTAAGAAACCTAGAAGAGGATTATAGTTCTATGTTAATTACTAAGCTCTTAACACTATTATAAAAAAAGACTATTATCTTTTGCTATTAATCTAAGAGACGCTTAACAATATTGCTAAAGCAAAATAGTTTACTAAGATTAACATCCTTATAGCCTTCTATAAGATTAGAATTAATATAAGAGATAAATAGAAGACTGCTTTTAAAACAAGATTTAGATTATATAAATAGCTAGTTATTTCTTTTAGCATAGCTAACGCTCCTAGCACCTTTTAATAATATATTAACTAGATACTACGCAAGTACATTAACAATTTCTACTTAGCTTACTTATATAATATATTAATTTATATAAATAGCATGCTTAAAGAACACTAACATGATACAAACAAGGTTCTAGAAGCAATAGGCAAGGCTAGGTTACCTCTAAATATTAAGAAATATAAATTTAACGTATAGAGTACTAAGTACCTAGAATTTATAATTAAGGCTAGAAAAGGACTTAAGATAGACTTTAAGAAAGTAAAAGCTATTTAAGAATAGGACATACTAATAAATATTAAAAGAGTATATAGTTTTTTTAAAATTACAAACTTTTATTAACGTTTTATTTAAAACTACTTTAATATTGTTACCCCGCTTATAAGGCTTACTAGAAATGTCTTTTTTTAATAAAGAAAATTAAAATAAGAAGCTTTTAATAAGCTAAAAAAGCTATTTGTTACTAAACTAATACTAGCTTAATAAGATCCTAACAAGGAAACAATCTTAGAGACTAATTCTTCTAGCTATATTGTAGCAGGAGTCCTTTCGCAATACAATAATTAAGGAAGATTATTACTAGTAGTGTACTACTTAAAAAAAAACTAGCGTTTAAAGCAACTACAAAATATATAATAGGGAATTACTTATAGTTATTTACTACTTATTAAAGTAAGATACTATGCTACGTTCTTTAAGGAAGTTCTTAGTTATAACAGACTATAAAAACTTAGAGTATTTTAGAAAGCCTAGGCAGCTTAGTAAAAGATAGATAAGATAGGCCTAATTCCTTAGTAAATTTCCTAATATAGAAATTGCCTACAGGCCTAGAGTTAATAACTTTAAAGCTAATACCTTATTCTAGAGATAATAAGATATACTTATAAATAGTTTAGATTCTTAAATTTCTAGAAAGTTCTTATAAGTCTTTAAACTATCTACTATAACAACCCTAGAAATAGAGGAATAGAAAGAAGAAGAGACTCTTAAAACCTTTAGCTGCAATAGCTATCCTGCAATAGTACTTTAAGAATAGATAGATCTAGAGGAGCTTTAGAACAAAGCTAAAGAAGAGGATAACACGTACTAGCTGGCCTAGAAAGCAGTTAGTAAAAAAGAATGCTAATTTCTAACAAATCTAGACTTTAAGCTTTCTATTTCTAAATGCTAATTAAATAATTCTAGAAACCTATTATACTATAGTTAAAAATAGGTACTAAACAACAAACCTTTACGCACTAGAATTACCTATAAATCTACTATTCTAGAGCTCTAGAGTATTTAAGAAGGAACTTTACCTACTAAGTAGTTATAAGAGAGTACTTTTAGCCCTCTATTAGCTAAACAGTAAGGTAATACATTAGAAACTACTTAGTGTGTAGAAGAATAAAACTTTAAAGAGATAGCTTATAAAAATTATTAAAGCTTTCGCTAATTCTAGAGCGTATTAAGAAAGAAATATTAATTAACTTTGTTATAAAATTACTAAAAAGCAAAGGTTACACAAACCTAATAGTAGTTACTAATAAACTAAGTAAAAATGTAGTTTTAATAGGCTTTAAAAATATTACTATAGAAAGTATTACTAAAGCGTTGATTAACTCTGTAGTAGCTTACTACTAGTTACTAGACTATATTACTTCTAATTAAGGTGTATAGTTTGTAAGCTACTTTTAGACTAGGCTTTGTAAGCTACTAGAGATTAAATAATATTTATCTTCTAGATATTACTCTAAAACTAACAACTCTACAGAATAAATAAACTCTATAGTATAGGCCTACTTACAAGCTTTCTATAATTAAGATTAAATAAACTAGAAAAGTAACTTAGAGATAGCTAAGATTGTAATTATAGCAAGACAAGTATAATCTACTAGAATATTACTTTTCTTTCTGCAACATAGATACGAGGTAGACTCTTTCTAAATAGTAGTAAAACATAAACTTTAGAATTAAGCTTAAGGAAGGAGAATATAGTAAGACTACTAGAAAGTAGAAAAAATAGCTAATAAACTCTAGTAAAGTATTAAGTTAGCTTAAGCTACAATAGCAGAATCTTAATAAGAACAAAAATATTAAGTAAATAAAAGAAGAAAATTATTACTTTAGCTTTAAATAAGTAATAAAGTTTAGTTAAAGCTAAGAGACTACTATAAGATAAAAAGACTTAGCTAAAAACTTAATTAGAAGAATCTAAAGTATATAGTACTTAAAATTATTAGACTAAACACTATAAAGCTAAATATTCTTAGAAGAATACATTTAGTATTTAATATTAATAACTTCTAGCTAGCTTCTTTAGATCTCTTACTTTATTTTTTAAGGTGTTAAAGGTGGTAGTTGTTGTTGTAGTCAAAATGGGGTTCCAAAAATGTGAAAAGCAGCTACCCTCTACTAATTAATCGCAAAAGTAAAAAAAAAGATTGTGTATAGTTAACGAGATTTAAACGGTGGGTAAATAAGTTCTAGGAGGAAAGCTTAGACCACTGAGCAATAATCAGGGTCAAAAAAATTTGCTAAGGTACTAAAAAACAATACTAGTTGAAACGTGTCTAACAGCAATTGCTAGCCTATAGCTAGCAATAGGATTACAGTAGGATTGTAATAGGATTGCAACATAATGTAATAGAGGGAAAGGACACGTACGTACTGTAGCGGGGGCCTGCAATACTTTATAAAGCTAAAGCAGCTGCTTCTTACTTACTGCTTCTTAGCTACTGCTTTTTACCTTTTAAACAGCACTGTATACAAACAATTTGTATATAATATACTGTAATAGCGTGTAACCTCTGTGGCGAGTATCTCCTTATTCTAGACTCTCTTCTAAAAAAAGCATCCTTTGCTACTATCTACTTAGCACCTAATTTAGTCTAACTTAAACTGCTTATATAGACACCTAAATTTATTAAGTATTTTAAAACTTAACTATCTAGCTAGACTTCTAAGTTTATAAAAATCTTAAACAAGTCTCTTATTTGTAATATCTTTATATATAAAAAGATTGTTAAGCCCTAATTTAGCTAGTTGTGTAAGAAATACATAATCTCTAGGGTATTTACTAATACTAGCGCAGTACTTAAGATCTATTGCTTTAGTATCCTCTTCTTCCTATTTGTTATGTAAGAGCTAAGTACAGAGACTAGAACTTAGCTTAAATAGCTATTACAAGACGTTAAATTAGTAATAGAGAAGAAAGAGGTAGAAAAGGAGGAGTAGGCTTTCTATTGTTGTGTTTATAAGTTAGCAAGCAAGGTAATAATAGTATTACTACTTTACTTTATCTAGAAGCGCCTAGTAGTAAAGTAATAAGAATAGGCAGAATAGGACGTATTAAGTTAAGAGGTAATTTATGTCTTTGTCTTGCTTTTCTTTATTTCTGTCTAAACATGCGACACACTAATTGCGTGCCAGCAATGCTAAACAGGGGGGCATAAGCCCTAATACTTGTTATTAGTAATAAATTTTTTTTTTTTACTAAAAAGGTGTCTACAAAATGTATAGTTACATTAAAAGGTTGTCTTAAAAGGCTGAAGCCATTAGATCTCTTACTAAGCTAACTATAAGACAACAGTAAACCTTTACTAATTAAAGTAAACAGTAAAGAAGAGTACCTAGTAGAGCGCCTATTACAGGAAAGAAGTATAGAAAGAAGAAAAAAATACTTAGTTAATTAAGTAGAATACCTAGAACTAACTTAAGAACTAGTTTTAAACTTAGAAGATATAGAAGCACTATAGAACTAGAGGAACTCTAAGACTTCTATTAAGAAGGGGGGTACTATAAAGGGCTAAGGCCCTAACGTCTTTAGTACTTAACAAAAAGCCTTATTTTGTTATCTTATAGATCCTAGGTGTCTGTGCGTACCTAGCATCTATAAGCTTAGCATGTTAGCTCTTTTGCTTTTCTAGCCTACTAAACTTTTCTCTTAGCTCTGCGCTATTTTTCTAAGCTACATTAGTAGCTGCTACGTAGCTACTTTTGCCTCTTTCTTAGTACTAAGCACAGACCTTACAGAGGAGTAGATAAGCTTGCTAGATAGCCTTTATAGTTCATTATTTAATTCACTACTGTTTTCCCTGCATCTTTAGTCAATCTAACGCACCCTTACATAAGGCTATCTAAGTATTAAATTATATCTAGGGTGTGTAAAAGTAATATAGCCCTAGATAGTATCCTTGTATTCTTTAATGTTAATTTCTAACCTAGCAACTTTATTAATAGTTCTAGGTTTTGTAATCACTTTTTTTAATCTACGCAGAGAAATAAAGATGTACTATAAACTAGTGTTTCTAACAAGTTAAAGGCTAATAAGAGAGTGTATAAGGTTTCTTATATTAATAAAAGTTAAAGTAAAAGTGTAACAATTGACGAATATTTTAATAGTAATTCTATTACTTCTTATATCTTCTTTAAAACTAGCTTATTCCTTATTAAGTTTTTTTAGCTTACATGTAGCTCTTGCTAGTAACTTTAAGTAAGAGCTATTTTTTTTCTAAATTAGAATTTTAGTCTTCTAGAGTATTTTTACTACTTAAGCTTTTTTTTACTAGGCTTTTTAACTTTTGCCTTTAAAGACTTTAATACATTAGTTCTCTTTTTTTTCTTTTTTTTCTTAGCGTCTTTTCTTCTATATAATTTACAGCTAAGCATCTTTTTTACTTATAAGTAAAACAATATTTTTCTCTTATTAGCTTATTTAGTTCTAGATTACTAAACCTGCGTAGCTTAGCTAATCTTCTAGTAAACTCTATTCCTTCGATCTAGTCTCCTATAGGAGAAGAAGGAGGACAAGCGCGTCTTAGCCTATATTCCTTAAGCCTTTCCTAGTCTCTATTCTTAGAGTATTATTCCTTAGGCTTGTTCTAGCCTTTAGAGTATTACTCTATCCTATATAAGTAGTCTACAATTTTAATAGACTTGTTCTATAAATTATTTAAGTCTAAAAAAGTAATACTTAAAGGCTTATCTTAAAGCTTATAAGTAAGGCTCTTTTAAAAAAGTATTATTTTTGTATTCCTATTTAAGTTACTTTTTAATAGTAGTAACTATTCCTAAAATTTTATAATATAATTATAGATACTCTTTTAGCTTCGGCCTTTTAAGACAACCTTTTAATGTGACCACACATTTTGTAGACACCTTTTTAGTAAAAAAAAAAGATTTATTACTAATAATAAGTATTAGGGCTTATGCCTTCTTATTTAGCATTGCTAGCACGCAATTAGTGTGTCGTATGTTTAGACAGAAACAAAGAAAAGTAAAATAAAGACGTAAATTGCCTTCTAACTTAACACACCTTATCTTGCCTATTTTTATTACTTTACTACTAGGCGCTCTTAAATAAAGTAAAGTAGTAACACTATTATTGCTTTGCTTGCTAACCTATAGACGCGACAATAGAAAGCCTACTCTTCTTTTCTTACCTCTTTCTTCTCTATTGCTAATTTAATGTTTTACAATAGCTGCTTAAGCTAAGTTCTAGTCTTTATACTTAGCCCTTATATAATAAATAGGAAGAGAAGAATACTAAAGCAATAGATCTTAAGTACTGTGCTAGTATCAGTAAATACCTTGGAGATTATATATTTCTTGCACAACTAGCTAAATTAGAGCTTAATAATCTTTTTAAATATAGAGATATTGTAGATAAGAGACTTATTTAAGATTTATATAAACTTAGAAGTCTAGCTAAGTAGTTAAGTTTTAAGTTACTTAATAAATTTAGGTATTTATATAAGTAGTTTAAGTTAAACTAAATTAGGTGCTAGGTAGACAGTAGCAAAGGATACTTTTTTAAAAGAGAGCCTAGAATAAGGAGATGCTTGCTGCAGAGGTTGTACGCTATTGTAGTGTATTGTATGCAAATTGTTTGTATGCAGTGCTGTTTAAAAAGTAAGAAGCAGTAGGTGAGCAGCAGCGGCTTTAGCTTTATAAAGTATTGCAGGCTCCTGCTGCGTGTTCTTTCCCTCCTCTATCGCATTATGTTGCAATCCTATTGCAATCCTACTGTAATCCTGTTGTTAGCTATAGGCTAGCAATCGTCGTTGGACACGTTTCAACTAGTGTCGTTTTTTAGTACCTTAGCAAATTTTTTTAACCCTAATTATTGCTCAGTAGTCTAAGCTTTCCTCCTAGAGCTTATCTACCTACTGTTCGAATCTCGTTAACTACATACAATCTTTTTTTTTAACTTTTGCGATTAATTAGTAGAGGGTAGCTGCTTTTCACTTTTTTAGAACCCTATTTTGACTACAACAACAACCACCATCTTTGACACCTTAAAAAATAAATAGATACTCTTTTTACTTTAGGATATTAACTAGAGTTTATTCTTAGCGTTCTTAGAACTGTATAGATCTCTAAATATTTAATTAAAGAAATTTAATAAGTGTTTAAAGTTTTAAGCATCTGATAATTCTATCTAGTTAAGGTAAGGCAGCGTTAAAGTTACTGCTAAGCCTTTAAGCCTACTAAAGGCATAATTACACGTCCTTCTTTCTATATTAAAGTCTTCTTAGTTGTTTTCTACTTTAGCAGTAAGCTGCTTTTTAAAAATTTAGTACATTTTATTTTATTCTATTAAAAGCGTCTAGATTAAGTTACTTAAAATACTTTAGTATTGTTGCTAGCTGCTAAGTTAGTTTTAATGTAGTAAGTAGTGTTAGCAGCTAAGTAAGTAGCTATTCTTACTCTAGTTTTATTTCTTTAAAAGCTAAGTTAATAGCCTTTAAATAAGAAAGGCTTCTTATATCATTATTAAAGTGATTATTTTATCTAGTTTATTTACTCTGCAGAGGCCTTCTAGAATGTTCTTTATTTTAGCTCTACTAATACTATCTTAGTATAGTCTTGCTATCTAGATAATAAAGCTTCTAGATATAATCTCTGCTTCTGCTATTGTTGTATAAAAGTACTAAATAAATAGCACTTATATTATTTAACAGCAGAGATTAGTTTCTAAGGCTACTAGTAATATAGTAGACTTATCTAATAGTTTATATTATAAAACGTTCTAGGTAAAGTCTTATACAGCTAAGTATTACTTAGTACTCCTTATACTTCCTCTACTGTTAATCTTTAGTAGATTTAAAACAGCTTTAACTAAGATTAGCAATTTAATTAATTAGAGTTATGTCTAGATATAGCTTTAGAGGGCTTCTATACGTAAATATAGCTCTAGCTAGCTTCTTGTCTAGATATAGCTCTAGGTAGCTTCTAATTTAACGTAGCAGCGTTAGCGCTATAGACAGATTGAATTCTAGTGTAAGAGTGTGTTAGATTAACTAAAAATATAAGAAAAATAGTAAAAAATTAAATAAAGAACTACAAAGGCTATCTTAGTAAGCTTATCTACTCCTCTGTAAAGTCTGTGCTTTGGCTTCGGCCTTTTGAGACAACCTTTTGATGTGACTACACATTTTGTAGACACCTTTTTGGTAAAAAAAAAGATTTATTGCTAACAACAGGTATCTGGGCTCACGCCCCCTTGTTCGGCATTGCCGGCACGCAATTGGTGTGTCGCATGTTCGGACAGAAACGAAGAAAAGCAAGACCTATTGCAATTCTACTGTAATCCTGTTGTTAGCTATAGGCTGGCAATCGCCGTTGGACACGTTTTAACTGGTGTCGTTTTTTAGTACCTTAGCAAATTTTTTGACCCTAATCATCGCTCGGTGGTCTAAGCTTTCCTCCCAGAACTTATCTACCCACCGTTCGAATCTCGTTAACTACACACAATCTTTTTTTTTGACTTTTGCGATTAATTAGTACAGGGTAGCTGCTTTTCACTTTTTTAGAACCCCATTTTGACTACAACAACAACCACCACCCTTAACACCTTAAAAAATAAAGTAAAGTCTGTGCTTAGTACTAAGAAAAAGGCAAAAGTAGCTACGTAGCAGCTACTAATGTAGCTTAAGAAAATAACGCAGAGCTAGGAGAAAAGTTAAGTAGGCTAGAAGAGTAGAAAGGCTGAGCAGGCTAAGAAGGGCTGAGTAGAAAGGCTGATACGCCCAGCCTACAGATGCCGGGTGCGCACGGACACCCGGGATCTGTGGGATAGCAAAACGAGGCTTTTTGTCGAGTACTAAAGACGTTAGGGCTTCAGCCCTTTACAAAAATAAAGTACGTTATAATACGCACTAAGTGTGCTCTAATAACTAGAAGTTGCTGCTAGAGTCTTACGCCTGTAGGTAGTCTTAACTAGAGTTATAACTTTGCCTACACGCTTTTTAGACATGCAAGCTAGTGCTATACTTAAAGCAGCACTAGTTAACTTTGTGCAAGAAGCGCGTTTTAGTAAAGGCAGCTGTAGCTCTAGCAAGGGCAACAGCGGCAGCAAGAGCAAGAGTGCGGGTAAAGGCAAGAGCAGCGCAGCGGCGGCAGCGCACGCAGAGGCGCAGGCAGTAGTGCAGGCAGCAGTAGCTTTTTGTAGTTTTAACTTCTGTATAAAGTTAGTAACTAAATAGAAAGAGTACTAAAATAAAGCTAAAAGCTGCGTAAAGGTAAAAAGTAGCGTGCAATAGCCTAAAAAGCTATATAAAAGTATAGTAAAACTTAAAAAAGTAATTAATATTGCTTTTAAAGAAACTTAGCAAGTTACTAAGTAATACTTATAGTAGCTATAGTAGTGTTAAATACTAAGCTTAAGAGGCTTAAAAATTTATTATTGTTTTAATACTTTATGCTAAGCTGTATGTGCACAGCGCATTACAAGACGCGCTATAACTATATAAAGCTTTGTACAGCTAACTAAAGTCTTAGTTACTTAACAGGTGTGTTGTATATATTAGCCACGCGCCTTAGCTATAAAGCTCTGGGCCTAAGCGTTAAAGCCTGCGCAGCACGCGCAGCACTAAGCGCCAAGGCTTAGAGCTTTTACTCTAAGGCTTAGAAATTTTATGCCAAGCTTAGATACTAGCATCTAAGCTCTACAAAACACTTACTGTGTTTAAAAGCATCCCTCTAAGCTCTACAACTAATGTTACAGACTATAGTATTTCTTTTATATTTATAGAGCGTCTTAGACGCAGGTAGAAAGACAGAATTAACTATCCGGTTCTCCTACACCACTGTTACTAGCTTCTTGTTCTCTACATTTTATAATCTCTACAAAGCAGCTAGAGCAAGAGAGGAATATGCTCTTACAGATTTTATTAATTTTACAAAGCGTACAGAGCAAGGAGATTAATCCTACACTTATTACAGTATATAGTTTAGGCACTAAACCTTTATAGCTTAGTATGTTTAACTTATGTATTAATTTAAGGATTATTACTTAATTCTTAAACCCTATATTATTAAATTGTTCTACTAAACGTGCTAACACACCCTTGTACTATTACATTGATCTTCTAATTGTGCTAGTACACCAACCGTCCATCGCACTCACTCATTCCCGAGAACCAACTATAGATCATCTTCGGACGATCTTTACAAGCGCGTTGGCTGCACGGCTGTGCGATAGCTAGAAATGATTTTTCTCAGTTGGTTTAGTCTAGTTCTAGTAGAATTTGACGGGTTCCGGAAAACTCGAAGTTGGTGTTGAAGGCTTTATTTAATAATAAGCTTGTTAGCATAGTAATAGAGAAACTAGGTAACTTAAGTTTAAAATACTTTTTAGTCTGCTACTATAAGAGCGAAATTTTGTACTATTTTATATATTAGTAGTAAGCCTTTTATTGCGCATCTTTTTATATATAGTACAAGCTTATACTTTCATTTTAAGTGAAGTAGTTGTCTGTTAACTTAGTAGGCTATATTGTTAAGCTGTTTTTTTAGTGCTGTCGCAACAGTATTATTTAGTTAATATTAAACATTTTTACAACTTCATAGTACAGAATTTATTTTCTAAGTTTTGCTATTCTGAATATTTAATTGCTTCGTGAATTGGCATGGTAGTGGTGGAGTTATGACGCGTTGAAGTTGGGACGATTCACAATGCAATCATGTTGGGGTGGCTCGACTAGCGACCTGGCTCGACTAGCGCACAACCATGGTACGGAGTGGAGATTCAGCGCTAGAAATGCAGAAGATCACCTGGAGCTGCTTAGAGCGATGGGGCTTGATCGAGACCAAATGGGCCTGGACGACGAAGACTTGACACTAGGATGCAAGTAGTTTTGGAGCATAGACAGGCGACTGAGATTACTGAACATAGCTAGCGTCTTGGCGAGACGGTGGTATTCCGCGCGATATGCTAAGCAAACCCAACATCATCTTTCTCCTCACTCTAACCTAGTTCAGTGGCGTGATAGCTGCGGTGTTACTGCGGTACCAAAGTCTAGAGACAGGGCTTTGATATGTGCTGGCAACGTGTCATGGGAATTGAGTCCCTCCGATCCATGCCCAAGTTCCGACTAATGCCAGCATCACAAGCAGGATCGTCACAAACAAGGTCCTGGTATACCATCAATCTATGCGTGTATTACTAAAGCAAGTTGGTGGAAACGCGCGGGTTTGAAAGCAACGCGGAAGGTCAGGATGTGGGGCCCTGTAGCTGCATCATAGCCATGCATAATCACGTCTTCGTTGCAGCGTTATATAAGAGGTTGTTTGTACCATTGGAGTAAAGCACAAACTCAGCGGTACCTACCTCTCTCAACTTACGATACACTCTACGACCAGATATCACATCGAAACCACTCACGCTTTACCACCAACATTTGAATAACATGTCTATCAAAAACGTCATCATTGTCGGAGTATGCATCCCTCTTTAACTACTCGAGTGTATATCAATTAACAGTACTAGGCGGGCGGCAACCTCGGACCTTCTATCTTGAATGCTTTCCTCAACAAGTCCTCTTTCAACACAACAGTTCTCTCGCGCCAAGGCTCCAGCTCTACCTTTCCCTCAGGTGTTGAGGTTATCCACGCCGATTACGGTTCTCATGACAGCTTGAAACAGGCATTTCAGGGCCAAGATGCTGTCATCTCTCTCGTCGGCGGCCCGGCATTGAGTGACCAAAACAAGTTGATTGATGCCGCCATCGCAGCGGGAGTAAAGCGCTTCCTTCCCTCAGAGTACGGAAGTAACACAGCTGACAAGCGTACTATCGACGTCGTGCCCATCCTCGAGACCAAGGTCAGCGTAGTCAATTACCTCAAGAGCAAGGAGAAGGAGATTAGCTGGACCAGCATCGCCAGCGGTGCCTTCTTCGATTGGGGTCTCAAAATCGGCTTCTTGGGCTTCGACGGCTCTTCCAAGACAGCTACCCTTTACGACGATGGTGAAGCTGTCTTCTCGGGCACCAACCTCGACCAGGTTGGTGTCTCAACCGTCAAGGCACTTGAGCACGCAGACTTGACTAAGAACCAATACGTCTACGTCAGTGACTTCCAGACAACGCAGAGTGAGGTCTTGGCCATAGCCGAGAAAGTGACTGGCGTCAAGTGGACTGTCAAGAAGGTTAGCACGAGGGAGCATATTGAGCAAGGACGTGCTAAGCTCCAGTCGGGAGACTTTAGTGGCATCGGGAACTTGATCCAAGGTCTTACGTTTGGCAAGGAGAAACAGCTGGGCGACTTATCGCCGGTGGGTCTGTGGAATGAGAAGCTGGGGTTGCCCAAGGTGCGTCTTGAGGATACGATCAAGGCTGTATTTGCTTGAACAGTCGGGAGGAATGTGGATGTAGTTAGTCGCTTGGCGTAGTCTTGGTCATATGATGAAGTCTATTATTGGTGGCGACAACAAATCTCCCTGAACACTGTACTATCATCAAATACCGTTCGTTTGTGATGTTGTGAAGAGGAGAGAGATGATTGTTGGTGCTCGCACAAGTGTTAGCAAGAGTCCACGCTAGCCTCTCTTGGACACCTGGGGAAGATGCTGGGGAATCTGCATCTGAAGGTTGAGACACGGCCAAAGACCAACACGCGTGGATCCGTCGCACCTACCAATTGGAATAATATCGAAACTAAGCGATATTCTTGTGCCAATCATAGCCATGGCAGATGGCGCGGCCAAACGAATGCGACGCATAAGCACCGAATATGACGAGTCCGAGGTCGATGGATGGGATGCGAGAGAAAACAGCACCAGGTATGTGGCGGACAAGGCGAGCGAATAGCTTGCACCCATCGCCAAGAGCAGCACGTCGAGTACTACAGGCCCAAAAGAGCAATCACTGCCCCAAAAGGCCCTCTTTCCACCACCACCTCTGTGCCACCCGCTTGCACATCCCTGCGCTGGGCCAGCGCTGCGTACGGGCTATCTGACGCCGTCGCGATCCTTCCTACCTGCCGTCTCCTGATTTTGCCGGTCCTGCTCTGCACATAGTACTCTCTAAACCCGGCTACAATCATGCCTCGCCTACGGTCGCGCGCAGCTCCAGCTCCTCTAACAGCCTCCAGTGCTACCCCTACCGCCTCCTCGACTCGCCCACGCCGCGGAACTGCCAACCAGCCGCCTGCTGCCGCCGTCATACAGCGCTCCTCGCCCGAAGAGACGCGCCAGTCGATACATCTCACCGTCAAATCATCGCCGAACAAGCTCAGACAAGCTACCGCCGGGGTTGTGCCAAAGGCAGGCGTTAGTAGGAATAACATAGTCGCGGGCAAACGCGCGTCACGGAGCAGCCGCGTAGTGCGCGAGGCCGACAGCGAGGACGACTCGGACGAAGACGAGGATGACGCCGACGAGGTGGATGCCATGGACGTGGATGACGACTCGGACGAAAACGAGGTAGACGCTGAAGGTGACGAGGATGAGGACATGGACGCCGAGGGAGACGAAGATGGCGACACGCCAGCACCACGAATTGCCGTAAACGCAAACAGAGGAATCATCGTCCAGCCAGCGCCCGCCATAAAACTCACAAAAGCACAAGACAAAGTCGAGGCCAAGGAAATGGCCATGGACGACGACGACGACGATGACGAGCTCAGTGATCCCGACTCGGACCTCGAGGAGGAAGACGCTGAAGGCGAAGACGAGGATGCCGAGGGCGAGGAAGACGACGACATGGGTGTCACGCCTGCTGGAGAGATGGACGAGGAAATGGATAGCGAGGAAGACCTCAGTCGCGATCAGACACCCGACGTAAGCAAGATGACGAAGCGCCAACGAGCTCTCATCAACGAAGAAGGCGACGGCGCACTCCTAGCACTCTCCAACGAGGCACAGAAGAAGAAACACCTCACAGCAGAAGAACACGCCATGCGAAGGGCAGAGATGGCAAGACGAAGGAAAAACCTTAGCGAAAAGAGGAACGAAGAGGAAAAGGTGTCTAAATCCCTTCTCATCACCTTGCATCATCACGTACATTTGCTAATTTCCATCTCTAGCTCGACACCATCAACCGTCTCCTCAAGAAACAACCCCCCAAACGTGGCCGCAAATCCATGCACGAGGTCAACGAATATGGGGAGGACATAGAACAGGAGCCTGAGCGCGCCAATCCGCTTTTCGTACGCTACATCCAGAATGCCAAGGGGACCAAACTTGCTGTTCCGGATGAGTGGCTACAGGCACCTGTTGGCAGCGTATTTGCTGGGGAGATGCAGAAGGGGGCCCAGAAGCCTTTTAGTGGAAGGATGGTTGAGGAGGTTGCTTAATACTAGCCTTAAAAATATGATGAACAAAAGGGAGAAGAGCTGGTGTACATTTAGCGGTGCATACCATGGAGTTTGTACCTTTGCTCAGCCTCTGGCTTCCATATCACAATTATCCTACTAGATTCTACATTGTCTATCTACTTGACCTCCAATCTCATCGCGTCATACTGTACATACACCGCCTCGGGCAACAACGCACTCTCGTAGTTCGTCCCGTTGTACGGCAAACTAAGGACCAAACTGTTCTCCCCTTCTTTAAGCAGAGACGCCGGGAAAAGGAATTTGTGCACGAGGTTGTAGCATATGACTGCAGATCGGACGGCGCAGGATGAGGATTGGTTGTACCTGTCATCTCTATCAGTATCTTGTCGAGTTAGGAATAGGAGAAAAAAGGTGAAATCTACGGAATGATCCACGGCTCAAGATCCTTTCCGTTCACATTGACGGTATAAGGTAGATTCGAATACGGTTCACTCGCATTAAAAATG
Source organism: Alternaria sp. 'sect. Undifilum' (assembly GCA_024321975.1). NCBI lineage: Eukaryota > Fungi > Ascomycota > Dothideomycetes > Pleosporales > Pleosporaceae > Alternaria > Alternaria sp. 'sect. Undifilum'. The sequence continues at coordinate 5,942,783 of JAJJZI010000006.1, forward strand.
TCCGTATTCCCTGCCGCCGTCTTGGCACCAGCGAGTTGCACAGTAAACGTAGCAGTAGTCTTATTGCTCAGTTCGTTCTCCTTGGTATCGAACAAAATAGTCCAGTTGTACGGATGATCTGGTACAGGCTCCGGACGCTCGTAGTTTGCTTTGCCACCGTAGACAGCCCAGTGGACGTAGTTGAGGGCTTGGGAAGCATCATCGCGACCAACTTTGTACGTCACGCCCTCGGGGAATTCGTCGACAAAATCGTAGGCGCCCCAGTAGAGGCGGTATTCTTCTGTGAGGAGGGAGTTTGTGGGCGATTGAGCATAGCCGTGACGGTACTCACCAGCGGATTTGTCGGGGATGCCGATGCGGAAGAGTTCTTTGCCAGAGGATTCGGGCGTCCATGTCGCTGTGATGGAGGTTGTTTCCGTAGCAGAGACAGAGACGTCGTCTTGGTAGTAGTCGCCGAAGATACCATCGGCGTAGACTGTAAGACGATAGGTTCCTGCTTTTACGCGGGGAATGGTGACTTGGCCATCCGGTGAGATATCCTCCCAGTACTGGTATGCTTTGGTGTCGAAGACATTGTCTTGGAAGTTATGGCCGTTTTCTGTGAGGATGGCGATGGGATTCTTAGCTCCAGCGGGGAGACTGATCTTTGCATTGAAGGTGCCGCGGCCAGATGTTGGGACGAGGTTCGGTACGTGTTTTGCGATGGAATCATAGAACTCGGCATTCCATTCTGGGCGGAGACCATACTGCTCAGCATCTTCTCTCAGCTCCTCAAGCGAGCCGCCGGAGTTGAAGTGGAAGTACTGTGGCCCAAAGGTACGATCGAAGCCGTCAGTAATGTTGGGCGTTTGAACGCCGTGGTGGTTGGAGACCATGTAGTTGTACACGATGCCGTCAACGACAAGGTCGGAATGCACTGGGCCGTTGAAGTACGTCTCGATGGTGTTGTGTACAAGCCATGCGCCATAAGTTGAGCCGTTGGCGCTGCCGGTCCCGTCGGCGTACATACCGTGGGCCTTGTGGTCCCGCCATGTGTCTTGGAAAGTGTACTTGGTGAAGTAGTCTCCTACACCAGTAACATACGGATCTTCTTTGTTGGCTAACCACCATGTCGCATCCTGAACAGTGACCTGACCCTCGGTATCCGGGCGAGGCGCAGCGAACTTCTCGTTGGTAACGAAGTGTGTGAAGAGTGCGGGCTCATGGTTTGGTCGAAGCATTGTGCGGAACTCTTGCAGATTGCGCAAAAAAGGAGTGGTTTTGTTGTTGTATACCACGCGACTGAAGGTGTGCAGACCCGTTTCCCCTTCTCTCAGGAACCAGTATTGCTCCAACCTCTGCCCGGTTGGAGCGTAGGTCTCACCCATGCTGATACCACCATACGGGGTGCCAGTAGAATCTGTGCCATTGAACAGCTGGTACTGAACGTTACTTCCACGACCGGGTGTCCAGAAGCCGCTCGGAGTACAGTAACAGTCAAGATATGGGCCAATTCCGGTGTTGCCATCTTCCGACCCGAGGAGGTTCTGGCCGTCAAGAGTAAGGACATTGACATGTCCTCTTGTCTTGCTCACCGACGCGACGAGCCGATCATTAGCCATAGTCAGACTCTGGTTGTTTTGACTCGCGGTCAAAAAGGCCCATGTTTCCGAAGATAGCAAAAGCGTCACTGTGGTTACTAGTGTAGAGCGCATGTTGAGGATAGAAGGCGCCAAAGAGCACCACTTGCCCTACGAGGTACTTCGTTCCCCATTCTTATACAGTTCGTATCCAGGTACACGGGAAAATTAATTGAAGCCAAGCTCGTTGATCCTGGCCATAGTCCGGGGTAAAGGAGGAGATAGTGCTATGGGGAACCCGCTAATCGGCCCTTCGGTAGGAAAGCGACCGAGGACAGGGTCTATGGAAAGACTGAATGACCCACATGTTCTTTGTACCTTCCTGAAGATGCTTGGCCAGCCAGGCCCTGCTGCGTACTCTGTTGCTGATGGTTGTGCCTTCACATGAGAGTGTGGAGGGAGTGGAGGGTTCCGACGTCGGTAACGTCGTTAGGCCGTAACATCTCATTCGGGAAGTCACGACGGTACGTGCTTCTTTCCAGTAGGGCCTTGTCATCATGCACCCATGTTCCTTTGTAACTCCAAGTGAATGTTACCAGGCTTCCGCTGATTGAACTAGTACAACGCATATGTACACTATGCTCCGAGTTCTGGATGCCTTTGACCTTTGCTCAATCGCAGACATCAATCGAGCAACAATCGCTCTTCTCCACAACACTAACTCTAGGGCTGCGGAGGCTTGTCTACGCCGATGCAATGGGCGGGGAAGGGCTTCAGCTTGAGCTTCGTGAAGAGGAAGACGAAAACATTATATTTAGAATGAGGGTTGCTGAGGCACAAATCCTCTTCTCTTTCCCTAGATCGTGCAAATTTGAAAAAGTAGGGTTAATCTATTCACTGCCCAGATTCATTGCCTTATGAAAAAGCGCCTCGCTGAACCTGTCATAGGTACCCTGATGTGACACAGTATGTATACACCTGCAATATGCTTCCAAATCCCAGCCTCACAGCGTACTTCTGCTTTCATGGCCTTCTTTCCCCTCTTTTGTTCCAAACCATCCGTTCCATGGCACTGAGACAGTCATATGGCCAGACGCGCGGGATGCGGAAATTACTTGAGGGCGATTAACCTTACTATACTTCGCGACGGTCCTAATCTAGTCAGAGATATTGAGAATGGAGGCACTGGAGCATTTGAGGTTCGACATGGTGATTTGTGCCCCAGAGGTCGACCTGTGCTACCTATGAGCATTTTCTGTTCACTACACTGGAGATTATCCGAGGACTGAAGGAGTTCAAAGTTTGCGCTAGTTGGAACGAAGACGGTCGACTTTAACGGGAGAGTGGAGGAGACTTGGCCTCTCAGAATCAGGCGGGGGAATGGAGATGACGTTGTGAAAATCCTACGAACATTGTGATCGTGAGTGCCAGGTTGATTGTCGACCGGTTGCTAGTGAATTAACATGATAGCTTTGAGGGCGCCCTTGTATCACAATCCAACTATCCATGTGACATGAGATTTTGCGTAGCGGACTTCCGAGATCCGTAGGAAGAATATTTGTGTGCTGCGACCCATTAGCTGATTAGACTCGCACAATATCGTAGATAGTATCAAGTTTAAAGTGATCGTCATGTGACTGTCCGAGCCTTGTGACTAGGTAGGTAAGCTTCGATTACGTCATCGGAGGAGGACATGAAGTCCTTTGGCGGTAACACGCTCCAACAACAACAAGCCTCAAAACATTCGTCACACGACCAAATCTTACAACAGAAAGCAGGATAGATACACCTGTCAATTTGCGCAGGAATGAGCTCTTCTCAAGGAGAGAGCGAGCCTCTACTGCGGGGTTCTCCAGCCAAGGTCATTACATTCGAACCCAACGACCCAGACGACCCCCGGAACTGGTCGAAAGCGCGAAAATGGTTAATGGTCGCTGCCATTATCCCGATAGATCTCAGTGTCTCCTGGGGTGCGAGTGGTTTTAGTCCTGTTGCGAGCGACTTTGCAAAGGACTTGGGCGTCTCACCTAGCGTCGCAGTTCTGGGACTAAGTATGTATGTGCTTGGGCTAGCTTTTGGGCCCATGACCTTGGCTCCTCTTTCAGAATACTACGGAAGAAGACCTGTCTACATCGTCTCGTATGGCATTTTTCTTCTGCTACTTTTGGGAACAACATATGTTGAAAGCCTTGGGCCATTTTTAGTTCTGCGGCTATTCTCAGGCTACTTTTCGTCTACGACAATCTCGAACTTTGGAGGTACCATCGCGGATCTGTTTCATCACCATGACACCGGGCCAGCTATGTCATGGTTCCTTTGGGCAGCAACAGGCGGCAGTCCTACCGGGTTTGTACTCTTCTCGTTTATCGCGAATGGTAGATCATGGCATGCTGTATTTCGGATCATGTTTTTCATCTGTTCGATCTTCTGGGTCGTCATGGTCATAGCACTTTATAGCCTTGGAGAGACCAGACATAGTGTAATTCTCTTGCGGAGAGCAAGAGTGTTGCGCCAGCGAACAGGTGACGATGAGCTGGACTTGCCGGATGAATTGAAGCAACGAGGGCCAAAGCAATTGTTTAGCACAGCACTTGCACGCCCATTTCGATTCCTGGCTTCCGAGGCCATCGTGCAATTTGGTGCACTTTACAACGGATTCCTTTACGGCTTGAGCTTCCTGTTCAACGGCGCGTTCCATATAATCTTTGGTCCAAACGGATACGGATTCGATACCATCGGCGTCGGCATCTCTTTCCTCGGAATCGTTGTGGGCATCACGTTTGGCCTGATCACAAATATCTTCCAAGAACGATATTACCAACGTCAAGTCCATCAGGCTGGCCATCGTGACGTTCCTGAGGCGCGAGTACATCACGCGAAGCTGGCAGCTATCGTGCTGCCGGTATCCCTTTTGGTTTTCGCACTCACGGCAACGCCGAACATACATCCTTTCTTTGCAGTACTTGCTAGCGCATTCTGGGGGTGGTCTTTTTACACCCTTAGTAAGTTGCCTAGGCGATCAACGCCACCTACCTCGCGCTAACTACCCAATCTAGTCCTCATGACCCTTACTTACACCGAAGACGCCTACAAAACATACTCTGCATCAGCACTTGCCGGGATTGGACTGATCCGAAATCTGGCTGGTGCTGGATTTCCATTCGTTGGAAGGCATCTGTTCCTAAACGTAGGCACCAGGAATGCAAGCCTGGTACTGATGGCCCTCGCAATCTGTTTAGCGCCCATACCGTTCGTTCTGGAGAGAAGAGGCGTATCACTACGGAAGAGAAGCCCATGGGCGGCCGCGCATGAAGATGAAGACGAGAATAGTCTGGAGTGATACCATTCGTAACAGCTGGTCTCACGCTGCAGGGGCGTATTCTGTCCCTTCCCCCGGAAAGTGTTGGTGGCATACCCGATTCATATTTTGGATTGGAAGTTTTGTAGGATTTGGCTACTGTACGCATCGAATATGAATTACACGTATATCATCCCCAATGCGTCACTTTTTACTGCGATACATCTTTCTACCTTGTATACTCAGGGAACAGACTTCTGCACCCGATGGGCCCCATCTCACAACAGACTTGCACAGCCTTAACTGCATCAGATCGAACCTTTCCTTCAGCCACTAACGAAGGTTCCTTATCATCTATCCAACTGCCTAGCGCAGCGGCAACGGAGATGGTTCGATCCTTCGCACGTGATCTTGAGCACACAATAAGATCTACACATGTTATTGGACAGAGAAAAGCATGAAGACTACCCAAAACTAGCATAAAAACGTTTCATCCACGACAGAACGTGTCGTTTCGGACCTGCCCGTGGTTCTAGCGCGTAAATCGACCAGACGTTGTGGGCCAACCAACGCGTCGCGCAGCCGTGAGGTCGGCGCGTAACGCTAGATCTCGCGCCGTCAACGACCCGCCTATCCACCCGAGATATTCTTAGAAATCGAATTGTACATATGAGGCTCTGTTCTTGCGATGGTAGTAGTGTAGTTTTCAGCCTCAAACTTCTTTCTTTCCTTCCGTCAATTCTCTTCAGTTCTTTCCTTTTGAGTGTGTTCTGTGAACGACTCAGTGTTTCATTCGCAAAGTAACTTGCTTCTTTCCTTCAGTCAAGTCTCAGCATAGCGACGGAGTTGTTCTATCGGATTTCCACTTTCCCTGTTTACTCGTTGCGAGAGAATATTCGAATTGCGCGCAAGTCGTGTCAAATAATACCAACAACGGTATCCCGAGCTTCAACTACTCCATCGCTTCATCTAAGGAACGCCCCAAAGTCCTTCGAACTTCTCTTAAGAAGCCTCGGTCTTTCGCTTTCAAGCACTACAAGTCGTCTATACAACGGGTTACAGCGCGATAATGTCCTGTCAACCATTCACTTCGATCCCACAACCACCCACCACACTACCCTCCTGCGCCGTACCCGTCGGTGGCTCCAACTCCTCAATCCTCGACGCATGCTGCAATGGACACATCAACGCCATCGCCACATACTCTGCTCCCGATACAACCATGCCATCACCATCAGCATCGTCAACACCCGTCATCGTTAATTCCGAAGATGACGATGGATGCTTCCAGTACTGCATCACCGATTCTCCAGACATCGTCCAGAGTTGCTTAGCAAAGAAGATGGAAGAATACGAAAAGGATAGCGCTAGTGGTATGGGTATGTTCGGTTGCTTTAATATGGACAAAGCGGTTGGTGCACGGAAGACTGGTCAAGAGGGTGGGTACGCTAGTGCGGGTGTGAGGGTTATTGACAATGGAAGCTGGGTAGTTGCAACGTTGCTCGGTCTGAGTATTATTGGTGCGGTCGTGGGCGGTGTCTAAGTTGTGATCAGAAGCGACATGGTTGACTGAGTTTTATGCCACTGCTTTTGCTTAGCATTTCTGGCATTGACGCTGAACGTAATGAACAATGACACAATTCAACACCTCAGGTTTAGTGGTGGTTGATACTTACTGAAGCAATGGTGAGATCTATATACTGTGCGATAGCCTGAACGACTTCGGTGCACTTCCAGAACCCAGATGTATCCCAATAAGACATCCAATTCATAATATCTACTTGGTTCTAGATCGTCGATTACGGATGTGAAATGCAGATAGTGAGCAAGATTTGGCCATTCCACATACTCACAACACGCTTCGACAACATTGTGTAGCGACGTCACTCAAGCAATTCCAATCACCGCGGTCGTTATTGCAGTACACAGTAACTAAGGTGTAATATCAGTCAACTCTCGGAATCTTCCTACACAATATTAGAACAAATGTTTTACAAACCTATCAACTGGAAGCCCGCAACACCAATGCCAGACCAACCACAAATCGTCAAATATCGCCAGCAAAGGTTTGCGCATCCAACGCCTCGGCGCATGCCGTCCTCCATCATCGTCCAAAATCTAGAAGCAAAAGCAGAACAAGAAGCATCTGGAGGCTCGCCAGTCGAAACGCAACCACAGTCAGATGCTCAATCAGATGAAACCGGTGAGCGAAAGGACAGGGTGGTGTACTTAGCAGCATCTAATTCGCCCGTGACTGAATCATTCCAGCCCCCTGCTGGGACTGAGTTCCGTGTAGCTTTACAGTCATCTGAGCATACGCCGAACCACTTCTACACCTTGGGCTTGTTAGAATCTGGCTTGAACCAGAAGACGTCTAGCAGAAAGCTCAATTGGCGTCGCTTTTTTTGCTGATGGGCGCTTTAGGGCGTTACAAACCAACGTCTTGCCAAGTTTCTAAACAGATAATAGTCCTGGTACTTGTATGTTCCTAGAGGTGCTGGGATAGCGTGTATTTCGCCGTGCTCGAATCATCCCCTTTGCTGTCATTTCGATGCACGTTGTGTATACCATTAATCAATGAACAACGCTTATGAACCAAAAATTTGTTTTGATTTGAAATGCGTGAATGAGGTTTGCTTGATGACATTGATGGGCGTTTTGTGGTTGAGGGGTATAGTCGATGTGGAGACAAGGGAAAGTTCCCCGCGACATTTACCGTGTCTGTGCGTACGATGAGCCAGTTCGCTAGATGAGCCACCCCACCAACACCACCACCCCATACAAAACGCGTCATAACTCCACGACTATAGATCTAATTGAGAAAGCAATTAAAGATATTAAATTGCGTAGCAAAGGCGCATCTTTTAGCTATTACAAAGTTGCAAAACAATACAATATAGACTAAACGACGCTCGCTTAAAGACACTGAGGTCAAACGCGGGCATATAGGCTCAGGCGCCTCTCCCTACACCTACAACACAAGACAGAGCTTATACAATATATTACAACATTTACTAAGAGACGTTTACTACCTATAAGGCTTATAATATGTTACTTTGCGTCTTTATTAGCTAGTAGAGACGTCTTAGAAAGCTAGATTACTCGCTTTATTAAGAGGAACAAAGACTGTCTTGTCATGCGTTAGACTACTAGTATAGACTACAAACGTTATAAGGCTAAATTAGAAGTAAAGTATAGGTTATACTTTAAGCTATTACACAATAAGATAAAGGAGTATAAAGTAGAGCTCTCCTACATCTTTAATATAGATAAGAAGGGCTTTTAAATTAGTACGCTTAGGCGTTTAAAACAGGTCTTTAATAAGGCAATATATAATTAGAAAGGGGTTACTACAGCCTTTTAAAATAGTAATACTTAGTAGGTAATAGTCCTAGCTTGTATTTGCTTAGACAGTACAGCGTTATTGCTTTCTCTTATTTTCTAGTTAACTGCGGGAGCCCTACAATTCTTATAGGCTAAGGCAATTAACTTATTAAAGCACTCTGTCTTTCTCTCCTTATCTCCTTTAGGCTAGACTAACAATAATATAGAGCTTGCCTAGTTAAAGGAGGTCTTTAACAGGGAGACTAGATAGTACGCTTACTCTAGGTACTAATTACTCCTCCTTAATAGCTATAGATCTTATCTTACTATAGACTTTATTAATTATTATAACAACAACAATATTCTATTAGCTATGTTTCTACTTTATTTAACTTACACGCTTTAACCCCTAGATGTAGCGTTGTTTAAACCTCTTTTAACTTTCTACTTAAAGGAGCTTTTAAACTACCTTTAAAACAGCTAAGGCATCCTTCTAGTAACAAAAGAAGACTTCTTTTAGCTCTTCTAGAGGTCTTAGATAGTTACTTTTAAGCCTTAAGCTATTAAGAGGGCGTTTAAAGTAACAGAGATCTACCTATCTAATCCTAAAGTTATACTTAGCTAGTTTAGTTAGAAAGACTCTAGTTTAGACAAGAGCTCTACTTCTGTACTTAATAGAGAGAATTAGGTTAAATTAGAGAGTCTTATATGTTGTACAGTAAAAGATTAAAGCAAAAAGAACGTTAAAAAGCTTAGCTAAAGTTTATACTACATTTTAGCCTAGGCAAGTATTCTTAGGGGTAAAGTAAGGGGCCTTAGGGCTGCTTTAAGCGTTAAAAAGAGACAGGAAAAGAAGTCCTATACTCTACAACTTAACAAGCCTGATAAGTATTATAAAGGTGCTATCTTCTAGTCTTCTTGTAAGGTCTGTTAGGCTTAGAATAATAAGGCGGCTTAATAATAACAACAACAACTTAAATAAGTACAGAAAGCTAAGAGGGCTTACCTTAAGGAGTAAGCCTAACTCTATAAGCTTTAGGTAGCTAAAGAAAAGCGTATTAAAAAAGAGAGACTTAAGGAGGTGCGAGAGAAGGAGAGGGCTGCAAAAGAGGCTAAAAAGGAGGCTAAAAAAGCAGCTTACAACTCTTAAAAAGCTATATAATAGTCCTAAAGCGGCAAGCGCAAGGCCTTACAAACCTCTACTTAAAAGTAGAAGTGTTAGAAGCGTGGCGTTGTTAACTTATCTCGTGTACAAGGTGAGGTGGCTGCACTAGCCGTCCTGACTTAGACAACCCGCTAGGGCCGCACTACTAAGGTGCCGAGTAAATATAAGTAGCGCAAGTTTATCGCAATAATATAATTACTACAACCTTACAAAATCTCGTGATAATAGCTATTGTGGGTGGCTCTACAGCCTTATCTTTGTGATCGTCTGATGTTGGTGGGGTGGCTCATCTAGCGAACTGGCTCATCGTACGCACAGACACGGTAGTGCCATCGCACCCCCTGCCGCCGATGCGGAGCGTCATATCTTTTTCTTTGAACGCGCAAACAGTCACAACCAATTCTACAACTTCTTCCCTCTGATCACTCTCAAGATGTCCGAAAAGAAAGTAGCAGAGAACATGCTCTGGGGAGGTCGTTTCACAGGTCTGTATAGCCAATGGCTTGATTGAGCCCATAAACATGTGAGATGACTGGATGCTAAGACGCGTACAGAGGGCCTTGACCCAGTCATGGAGCAGTACAATGCTTCTCTACCGTACGACCGTCTGTTCTACGCTGAAGATATTGCCGGCTCAATCGCATTCGCCCGCGCCAACAAGAACAATGGCATCCTCACGGCGGACGAGTTCGCTGCTATCGAGAAGGGCATGGCACAGATCAAGGAAGAGTGGGCGTCGAATGCCTTTGAGGCCAAGGCGAACGATGAAGATATCCACACCGCGAACGAGCGACGACTCAGCGAGATCATTGGCAAGGACATCGGAGGAAAGCTTCATACAGGACGTAGCAGGAACGAGCAAGTCGCGACCGATATGCGGTTATGGTTGAGGGAGCAGCTCAGGACACTAGAGGGCTACCTGAAGCTCCTGATCAAGACATCGGTACAACGAGCAGAGGCTGAGATTGACGTGCTCATGCCCGGCTATACACATCTACAGAAAGCGCAGCCAGTCCGATGGTCGCACTGGATCCTATCGCATGCCACCGCTTTCGCGTCCGAACTCGAACGCCTCCGCGAAGTCATCAAGCGCGTCAACCGCTCCCCACTCGGTTGCGGTGCGCTGGCGGGCAATCCCTTCAACATCGACCGCGATGCCATGGCCAAGGAGCTTGGGTTTGAAGGCCTGCTCACAAACTCGCTCAACGCTGTCGGAGATCGCGACTTTGTCTTCGAAACGATGCAATGGGGGTCAAGCCTCATGCTGAAGATGTCGCGCTGGGCCGAGGATCTGATTATATACTCGAGTCTGGAGTTTGCCTTTGTGCGATTGGCTGACGCTTACTCTACCGGGAGCTCTCTGATGCCGCAGAAGAAGAACGCAGACTCTCTGGAACTCATTCGAGGAAAGAGCGGTCGTGCTTTCGGACACATGGCGGGATTGTATGTCACCATCAAGGGTTTACCCACAACCTACAACAAGGATCTGCAAGAGTCTGTCGAGCCTCTCATCGACCACATCAAGACCGTCAGCGACTCCATCCAGATCGCTACTGGTGTTCTATCAACCTTGAGCATCAATGCTGATAAAATGCACGCCGCACTGGCCCCAGAGATGCTAGCCACAGAATTCGCAGACTACCTTGTACGAAAAGGCGTGCCTTTCCGTGAGGGTCACCACATCTCTGGTCGTGTCGTTGCCCTGGCAGAGAACGAAAACGTACCCATGGATAAGCTGAGTTTGGAGCAGCTGAAGGGCATTGACTCCCGGTTAGGTGACGACGTTGTTGAATGTTTAGACTATGAGCGCGCGGTAGAGTTGAAGAACGCCACTGGTGGTACAAGCAAGAGTGCTGTCTTGGAGCAGATTGACATCTTGAAGAAAATTCTCTAAAAGGAACATTTGCTTCAACGACGCCAGCAGACAGGTTTAGACAAAAGTCGCGGTAATTACAGGTTACGAGATACGAGAAATGATTGTTATACGACTAAGATGTTCAGTAGTGATGGGAGCTTGTTGCTTGGATTTGGCACTTCGCGTGTGCTTACCCCACTTCATCTATACATGCAGCCCCCGGATCCGCGTCAGCGACTCAACGAGCTGTTTGCTCCGGGACAATACATGAATAGCTTGAAGCTAACTCGCATCTTACCGCTTCGTCATTTCAGACCCAAGATTTTTTCTTCCTACAAGCAGAATGCAGCAAGTCCCGGATAGCACCGACGTCATCGCCAAGATCAACTACTTTCCAGCCACAGGCATATCCATCCCCAAATCAGCTTGGAAAACGAAATTCTTGGAGGAAAACGATGAACACACTCGCGAGATGCTCATCAGAGATGTACGAAAGGCCGATAAGACCTTCGACTTGGATGAAAATGGCTTCACATTCGTAACACTGCCGCGCAAAGAGCGAGTAGGACGAGACAGCAGCGAAGAAGACGTAAAACGAGAATACTATCCCGAGTTGGAAGAAGTAGCCAAGAAAGTGTAATGCCTGCATACACACAAACACATTCTTCCCGTCACCTGAATGCATTGCAAGACAGACGTAGACAAAAGGAGAAGAAAGCTAACACACTTCCCTTCCCCCGTACAGAACTGGCGCATCAAAAGCCCACGTATTCAATCACGTCATACGCGCGCACTCGTCTCCCACGGAGAAAGGCATCCAAGATGCTCACGGCCGCTGGCAAGACATTCCCTCCGGCCACCCTCACGTCGACTACGCCGGCGACGCGGATGCCCTACCCGGCACACTACTCGAACTTTCCTTCCCCCCGCACATCAACAACCTCTTTACCACGTCAAAGCGCTACTGTTTCCTCGGCGCCTGGCGGCCCCTGAAAACAGTGAGAAGAGATCCCTTGGCAGTGTGCGACGCAACCACCGTTCCAGACAGCGATTACCAGGTTAGGTTAAGAGAGTTTAGTCGGACGGGAAACAAGAGCAAGAATTATGTTATGAGTCATGGGGGAAAAGAGGGGCAGAGACATGAGTGGTGGTATATGAGTGGGATGCAGCCGTGGGAGATGGTTGTGTTCAAGGGGCTGGATTCGAAGAGGGATGAGATGGGGTGGAGGTGTCCGCATACGGCGTTTAGGGTCAAGGGGACTGAGGGGGAGGAGCCAAGGGAGAGTATTGAGGCGAGGATTGTTTGTTTTTGGGGGTAGGGTTGTGAGCTGCTATGTCTCAAAATGCAACAAGAGGCTTATGAACTTGTTGTATTTGTATCACTCTGATTTGAACAAACTGTGATTGTGATTCCTGTCTATATTAGGAACCCAGAAACCATCCTTGTCTTTGGGAAACAGTCCATCGATGCCTCAGCGTCGATACAATGTACTATTGATTGGTCCATGACCATGTCGAGCCGAATCTGTTCGAGGCAGCACGAAGGAGCGTATGTTGGAGGTAGACTGCGGCCTCGTGGGTCCTTCAGCTTGTTCGTGTATAGCTTGTAGATCGTGAAGAGAGCGCGGTCGGCGCGTGTTATGGCTGTTGTGACGTGGTGACATATTCGGCTGGCTGCCCATTCTGAAATACGGCCGGTTACTCATCCTGAGGTTTGCACGATGGCTCGTTGGGAATATTGGTTGTTGGTTCATCCTGTAATCTGCTTGGAGGTTAATGCTTGAAGCCTGGCCTCCATCCTGGGCTGACTCTGGTCTCAGGAGCTCCCACCACATAACCTCCTTCCTCAATGCGACAAATGCGGGCTCGGTGTAGATATCTCGCTTGATTTTGGCCATTCCATATTTGCAATGCTTCCGGTTGTAGTCCTTGATTGCTTTGCCCAGGACTAGCCCAAGCGCTTCGTTAGACCTTGTCCCGAGCTGTGCGACGGCTATGTCATCCGAGACGAGTCGACGTGCAAGAAGCTTTTGATTTTTGTCCATACCCAATTTGCCGGGTAACAGGCCACGCCTTCGCGTCCAGAACGAAGTCTTGGTATAGAGTAACGTCTTGTTGTGATTTCCACTTTCGCACCTGTGCGTCCGGAAAGCGTACAACTGTTCGAAAACATAGGCGACATCGATTCCGATGGTCTGTGCTGGCCTCATGATATAAGTGATGATGAAGTTGCGGTCATGCTCTTTTAGCAGGCTCTGAGTATTGTCGACGACTGCCTCGCATGCTTTGTGAATGGCATCGGCGTACTCGAGGACAACACGCATCTCTTGGAAGGTCAGAAGACTCGTGTTTCGCGTAGAGAGGTTCGTGGTGCACAGGTGTGGAGAACATACTGCGAGAGCGTAATGGAGGTCGTGAAAATCGACATCGTAGCTGTACACCAGTATATCGAGGAGGACACGGACAAGAACATTGACTGCAGCAGCCCTATCGCGAGGAAGCTGCAAGCCTGTAACGTGGCCCACGATTTGATCCGGTCCGAAAGGATACGTTTCTGGAGTGTTGAGGGAAGAATCGTTGTCTGAGTTTACCGGATTGCGCGGGGTGATCCTTTGGTGGGTGTTCTGTGAAGCAGGGGAGGTCTGGTTGACCGGATTGCCTGGACTGGTGTGCTGGCAGACTTGCTGTGAAGCGGGAAAATGAATACTTGCACTAGATGTCTGCTTCGCTGGCCCTGCATCCAGGTCGTTCGCACTCTCTTGAAGCAATGTCGGCATCACAAGAGTAATCTGGGATGGGATAGATACTGTCGAAAAGAGTTGAAGAGACGACGCTGGCACCGACCGCGAGTGCCGGCCAAAGTGACAGAGGAATGGGAAAAGCATAACATGAGCGTGAGGGAAACGGTGTGACCCTCCCAGAACTCACTTACATGGACGAACGTAACCATGGTCAAGTTACGACATGTTAGGGTCCAAAGTGGAGTTGTTAGTTACCTGACTAACCTATCCACAGCGTTGTAGCCAACGACGTGCTCAAGAGATCTGGTCACATCTCTCCAAGGGTCGACGATGATTGTGATTTCTAGCTTGGTTCAACTGTTGAGGTGTAATGTGCAGACATAATCAAAAGTTTCAAGCTCGTTGATTGCATGCCAAAATGTGCTTTGGCAGCGGAAGCCAAAGGTGTGGTGTGCTTGAAGACAATTTTTGGTAAGCACAGCATGACGAAGTTTGTCTTGTCTGAAAGCGTGCATCTCTTGGTGCGACAAGAAACCGTTAAAGCCCGATAAGTGGAGTTGTGCAGTGATTGAGTTGAGGAGGAGGTGGTGAAAGTTAGTTGAGCGATGCAGGGATCCTAGACATGACGCCACAGCCGAGGAGCCAAAATTAATCCAACGTTATCGATAACGACTCAAAATTATCGCCATCCCCCTCTCCACCACGAAACAGTGTAGCGCAGTGTCTTTGATTTGACATAAGACGGGCAAAGTGGCGTCTATTCCTTTCCGATCTAAATCAGGTGGCAGCGGCAACAACATGGCACCCATCGCTGCGCAATCGCACCACCACCGCAGTACGACCAAGAAAGACAAGAAGGGCTTCAAGTCTCGCCATGCCACCAAAGGCGCGCTCAAGGAGCAGAGCAAGGGTGCGTCCTTGACCACCGCTGCGCTCCACCATGCTGACTATAACCTGTAGGCAAGGTCAACTCCCTCTCCTTTGAATTCGGCAGCCGCAAGACCCCCCACCAACAAGTCATGAGCAAGTTCGATCGCCGCAACCGCGCCAAGCAGATGCGCATCAACAAGGACCACGAGCACGCAAAGTCGTCCGACGTGTTCGCCGGAAAAGATGGTGCGCCGAGAATCACCGCTCTCATCCCGCTGTGTTCGGACGTTTCTGCTGCGGCAGCTGTGCGTAGCCTCAACTCCAGCCTCGACATTGAAGAGGACGTTCCAGAGGCAGGATGGACACGTACAAGCATCGACCGTTTTAAGCAAAAGGTTCAATACCTCACAGTCAAGAGGGATCTGCTGGCGGCTCTCGACGCCTGCCGTGTCGCTGACTTTGTTGTCTTCGTCCTGTCGGCGCACGAAGAAGTTGATGCAGAGGGCGAGTTGATACTGAAGTCAGTTGAAAGCCAGGGCATTTCAAACACTTTTACCGTCGTACAAGGATTGGACAAGGTCGAACCCGCGAAAACCAGGCCCTCTGTCGTTTCATCGCTCAAGTCATACATCACCCACTGGCTACCTGCCACCGAGCGCGTCTACTCTCTCGACAGCCGACAAGAAGCCGCAAATCTCGTCCGATCGCTATGCACAACCACCACAAAGGGTGTTCGATGGAGGGACCAGAGAAGCTACATGTTTATCGAGGACATTGCGTGGCCTGGGAGCAAATCAGCTGCCACCGAGGACGGTACTGGCCATGTTGTCATTACTGGTGTGGTCAGAGGTCTTGGATTAAAGGCCGACAGACTGGTACAGGTGGGAGACTGGGGCGACTTCCAAGTTGACAGGATTGTCGCTGCTCCGCTGGAGACGAGAAAGAAACACAAAGAGGAAGAGATGGCTGTTGACACAGAGGATGATGGCACCCTGGAGCGTCCAACAGAAGACCAGGACGATCTGGCAGATCTCGCCCCGGAGGAGACCATCATGGACGACGTGACCAACTACGCCACGTCCATCGCACCCTCTGAGCGCAAGGGCGTTCTACTCGATGATCATCACTACTTCTCAGACGAGGAAGAGGAGGTCGCCCCTGCGAAACAGAGGCGTTTACCAAAGGGCACGAGTGATTACCAGGCCGCATGGTATCTTGACGATATGTCTGACTCAGGGTCTGATCTCGAGGATTTCGACATGGAAGTTGACGAGGACAACCAGAGTCAGCCCGCACACCCTGCAGATGGCGTAGAAGGCATGGATGTTGATGGCAAGGCCATGACTGAGGGGGGACCATCTGAATACCCACAGTCGGAGATGTTCCTAGATCCATCACCAGAAGACGAGATCGCACAGATCGAGGAGTACCGAAGGTCTAGAAAAACCGAAGAAGACGAAGATCTGGAGTTCCCTGACGAGATCGAGCTGCATCCAAACATGAATGCACGAGAGCGTCTCATTCGCTACCGAGGGCTTAAGAGTCTGAAGAACAGCACTTGGGAGACGGAAGAGGATCGACCATACGAGCCGGAAGAGTGGCAACGGTTGCTCGACATTTCCGACTACAAGCGTACAGCAACCAAGTTCATGCGCGAAGCCTGGGCTGGTGGTGTCAGGCCTGGGACTCGGGTTAGCGTGCACATTCGCGGTGTCCCATCACAATTCCAGGAACTGCAATCGCGGCCAATGGCCATGTTCTCGCTACTCAGACACGAGCATAAGCGCACAGCCTGCAACTACAGCATTCTGCTCAGCTCCGAGCACGAGTCGCCCATCAAGTCGAAGACTGAGATGATTGTGCAGTGCGGACCAAGGAGAATAGTAATCAACCCAGTAAGTCATCCTGAATACCTACTTCGCAACATAATACTCATAGCATCTCAGCTGTTCTCTCATGCCGGAAACACACCAAACAATGTGCACAAATTCTCTCGATTCCTTCACCCTGGTCAGTCGGCCATTGCGTCCTTCATCGGTCCTTTGACCTGGGGCAATGTCCCCCTCCTCTACTTCACCCGCAACACCCCCTCTCCCGACCATCCCTCCTCACTCTGCTTGATCGCGACAGGCACATCTCTCCCACCTTCCACCAATCGCATCATCGCCAAGCGCATCGTTCTGACCGGTCACCCTTACAAGATCAACAAGCGTGTCGTCACAGTCCGCTACATGTTTTTCAACGACGGCGACGTCAAGTGGTTCAAGAGTCTGCCTCTCTGGACAAAGCGCGGAAGGAGTGGTTTTATCAAGGAGAGTTTGGGCACGCATGGATACTTCAAAGCTACCTTTGATGGCAAGATCAGTCCTATGGATGCTGTTGCTGTTAGTCTGTATAAGAGGGTCTGGCCGAGGGGTGCGAGGGCGTGGAGGGGTGAGCTGGAACATGCGGCTTAGGAAATGTACGCGTGTCAAAGACTTTATGATATCATGGGCATTTTAAATAGGTAAAATGGGTATGGAGTTTTTGTTGTTCGTCCTCTACGAGCACTTCAGTCAACTATCAAGGGTACAAGATCAGTGAAGTCAACGCCGTGAAATGCTTGAATGCTTGAATGCTTGTACAGAAGATGCCTTTCAACCTCCCCCCTACGCCAGTGTTGAATCCTTAAACAAGCGTACTAGATTCACTTCCTAGCAAACCTCTCGAGTGCAGGACCATACTCCTTCTTCAACCTTTCCTTCCTCTCAATCTGCCTCTTCTGCATATTCTTCAACGCCTCCCTCGCCCTCTCCTTCTCCTCATCAACCACATTCTTCGTACCACTCTTCCTCAGATACCTCCTCAGCGCCGAGTTCCTGCCCTTGCCCCTCTTCTTCAGCATATCCACCTTGTCCGGTTCCTTTTCTCCTCTCGCCGCCCTGTACTCCTTCTGTCGCTCTTCGTTGGACGCCAAGTCGAGGTTACCGACGAAGTTGGGGTCTAGAGCAATCATTTCGGGTTGAATTTTCTCGAGGAGGGCGTGGACTTCTGTTTCGCGGCGCTGCTTGGAAGTTTCGTAGGGGTTGGTGCCGGGTTCGAGGGTATCGGGGTTGGGCTCACCGGAGCCGGGGACGATGATGGAAGAGAATCCCTTGTCGTGGGATATGCCGAGGACGTCTTCAAAGGGACAGAAGCGTACGCGACCGACGTTTAGACCTTCGCCACCCCAGCCCATGTAGGGCATTATTGGTGGTGCTTGGTCTTCGGAGTTCCGCCGGAAGAGGTCGTCTTTGTATATAGCGGCTTGGGTGCCGAGGCCTACGGCTGTGAGGTTGCGGTCCGAGATGGAGAGCGTGGTGCCTGGGACGCGGAGAGTTTGCTGGTGCATCTCTTTGAACATGCGAACATCCCAGACGGACATGCGTCGGTCTTGTGATGTGCTGACCATATAAGTTCCTGACCTGTCAACCGCGATACTTCGTACTGGGCCGCGATGTGGGAGTAGTTTGACAAGGGGTGTAGCGCTGTTGGGTGACCATAGTGTGACAAGACCCTTCTGGTGACCAACGTGTAGGATCGCGTTGTGTGGATTTTGTGCGAGAGCAGTCGCGGGACCGAGCTTTGTATATAGTTGTGGTAGTGACTGTCCGGTCGAAACATCAGTATATCGTATTATGCCCGCCGTCGATACTGAGGCAAGGAGGAAGTGATATGGGAGATATTCGAGGTGTGTGGCTTCGGAGTGGTTCTTCAGCTGGTGCATCTCGACACCGTCACCAGAGTAAATGTAGACACACTTCTTCTGTGCTACCGCAAAGTTCTTCTGGTTACTCGTGTGTAGCCATCGCGCGTCTCGTACCGTCTCATTGAGTTGGAGTTCGCAACCCATCTTTCCGTCTCTCCAGTCAAATGTCGCGACATGTCCTTTCCTGCCTGCGATCAACAAGTCCCGGCCGTTGCGACTGTATTCGCATACGTCGTAAGGGCCAAGACCTTCTAACCGCAACTCAAAGCCCTTCTTTGCTGTCTCAACACCAACTTCCC
This sequence comes from Alternaria sp. 'sect. Undifilum', assembly GCA_024321975.1. Lineage (NCBI taxonomy): Eukaryota > Fungi > Ascomycota > Dothideomycetes > Pleosporales > Pleosporaceae > Alternaria > Alternaria sp. 'sect. Undifilum'. The sequence continues at coordinate 5,961,621 of JAJJZI010000006.1, forward strand.
GCTTGATCTCGTCTTGTCGTACACGATATGTCCTTTCCAGCTCATTTTCGGGCTCCAGCAGTCCTGGGTTGTTCTCGAGCAGAACCTCGACATTCTTCGCCTCTAGCGCTGCCTGCTTGTTCTTCGCCTCAAGCGACTTAATATTTGATCGCAGCTTCTTGTCTTTGACCGACTTTGGCCGTATGCGGTCGCCGCGCCCGTATTGCTTTGTGGCCATCTCGGTGAATTCTGCGATTGCGCGGGTCTCTTCATCGTCTATGGGCGCTGCGTTTTGCGACTTGCGCCGCGGTTGCGCAGTGCTGGGCTTGGGCCCGCGTTCCATGGCCATGGTTCAATTGCGATGGGCGCCAGTTCCTTCTGTGGGAATAAGTTGTGAGTCAACTTCTTAGTTAATCTCGTAACGGTAGAGGTTCGTGAGAGTGGGTATCCGCAGAGGTTCTTCGCGCACAAGATCGTCGGGTCGCGAATGCCCCCATCCTAGAATTATTTCTGCCTCCGTTCACCGCTTCGAAATCTTGGCGACGCTAGTGATGAGCGCGCCCTCTCGCGTTCTGTAACCCTAGGACTAGTCATTTGTTGCTAACCGTGTCAAGGGTCGTATCGAACTGTGAGACGTCGCTCGAATTTGATTCTTACGTTTAGCCTTCCTGTACCTAGGACGGAACCATGTTGTATAGCTCGGCATGAACCCTGAGGATTGCCGCTCTCGCATCCTCCAATCGCATCTCAGCAAGCCTCAGCACTACTCCTAATCGAGTGCACTTCGCGCAGGAATGTGAATCCTCTTCACGAACTTCAGGCATCCAACCAAACCAAGCGCTCTGCTATGCGAGGATGCCTTTGATCTGCAAGTCATACGTCATGCCATACTGCGCCTCATCGCAATACCCGACTTGTGTCAATGTCTGCTAGTCGCCGCAGTGACGGGTACAAGCCTCGCCATAGACTGCTCTAAGTGCTTGTAGGAGCTGCAATGGTTTATCCCTACTTTATTTGGTATCCTGAGCGGTAGGTGTGATTGCACTGTAAGTATATAGAGCTCATACTCCTAGGCATGATCATTAAATTCTCATCTTCTACATCAGCGTGTCGTCAAATCATTTTAAGAGTTGCGCTCAAGTCGTGTTTTCTTCCTCGTCATTCTTACATTCTCCCACATCCTATGAAGCAGGGTATCAACGCTAGGCTATGGATACCTTTATACTGGCAGCAAGAGGCCACCTCGAGCAACGCGGGGACTCAAAGACATGTCCAACAGAAGATACCCATGGTCCTAAGATCGTTTCCTTCGTCGGCGACCTCACATTCCACCAATTTGCAACAGTACTATCCGGCGCCTGTGCTATCCTCAGCACACTCATCGTCGGTACACTGATTGCCCTTCACGCCGTCAATTACTCAAACCCTGTACAACAACGACAGATCATTCGAATCATGCTGTTAGTACCATGGGTGGCCCTATTCTCATTCTTGGTCGTCTGGCGAGATGATGCTGGAGAATATCTCGCCCATTCACTTGATTTTGGCTGCTCCATCGCGCTATCTTCATTCTTATTGTTTATGTGCGATCTTGTCCTCTCGCATCAGGAAGGATTCGACGAGTTGTTTGGGGAGGGAGCGAGAGCCAAAGGGACACTCGAAGGTAATAGTCTGAATTGGGTCAGGGTGAGTTTTCATTCTCTTGTATAGAAACTGATATCTTCTCTGACGCTTTCCAGCATACCTGGTACGGCGTGCTCCAGTTCATACCGACTAGCATTATCATATGGATCGCTACCGCAGCTAGCCTTGCTACTGGCACCTATTGCAAGCAGTCCAACAGCGTGCATTTCGCACATCTCTGGCTCACAATACTGGACGGCTATACCACTACGGTCGCTATCATCAACTCTGTGAGGTTCTATACAATTAACGAGAAATTGTTAAAGAAGCATCAAATTGTACTTAAGCTTGTCACGTTCAAAGGCATTCTTAGTCTGAACTTCATCCAATCGGTAAGTTTCACAGTCAGTCGAGCGGTTTGGTACATGTGTGGTAATTTAACAGCACATCTAGTTCACCATCTCCTTACTTGCACTCAAGCCCACCAAATACATGTCATTTCACGATGTCAATACCGGTCTCGCCTCGCTCATTCTCGCTTGCGAAATGCCCATTTTCGCAGTGCTTCTTCTCTTTGCCTTCTCACCATCACCATACAAGCAACAGGGCAGTCTTGCTGCTGGGCCGCTGAATGCCATCGTCGATGCCTTCAACATTTCGGATTTGCTTTCCGCCTTCTATCGGGGACCCACGAAACTAGTGAAGGACCAACAGAGACAGATCATGCGTCAGGATAGTATGAGAATTGGTATGGTTTTGTCGAAAGGTCAAGAAGAGAGAGGGGATCGAGCTGCCGCATGAAGTTTCCGAGAGGGCGCACCACAGTATAGATAAAGGAGGAACATCTTCTTCACGTAACCCTAACTGATACGCTACCTTCGAAGTTGTTTGATGATAAGTTTCTTTTTCATGTACAATCGCTTTTGAGCCCAATGACCTTACAAGTGACCTCGCAGAACAGTCTCAAACTGACCTGAATTTAGATTATGGTAATCAAGTGTTCCGCTCCGAAGAGCACAGGTTGATCCAAATATTGCGCCGGGAAGATGATGCGTGCTTCGAAGAAGTGTGCCTCCGCCGCATAAGATCTACACACGCTCAAGAAGGCGTAAGTTCTGACAAAGGCTCTTTCAGTAGGATGCGCCTCAGAAGTGATCTACGTAAAACACTTCTTTTCCCTGAGAAAGACGGAGAGAATAGCAAAAATGACAGTGAAGACAAGCTGGAGGGAACAGAGGCCGGGTAATTGATGGTAGTCACAATTTCTGTTACAACACCAAGCATAGCGACTGTAAAGCCCCAGTAAACACGGCATCAACCATCTAGAGCAAATGGCTTTAGCGTCTGGGCCAGCCAGATGGGCATGCAATCACAACAATGGGAACCTTGTATGCTCAAAAGTTGTCAGTTGCACGTCTAGTCTTGCTTTGTGCTTACCTACCAGATACCCCACTGTTCAACTGCGTGTTACACTTGCTTGCCATGTGACAAATGGTCTGGATCGGGTTCGAGAATGTGAACAACTAAAATTTGATGCTAGTCGAAAGACAATAACAACAAGCCTGCTCCTTTCTAACAAGCCCTCCAAGGCAAAATTTCCCGACCATTGTACTTGACTAACGGAGTCTCAACATCCAACAGGGACGACCCAAAATGCCGTAAAAATTCTCTATGTACTTGCTCAAATCCACCTGTTAGTATCAACCATGGCTTGCCCAGCTATTGCACTTCGCTGTTCCACCTCCTGGACTGAGGTGGTAAACCATTGGTTGACGGCCCCCTGCTTCCTGGCCTGCTTCCCGGCCTGCTTCCCGGGCCGTCCACCAGCGGTGCAGGTCGCATGGGGAGGTTCATGACATTACCATTGCTCGATGTTCGTGTGGGGTATGAGGGTCGTCGGGGTGCGGATTCGTGGTCGCCGTTGGCTACTCTTTGTCTAGGGTCGCTGGAGTCACGCTTAGAAGGGGGTGATCGCTCGCGGAGCTTCTCCTTGATGGTGGCTGCAGGTGCGGCGGGGGCGAGATGGGATTTGCGCTTGTTGTGTTCTATCATAGATATGGCCCATGCTTCGAGATCGACTGGTGTGCGCTTTGCGGCTTGTAGGAAGGAATCGTGGTCCTGCTATGTTTAGTATACTTCAATGATGGCTGATACACAAGAAAACGTACGTATAGTTCCTTCGGAGTTGGTCGCTCCGCTGGGTCCTTCATCAAACACTTTGCGATCATGTCCTCCAGAATCGATGGGAAAGCATCGCTCTTTGGTAGCTTTGGTGAGGGCTCCAAAACGATCTGCTGTAGAAGATCCAAAATTCCCTGAGGACCTCCAGCTTCGTCATCATCGGCGCTCCCAGCAAAAGGAAACTTTCCAATGGCCAGCTCCATCAGCGTAAGACCAACACTCCAAACATCCGATTTGACGGTGTAGGGGGATCCTTGTATCCGCTCTGGCGCCATGTATGTGCCAGTTCCTACGAAAGTCTCAGCAATAGACCCCTCCAGTTCACTTGAGACACCAAAGTCGCACAGCTTGATATTTCCCTTTGAGTTTACGAGGATGTTGGAGGGTTTGAGGTCGCGATGCATGATACGGTGGGCGCTGTAAAGATAGGCAAGACCGCCGAGCACAGCTTCTGAAATCTTTCCGAGTACGTCGACGCGGACGGGACCGAAAGTTCGTGAGACCCAGTCGAGTGAGCTGGCATGCTAGTTAGTAACTCCCAACATATGGCACGAACCAGCTTGCACCTACCCCACGTCCATGTACTCCATGCACATTATCACATCTCCAGAAGAATTTTGGAAAGCGCCGTAAAAGTCAACAATGTAGTCTGAGTTGCAGTCATGCATGATTCGCAGTTCTCGCACGATTCGTTTCCGTACTTCGTTCTTCGCTTCAACGTGTATGACCTGCCCCTGTCAGTTTTCATTCTCATATGTACCCCCAATGACCTGTCACTTACCTTCCTCGCCATGATGACCTTGGTAGCAGCGTGCTGCACTTTGCTGACTGTTCCTCCATTTCCATGACCTAGTTCCCGGAGCACTATCAGATCCTCGGCCTTCAGATCTAGCTGGAACTCAACACCAATCTCAAGGGTATCCTGCTTCTCGTCGTTGGCTCGGGCGCCGGGTATTTGGGCATCCCCGGCGGAGGGAGCGGGCTTGGGTGGGGGAGCGGTGAGCGCGAGGCCCTTGACGTTCTTCCTCTTCATCGTCTTCTGCTTGAAGGACGACTCAGCCATCTTGAAGGTTTGCGCCAGGCGCTGTGGTGGTGCAGGTGAAGGTGGACGGGTGCAGCGACTGCGAGATAGTGGCTATGCCGTCAAAGACAAGGAGTCGACGTGTGTAAGAGGCTGTATGCCGGCTTCAGTTTCGAATTTGCCGCCCAACGCTGCGTCGACGACGGTACACCAATCACGGAAATCGCCCAAAGGAGGACAGCGTCTATTGGTTTGACCGTTTTCGGGCGCCTGACGAGCGAATGTGCGCGGGCAAGAGGATGCAGGGACCAATTGGAGAGTCGGCGGTTTGGTATAAGGGAGAATGTCTCGGGCGGTGTTGACAGCAGCAAACCAAGTCAGGAGAGTTCGTGGTCGTGTCAGTATCCAGGGCTGGGTAGTGGGGCGGGCCGGTGGGGTTCCAAGCATGCAGCGTCTATCGTCTATAAGCTCAGCGCGCAAGGCTTCGGGTGGTGCAAACAGGGCAAAGAAGTAGCTTTGCATTCGAGAAGAAGAAAACTTCCGAATGTACGAGTCCCACGAAGAAGGAGCCTTTCATAACTATGTACACAGCACACGATGCCATGTTCAGGAGGTTTCAGACTCGCATGGTTCCTCATCGGCATGCTTCACCTGCTTCTAGCGCAGAACTTCAAGGCGCGTATCTTGAATGCGAGCACGGCGCAGACGAATCGCATGTTCACGGTGCGAATTACACCCAAGACGTTTGCTTGCAGACATGCAAGGCGCGTTCGTTGGTTCACCCGTATTGTCCGGAAGCATGAGCGCGATGGAAGTGGGCGTACTGTATTGAGAGCTCGAGTGGTTGCTGACCCCCTAGCACATCTAAGCACGCATCATTCTCAAACACTACCAGAGTACATGACTAGAATACGCGCACACTCTACATAGTAGTCTCTAGAATACAAGGCTAGCCAAATCGACGTGTCTGATACCCGCAGCTGTAGCATGCTATACCAAGTTGGGTATGGTCGACTTTGCTGATGGGCTTCCCGCCTAGCACGGGTCCGGTCGGCACGTGACCAGCGTCAGTGCGGCCGAAAGTTAACGCGGCCGATGGGTGCGCGAAACCTTTGAGAGCCTGCGCCTGCCTTTCTTCTCTCCTTTACCTCCATTGCGCGCGAATCTCTCTCCCGCTGAATCGCCGCAGCACGATATCCACTCTACCGCCAAGAGCTCGCCGAAATCGACCAACGCGCTTTCTCGCCAGAACGACCCACTCACGCGTTCTCCTTGTTTAATACATCATGGCCGACTTCTTCGACACAGTCGCCGAAGTGGGCAGCGACGAGGAGGAAGATGACGACTTTGACGGCGAGGCTGACGACGCCGGTGAAACCAGACCAAAGAAGACAAATGGCACCAATGGCATCGACGACTCCAGCGAGGAGGAAGACGACGACGACGAGGACCGGCTGCGACAGGCAAGCTTGTACATACCAAGCTGCATACCTGGAAGTGCTAACAGCTATACAGGAAGGCGAAGGCTTCATCGCAGACGAGGACGAAGAAGACGAGATCGCCGAGCGCAAACGTCGGCGCAGGAAGAGGAAGAAGAACCGTGATGAAGAGGAGGCCTTGGACGACGAGGATCTCGACCTGATTGGTGTTGAAGTTGAGCGCCCGGCGGAAGAACAGGTAAGGCACACTGTGCTGGCGCGTGTACACCGCTAACACAGCAAAAGTCGAGATTCAAGCGTCTGAAGCGTGGCCACAAAGAGCGTGTAAAGTCTCGGGGCGTTGACGACATCTTCTCTGATGACGAAGTAAACGAGGATTTCGACGAGCCGCGCGGGCGCCTAGGCGACGAATTCGACGACTTCATCGAGGATGACAAGTTCGAGGACGAGATTGAAGACGACCGCGACGTCACACAACCAGGCATTAACCTGATCACGAAAGGGCTGCAGGCTGCGGGTCTGGACGAGGGAGCCGAGGAAGACTACAGGGCTGCCTTTGGTGATGGCACAGATTACGACTGGGCGTTGGAGATGCAAGAGGCGGAAGAGGATGAGCAAGCTGGCGAAGGCCGCGAGCTCCAACTCAAGGACGTCTTCGAGCCATCGCAGTTGCAAGAGCGCATGCTTACGGACGAAGACAACGTCATCCGCGAAACCGACATTCCTGAGCGATTGCAACTAGCCCGGAGGTCTTTCAAGGAGATCGAACTCACACCGGAGAACATGCAAGCACGCTTGACTGAAGAAGCCACCTGGATCAGCAATATGCTGTGGCCGAAGAAAGGTCTCCCACGCTACTTCCTACAACCTTTCGAGAAGGCTGTGCGCAAGGTTCTAGAGTTTATCAACCTTGAAGACTACGAAGTTCCCTTCATCTTCAACCATCGGAAAGACTATCTCATCCATGCACCGAGCGATAACGACGATTACGACGACATAGACAATCCGCCGCCTATGGATGCACGACCGGAGCGTCTGCTCAACCAAGCTGACTTGTGGGAAGTCTTCGAGTTCGACCTCAAGTTTAGAGCTTTCGCTGAGAAGCGCGACGCCCTCAGACAGAACTACGAGAACCTCAAGAGCGTATTCTCTGACATCACCGATACCGAGATCGAGGAATTGTCGTCCCGGGCCATCACTATCGAAGAGATCCAGGAACTTCAGGATTACCTGCATTACAAGTATTCGCATGAGATCAACGAGGTTCGACAAGAAGTGAATGGAACACAGAAGCGTGCTAATAATGCGCGAAGCTTCTTCGATAAGTTGCGGGGCGGCAAGGCAAATCAACTCGTCAAGGCAATCGGTGTCACACCAGAAGACTTTGCTAAGAGGGTCGACGGGTCGAGCAGAGGCGCGTATACTATCGAGGATCCGCCATACAAGGTTGAAGAGCTCGCCGATAAGCTAGCCGAAGCTCCAGAGACTGGCGCCACCCTTCTCAGGTCCACCAAGCTCCTGTTTATACAAGATTTGCAGATGTGCTCGCGCCTGCGCCGATACTTGCGCGGTAGCTTCTACCAGAATGCTCAGATCGACTGCATCCGCACCGACAAGGGTATGCGCAAGATCACAGAAGACCATCCCTATTATGAGTTCAAATATCTCCGCGACGTGACGTTTTCAGATCTCCAGGGTCGACCAGATCTCTTTTTGAAGATGCTGAAAGCTGAGGCGGAAGGTCTTGTTCAAGTCAAAATCTCCATGGGCAACTACAAAACGTTCAAGACACGACTTGAAGAGAAGATCATTTCTGAGGGTGTCAGTGACGTCTCCGATACTTGGAACAACCTCCGGAAAGAACTGCTTAAAGTTGCGCTAGACAAGCTACAGGTTCTCATCGCGAACGGTGTCAAGGAAACTCTCCGCGCTCGATGCGAGGATGAGCTTGCCGCATCAGCCAGGGAGAGCTACTACAACAAGCTTGACCAGGCGCCTTACAAGCTGAAGAGCGCACCTCTTGGATCCGTACCAAACGTTCTCTGCCTGACCAATGGCAAGGGTCAACGTGGAGACGCAATCATGTGGGCCTACGTCGAGAACGACGGGCGGGTACTTGAGCACGGCCGGTTGGTCGAGATGCGACTTGGAAATGCAGAGCGTGGTATTCCTGAAGGCCAAGACATCGACAAGTTGGTCGATGTAATCCAGCGTCGTCGTCCGGACGTGATCGGTGTCAGTGGCTTCTCGGTGGAGACGCGTAAGCTATACAAGGACATTCAGGAAATCATCGGTCAGCGAGGTCTAACAGGTCCGGCCTACGAGGACGAAGACACCGGTGAAGAGAAGTATGAATCGTTGGAAGTAATCATGGTCAACGATGAGGTCGCTCGTCTCTATCACACAAGTGCTCGGGCTATCGCGGAGTTCCCCAAGCATCCTGCGCTGACGAGGTACTGCATTGCTCTCGGCCGATATCTGCAAAACCCACTGGCCGAATACGCATCGCTCGGCAAAGACATCGTTTCAATACCCTTTATCCCGAACCAAACCTTGATACCACAAGAGAAGCTTCTGGACCGACTAGAAACCGCCATGGTAGACATGGTCAACCTCGTAGGTATCGACCTACCAGAGACCTACGACGACAAATACCTATCAAAGTTGATACCTTATGTGTGCGGTCTGGGACCTCGTAAAGCCGACCGGTTGATCAAGGCCATCCAGGCGAACGGCGACGAGATCCTATCTCGATTCGACCTCCTCGGTGTCTCTGAGTCTCGCGATCTCAAGGCGGCCATGGGACCCAAAGTCTTCCAGAACTGTGCCAGTTTCCTGTACATTCCATACGATGCAACAGAAGAATCGTCTGACTACTTGGATTACACCCGTGTACATCCAGAAGACTACGATCTTGCCAGGAAAATGGTTGCTGACGCCCTAAACATGGACGAGGAAGACGTCAAGGCTGAGACTGATGAAGGTGGTCCCAGCGCTGTCGTTAGGAAGATGGTGCGGGAAGAGACCACCGATCTGGTCAACGACCTAGCGCTCGAAGACTACGCAGCAGAGATTGAAAGAAACTTTGGTCAACGCAAGCGCGCAACGCTCGAGACCATTCGCGCTGAGCTCGACAACCCTTACGAGGAAATTCGACAAATTTTTGCGCTTCTGTCTGGCACAGAGATGTTTACAATGCTGACTGGTGAGACGGAAGAGACACTTTACGAGGGTATGGTTGTGCCTGTTACCATCAGGCGTACATTCCCAGACCACATCGAAGTCAAGCTGGAGTGCGGCATCGAAGGTGGTGTCTCCGAATCCGAGTTCCCAGAGGGCGTGGGCAGTGGCGGACAAGAGCCTCGCCATGTCTACCAGAGCCATCAGATTGTACGCGCACGAATCGTCTACCTCAACCGTAAAGCTCTTACTGCACAACTATCGCTAAGAGACGATCTCATCCGGCAACCAGAGAAGAAGCCTTACAATCGTGCAGCTGGTGAGTGGGATGACGCACAAGAAGCTCTCGACAAGAAGGCTGCCGAGAAGGAGAAGGAAGTTGCGTCAGGCCGGCCCAACCGTGTCGTCAACCACCCTCTCTTCTTCGCCTTCAACACTATGCAAGCCGAAGAGTACCTCGGTGGTAAGGAGACTGGAGACCTGGTCATTCGTCCATCGTCCAAGGGATTCGATCATCTGGTCGTGACATGGAAAGTGTCCAACAATGCATACCAACATCTTGACGTTCTCGAAATGAACAAGCCTAACCAATTCTCGCTTGGAAAGCAGCTCAAAATCGGAAAGCACACATACTCGGATCTCGACGAGTTGATTGTCAACCATGTCGAGGCAATGGCACGCAAGGTCACAGAAATTACACGAGATGAGCGATTCCAACCTGGCACACGAGAAGATACCGGTAAGTTTCTTGCATCTCACTCGACACAAAATTTGCGAAGCAAAAGCTAACTTGGACGCAGAAAAATGGCTAGAGAACTACTGTGAAGCCAACCCTTCACGCTCCATGTACGCCTTTTGTAGCATGCCCAAGTACCCCGGTCACTTTTGGATCTGCTTCCAGATGAGCGCCAAGGGACCCAAGGGTGCATGGGGTATCAAGGTGGTGCCGAATGCGTTTGAGCTACACAAGAACGTCTACCCTGACATGGTAGCACTTAAGAACGGCTTCAAGATGTTGATTACTACGGCGGCTAGCAAAGCGCCTGCCAGGCGTTGAATGAAAACAACAACAACAATCGCGGTCTAGTTTGAGTTGACGTTGGGTTCTGGAGGGGGCTTCAAAATCGTGTATGGGTAGTCAACTTTTTAATTGTTCATCCCCCTTTTTCCAAAGTCATCCTGGGATTATATCATTGTCCCCCGTCTTGAAGGGCCACCAAAAGATTACTCATACTATGGCGCTCGAAGTTTTGCATTTCTCGTCATACACAGATATCAGAAACTGGCATTATTTTGTAACTTTTTTTTTCGCGCCAAAAACCCCACACATCTTTGCAACCCCTCGTACTTTGTAATGCTAGACACTCGATACCATGCTCTAGTGCATTTTTTCCGCTTGCGAGTCAGCTACATTCGCTCAGGCATCCCGGGGACCAGACATACGTCAAGTACTTCCCGCACCTTCGTATCATATCCTCCATGGGCCTTTCCTGAAAATAAAATAAAAATCCGGTGAACAGGATTTGCAGGTTCGGATCTTCACTCCCGCGTGCTGGTTCGCTAGTCCTCGGCGTCCGACGGTCGGGCGATCTAGATCTGCAAGCCACAAAAGAGGTGTTGGAATGGGCCGTTTTACCATGCGGGGTGGCAACTCCGCGAGCGGGAATGTGTCCGGCGGCTTGGCATCTTTTATGTTTAGTTGGTGTGTTGTTCCGGGTGGGTTTCGGTAGAAAGGCTAGATGTTGTGGGGGTGGGGGTCTTGATTCGAGGCAACGGTGGATTTATTATTGTCGGACGTTGGGAGGGACGAAGGGAAAAGTAGTGTTTTGCGGTGGAAGCGAGTTTGCGAAGAGGAATTTCAGGCAAGCATTACTACGTATGGGGGTGTTATTGAAAGTACCATGCGAAGATGCAAGGTTGTACAAATTTTGTTAGTTGGCTACCTACACATCAAGATGGAAAATGTCACAGTTTCGCAAGCCGGAACACAAGTATGAACATTTGAATATTCAATTAGAGCTATGAATTGAGGATGGACAATCGTCCTTTCCTGGGGGTATAAATCTCCTCCCCTTTCTCGCAGATGAAGAAGAAAAACAAGCAGAGAATAGTAAGCCCTCTCTCGCAAGAGCAGGACGTGGTTTCCGGGTATCAAGATTGAAACTTTGTTGTTTGATGATGACCGGAGGTTGCGCCTGGCTCCTCGATGGTTGTGTTGGTATGTCGTTAAAAGGATGTCGTAATAGGAACTTTTTGTTGGTAATGGTACAATTGGAGATGGTGTGGGCGGACATCCCGTGAACGCCGTGCTGGTGGAAATGCTTAGATGGGGGATGGGAGAGAATCAGGACCAGCTCTCATGTCGAATAGGAATGAAGAAGTGAAGGTTGCAAGTAGGACTGAACGGCACTCTCTTATTAGTGAGAAAATTGCCTGCTCAGGCGCTGCCATGCGTGCTCCATGCTCCTTCGTACGCCATCCTTCTCGCTCTCTACACTCGATGAGCTAGCAGTTGAGGAGGCGGAGTTATGGCGGTGGGATCGGGGCTTCATCTCGTCGATGAGGTTTCCAGCACCGCCACGACCGATGTGGTAGACGGGTGCTTGTTGAGTGCGAAGGCGTTCTTGCTGTTGAAGTTCCTCGTCGAAGCTGAAGATGGCGCGTTCAGACTTCTTCATGTTGCCAGCACCGCCACGACCGGTGGCGTAGAAAGCATTGCTCGGTGGGGGAGGCAGCTTGGTGCGGGAAGCTGGGCCTGAGGCAGTGGGACCGGGGGTGATCTCGGTGGGCTTGATGCGCATGGCGTTGCCAGCGCCGCCGCGGCCAGAGTACATGTAGGCACCGGCTGATGGGTGAGGCTCGTTGATGTGGAAGTTGACCATTTTGGCTGTTTGATATAAGGTTGTTTGAAAGCGAAGTCAAGTGGCGACTATGGTGGATATGAATCTGGGGTAGTGTTGATAGTAAGAGGCAGCAGCTCCGGGAAGATGTGTGTAGTGGTTGCTGGTCGATGGTACTCAACAGGACCTACTAGGATAGAGGGTTTATATAACAAACAGCCTCGCACTAATTACGATCCCCTCTTGCTACTCATATGCAAGGCAAGTAAAATCTCTCACGCGCAAGCTTTTTTTCGGCGCCGCGAATCACACCAAACGCGCACGAGGCCAGCTCAGGAGCCTTGGAAGGCTGAGCGACACTTTGCAGTTAACGGCAGTCTCTGGATCATGCGTCGCCTAACAACGCAAGTGAAGGAAATTTCTCAGCGCCATGAATAGTATGCCATTACCCCCTCGAAATGCGCTGATTGGGTGGATCCAGTTTCTCGGGGGTAAGAGATTGCCAGAGGAACGGGTCAGGTGCAACGCAGGTCAAGGAGCGAAGCCATCGAGCCCATGACGCTATCGAAAGGCCGGAGTTTGGCTCCGCAGCGACCGCAGCAGCGCGTCGCAGCTTGCCCGAGTCGCCTGTGGGCTGTGGGGGGACGGACTGCAAATTCGACGCAAAAGACGCCATGGCCAGCACACGCTTCCCGGCGGAGAGTGTGGAGGCGGGAAGAGATTTTTTCACTGGCTCGCGTCCCAAGTCTGGCTGGCGTTATGCATGCACCGCATACGCTCTGCGCGTGCCATTGGGTGCCTGGAACAGAGGAGAACCGACGTGGACATGGTGCAGATTCCGATGCTGCCTGTCTTGGGCTTCAAACTTGGTGGCGTCTTCTAGAAACGCAGTTGCATTTTCCGCCTCCACGCACGCCACGCACGTCCAGCTCGCTGTCCGAGTCTCCGGACGCCCCGTTGTGCATGACGTCGAGCATCGTGAAGTCTAGACGGCGGCGGCTCTATGCTTGCGGTGACGAACATGTACGTGGCCCCTTGTCGTGGCCGGGCCCTGTGATCAGGTACCTGCAGTGCTTGCGCCATGGCTGCGGCCGGGTAATGCCAATTCGTGCATGTCATGTCGCCATCATGTGTAATATGAGCTGCACATTGCGTGGAATTGCGTCGAGTTGAAGCGTCGGTGATTTGACCGTGGTCATACCATAGCAGACAAGACTTGACGAGACCTCACGAGGCTTGGCACACTCATTCGCCCAAACCATCTGACACTAGCTCTCCAGTTTCGCACGCCGTGTTGCACAGTTACAAGTGGATTAGATGGTGGTATTCTGTACTGTACGCTTCATAATCACAGGGGTATTCCAAAGCGCTCACAAACGCCTGTCATGCACGTCTTCTCATCCCCTCGTACACCTTACCTAACCGACTCTCTTCAACCATGCTCGCGCTTAAGTAACAGAAACGCACTCGAATGCGGGGAAGGGAACACACCATGGTAGCTCTCCCGTCTAGGAGCACCGGTTGCCGGCTGACACATAGATCTGCTTTCGCCCAACCAAGCGTGCAGCCCCCAGGTTTCTGCCATCATGGTTGGCTTGACCCCAGGTCTTGGGACCCTATTTCCATGACTAACGGCAACTGCGCTACCGACGCACCTTTGAAGTTTGTAGCTCCTTCTCGAAAGACGATGCAAAGGCGGGAGAAACGGGTGCGTAGTAAGTAGATGCTGCTGCCGAACGCAACGTGCCGGTGCTTATGCGAATTTGGTGTGAATAATGTCTGGGTTTTCCTGCCATTCGTCCTTCTCTACCCACATCTGCATGCACGTGTCAGTCCAATGCCTATAGCGTCGTTCAGGGAATGAGGAGCTCACCTTCTTGAAAGTGCTGAGGCCCGCAAGAATGCTGCCGCCAGTCCACGTGGTGTATATGCGCTCTGGTGGTGCTAAGATCTTGATCCTCATGTCCTTGACCGCCAGTCTCTGCACCTCGTGGAGCAGTCTGTTTCCGAATCCCTTTGTCAATGTGGAACCACCGGAGAGTACAATGTTGCCGTAGAGCGCTTTCCGGAGGTCCATATCGGTTCTGTGTATCGCCTCGACGACAATTTGGTGCACTCCGGGGTATTCCAGACCGATAATCTCGGGGTTGAACAGAATCTCTGGCGCCCGGAAGCGTTCCGCTCCGATCTAGATGGTCAGCTCATGTCCGATACACCTCATCGACTTGAACTCACTTTTATCTTCTGGCCATCGGGTAGTGTGTAGTCAATGCTCTTGCCCTCTGATCTGGACGAGCCTGACCAGTCCTTTTCTTCCTTGGCCGGGTCAAGTGCCACGTATCCTGTTGCCTCTTTGATGTTCTTGACCGTCTCCTTCTCCGCACTTGTATGGAAAACGCGACCGCTTTTCCTGAGTAGTTGCTGAAAGTGTTCGGTAACGTCTCTGCCTGCTACATCTATCCTTCTAATGCTGTTGGGAATTGCGAAGCCTTGGAAAACTGGTACCGCATGCGAAACACCATCTCCCGAGTCTAGAACGAGACCGGTCGTCTTGCCGGATGCGTATAGCGACAGGACGGCTTGGACTGATGTGTACAAGGCGGGCACATTGAACGTCTCGAAAAGTATTTGAGCAGCCGTATCGCGATTTTCTCGGGGGTTGAGCGGAGGCTCGGTGAGGAGTACGGGGTGCTACAAAGACAGATAGTTAGTCTCATGCCCCTCACTGGCAGTAAAAGGCACCATCTGCCACGGCCCAACTCACATCTTCGCTGACAGTCCTCAGGCCTTCTGTGTAGACGTACTGCCATATCCTTTCCATGTCGTCCCAGTCTGTAACAATGCCGTGCTCTAATGGGTAGTTGATCTTGAAAAGCCCCCGGTATTGTTGTGCTTGTGGTCCTATGAATACATCGCCCTCCAATGCGCCTGCCATTGTCCGCACGTGCTTGGGCCGTCCTACATATGACGGGAAAAAGCATTTCGGCACGTCCTCGCCTGCGAATCCAGCTCTGATAGTGCCACTGCCGTTGTCTATCACGATCGGAGCATTGTGTAGTCGGGAGCCCATTGCGGGGGCCGCGAGTTAGCGATGGGGGTGGAGAAATGGTAATTGGAGAGGGCGACGCGGGGCGGTGATGGTGGAGGGACGAGTGTTTTGGCGGGGTGAAGAGCTGTTGTCGTGGCTGCTTCCCCAGTTTGGAGCTCCTTCTGGATCGCGAGAGTTCACGACGCGCTTCGACATGGCTGACAGGGCCAGGGGTGTCCTCACCGCATCACGTGCCGGCACTTGCACCTCCAAGAACCCGCCTTTGCTTCTGCGAAAACGATGCCTTGACGTAGCTGCAATTCACGCTAGAGTTTCAATTCATGACAATTGAGCAAGTACTCTAATCAAAGCCTCGAGCCTCGTTTGGCCTCAGCCGAGTGCTTCACGCACCCCGCACCCCACATCTGCACTAACCACGACTGCAATGAGCATCATGCTTCGCGGCGCCTGCCGTCAACCCTCTATTACTTCCGCGTGCACACGGCCTGCAGTCTCCAGGCCCTCTTCACCCTCTACTGCTTTTTGGCTACCTACTATAACTCCCCAAAGCATGTCGTCAGTGAAGTCTAACCCCGCCATGCAGGCTGCCGCTGCTGCTTTCTCCACAAGTATCCCGAAACACGAAGATGCATTTTACGAGCCAAGGAAACAGATTTACTATCGCATCTTGTCTGACGGCAATTGGGTGCCAGTCTCGTCCGGTGACAGACTCCCAAAAGACGATTCACAGCCACCTCTTCACTCCAGAAAGATCCGTCTCATCTCCTGGAACATTGACTTCCTCGTTCCATTTGCACAAGAAAGAATGGGCGCCGCGCTAGATCATTTGCACGACCTGGTATCCTCGACGCCGCCCGAGCTTGCAATCGTCATATTCCTACAAGAGATGGTACTGTCGGATATGCAACAGATACGAGACTCGGCCTGGGTCAAGCAGCGCTTCAACCTCACAGAGATCGACTCGCGAAACTGGTCAGACCCTCGTTACGGGACTACAACACTTGTAGATCGGCGACTGCACATAGACTCTGTTTTCCGCGTTCCGTGGTATAGCCAGTTCGGTCGAGACGGCCTTTTTGTTGACATCAACCTCTACAATCACATCCATCCAGATGATCCACCGAATGTCATGCGGCTATGTAACACGCATCTAGAATCCCTAGTCGCCGATCCGCCAGTCCGCCCCATGCAAATGGCAGCCGCAAAGCGATACCTTGGCCAAAGCAGCGTTTCAAGCGCGATTCTAGCTGGCGATCTCAATGCTATTCAGCCCTTTGATCGCACACTGCACAAAGATAATAATCTCCATGATGCCTACCTCCAAATTGGTGGTGAAGACGCTACCCCTGGTGAAGAGGATAGCGATAACGGGTACACTTGGGGTTACCAGTCTCCAGAGGCCTCAAGAAAAAGATTCGGGTGCTGTAGGATGGACAAAATCTTATACCACGGGTCTATACAGCCAACCAAGTTCCAGGGGATTGGCATGGGCGTAAGGGTAGCAGAGGAGCATAGACAGATGATAAAAGAGTCGGGACAGCTAGATTGGGTTTCGGATCATTACGGCGTAATGTGCGATTTCCTTCTCGTTTCTGATGGGCAGTTGACAAATACACAACAAGAAATAGAACAAAGAGATGACGATGGCGATTTGGTTACAGCAACTGAAGCATAGAGCAACGAGGATAGCTATATCTTACAGAAATCAAAAACATTCAGTTACAGAATAGCAACTTAAAAGTCGGCCACGCACACGGCAGAGAACGCCAAAACTTTATCAGACTATCTTCTCCGCATCAGTGTCCGACCTGGCCCATCTACCGCCAACGACCCTTTCCACGTCCAATGCGTTCATGTTTAGGTCTACCACATCGACACTTCCGCAAGTGCCCATTCCAACGCCCAAGCAGTAAAGTACAGCATGAAATCGGCAACGTCGCTAGGGAGGTGAACGAAGGGCGCTTGATGCTAGATGGCATTCAGGGAACGAACAAGGGCGTTGTGAACATTAGCCATTTCTATTGCGGCGCTGAGGACACCCGGATTTGCGTATACTGGACCATTCGGTCCTTGTTTCTTGTTCTCAGGTATACATCATCCAAGACCACTGCCCTGTCAAGCTCACAAAAGAAAGACACCTAGTGAGGTCACATCAGAAACAACGAGATATCTGTAACAATCCGTCATCCGCAAAGGGGATGCCTCATTTCGCATCTCCACACCTTGCACCACTATGCTCCCGACCCCATGGCAATCACCTGCAACTCTGTTCCTTAGCGTATGACATAGAACAAGGTAATATAGAAGATCGACTGCCCTCAGGAACTCATTCTTCAAAAGCGGTCATTCACAACATCACACGACTCATTGACTTGACGCACTGATTTGTGAAGACTTGTTGTATAGAATCACCTTCACTGATCCGTTCATCTTGGAAAGACAAGTTCTACTCTAACTACCACCGACGTCCAACTTGCGAACTCTACGACTGCCAAGTACATTGCCTTGACAGCCAACATGTACACTGTTACCCTCTTCAGCGCTTTTTTAGCAGCGGCGCTCGCGGCACCGCCCGTCCAACGACAGTCTCCTCAGACAGGGAACAGTGATAGCTGGCAACCTGCACCCGACACAACAACAACGTGCGACACCACCTCTGCCAAGTCGATCAGCTTCATGCGTGATCCCCAGCTCCAGACTGTCATCGATAACGCCTGCGCTGCCATGATGCCTGCTTGCGCCTATCAAGACCGCGTTTCCAAGGACACAATCTGCACCGCAACTGTTGAATACCCACTCGACGGTCCCAAGAGCAGCACGCAGCACGCCAACGTCATCGATAGCCACGGAAACAGCATTACTAACTGGGATGTCAAGTGTAAGGCTCCATTCTTCATTTCTCATCATTTCACGCACTAATTGAGGCTTTAGTCGATGTCACTCCAGCTACCCAGCCTGACACCTCTGCTGGCGTTTTCTGGAAGGTTGAAGACTGTTACGGCTACTTCGCTCGCATGCTTCAGAATTCGGGTCCAGAGGGCTGCCACAATGGCGTGGGTTCTGGTGTTGGCAGTGTGAACGTCGGTGGTGGTAGCTCACTGGCTGAGACGGAGTTCAAGGTCACCATCGTTCCGAGAGAGGCTTAGGATAGCTGCTCTGTTTTATCTTCTTGTCTTATTTCTAGGGTAAATGTGAGCATCGAGGTCACAACGGGCGCGTATGGGTCAAGCGCTGTGTGCCTGGGCGTTATATGTCAGTAGTTCCACAACTCCTCACAACATGATCATTGCGCTTCAACTCACAAGCTATTGGACCTTACATCTTCTCCGTTGTGTCTTTCCGCATTTGTCTCTCATCGACTACTAGTCTTCGCAAAGTGCGCTGATCCGGGAACATCAGGACGGTCGCAGGCTCTTTGCGATGCGCTCCTAATGGATACAATAGCTAACGCGTGGTGTCCGATACACTCTCACCTAGACTGCTAGTCATTGCATGTGCACTTACCCGCCCTTTCGAATCAAAGCCCTCCGCCTAACTTGTCCTGTTCAGTAACTTCATTCCTCTACAATAACCCAAAGCTCTTCCACTATCCGAGTGCAATCTCTCGTTGATGAGAATACACATTCAAACCCGATGGCGCTTGACTACCGCTCCCCACTTGACAATGAGAATAAAGAGCTCATTAGATTCGATAACCCGCACCACGATCCCAGAAAAGCTCAAAGCTCATTTTCTATTCCACCGACCGATGCGCCTATAGACTACATTAAGACCGCTACCAACTTTCTCGAAGCCGAATATGCAAACCCCAACTCGCCCATTCACCAAGACCCTAAACTGCCGATCCCTCCAAATCCAGACGATAACCCTCCCGTACCTCTCAAAACTGCAGGCGATGTTTTTAATGCCGCTCGCACATGGCTCAAGTGTCCTCTAGACCACGCCATTGTAATGAGATACCCTACCGAACTTGCGCAACGCAACGGCTACCTGGGCGACGGTCGGGTAACGCTATACTATGAGAGTTCGATAAAGACACATGGGCAGAGAATGGTGATGATCATCAAATGGCTGGCCCCGAACACGATGGGTGGCATTGTTCAAGGCGACGTGATCGACCGACGCTACGTGGACGAGGCAAAAGCTCTAAACTTCCAATACATTGCTCTTTGCGATTATGATCATCTTGTCCTCTTAAAGCTTGGGCTGGTCGCTGGGCCTAAAGGAGTACGCGTTACTGCTGTTCCAAGGGATTCGATACGTCTGGCGTTCTTAGGCTTCCTGCTCGAAGCGTGCGATGAAGTGTTGGGTGGGCCAGGTAGCAGCATGTGATGAGTATTTGGGTGTCCGTCTTCCATTGGAGAGACCGGAGAGGGCATCTAAAACGGGTAGACGGTTTGAGTAGATCATAGGACTTCTGTTTGGTGAGCAACAGACTCTACATCGCCCTCAAGATGACATGCGAAGTCGGGCGGCTCGCATCGGCGATATCAAACTTGTCATACATGCAAATTTCCAGCACTGATATCGTCCGTACTTGCATTTTACTAGACCGCAGCACATGCTTGTGATCTGCGATGAGTGCGAAAACTCCTGCCATAATACTCGCTGCCTCAGATACTGTGAACCGAGGACTGTGACCACAAGGTGGATACATATTCACAAAACTGGGTGTACGCTAGCCGAGCAGCTATTGTCGATAGGCATTTGCCGCATTCCTCAAGGTCTAACTTCGATACAAAGTGCAAGAATCCAGATGATGGTTGGGGCGTTATGCGAGGCAGTTGCGCAATCTCTAACTATGATTCGAAGTCAACGACAACATTATTCTTTGGGGAAGACAAGATGCGACAGATGCAGCTCTACCTGGGTAACGCCAAGTCGGCACGTACGTCATCACCAGCCATTCCGTCGGTCACCCCAGCCCTCGCATCCACATCGCCAACCTCGTTTCTCAACAGTAGTTGCGGCTGCAGCCAGCCGCAACAACTCGTAATCATAATGAGAAGTAGAGCCGGGCTCATCCGCAACCAGAGTCCGACCGAGAAAAAGAGCTCTTGTGCTTGGCAATACGTGTTTACCGATGGCCGTACAGGACTTTTCTTGTCGGCCCGGCAAAGCTACCGAGGATTGTAAGCACATTAAAAGTCCGGACTATGATTTGAGGGCGTAGTACTGTGCAGTAGCTTTGGAGTGACGTTTACTAAACAAGATTTTCGACACCAGCCACAAAGATTTCGGTCCAAGCAGAGGGTAGGAACGTCCTCCTTGCAAAGAAATTACCATCTCTACCCTACCCACGCCTTAATCTCTAATCTCAACACACGGTGTAAGATTACTCAAAATGCGCGTCGCCAGTACCGTCCTTGCACTTTCTTCCGCCGCCTCAGGGTTCATCCACCCCCGTCAAGCCTCCTACAACGAGACAACCTCTACACCTAATGTCGCGGCCGCTCAATATGATGGATCATGTTTCTACCCCGTCCCGGACTCCAAGTTCAACCTAGAGGCGTACCTTGGAACCTGGTATCAAGTCGCCGGTACACCATTCGGCCCTACCGCCGGCGAACGCTGCGTAACTGCAAACTACCAACTCAATGTACGTTTGTGATACTTCAAAACTCTCTAGCCAGCATTACTAACAGCAAACACAGGATAATGGAACGGTGCGCGTTGTGAACACTGCGACTGCTGGCCCACGAACTGTCGAAATTATCGGCACCGCGACGCCTGTAGATTCTGCCTACGGCGCCGGCGGAGCTTTCGTCGTCAGCTTCCCTGGTAGATCTTCGGCAGCAAAGTGCCCAGGGCCCAACTACATTGTGCAAGGTGAGCTGTGATACGAGCTCGAGTAAAGTGCATGCCTGTTAACTTTATTACCTAGATTACGCCGTCGACTGGGCGATTGTTCAGACGCAAAACTGGAGCACACTATACATCTTGAGCAGGGTGCGACAACCAGCTCCTACTAGCATCGATGCCTGGATTGATCGTGCTGTGGCATTTGGGTCGGATGAGTCGTCCATCATGAAGTTCAACCAAACGGGCTGTGAAGAGGCATAAGTGGGCGAGAAAGAGGTGGCGAGGATGTCATTGCGGCGATGGTTATGTGAACACCTCATCTACATAGTAGGCAATGCAGCGTAAGTTTCATCACAAAACTGTCCAATAAAAGGGAAATTCAGTTGTATGAGCATTACTTAAGCGTACTTCGGGTTCTCCATTCCTACTAGAGCACCACTCGTCCGACGCGAACTCTCCCATCGAGTTAAAATACCGCAACAATAGTAATGAAGGCCTAGGAAATCACACCTGATATCCTTCAAAAAAATTGTTTGCGATTTCAGCACCACGATATTGTGAATGATGACGGACAGTAGCAGAATTGAAGTCGATCACTTTGATGGTCACGCTATCCGGTATGTTGTCTGTCGGGATGGTTTGAAGGCCATTGATCATGATATTTTGAGGGCAGGAATCACTGTTGATAGGCAGCAGTCTCGCGATCGAACATAACATTTTCTTTGAGACCAGACACGTTCCCGTCGCCGTAATAGCTGATCGTAGATTTTGGCGACCATGTCATGGTTCATGGCTACGACGTCAAGAAGAATTGAATAACGTAGCGGCAGACTCCCGGGGTGCTTTGTGGGATACCAAATCAACGGGTGCGAGAGGCGATATAGGTGGCAAGATGAACTACACGGCCAGTGAACGAGGAGTAATGATACCCCGAATACATTCAGATATGATTGCAAGTCATTAGTCAGATTCAATCTTCATAATACAGCTTGTAAGGTGCCGGTGCACGGGGTGATACCCTACTGCACACTGGGTCAGTGCTCAACCACCTGATCTTGAGGTATATAACCTGTTCCGTGGATTGCGGAAAGGGGTCACTATTTATTATCTGTTTACTCTACAATCAAACTCTTGTACTATACTATTAAATAGGCATCTTCTTCTACTAATAGTCTTATATACTTAACTTATAGTTAATAAAATTATTATCTTACTAACTTTGTTCTTGTTTTATTTAGCTACTAGTAATTTCCTACTCTTATAGCAGTATGTCTTTATTAGGCTGGTAAATGGGGTTGTAAAGGGCTGAAGCCCTGACGTCTTTAGTACTCAACAAAAAGCCTCGTTTTGCTATCCTACAGATCCTGGGTGTCCGTGCGCACCTAGCATCTGTAAGCCTAGCGTATCAGCCCTTCTACTTTTCTAGCCTACTAAACTTTTCTTTTAGCTCTGCGCTATTTTCCTAAGCTATATTAGTAGCTGCTACGTAGCTACTTTTGCCTCTTTCTTAGTACTAAGCACAGACCTTACAGAGGAGTAGATAAGCTTACTAGATAGCTTTTATAGTTCTTTATTTAATTTATTACTATTTTCCTTACATCTTTAGTTAATCTAACGTACTTTTACACTTAAATTAAATTCTTCTATAGCACTAACGCTACTACGTTAAATTAGAAGCCCCCTAGAGCTATATCTAGACAAGAAGCTAGCTAGAGCTATATCTACGCATAGAAGCCCCCTAGAGCTATATCTAGACAAGACTCTAATTAATTAGATTACTAATCTTAGTTAAAGCTATTTTAAATCTACTAAAGATTAATAGTAGAAGAAGTATAAAGAGTGCTAAGAGATACCTAGCTATATAAGACTTTACCTAGAACGTTTTGTAATATAAACTATTAGATAAACTTACTATATTACTAGTAGCCTTAGAAACTAATCTCTGCTGTTAAATAATACAGGTGCTATTTATTTAGTACTTTTACATAATAATAGTAAAAGTAGAGATTATATCTAGAAGCTTTACTGTCTAGATAGTAAGACTGCACTAAGATAGTATTAGTAGAGCTAAAATAGAGAATACTTTAGAAGGCCTCTACAGAGCAAACGAACTAGATAAGTCAACAACTTTAATAATAATATCAGAAGCCTTTCTTATCGAGAAGGCTATTAATTTAGCTTCTTAAAAAGAACTAGAACATAACTAGCTACTTACTTAGCTACTAACTTTACTCGCTGTATTAAAACTAGTTTAGTAGCTAGCACAACTAAAGCGTTTTAAACAACCTAATTTAGATGCTTTTAATAGAACTAGAAAGACGTACTAAATCTTTAAGAAGCAGCTTACTGCTAAGGTAGAGAATAACTAAGAAGACTTTAATATAGAAAGAAGGATATATAATTACGCCTTTAGTAGGCTTAAAAGCTTAGTAGTAACTTTAACGCTGTCCTACTTTAACTAGATAGAATTGTTAGACGCCTAGAACTTTAAACACTTATTAAACTTCTTTAATTAGATATTTAGAGATTTATACTGTTCTAAAAGAGCTAAAAATTAACTCTAGTTAATATCTTAAGGTAAAAAGAGTATCTATAATTATATTTTAGAATTTTAAGAATAGTTACTACTGTTAAACAGCAACTTAAATAATGATATAAAGATAATACTCTTTTAAAAGAGCTTTACTTATAAGCTTTAAGATAAGCTTATAAGTATTACTTTTTTAGACTTAGATAATTTGCAGAACAAGTTTATTAAAATTATAGATTACTTATATAGAATAAAGTAATACTCTGAAGGCTAAGACAAGCTTAAAGAACAATACTCTAAGAACAGAGACTAGGAAAGGCCTAAGGAATATAAGCTAAGACGTGCCTCTCCTCCTCCTCCTCCTACAGGAGACTAGATAGAAGGAATAGAGTTTACTAGAAGATTAGCTAAGCTACGTAGGTTTAGTAATCTAGAACTAAATAAGCTAATAAGAGAAAAACGTTGTTTTACTTATAAGCATAAAAGACACTTAGCTGTAGATTGTATAGAAGAAAAGATACTAAGAAAGAAAAAAAAGAAAAAGAAGACTAATATATCAAAGTCCTTAAAAGCAAAAGTAAGAAAGCTTAGTAAGGAAAGCTTAAGTAGCAAAGATACTCTTTAGAAGATTAGAATTCTAATTTAGAAAAAGAATAGCTCTTGCTTAAAGTTACTAGTAAGAGCTACACGTAAGCTAAGAAAACTTAATAAAAGAATAAGCTAGTTTTAAAAAGAATATAAGTAGCAATAGAATTACTATTAAAACATTAGTAAATTAATACACCTTTACTTTAACTCTTATTAATACAAGAAACTTTATATACTCTCTTATTAGCTCTTAACTTATTAAGAACGCTAGTTTGTAGTGTATCTCTATTTCTCTGCACAAATTAGAAAGAGTTACAGAAAAACTTAAAACTATTAATAAAGTTGCTAGGTTAGAGATTAATATTAAAGGATATAAAGATATTATCTAGGGCTATATTACTCCTATACACTCTAGATACAATTTAATACTTAGACAGCTCTAAATAAATAAAAGAGAGGTTACTATTGCTTTTTCTTAAAAGTTAATCTACATCTACTCTTCTAGACAAAGGATTAAACTGCTAAGCACTAAAGACTGCTCTATTTTAGAGAGCAAAAGGTTAAAGCAAATAAACGCAATAGCTTATTACTCCTATATTAGATAAGCAAAAAAAGATAAGTTAATTTAAACTTTTATAGCTTCTTTTAAAGATATTAAGAAGGCTTTAGCTCTTAAAAAGAAAGTAAATGTTTTATTATTACTTCTTAAGGCGTACTAATACATAGCTTAGATTTTGAAGTTATAAACTACTTCTGTACTACCCCTCTTACGTAGACCTAAGGTTAATTACTAAATTAAGTTACAAAAGGATCAAAATAGAAAGAAAAAAGAACCTCTTTAGGGTTCTTTATATAATATAAGTAGACTAGAGCTTTTAGTTCTACGCAAAGAGCTAATATCTCTATTGTCGCAACGTGTATATGTATTCTCTAGCTGGAGCGCGATTTATCGATCGGTCGGTATTTTGCCTCCGACAGTTATGAGCCCGGTGACGGTCAAACCTGCGTCAGCGCTTTTGATGTGGTCGCTTACCTAGGTAGGTGACCACAAGCGAGAAAGCGGCAAAAAGATAAGCCTAGGGGATACAACACACACAGACAGCCCGCAGTACAAGGTAGCATCGCTAGCCTTATAGGGTCGGTGCGCCTTTAGAGCGCCAGCGCCAGCAAGCCAGTATCCTAGCCTCCTGCTCAAGAGAGCGCTAAGAGAAGGGCCATGTGCTTAAAGGGCCATGAGCTCTTAGGTAGATTGACTATGCTGCTAGTCAATCTAGGGGGTGTGTCGCAACGTGTATATGTATTCTCTAGCCGGAGCGCGATTTATCGATCGGTCGGTATTTTGCCTCCGACATCTATTAAATAAAGGATAGATCAGAGCTAGCAGTTCTACAGCTTCTTCTCTAGTTCTATTTACTAAGAAACCTAGAAGGGGATTATAGTTCTATGTTAATTACTAAGCTCTTAACACTATTACAAAAAAAAACTATTATCTTTTACTATTAATCTAAGAAACGCTTAACAATATTGCTAAAGCAAAATAGTTTACTAAGATTAACATCTCTATAGCCTTCTACAAAATTAGGATTAACGTAGGAGATAAATAGAAGACTGCTTTTAGAACAAGATTTAGATTATACAAATAGCTAGTTACTTCTTTTAGCATAGCAAACGCTCTTAGCACCTTTTAATAATATATAAACTAGACACTACGTGAGTATATTATCAATTTCTGCTTAGCCTACTTAGATAATGTATCAATTTACACAAATAGCATGCTTAAAGAACACTAACGTAATATAAATAAGGTTCTAGAAATAATAGGCAAGGCTAAGTTACCTCTAAATATTAAGAAATGCAAATTTAACGTGTAGAGTACTAAGTACCTAGAATTTATTATTAAGGCTAGAAAAGGACTTTAGATAGATCTTAAGAAAGTAAAAGCTATTTAAAAATAAGACGCACTAATAAATATTAAAAGAGTACACAGTTTTCTTAGATTTAGAAACTTTTATTAACACTTTATTAAGAACTACTCTAATATAGTTACTATGCTTACAAGGCTTACTAGAAACGTCTTCTTATAATAAGGAAAAATAGAACAAGAAGCTTTTAATAAGCTAAAGGAGCTATTTATTACAGAACTAATACTAGCTTAATAGGATCTTAACAAGAAAACAATCTTAGAGACTAATTCTTCTAGCTACGTTATAGCAGGGGTTCTTTCGCAATATAATAATTAAGGAAGATTATAACTAGTAGTGTATTACTTAAAAAAGATAACTAGCGCTTAAAGCAACTATAATATACACAACAAGGAATTACTTATAGTTATTTACTACTTATCTAAGTAGAATGCTATACTACGTTCTTTGAGGAAGTTCCTAGTTATAATAGACTACAAAAACCTAGAGTATTTTAGAAAGCCTAGGCAGCTTAGTAAAAGATAGATAAGATAGGCCTAATTCCTTAGTAAATTCCTTAACATAGAAATTGCCTATAGGCCTAAAGTTAATAACTTTAAAGCTAATACTTTATCCTAGAGACAACAAGATATACCTACAAATAGTTTAAATTCTTAAATTTCTAGAAAGTTCTTATAAGTCTTTAAACTATCTACTGTAATAACTCTAGAAACAGAAAAACAAGAAGAAGAGGAGACTCTTAGAACTTTTAGCTATAATAGCTATCCTGCAATAGTACTTTAGGAATAGATAGATCTAGAGGAGTTTTAGAATAAAGCTAAAGAAGAGGATAACACGTCCTAGCTAGCCTAGAAAGTAGTTGGTAAGAAAGAATGCTAATTTCTAATAAAGCTAGACCTTAAGCTTTCTATTTCTAAATACTAATTAGATAATTCTAGAAACCTGCTATACTGTAGTTAAAAATAAGTACTAAACAATAAACTTTTATGCACTAGAATTATCTATAAAATCTACTATTCTAGAGCTCTAGAGCATCTAAGAAGGAACTTTACATACTAAGTAGTTGCAAGAGAGTACTTTTAGCCCTCTATTAGCTAAATAGTAAAGTAATATATTAGAAACTACTTAGTGTGTAGAAGAACAAAACTATAGAGAGATAGCTTATAAAGATTATTAAAGCCTTTGCTAATTCTAGAGTATATTTAGAAGGAAATATTAATTAACTTTGTTACAAGATTACTAGAAAGCAAAGGTTATATAAACCTAATAGTAGTTACTAATAAGCTAAGTAAAGATATAGTTCTAATAAGCCTTAAAGATATTACTATAGAAAGCGTTACTAAAGCGTTTATTAACTCTATAGTAGCTTACTACTAGTTACTAGACTATATTACTTCTAATTAAAGTGTTTAGTTTATAAGCTACTTTTAGACTAGGCTTTGTAAGCTACTAGAGATTAAATAACATTTATCTTCTAGATATTACTCTAAAACTAACAGCTCTATAGAATAAATAAACTCTATAGTACAGGCCTACTTACAAGCTTTCTATAATTAAGATTAAATAAACTAGAAAAGTAACTTAGAGATAGCTAAAATCGCGATTATAGCAAGATAAGCATAATCTACTAGGATATCGCCTTTCTTTCTGCAATCTAGATACGAGGTAGACCCTCTTTAAATAGTAGTAAAACATAGACTTTAGAATTAAGCTTAAGTAAGGATAATATAGGAAGACTACTAGAAAGTAGAAGATATAGCTAATAAACTCTAGCAAAGTATTAAGTTAGCTTAAGTTATAATAGTAGAATCTTGATAAGAATAAAAATATTAAGCAAATAAAAAAAGAAAATAATTACTTTAGCTTTAAATAAGTAATAAAGTTTAGTTAAAGCTAAGAGACTACTATAAGATAAAAAGACCTAGCTAAAAACTTAATTAGAAGAATTTAAAGTATATAGTACTTAAGATTATTAGACTAAACACTATAAAGCTAAATACTCTTAGAAGAATACATCTAGTATTTAATATTAACAACTTCTAGCTAGCTTCTTTAGATCTCTTACTAAGCTAACTATAAGATAATAGTAAACTTTTAATAATTAAAGTAAATAGTAAAGAAGAGTACCTAATAGAGTACCTATTATAAGAAAGAAGCACAGAGAGAAGAAAAAAATACCTAGTTAAATAAGTAAAATACCTAAAACTAACTTAAGAACTAGTTTTAATTTAGAAGATATAGAAGCACTATAGGACTAGAGGAACTCTAGGACCTTTATTAAGGAGGAGGGTACTATAAAGGGCTAAAGCTCTAACATCTTTAGTACTTAATAAAAAGCCTTATTTTGCTATCTTACAGATCTTAGGTGTCTGTGCGTACCTAGTATCTGTAAGCCTAGCGTATTAGCCCTTCTGCTTTTCTAGCCTACTTAACTTTTCTCTTAGCTCTGCGCTATTTTCTTAAGCTACGTAGCTACTTTTGCCTCTTTCTTAGTACTAAGCATAGACCTTATAGTGGAGTAGATAAGCTTGCTAGATAGCCTTTGCAGTTCTTTTTTAATTTATTACTATTTTCCCTGCATTTTTAGTTAATCCAACGCACCCTTACAGGTTAAGGGTACCCACGCTTAGGTATAGGTTAGGTTAGGGTCGCACGGACCAGTAGTTGTAGTTAGGTTAAGGTCGCACAGACTAGTATTTATAGTTATAGTTAGGTTGCACCGACTAGTGGTTGTAGTTGTAGTTAAGTTACACGGACTAGTAGTTATAGTTAGATTAAAGTCGTTAAAGCTTATAATAAGTTAAATTGTAGTTAAGTTAAGGCTAGGTTATAGTATTTATGTTACGATCCAGAGTCGGAACGCTAGCTGCTGTGCCGCGACCACACTACGCAAAGCCGAGAGAAGGAAAGCGACTCCGCAACCTAAGGACTGGAAGAAGTCACGTGACCGATCACGACGCCAAGGAATATCGCTAGGAGCGATCACGACTACTACAACTATCGCTAGGAGTAATTACAACTACTACAACTATTGCTAGAAGCGATTACGACTATTAAGGCTATTGCCTAGTATATAGTTATAAGCAATAAGCCTTTATAGCTTATTGTGTTTGACTTTATACAACTTAAGTTTCAATGTTAGAATTACAGAGGGGTGACATCAAAAAAGAGACTTTTAAAAAGTTATACATTTTAAAGCTTTTTATATAGTTAACTAGAGGTGCTAGGACTATGATTGTTAAAGTTTTGAAAAGCCAAGAACTTCCATTTCAAGTTAGGCTATTAGTACACCTGCTTAGTAAGCATAATAGAGGAGATAAAAAGCAGTAAGAACAGGTAAAAAAAAATTGCTCGATAAATCTAGCTACAACTTTTTAATGAGCATATCAAAATCGCTAAAATTAAGACATGTAATACTAGATTATATAAGCATTACGTAAGCAAAGTCTTAGCACAAGTTTATAATTTAATAAGTTTAGAAATAAATAAATAAAAAAAAGTACGCTAAAAAAGTACGCTAAAATTAGGTAAGCTTTTTTTAGCGTTAGTCTATATAATAATCTCTTTCTAACCTGAGATTTTCTCTTCTTTATTATCTCTCTATGTCGGTCAAACTTTCTAAGTTTAAAAAACAAGTCTATACTTTATCTTTACAACAAAAATCTACTAGTACTATTAGTACTATACTAGAAAAATCTTACAAATCTATTTATAATACTTAACAACGTATTAAAAAGAAAAAAAATACTTTTTTACTACTTTCTACGCCTAAACAGCGCCTGCCTACAAAGGTCTCTAAAAGAGCTACGCGAGTAGTTAATAGAGACCTAGAAAGAAGTCCTAAGAAAACAAATAAGCGTATTCTAGAAGAAAATAGTTTATCTTTTTCTACTAGAAGCTTACAACGCTTATTAAAAGTAGAGAAATACTCTATTTCTACTGCTAAGAAAAAACAGCTTTTAAACAAGAAAAGAGCTTTAAATTGCAAGAAATACGCTAAAAAGACTATAAAAATATTGAAAGATATTAACTTTAGAAAAGTTATATTTTCTAACAAGTCTTCTATTCAGCGTGGACACGGCGCTAGGCAAGAATACGTCCAAAAAAGGAGACATAAGCGACTTGGCAAGGAACAGGTGTCTACTACAAATATAAGTGAGTTTAAAAATATTTCAATTAACCTTAGAATTTTACTAGAAAATCTAGTATTTTTCTAGTATTTTAAATTATTTATAGCTAGCCTGCTGACTGAGATATAGCTCGCGATATTTCTATCTCTGTTTGGGGAGCTATTTGGCTAGGTGGTAGATCTAAGTTACACATAACTAGATCACTAAAAGATACTACAACCTTTTCAAATACTTAATATTTAAAAGAAGTTTTAAATCCTATTGTTAAACCTCTTTTTAAAAGAGGTAAGTACAAACTCTCTTATTTTTTACTTTAAAAGGCTATAACTTTGTTATTACTTTATATTTTTTGAATATCATTTTATATTTAAAAAGCTTATAGCTAATTCTGTTTAGGCTAGAAATTTCAGCAGGATAGTGCTAAGATCCATAAAACGCCACAAGTTATCGCCTGGTTTTCTAGAAATAGGAATCCCCTTTTCGAGCATCCTGCCTATAGCCTGGATTTAAATCCTATAGAAAACGTTTGGAGTCTACTTAAAAACGTGCTAGGAAAAAGGCCTATTGCCTGTTTAGGCATAGGTAAAGCGTTAAAGTAGTAGAATTGTTTGAAAAGGCAATTTTAGAAGAGTGGGACCTTATACCACAACAGGCGATTGATAATTGTATTAATTCTTTACCTAGGCGTTATTTAGCTGTTAAAGCTGCTAAAGGTTAGTATACTAAGTACTAGTTACTAGCTTTAGCTACTTCAATATAAAAAAACCTTAAAAAATAACTCTCTTATCTAACTATTCTAGTAATAATTAGAATAATTATTAATATTGATACATTATAGATCTTACACTATTATATAACACTTCTAACTTTTAGCTAAAAAGATATTGTGAATAAAAAGTTGTAGCTACATTTATCAAGGCTTTTTTTATTAGCTGTTTTTACTGCTTTTTATCTTTCCCATTAGGCTTACTGATCAGGCTTACTAATAGCTTAACTTAAAAAGGAAGTTCTTGGCTTTTCAAAACGCTAAAAAGGATAGTCCTAGCATCTCTAGTTGATTATATATAGAGCTTGAAAAAGTATAACTTTTTAAAAGTCTCTTTTTCGATGTCACCCTACTGTACTACTTAATTCTTAAACTTTTTGTGTTATTATACAGAGGGGTGACAAAAAAAAGCTGTCAAAAAAGTAATTATTTTTAAAGCTTTATATTTCCTATACTAGAAGAGCTATACTGAATAAAGTTAGTGATTTGAAAAGCCAAGAACCTCTTCTTTAGGATAGACTGCTTAGTAAGCTGCTTAGTCAGCACGATCTCGCCTCTAATTCCGCTTGAAATAAAAAAAAATTAAAAATCGATTAAAAAATAACTTTTTTTTGAAGATGTGAAAATTGCTATAGATAACGCCTTTTAAATTACACTATTAACTCTTTTTTGTATTTGAGTTTAAAAGTGTTAATCTTATAAACTATTTACTAATTGTTAAAAGCTTGTTTTTAAGTTTTTTTTCAAATAACCAATTAAAATAGCTTACTAATACTTAGTAAACTAGCCCTAAGCTTCTTGAGTAGCTCAATAACGCTTTAGCAATAAAAAAGTATAATTATTAACTGCTTTTTATAAGAACTAACTTCTGGTAATACTATTATTTTATTATGTTAAACAGTATATTATTTCCATACTATAACACTACTTTGTAGTAAACTTATTTTACTATTTAAATTCATATTAGTCTACGTTTCAGAGTTTTACAGGTTTTTGCTTGATATAAATATAATAATTATAAGCTTTTTTTAGAGTTTAGAGCTAACTTTTTCTTGAAAATTTCTATAAAATAGAAATCTTTTATTAGGAAGATTTTGTAAGCTTCTGATAGGGAATTATAAACTATGTTAATTTATTAGTCCTTAATTTGATTTTTTAGATATTTGTAGAAAGTTTTTATTAACAATTTTTTTTAACCTTGATAAGGATCTTAGTAGAACAGCCTAGTTTAGGCCTAAAAGTAAATAAAAAAGCTATTTTTTTTAAATCTAATAAAAAGTATTTATCAATACTTTTAGGAAGCTTTTCTAGTATATTACTATTGTAGGAAATAAGCTTGTGTTATAAATATAAAGTATTAACTTACTTTTTAATCTAAGATAAATTACAAGCTATAAAGAAGAAGATATAAAAAAAAAGTGAGTCAAAATGAAGAAAACGAGTTAATATACTATAAGCTTACTAATATATTACGTAATTTTCGCTTACATAAGCAACCTCTATTTTTTCACACTTTAATTGAACTCTAAGTAAATAAGATACTGTCCTCTAAAATTTGTTTACGTAATGCTTACATACGCTTATGAAACATAGTTTTTTATTAGCAATTTTTATACGATCAAAAAGAAGATATACTGAAATCGATTTTGATTTTTTATTATTATCCTATTTCAAGCAGAATTGCAGGCGCAACCGTGCTGACTAACTAGCTTACTAAGCAGCCTATCTTAAAGAAGAAGTTCTTGGCTTTTCAAATTACCAAATTAATTCAGTATAGCTCTTCTAGTCATAGAAATATAAAGCTTTAAAAATAATTACTTTTTTGACATCTTTTTTTTTGTTACCCCTTTGTAGCAAAACTGTAAGTGTTAGTAAGCATATTAACCTTCCTCTTAGAGGATTATAGTTAACAGTCTAGATAGGTTGCTAGTCTTTTCTACACATGCTTATATATTCTTTTTTGCTTATATTGCTGTGCAAGTCTAAAGTACACTGCGTTAACTCTTTTGTATTAAATTTAAGTGTGTATATTCTCTACTGCAGCTATTCTTAAGTTAGTATTATTTACAACTTGTTAAATTGTAATGTTTCTAAATACTTTTTAGAGAGTATTTTGTTTTATACAAAGAACTTTAGTGCTTGTTTTTTCTATACTAATAGTTCTATACCCTTAGGAGTCCTACAGTTGACTAAAAATTAAGCATATTATTTCAACTCTTTTAAGAACTCCTAACAGAGTATCCTTGTTTGTCCTACTAGTATAGCTATATTCACATTTCTAATTATATAATGAATAAACTCCTCCAAGTCCTTCTTCAGTTCTAGAGGAAGTTCCTAACTATCTGCTTTTAAATAACTTAACAATGCATCCGCAACTGCATTCTTCTTTCCTAGTATAACGTGGTTCACAAGCGAACGGCTCACCCAAGCGAACAGCTTACGCCCTACTAGCGCGCCGACGTCAACACTATAACGCGTAATATCTTAACAACGCAACTATCTATTAACTTATTCTAAATTAGAGCTTTAGCTTGCTCTTTTTAATGTCTAATTACAACGTGTTCAAAGCTAAAGACGTGCTGCCTTTATCTATAACGTGCCTTAAAGAACTTTGTCTTCCTAACGCGCTAGAAGATACTCCTAACGCAACTATAAAGCAAATTTAAAGCGCCTAAATAAGCTAGAAAAGAAGGCTATAGTTAAGTATATTATTAAAGAGTCTACGCAAGGATTTGCGCCTATAAAGGCTAATATTTAAGTAATAGCTAATAAACTATTATATAAGTAGGAGAGTAACCTTACTAGCAAGAACTAGGTTAATAACTTTATTAAGTAAACTTCTAAGCTCTATACACGCTAGAGCTGTCTTTATAATTAACAGCAAGCCGCCTGCGAGGACCTAGTGGCTATCTAGCGCTAGTTTAACTTAGTCTAGGTAATAAAGTAGAAGTAGAGTATTATAGACAATAATATCTACAACTTTAACAAGACTAGCTTTATAATAAGTAAGATTTTATTATAGTTAGTTATTATAGGCTTAGAGAGATATAGCAAAAAAAAGCAGGTATAGCTAGGCAACTATAAGTAAGTTACTGTAATCTAAGGCGTAGGCGTGTTAAGTTACTATTTACTACTCTTTGTTGTCTTTGTAGGCAAGGTACTTATTAATATCTAGTTTAAGAATCTACCTAC
The DNA here is from genome assembly GCA_024321975.1 of Alternaria sp. 'sect. Undifilum'. Lineage (NCBI taxonomy): Eukaryota > Fungi > Ascomycota > Dothideomycetes > Pleosporales > Pleosporaceae > Alternaria > Alternaria sp. 'sect. Undifilum'. The sequence goes on from JAJJZI010000006.1 coordinate 5,995,863, forward strand.
TAACTAAGTTCTTAAAGTTAGTCTTAATAGCTAAATAAATAATTAGCTTACTCTTGCGTAGTTAGAGCACTTTAATACCTATATAAAGAGGCATACTATAAGTAGGTATTAACTACTTATTATTAACAGCTATAAGAGCTACTACTCTATTAAATTTTAAGATCTTTATAAAAAGAAGAATATTATTCTTCTTTATATACTTGCGCACTTATCTTACTTATTATAGCCTTTTAATATTGCCTGCTTCTTGCTGTTAAAGCGTAAGTGTAGTAATACTATTTTAAGCTTAGCACGCAACTACACTAACTATATTAGTAAGGAGACCTTTCTACTAGCCTTTAAGGCTACTTTTAAGTAGTCTATTATAAAGGAGAATATCTAAGCTAGCTTTAGAGGCGCTAGTCTAGTCCTACATAACCTACAGGCTGTGCTATTAAAGCTTAATATAGTAGTGTAAATACTATAATAATTACTATAATAAGTAGCTACTTAAAAGGCGTAAACACTACGCAACGCGCGTAAAGTTAAAGCTTAAATTAGTCTTATTTATTAGAGTATAAGAAAGTACTGTAGGTCTTCTACTGATTCTCTTACTAAGTAGATTACGCAGCTAAGTAAGAGGGCTTAGCAGATAGCATCTAAGATAGTGCTTTTAACAAAGAAAATAACTACTATTTAAGAGGCTCTAAACAGATTAAATAAGCATAAAAGCTATAAGCAGCAATACATATAAATAGAAGAAACTCTTACTATAGGCGAGGTACAAGAAGTATTAGCTAAACAGGCAGGTAGTAGTTATAGTAATAGTAAGAGTGCGTTAAAGAGGGTACAAGGAGAGAGGCGGTGTAGGCGTTACAAGTAGACTAGACACAACGCTCGTACCTGCGTAGTTAAGATAGATAGTGTAAGTAATAGCAGCGATTCTAATAATTAATTTAGTATATTGCAATAGTTTATTAACTGTAATAAAAGACTATAATAACGTGTCGACGTCGGCGCGCTAGTGGGGCATAAGCTGTTCGCTTAGGTGAGCCGTTCGCTTGTGAACCACGTTATGCTTAATATTAAAGTCTTATAAATAGATTGTTAATATCCACCTGTTTATAACAAATCCTAAATTATTAGTAGATAAATACTTTAGTTAAGCAATAAAAGTTACAGCGTTGGTTTCTATAGTAAAGTATTTATTTTTTAGGGTGTCAAAGGTGGTGGTTGTTTTTGTAGTTAATATGGGGTATCCAAAAAAGTGAAAAGCAGCTACCCTCTACTAATTAGTCGCAAAAGTCAAAAAAAAAAGATTGTGTGTAGTTAACGAAATTTGAACGGTAGGTGGATAATTTCTAGGAGGAAAGCTTAGACCACTGAGCAATAATTAAGGTTGAAAAAATTTGCTAAGATACTAAAAAACAACACTAGTTAAAACGTGTCTAACAGCAATTGCCAGCCTAAAGCTAGCAATAGAATTACAGTAGGATTGCAATAGGATTGCAACATAATGCGATAGAGGAGGGAAAGGACACGTACGTACTGCAGCAGGAGCCTGCAATACTTTATAAAGCTGCTACTTTTTACCTACTACTTCTTACCTTTTAAACAGCACTGTATACAAACAATTTGCATACAATACACTGTAATAGCGTGCAACTTCTATAACAAGCATCTCCTTATTCTAGGCTCTTTTCTAAAAAAAAGCATCTTTTGCTACTGTCTACCTAGCACCTAATTTAGTTTAACTTGAACTGCTTATGTAGACACTTAGATTTATTTAATATTTTAAAACTTAACTACTTAGCTAGACTTCTAAGTTTATAAAACTTTTAAATAAGTCTTTTATCTGCAATATTTCTATATATAAAAAGATTATTAAGCTCTAATTTAGCTAGTTGTGCAAAAAATACGCAATTTTTAAGGTATTTACTAATACTAGCGCAGTACTTAGAATCTATTACTTTAGCATCCCCTTCTTCCTATTTATCGTGCAAGGGCTAAGTACAGAGACTAGAACTTAGCTTAAACAGCTATTACAAAACATTAAATTAGCAATAGAGAAGAAAAATGTAAGAAAAAAAGAGTAGGCTTTTTATTGTCACGTTCATAGGTTAGTAAGCAAGGTAATAATAGTATTGCTGCTTTACTTTATTTAAGAGCGCCTAGCAGTAAAGTAACAAGAATAGGTAGAATAGAGCGCGTTAAGTTAGGAGGTAATTTGCGTTTTTACCTTGCTTTTCTTTGTTTCTGTCTAAACATGCGACACACTAATTGCGTGCTGGCAATGCCGAACAAAGAGGCGTGAGCCCAGATACCTGTTGTTAGCAATTAATCTTTTTTTCTTACTAAAAAGGTGTCTACAAAATATGTAGTCACATCAAAAGGTTGTCTTAAAAGGCTGAAGCCAGTAAAGTATATACTATAAAAGTAAGTTTAAAACTTCCTAAAACTCTATAGCACCGCCTTACATTTTAGCTTAGTAAAATGCTATTGCTTTTTTATGCTAACTATAGTGTGCTTTTAACCTGTACTAAGTGTTATTTATTGTCTTTTTTAAGTTGTTTAATATATGCTCCCGCACTATCTTAACTTGCATTAGTTATTAGAAATATCTTGTAATTCTTAGTTTTAGTGTAGTCTAGGTTCGCAAGTGTAAGTACATTACATATAACCTATTTTAGCGTGTACATTACTGCGTCTTACACATTTTCTTATTTAAAAAGAACATTGTCTTGTAGAAGTATAAACAGAGGTTTAGCAATCTTAGTAAAGTTCTTTACTAATATACAGGTGTAGACGCATATGCCTATAAAGAATTGTACCTCTCTTTTATTTCTGCACAGTAGCTAGTTTATAATCTTCTTAACTTTTTTTAGTTAGGATAATAGCCTTAAGAGCTAACCTTATAGCCTACAACCTTAAGTCTTTCTGTAAAAAATAACACTTCTTTCTTAATACAGTGCCTTTAGCTCGTTTAATATTAGCTAGTACTTAGTCTAACCGCATGATATGCTTAAGAATATAACATTAAACTCCTAGCATTAACTTTTTTCTGCTATAGTCGGTTTTTGGTCCTCTACATGTGATGTCATTAATAAAAAGCATAGTACTAGGCTAGCAGTCTCTTAAAATCTTTATCATTACTTGTTAGAATACTGCTACAGATTTAGTAGCACTTTTAACTATTATACATAATTGTGTAAGTCCTACTAGTATTTAAAACGCTGTTATGTCTCTACTTTCTAGATGTAGTATGTGAAGGGCTAAAGCCCTGTAGTGTCTTATTAGTACTTGGCCTGTAGCCTTCGTTTGGTGTTCTTCCTTCCTCGCTTAGCGACTAGCGTCAAGCTCGCATAGACCTTACTAAGGAGTTAACATAAAACTCTCTACGTGGTATCTTTAGCTCTTTATTCAATTTATCACTGTTTTCCCTGCATTTTTAGTTAACCCAACGCATTCTTATGATTAAATTAATTCTTTTGTAGCGCTGCTACGTTAAATTAGAAGCCCTTTAGAGCTATATCTAGACGAGAAGCTGCTTAAAGCTACATCTACGCCTAAGATTCTAATTAATTAGACTGTCTAATCTTAGTTAAGACTGTTTAAATCTACTAAGGGATTAACAGAAGAAGAAGCATAAGAAGTGCTAAGGGATACTTAACTAGATAAGCTTTTACTTAGAACGTTTCCCAATTTAAACTGTTAGATAAGCCTACTATATTTTTGTAGTAGCACTAGAAACGGATCCTCTCTGCTGTTAGACAATACAAGTACTATTTAGTACTTATATATATACAACAATAAGTAAGGCAGGCATCTCTGCAGAAAGCCTAGCTATTAAGTTAGCAAAACTACACTTAGATAGTATTAGTAAGACAAAGATAAAGAGCACTCTAGAAGGTTTATGCAGAGCGAGCGAACTAGACAAAATAGCAACTTTAATAATAATACAAGAAGCCTTTTAATTTAGGAAACAAAAGGCTTAACTCTTAAAAAAAAAGCAAGCCTAGAACAGAACTATAGCTACTAGCCTAGCTGCCTACTCTTCTAGTTGCGCTAAGTTAAAACAGCTTGCTAGCTGCAATACAAAAACGTTTTAAGAATTCTAATCTAGATACTTTTAACAGTAACAGAAAGATGTACAAAATTTTTAAAAAGCAGCTTACTGCTAAAGTAAAAAATAACAAAAAAGATTTTAACATAGAAAGAAGAACTTATAACTACACCTTAAGCAGGCTTTAGAGTTTAGCAGTAACTTTAACACTGCTTTACTTTAACTACATAGAACTTAAAAACGCCTAGAACTTTAACTACTTATTAAACTGTTTTAATTATATATTTAAAAACTTGTATAGAGCAGAGAAAGCTTGCAACAAGCTATAGTCTATGTTTTAAAGCAAGAAGAGTATCTGTAATTATCTTATAAAAATTTAATAGTAGTTGCTACTGTTGAACAGCAACTTAGATAAAAATACAAGAATAATGCTCTTTTAAATAAGCTTTACTAATAAGCTTTTAAACAAGCTTGTAAGTATTATTTTTATAGACTTAGATAATCCACAGAATAAGTTTATCAAAATTATAGACTACTAATATAGAATAAAGTAATATTTTAAAGGCTAGAACAAGCTTAAAGAACAATACTCTAAAAACATAACCTAAGAAAGGCTTAAGGAGTATAGACTAAGACACGCTTCTCCTTCTCCTCCTTTAAAAGACAGGATAGAAGAGATAAAGTTTACTAAAAAAATTAGCTAAGCTACGTAAGCTTAGCAATTTAGAACTAAGCAAGCTGCTTGAAAAAAACGTTGTTTTAACTGTAAGCCAAAAAAGCACCTGTTTGCAAATTATACAAAAAACAAGACATTCTTTAGAAAAAAGAAAAAAATAGTAGGAAGACTATAGTACTAAAGTCTTTTAGCTTAAAAGCAAAAAAAAAGAAAAAAAAAACTTATTAAAAAAAGCTTAAGCAGAGAGGATACTCTAAAAAACTAAAATTCTAATTAAGGAAAAGAGTAGCTTTTGCTTAAATTTACTAGCAACAGCTACACGTAAGCTAAAACAACTTAGCAAAAGAATAAGCTAGTTTTTTAAAAAAAATATAAGCAGCAATAAAATTACTTTAAAAGTCTTAGTTCATTATTGCACTTTTACTTTAATATTTTTTAATACTAAAAACCTTGTATACTCTTTTATTAGCTCTTAACTTATTAAGAGCGCTAGCTTATAGTATATCTTTATTTCTTTGCGCACATTAGAAGGAGTTACAAAGAAACCTAGAACTATTAATAAAGTAGCTAAGTTAAAAATTAATATAAAAAGATATAAAGACACTGTTAAGAGTTATATTGCTCTTATACACCCTAAATACAACTTAATACTTAGACAGCCCTAGATAAATAAAAAAGAGGTTACTAAGACTTTTTTTAAAAAGTTAATATACATCTACTTTTATAGACAGAAGATTAAGTTACTAAGCACTAAGAATTGCCTTGTTTTAGAGAACTAGAGGCTAAAGCAAATAAACGCAACAGCCTATTACTTTTATCTAAACAAGTAAAAAAGAACAAGTTAATTTAAATTTTTGCCGCCTCTCTTAAAAATATTAAGAAGGCATTAGCTCTTAAGAAGAAAGTAGACGTCTTGTTACTGCTTTCTAAGGCGCATTAGTATATAGCTTAGATTTTTAATTTAAAAACTGCTTCTGTACTACTACTTCTACGCAGACTTAAAGTTATCTACTAAATTAAACTATAAAAGAACAAATATAGTAAAGAAAAAAAACCTCTCTAAAAACCTTTATACAATATAAGCAGACTAGAATTCTTAGTTCTACGCAAGGAATTTATATTGCTATTAAATAAAGGTTAAATTAGAGCTAGGTGCTTTATGGCTTTATTTTTATTTCTATTTACTAAAAAGCTAGAAGAAGGATTACAATTCTGCGTTAACTACTCAGCTCTTAATGCTATTACCAAAAAAACTGTTATCTTTAGCTTTTAATTAATAAGACGCTCAATAATGTTGCTAAACTAAAATAGTATATAAATTTTAACGTCTCTGCAGCTTTCTACACTAAATTTTAACTATATAAATAGCTAGTTACTCCTTTTAGCATAGCAAACGCTCCTAGTACCTTTTAATAGTATATTAACTAGACACTCTACAAAGATATTAACAACTTCTGCTTAGCTTTGTTGGAGATTAGGCTACTTAGCTGTTTCCCCACAGAATCCTGGTGCTTAAATCACACCTGGAATCTACAATTAACCTACAATCAATTGATTACTAGAAGCTATTACGCTACTAGTATTACTTATTATTGTTATCAATAGATTGTGGTGATCAATGACGTTTAGGATTACGCAATCTACTAAAGATTACGCAATCTACTAAAGATTACGCAATCTACTACGCAAGCTATTGCGTAATACAGAGCTTTCTAAAATGCAAGTTACAAGTATATATAGACTGTAGTTCAGCAGGGATTTAGGAATCAAGACAGTAAGACAGTAAGACAGAACATCAAGATAAGCCTGCAATTGCTATCTTCTACAATACTGTCTCCCCCTAGTCTCTATTATTTTATTCTCTTATCCTTCACCCTGCGCACCTCCTTCTTAATCTCTAACAGGTTATGAGCCTGAATTAGGCTGCCTCTGAGTCTACTACGAACAAGTAGAAGGCAGAGACCTCTACCTCTGAGTTGATAGTAGAACAAGCAGCGACTACATATCCGCAACAGGTTATACACCCGGAGATTGAATCCGCAACAAGCTTACTTAGATAACGTGTTAATCTACACAAATAGTATACTTAAGGAACATTAACACAATTTTAATAAAGTTCTAGAAGCTATAAGCAAGGCTAGACTACCTCTTAACATTGAAAAATGCGAGTTTAATATACAGAGTACTAAGTACCTAGAATGTATTATCAAAGCTAGAAAAGGACTTGGAAAAGACCTTAAGAAAGTAAAAGCTATTTAGGAGTAGAAAGCACTAACAAATGTTAAAAGAGTGCGTAGTTTTCTTAAATTTATCAACTCCTACTAGTGTTTAATTAAGAACTACTTAGAAATAGTAGCCCTAATATTAAAACTTACTAGACACGTCTCCTTCTAATAGGGGAAGACAGAACAAGAAGCTTTTAACAAGCTAAAAGAGCTATTTATTACAAAACCAATACTAGCTTAATAGAATCCTAATAGAGAAACAGTTATAGAAACTAATTCTTTAGGTTACGCAGTAGCTAGAGTACTTTTGTAATACAATAATTAAGGAAGCTTACGCCCTGCAGCATACTATTTAAAGAAGATAACTGGCTCTTAAAGCAACTACAAAATACATAATAAAGGACTACTTGCAGTTATTTGCTGCTTATTTTAAAAGGACGCTGTGCTACGTTTTTCAGAGAAGTTTATAGTTATAATAAACTACAAAAACTTAGAGTAATTTAGAAAGCTTAGACAGCTTAGCAAAGGCAAATAAAAGAAGCTTAGTTTCATAAAAAGTTTCCTAATATAGAAATTGCCTACAGACTTAGAGTTAATAACTTTAGAGCTAACACTCTATTTTAAAGACAACAAAATATGCCTGTTAACAGTTTAAATGCTTAAATCTTTAGATAGTTTTTACAAGTTTTTAAACTATCTACTATAACAACTTAGGAAGAAATAGAAGAGAAAGAGACTCTTAAGACCTTTAGCTGCAACAGCTACCTAGCTGCTGTACTAGCTACATCTTAGGAACGATTTAACCTAGAGGAACTTTAGGACAAAGCTAAAAAAAAAGATAAAACTTACTAGCTAGCCTAAAGAGCAGTAAGAAAGGGGGAATACTAATTTTTAAAAACACTAGACCTTAAGCTTTCTATAGCTAAATGCTAACTAAATAATTTAGGAAACTTGCTATACTAAGGCTAAAAATAAGTACTAGGCAGCAAACCCCTACGCACTAGAATTATTAACAAGATTTACTATTTTAGGGCTTTAGAACACCCGAAAAGGAACTTTACTTATTAGGCAGTTGCAAGAAAATACTTCTAGCCCTCTATTAGCTAAATAGTTAAGCAATATATACAGAACTGCTTAGTGTGTAGAAGAACAGAACTATGGAGGGAAGGCTTGCAAGGCTTGTTAAGGCCTCTACTAATTCCTAAGCGTATTTAGAAAGAAATCTTAATTAACTTTGGTACAGGATTACTAGAAAGCAAAAGTTGTACAAACCTAATAGTAGTTACTAACAGAATAAGCAAGGACGTAGTTCTGATAGGCCTTAAAGACATTACTGCAGAGAAGGCGTTTATTAATTCTGTAGTAGCCTATAACTAGTTACTAGATTATATTACCTCTAACAGAGGTGTACAGTTTGTAAGCTACTTTTAGACTTACCTTTACAACCTACTAGAGATTAAACAACGTTTATTTTCTAAATATCACTTAAAAACTAACAGCTTTACTAAACAAATAAACTCTACATTACAAACCTACTTATAAGCCTTTTGTAACTAAAATTAAACAAACTAAATAAGCAACTTAAGAATAGCTAAAATTGCAATTATAGCAAGACAAGTACAGTCTACTAGAATGTCGCCTTTCTTCCTACAATATAGATGCAAGGTAGATCCCCTTTAAATACCGAAACCTCACAGCCCCATCCCTGGAAGACGACCTCATCATCACCCTCATCATCACCCCCATCACTAGCACCTAAACTCTCCACCGTATCCATAGCATTCCTACCTCCCTCACCACACCCGCCCTTCGACTCCCCACACCAATCAACCCTCGGACACGCTTCCCTATCCCCCCAGTCCCTGATAAGTGGTACGTATTCCCCCCTCTGCCCGAAGCACTTCCATAACCACTCATTTGCCTTCCCATACTCATCGTTGACCCAATCCCTGGCCTCAAACTCCTGCATCGCGTCCCAGAACCTCGTCACGGGACCGAGTATCTTGCCAGGCCATTGCTGCTGTATGAAGGTGGGATTGATATGGCACAGGCGAGAGGCGCCAAGGCGAATAACATTGGACACGTTGAAGTCGATGATGACGACACGGAGATCTGGGTCATCAAAGGAGGGAGATGATAACGGGGAGACGATGATGACGTTGCGGGGTGACATGTCGCGGTGCAATATACCAGCGTTGAAAATGAGGGACTCGGCTTCTAGAACTTTCTTCATGATGGTCGAGCGTGTTGACAGGCAGGGTAGCAGGGGTTGGATGTTGCTCATGACGGTACCGGTGATGTGCTCCATAAGTATGAGACGGACATGTCGTAGATAGATGTGGTCGTCGACTGTCGTAGGTACTTCAATTGTCCAGCTACCATGGTAAGCAGGCGTGTATTCACGCACTACAGGACATCTTTGCAGTTCCTCATACGCGGCGGCTTCCCGAGAGTAGTCTCCGTCGGCTAACACAACGACATCGCGCTTATTATCGTAACAGTCACCTCCGGCGTCGTATAGCGGGTCATATATCTTCGCCACCATGTTCCTGTTTACTGCGAAGATCTGAGCCCCATATGAATAGCCAGTACGTATCAGTTCGGTGATCGTCAGCGCGCGAGACTCGTCAAGTGTACGCCCTTCAATTGGCGGTCGAATCAGGCAGTAGTTGGTTTGCGGTAGTCTGAAGTAGCCTGTTTTGAAAGGTGGCCATGGAGTGTCATAGCCATGACCGAAAGGCGGAGGTGGTTCGTGACGGTGGGCTATGAATGTGGCGCCTAACGTGTACGGTAGAGCAGGCTTATCGTCAACGTTACTGTCGAGGTTCCTAGAGACGCTCTCAGTGGAGTCAGGAGTACACACCGAGGGCGCTGCATGGCGAGAAGAACTAGTCGACATGGCGGTTGTTCCTCCAAAGCTTTAAACCCAAATTATGGAAAGTTATACGCGGTTGATTAGGTAGGTGTCAGAAAGGTCACAATTCCCAACAACATTGACCGATGAAAGCGTTATCGCCCGTCAGAGAATTCACAGTGAAAGTGAGTCGACTTCAGGCCCTAGGTGAAACCGTTTCTAGCGCACAGAACCCTCACTACGTATGTGAGCTTCCTGTGTAGATAGAACCACGCCGAAGAGAAGGATGCACAGTGCTCTGATAAAGATCGAGAAAGATACACCGTATATAGTTGCGACCTCATCCGAAAACCAGACGTTGCTCCACAGTGGGATCTGACTTCGGCACCTGAGAAACAGGCTGTTGAACAACTGGTTGAGGTCCCCATTGCTGTCCAGGCTGCCGATCCCACTGCTGATAAGATTGCGGTGCTCATTGCTGTTGCATAGGCTGTGCAGCCCATTGCAGTCCAGGCTGCGCCGGCCATGGCTGTTGAACCCACTGTTATCCTGGTGGACGCATCTCATAACGTTTGCAAACCCAGCATACCTTCCCTTTCCTCCAAACACCCATTTCAACCCTCCTCTCGCCCGTACCAGAACCCAAAGACTCACGAATACTGACAGAGCAGCAACAGCCATGGGTATCAGCAAGAACCTCATCGCGGTCGCAGTCCCACAAGCAGTACCAGCCCAATCTCGATCGGGGTAGAATTGGCTGATCTGACACGCCCACGTCTCTCTTGTATGCTCCCGGTCCTCCTGCTCAACATCTTCGTAGTTCTGCCAGCTCTTATCGCTGCCTTAGACTGAGCTTACATATCCAAAGACACCCATGCTCGCGCCTACCATTACGATATTGCTGATGAGGACAACCCACGTCCATTTCCTCTCATGTTGCGATCGATAATATCGTAGAAAGAATCTTTGGATATGCTTCCGAGAATATTGGACAAAGCGGCAATTACGACGAGGAGAAGGGGTGGTAGGAGGAGGAGCAGTACGCGACTGCCATTTGGGTTGCGCATTCTTACAGTGTGGCATTATAGGACGTCCTTTCGGAAGTTCTAATATCCCGACTGATGTTGTGATATAACACTGGATATGGCGACCTTCCAGCTCAAGGTGCGCTATGGCAGGATAGCAGAAGAGTCATCGTGACTCGCTGGCGCTGGGTGTGGGAATAAGGCGTGGACGCCCGAAAGCATCGCTTGGTTCAGACGTATCTGAACATAGCTCGTACTGCGTCTTTGACAGTGGACAAAGCACAAGCTGCAGACGCGATGCTTCTGGAAGTCCCGCGTTCAGACTTGAAGATTGCCACGCGCATTCACGTGTTAAATGGTGCACTCCACAGATTCCAACTATGCACGAAAGCGGAGATGCGAATATATTAGCTATTGAGCCTTTTCTACCATAGGCAGAGAAACAGGCTTTTTTGGCCAGAGATCTGTACAGTTTCCAGCCTAGCGATCTAAAAAAATGTTTGCAAGTGTATACCCAAGTATGATATATGCTCAAGTGTCCCACAAATCCCAAACTCCATCTATGCAAAAAGCCCGGCTTATGTGAACTATTGCAGCGCTCCGATAGCCTGCAGATTCACCAGCTCAAAGTAAACCCCCCTCTTGCTCACCAATTCCTCATGTTTGCCCATCTCCACGATCTTGCCTTGGTCAAAGACGTAGATCATATCAGCGTGTTGGATCGTACTTAAGCGATGCGCAATGGCAATTGTGGTACGTCCTTGTGCTGCGGAGTCAAGGGCAGCTTGTACAACGCGTTCAGATGTGGAGTCGAGGGCTGATGTGGCTTCGTCGAGGAGTAAGACCTTGGGGTCGCGGAGGAGGGCGCGGGCAATTGCTATGCGTTGGCGCTGGACGTAAGGTTAGTAAAGATGAAGAAGAAGAGATAGTAGGGGAACGTACCTGCCCACCAGATAGGAGAGCACCCTTTGCACCCACTAGCGTGTTGAAACCATCAGGTAATGATGTAATGAAGTCGTAGATGTTGGCATCTATGCACGCTTTTACCACCGCCTCATCATCCACGTCTTCATTGTCGGCAAGGACGTTTTCGCGGATTGTGCCGGTATATAGGGTCGTTTCTTGACTGACGATTGCTAATTGCGATCGGTAATCTTGGAGGTTGTAGTCTTTCAAGTCCACGTCATCGACGAACACACCACCGCTTGTTGGATCGTAAAACCTTTCGAGTAGTTGCATCACCGTTGACTTGCCACTACCGGAGGCGCCGACAAGGGCGATGAATTGACCAGGTTCGGCAGAAAGGCTGACACCGCGCAAGACACGGTGATCGGGTCTCCCGGGATACGTGAAACGTACGTCATGTAGCTGGATCCTGCCGCTTAACATGTCAATCTTCTTACCCTCGGGCGACCAGTGATCAATCTTGGGAACGCGGTTCAAGAACGACTTGAGAAGCTTGGCCGCTTCCTTCGCTTCGCTCATATCGGGAGCAAAAGAGAAGATTACACCAGCCGACTGAGCGCCGTTGATGATGGAAGAGTAGACCACGAAGAACTGCAAGACAGTGTACTCCTGTTTGTACATCAGACGTCCTCCGTACCAGAAGACAAGGGCGAAAATAAACATGCTAAGACCCTGAGATGTCGCATAGAGTACCGATGACACGTTTGTGAACTTGAAGTAGCCCTTGCCCTGGTCCGCTAGTTTCACGTGGTACGTGGACAAGAGATACTTCTCCAGCGAAAGTGAGGCCACTGTACGAATAGATGAAGCCGCCTCACAGGCAAAGCTGGCAGCGTCGGATGTCTCCTTGGTTCGTTTCTCCATCCGCGTAAGGGCGTAAAATCGGAAGTAACCGCATGCGATGACTAGTGGAATAGTCGCGGAGCACACAAGCGCCAGCTTCCAGCCGAAAGAGCATGCGACGATAAAGGCGACAAGGATGGAAGAGGCAGCGCTGACAATCGTTCCGAGAGTAGAGCCACTGAGACCAGCAAGACGATTCGCCTCCGACGAAAGGAAGTCGCTGAGCGCACCAGAAGTGACAGTATCTCCATCAAAGAACTCCATGTCTTGACGAAGCATAGCCCCAAAAGCGCGCATTCGTACGCTGCCAATAAGCCTGGCGGAACATTTCGACAGCGCCATACCCTGTACGGAGTAGAAAAAGCCAATGACAATTCCGAGCATGAGGAACATGCCACACCAGAAGTTTACGTTGAGTCCACCGAGTGAAGTTCCAGGAGATAGGAGCGAGTTGATGGCGTTACCCAGGAAGATGGCTTGAATGGCAGGGTTGCAGCCAGCGAGGAAACTAAACACTAAGCCAAAAGTCATGGTTTTGTGCTCCTTCCTATTCATCTCCCATGCAAACTTGACCAATTCCCAAGTGCCGTATTCCTCGTCTTTCTCATTTTTCTTTGCCAAGAACTCTGAAGGGGTGGCTGTGGTAGTTCGCATCAAAGCAAGCTTCTCTTCGTCGGCATTACCTTCGGGTTTAAGGTTGGGATCGTCTAGAAGTGACATCCTGTTGGCAGGGCTAATCCTAGAGGTGAGCTCCTGAGCTTGTACTAGACTTGCATATACAGCTTTGCGGTCGATAAGCTCTTGGTGAGTGCCTTGCTCGACAATTCGACCCAACGCCATAACCACAATGTTGTCGGCTTTCTTGATAGTGGATAGTCGGTGGGCGATGACGATGGTAGTACGCCCTTGCGATGCGCGGTCAAGAGCCTCCTGAACTGCACTTTCGGATCGGGTATCGAGGGCTGCAGTAGCTTCATCTAGGAGAAGAATCTTGGGGTCCGATACGATAGCACGAGCAATTGCGACACGTTGTTTTTGTCCACCAGACAGCAAGCCACCTCGCTCTCCGACCTTGGTCTGATACTTTTCAGGGAGATCCATGATGAAGTCATGAGCGTTAGCAATCTCGGCAGCCTTCTCAATGAGCTCCATCTTCTTATTTTCCGATGCGTCTGCGTACTCCGTGTTGACCAAGCCATGCAAAATGCTCTCGTAGATTGTCGTACTGAACAAAACGGGTTCTTGGCTCACGATAGCCATGTGTTGCCTCAACCAGCGCAGGTCCAACGTTGTGATATCCCTACCGTCTAGCAGTATCTGACCGTCCATCGGGAGGTAGAAACGCTCTAGCAGTCCAACAATGGTCGACTTTCCGGATCCAGATGCGCCAACAAGCGCGACCATCTTGCCCGATGGAACATCCATGTTGAAGTCTGATAGCACTATAGTGTCCGGTCGAGATGGGTACACATGCTTCAAGTTCCTAAACTCAAGGTTGCCAACAAAGTCGTCTGGCACAATGCCTTCATCCGTTTCCGGGTCAATGGGCGAGATTCTCTCAATTGTGTTGAAAACCTTGGTAGCAGCTGCAGTAGCGCCACCGAAAGCCTGAATGTGCGGTAGGTTATGTCCAATAGAAAAGCCAGCGACCATCAGTGCCATGACTACGGTGAGGATGTTGGAAACGCCAAGTTCTCCATCATCAAGAAATCTCTTTCCTTGCCAGAATGCAAGGCCGTACTGAAGGTTCAGCACACTCATCATGCAGGCAATAATCATGGACAGCCAAAACTTTGCCTTGAAGTCAAATTTCGTTGCGCGGTCCACAAAAGCTTTGTATTTCGCCTCCAGTCGCTTCTGGGTGCCGAATGCAGCAACGTTGCGAGCTGAAGATAACACTTCCTCAGCAAGGGAAGCGGCTGTGGCGTACTCGTCAATAGATAGTGTCTGTGCGTTCCTCATCAAGGTACCGTTGACACCCATCATCATAACGAGTGCCAATGTTGCCGCCAACATGATCAGAGACAGCTTCCAGGATCGTATGAAGCCGATAACGATAGCTGATACGAACATGGACACTCCAGTCACGAAGAGACCAATTTTCTGACCAATGCCGTCTTGCACCAAGTTCATGTCGGAGCTGATGCGAGTAGTGACTTCACCAGATCCGAGGAAGTCGAAGAAGGCGATGTTCTGTCTGAAGATGGCACGTAGGTACAGCTCTCGGATCGTCCGTGTGATGCGCTCTCCGGTGTAGGAGAAGCCGAGGATACTGATATACGAAGTGAAGAACGACCCAATTCCGAGGTAAACAAAGTACAAGGTAAACTCATTGATCTGGTCATTAAATTTGGAAGCAGCCACTGCGTCGACCGAGAAGCTAGTAAAGCTTCCAGCGAAACTACCGTAAACAAGCTGGATCGAGTTAACTACCGGCTTTCAACATTGTGTCGACCCTGAAGAAGAAAAAGTTGAACACTGAATGTGTCAAAGAGAGCCAGCTTCCAGACTTAATTGCAGTAGGGCGAAAAGCTTGGGAATGCTACTTACAGTCATGAGCGGCATTACAGCACCAGCTCCGATACTGGCGATCAACGCCACAACCATGACGGCCTTATCTTTTGCAGTGGCATATCGAAACAGCGAGAAGTATCCAACTGTGATGTTGGGCGCAGTCAACTGTCTATCTATGATATCCTTCTCTTGGTCACTAAGATTAGTCTTAGGAGGCTTGGCCTCCTTTTCCGTATGCAACTCATGCTTCTTGTCAAGAGCCACGGAAATGGCCGTTCCCGTCGACGTTGCTGAGTCCTCGTTATCCATGCTCAAGGCGATGAGCGTCTCTTGTCGGTGCCGATACTTGGCGCGCAGCAGGCAAAGTACTTCCAGAAAGTCCTAGGGAGATGTCGCGAAGGAAAGGGACAACTTGTCCTGCAATTCCTTTGAGAATCCTCCGCCGCGCCACTCACGGGCCTAGAAGACTAGGCCTAATGAGGTGGAATGCGCGAGCTAAGCTTCTCGGCTAGGCGGAGATCGTTCCCAAACCGGATGACGCGTGTGCGGCTCGTATCGCCCGGGGTTTTCCAATACGGCCGAAACGATCCATAGATTGCGCAACACCAGCACGTGAACAATAGACTGACGAAGCACTGGAGAGGACAAGTGACGCGTTTGCCAGTGGCAATGGTAGGATAGTATTAGCGTGGGGATAGACAGGAAGCAGCTGGAGGCAATCAATCACCTTGCTTCGTGTTGAGAGCATCTCGAGAAAGCGGCGCTGAGAGCAAGAACTGCGTTACATATACCAATGTTGTCGCAGAGCACTGCCGCACATGCTACGCTACCACCAACAAATGACTTATCTGAGCTAAGCTGACAGGAGAGCACGTGACCTGTGCTGTCAGCTGACATAAGATACTAACATAAGATAGTGTGCACTACTCGCTAAGCAGTTTATAAATAGCAGCACTTTTGCAGTGCTTCTTAAAAGTAATAATTATTTTTTATTTATTTCTATGCGCTCTCTTACTACAGTTATAAGCCCGGCGCGCTAAGACAACAATACAGTTCCGTATTGCTGCTTATGACAAAGGCACATAATTAAGTATAGCTACTTTAATTATTTTTGTTACTTTGCTCTACTACAGCATACTTTAAAGCTTAACATAAGCAACACAAATACTATTTTGTAGGGCAACTTTACTTTTACTAAGAAAGTGTATTAGCTAGAATAGTTTATGCAGTTTAAATTCTATGCTAAAAGCAGAGAATTATAGAGTAAGGTTAACTTAAATAGAGCTAACGTGGTTCACCACCGAGCGGCCCACCCCACCAAGCGGCCCACCTAACAACAGCGCGACAACTGCGCACTAACGCAGCGCAACACTACAACAAATTACTATACTATACGCAATAGAATAGTATTAATTAGAAGCTTTACTATTCTCTACATCCTCTATTTCTACCTTACAGGTGCGGGAGTTGTGTCTAACCTCGCTGCAACGACCGCAGCGCCTCTCTACGCGCACCCTCTTCGCAGGCGTCTCCCCGTCCTTACAACTACTACCTTCCTTTTTAGTAATTAGGTTACATACCTTACTAACTGTTAAAGTCTCCTCTACGCGTATGTACTGCCTTTTGCGAGTCTTGCGCTTTATAAGCATATTAACAGCGTCTTATAGGCGGCCTATTTCCTCCTGCACTAATACTATATTATAAGCTATCTACTAAGCGCCTTTACTTAGCTGCTTAACCTGCTTATCTAGTAAGCTTGCTAGTAACTCTTAGTAGTTTTGCATATAATTTTAAATTAGCATATATTGCGCCTCTATCTTGCAGGCGTTGCGCAGTGTTTGCGCCTCCTAGGCGACAGTGCCTAGTGCAGGTAGTGTTAGCGTATGCAGCTACACATCTAGCTTTAATAACACAGCCTCTAGGTTGTATAGGACTAGCCTAGCACCTTAAAACCCTACGCGAACGTTCTCTAGTATAAACATCTTTTTATAAGCTGCTTTAAAGGCTAGTAGGAAGGTTTCCTTGTTAATATAGTAGATGTAGCTGCGTGCTAAGAGTGAGATTCTATCGCTATAGTAGCGCTTTAATAGCGAGTAGGGGACAACGTTAAGAGGCTACAGGAGGTGTAATAAGTAAGGTAGTATACAAAGAGTAATAATCTTATTCTTTTTATAGTAGTCCTAGAATTCTATTAAGCAGTAGCTTTTATAGCTGTTAATAATAAGCAGCTTATACGCCCTAGCAGAAGACGCTTTTATATAGGCATTAAAGTGCTTAAGCTACGCTAGCGCGAGGTCGTTGTTAATCTAGCTAGTAAGAGAGACAGTAATAATCTAATTGCAAGGTAGATTAGTAAACTAGGAGGTAATAAGGACCTTCCCTGCAAAGATAAGGAAAGGCAGGATAACACGCCCTATTATAGAGACGTCTTAGACTAGGGTTACCTACTTGTGATCGCTAGGCTGTAGTTTCTTCTATTTCCTAGGTTTCTCTTAGCCTGTAACAACAAGCTAAGAAAATATCTTACCTATTATAAAGCTAGACTTATTAAAATTCTAGGTATCCTTATCTGTAATACTATACTTCGCCTTTATTAATTAAACAAGCGTAAACTAGGGCTTAATAGTTGCTAGGTCCTCGCAGACAGCTTACTAGTAATTATATAGATAGCTCTATTACGTGCGCAGCTTAGGCGTACACTTAATAAACCTATTAACTTAGTTCTTGCCTGTAGGGTTCCTACTATGCTCTCTTAGCAGTCTATTAGCTATATCTTGTACGTGTAGCTTTAAGGGCGGTAATCTACGCAGATTTTTATTAAGTATACGTTATATAATTACCTCCTCTTCTAGCTTTGTTAGGCTCTTTGAGTTTGGCTTGTAGTCGCGTCTAGAGGGCTTCCCGTCGCGTCGCTGTCGTATTATTGTCTTTAGGACTTTGTAGACTGCCCCCGCACGTCGCAGGCTTAGAATTTAGTTATGTTTAATGTCTAAGAGAGCAAGCTGCACGTTAGCTTTAGTATAAGCCTTAAGAGGTTGTAGTTGTTAAAACATTACGTGTTGTTGCTACGTACGCGTGTTGGTGGGGGAACTAGGCCGCTTGGTGGGGTGGGCCGCTCGGTGGTGAACCACGTTACTGCTAAATTGCTATACAAAAAAAAGCTAGTTTAACTAACTACTTTTAAAGAAGTAGACTAAGCAAAGCTTAATTCATATAAACTTAAAGTTACAGACTATAAAGCAGATTTAGTAGATTAAGCTGCTAAAAAAGCACGCCTTTAGCACCTTTAGAACTAAGTTAACTACACAGTTAGCTTAAAGCTTCTTGCCCCTGCTATGCTCTCTCTGTTAGCATTAGGCGTCACAACATTACAAGCGCTAGTTAAGCATTTTAAAAACTTGCTTTTTTAAAAAAAAACAATTACACTAAGAACATTATATGCTTTTAGTACAAAGCACACCTGCAGAAAGTAAAGCAAGAATAACTAAATATAGAGTATTAGTAGCAGAAATAGCTGTATCTACACTAATGCGCAAAAGTATACAAGATTAATAAAATCTTAGGCACACTAGCAACACAGGAGTACCTAAACGCAGTAAGCTAAAGGCTTACTTTGAAATAGAGCTAATTTATACAGCAAAAGCTTGTAAAAGCACTTACTTTAAGTAAAGATTAAACTAGCTTAAAGCAGGCAGGACAAATTTTCTTGGCACTTATCTATAAGCACGCGACTCGCGCTGTTAGCAGAAGAAAGGTATTCGCAATTATAGGAGCAGAGAAAAAGAACCTTAAGAAACAGAAGCAGAAAAACCCTGCTTTAAAGAAATGCTCCTGCAGAGCAAACTATAAGTAGCCTGCTACTACCTGTATAAAGGTAAAAAGAGCACTTACTAGAAAACCTCTAATCAAAGACAAGCATAAAAACAATATTCTAAACGCTCTTAAGAACTTAAACTACAATAAGCTTGAAAAAGCTCTAGCTAAAAAAGGCTAGGTAGCTACTCAACAAGCTTAAATCAAAGAGCTAAGCTAACCTAACTAGCTAGAGAGCATTCAAGCAATGCTTATTAATCTACTTATACTTACAATCTTACTGCCTATTAATAAGGTCTTCTCTATAATAGATTTTAATGCTCACCTGCTTACAAATTGTACTATCCTAGTGTTAGAAATAATAGGTTGTCAAAACTGATAGGATGATAATAATATAAGTAATAATAATTAGATTTGTATTTGATAATTGAGTTGTTGGTGTTGTGTTTCTCAATTGTGCAGATCCTGGGTGCTCCTTTTAACACCCGGATTCTGAGTGGGCCTTGGCGGCGCTAGCGCGTTTAGCGTCCTTTATTGTTACCCCTTAATCACCCTCGCTGACCTCCTGATCAATCGCGCAAATCTCCCAAATCTGACACACCCCCTCAGCTTAACCGTTAGGATTAAGCTAAAGACCTTTAACGCCAGTATTTTATGCGCGCGATTTGATCAAAAGTCTAGGGCGTCTAGCTAATTAGTTATTGATACCAGATTAGCCTCTGGCCGTAGTTAGTTGCCTAGGTTAATCAGTCCTATCTGCTGTAGGAATCGTGGCCATTGATTGGCTAGAAGAGATTTAGTAAGTCTGTCGGCGAGCATCTTGCTCAACTCTACGTAAATTACCTTAATTAACTTGTTCTAAACTTCTTGCCTAAGCCAGTAATTGTTAATATCAACATATCGTAGCTTAGTAGTTAACTAAGAGATCTCTTCTAAGATTAATCAGATTGTCTGCAGGTTGTTACACTATATAGTAATTGTTAGATCAATTATCTAAACTTATAGCTTAACAAGCAGCATTTAAATAAACATAGCTTCTTTTGCAACTTGTAAAAGCGTAAGCAGTTTAGCTTTAGTTATCAAGGTAGTAACTATATTTTATTTATTCGCTCTCTAAGCTATTAGTCTACTACACATTTTAATTACGTATTCTTAAGAACTCTTGTAATTAAGTGTATTATTAGCAAATAAGGCATTACTTGCAACAACTAAGTAATTATGTCTACTAAATTGCAATGCTAGCGTTTGTGTATAGTAAAGGTATAAGAGTACGCGATTAGCTGCTAACTAATAATTTAGTCTAGGATTTGTAAAGAATTGTGCTAGGCGTAATACTACAAAGGCTGTGTTAGGTCTTCTGTTAACTGCTGTAAATAGGAGTAATCTAATCTTTCTTTAGTAGAAATTAATCTCCCTAAGAGTCGCGTAGCTATCTTAGGGCAGCAACTTAGCTTTAATTATTAGGGTATTACTCTTAATTAAGTAATTGCTTACTAGTTAGTTAATCTTCTTAATATATACTAATTAAGAGATCTAGATCTTACGTTGTTATTAA
The DNA here is from genome assembly GCA_024321975.1 of Alternaria sp. 'sect. Undifilum'. Taxonomy (NCBI): domain Eukaryota; kingdom Fungi; phylum Ascomycota; class Dothideomycetes; order Pleosporales; family Pleosporaceae; genus Alternaria; species Alternaria sp. 'sect. Undifilum'. The sequence continues at coordinate 6,016,376 of JAJJZI010000006.1, forward strand.
TCCCTAATTAACTCTATGCCTAAAAACTAATGCAGATTATCTCTTATAGTTATATAGTACTTTTTTCTTATATCCTTAACAGCTACTTGCACGTCTAATTTAAGGTCCTTGCTATATATTACAATAATATTGTTAATGTAGAAGAACACAAAGATCCTTTAACAGATTATGCAATATAGCTTATATAAAACAGCAGTAAATCTACATCTTTAAAGATAGGTAGTAAAGTCTGATTGCTATAGCAGTAGTAATATCTAAAAGCTGTACAGGGTTTTATCAAGCTTTAAAATTATTCTCTTCTTTATATATCTACGCGGTATTTTTATATATATAACTTACTTAATATGTGCGTGTGCAAAGGCGTTAGTAACGTTGCACTACTTAAGCTTAAGGTTAAATTAAGCAGCAATTGTAAGTGCTATTTAAAAAGATTAACCTGCTAACGTAGTGTAAAGGGCTGAAGCCTTGATGTTCCCTAGTACTCGACCTGTGGCCTTCGTTGGCTTTTCTTACCTCAGCACTAGCAGCTGACTATCAGCCGCACTAGTTACGCTAACTGTCAGCTAACCCGGCGACCTCTGATAACCTCAGTTAGTCCTAACCTTAGTTAGTCCTAACTATCTAGATTAGATACAAAAAACCTACGTAGTCTCTCTATAGTTCTGTATTTAATTTATTCACCTTCACTGTTACCTTGCATCTTTAGTTAACCTAACGCACCCTTACAATTGAATTAGATCCTTCTTTAGCTACTTGCGTAGTTACGTCGTACTTAGGAGCCCTCTAGAGCTATATCTAGACGAGAAGCTAGCTAGAGCTATATCTACACGCGAGAATCTAATTAATCAGAGCGCTAATTAATTAGTTGACTGTTTAAATCTACTAAAGGATTAACAGAAGAAGCACTAGATTGAAAGTGCTAAGAGATACTTAGTTATATAACTCCCTAAGGCGTTTAAATTTGTTGGATAAGCCTACTAAGCGTAGTAGCACCTATAACGATTCCTGTCAACAATATAGAGTACTAGCGAGGACCTACAAATACAATAGCAGAACCCTTAACAGCTTTTCTAGTTGTAAGGATAGCAGAATTACACTAAGATAGTGTTAGCAAACCTGAAGTAGAGACTACTTTAGAGGGACTTTGTAGAGCAGGGGGCCTAGACGAGATGGCCACCTCTACAAAAGTACAAGAAGCTTTCTAAGCTTAGGAAGCTATAGGCACAACATTGCAACAAGAAAGGGAGCCTAAGGTAGAATAACAACTTCTACCTTAGCTACCTACCCTATTAGCTGCCTTAGGAAATTAACAAGCTTAAACGCCTAGGCGTTTTAAACAACTAGATCCTAATACCTTTAACAGAAATAGAAAGATGTACTAGATCTTTTAACAACAACTTACTGCTAAGGTAGAAAACAATAAAGAAGATTTTAACACAGATAAAAGGACTTGTAATTACGCTTTTAGTTAACTAAAAGGCTTAGCTACCACCTTTACCCTGCCTTTCTTTAACTAAATAGGGATTTCTAATTTATAAAACTTTAATAAGCTATTAAACTTCTTTGACTAGATGTTTAGAGACCTCTATAGCGCAGAGAGAGCTAAGAACAAGCTCTAGTCTATAAGCTAAGGCAAGAAAAGCATCCGCAAATACATTATAGAATTCTAGGAGCAACTGTTACTATCTAATAGTAGCTTAGACAAGGATACAAGGATAATGCTTTTCTAAAAAAGTCTTATTTAGAAACTTTAAGACAAACTTGTAAGTATTACTTATAAGGATTTAGATAGCCTGCAAAACAAAGTAATAGAGATTGCTAATTACTTCTACAGAATAGAGGAGTACTCTAAAGGCAGAGACAACAAGCCTAAGGAGTATAAATCTAGGAGAACTTCTCCTCCTCCTTCTCCTTTAAAAGAAGACTAGATAGAAGGGATAGAATACACAGGAAGAACTGCTAAACCTTAACAGTTTAGTAACTAGGAGTTAGAATAGTTGTATAAAGAAAGACGCTGTTTTAACTATAAATAGAAAGGCTATCTATCTATATATTATACAGAGAATAAGAAATCCTCTAAAAAGGAGAAAAAGACTTTAGTTAAGTCCTCTAACTCTAAGAAAAAAGATAATAAGCTTAGCAAGAGAAGCTTAAATAAGGACTTAGATTTAGAAAAAGAGTAGCTCCTGTTTAAAGTCACTAGTAGGAGTCTCTAATAAGTTAGGATAACTTAGTTAAGAAGTAGGCTAAATTTAAAAAGAACATAAGTAGCAATAGAATTACTTTAAAGGCGCTAGTTAATTGTTACACTCTCGCCTCTACTTTAATTAATATAGGAAACCTTGTATACTCGCTTATTAGCCCTTGACTTATTAAGAACGCTAACTTACAGTTCATTTCTATTTCTCCTAGGAGATTAGAAGGAGTTACAGATAAACCTAGAACTATTAACAAAGTTGCTAGGTTAGACATTAATATTAAAGGTTATAAAAATACTATTTAGGGTTATATAGCCCCTATACACCCTAGTCACAATTTAATACTTAAACAGCTTTAGATAAATAGAAGAGAGGTTACTATTACTCCTTCTAATAAAAACAATTTACATCTATTCTTCTAGCTAAAGGATTAAGTTACTTAGCACTAAGGATCGCCCTATTAAAGGAGAACAGAGATTAAAACAAATAAGCGCAATAGCTTATTACTCCTATATTAGGCAGGCGAAAAAGAATAAGTCTATTTAGACTTTTACTGCTTCTCTTAAGAATATTAAAAAAGCCCTAGCTCTTAAGAAGAAAGTAGAGATCCTACCTTTACTCCCTAAGGCTTATTAACACTTAGCTTAGATTTTTAATCTAAAAACTGCCTCTGTACTACCTCCTTTACGCAGATCTAAAGTAAATCACTAAATTAAACTAGAGAAAGACAATAAAGGCAAAGAAAAGGAGGCTCCCTAGAGACCTCTAAACAGTATAAGCCGCCTAGAACTTCTAGTATTACAAAAGGAGCTTATTTCTCTACTTAGTAAAGGATAGATTAGAGCTAGTAGCTCTTCTACCTCCTCCCCTATTCTTTTTGCTAAGAAACTTAGAGAAGGATTACGTTTTTGCGTTAATTACTAAGCCCTAAACGCTATTATAAAGAAAGATTATTATCCTTTACCTTTAATTTAAGAAACCCTTAACAATATTGCAAAAGCTAAATAGTTTATAAAGATTAACGTTTCTGCAGCTTTCTACAAGATTAGGATTAATACAGAAAATAAGTAGAAAACAGCTTTTTATACTAGATTTAGGTTTTATAAATAGCTAGTTACTCTATTTAGTATAATAAACGCTCCTAGTACTTTTTAATACTATGTTAATTAGACCCTCTATAAGTATATTAACAATTTTTGCTTAGCCCACCTAGATGACGTATTAATTTACACAAATAGCACGCTTAAAGAGTACTAACGCAATAAAAATAAGGTCTTAGAAGCTATAGGCAAGGCTAAATTACCTTTAGATATCTAGAAATGCGAATTTAATATACAAAGTACAAAATACCTAGGTTTTATTATTAAAGCAGGAAAAGGACTTTAAATAGATCCTAAAAAAGTAAAAGCAATTAGAGATTAGTAAGCACCTACAAACATTAAAAGAGTACGCAGTTTTTTTAGTTTTATAAACTTTTATTAAAAATTTATAAAAAACTACTTAGAGATAGTAGCTCTTCTTTTAAGGCTTACTAGAAACGTCTCCTTCCTATAGAGAAAAGCAGAGCAAGATGCTTTTAATAAGCTAAAAGAGTTATTTATTACTAAGCTAGTCCTAGCTTAATAAGATCCTGACAGAGAAACAATCCTAGAAACAGACTCCTCTAGATATGTAGTAGCAGGAGTTCTTTCTTAATATAACAGTGAAGGAAGCTTACGCCCTGTAGCTTATTATTTAAAAAAGATAACTAGCGCGTAAAGCAATTACAAAATACACAACAAGGAATTACTATTAGTTATTTCTTACTTATTTAAGTAGAATGCTATGCTACAGTCTTTAAAGAAATTTATAGTTATTACAGACTATAAGAACCTTAAATACTTTAGTAAGCCTAGACAGCTTAGCGAGAGACAAATAAGATAGGCTTAATTTCTAGGAAAGTTTCTTAACATAGAAATTTCCTACAGGCCTAGGGTTAATAACTCTAGGGCTAATGCCTTAACTAGAAGACAACAGGACATGCTAGCAAACAACTAAGATACTAGGATTTCTAGGAGGTTTCTACAAGTGTTTAAGCCTATAACTGCGGCTACTAATAAGGAACTAGAAGAGAAAGTGCTTAGAACCTTTAGCTGCAACAGCTATCTAGCAGCTGTACTAGAACTACCTCAAGAGCAGTTAGATCTAGAGGATCTATAGGATAAAGCTAAAAAAGAAGACAAAACCTACTAAATAGCCTAGAAAGCTGTAAAGGATGGTGAACGATGATTTCCTACAGCTTTAGATCTTAAACTTTCTATTTCTAAATGCTGACTAGACAATTCTAGAAACCTTCTTTACTAAGATTAAAAATAGGTACTAAATAATAAACCTCTAAGAACTAGAATTATCCACAAAATCTATAGTTCTAGAGCTTTAGGCTATCTAGGAAGGAATATTCCCTACTAAGCTATTACAAGAGAATACTTTTAGCCCTCTATTAGTAAAAGTATTAGAAGATATATAAAGAACTGCTTAGTGTGTAGAAGAACAAAACCCTAGAAAGACGGCCTATAAGGCTTACTAAAACCCTTGCCTATACCTAAGCAAATATAGAAGGAAATTTCTATAGATTTTATTATAGGGTTACTAGGAAGCAAAAGCTGTACAAACCTTATAGTAGTTATAAATAGGCTTAGCAAGGACGTTGTCCTAATAGGCCTTAAGGACATTACTACAGAAAGTGTTACTAAAGCTTTTATTAACTCTGTAGTAGCTTACTACTAGTTACTAAACTATTATACTTCAGACAGAAGTATATAGTTTATTAACTATTTTTAGATTAAGCTTTGTAAGTTATTAGAAATTAAGCAACGCTTATCTTCTAGATACTATCCTAAAACTAACAAGTCTACAGAAAGAATAAACTCTACAGTAAAGGCTTATTTACGAGCCTTCTGCAATTAGGATCAAACAAATTAGAAAAGCAACCTAGAGATAGCTAAGATTACAGTTATAGCAAGGCAAGCTTAGTTTACTAAAATGTCTTCTTTCTTCCTACAACACGCCTATAAGGTAGATCCTCTACAAATTGTAACTAAGCACAGCCCTTAACAACAACCTCTAAAGAAAATACAAGAGGACTATTAAAAGGCAGAAAATATTATTAATAAACTACGGCAAAGTATTAAGCTTACACAAGCTACAATAGGAGAAAATTAATAACAATAAGAAAAGCAGGCAAATAAGAAAAGGCACTACTTACTTTAGCTTAAAATAGGCGATAGGGTATAGTTAAAACTAGGCGACTACTACAAAACAAAAAGGCCTAGCAGAAAGCTTAACTAGAAAAACTTTAAGTACATAGTACTTAAGGTTATTAGACTATACGCAGTTAAATTAAATACTCCTAGCTAGATTTACCTAGTATTTAATGTTAATAACCTTAGACTAGCGTCCTCAGACCCTCTACTAAGCCAGCCAATAGACGACAATAAACCTCTACCAATTAAGACAGAGGATAGAGAAGAATACTTAGTAGAGACCCTATTGAAAGAAAAAGGAAAAGGAAGAAAAAAGCAGTACTTAGTTAAATGGTTAGGATATCTAGATCTAACCTAGGAACTAGCTATTGATCTGGAGGATACAGAAGCCCTAGAAGAGTAGAACTCTAGGTAACAAGATTACTACTCCTACTATATTTTTAGGAGGGGGGTATTGTAAAGGGCTAAAGCCTTAATGTTCTCTAGTACTCGGCCTATGGCCTTCGTTGGCTTTCCTTACCTTAGCACTAGCAGCTAATTATCAGCCGCACTATTTGCGCTAGCTTCTAGCTGATCTAGTAGCCTCTGCTAAGTAACTCCACTACTAGCTGCACTAGTTACGCTAACTGTCAGCTAACCTAGCAAACCTCTAATAAACCTCAGTTTGTCCTAACCTTAGTTAGTCCTAACTGTCCAGGTTGGATATCAAACCTTTACGTAGTCTCTCTATAGTTCTTTATCTAATTCATTCACCGTTTACCTTGCATCTTTGGTCAACCCAACGCACCCTTACACGTTCCTTATACTATATTTAGTACTTTAATGTCCCTTACTAAAGAAGTGTTAAAGGGTTATTATCTTGTGTGATTTTAACTATCTAGAGCTTGTAATAAGCTTTAGGGAGTGCCTTAAGGTGTTAAAAGGCTCTTATAATCTCTAAGATAAATTTTGCTTGTAGGATATATACATAAAGCTTGCTACTAAAGGCGTCCTTTATTACTTGTATCTACTGCTCTCCTAACCAGCCTTAAGGCATGTCGAATAGGTCCCACGAGATCCTCTAGTATAGTCAAGGAGAGGGCTCCTTTAGTTTTCTTAATATAACCTATTTTGCATAAGTTAGAGTATAGTGCTTGTACTTAACACGTGTTATCCTTTTAATCCTTACGCCTTAAGCTGCGTTAATAAGTGCTTCTAGTGCTTTAGGGCCTAGGTGCCCTGTACAGGCATGCTAAAGGTCCTCTAAGTTATTCTTTAGATAGGTTACTTATAAGCTTTTAACTAAAGGCATTACGTTTAGAACAAGCTTAGGATAAGAAGATAGGAGCTTGTATTTAAAGAATAAGAGGTTGAAACAGCGTTTAAGCCTTGCTAGTACAACGTTTCTGCCTAGTGTACCTTAATAGAGAGTATTATCTAGGCCTAGGTACTAGACTCCTTTTCTATGTAGGCAAGCTTCTAAGACAATATTTAGATAAAAACTTTTAACAACTGCTACGTCTATAAGCGTAAAGTCCTTAGTTTTATCCCTACACGTTCTACTTAGAACTTAGCGTAGGATACGCGTGCCTCGGCTGCTAATAGTGTGCCGGTGCACTGGGTGATACCCGGCTGCTTACTAGGTCAGTGCTCAACCACCTGATCTAAAGGTATATAGCTCGTTTCAAGGATTAAAACGAGCGGGACTTATCAATAAATCCTCCACCTCACAACTAAACTCCTGTACTTCTCTTCTAGATACAACCTATAATAAGATCTTTATCTTACTACCCTCGTTCTCGCATGACCTAACCACTAGCGATCTTATGCCCTCGTAGTAGTATGTCTTTATACACTCCAACACCTGTATAAATAGCAAAGCCTATAAGGACATACTCTACTACTTAGTGCACGAAGGAACTAGTGCATAATTATTACAAGAATAATATAACAATCTTACGCAAGTACAGAATCCTTAGGATTATTACTAGACTTACTTTTAGGGGGTTAGCATTATCCCCTATTACAGACTACGTTAAGGACGAAGTTACTTAAGTTAGCACTAACAGCAATAATAAGGAAGAATAAAACCTACTAATAAAAACAGAATATATTATTAAATGCTAATTTAAAGTCTATCTAGCGAAATAGAGGTAGTAAACTATCTAGCAACATAAAGGCAGTCTTACATATGTTCTAAATGCTAATTTAAAGTCTACCTAGCAAAATAGAGGTAGTAACCTATCTAGCGAAATAGAGACAGTAATACATGCGTAAAGAAATGCTAAGCTAAGGTACTATTTAGTAAAATAGAAATAGCACTAAAAGCTTATATATAAGTACTAGCTTTAAGTATAAATCTAAGCTTACCTAGCGAAATAAGGGGTACCTAAGAGGCAAGAATTAATATACTTATACTAAAGAAAACACATACTATAAAGACTTAAAAAGAGATATTCTTTCTCCTAGAGACTATACCTTATCTATTTCTTTACTAATACTTATTAACTATTTATGTAAAGAACTTATATAAGTCCTACTATACGCTAGATGTTAAAAAGGGATTAGAAGACAGGTTAAGGGCAGGAAGGCGCAACGCTTCCTCCCTCTAGACCTACTACTACTAGCCCTAATCTACTATTAACCCTATTAAGCTCTATTATTAACACTATAGCTACACCTATATATAACTTAGTGTTAACTATAATTTAACTAAGACACAGTACATTAGTTTTTACTAAAAAGGATGTTATAGAATTCTTAGAAAACTTTAACTAACAAGCTAATAATAGAGGCATCTATAATGCTATAAGGGTCTCTATTCTACTAGACTACTTTTCTAATAAGGATTAATCTCTCTCTTATATACTAAAACGCTTACCTAGATATGCTAAGAAAGATTAGTCTAAATTACAGACACACATAAAGGAATAGTAGAAAGATAAGGATATAGTTATTAAGATAGGCAAATGCTTATACTTATAAGCCTATATCTATAAATGCGTACGAAATTAGCCTAGTCTAGTAGAGTACTACGTGCACTTTACCTCTATTGCTAATGCATGTATTAAGAACAGGCAAATCCCTTAAAAAGAGGAAGGTATTCTCTTCTTCTAAAGCCTACTACGAACTAACAAAGAGGTAGTTATGTACTATATACCTTCTACCCTAAATAGAGATAATTAGGATACGTATAAACTAGAAGGGATCTATTCTTTTCTAAAATCCTACTACAAGAAGATAACTAGCCTAGATAAGATTTATTAGCTAGAGCAAGGAGGTGCTAATACTAAGATACGCTAGATTATGCTGTCTAACTAGCGAGCAACCTTTACCCTAGAGGAAGTAAGAGAAGTAGGAATTAAAATTAGCAAAGCACATAAGAAGATAAGCACGCTAGCAGACGTTAACTTAGAGGTTAAGGATCTTATTAAGTCTTTAGGCAATTTAAAGCTTAGACTATTAACTATTAACATGCTTATAGCTTATTCTATAACTAAGAGACTCCTAGAGAAACCTTCTTACTATACGTACTTTATTGCATAAGCAATAAATACAGAATTTTCTAGTAAGAGAAATAATAGTTCCTTTATTACTAAGGTCTTAAAGGGGGTATCTAACAAAACAAGTACAGTATATGTAAAGAATATAAAAACACACCCTCTTTGCTGTATATATAATACAGTAGGACATTTGCTTAAAAAATGCAAATAATACTACGTCCTAAAATAGATAGGATAGGTTAGTTTTAACTAAGATATTTTTAGCAAGAGGAGAACGTACTACTTTAGTCTACTACATAAGCGTTTAGGGGAAATCCTAAAGCAACTACTATTAAACTAAGTCTTGCTATAGTTAAAGGCGAAGATCTAAGAGTTCTATAACATTACTAATAACGTGCTTAATTAGCTAGCCTCTAGTGTACTACTAGAGAAGTTTACTAGAAGAGACTCTTGACTAGGTTTAAGGTATAAAAGGAAGAACTCTAATTCTGCAAATGTAGCGACTAGTTTAACAAGCTAAGGCTACTACAATAACATCCTTTAGCAGTTCTAGCAATTCTAGAAACAGCTATACACTCCTTCTGCTAAGGAATACGTTAAGAAGCTTAATAATATAGATACAGCTAATAATATACTAGAAGGCGTAGAAAACGCTTTATATAGTATTTCTAAGTTAAATGCTACTACGCGCTTAAAAGATAGAAGCCTAGCCCTCTACTAGGATATTAATCGTGTCTAAGAGGGGGGAGTAAAGAAACGAGGAAGGCTAAGCAAGGATTTAAGTATACAAGGAAGCAATTAAATAATATAAGGTAACTCTCTTATCCCTAACTCGCAGCTTATAGATATACAGTATCTGTAGGAAGAAACATAGAGTAATATACCTTTTGTAAGCTAGCCTTATAATACGCTATTTTTAATTATTGAACTACCTTAATTAGCTTATTAAGACGACAATATGTTAGCAGATCTAAAGTACTTACAGTAAGGAAGGAAGAAGAAAGCTGTAAAGTTTATTAACGCTCTTCCTAATTTAGAACTTAAAGAGATAGTACAAGGACAGCTAAACTGTATCACAACTGCCCTACTTAGATAGAAAGTATAAGGAGTTATAGTATTAGACCTTATAGGGCAAGCTAGCATTTAAAAACAGCTGCGCAATCTTCTTAATAACAGTGTTAATATTATAAATAGCTTAGGTACGCTTAATATTATAACGTATGTAAAAAACGCTAAGCTAACAGATACTAAGTGCGCTAAATTACACCTAAGATCTGTTCTAGTCTCTAATTAGCTAAATAAGTGCACAGGCCCTACCTAAAGAATTTTACTAAATATACTACCTACTAAAAGCGCGTATTGCGATGCAATAAATTTGTATTAGTCTAATACGTAAACTTGCTATAAGGTAAGCAGAAGGAGAGATTCCTAGATAAATAAGTTAGATAATATACCTACAAAGGATGTCTAAGGAGTTTAGTAAAGAAATAGGTAGGCTTTTACTTAAACTAACTTACTAGAATGCTAGGTTACTACAAACAGCAGCTTTCTAAAGTACTTAATTAACACTAGGGCATAAATAAATATCTTAAGACTAAGTGCTACGCAGACATTAAAGATACTGTATAAAATAATAGAGCACTAACTATGGCAGCCTCCTCCTAGTATTACTTTAGCTAATAGCACATATAACCTGTTTGTTAGGACTGCTTTTAATATACTTATACAAGTAGGGACAGTCACTATTAGGACTACGTTTAGGATTATTGCTAATGTCACTAAATCTATAATTTTAGGAGGACCTTAGTGTGTAAGCGCTAGAATATTAATTTAGTATAATGCGTTTAGGTAAATTACGTGCTAAGTCCCATCTAAAGATAGCACAAGAAATGTAGTTTTTATTACGTCTAACTTATCTTTAAATTATCCTACGCAGATAACTAGAAACAAAGCCTTTAACAATAACTTAGATAGAGAAATAGTAAGTAATATGCAGTTACATATAATTACTAACAGATTAGGCAATAAACTATAAGTAGTAGCAGTAAAATATATACAAGAAGCTGCATAGTCTAATCTAGTAGCTAGATTTAGCAACTTTAACATGCTATATATAGAAGGCAGCAGGAAGGATTAGATAGTCTAGATAAACTAAGTATTTACGCACGCAGTTAGACAGTCTAAAGACTTTACAAGAAACTGCAAACTTAGTAAATTTTTAATTATATATAAGCTTAATTATTAGTCTAAAAAGGCTACTTAAATACAAGAAACTGCTCTAAACTTAGTAAACAAAAAGGTTTTTAATTATATAGTAGGAGCTTAATTATTAGTGGATGTAAGAAAGGCTACTTAAATATGCCTCGTGCAATTATCTATTTAAACTAAGATATGCTGCTTTCCTGCGAGGAATAAGACTTACTAAAGAATAACTTAACAAGCTATATACTAGAGACTACCTACAGCTATTAGAAAAGGAGATATTTATATATATGCTTCTTAACAGAGAAGGAGCGCTCTCCTAGCAATTTAAGGAATTAGGAAGGATTTACCTTAATGTATGTCTACTATGTAAAATACAAACAATACTATACAAAGCTTAGCAAGTATAAAGTTTTACTGTCCTAAAAGCTTTAGAGCCGCAAGTAGTAGATATAGTTAACGTCTACCTAAATCAAGGAATATAGGAAAGGTGTAATAGTTAATATTACAACCTATAGCACCTAGTACCTAAGAAGGATAAAGGCGTTTAATAGATTAGTAATGCGCAGCGTATAAATGCAGTTACTATACAAGATGTAAACCTACTACTAATAGTAGATGAGTTTTTTAAGAGGTTTGTAAGATGTAAGATTATCTTACTTATAAACCTATTCTTAGAATATAACTAAATCACACTACATCTAAAAAGCAGAAACATAATAGCGTTTTAAACACTAGTTAGGCTTATACAGTTATGTATAATAGTTATAAGTACTACTAACTTAGTAGCAGCATTTTAACGTGTAGTAATAAAAATTCTAAGAGACTACTAGCCTAATACTATGCTCTTTATTAACAACATCACATGTAGAGGGCCAAAAACTAATTATAGTAGAGAAGAATTAATGCTAGGTGTTTAACGTTATATTCTTAAGCATATCTTGCAACTAGACAGGGTGCTAACTAATATTAAATAAGCTAAAGGCACTATATTAGGAAAGAAGTATTATTTTCTTATAGAAAGGCTTAAGGTTATAGGCTATAAAGTTAGCCCGCAAGGACGTTATCCTAACTAGAAGAAAGTTAAGAAGATTATAAACTAGCTACTATACAAGAATAAAAGGAAGGTATAATTCTTTATAAGTATATGCGTCTACTACTATATATAAGTAAAGGACTTTACTAAAATTACGAAACCTCTGTTTACACTCTTACAAGATAATGTCCCTTTTAAATAAGGAGATATACAAGACGCAGTAATGTACAAGCTAAAACATGCTATATATAACGCACCTACACTTACGAACCTTAACTACACTAACACTAAGAATTATAAGATATTCCTTATAACTAATATAAGTTAAGATAGGGCAGAAGCATGTATTAAACAACTTAAGGAGGACAACAAGCGTTACCTAGTGTAGTTTAAAAGCACACTATAGTTAGCGCAAGAGAGGTAATAGCACTCTACTAAGTTAGAATGTAAGGCTATGCTGTAGGCTCTTAAGAAGTTTTGTACCTACCTCTATAGTGTTTACTTTACTATAGAAACTAACGCGGCAACCCTTATTGCTTAACTAAATTACTTATCTACTAACAATCTAGGATCTGTTATAAACAGGTAGATATTAACCATTCTTTTATAGGACTTTAACATTAAGTATATACTAGGACAGAAGAATATAGTTGCAGATGCACTATTAAGGTATCTAAAACCTAATAATTAGGAACTACCTCTAGAACCTAAGGAGGATTTAGAGGAGTTTATTAATTATATAATTAGAAATGTAAATACACTAATACTAGTAGGACAGGCAAGAATACTCTGTTAGGAATTCTTAACAGAGTTAGAATAATATGCTTAATTTTTAGTTAACCTTAAAACTCCTAGAAATATAGAACTACAAGAACTATAAGTATAAAAGAAGAGAGCTCTAAACTTCTTTGTACAAGACAGGATACTCTTTAAGAAAACATCTAGGAACATTATAATCTAGAGAGTCGTAGATAATACTAACCTAAGAACAGCTACAGTATAGAACATACACACTTAGATTTGAAATAGAGGAGTTAACGTGGTGTACTTTATACTTGCTTAGTAATACTAGTAGAAAGGAATGTACGAGCACGTGCGGTAAAAGCTAGCGACCTATCTAGACTGTTAACTGCGATCCTCTAAGAGGAAAGTTAATATGCTTACTAATACCTACAGTTTCGCTATTTAGAAGACTATTGCGATTAATATAGTATACATGCCTTAATGTTTTAGGAAGAAGTTTTTAGTTATTACAAGAGACTACCTTAGTAGCTAGCCTAAAGCAAAAGCCCTATTAAATAACTAGTTAAAAATAATTGCGGAGTTCGTATATAAGGACATTATATGTTAATAGAGCACAGCGCGTAAACTTATAGTTAATAAAAGGCCTAATTTTGCTAAGGTAGTATTACATCTATTAAATATGTACAGGATTAACTAAGTCTAGTCTTTAGGGCACAACTCTTAAGCTATAAGAAAAATTAAAGGAGAGTATAAGCCTATTGTAAATGCCCTTGCAAAGCTGCTAGGACCTTAAGTTAAGAACTTACTAATAGTTCTCCTTACAGACAGGATCTTAATATAGAAACAGACAGGTTACTTACTGTACTAGTTAGTTATAGGGCAGAACCTAGTGCTTCCTATTAAACTTGCGCTGCCTACATAGTAAACACTTTTATTTAGGAAAGTAAAGGACTATGCACAGCTACTTGCAATTTAAGTAATATAGCTAGATCTTAGAGATTAGTTTACAAAGGATACTGTTGCCTATACTAACTAGATAAGAGCTGCTAAAAAGGAATACTAGAATAACACTAAGGAAATACGACATAAAGATATAAAGCTAGGAGACTTAGTTCTTCTCTAGAACTCTATTTAGGAAATTAATATGTCTTAAGACTATAAGCTAGTTACAAGATAGTTAGGCCTATACTATATTTATAAAGCTAGACCTAATAGAGGAACCTATTATCTTAAAGACCTTGACGGTACACGCTTCCCCTACACAACACCTAGATAGCGATTAAAGCTGTTTAGATAAAGACTTGTATAGGATATTATTAAGAAAGATTAAAGAAACATAAAGCTATAGAATTCTAATTATTAGGAGCGAACTAGCCCTATAGTAGACATTCCTATCTCGCTAGACTTGCCTAAGCTACATATAGAACTACAACTACATTTACCTCCTGTAATAAGTAATAAGCTTTATCCTTAAGTTGTTATTACTAAACGTCTTATAGAAGAAGAGCGTTAAGTATATAGATAAGACTTTAAAAGCTTAGACTCTAACTTAGATACTTCTATATTAGACAACTAATAGGCTATAGGACAGCCTATAGTTTTAGGAAGAGGAGGGGATACTATGCTAGTAGTACCTACTATTACCTTTAGCCACTCGTTTACTAATTTCCTATGTAAAATTTAGGTACAAGCTACCTATCCTACTAATTCTAGGTGCTTACTACTACACTAATACTATACTTAATTTCACGCACTCTTAAGGCAACAGCTAATTACAACAACTATTTTAATTATAAAACCTACTTATTTTAGCGCGATTTAGACCCTGTTTACCTCTACCTACTAGCCGGCAGGATACCGCCACTACGCATAAACTAGAACTACAACCCTGCTAACTATCTAACTCCCTTACTACACAAACTTTACTTCCTTTTATTAAAGTAGTTACCTTTTAAGATAATAATAATAATAATACCCCTTTTTACAAACTAGCAGTAGCTAAAGATAATATTTAACTTACATTAGCTAACCTGCTTAAACAATGCTTTTAGCGCTATTAGATAAGGCTTAGGGCAAGCAGCTACAGCTGCAACTGCCGTAAACACTAGGACTATTAAGAGTTTTTAACAACCTTAAAGTTATTACTAAGAAGGAAGACTATGTTGTAGACTAAATCCCTAAGGTTGTATAGTATTAAGATAAGGTACTAGAGCTTACAAAGCTTAGTAATAATATTAGGGTTATTAATATCTAGACTCTAGTAGACAAGATCCTTTTAAACACTCTAAGACAACAACGTATTATTATAAATTGTTAGTTTAACAACGCCTCTTACTAATTTAACTTAATCCTTAAGGTTGTTCTAGGAGTAGGTAACCTTTGTGCTCAGCTCTCTAGACTTATAGACGAATATAGTGGTGTTAAAGGTTTCTAGGAACACTATCCTATTATTAGTGCAGTATCCTTAACGTAAAATAAGAGGGCTAAAGAACTAGGTAAAGCTATTGCAACTATAAAGAAGCTAGCTCTAGGATTTATCTAAGAATGCGTTAGCATCTACATGCCTTATACACTACTTAGTTACTAAGAATTAACTAATATAGCCTTTTTGTTAAGGCGTATAAATCTTAAAAATGCTACTTAGTTCTTTAATGCTGTAGCAGCTTACTGCATTAACTCTAAGAACTAAGGTAAGAAATAATATATATTAATAGCTAACTAAGCAATAGTAAAACTACTATATAAGGACATCTGTGCTTTTATTAATTAGAATAACCTTTATAACTAAGCACCTTACCTAGACATTAATAAGCAAGAGGTAAAGAAGCTTTATAATATCTGCGCTAAGCCGCGAGTCTAGAAAGAAGATATTAAGTTTAACCTATAGAAGCTACAGCCTAATACTAAAGCAAAGGATAAGTAAGGTAAGCCTAATCCTCTCTATACGTTCTAGCAAAAGGTTTTTTAACTTATAGCTAAAGCTAAGGACCCTAAAACTAGCCTAGTCTACTCTATACAAAATGTTTTAAATAATAAGTAAAGACGCATCTAATATATAGTGTAGTTATCTCTATAACTATAGAGCTAGGAAGGACTCTAAATAAGGCTTAAGCTATTAATTACTATAGAGATCTTATAATATCTAATACTTGCTCTCTAGGGACTTATAGTCTGTTAGTTATAACTAAGAATCTAAGGCAATCTACAGGAGTATTAGCTAGTTAAGGACTTAACTAATACTTAGCAATTAAGTTGTATAAGTTTTAGAACAGAATAACTGTAGTATAACAAAGGCATAACGCTACTAATATCTAGGCAGGATAAGTTAGAACTAAGGCTAGTAGCTAACAAGTCCCTATACTACTGCTTTTACTAAGCTCTTATGCTCTAAAAGCAATACTAGCCTACTAACAGGCGGCTACCTAATTAAATACTAACCTTAATAACGCTTCCTATGTAGACGAGAAGCTAGATACCCTTAATTAGGAACAGGAGATCCTTTAGGCAGAGTATTATTATAAAAATCCTACTTTAGCTTTCTTTAAGTTGCTTAAGCAAGCTTACGCAAAGAAGCTAATTACTAATCTAGACTATATTAAGGTTATTAAGGAATAGTACTGTAAGGTTAATATTAGACAACAGCCTAGCTCTAATAACCTATTATACAAGTAAGTATACTTTATTTATAAGCGCACTACTGCAAGCGTTATAAGTCTGTTTAAGAGGGCTATGCTGTCTAATATACTTAACAAATGTCTACTCTTACTATACGTAGGACAGAGCTGCTAGCAGGAATTCTAATTAGACCCTGTTATTTTAAAACTTTTTACTAGCAAATATTGTCTAGCTAAGCAGGATAAAGACCTGCTAAGCTACTACTATTAGCCTTCTAAACTTAATCTCTATCCCCTCCTTACTTAGGACAAGGTTATTAATACTATAAAGTTTTAACTATAAGCTAAGAAGTTCTAACGCACTAGAAGTATTGTTACTAACACCTATACCTAGCTGTTTAAAGACAGTTAGGTAAAGAATATTATTATTAAAACTTTTAAGATATACTGCTTCTATCTGCAACGCATAGACAGGAAGCTAAACCTTAGATAGCTACGTAATATGTATTACTTACTTATCTAATAAGCTATACGCACAAATTTAGGATACTAGTTATAATATGCTATGCTCTACAAGGAACACACTTTAATTTCCTACTCTTACTACGCTAAATACGCTAAGAAGAGTAATTAAACTTACTTTAAGCACATTAACTTTAACCTTAAGCAAGTAATAACTAAAGGCCTTAGTATAGATATAATCTAAGGTAGCGTATTATTTAATAATAAGAATAAGAACAACTGCATAAAGATACTTTTAGGCTTTTATAACTATGTGCTAGAGTACTTAAGGTGGCGTAAAGACGCAGGTGTTAAATTATTAAATAGTCTTATTAAAGGATAGAAAGACAAGATAGACTAGCTAGAGAACGTACAGAAACTAGCTCCTAACGCTTACTAGATAAAACAAATCTATAAGAAAAGATAAGTTTAAATTTTGTTGCCTTTACTACTTTATAGATCTACTAGCCTTACTACTTATAAACGCCGCACTATCCTCCTTTAGTTTATTATAGTCTGTAATAGAGTAATAGAGGTGCCTACTATAGAAACCTATAAGGAAATTTATAAGGCTTATTGCAACCTTACTACTACTTCTTATACTTTTTTAAGCTATCCTAACAAGTTTAGAGGAATTAATTAGCTATTCCCTGCTAATGTTTATATTGAGTATAGGTTATAGATCTAAAAGGCCCTTATTAGATAGGCTAAGTGGGACAATCCTATTATCTATAAGGAGCTAAACAACATGTTATAGAATGCTAACAAGGAATAGATTAACAACTATATTAAGAAACACTGCAACTATATGCTGCAACAAATTATTAACTTATAGCCTATAATATAAGAATTAGAGAAGGACGCTTTTTATGCTAATTTAGTTTAAGGATTTCTAGACTATTTATATTTTACTAACTTTAGATAGAACCCTCTCTATACAATAAAAGACTAAGATAGATAGGATACTAATTTCTCTTAAGCTAATTTGCTACAACGTCTCTAGGAGGAACTTAGCCTAGAAGCTAATAAGCGCTAAGTTTTCTAGGAGAGCAAAGATCCTGCAATGCTCTCTTTTACGCAACGCCTGCCTAGCGTTTATTTTTAATTAGGTACTGTTATCTTAGATAACGTCTTAGTGCTAAGTACTCTAACTAGGCAGCCTTGTTATAGTTGCCTTTAATTAATATTAGAATCTTAAGCGCCCGCTACTCCTGTCCCTGCTCCTACCACTGCACCTGCACCTAGGCCACGTGCTTTAACTACTACTTAAGAACTTTGCTAAAGTAAATGTTTAAAGAAGTAAGAAAAGGTGTCTAGGCTAGATATAGGGTAATTAAGTTCTATTTCTTTTGTTTTATTTCCTTTGTTTTACTGTTTTTCCTTCTGCTGAGTAGGTCGCTTAATAGGGCCAAGCTCGCAGGAAGGGGAGGTATGTGCCGGTGCACTGGGTGATACCTAGCTGCTTACTAGGTCAGTGCTCAACCACCTAATCTAAAGGTATATAGCTCGTTTCGAGGATCAAAACGAGCGGGACTTATTAATAAATCCTATACCTCACAACTGAACTCCTGTACTTCTCTTCTAGATACAACCCATAATAAGATCTTTATCTTACCACCCTCGTTCTCGCATGACCTGACCACTAGCGATCTTATGCCCTCGTAGTAGTATGTCTTCATACACTCCAACACCCGTACAATAGGGAAGGCCTAAGTGCCTGTCTTTACTGTCTCCACCTCCCTAGCTAGTACAAAGGAGCCTAGTACGAGTAGTTCCCTATTATTTACTAAGTGCAACGCGGCCCTACTATCTAATATAGTGCTCCCTAATAGTACATAAGCGTTAAAGTTGCTAGTGTAGTATATACTAGGATTCTTGTTTTCCTAAAGAAGCGCTAGGTTAATTAAGGATACAACTATACTACCTAAGAAGGCCTTTAACTTGCTTATTTTCTTCTAAGAGAGCTTATATCCTACTTTAATAAGTTTATCCTATAGTTCTTTATACTAGTTAGTATGTAGGCGTTCCTAAATCTTTTTAGATTTCTCTTTACTAATATTGTAGTTAACCTTTGAGTAGGCCTTAATTGCTACTAGGAGTGTATAGCATTTTATAGGATCTTAGTAATGCCTATTATTGTTGCTATCTTAATATAGGCACTTAAAGCTGCGTTTATAGCTTGTGCCTCTAGCGTTTTATCTTAGTAGATAAGGTTTTAAGCTTCTTAATATAGCATAAGCTTCTAAGGATTTAGCTAAGCTTAGTAAGCTAATTAAGCGCTAGTAAAGTATCTCTAAGAATACTTAACCTATTTAGTCTAGATTAGGATAATCCTTCCTTAGCGTCTAGTGCTGCTAGTAGAGTATCTTTATATTGCTAGCCTATTTAGGAGAGTATTTAGGTCCTATAATATTTAGAAAGTTAAATACAGTAAGCGCGCTGTCTACCTTAAGTATTTTTAGCTTTTTAGCTTTTAGATAGTTTATTTGCTACTTATTGTACTAAGCTTTGCCTTTTTAAGGCTTGTATTGTACTCCTAGCGTGTTACTATTTAGTTAACAGTATCTATTTATTTTTAAGGTATCAAAGGTGGTGGTTGTTATTGTAGTCAAAATGGGTTTTCTAAAAAAGTGAAAAGCAGCTGCCCTCTACTAATTAGTCGCAAAAGTTAAAAAAAGATTGTGTGTAGTTAACGAAATTTGAACAGTAAGTAGATAAGGTCTACGCGCTAAGCGCTTAGAGCAGAAAAGCTTAGACTACTAAGCGAAATTAGGGTTAAAAAATTTGCTAAAGGTACTAAAAAACGACACTAATTAAAACGTGTTTAACAGCAATTGCTAGCCTATAGCTAGCAACAAGATTGCAATAGAGGTAGAGGAGGTAGAGGTAGAGGAGGTAGAGGTAGAGGAGGGTAAGGACACGTACGTTACCGCAGCAGGAGCCTGTAATACTTTATAAAAGCTCCTTGCCTACTGCTTCTTACCTTTAGGATTTCCTACACTACACGTTACTGCATACAAACAATACAATGCTTAGACTATTTTTTTCTCTATTTAACACAAAGACTAATAGCTTATATTAAGTAAAGTTAGACCTTACTAGGTTACTATATAAGAAGCTATAGTAGTAGATTACGAAGCCTGCGTTCACCTTTATTAAGCAGCCTTCCTAGTTAGTTAAAGAGGAGCTGTTAGCAGTAGCTCCTATAGTAATTAGGTAGACGCAGAGGTTAAATTCTGTT
Organism: Alternaria sp. 'sect. Undifilum'; assembly: GCA_024321975.1. Lineage (NCBI taxonomy): Eukaryota > Fungi > Ascomycota > Dothideomycetes > Pleosporales > Pleosporaceae > Alternaria > Alternaria sp. 'sect. Undifilum'. The sequence continues at coordinate 6,036,636 of JAJJZI010000006.1, forward strand.
ATTTATTAACCCTTTATTAATGCGTCTCGTATTATAGATGTTAAGGTTATAATAGAGGTCGTAAAAGGCTTGTGTAGCGGCAAGTCTATTAAATATATTGCGCATGTTAATAGTCTAAGTGTAGTAATAGTGTGTTATCTTATAAATCTCCTCCTGCGCGAATGCAACCTTAGTAGAGAGACCTTGAAGTAGCTCTATAAGGAGCAAGAGCGTGTTAAAACAGCTATTAAGCAGCTAGGACAAACTGACGAGCAGGAGGATTTTGTAAGTTGCCTCTAGGGATAGGAGAGCTGTGCTTAGATAGTAATGCTGTTGTCGTATGTTCACATCTAAGTATAGGCGCAAGTTGCAGTTAGCAGTAAATAATTATTAGTAAATAGTTATTAGTTAAGAGGGTTAGTTAGAGAGATATCGCGCATCTTCGTTTCCGTCTGAACATGCGACACACTAATTGCGTGCCGGCAATGCCAAACAAGGGGGCATAAGCCCTGATACCTGTTGTTAGCAATAAATCTTTTTTTTTACCAAAAAGGTGTCTACAAAATGTGTGGTCACATCAAAAGGTTGTCTCAAAAGGCCGAAGCCTAACAGTATCTATTAGCACTAGTTTAAGCTGCAATTACTTAATAAGCCTATTAAGAGTCTAGCTTAGTTTATCTATAAGTCTTATTATAATTAGAGCTAGTAACTACTTGTTAATAGTTGCGTAGACTAAATTTTAAATATGCTACAGTACACGCGCGTTTACAGCCTATTCTATATACCTTACGTAATATTTATTAAACTTTCTATTATAGGTTTTAAGCTTTTCTTTAGAGGAGTCCTCTATAGGCACTAAAGGCCTTAAAGGCGGCCCTGTTAATATATTAACAGTTATAATAGCCTCTAGGTTAATATATTCTTAGACTTCTTTAGATTTAGCGTTAAGCTTTAGCTAGGTGTACTAGTAAGTCTAGCTTGCGTAGCCTAAAAGGCGCGCTAAGTTAGTAATTTATAGAGAGTTGCTTGCTATTATAGTGCGTATAATTAGTTAGTAGGTTAAGAGGTGTGTTTAAATAAATTAGAAGGTCTAAACTACTACTAGCGTACTCTAGGTTGCGTAGAGAGAATCTAAACTGCAATTTAAAGTGCTAGGCTTATAACTGTAGAGAATAAGGAGCTAGAAACAGTAGTTTAGGAGAACTAGATAGTTAATTCTATCTTTCTATCTGCGTCTAAGACGCTCTATAAATACAAAGGAAATACTATAGTCTATAACTACAGTTGTAGAGCTTAGAGAGATGCCTCTAAGCACAGCAAGTGTCTTGTAGAGCTTAGATGCAAGTATCTAAGCTTGGCGTGAAATCTCTAAGCCTCGGCGTAAAGGCTCTGAGCCTCGGCGCTTGGCGCTGCGCGTGCCGCGTAGGCCTTGACGCTTGGGCCTAGAGCCTCGTGGCTGAGGCGCGTGGCTGGTATATACGACACCTAATAACTTATTACTAATTTAACAGTCTATGCCTAAAGACTCTAAGGCGCTAGCTTGTTGTAATAGAACACCTGCTTAAGTAAGCAGGATAGCAGAGCCTAAATTATTTTAAAATTTAAGATTATAGGCCTTAAACAGCAGACAGGGTAAGCAATTATAAGCTAAACTTTTACTTATAAGACGTAGTGCGCAGATTAAAGGCAAAAGTCTAAATTAGCTTATAAATTATTATCTTCTACTGCGTAAGCTAGGTGGCGGGCGTAAGCGTAAAGACGCAACGTAAGATCCTAACAATTAACTAGAAAGTAGAAATATAGGTAATTTAAATGCATTAATTACAAATAATAAGAATTTATTATAGAGTAATTTTTGTAATACTTACCTGCTAGGTTTGCAAGCAATCTAGGAAGACTAAGCAAGCTATAAGACTTTTAATTACATAGTTATAACAGCTTTACTTACTAAGCATAAGCTAAATGCTCAATAGTATCACAACAATTTACTTAAACTGCTAAAATTATAAAAGTAATTGCTTTAGTATCTTATAAGGGCCTTGTTTAAGGATGCCTGCAGGAAAGAAATTAATTAGTTAAGTAAAAATAAGACTTAAACTAAAAAATTAAAAAGAGAAGCAAATAATTGCCTAATACTTATAAAGTAAGTTTCGACCTACAAGTTTAATTAGAACAGCTTCTTTTTTAAGTATAAGGCGCAGATTGTTGTAAAAAGTAATTTTTTAAAAAAAGACTTAATTAACTTAACATACGTTGCTACATTAGCAGCTAAGTTATTCTAAGCAGCAATAGCTATTGCTGCTAAAAATAATTTAGAGATTAAACAATATAATGTTGCAGAAGTATTCTTTAATGTGTTAATTACAGCAGACAACTTAGTAATTTATAAGATACTACAAAGCTTTAAGAAGCCTAGAAAGTGTGTACAGCTTAACTGCGCACTTTATAGATTATAAAACTTACTACTGTTATAGTATAAGGACTTCTTAGGATTACTAAGAGAGATTAGACTAATTGCTTTATTAGAGGAGCTCTGCCTATTCTTTAATTAAGATAGGAAGATCTTAGTTTTATTTTATATAGATTATTTCTTACTGCTCTTTACAAAAGATTATAAGCAGAGGGCAATAGATTTCTAGTTAAAGATTATAGACAAGTACAAGGTATAAGAACAAAGATTAGTTAAATAGTTCTTTAGTATTAGAGTAATTAGAAATTGCATGAAGCAAATAATCATGCTTGTGTATAATACGTACATTAATAAAATTGCAAAGAAGTTTAAGCTAGAGAATAGCAGTTTTCTTAAGACTTTATTGCTGTTAAAGGAGCTAATTAAGAATACTAGCAAAGCAGCTAAGCAAGAAATTAAGGCTTACTAAGAAAGAGTTAGATTAGTGCTGTACACAGCTATTATGCTGTAACTAGATGTTACTTACTTAATTTTAATGCTCTTATACTTCCTTACAAACTCTAGTAATTAGTATATAAAAGCTATTAAATAGGTAATTATGTACCTTTATTAGACAAGATAGGACGCAATCTAGTACAGAAACTATAATAGCCTAGACCTAACAATTACAGCCAACGCTTTCTTTTCAAAAAATTAAAAAACTTGTTAATTATTCTATAAATACATAGCTATCCTATATAGTAGTCTATATTTTAAGAGGCAGCTTAGCAGACTACAGTTACTACATTAACTACTAAGGCTAAGCTACTCGCCCTTAAGTACACTACTAAAGAGGCTATAGCTCTTAAGTGCTTCTTTTATAAGCTGTTTTTTTGGTTTAAGAGACGTCTAGACAGTCTAGTGTAATAACTAACAAACAATTAGGCTTGTAGTTAGGAAGAATAAGTAGATTAGCACTTTATTAAGGCATGTAGATATACAAAACATGTAGCTGCAGTAAGAATATGCTAAAGAATTATTTTAAGTTAAGTACCTAGAAACAGCAATTATGCTAGCTAATACACTAACTAAGTTGCTTACATAACAATAGTTTAAGAAGTCTAAGCAGTTGCTTAACCTTTAGCAAGTTAAGCACTTAATTAAGAGCAATAATGATTAATAAGTAAAAGAATTTGTATTAAGCAGCAACATCTATATACTAGGCTAAGTCTCCTCTTAGTAGCTTAGAATAAGCGGGAGAACGTGAGCTAGACGAGCAGGAAAACTAAAAAAACAAAACTAAAATTACTATTAAGTATTAGAATTTTTATACTTGCTTAACTCTATTATTAGATTATGCTTAGCTTTTTTAGCTTTAGCGAGCTTAAGAGTATCTTAAGCTAACCTAGCCTAAGCCGCAAGAGTCTAGAGGTAAGCAGTATAGCAACGCGAATCTAATCTATCACTTTTATACATTAAGTTGTGAGATGATTGTTAGCACACCCTAGTATAATAATTACGCCTATATAAATAAGTTCTATAGCAGTTAGGACAGTGCATACAAGGGCGATTGTATAGACTAGGCGGGGGCAGTATTTTTCAAGCATGCTGTTCTTAGATATTTAATTAACGCAGAGGCTGTTGTTATTAAAGCTGCTGCTGCTGTTGCTGCTGTTGCTGTATCTGCTGTTGATTATAAGCTGGCTGTTAAGCAGGCTGCCACGCAGATTAACTAGGAATATAAGCAGCATAATGCTGCGTATTATAAAGCTCTTGTTTAAAAAGACGACCTTAATTCTAACTTATAGCCTGCTGAGTAGGCTGTGTTCAGCGCAAATAATCCTTAGCATTATACTTTAGATTAAAAACGATTATAGAAGCGGGAGCAGGAGTAGGCAGTAGGAGTTAAGCGCGATAATTATAGACGGGAGGCTTCTGCGCAGAAGTCTTTCTAGTAGACGTAACACCGCTATTAATCTTTTTGCAGCAAGTAATAATATTTTTAAGTAGTTAAGCTTTTAAAGCTTAGTACGGCTTATTGTTATTCTATTTCTAAAATCAAGTTAGCAGCTTAAGCAAGCTTAAAGAATTAGAAACTTACCTCTTTATTCTTGTACATAGCTATAAATTAATTAGCAAGATTAATATTAACTGTGTAGCAGGTGTACGACGAGCAACTGCTACAGCGTAAGCTGCTCTAACTGCTAGTCTAAACGCAATTAAAGCAATGTTTAGTGTACAAACTATCTAGCATCATCTTTATGCAGCACTTATAAAGTAGAACGCAAGGGTATAATAGATTTGCAGTAAACTTTAAAGAGCTGTTAGGCGCCTTTTTTTAAGTTAAAGGAGGCGCGTTGTGCTTTGTAGACAGCTTAATAAGAGTATGTAGGCTATTGCTGTTACTATGTTGCTGTTTATGCGTTGCTGCTTAAGTAGTAAGCTGCTAAGACTTTTACATTAGCTTCTAAAGAGTCTTGCCCATGCGCTAGCTTAATTACTTAGTTAAACTTTTATGTAGATCAAATTTAATTAAAGACTTAACAGCAGACATAATTTAGCAGGTAAGACAATTAGCGTTTAAGCAGAGCTAATAGATGTCTTGCAGTAAGCGTATAGATTAGGGGGCAGTAGTAACTAACTCTTATTATTTTAAAGATTAGCTGCTTATTAAATCTTATTGTTAAATAAGCTTTAGCACGCGCAATGCTTATACTTAGCACTGTTCTTATATTGCTAACAAGTGCTATTTAAGTAATTCTTACGCTTATAACAGTAGCTTACTAATTAACACTTACGCTTGTTGTTGCTAGGGCCGGAGTACACTAAAAAGATTAGCAGCTAATTAGTAAAAAAAATAAGGTAACGCTGCTTACTATGTTAGTAATAGTGGTCAAGACAGTTCTAAGAAGCCTAGTAATTAATATTAGAGTAAGGTTAAGGACGAAAGGTTTTAGAGAGGCAGTAGACGCAATTAATATTGTTGTAGAGGCTGCGCACTAACTAATTCCGCGATATTTAGGGTCTATCTAATGTTTTTAATATCAGGGCAGCTAGATTAATTAAAACATTAACAAGCAGCATTACTACAACAATAGAGGATTAGGCAGAGGAGCTATAATTACAGAGGGACCTCTTAATTAACGACCTTAATTTAACAATTGCCTAGTTGCTTACAGCTTAGATCGATAGTATTTTACTGACCTGGGGGGTGTGTTGGAGTATTAACGTGCGCAACATGCAGATCACCCTGTTGATTAGGTGATCCTGGTAAGCTGAACACGTGACGATCACGCTAGCGCCTATATATACGGGCTAGATCGTCTTATTCCTCTTTAGTAGTTATTGGTCACTTTGTTGTGGCACTTAGTTGATTCATACACTTATTCCACTCCTCCTGATCAAGCAATTGCTTCTTTTCAGCTCCTACACTAGTCTATAACAGTAAACTAGAAAGTAATACCTTAGGGCTAGAGAAAGCAGTTAGCCTATGGAACAAATGCTAAAACGTTAATATTTACGCAGATAATTAGGCTGTGCTATTTTAATTAAAGAATACCTTAAACAACTCTAGCTAAGAGTAGCAAATTAGGTGTATTAGGGCAGCTACCTAACTTAAAGAAAAAGGCATTACTCCTACGCTACAATAGATTCTGGGACACCAAGATATACTAGGAAACAAACAAGCAGACTCCCTAGCAAAAGAGGCTACAGAAATAAACCTCTTAATAAACAGAACAAGCCTAGCAGTTGTTAGTTCTTAAATTAAACAACTAGCAAATGTTAACTAGTTAAGCCTTCTAGAGAATTACAGGAAGAGAGCTACTAGCAAGAACCTAAGCACCTACTCAGCAACTTTTAAATAGAGAATAAGAAAACAGATACTTATCCCTCCTACTAGGCGAGATATATTTAGCTCTTTTCTTTAATTAAAACTAGGTTATAGCTACCTAAAGAGCTATTTATTTAAGAGAGGAAAAGTAAAATCTAAGATTTGCCTATGCAATTTTAGAGCTACACAAGACACAGCTTGTATAATCCTTAGGTGCTAACTATACAAGGATAGTAGAGTTATACTTTAGAACTTCTGCACAGAGCTAATCTCTCTACAGTATCTTTTTTAAACAGAAGCAGGTATTAAGGCTACTATAGCCTTTATTCAAGAAACTAGGTTTAGTACACAGGCCTAGTATAAAGGAAACTCTGACAACTAGATGCAAACGCCTACCTTAGACGACTAAGCTATACACACCCTCTCCTCCTTCTTCTCTTCTCTTCCTTCTACCTCTACACAATAGGCTAAGAGCTTTACCTTTATTTAGATAAACCACTTTTTAATAATTATTAAATTAATTTTATTAATCTATACAACCAAACTAATGCAGAAGGAATAAAAACAATCCCTTAAGTTTTACTAAAAACTTAACTACTGCTAAGCTCAATTCTAGTTCTAGATTGCAACAAGCATCACCTACTTTAAGACCTCCTCAGCCTAACTACTAGCTAAGGAGCATAGCAGTTTCTAGACTGGTTTGAAAACTAGGATCTAGAACTACTAAATACACTAGGAGTTAGTACTTTCTTTAGGCCACATCTAGCTAGAGAAACAGTGCTAGACCTTTTACTAGTTATCCTAGACCTAGCTAGCAAAGCAATAGACTGGTAAATTACAACAGAAACAGGATCTAATTACTATAGAATCCTCTTCTCTATTTAGACCAGCAACAACCTAGCAAACAACCTTACTAACAAAATAAGATTTCATGTATTTAAGGCAAACTAGACTAAATTTAACAATAAGCTAGAAATAGCTATTAAAAACAACAACACGCTACAATAAATGAATAAACTAAGCAACTAAAAAAAAGCAGACATAAAACAACTACTACTTAAGAAGGACAACAAGCTAAAAAAGCAGCTTCAGAATATAGGGCAAGCAATTACCCTAGTAATCTAAACAGCAGCAAACAAAGCTATTCTACAAGTTAAGCTAGGACCTAAGCTAAAGGTGTGGTAGAACAAAAAGCTTACTAAGCTAAGAAGAGATACAACACACCACAGACGGCTTTATAAAGAATAAGTAGGTGCTACTAGTATACAAAACGCGCACACCTACAAAAGAGACTTTCTACTAGCACAAAATAAGTACTTAAACACTATTAAAAAGGCAAAAAAGAAACACTAGAACACATTCCTAGAACAAAAAGACCCTAAATCTATATACAAGGCAATGGCGTACACAAAGGACAACAAGGTGAAACAAATACTTCCTATACTAGAAGAAGATACCTTTAATAGAAAGTGCCAAGCATTCCGGAAAGCTCTATTTTCCCTACTACTAATAACAGAAGCACCTACCTTTACTAGCTACTAAGAAAGCAACTAGGAATGGCCTCCACTGTTAATAACTGAACTAGAACGAGCTTGCTTAAGTAAAGTTAATAGCAGTATACTAAGGCCTAACGTAATTACTTAAAACATTATTATTGCTGCCTACAAAGCAAAGCCTTAAATTAAATTTAAGGCCTTTTTACATCTATCTAATAATAAATACTACCTAACCTGCTGGAAACAAGCGGCTGGAGCTATACTTAAGAAACTCTTAAAACCTGTAGGGGTGCGTTGGATTAACTAAAGATGCTGGGAAAACAGTAAAGAATTAAATAAAGAACTACGAAGGCTATCTAGCATGTCTATCTACTCCTCTGTAAGGTCTGTGCTTAGTACTACAAAAGAGACAAAAGTGGCTACGTAGCAGTTGCTAACGTAGCTTAAAAAAATAACGCAGAGCTTAAGAGAAAAGTTAAACAGGCTAGAAAGACAGAAGGGCTGAGCAGGCTAAGCAAGCTAAGAAAGGCTAAGTGGAAAGGCTGATACGCCGAGCCTATAGATGCTAGGTGCGCACGGACATCCGGGACTTTTTTTTTATTGTGGTTTAACGTCCTTTCTCAGCCCGAAGGGCTATATAAGACGTGTAGGTTTGGGACCTACAAGTATCTACGTAGTTTTTATCTAAGATTTATTTAATTACAAGGAGGAGTCTATCAAAATAAAGGTGAGGCTTGTAGCCTAGTGTATAGGTAGTAAGAGGGCTTGCGGAGACGATAGGAAAAATAGAAAGGAAAAAGCACCTAGTGTAAGCTAGGGCCTAGCTCTTGCTAAGATAAAATCGCAGTTAGGGTTGTTTGCTGCGTGAGGTTAGTTGCAGTTTACACACTTATATATAGTATAGATACAAGACTTTCTTTTAGTATAGCAAGTCTTACACTTGTGTTAGCTTGTGTAGTAAGGCTTACTATAGAGCTAGCAGGCTATTTTTAAGCACCTTGCCTTGTTATAACTAAAGCCTTAGCACCTTTCGCATTGTTGTTCTAGAGTTATTTTTCTTATACTCTAAGCTTTTCTGCTTAAAGGCTTTCTCCTAAAATATAGAGCTTTCCTCTAATAGCCTTTTAGGCTTCTTCCTCTATTGCAAAGGCTACGTATGCTAAACTAAAATTTTAGTTTTCTCTTTTATTCTTAGACGTAAGCTAAAAAAGATTACTAATAACTTTTAAGCCTTAGTTAAAAGTTTTAATTTCTTCTTTTACTACCTCTAAGCTGTAGTTTGTAGGAAGCTTATAGATAATTTAGCTTCTATATCTTTTAGCATGTTTGAAATATAGACCTTGTAGGGAGTTCTAGCATTCTATAGTGTAAAGGCGTAGTGTTGTATTTCCTCTATATTTTCTAAGAGGGCTGAGGTAATAGATTCTTGAATTCAATTAAGTTGCTCTCCTCTGTTGTTGTTGATAGCAGCTTTTAGAGGGTGATTTAGATCTAGTAAAGTAGATCTAAAGGCGTATCTTCTTATAGTGTTGTCTAGCCTAACTCTAGGTAGAAATAGAGCAGCTTCTACTTTACTAGGCATTGCAGGGGAGGATCTAAAAGTTCCTAAGATCTTTCTATAAGCCTAATTTTATAGTTTTTGCCTGCTATTAAGGACGTGTTGTTAGCCTTTCTAAAATAGCTAACATCTGTAGTTAGCTACACTAGTAATGCACGCTAAGTATAATTGCCTTATTATCCTTAGTAAGAGGCCTTTATTAATATGAGCTAGCCTACTTAGGCGGAAAAAGGCTTAGTTTGCTTGTTGTATCCTTATATAGCAGTGTTCTCTAAATTTAAGAGTATTGTCAAAGAAGATGCCTAGCTATCTAACTAGTCCTTTTAGCTAGAAGATCTCTTAAGTAGGTAGCGTAAGAAATCTGTTTGTATCTTTCTTAGATCTTGTCTAATTTGCGAATTCTATTTTTCAGCTATTAAACTTAATAGCTAACTCCTTTGCTTGTAAAAAGAGGTCTGCTAACTCCTTTTTAAGTAGTTCAATGTTTTTCCTAATAGATGTTGTTAATATTGAGATCTAAAAGTTGTCTATATAGAATAAAGAGTATATGTTGCTGTTTAATGTAATTAACTAGAATAGCGGTTTCGTGTAAGTTAGAAATAGGATAGGCGAGGCTAGGCTTCTTTAAGGTATACTAGTATTAACCTTCTATAGTTCTTTTATTTGCCTATTAAAAGATAGCTCTAAGAGCCTCTCTGTAAGGAAGGAGTTTGTCTATAATAAGAGGCAGGTAAGTGGTGTACGGGTGTAAGAGTGTATGAAGACATACTACTACGAGGGCAAGAGATCACTAGTGGTCAGATCATGCGAGAACGAGGGTGGTAAGATAATTATCCTACTATAGGTTGTCTATTAAAGAGAGATACAAGAGTTAAGATGTAGAGTAGAGGAGGATGCCCTCGCTTGTTTTAATCCCCAAAACGAGCTATATACCTTTAGATTAGGTGGTTAAGCACTGAACTGGTAAGCAGCTAGGTATCACCCAGTGCACCGGCACATACCTCCCCTTCCTGCGAGCTTGGCCCTATTAAGCGACCTACTCAGCAGAAGGAAAAACAGTAAAACAAAGGAAATAAAACAAAAGAAATATAACTTAACTACCCTATATCTATCCTAGACACCTTCCTTTACTTTTTTAATTGCTTACTTTGGCGAGGTTCTTGAGTAGTAGTTAAAGCACGTGGCCTAGGCGCAGGTGTAGTAGTAGGAGCAGGAACAAGAGTAGCGGGCGCTTAAGATTCTAATATTTATTAAAGGCAACTATGAGAAGGCTGCCTAGTTAGAGTACTTAGCACTAAGACGTTATCTAAGATAACAGTACCTAATTAAGAACAAACGCTAGGCAGGCGTTGTATAGAGGAGAGCATTACAGAATTTTTGCTCTCTTAAAAGACTTAGCGCTTATTAGCTTCTAGGCTAAGTTCCTCTTAGAGACGTTGTAGAGAATTAGCTTAAAAGAAATTAGTATCCTACTTATCTTAGTCTTTTGTTGTATAAGGAGGGTTCTATCTAAGGTTAGTAAAGTACAAATAGTCTAGGAAACCTTAAACTAAATTAGCATAAAAAGCGTTCTTCTCTAACTCTTGCACTATAGGCTATAGGTTAATAATTTGTTATAGTATATAGTTGCAGTGTTCTTTAATATAGTTATTAATCTACTCCTTATTAGCGTTCTATAGCATGTTGTTTAGCTCCTTACAGACAAGAGGATTGTCCTACTTAGCTTGTTTAATAAGGGCCTTCTAGATCTAAGACTTATACTTAATATAAACATTAGTAAAGAATAGCTAATTAATTTTTCTAAACTTATTAGGGTAGCCTAAAGGAGTATAAAAAGTAGTAGTAAGGTTGTAATAAGCTTGGCAAATTTCCTTATAAGTTCCTATAGTAGGTACCTCTATTACTCTATTATAGACTATAACAAACTAAGGGAGGATAGTGCGGCAGTTGTAAGTAGTTAAGCTAGTAGATCTATAAAGTAGTAAAGGCAATAAAATTTAACTTATCCTTCCTTACAAATTTGCTTTATCTAGTAAGTATTAGGAGCTAGTTTCTGTGCGTCTTTTAGCTAGTCTGTCTTGTCTTTCTATCCTTTAATAAGACTATTTAATAATTTAACACTTATATCTTTGCGCTACCTTAGGTACTCTAGCACATAGTTATAAAAGCCTAAGAGTATCTCTATGTAGTTGTTCTTATTCTTATTATTAAATAATACGCTGCCTTAGATTATAGCTGCACTAAGGCCTTTAGTTATTGCTTACTTAAGGTTAAAGTTAATGTGCTTAAAGTAAGTTTAATTACCCTTCTTAGCGTATTTAGCGTAGTAAAGGTAGGAAATTAAAGTGTATTCTTTACAGAGCATAGCATATTATAACTAGTATCCTAGATTAGTGTATACAGCTTGTTAGATAAGTAAGTAGTATATATTATATAGTTATCTAAGGTTTAGCTTCCTATCTATACGTTATAGATAGAAGCAGTACATCTTAAAAGTTTTAATAATAATATTCTTAACTTAACTGTCCTTAAATAGCTAAGTGTAGGCGTTAGTAACAATACTTCTAGTGCGTTAGAACTCTTTAGCTTGTGGTTAAAACTCTATAGTATTAATTACCTCGTCCTAAGTAGGGAGAAGATAGAGATTAAGTTTAGAAGGCTAATAGCAGTAGCTTAGTAGGTCTTTATCTTACTTAGCTAAACAATACTTGCTAGTAAAAAGTTTTAAAATAACAGGGTCTAATTAGAATTTTTACTAGCAGCTCTATTCTATGTATAGTAAGAGCAGACATTTGTTAAGTATATTAGACGGCATAGCCCTCTTAAACAAACTTATAACGCTCGCGGCAGTGCACTTATAGATAAAGTATACTTACTTATATTTATTTTTAGGGTATCAAAGGTGGTTGTTGTTGTTGTAGTCAAAATGGGTTTTCCAAAAAAGTGAAAAGCAGCTGCCCTCTACTAATCAGTCGCAAAAGTCAAAAAAAGATTGTGTGTAGTCAACGAAATTCGAACGGTGAGTGGATGAGGTCCACGCGCTAAGCGCTCGGAGCAGAAAAGCTCAGACCACCGAGCGAAATCAGGGTCAAAAAATTTGCTGAAGGTACCAAAAAACGACACCAATTGAAACGTGTTCAACGGCGATTGCCAGCCTATGGCTGGCAACAAGATTGCGATGGAGGTGGAGGAGGTGGAGGTGGAGGAGGGTAAGGACACGTACGTTACCGCAGCGGGAGCCTGCAATACTTCAATACTTACTTATATAATAAGTTATTAGAGCTAGGCTGTTATCTAATGTTAACCTTATAGTACTATTCCTTAATAACCTTAACGCAGTCTAGATTAGTAATTAGCTTCTTTATATAGGCTCGCTTAAGCAACTTAAGAAAAGCTAAAGTAAGATTCTTGCAATAATACCCTGCCTAAAGGATCTCCTATTCCTAATTAAGGGTATCTAGCTCCTTGTCTACATAGGAAGCGTTATTAAGGTTAGAGTCTAATTAAGTAGCTACTTATTAGTAGGCTAGTGTTGCTTTTAGAGCACGAGAGCTTAGTAAAGGCAGTAGTATAGGAACTTGTTAGCTACTAGCCTTAGTTCTAACTTATCCTGCCTAGATGTTAGCAGCGTTACGCCTTTATTATACTATAGTTATTCTATTCTAAAACTTATGCAACTTAATTGCTAAGTATTAGTTAAGTCCTTAACTAGCTAACATTTCTGTAGATTACCTTAGATTCTTAGTTATAACTAATAGACTATAAGTCCCTAGAGAGCAAGTCTTAGATGTTATAAGATCTTTATAGCAATTAATAGCTTAAGCCTTATTTAAGGTCCTTCCTAGCTCTACAGTTATAGAGATAACTATACTATATATAAGATGTGTCTTTATACTAAGCGGCCTATACTTATTGTTTAAAACGTTTTATGTAGAGTAGACCAGGCTAGTTTTAGGGTCCTTAGCTTTAGCTATAAGTTAAAAAACCTTTTACTATACTATATATAAGATGTGTCTTTATACTAAGCGGCCTATACTTATTGTTTAAAACGTTTTATGTAGAGTAGACCAGGCTAGTTTTAGGGTCCTTAGCTTTAGCTATAAGTTAAAAAACCTTTTACTAGAATATATAAAGAGAATTAGGCTTACTTTACTTATCCTTTGCCCTAGTATTAGGCTGTAGCTTCTGTAAGTTAAACTTAATATCTTCTTTCTAGACTCGCGGCTTAGCGCAGATATTATAAAGCTTCTTTACCTCTTGCTTATTAATGTCTAGGTAAGGTGCTTAGTTGTAAAAGTTATTCTAATTAATAAAAGTATAGATATCCTTATATAGCAGTTTTACTGTTGCCTAGTTAGCTGTTAATATATATTATTTCTTACCTTAGTTCTTAGAGTTAATGCAGTAAGCTACTGTAGCATTAAGAAACTAAGCAGTATTCTTAAGATCTATATACTTTAACACAAAGGCTATGTTAGTCAATCCTTAGTAACTAAGTAGTGTATAAGGCATGTAGATGCTAACACATTCTTAGACAAATCCTAGAGCTAGCTTCTTTATAGTTGCAATAGCTCTACTTAGTTCTTTAGCCCTCTTATTTTGCGTTAAGAAGGCTGCGCTAATAATAGAATAGTATTCCTAGAAACCTTTAACACTACTATATTTGTCTATAAGTCTAGGGAGCTAAGTATAAAGGTTACCTACTCCTAGGACAACCTTAAAGATTAGGTTAAATTAGTAAAAGGTGTTGTTAAACTAATAATCTATAATAATACATTGTTGTATTAAAGCATTTAAAAGGATCTTGTCTACTAGAGTCTAGATATTAATAACCCTAATATTGTTGCTAAGCTTTATAAGCTCTAGTACTTTATCTTAATGCTGTACAACCTTAGGGATTTAGTCTGTAACATAGTCTTTCTTCTTAGTAATAACTTTAAAGTTGTTAAAAACCCTTAATAGCTCTAGTGTTTGCAGTAGTTACAGCTATAGCTGCTTGCTCTAGGCCTTGTCTAACAGCGCTAGAAGCATTGTTTAAGCAGGTTAGCTAATATAAGTTAAATATTATCTTTAGCTGCTGCTAGTTTATAAGAGGGAGTATTATTGTTATTGTTATCTTAGAAGGTAGCTACCTTAATAAAAGGTAGTAAAGTTTGTGTAGCAGGAGAGTTAGATAGTTAGTAAGGTTGTAGTTCTAGTTCATGCGTAGTAGCGGTATCCTACTAGCTAGCAGGTGGAGGTAAACAGCGTCTAAATTACGCTAAAATAAGCAAGATTCGCAATTAAAATAGTTATTGTAATTAGCTGTTGCCTTAAGAGTGCGTAAAATTAAGTATAGTATTAGTGTAGCGGTAAGCATCTAGAATTAGTAGGATAGGTGGCTTATAACTAAATTTTACATAGAAAATTAGTAAACAAGTAGCTAAAAGTAAAAGCAGGTACTACTAGCATAGTATCCCCTCCCCTTCCTAAAACTATAGGCCGTTCTATAGCCTATTAGTTGCCTAATATAGAAGTATCTAAGTTAGAGTCTAAGCTTTTAAAGTCTTATTTATATGCTTAATTCTCTTTTTTTGTAAGACGTTTAGTAATAAAGACTTAAGGGCAAAGCTTATTACCTATTATAGGAGGTAAAGGTAGTTGTAGTTCTTTACGTAGCTTAGGCAAGTCTAGCGAGATAGAAATGTCTACTGTAGGGCTAGTTTGTTCCTAATAATTAGGATTCTATAGCTTTATATATTTTTTATTTTTCTTAATAATATCTTATATAAGTCTTTATCTAAACACCTTTAATTGCTATCTAAGTGTTGTGTAGGGGAAGCGTGTACTATTAAGGTCTTTAAGATAATAGGTTCCTTTATTAGGTCTAGCTTTATAAATACAGTATAGGCCTAACTATCTTGTATCTAGCTTATAGTCTTAAGACATATTAATTTCCTAAATAGAGTTCTAGAGAAGAACTAAGTCTTCTAGCTTTATATCCTTATATTATATTTCCTTAGTGTTATCCTAGTATTCCTTTATAGCAGCTCTTATCTAGTTAGTACAAGCAATAGTATCCTTTGTAAACTAATCTCTAAAATCTAGCTACATTACTTAAATTGTAAGCAGCTATACACGGTTCTTTTCTTCCTTAAACAGAAGCGTTTGCTATATAGGCAGCGCGAGTTTAATAAGAAGCACTAGGTTCTGCCCTATAACTAACTAGTATAGCAAGTAACCTGTCTATTCCTATATTAAGATCCTGTCTGCAAGGAGAACTATTAGTAAGTTCTTAACTTAAAGTCCTAGTAGCTTTACAAGAGCATTTATAATAGGCTTGTATTCTCTTTTAATTTTTCTTATAGCTTAAGGGTTGTGTCCTAAAGACTAGACTTAGTTAATCCTATACATATTTAATAGATGTAATACCACCTTAGCAAAATTAGGCCCTCTATCAACTATAAGTTTGCGCGCTGTGCTCTATTAATATATAATGTTCTTATATACAAACTCTGTAATTGTCTTTAACTAGTTGTTTAACAGAGCTTTTACTTTAGGCTAGCTACTAAAGTAGTCTCTTGTAATAACTAAAAACTTCTTCCTAAAATAATAAGGCATGTATACTACATTAATTGTAACTATCTTCTAAATAGCAAAACTGTAGGTGTTAGTAAGCATATTAACTTTCCTCTTAGAGGATTACAGTAAATAGTCTAGACAGGTTACTAGCTTTTGCCGTACGTGCTTATACATTCCTTTCTACTAGTATTGCTAAGCAAGTATAGAGTATACCGCGTTAACTTCTCTATATCTAATCTAAGTGTGTACGTTCTATACTGCAGCTGTTTTTAGGTTAGTATTATCTATAACCCTCTAAATTACAACGTTCCTAAATGTTTTCCTAAAGAGTATCTTGTCTTATATAAAGAAGTTTAGAGCTTACTTCTTCTATACTTATAGTTCTTATAGCTCTATATTCTTAAGAGCCTTGAAGTTAACTAAAAATTAGGCGTATTATTCTAACTCTGTTAAGAATTCCTAACAGAGTATGCTTGCCTATCCTATTAGTATTAGTGCATTTACATTTCTAATTATATAATTAATAAACTCCTCTAAATCCTCTTTAGGTTCTAGAAGTAGTTCCTAATTATTAGGTTTTAGATACCTTAATAGTATATCTGCAACTACATTCTTTTATTCTAGTATATACTTAATGTTAAAGTCCTACAAAAGAATTGTTAATATCTACTTATTTATAATAGATCTTAGATTGTTAGTAGATAAGTAGTTTAGTTAAGCAGTAAGAGTTACCGTATTAGTTTCTATAGTAAAGTAAATACTATAGAGGTAGGTACAAAACTTCTTAAGAGCCTATAGCATAGCCTTGCATTCTAACTTAGTAGAGTGCTATTACCTCTCTTGCGCTAACTATAGTGTGCTTTTAAACTGCACTAGGTATTACTTATTATCCTTCTTAAGTTATTTAATATATGTTCCTGCCCTGTCTTAACTTATATTAGTTATAAAGAATATCTTGTAATTCTTAGTATTAGTGTAGTTAAGGTTTGTAAGTGTAGGTACGTTGTATATAGCCTATTTTAGTTTGTATATTGCTGCGTTTTATACATCTCCCTATTTAAAAGAGACATTGTCTTATAAAAGTATAAATAGAGGTTTAGTAATCTTAGTAAAGTCCTTTACTTATATATAGTAGTAAACGCATATACTTACAAAGAATTATACCTTCCTTTTATTCTTGCATAGTAGCTAGTTTATAATCTTTTTAACTTTCTTCTAGTTAGGATAACGTCCTTACAGGCTAACTTTATAGCCTATAACTTTAAGCCTTTTTATAAAAAAATAACACTTCTTTTCTAACACAGTACCTCTAGCTTATTTAATATTAGCTAGCACCATGTCTAGTTGCAAGATATGCTTAAAAACATAACATTAAACTCTTAGCATTAATTTTTCTCTGCTATAATTAGTTTTTAGCCCTCTACATGTAATGTTGTTAATAAATGGCATAGTATTAGGCTAGTAGTCTCTTAGAATCTTTATTATTACATGCTAAAATGCTGCTATTAAGTTAGTAGCACCTATAACTATTGTATATAATTATATAAGCCTAACTAGTGTTTAAAACGCTGTTATGTCTCTACTTTCTAGATGTAGTGTAATTTAGTTATATCTTAAGAATAAGTCTATAAGCAAGATAATCTTGCATCCTGCAAACCTCTTAGAAAACTTATTTGCTGTTAGTAGTAGATTTATATCTTGTATAGTAACTGCATTTATTTGCTGCGTATTACTAATCTATTAAACGCCTTTATCCTTCTTAGGCACTAGGTGCTATAAGTTGTAATATTAACTATTACACCTTTCCTATGTTCCTTAATTTAGGCAGACGTTAACTATATCTACTACTTACAGCTCTAAAGCTTTTAAGATAGTAAACTCTTATACTTACTAAGCTTTGTGTAGTATTATTTGTATCTTATATAGCAGACATATATTAGGGTAAATCCTTCCTAATTCCTTAAATTACTAAGAGAGCGTTCCTTCTCTGTTAAGAAGTATATGTATAAATATCTTCTTTTCTAACAGCTATAGGTAGTCTCTAGTATGTAGCTTATTAAGTTATTCTTTAGTAAGCCTTGTCTCTTGCAGGAAAGCAGCATATCTTAGTTTAAATAAATAATTGCACGGCCCCTTATTAGGATCGCGAATGCTTATTCTAAGGAGTTGCTGTTCTTTTACCTTTTCCTTCTAGTCTTCTTATCTAAATTCTATAGGCATCTCCTGCTGTAGGATATTAATAGGTTAAACTTTCTTATCTACTATCTTATATAATATGTAAAGATTATTGCGTTGTTAGGTATATTTAAGTAGCCTTTCTTGTATCTACTAATAATTAAGCTTATATATAATTAAAAATTTACTAAGTTTGTAGTTTTTTGTAGGGTTCTTAGACTGTCTAACTACGTGCGTAAATACTTAGTTTATCTAGACTATTTAACCCTTCCTGCTGCCTTCTGTATACAATATGTTAAAGTTACTAAATCTAGCTACTAGATTAGACTATGCAGCTTCCTATATATATTTTACTGCCGCTACTTGTAGTTTGTTGCCTAATCTGTTAGTAATTACATGTAACTACATATTACTTACTGTTTTTCTATCTAAGTTGTTGTTAGAGGCTTTATTTCTAATTGTCTATGCTAAGTAATTTAGAGATAGGTTAGACGTAACAAAGACTACGTTTCTTATACTATTTTTAGATAGGACTTAGCACGTAATTTGCCTAAACGCATTATACTAAATTGATATCCTAGCGCTTATATACTAAGGCCCTCCTAGAATTATAAATTTAGTAACATTAGTAATAATCCTAAACGTAGTCCTAATAGTAACTGTCCTTATTTGTATAGGTATATTAAATGCAGTCCTAACAAACAGGTTATATATGCTATTAGCTAAAGTAATATTAGGAGGAGGCTGCCCTAGCTAGTGCTTTATTATTTTATACAGTATCTTTAATGCTTACGCAGTACTTAGTCTTAGAATATTTATTTATGCCCTAGTATTAATTAAGCACTTTAGAAAGCTGCTATTTGTAGTAACTTAGTATTCTAGTAAGTTAGTTTAAGTAAAAGCCTACTTATTTTTTTGCTAAACTTCTTAGATATCCTTTATAAGGATATTATCTAACTTATCTACCTAAGAATCTCTCTTTCTACTTACCTTGTAGCAAGTTTGCGTATTAGATTAATACAAATTTATTGCATTGCAACGCGCGCTCTTAGTAGGTAGTATATTTAGTAAAATTTTATAGGTAGAGCCTGTGCGCTTGCTTAGCTAATTAGAGACTAGAATAGATCCTAGGTGTAATTTAGCGCACCTAGCATCTATTAGCTTAGCGTTTTTTTATACACGTTATAACATTAAGTGTACTTAAACTATCTATAGTATTAACACTGTTATTAAGAAGATCGCGCTGCTGTTTTTAAATGCTAGCTTACTCTATAAAGTCTAATACTGTAACTCCTTATACTTCCTATCTAAGTAGGGTAGTTATAATACAGTTTAGCTGTCCTTGCACTATCTCCTTAAGTTCTAGATTAGGAAGAGTGTTAATAAACTTTACAGCTTTCTTTTTCCTTTCTTACTATAAGTGCTTTAGATCTACTAACATATTGTTGTCTTAATAAGCTAATTAAGGTAGTTTAATAATTAAAAATAGCATATTATAAGGCTAGCTTGTAAAAGGTATATTACTTTATATTTCTTCCTATAGATACTGTATATCTATAAGCTATAAGTTAGGGATAGGAGAGTTACCTTGTATTGTTTAATTGCTCTCTTATATGCTTAAATCCTTACTTAGCCTTTCTTGCTTCTTTACTCCTCCCTCTTAGACACAATTAATATCCTAGTAGAGAGTAGGGCCTTTACCTCTTAAGCGCGTAGCAGCATTTAACTTAGAGATACTATATAAAGCATTTTCTTCGCCTTTTAGTATAATATTAGCTGTATTTATATTATTAAGCTTCTTAATAGATTCCTTAGTAGAAGGAGTGTATAGCTATTCCTAGAATTGCTAGAACTACTAAAGGACGTTATTGTAGTAGCCTTAGCTTATTAAACTAGTTGCTATATTTGTAGAATTAGAGTTTTTCCCTTTATACTTTAAACCTAGTTAAGAGTCTCCTCTAGTAAACTTCTCTAGTAGCATACTAGAGGCTAGCTAATTAAGCACGTTATTAGTAATGTTATAGAACTCTTAGATCTTCGCCTTTAACTATAGCAAGACTTAGTTTAATAGTAGTTGCTTTAGGATTTCCCCTAAACGCTTATGTAGTAGACTAAAGTAGTACGTTCTCCTCTTGCTAAAAATATCTTAGTTAAAACTAACCTATCCTATCTGCTTTAGGGCGTAGTATTATTTACACTTCTTAAGCATGTGTTCTACTATATTATATATACAGCAGAGAGGGTGTGTCTCTATATTACTTACATATGCTATACTTATCTTATTAGATACCCCTTTTAGGGCCTTAGTAATAAAGGAACTGTTATTTCTCTTACTAAGGAATTCTGCATTTATTACTCGTGCAACAAAGTACGTATAGTTAGAAAGTTTCTCTAAGAGTCTCTTAGTTGTAGAATAAGCTATAAGCATGTTAATAGTTAATAGTCTAAGTTTTAGGTTACCTAGAGACTTAATAAGGTCCTTAACCTCTAGGTTAACGTTTACTAGCGTGCTTATCTTTTTATGTGCTTTGCTAATCTTAATTTCTACTTCTTTTACTTTCTCTAGAGTAAAGGTTGCTTGCTAGTTAGACAGCATAATCTAGCGCATTTTAGCATTAGCGCCTCCTCGCTCTAGCTAATAAATCTTATTTAGGCTAGTTATCTTCTTGTAGTAGGATTTTAGAAAAGAATAAATCCCTTCTAGTTTATATGTATCCTAATTATCTCTATTTAGGGCAGAAGGCATATAGTACATAACTGCCTCTTTATTAGTTTGTAGTAGGCCTTAGAAGAAGAGAATACCCTCCTTTTCTTAAGGGATTTGCCTGTTCTTAATGTATACATTAGCGACAAAAGTAAAGTGCGTATAGTACTCTACTAGACTAGGCTAGTTTTGTACATATTTATAGATGTAGGTTTAAAGGTATAAGCGTTTGCCTATCTTAATAGCTGTATTTTTATCTTTCTACTATTCTTTTATATGTGTCTATAATTTAGATTGATCCTTCTTAGCATATCTAGGTAAGCGTTTTAGTATACAAGAGAGAGATTAATTCTTATTAGAAAAGTAGTTCAGTAGAATAGAGACCCTTATAGTATTATAGATGCTTTTATTATTAGCTTGTTAGTTAAAGTCTTCTAGGAATTCTAGAACATCCTTCTTAGTAAAAACTAATATACTGTATTTTAGTTAAATTATAGTTAACACTAAGTTGTGCGTAGGTGTAGCTATAGTGTTAACAATAGAGCTTAATAGGGTTAATAGTAGATTAGAGCTAGAAGTAGTAAGTCTAGAGGGAGGAAGCGTTGCGCCTTCCTACTCTTAACCTGTCTTCTAATCCCTTTTTAACATCTAGAGTACAGTGTAACTTATATAAGTTCTTTATATAAATAGTTAACAAGTGTTAGTAAAGAAATAGACAAGGTATAGTTTCTAGGAGAAAGAATATCTTTTTTTAAGTCTTTGTATGTGTGTTTTCTTAAGTATAGGCGTATTAATTCTCGCCTCTTAGGTACCCCTTATTTTACTAGGTAGGCTTAGATTTATACTTAAAGCTAGTACTTATGTATAAGCTTTTAGTGCTATCTCTATTTTGCTAGATAGCACCTTAGCTCGGCATTTCTTTACGCATGTATTACTGTCTTTATTTTACTAGATAGGTTACTACCTCTATTTTACTAGGTAGACTTTGAATTAGCGTTTAGAACACATATAAGACTGCCTCTATTTTGCTAGACAGTTTGCCGCCTTTATTTTGCTAGACAGACTTTAAATTAGCATTTTATAACACATTCTGTTTTTATTAGTAAGTTTTATTCTTTCTTATTGTTGCTGTTAGTGCTAACTTAGATAACTTCGTCCTTAACGTAGTCTATATTAGGGGATAGTGCTAATCCCCTAAAAGTAAGTCTAGTAATAATCCTAAGAATTCTGTGCTTACGTAAGATTGTTATATTATTCTTATAATAATTATGCACTAGTTCCTTTATGCACTAAGTAGTAGAGTATGTCCCTATAGGCTTCGCTATTTGTACGGGTGTAAGAGTGTATAAAGACATACTACTACAAGGGCAAGAGATTACTAGTAGTTAGATTATGCGAGAACGAGGGTGGTAAGATAATTATCCTACTATAGGTTGTCTATTAAAGAGAGATACAAGAGTTGAGATGTGGAGTGGAGGAGGATGCCCTCGCTCGTTTCGATCCCCGAAACGAGCTATATACCTTTAGATCAGGTGGTTGAGCACTGACCTAGTGAGCAGCAGGGTATCACCCTGAGCACCGGCACAGTAGCTGTTAGTTGCTTATGTTTTCTAGAAGCTTGTTCTTAGATAAATAGTCAAAAGCGCCTCTAATATCTAAAAAGGCTATTAAAGTAACTCTATTCTTCTTTCTTTGTTGTTAAATATTGTTGTAGAAGAGGAGTACAGCGTTAATAGCTAATTTCTTAAGCCTACCTCCTATTTATGTAAGGTGTAACAGGCTAGTTATTTCTGCTAAGATACTTAATTTTTTTAAGTAGAGCCTTTCTAGTGCCTCCCCTAGGCAGTATAAGAGGGAGATAACTCTATATGCTTTTAGGATTGAGTAGTCTAGTTTGTTTAGTTTTCTAAGGATAACCCCTTTTGCTTTTCGCTAGCACCTTAGTTAGTATTCTAGGTTAAATAGGGCTAAGTAAACTTTAAAAAAGATGCCTGGTTAGTATTTGTATGCCTTTAAGATAACTTCTTGGCTAATTCTATCTAGGCCTAGTAAGGTAGCTTTTATTTTCTAACAGGTGGTGTAGAGCTCCTCTTTAGATAGAATTAGCTACTCCTATTTGTAGTTTCCTTAGTAGTTATTAAGTAATAGAGATAGTATAGAAGGAGGTAGTAGAAATAGCTCCTCTTTAAAGGTTTAGCACTTCTCTCTAAAGGATTCTTTGCCTCTAATAGTAAGAATTCTTGTTAAGAGGTTGTTTTTTGTATAGGCTATTGCTTTAAATATCTCTTTAGGCAATTTATTTTAGAGGAACTGTTCTTAATAGTTAAGTTTAGCTTTCTTAATAGCTCTAAGGTACTTATTTTTAGCTAGCAGGTAATCCCTTTTCTATAGGTATAGCGTGTTATCTCCTCTTCTTGCTACTCGCTTGTAATCTTAAAAGGTCCTGTTTAGGATAGCTTTAAGGAGATCTAAATTGCTAGTCTACTAAGGCTTTAGCTTTAGTTTCTAGTTTACAAGAGAAGTAGATCTTCTAAGCGCTTATTAAATTAATGTTGTGAAGTCCTCTGCTATTTTATCTAGTTTCTCCTCTAAGGGTTTAATGCCTAAAAGGAGTTGTCTTAAGAGGTAGTTTAAGGCGTGTAGTAGAGCTAGTAATTAGTCTTCTAGCTTTACTTAAGATATCTCCTCCTGTAAAGTAGTGTTAAAAAGGTGCTAATTTGCTTTTTTTGTGTTGTATTTTTTTGGCTAGCTAGGTAGCTGCCCTTAGTTAACAATACTAAATAGGATAGCGTAGTAGTCTAATCTAACTTTAGGGATAGCTTGCTAGTCTAGAATACTAGAAGCTATATTGTTTATTAAAAAAGTAAGGTTAAGTATACTCTCTTTTTGCATGTAAGCTCTAAAGAAAGTGCTAACTCTTATAGTATTTAATAGAGATAGGTTTTAGTTATTAACCTACTCTACTAAATCCTCTGCTTGTTAGTTTAGGTTGCACTCCTGTAGGCTCTACCTAGGGTAGTAGCAATTAAAATCCCCTAGGATAATTAAAAATAATTCTATATACTCTCCTAGAAGGCATCTTTAGATTATTGTTGTATTTAGCCCTTGTCTTAGGCTTTTTTTATTATAAATATTATAGACGTAGATCTTTCTTGTGTTAAGTTGTATTAAAATAGCTAGAAAGTCGTTGTCGTCGCTAATATGAGGATTAACTTCTACTTCTAAATTCTTTTAAATATAAAATGGAGTTCTAGGTCGTAGGCCTTAATAGGTTAGTAATATTTGCGTAAAGTCTAGATAGGCGATTAACCTAGTGTCCTTATACAGACCTCTTACTAACTAAGGCTCTTATATTGCAATAATCTTAGCGTTTGCTGTAATAGCTAGGTTAATCGCGCTTTCTGTAGCAGGGCTACTCCTATTAATATTTATTTATAGGACTTGAATTATACTAATCAGTTTAATTAGTCCTAGCTGTCCTAGCTTGTAGGATTTCGCATTCTTGGCTGTTTACTGTATAAAGTTTATTGTAGTTAATACACTTAAATATAGTGTAAATACAGGGTTTCCCTTTACTAGCACAAGACTTGCACTTATATTAGCTAGTATAGTATGTTTTGCTGTAAATTTAGCAGGCTACTTTCAAGCACCTAACCTCTAGGTAGCTAAATCTTTAGCATTTAGTGCATTGTTTTAAGATATTAATAACTTGTAGTTTCTCTGCTCTAAGGCTTTGCTCTAGGATATACAGCTTCTTTCTAATAGCCTTTTAGGCTTCTTCCTCTATTGCAAATGCCACGTATGCTAAACTAAAGTTTTAGTTTTCTCTTTTATCTTTAGGCGTTAACTAAAAAGGAATGCTAATAACCTTTAAGCCTTTGTTAAAGGTTTTAATTTCTTCTTTTACTACCTCTAGGCTGTAGTTTATAGGAAGCTTGTAGATAACAACCTTAAGCTAAGGCGTAATAAGTTAGGCAGCCTTAAAAGTTGTAATATCTTGCTATATAGCCTAGTTCTCTAAGAGGTATTTTGCTTTAAAAGCTAGTGTAGTTGTAACTATTTTGTTTCCCTTAAAGGATGTTGTAATTAAGGTAACTACAGGTAATTATACACCTCCTTTTGTTGCAAAGGCGTTGTTAAAGGCATTTCTAAGTTTAAAGGCATTAAATGCAGCTAAGGTCTCGCTAACTAGCACTAGCTAGTAGTCTTTTAGGCTAGTAGCCTTTAGTTTTTGTGTTTTTTTAGCTATTCGTCTATAGTTAATCTTTGTTGTTGCCTGCTATAGTAGCAAAAGTAGCTGCAGTAGTATAGGTCGTGTTTTAGATAGGCGTGTTCTAGATAGGTGTATTCTAGATAAGCGTGTTTGTAAGTTTCTTAATGCGTCTAATTTTTTCCCTTAACTCCCTTAAGACGTTTAAGAGGCTTAATATCTAATTAGCTAAAAGAGCTGTATTCTTTTTATTTACTCTCCTATTTTCTGTATAGTCTCTAAAGACTTCTACTAGGTCTAAAAGGCTTGTTTGCTAGGTGAGGTTGTTTTTAGCTAAATTAGCTGCTTAGATTACTGAATTCCTAGCTATTTTAAGTGCTTATTTTACTAAGGTAGCTTTTAGTGTTTTATTTCTAATAGGGTATTAAGGAATAAGTCTAATAAAAGGAGAAAAATTACTCCTAGTTTAAACGTGTGTAGGCCTTTATAGTTCCTTTAGATTTTGCCTTTCTTAGCGAGGCGTTATTATGTTGTCTTCTTCTATCTTTATTTGTCTTTTGTTCAATCTCCCTAGGTTCTTAGACGCAAGTCGTTTTTTATTACTTTTTAAAGTTATTATAATTTCTTAGTTTAGTTAGGCTTTGATAAGCTCCTTACTCTTAATTAGCTTAAGATACCTTAGCATGTAGTCTAAGCTTTTAAGAGAAAACGCAAATTTTTCCTCCAAAAAGGAGGAGGCAGGTGACCCTTTCACCCTCTCTAGCGCACTAGCGCCCTCGCTGCAGGATCTGAAAAGTATTGCAATTAATTTCTTAGGTTTATTTCCTTAGGATCTAGTTGTTTCTAATTAATTTCTAGAAAAGTTAACATTAGTGTTGTGACTAACCTAGATTTGTTACAACGGACATCTAGGACTTGTAAGATAGCAAAACAAGGCTTTTTGTTAAGTACTAAAGACATTAGGGCTTTAGCCCTTTATAGTACCCCCCTCTTTAATAAGGGTCCTAGAGTTTTTCTAGTCCTATAGTAGTTCTGTATTCTTTAAGTTTAAAGCTAGTTCCTAAGTTAGTTTTAGGTATTTTACTTATTAAACTAGGTATTCTTTTCTTCTTCCTATGCTTCTTTTCTGTAGTAGGCGCTCTACTAAGTACTTTCTTTGCTGTCTACTTTAATTAGTAAAAGTTTACTGTCGTCTTATAGTTAGCTTAGTAAAAGATCTAAAGAAGCTAGCTAAAAGTTGTTAATATTCAATACTAGATGTATTCTTCTAGGAGTATTTAGCTTTATAGCATTTAGTCTAATAATTCTAAGTACTATATACTTTAGATTCTTCTACTTAAGTTTTCAGCTAGATTTTTTTGTCTTATAGTAGTCTTCTAGCTTTAACTAAACTTTATTACTTTTTTAAAGCTAAGGTAATTGTTATCTTTTTTTGTTTACTTAATATTCTTATTCTTGTTAAGATTCTGCTTTATAGCTTAAGCTAACTTAATACTTTGCTAGAGTTTGTTAGCTATATTTTCTGCTTTTTAGTCTTCCTGTATTCTTCTTTCTTAAGCTTAATTCCAAGGTCTATATTTTACTACTATTTAAAAAGAATCTACTTTGTATCTATGTTGTAGAAAGAAAAGCAATATTCTAGTAGATTATGCTTGTCTTGCTATAATTACAATTTTAGCTATTCTTAAGTTACTTTTTTAGTTTGTTTAATTCTAATTACAGAAAGCTTATAAGTAGGCTTATACTATAGAGTTTATTTATTCTGTAGAGCTGTAAGTTTTAAGGTACTATAAGGGTGCGTTAGATTAACTAAAGATGCAGGGAAAACAGTAGTAAATTAATAAAGAACTATAAAGGCTATCTAGCAAGCTTATCTACTCCTCTGTAAGGTCTGTGCTTAGTACTAAGAAAGAGGCAAAAGTAGCTACGTAGTAGCTGCTAACGTAGCTTAGAAAAATAGCGCAGAGCTAAGAGAAAAGTTTAGTAGACTAGAAAAGCAGAAGGGCTAATACGCTAGGCTTATAGATGCTAGGTGCGCACAGACACCTAGAATCTATAAAATAGCAAAATAAGGCTTTTTATTAAGTACTAAAGACGTTAGGGCTTTAGCCCTTTACAGTACCCCTCTCCTTAATAAGAGTCCTAGAGTTCTTCTAGTCCTATAGTGTTTCTGTATCTTCTAAGTTTAAAGCTAGTCCTATGTTAGTTCTAGGTATTTTACCTATTTACCTAGGTATTCTTTTCTTCTTCTTATGCTTCTTTCCTGTAATAGGCGCTCTACTAGGTACTCTTCTTCGCTGTCTACTTTAATTAGTAAAAGTTTATTATTATCTTATATTTAGCTT
The DNA here is from genome assembly GCA_024321975.1 of Alternaria sp. 'sect. Undifilum'. Lineage (NCBI taxonomy): Eukaryota > Fungi > Ascomycota > Dothideomycetes > Pleosporales > Pleosporaceae > Alternaria > Alternaria sp. 'sect. Undifilum'. Next base: position 6,063,885 of record JAJJZI010000006.1, read on the forward strand.
AGTAAAGAATCTAAGTAAGCTAGTTAGAGGTTGTTAATATTCAATACTAGATGTATCTTTTTAAGAGTATTTAGCTTTACAGCGTTTAGTCTAACAATCTTAAGTACTATATACTTTAGATTCTTCTAATTAGGTTTTTAGCTTAGTTTCTTTGTCTTATAATAGTCTCTAAGCTTTAACTAAAATTTATTACTTATTTAAAGCTAAAGTAATTATTTTCTTCTCTTATTTACTTAGTGTTCTTGTTCTTGTTAAGATTCTACTATTATAGCTTAAGTTAACTTAATACTTTACTAGAGTTTATTAGCTATCTTTTCTGCTTTTTAGTAGTCCTCCTGTATTCTCCTTCTTTAAGCTTAATTTTAAGGTCTATGCTTTACTACTATTTAAAGAGAATATACCTCGTATCTATGTTATAGAAAGAAAGGCAATATTCTAGTTAATCATGCTTGTCTTGCTATAATCGCGATCTTAGCTATCTTTAAGGTACTTTTCTAATTTGTTTAATCCTAATTATAGAAAGCTTATAAGTAGGCCTGTACTATAGAGTTTATTTATCCTATAGAGCTATTAGTTTTAGGGTAATATCTAGAAGATAAATATTATTCAATCTCTAGTAGCTTATAAAGTTTAGTCTAAAAGTAGCTTACAAACTATACCCTTTAATTAGATGTAATATAGTCTAGTAACTAGTAGTAGGCTACTTGAGAGTTAATAAACGCTTTAGCTACGCTTTTTATAGTAATATTTTGAAGACTTATTAAAACTACATCTTTACTTAGTCTATTAGTAACTACTATTAAGTTTATGTAACCTTTACTCTTTAGTAATCTTATAATAAAGTTAATTAATATTTCTTTCTAAATATACTTTAGAATTAGCAAAAGCTTTGACAATTCTTATAAGCTATCTCTTTATAGTTTTATTTTTTTACACACTAAGTAGTTTCTAATGTATTACATTACTGTTTAGCTAATAGAAGGCTAGAAGTACTTTCTTGTAACTACTTAGTAAGTAAAGTTCCTTCCTAGGTGCCGTAAGGCTATAGAATAGTAGATTTTATAGATAATTCTAGTACGTAAAGGTTTGTTGTTTAGTACCTATTGTTAACTACAGTATAGTAGGGTCCTGGAATTATTTAATTAGTATTTAGAAATAGAAAGCTTAAAGTCTAGCTTTGTTAGAAATTAGCATTCTTCCTTGTTAACTGCTTTTTAGGCTAGCTAGTACTTGTTATCCTCTTCTTTAGCTTTATTTAAAGCTCTTCTAGATCTATCTATTCCTAAAGTACTATTGCAGGATAGCTATTACAGCTAAAGGTTCTAAGAGTCTTCTCTTCTTCCTGTTCTTCTATTTCTAGGGTTGTTATAGTAGATAGTTTAAAAATATGTAAGAACCTTCTAGAAATTTAAGAATCTAAACTATTTGCAGGCATATCTTATTGTCTCTAAAATAAGGTATTAGCCCTAGAGTTATTAATTCTAGGCCTGTAGGCAATTTCTATGTTAGGAAGATTACTAAGGAATTAGGCCTATCTTATCTATCTTTTACTAAGCTGCCTAAGCTTTCTAAAATACTTTAGGTTTTTATAGTCTGTTATAACTAGGAACTTCTTTAAAGAACGTAGCATAGTATCCTACTTAAATAAGTAGTTAATAACTATAAGTAATTCCTTATAATGTATCTTATAGTTACTTTAAGCGCTAGTAATTTTTTTAAGTAGTATACTACTAGTTATAATCTTAATTGTTGTGTTGCGAAAAGACTCCTACTACAACGTAGCTAGAAGAATTAGTCTTTAAGATTGTTTCCTTGTTAGGATCTTATTAAGCTAGTATTAGTTAAGTAACAAATAGCTCTTTTAGCTTATTAAAAGCTTCTTATTTTGTTTTTCTCTATTAAAAGGAGACGTTCCTAGTAAGCCTTGTAAGCAGGGTAACTATATTAAAGTAGTTCTTAATAACGTGTTAATAAAAGTTCGTAAATCTAAAAAAACTGTGTACTCCTTTAATATTTGTTAGTACGTCTTATTTTTAAATAGCTTTTACTTTCTTAGGGTCTATCTAAAGTCCTTTTCTAGCTTTAATAATAAATTCTAAGTACTTAGTACTCTGCACGTTAAATTCGTATTTCTTAATATCTAGAAGTAACTTAGCCTTACTTATTACTTCTAGAACCTTGTTTATATTATGTTAGTGTTCTTTAAGCATGCTATTTGTGTAAATTAATACATTATCTAAGTAAGCTAAGTAGAAATTGTTAATATACTTACGTAGTGTCTAGTTAATATATTATTAAAAGGTGCTAGAAGCGTTTACTATACTAAAAAGAGTAACTAGCTATTTGTATAATCTAAATCTTGTTCTAAAAGTAGTCTTCTATTTATATTTTATTTTAATTCTCATTTTGTAGAAGGCTGTAAAGACGTAAATCTTAGTAAACTATTTTGCTTTAGCAATATTGTTAAGCGTCTCTTAGATTAATAGCAAAGAATAATAGTCCTTTTTTATAATAGCGTCAAGAGCTTAGTAATTAACGTAGAACTATAATCTTCTTCTAGGTTTCTTAGCAAATAGAACTAGAGAAGAAGCTACAGAGCTACTAGCTTTAATTTATCCTTTATCTAATAGAGATATAAGCTCCTTGCGTAGAACTAAAAGCTCTAGTTTACTTATATTATATAGAGAGCCCTAAAGAGGTTCTTTTTTCTTTCTATTTTCGTCCTTTTGTAACTTAATTTAGTAATTAACCTTAAGTCTACGTAAGGGAGGTAGTGCAGAAACAGTTTATAACTTAAAAATCTAAGCTATGTCTTAGTACGTTTTAAGAAATAGAAATAAAATATCTACTTTTTTTGAGAAGCTAAGGCCTTTTTAATATCCTTTAGAAAAGTAGTAAAAGTCTAAATTAACTTGTTCTTTTTTGCTTATCTGATGTAGAAGTTATAGGCTGTTGCGTTTACTTACCTTAACCTTTTATTTTTTAGAATAAGGCGATATTTAGTGCTTAGTAGTTTAACTCTTTGTTTAGAAGAGTCAATATATATTTTCTTTCAAGAGGGGGCAATAGTAACCTCTTTTTTATTTATCTAGGGCTGTCTAAGTATTAAATCGTATCTAAGGTGTGTAGGAGCAATATAACCCTGAATAATATTTTTGTATTCTTTAATATTAATTTCTAACCTAGTAACTTTGTTAATAGTTCTAAGTTTCTTGATAACGCTTTCTAATTTGCGCAGGGAAATAGATATACACTATAAATTAGCGTTCTTAACAAGTTAACAGCTAATAAAAGAGTATATAAGGTTTCCTGTATTAATAAGGGTTAAAGAAAAAGTATAATAATTAACCAACGTTTTTATAGTAACTTTCTTGCTGCTTATGTTTTTTTTTAAAACTAGCCTATTTTTGAGTTAGGTTTTTTTAGCTTATGTGTAGCTCTTGCTAGTTACTTTAAGCAAGAGCTATTCTTTTTTTAAATTTGAATTCTAGTTCTCTAAAGTGTCTTTGCTACTTAAGCTTTTTTTACTAGGATTTTTTACTTTTGCCTTTAAGGACTTTAATGCATTAGTTCTTTTCTTCTTCTTTTTCTTTCTTAGCGTCTTTTTTTCTATATAATCTACAGCTAAGTGTTCTTTTTGCTTGTAAGTAAAACGACGTCCTTCTCTTATTAGCCTGTTTAGTTCCAGATTGCTAAACTTGCGCAGCTTAGCTAATTTTCTAGTAAACTTTATTCCTTCTATTTAGTCTCCTGTAGGAGGAGAAGAAGGAGGAGAAGCGCGTCTTAGCCTGTATTCTTTAGGCCTTTCCTAGTCTCTGTTTTTAGAGTATTGTTTTTTAAGCTTATCCTAGCCTTTAAAATATTGCTTTATCTAGTACAAGTAGTCTGTAATTTTAATAGACCTATTCAGTAAATTACCTAAGTCTAAAAAGGTAATACTTATAAGCTTATCTTAAAGCTTATAAGTAAGACTCTTTTAAAAGAGCATTTTTTTGCTATTTTTTTTTAAGTTTCTGTTTAATAATAGCAACTATTACTAGAATTCTAAAGTGTAATTACAGATACTTCTTTTACCTTAAGATATAGACTAGAGCTTGTTTTAAGCCCTCTTAGCGCTGTGTAGATCTCTAAACATCTAGTTAAAGAAGTTTAATAAGTGTTTAAAATTCTAGGCGTTTAACAATTCTATCAATTTAAAGTAGAGCAGTGTTATAGTAGCTATAAAACCCATAAGCCTGCTACAGGCGTAGTTGCAGGTTCTGCTTTCTGTGTTAAAATCTTCTTAGTTGTTCTTTACCTTAGCAGTAAGCTGCTTTTTAAAGATTTAATACATTTTTCTTATTCTATTAAAAGCGTCTAAATTAGGTTGTTTAAAAACTTTAGTTGTGCTAGCTACTAAACTAGTTTTAATATAGCAAGTAAGGTTAGTAGCTAAGTAGGTAGCTATTCTTGTTCTAGTTTAGTTTTTTTAGAGGCTAAGTTAATAGCCTTTTAAATAAAAAAGGCTTCTTGTATTATTATTAAAGTTGCTATTTTATTTAGTTTGTTTGCTTTGCAAAAGCTTTCTAGAGTGTTCTTTATTTTGTAAAGGGCTGAAGCCTTGATGTTCTCTAGTACTCGGCCTGTGGCCTTCGTTGGCTTTTCTTACCTCAGCATTAGCACCTCAGCACTAGCTGCTGACTATCGGCCGCACTAGTTACGCTAACTGTCAGCTGACCCGGCGACCTCCAATAACCTTGTTAGTCCTAACTATCTAGATTAGATATAAAAACCCACGTAGTCTCTCTATAGTTCTGTATCTAATTTATTTACCTTCTACTGTTACCTTGCATCTTTAGTCAATCCAACGCACCCTTACAATTGAATTAAATCCTTCTTTAGCTACTTGCGTAGCTACGTCGTACTTGGTAGCCTGCTAGAGCTATATCTACGCGCGAGAATCTAATTAATCAGACTGCTAGTTAATTAGTTGACTGTTTAAATCCACTAAAGGATTAACAGAAGAAGCACTAGATTAAAAGTACTAAAGGATACTTAGTTGTATAAGTCCCTAAGGCGTTTAAATTCGTTAGATAAGCCTACTAAGCGTAGTAGCCCTAGAAAACACACGAAGGATAAGCCTACTAAGCGTAGTAGCACCTATAACGATTTCTGTCAACAATATAGAGTACTAGCGAGTACCTACAAATACAATGGCAGAACCCTTAGCAGCTCTCTTAGCTGTAAGGATAGCAGAACTACACTAAGATAGTGTTAGTAGACCTAAAGTAGAAACTACTTTAGAAGGTCTTTGTAGAGCAGGTGGCCTAGATGAGATAGCTGCTTCTACAAGGATACAGGAAGCCTTCTAAGCTTAGGAGGCTATAGGCACGCTACAACAAAGGGAACCTAAGGTAGAACAACCTCCACCTTGGTTACCTACCCTATTAGCTGCCCTAGGAAATCAACAAACGCCTAGGCGTTTTAAACAACTAGATCCTAATACCTTTAACAGAAACAGAAAGATGTACTAAATCTTTTAACAACAGCTTACCGCTAAAGTAGAGAATAATAAGGAAGATTTCAACACGGATAAAAGGACTTGTAACTACGCCTTTAGTTGATTAAAAGGCTTAGCTGCGACCCTTACCCTGCCTTTCCTTAACTAAATAGGAATTTCTAATTTATAGAACTTTAATAAGCTATTAAACTTCTTTAATTAAATGTTTAGAGATCCCTATAGTGTAGAGAGAGCCAAGAACAAGCTCTAGTCTATAAGTTAAGGCAAGAAAAGCATACGCAAATACATCATAGAATTCTAGAAACAACTACTATTATCTAATAGTAGTTTAGACGAGGATATAAGGATAATGCTTTTCTAAAAAAGTCTTATTTAGAAACTTTAAGACAAACTTGTAGGTATTACCTATAAGGATTTAGATAGCCTGTAAAACAAAGTAATAGAGATTGCTAATTACCTCTACAGAATAGAGGAGTACTCTAAAGGTAGAGACAACAAGCCTAAGGAGCATGAATCTAGGAGAACTTCTCCTCCTCCTTCTCTTTTAAAATGAGACTAGATGGAAGGGATAGAATACACAGGAAGAACTGCTAAACCTTAATAGTTTAGTAACTAGGAGTTAGAACAGTTGTACAGAGAAAGACGCTGTTTTAACTGCAAATAAAAAGGCTATCTGTCTACATATTGTATAGAGAATAAGAGAAATTCTAAAAAGGAGAAAGAGACTTTAGTTAAGTCTTCTAACTCTAAGAAAGATAATAAACTTAGCGAGGGAAGCTTAAATAAGGACTTAGATTTAAAAAAAGAGTAGCTCCTGTTCAAAGTCACTAGCAGGAGCCTCTAATAAGTTAGGATAACTTAGTTAAGGAGTAGGAAAACTTTGAAAAGAATATAAGCAGCAATAGAATTACTTTAGAGGCGCTAGTAAATTGTTACACTTTCGCCTCTACTTTAATTAATACAGGAAACCTTGCATACTCGCTTATTAGCCCTCAACTTATTAAGAACGCTAATTTACAGTACATTTCTATTTCTCCTAAGAAATTAGGAGGAGTTATAGATAAACCTAGAACTATTAACAAAGTTGCTAGGTTAGACATTAATATTAAAGGCTATAAGGATACTATTTAGGGTTATGTGGCCTCTACACACCCTAGTTATAATTTAATACTTAGACGGCCCTAGATAAATAGAAGAGAGGTTACTATTGCTCCTTCTAGAAAAACAATTTACATCTATTCTTCTAGCTAAAGGATTAAGTTACTTAGCACTAAGGATTGCCCTATTAAAGGAGACTAGAGATTCAAACAAATAGGCGCAACAGCTTATTACTCCTATATTAGGCAGGCGAAAAAGGATAAGTCTATTTGGACTTTCGCTGCTTCTCTTAAGGATATTAAAAAAGCCCTAGCTCTTAAGAAGAAAGTAAAGGTCTTACCCTTACTCTCTAAGGCTTATTAACACCTAGCTTAGATTTTTAATCTAAAAACTGCTTCTATACTACTTCCTTTACGCGGATCTAAAGTAGATCACTAAATTAAACTAGAGAAGGATAATAAAGGCAAAGAAAAAGAGGCTCCCTAAGGACCTCTATACAGTATAAGCCGCCTAGAACTCCTAGTATTACAAAAGGAGCTTATTTCTCTACTTAATAAAGGATAGATTAGAGCTAGTAGCTCTCCTGCCTCCTTCCCTATCCTTTTTGCTAAGAAACCTAGAGGGGGATTACGTTTCTGCATTAATTACTAAGCCCTAAACGCTATTATAAAGAAAGATTGTTATCCTTTACCTTTAATTTAGAAAACCCTTAATAATATTACAAAAGCTAAATAGTTTACAAAGATTAACGTTTCTGCAGCTTTTTACAAGAGTAGGATTAATACAGGAGATAAGTAGAAAACAGCTTTTTGTACTAGATTTAGGTTATATAAGTAGCTAGTTACTCTATTTAGTATTACAAACGCTCTGAGTACCTTTTAACGCTATATTAATTAGACCCTCCGCGAGTATATCAACGATTTTTGCTTAGCCTACCTAAACGACGTATTAATTTACACTAATAGCACGCTTAAAGAACACTAACGCAATACAAATAAGGTTTTAGAAGCTATAGGCAAGGCTAGATTACCTTTAGACATCTAGAGATGCGAATTTAACGTATAGAGTATAGAATACCTTAAATTTATTATTAAGGCTAGAAAAGGACTTTAAATAGACCCTAAGAAAGTAAAAGCAATTAGAGATTAGCAGGCGCTTACAAATGTTAAAGGAGTACGCAGTTTTCTTAGGTTTGCAAACTTCTATTAACAATTTATTAAGAACTACTTAGAGATAGTAGCTCCTCTTTTAAGGCTTACTAGTAACATCTCCTTTTAATAGGGGAAAACTAAGTAAAAGGCTTTTAATAAGCTTAAGGAGTTATTTATTACTAAGCTAGTACTAGCTTAATGGGATCCTGACAGAGAAACAATCCTAGAAACAGACTCTTCTAGATATGTAGTAGCAGGAGTTCTCTTATAATACAACAATAAAGGAAGCTTACGCCTAGTAGCTTATTATTTAAAAAAGATGACTAGCACGCAAAGCAATTACGAGATACATAATAAGGAATTACTAGTAGTTATCTCCTACTTATTTAAGTAGGATGCTATGCTACAATCTTTAAAGAAGTTTATAGTTATTACAAACTATAAAAACTTTAAATATTTTAGCAAGCCTAGACAGCTTAGTAAGAGACAAATAAGATAGGCTTAATTTCTAGGAAAGTTTCCTAACATAGAAATTTCCTACAGGCCTAGAGTTAATAACTCTAGGGCTAATGCCTTATCTAGGAGACAACAAGATATGCCAGCAAACAACTAAGATACTAGGATTTCTAGGAGGTTTTTACAAGTATTTAAACCTACAACTGCAGCTACTAACAAAGAACTAGAAGAAGAAGAGGTGCTTAGAACCTTTAGCTGCAACAGCTATTCAGCAGTAGTACTAGAATTACCCTAGGAGCAATTAGATCTAGAAGATCTATAGGACAAAGCTAAAAAAGAGGACAAAACCTACTAAATAGCCTAGAAAGCTGTAAGGGATAGTAAACAACAATTTCCTACAGCTTTAGATCTTAAACTTTCTATTTTAAAATGCTAACTAGACGATTCTAGAAACCTCCTATACTAAGATCGAAAATAGGTACCTAATAATAAACCTCTAAGAATTAGAATTATCCACAAAATCTACAGTTCTAAAGCTTTAGGCTATCTAGGAAGGAATATTACCTATTAAGCTATTGCAAGAGAATACTTTTAGCCCTTTATTAGCAAAAGTATTAAAAGGTATATAAGAAACTACTTAGTGTGTAGAAGAATAAAACCCTAGAGAGACAGCCTACAAGGCTTACTAAAACCCTTGCCTATACTAAAGCAAATATAGAAAGAAATTTCTATAGATTTTATTACAGAGTTACTAGAAAGCGAAGGCTGTATAAACCTTATAGTAGTTATAGATAGGCTTAGCAAGGACGTTGTCCTAATAGGCCTTAAGGACATTACTATAGAAAGTATTACTAAAACTTTTATTAACTTCGTTGTAGCTTACTATTAGTTACTAAACTATATTACTTTAGACAGAGGTATACAGTTTATTAACTATTTTTAGATTAAGCTTTGCGAGTTATTAGAAATTAAGCAACGCTTATCTTCTAGATACTATCCTAAAACTGACGGTTCTACAGAGAGAATGAACTCTACAGTACAGGCTTATTTAAAAGCCTTTTATAATTAGGATTAAACAAACTAGAAAAGCAACCTAGGGATAGCTAAGATTGCAGTTATAGCAAGGCAAGCTTAATCTACTAAAATGTCTCCTTTCTTCCTACAACACGGCTATGAGGTAGATCTCCTACAAATTACACCTAAGCACAGTCCTTAATAACAACTTCTAAGAAGAATACAGGAGGATTATTAAAAGGCAGAAAATATTGTTAATAAGCTACGACAAAGTATTAAGCTTGCACAAGCTATGATAGGAGAAAGCTAACAAGAACAAGAAAGGCAGGCAAATAAGAGAAGGCACTAATTACTTTAGCTTAAAATAGGCGATAAGGTATAGTTAAAACTAGGCGACTACTACAAAACAAAAAGGCCTAGCAGAAAACTTAACTAGAAGAATCTTAAGTACACAGTACTTAAGGTTATTAGACTAAACGCAGTTAAATTAAATACTCCTAGCTAGATTTACTTAGTATTTAATGTTAATAACCTTAGACTAGCGTCCTCAGACCCTCTACTGAGCCAGCTAATAGACGATAATGAACCTCTACTAATTAAGATAGAGGATAGAGAAGAATACCTAGTAGAGACCCTATTAGAGGAAAGAGGAAAAGGAAGAAAAAAGCAGTACTTAGTTAAATGGTTAGGATATCTAGATCTAACCTAGGAACTAGCTGTTAATCTGAAAGATACAGAAGCCCTAGAAGAGTAGAACTCTAGGTAACAAGATTACTACTCCTACTATTTTTTTAGGAGGGGGGTATTGTAAAGGGCTAAAGCCTTAATGTTCTCTAGTACTCGGCCTGTGGCCTTCGTTGGCTTTTCTTACCTTAGCATTAGCACCTTAGCACTAGCTGCTGACTATTGGCCGCACTAGTTACGCTAACTGTCAGCTGACCCGGCGACCTCCGATAACCTTAGTTAGTCCTAACCTTGGTTAGTCCTAACTATCCGGATTGGATATAAAAACCCACGTAGTCTCTCTATAGTTCTGTATCTAATTCATTCACCGTTTACCTTGCATCTTTGGTCAACCCAACGCACCCTTACACTTTTTAGTAGTTATTGAACACTTTGTTGTAGCACTTAGTTAATTCATATACTTATTCTACTCCTCCTAATTAAGCAATTGCTCCTTCTTAGCTCCTACAGTTATAAGCCTAGCTACTTAATTGTAGTTTTAATTCTTACTGCGCAATTAGCAAGCTGTAAGGTTAACTGTTTAGTTAGTATTTTACTCTTCTCTATTCTTCTATAGCATAGCTAGTAGATTGCTGCGGCTGCTGTACCTCTCTTATTAATTATACAATTAACCTCCTTCTAATCTAAGCTACCTAGCTACTTACTAACTAACTAAGTAATTTGTTGTTACCTTAATAATAACCTACGTTGTGATCCTACACAAAGCATCTTACTAAAATGGACCTTACTAATACACTGCTTGTTGCCTTAAGGGTAATTCTTAAGGCTTAATTAGACTGGCTAACCTAGTTTGCTCTATTAAGGCTACACTGCTTAGAGAAAGGCATCTAGGATTAGGTTAATCCTAATCTCCCGGACTGACCCTTGATAGATCACTAAGAGCCACAGTATCTAGAACTGCCTAAAGATATTAAGCAGCTAGTTACTCTATCACCTAGCGCTAGCGCACAAATATAAGAGGACTATAAAATTACTTAACACAAATACAAGTCTTAAATGCTTAATACTAAGTATAAAAAAATCATAATAAGCTAGTTAACAGGTATAAGGTACAAGCTACTTAATAAACAAGAAAAGTTACTGAAATTACTAATATTAAAAATTTAATTAGTAAGACTGTTAATTTAGCCTTTTTCTTAATCGCTTTAATAAGTATGATCACTTAAAACCTTACTAGCCTTTAAGCCTTGGTAAAGATCCTAAAGAAGGATCTCACACCTACTAATTAGAAGGCTTAGTATTTAATTAGGGCATAGTACAGATTACACCTTAATAAGGCTTGCTAGGAACAAATACGCAAGTAGCAGCTTCTGTATTAACAAGTAATAACTTACTTACTCTCTAAAGTTGTTAGGGTATTAGTAGGGACTAATTTTTTAAATACTTTAGGCACTAAAATTGCACTAAACTAGTTGCGCAAAAAGCGCAATAAGCTAATATAAGCAATAGCGCTTAGTAAAGCTTATTTAACTCTTGATAATTCAAAAAAGATTCTTTGTATATTATTATAGAATTAGTTAATTACTTCTTTGAAAGAAAAAGAACACGCAGTATTCTAAACTAAATCTAGATTAAAAACAGCTTAATAATCTACAAGCGCTAATAACTTAAAATTAAACAAAGGTAGTAAAGAATTATACTTTTGCTCCTGTAGGGCTAGTAAAGGGCTTATAAGTAAGCACTTTTAAATACTACGCAACTGCTATTAACTTTAAACTGCAGTTACTAAATTAAGCTTTCTTAGTAGTATACTAATTAAGCTGTTAGACAATAATAAAAAGAAGATTCTTAAGTAATAAAACAGCAATAAAAAGGTAACTTTACGTACCTAAATTGAGAAAAAATACTAGAAGACTAGCACTAGCGGATTAGCTACTAATAAGCTAAGTAAATTCTACCCTAGCTTATTAGTTTCAGCATTAATTAACCTAAAGAACTTTATTAAGGAAATTAAACTAGGTATATTTAGCGCAGCTTTTACCTCTTATACTTTGTCTCTTTGTATAATTATAAATTGTAAAGTAGTAGTCTACTTAATTAATACAGTAAATTACCTAGTACTAGGCACTTTTAGCAAATGTACTAAGGACAAGACAGTTAAGGCAGGCACTTAATCTATTCTAGTTACTAGAATAGGAAACAGGCTGCTTAAGAGCGTCCTGTATAGTAAGGCTAGCCCTAGGACAGCTAATCTTTTGCTTACTAACGTTAAGGTTGTACTAAGTTTTTATATTGATATTACATTAGAAGCACGGCTTAAGCAAGCAGGCATTTAGTATTTAAAATATAATTACACCCTACAATTTAGAATTATTAAAAAGAATGTTGTCTTAATTAAATTTAAGTGTTACTTAAATTTCTTGATTATTAAATACAAGCAACTTTCTTATTACCTTGCTTACCTACTGCTTGTAAACGCTGTAGCGTGATTAAGAAAACCTTAGTTGCATACTAGTAACAAGGACCTATAGTATTAACAATTAAGACACTTAGAATAATAAGCTATTAAAGCCTTAGTTTACTAAACCTGTTTTACTAGCGAGCGGCCCACCCTACTAAGCGGCCTAGTTCCCCCACTAACACGCGTACCTAGTAATAATACGTAATGTCTTAACAACTACAACCTCTTAAGGCTTATACTAAAGCTAATATACAGCTTGCCTTCTTAGATGTTAAACGTAACTAAATTCTAAGCCTGCAGCGTGCGGAGGCAGTCTACAAAGTCCTAAAGACGATGATACAATAGCAACGCGATAAGAAGCCTTCTAGACGCAACTATAAGCTAAACTTAAAGAGCCTAACAAAGCTAGAAGATAAAGTAATTATACAACGTATACTTAATAAGAATCTACGTAGAGTACTGCCCTTAAAGCTACATGTATAGATATAGCTAATAGATTGCTGCGCGATCGCAGTATTAAGTCTATTAATAAGAACTAGGTTAACAAGTTTATCTAGCGTATACTTAAGCTACGCACGCGCTAGAGCTATTTATACAATTACTAGTAAGCTCTTTGTCAGGACCTAGCAATTATTAAGCCCTAGTTTATACTAGTTTAGAACATAAAGGCAAAGTACAGCATTATAGACAATAATATATATAACTTTAACAAGTCTAGCTTCCTAATAGGCAAGATATCGTCGCAACTTATAGTAACAGGTATAGACAAGCCTAAGAAAGCAAAGAAGCTTTAGCTTAGTAATTGCGAGTAGACTACGTTAATATAAGGTGTTAGCGCAATAAGGCGTGTTATCTTACTCTTCTTTATTTTTGCTAGCAAGGTTCTTATCTCTAACTAGTTTACTAAAGACCTCCTACGTAACTAAGTTAATTAAGTAAGCTTAATAAGCTAGACAAATAACAATCTAGCGCTTACTTAGCTTAAACACTTTAATTCTTATATAAGGCTTATAGAAGCGTATAAGCTGCTTATTATTAATAGCTATAAGAGCTATTACTTAATAGATTTTTAAGATTGCTGTAAAGAGAAGAAGATTATTACCCTCTATATACTTCTACATTCGTTACACCTCCTATAGCTGCTTAACATTGCCTGCTTCTCGCTGTTAAAGCGCGTGTACAGTAATAAGTTCTTAGCCTTAGCACGCGATTATATTTACTATATTAATAAATAGACTTTCTTACTAGCCTTTAAAGTAGCTTTTAAGAAGGTATTTATAAGAGAGAATACTTGCGTAGAGTTTTAAGGCGCTAAATTATATCTATATAATCTACAAGCTATGTTATTAAAGCTAGATATATAGCTGCGTACACAAACTCTACTACAGTAAGATAATACTACTTAAGAGGTAAAAACACCGCGCAACGCTAAAGAAATAAAGGTGTAATTAATGCTAATTTAAGATAAAATGCAAATTTATTAAGGGTCTCTAGCAAGTTTACTTAACAAGTAGGTACAATAGCTAACAAAAGGCGCGTAGTAGATAGCTTATAAGATAGTGTTAATACGCGTAGAGAAAGGGCGCTTTTAAGACGTAATAGAGACGCTTACTAAGCGTAAGAGTTGTAAGAGACGCTACGTATAGGTAGAAGAGATACTTACAGTTAGCGAGGTATTAGACTTAATTACTAAAAAGGAGAGTAGCAGTTGTAAGGAGGGTAAAGAGCTAGCAAAGAGGGTGTACGCAGGGCAACGCTGCGGCTATTACAATAAGATTATGCATAACTCTTGTACGTGTAAGGTAGAAATTAAGGATGCAAATAATAGCAATGTTTCTAAATAATACTATACTATTGCAAGAGTATAAAAAATATATTGTAGTGCTAAGCTACGTCGCTACGCGTACGCTTTGCTAGTGTTTGTAGGCTGCTTAGTAGGGTAGGCCGCTCGCTGGTGAAACAGGTTAGCGCAAAACGTTAAAATTACTAGCAAAAAGCTATTAAAATGCAATTACTACACAACAGCTTATGCCTTGCAGGTAATTATACAGTAACTAAGAAAAAAATTACTATAATTTTTTTATAAGATCTTATAAAATCTGTTTAATTATCTAACTAGTTAGCTGCTTGGGAAATAAGCACTAATTATTAAGAAAGATTTTTTAGGCAAGCTGTATAATTACAATATCTAGTTAAAAATACTAAAGAATATTATACCTGTAATTAAAGGGTTCGCTACAAGGATTAAGAGAAAATATTAGCAGAAAATTATAGAAATTTATTAGAATAATAACACTACTATACTGCTTTAGAGAGAGTAATTAAGATATAAAAAATAGGCAATAGAGAAAAAAATTGTAATTAAAACGCCACCGCTATACACTTATAAGCCTAATAGCTCAGCAGAGAGAGCTAGTTAAGAGCTAATTACAAAGGCTATCAAGATGCGTACAAGCGCTAATCTACTAGCTAAGCTTTAGCTAGTAATTATAACTGCAGCGGCTCACTTACATAGAATAAGCTCTACTAAGATCTATAGCTAATAATCCCCTTACTATGTAGGTACTTAAAGAATAGTTTAAGAAATATTTCTAATACTATTAACTACCTAAAATTAAACACTAGACTACTAATCTACGCCCAAACTAGAGTAAAATATATGCCTACAGCTGCTAAGCCTACCTATTAAACAGGGAGAAGGCAGCTAAGCGAGATTATTGAAGATTTAAGGTTAATTCTTGCAGCTATATTAGTTATTTAGTTAGTTATTAAGCCTCTAACATATACTACATGTAAGTACTTACACTTAATTAGGTAATTACTACCTATAATGTAACTTTTAATAAATAGTTGTTTTACAAAAGATATTACAAGGCAGAGCTGCTAAAGGATTAAGTAATTAAAATTGTAAAAATTCTTTATAAGGCGAGCTAGTTAATCCTAAAGACAACTTAGGAGTCCTCTCGTCTGTTTAAGGAAGGGCGGATTAGGATATACAGCTAACTACTAAAAACCTTAAAGGTAATCTAACTACTTTCTTAAGCGGTAAGAAAGGCCTACTTACTAAAGATACGAGTAAATTAAAAGATACTAAACGAATAGAGTATAAGGCTAGTGCACTATTAGGAACTTGCTTAAATTAGCAGCAAAATACTAGTCTTGCTACTCTAGAACTAACTCTTAAACTAAAGACTCTAAGGAGCGACAACGCGATTAATTGCAGAGTTATTAACAGTTAAACAGCAGTGCGCTTACTAGAAAGAGCTAATCTATTAATACTTAAAAGTAAAGAGCTTCTTTAAAATAAGCTAAATAACTAATTACTAGTCTAACAGTTTATGCTTAAAGACTCTAACGCGCTAGCTTGTAAAAATAGAATACCTGCTTAAGTAAGTAGAATAGCAGGGCGTAAATTATCTTGTAAGTTAAGATTTTAGGCCTTAAACAGTAAAAGAAGTAAGTAATTATAAGCTAAACCTTTGCTTACAAGACGTAGTGCTTAAATTGCAAGTAAAAGTCTAAATTAGCCTATAGATTGTTATCTTCTACTATGTAAGCTAGGTAGCGGGCGTAAGCATAAGGACCTAACTTAAGATCCTAATAATTAACTAAGAGGTAAAAGTACAGGTAGTATTATTACATTTATTGCAGATTATAAGAATTTATTATAAAATAATTGTTGTAATACTTACCTCCTAGGTTTGTAAGTAACTTAAGAAGACTAAGTAAGCTACAAGACTCTTAATTACGTAGTAATAGTAGCTTTGCTTACTAAGCATAAGCTAAATGCTTTATAGCATCGCAATAATCTACCTAAACTGCTAGAATTATAAAAGTAATTACTCTAGCATCTTATAAGGGCCTTGTTTAAGAATGCCTGCAGGAAAGAGATTAATTAGTTTAGTAAAAATAAGACTTAGACTAAGATATTAAGAGAAAAAGTAAATAATTGCCTAATACCTATAAAGTGGGTTTAGACCTACAAGTTTAATAAAGACAAGTTCTTTCTTTAATACAAGGCATAGATTGTTTAAAAAAAGTAATTTTTAAAAGAAGAACTTAATTAACTTATCATACGCTGCTATATTAGCAGCTAAGTCCTTCTCAGCAGCAAAGCTATCGCCGCTAAGAATAATTTAGATATTAAGCAATATAATGTTGTAGGAGCATTCCTTAATGCATTAATTATAGCAGACAACTAAGTAATTTGTAAGATACTAAATAGCTTTAAAAGGCCTAGAAAGTGCGTACAGCTTAACTGCGTACTTTATAAACTACAAGACTTGCTACTGTTGTAGTATAAGAAGTTCTTAGAATTACTAAGAGAAATTAGACTAATTGCCCTACTAAAGGAGCCCTACTTATTCTTTAATTAAAATAGGAGGATCTTAGTTTTGTTTTATATAGATAATATCCTACTGCTTTTCGCAAAAAAATATAAGTAGAAGGCAATTAATCTTTAGTTAAAGATTATAGACAAGTATAAGATACAGAAACAAGAATTAGTTAAATAGTTCCTTAGTATTAAAGTAATTAGAGATTGTAAGAAGTAAACAATTATGCTTATATATAATACATACATTAATAAGATTGCAAAAAAGTTTAAGCTAGAGAACAATAGTTTTTCTAAGACTCTACTGCTGTTAGAAGAGCTAATTAAGTACACTAGCGAAGCAACTAAGCAAGAGATTAAGGATAACAAAAAAAGGTAAGATTAGTACTATATACAGCTATTATGCTATAACTAGATATTGCTTACTTAATTTTAAAGCTCTTATACTTTTTTACAAACTCTAGTAATTAGCATTCAAAAGCTATTAAACAGGTAATTGAATACCTCTATTAGACAACATAGGATGCGATCTAGTATAGAAACTACAATAGTCTAGATTTAATAATTGTAGGCAACGCTTTCTTTGCAAATAATTAGGAAACTTGTTAATTGTTTTATAGATGTATAGCTATTCTATATAGTAGTCTAATATTTTAGAAGGCAGCTTAGTAGACTATAGTTACTACATTAACTACTAAGGCTGAGCTAATTACCTTTAAGCATACTACTAAGGAGGCTATAGCCCTTAAGCGCTTTTTTCGCGAGCTGTCTCTCAATTTAGAAAATGTCTAGACAGTCTAGTGTAATAACTAACAAGCAATTAAGCTTATAGTTAGGAACAACAAGCAGATTAGCACTTATTTAAGACATATAAATATACAAAATATATAGCTACAGCAGGAATATACTAAAAGATTATTTTAGGTTAAGTACTTAGAAACAGCAATTATGCTAGCTAATAAATTAACTAAATTACTTACTTAACAACAGTTTAAGAAGTTTAAGTAGATGCTTAACTTTTAGCAAGTTAAGCACTTAATTAAGGGTAATAATAATTAATAAGCAAAAAGATTTATATTAAGCAGCAACATCTATATACTAGGCTAAGTCTCCTCTTAGTAGCTTAGAATAAGCGGGAGAACGTAAGCTAAACAAGTAGGAAAACTAGAAAACAAAATTAAACTTACTCTTAAGCATTAGAATCTTTGTAACTGCTTAACTTTATTATGAAATTATGCTTAGCTTTTTTAGCCTTAGCTAGCTTAAAAGCATCTTAAGCTAATCTAGCCTAAGCAGCAAGAGTTTAGAGTTAAGCAGCATAACAGCGTAAATCTAATCTATTACTTCTATAAATAAAATTGTAAGATAATTGCTAGCTTACTCTAGTATAAAAATCGCGCCTATATATATAAGTTGTATAGCAATTAGAACAGCGAACTTTAGAGCAAATGTGTAGAATAAGTAGAGGTAGTATTTCTTAAGCATGCTGTTTTTAAAAAGATAATTAATAAGAAGGCTGTTGTTGCTAATACTGCTACTGCTGTTGTTAATTATACGCTAACTATTAAGCCGGCTGCTACGCAGGTTAACTTAGAACGTATACAGCATAAGGCTGTGTATTATAGGGCTCTTGTTTATATAGACAACTTTAATTTAAACTTATAGCCTGTTAAGCAGGCTATGTCTAGCGTAAATAATTCTTAGCAGTGTACCTGAGATTAAAAAAGAAGTAGGAGCAAAAGCAGAAGCAGGAGTAGGCAGCAAGGGCTAAGCAGCAAAACTACAAGACAATATCTCTTAAGTGTGGCAATTATCAGAAAGAAGCTTCTGCGCAGAAGACCTTCTAGTAGACATAACGCTGCTATTAATTTTTTGGTAGCAAGTAATAATGTCTTTAAGTAGTTAAGCCTTTTTTTATTGTAGTTTAACGTCCTTTCTTAGCCTGAAGGGCTATATAAGACGTGCAGGCTAAGGCCTGTAGGTATCTATATAGTTTTTCTATCTTCTAAGTAATTTACAAGGGGTAGTTTATCTAAATAAAGGTAAGGCTCTTAGCCTATTATGCAAGGTTGAGAAGGGGGAGGAGGAGGAGGAGGGGGAGGAAGAGGGAGGGGTGCTTAGAGCTTAGTCGCCTAGCTAGGCGATTGCATCTAGTTATTAGTGTTTCCTTTATACTAGGCCTATGTACTAACCCTAGTTTCTTAAATAAAGGCTAAAGTAGCCTTAATGCCTGCTTCTGTTTGAAAAAGATACTGTAGAGAGATTAGCTCTATATATAAGTTCTAAAGTATAGCCCTACTATCCTTATATAGTTAGCACCTAAGGATTATATAAGCTGTGTCTTGTGTAGCTCTAAAATTTCATAGGCAAGTTTTAGATTCTACTTCTTCTTTCTTAAATAGATAGCTCTTTATGTAGTTATAACCTAGTTTTAATTAAAAAAAAGAGCTAGATATATCTCTCTTAACACAAGGGATAAGTATCTTTTTCCTTATTTTCTATTTAAAGGTTGCTAAGTAGGTGCTTAGGTTCTTAGTAGTAGCTTTTTTCCTGTAATTGTCTAGGAGGCTTAACCAATTAATATTTACTAGTTATTTAATTTAAGAACTAACAACTACTAGGCTTATTTTATTTGTTAAGGGGTTTATTTTTGTAGCTTCTTTTGCTACGAAGTCTGCTTAATCGTTTCCTAGTATATCTTAGTGTCCTAGGACTTAATGTAGCGTAGGGGTAATACTTTTTCCTTCTAGTTAAGTTGCTATCCTAATACACCTAATTTGCCACTCTTAGCTAAGGTTATTTAAGATGTTTTTCAATTAAAATAGAGCAGCCTAATTATCTACATATATATTAACGTTTTAGCAGTTGTTTAATAAGCTAACTACTTTCTCTAAACCTAAAGTAATACCCTCTAGTTTACTATTGTGAAGTAGCTAGTTATTTCCTATATTTGCTTGTAGTTCTTTAATAAGAGTAGCTCTTTTATAGAAGGCAACGCCTACGCTAATTCTTTTGCTGTCCTTTATAGCTGAGGCATTTAAGTATACAGAGGGGTGACAAAAATAAAAAGATGTCAAAAAAGTTGTTATATTTAAAGCTTTATATTTCTATTGCTAGAGAGGCTAGACTAAAAAAGGTTAGTGATTTGAAAAGCCAAGAACCTCCTCTTAAGGATAGGCTGCTTAGTAAGCTGCTTAGTCAGCACGATCGTGCTTGCAAATTTGCTTGAAATAAGACGATAGAAAATAAAAAAATTGATTTTGTAATTACTTTTTATTGAACGTAAAAAAATTGCTTGAAATTGAAACATATCAAAAAAACACTATTAGCACTATTCTCTGTGAGAGTTTCAAAGTAATAGCATTATTAATTATTAGTTAATAGTAAAAAGCTTGTTTTGGAGTTTTTTCAAGATAATTATTTAAAATAGCTTACTAATACTTAGTACACTAGACCTTAGCTTCTTTATTAGCTAAATAACACTTGAAATACAAAAAATTATAAATGCTAACTGCTTTTTGTAAAAACTAACCTGTTTGTAATACTATTATTATATTATGTTAAACAGTATACTATTTTTATACTATAACACTACTTTATAGTAAACTTAATCTACTATAAAACTAGATTTGAGTTCATATTTAAAAGTTTAACAAGTTTTTGCTTAATATAAATATAATAATCATAAGTTTTTTTTGAGTTTTAAGGCAATATTCTCTTAAAACTTATAATAAAATAGATATCTTTTTTTAAGAAGTTTTGTAAGGTTTTGATTAAGAAATAAAAACTATTTTATTTTATAAGTTAGAAATTTTTTTTTAGTTCTTTTAGTAAGGTTTTTATTAAGTATTTTTAAAACCTTAAACAAGATCTTAGTAAGACGGCCTAATTTAGGCCTAAAAGTAGTTAAAAACGCTATTTTTTTAATTTTATGTAATAAGGAGTATTAGTAATACGTTTAGGAAACTTTTTTAATATATTACCATATTAGGAAATAGGCTTATTTTGTAATTAGGAAGAAAGAATTAAGTATTGAAAATAACAAGAATTTTAAGCTATAAGAATAATACTATTAAAAAAGTAAGTTTTATAAAATGAAAAAAAGTTAATATACAATAAGATTACTAAGCTATTACATAATTAACAATTACGTAAGCAACCTCTATTTTGTTCACCCTTCAATTAAACTCTGAGTCAATAAGATATAGGCCTCTCAATTCTGCTCACATCATGCTTACGTAAGCTTATTAAATCAAGATTTTTATTAGCAATTTTTACACGTTCAAAAAAAAGTTATACTAGAATCAAATTTTTTATTTTTTTCCTCTTATTTCAAGCAGGATTACAGGCGCAATAGTGCTGACTAAGCAGCTTTTTAAGCCGTCCATTTTAAAGAGGAAGTTCTTGGCTTTTCAAATCACCAACACTTTTTGGTCTAGCCCTTCTAGTTATAGAAATATCAAGCCTTAAAGATAACAACTTTTTTGACAACTTTTTTTTTGTCACCCCTCTGTAGTTAAGTTAATCGCACTTTCTATAGCAAGGCTGCTCTTATTAACATTTATTTGTAGAACTTTAATTATACTAATTAGTTTAATAAGTCTTAGCTGTCCTATCTTATAAAATTTCGCCTTCTTAGCTGTTTACTACATGTAGTTTACTGCAGTTAATACACTTAAATATAGTATAAATACAAGGTTTTCCTTTACTAGCACAAGACTTACACTTATGTTAGCTGGTGTAGTGTGTTTCGCTGCAAATTTAGCAGGCTATTTTTAAGCACCTAGCCTATAGGTAACTAAATCCTTAGCATTTAGTGCATTGTTTTAAGATATTAATAACTTATAGTTTCTCTACTCTAAGGCTTTGCCCTAGGATATAGAGCTTCCCTCTAATAGCCTTTTATGCTTCTTCCTCTGTTGTAAAGGCTACGTATGCTAAACTAAAGTTTTAGTTTTCTCTTTTATTCTTAGGCGTTAGCTAAAAAGGATTTCTAGGCTATAGTTTGTAGGAAGCTTGTAAATAACAACCTTAAACTAAGGCGTAATAAGTTAGGCAGCCTTAAAAGTTATAATATCTTGCTATATAGCTTAGTTCTCTAAGAAGTATTTTGCTTTAAAAGCTAGTGTAGTTGTAACTATTTTATTTTCTTTAGAAGATATTGTAATTAAGGCAACTACAGGCAAGTATACACCTGCTTTTATTACAAAGGCATTGTTAAAGGCATTTCTAAGTTTAAAGACGTTAAATGTAGCTAGGGTCTTGCTAACTAGAACTAGCTAGTGGTCTTTTAGGCTAGTAGCCTTTAGTTTTTGTGTTTTTTAAATATTTGTCTATAGTTGATTTTTGTTGTTGCCTGCTATAGTAGCAAAAGTAGCTGCAGTAGTAAATGGCGTGTTTTAGATAAGCGTGTTCTAGATAGGTGTATTTTAGATAGGCGTGTTCTAGATAGGCGTATTCTAGATAAGCGTGTTTGTTAGTTTCTTAATACATCTAATTTTCTCCCTTAACTCCCATAAGACATTTAAGAGGCCTAATATCTAATTAGCTAAAATAGCTATATTCTTCTTATTTACTCTCCTATTTTCTGTATAGTCTCTAAAGACTTCTACTAGGTCTAAAAGACTTGTTTGCTAAGTAGGGTTGTTTTTAGCTAAATTAGCTACTTAGATTACTAGGTTCCTAGCTATCTTAAGTACTTCTTCTACTAAAGTGGCTTTTAGTGTTTTATTTCTAATAGGGTATTAAAGAATAAGTCTAATAAAAAGAGAAAAATTGCTCCTAGTTCGAACGTGTGTAGGCCTTTGTAGTTCCTCTAAATTTTACCTTTCTTAGCAAGGCGTTGTTATTTTGTCTTCCTCTATCTCTATTTGTCTTTTGTTTAATCCTCCTAGGTCCTTAGAAGCAAGTTGTTTTTTATTACTTTTTAAAGTAGTTGTAATTTCTTAGTTTATTTAGGCTTTAAAAAGCTCCTCAATCTCAATTAGCTTAAGATGCCTCGGCATGTGGTCTGAGCTTTTGAGAGAAACGCAAATTTTTCCTCCAAAAAGGAGGGGGCAGGTGACCCTTTCACCCTCTCTAGCGCGCTAGCGCCCTCGCTGCAGGCTCTAAAAAGTATCGCAATCGATTCCTCGGGGTTGTTTCCTTGGGATCCGGTTGTTTCTGATCAATTTCCAGAAAAGTCGACGTTGGTGTGTGTAGTTAAGCCTTTAGAGCTTAGTATTCCTTATTATTATTTTATTTTTAAAAACTAGTTAGCAGCCTAAGCAAGTTTAAAAAATAAAAAACTTACCTCTTTATTTTTATACATAGCTATAAATTAATTAACAAGATTAATATTAACTGTATAGTAAGTATGTAACTACGGTAGTGGATAGGTAGGGGTTGGGTAGAATTATGTAATACCCCACCCCCTACCTAACCCCTACCCATTTTTTTGGTACTCAAAATGGGTAGGGGTGTGGTAGATCTGGGGTTGGGTTGCACGGACCACGGGTTGGGGTTAGGTTAGGGTTGGGTTGCTATCTTTCTATATTCAAAGATTAGCAGTTATTACAGCCAATAATAGCAGACTAATACGCACCCTAACACCTTGGCATTATAAACTCTGACCCCTAAACACAAATTATGTCTCCTACTAGTGTCAGCATCACTATTTTAGCTGCAGACTAATCCTCTACTAGTTTTATGTACGCGTTATAGATAAAAATTGCAACCCTACCCCAGACCTACTATATGGCTGGTCCAACCCAACCCCAACCACAACCCACGCTAGAGTAACCCCTACCTAACCCCTACCCAACCTAGGGCATCCCTACCCATTAACTAGTGTATATGTAACAAGTACGCTGGTTGATAGGTAGGGAGGCCCCAGGGTTGGGTAGGGGTTAGGTAGCTGATGCACGGTCCTTAGGTAGAGGTTAGGTAGAGGTTACTCTAGCGTGGGTTGTAGTTAGGGTTGGGTTGCACGGACTAGTAGTTAGAGGTTAAGTAGAGGTTACTCTAGCGTGGGTTGTAGTTAGGGTTGGGTTGCACGGACTAGTAGTTAGGGTTAGGTAGGACTAGCTATATGGTAGGTCTAGGGTAGGGTTGCGATTTTTTTTTCGCATAGCTTCGTTTTTTTTAGGCATTAAGTTGCTCTATTATCGCGGGATTTAGATATATAGTTAATAATTACATAATTTTACAGAAACAAGTATAGTAAATGTTATATTATTACAGTCTTTTATCACATTATATACTAATTTAGATTAAGACAAACTAGATAATAACGCTTACGTCTACGGTGTTCGTAAAGCTTAGGAGCTACAGTTGTCTAACGTTTTCGCGTTTATAATAGAGATGCCTTATTAACTAGTTCTTCTAACACCTCTACTTCCTTATTGTCCTTGTTGTCCTTGTCGTTGTCTGTTATAGACATATCCCTACAAGAACTAGAAGTTTAAATAGATCTTTAATCTAATTACAGGAGATACTATCTACTCTAACTTTAATATTTAGAGTCTTCTCTTGCTCTCTTTAAGAAATTAAGTCCTTATAAACTATAACTTGTCTTATAGTTTAAGTAGCAAGTTAATATCTTCTATTACTAATTATATCTTTTGCAACGTTAAAGACTTACTTAACGCTAACACCTATAATAAGGATTGCTAGTATATCCTTTGCGACTTAAGACAAGTAAGGGTAGGTTTATTTATTTAACTGCTACTACTCTAGAATGTTGTAAGAGGCTGTTTACTTAACACAAGGAATACTTAGATATTCCTCTCTCTCTATACAAGTAGAGCTGCTATTCTTGTTAGCTTCTTAACTATTACTATTGTCTAGCAATGTAAAACTAGCTGCTTATAATAGAGTTACAGAAGCAGGCTTTTAAAACTACTTATTAGTTAATAATTATCTTGCAAAAGATACTAATTATAGAGTAGCTCTCGCCTTATTCTTATTATTGTATTAATCTGGGTAGTTAAAGAACTTTTAGTAATACAAATGCTTGTTTTATACCTCCTAGCTATCTTATATATTTAATTAGTTTGTACTGTAATAATTGCATGTAATAAACAGTACCTTATATATAGTAAGCTTTATAGTTAGATTAAAAACTGTTGCATAGTTAAATAGAAACCTGCGTTTATTATCTATCCTTACGTAGTACTTGCTAAGTTTTGCTTTACTATAAAGGGCTGCGTTCTATACTACTTCTAGCCACTCTGTTAACTCTTAGTTCTTAAGTTCTTCGTCTAGCTTAACAGTTATCTAATCTAGGAAGTTAAATAGTTTGTTGTACATAAGCTAGATAAACTAGATTTAGGGCTTATTATTCTAGCTTAAGAAGTTAGTAGCGTCCTTAAACTTCGCAAGCAGTTTAGTAATAAAGTTAAGGTAGTGCTACTCTGTATAAGAAAGTTAGAGCTTCTTAATAATGCAGAAGTCTATCTCTGTAGTACTAGGATTACTAAAGACAGTAGCTTAACTAGTTTGTAGCTTTAATGCAACTTCTTATTGTAACTATTTATTAATATATCACCTAATTGTACTTGCGCGTTCACACATATTATATATTAAGTTCTACTAAGTTTTAACGTTGCAAATAACTATAAGATAGTCCTTTGCTAGTAAGTAGCATTGTGTAGTAGCAAAGCATTCGAATTGTTAAGAGGATATATTAATAGTAATATAGATAGCTTAGAGCTAGATTCTGCTTAGCATGTAATAACTTTATATAATAAATACTAGCTAACCTTGCAAAGCGAGTTTAAGACAGAGATCTGTGTACTAATATCTTAAACATAACGTCTCTCTAGGGGCTGTTTAATATCTACGTTAAAAGAGGGTGCTGTAAGGGTGCGTTGGGTTGACCAAAGATGCAAGGTAACAGTGAATGAATTAGATGAGGAACTATAGAGAGACTACGTAGGTTTTTATATCCAACTCGGATAGTTAGGACTGACTAAGGTTTAGGACTAACTGAGGTTATCGGAGGTTTGCCGGGTCAGCTGACAGTTAGCCTAGGTCAGCTGACAGTTAGTGTAAAATAGTACGGCCGATAGCTGCTAGTGCTGAGGTGCTAGTGCTGAGGTAAGAAGAGCCAACGAAGGCCACAGGTCGAGTACTAGGGAACATCAAGGCTTCAGCCCTTTACAGGTGCAAGCTAAAGATTCTAGATAATATTCTAAATAATAAGGTTAATAATATGTGCAAGGCATAGAATTGTATTTTCTTATAAGCACTATCTAACGTGCTCCTCTTATAAGCTTGTATAGAGAGCTCTTGTTAGGGTAGTGTTGTTACTAGCATTGTCGCAGGTGACAGCTAGGAGGCGATGCTTAGTTTGTGTTTTAGCAAGTACTTAGAAGACGTCTAATGCTATAGAAGCTCCTGTATGCTAACCTTGTAGTAGTAAGAAATTAAGTAGCTTCTCTTGTAGTTACTATTTAGGGCTAATGTAGTACGCTTTTATTATAAGGAAGCTAATATAATTAGCAGCTAACTAGGCGTCTAAAGCAATTAAGATTTTTGTTAATAGGCTAAGGTTACTAAGGATAACAGCTTTAGCTTCTTAAGACTGTGTTCTAAAAACCTCTATAAATTTAAAACAGCTAATAGACACAGCATTAGGTTAGAGAAACTAGAAGAAACGCTTAAATAACAGTAAATTAAGCGTCTAGAATAACTAGTTGTTGTTAATTACTACTCTTACAAGCTCGTGTTGAAAAGCTAGCGTAGTGTATATTAGAACTAGAGAAGATATAGCTTTGTTTTAACTTTGTAATAATAAGCCTAAGGTCTAATCTAGTTAATTGTGAACTGCATTAACAGTGTTTTAGCATGCTTTTAATTAGAGATAGGTATAAAGATGTTTAGTTCTAATAAGCTTTGCGCTAGCTAGGTGTTATAGTACTAGACTATAATTTAAACAAAACACATATAGTTAACTACTAAGAACTTTAGCTGCCTCTCTAACGTTTTGCTAGATAGTACCTAACTAGCTTAATAAGTTCTATCTTAGCTTAAGGGTTGTAGGATTTTCTCTCTACAAAGTGCTATCCTACTACTTTCTCTATGCATTTAGCACTACGTCTCCTGTCTCCTTAAGTAATAGGTGCGTAGGAGGATATTTAAGTAAATATAATAAGTTTTAATCTCTTATCCTTGTAATTTAGGGGGCTGTAAATGTAAATTAAGAGAGAATAAGTAGAATATTAATAAATAGTTACGCTATGTAACAAATAGCATGCGTAGGGCTGTACGTATGTAGCTATAATAAAAAGCTGTAATAAATTGTAATAACAAGTGTAAATTTTTAACAAAGGTTTTACTGCTGTACAAGGAGCACTAGTATTAACTCCCTATAGCAAGTAAAATATCTATAACGCGTACTTAAAGCCTATTAGGCTACTAGTAGAGGATTAATCTGTAGCTAATACAGTAACGCCAACACTAGTAGGGGACATAATTATTATCTAGGGATTAAAGTTTATATTTAGTCTATATCTAGAATTGCTAAGTTACTAGTGTAGGTTTTAGTCTGCTATTATTTGCTGTAATAACCGCTAATCTTAGCTTATGCCTTAGTGCAATCCTAGCTGTTTAATAATACTAACTTATTCTAAGCTATCTTCTAAGTCTAAGAAGCGTTTAAACTCTATTAATAAATCTAGGAACCTTTTAAAGTCTGTATGCTCCTCTTCTTTAGCCTTAGCCTTAGCCTTTGCCTCTGCCTACTGTTCCTTAGTCTTATATTTATCCTCGCCTTAGTTATAGTATGCGTTAATATCTAAATCCTTGTTAACCTCTTCTTTGTACTTGTTATCGTCGCCTTGTATATATAGTTTATTAGCTTGTAAGTAGGCGTTGTCTAAAAGTCTTAAGGCCTTAAGCGCAGACAGTAGTTCTACTTATTTAGCCATGTTAGTATATTACTGTTATAAAGTACTGTAATAAACTTACTCTTAATACTTGTTAGTTACTATTGCTAACTCCTTAAGTAATATCTTATCTAGAAATTGTTGCTACTCCTTTTTAGCTTCTATACTCTTAAAGCTATTAGTATTAAGCTTATATAGTCTTTTGTTGTATGTACGTCGTATAATCTTCTAGAGTACACTACCTTAGCCGTAAACGCGTATATATAGTTAACTTTAGGTAAGCTTATCTAGGTTGTCTATTGCTTGCGTAGCTCTTAACATAGATTTACAGTGCTACTTTAAGTTAATTTCTTAGTGTATATTAGCCTATTTCTTATAGATAGCGTTAAGATTATTCACTAACTACTCTGCTACTCCTTATAAGTACTAGTATGTAATTAATAGCTGTGTTAACTTACTACTCTTCTTAGTTTAGAAGCGCTTTTTATTAAGCTCTTCTTGCGCCTTATGTAGCATCTCTGCCTAATCCTCCTTACTAGCATTTTAGTAGTTGTTCTTCTTTTTAATGTTAGCCTTAAGGTTGTACTTTGCAGTTCTATCTACACTTCTTGCTACCTTAATTGCTTTCTCTTCTGTACTAAGCAGTACAGTACAGTCTCTCTATACAATAGCATAAGTAGAGTTACTTAGCTAACCTGTGTAAGGCATACTAAGGTTTGTAGGGCAGCTTTTCTAAGATCTAACAGCACCGCGTTGCGTAATAACGTTATTAACTTTGTCTTCTTTGCAGTTGTAACTCTACACAAGTTAGTACATCCTATTATAAATAGCTGTGTTAATTACCTTAGTTAGCTTTTTTTACTCCTTGTAATTAAACTCTAGCAGAACTTAAATTGCAATATGCAGGATAAAACCTTTAGGCTTATTAAAAGTTTCTTGCTTAACATTTAACAATGCAATAGTATAGGTAGAGGCTATAATTGTAATACTGCTAGTCTTAATGTTAGTAGGTTGTAGAAAACTTAATACGCTGTAGTGCTGCCTAAAATCGCAAGTAGGCCGTGCACCACGCTAGCGCCTACTAAAATATTAGCTCCGCACATAGATTTTTACACAACCTACACTACTAACACCTATACGTAATACAATACAAAGCTCTTAATTATTATATCTATTTATTATATTAACTACTACTGCTAACTACTACAATAGCCCGCACAAAGCAGACTGCCTGCAAGTTAACTAGTAGCAAATCTATCTACAAAGACTTAGCATTAAAAGCTGCTTATACTACTGCTTCTGCGCGCAATTACGCCTCTAATACCGCACCTTGTTAACGTTGTTAATTTAAGCTAGGCAGTATGTTTAAACAATATATAATTACAGTTTAAGACTAACAATGCGCAGCTGTCGCACTACGAGAGATTAAGCGCTACTAGAAGTTAACTAACCTCCTTATCCGCAAGCTGCCCTTCTCTAGGCTTATTTAAGAGATTGCACTAGGGTATAAAAGAGAGTTGCGCTTCTAGGCACAAGCTCTATGCGCTATCTAAGAGGCAGCCAAGGCGTAGTTAGTTAGATATTTTGAAGGTATGTTATTTACTATGCTATAGTTATAAAATTATATGCTAATATGTATAGACTGTAACTACAACGCTATACATGCAAAGAAGGCTTCGGCCTTTTAAGACAACCTTTTAATGTAACCACACATTTTGTAGACACCTTTTTAGAAGAAAAAAGATTTATTGCTAACAATAGGTATTAGGGCTCATGCCCCCTTATTTAGCATTACCGGCATGCAATTAGTGTGTCGCTCTAGCATGTTTAGATAGAAACAAAGAAGAGCAGGACAAAGACGCAAATTACCTCCTAACTTAACGCGCCCTATCCCGCCTATTCTTGTTACTTTACTGCTAGGTGCTTCTAAATAAAGTAAAGCAGTAACACTGTTATTGCCTTGCTTACTAACTTATAGACGCGATCATAGAAAGCTTACTCCTTCTTTCCTACCTCTTTCTTCTCTATTACTAATTTAACGTCTTGTAATAGCTATTTAAGCTAAGTTCTAGTCTCTATACTTAGCCTTTACACAACAAATAAGAAGAGGAGGATACTAAAGTAATAGATTTTAAGTACTGCGCTAGTATTAGCAAATACCCTAGAGATCGTGTATTTCTTCTACAACTAGCTAAATCAGGGCTTAACAATCTTTTTATATATAGAGATATTATAGATAAGGGACTTGTTTAAGATTTTTATAAACTTAGAAGTCTAGCTAGGTAGTTAAGTTTTAAGATACTTAATAAATTTAGGTGTCTGTATAAGCAGTTTAAGTTAGACTAAATTAGGTGCTAGGTAGACAGTAGCAAAGGATACTTTTTTTAGAAGAGAGCTTAGAATAAGAAGATGCTTGCTGTAGAGGTTACACGCTATATTGCAGTGTAGTGTATTATATACAAATTATTCATATGCAGTGCTGTTCAAAAGGTGAGAAGTAGTAGGTAAGAAGCAGCAGCTTTATAAAGTATTATAAGCTCCCGCTGCAGTACGTACGTGTCCTTTCTCTCTATCGTATTATATTGCAATTCTATTACAATCCTACTGTAATCTTATTGCTAGCTATAGGCTGGCAATCGCTGTTAGACACGTTTCAACTAGTGTCATTTTTTAGTACTTTAGCAAATTTTTTTAACCCTAATTATCGCTCAGTGGTCTAAGCTTTCCTCCTAGAACTTATCCACCTACCGTTTGAATCTCGTTGACTACACACAATCTTTTTTTGACTTTTGCGATTGATTAGTAGAGGGTAGCTGCTTTTCACTTTTTTGGAACCCTATTTTGACTACAACAACAACCACCACCTTTGACACCTTAAAAATAAATACATGCAAAGAGGGTTACTATTTAGGCAAAGGATTCTAGGCTAGCTTGCAGGTACTATAGTAGGCTTAATCCTAGTAGACTGCTGTTTTCTTATTATATGTAGCTTGTTCTTTGTTAAATTTCTGCATTATACCCTTATAATTGTTTTATACTCCAAACAGAATAATTGCGCAATTATTTACTTATATCCTCTTACACTGTGATAATATGCTGTGATAAACTATATAAACATAAGCTGTTCAAGAGTCTACATGCAACAAAACTCCTACTTAGATAATAAAACTTAAAACAACACAAGAAAATGCTAATAAATATACTTATAAAACTACTAGAGTGACACAGGAAAACTTTATAAATATAATAATAAAGTCTAGAAAAAAACGCAAAAAATAGCAACCTAACCCTAACCTAACCCTAACCTGTGGTCCGTGCAACCTAACCCTAGACCTACCACACCCCTACCCATTTTGAGTACCAAAAAAATGGGTAGGGTTTGGGTAGGGGGTGTGGTATTACGTAAACCTACCCAACCCCTACCCCACCCCTACCCATCAACCACCGTAGTAACAAGCAACTGTTGCAGCGTAAGCTGCTCCGACTACTAGTCTAAACGCAATTAAAGCAGTATTTAGTATATAAACTATTTAGCATCTTCTTTATACAGCGCTTATAAGGTAGAACATAAAAATGTAATGAATTAGCAGTAAACTTTAAAGAGCTGTTAGGCGCCTTTTTCTAAGTAGAAAGAGGCGCGTTGTGCCTAGTAAATAGCTTAATAGGCGTTTGTAAGCTATTGCTGTTATTCTATTACTATTTGCAGGACGCTGCTTAAGCAGTAAGCTACTAAGACTTTTGTATTAGCTTCTAAAAAGCCTTGCTTTTACACTAGCTTAATTACTTAGTTAGACTCTTATATAGATCAAAATTTGAGCAAGGACTTAACAGCAGACTTTATTTAGCAGATAAGGCAATTAGCTTTTAAGTAAAGCTACTAGATATCTTGCACTAAGCGTATAGATTAGAAGGCAGCAGTAACTAACTTTTATTATTTTAAAAATTAGCTGCTTACTAAATTTTATTGTTGAACAAGCTTTAGCGCGCGTAATACTTTTACTTAGCACTGTTCTTACGTTACTAACAACTGCTATTTAAGCAGTTCTTACGCTTATTACAGCAGCTTGTTAATAAACGCTCACGCTTGTTGCTACTAAAGACAGACTACACTAGAAAGTTTAGTAGCTAATTAGTAAGAGAACAATAAGGCAACGCTGCTTACTATGTTAGTAATAGTGGTTAAGACAGATTAATAAGGCTTAGTAATTAATATTGTAAT
The DNA here is from genome assembly GCA_024321975.1 of Alternaria sp. 'sect. Undifilum'. NCBI lineage: Eukaryota > Fungi > Ascomycota > Dothideomycetes > Pleosporales > Pleosporaceae > Alternaria > Alternaria sp. 'sect. Undifilum'. The sequence goes on from JAJJZI010000006.1 coordinate 6,095,669, forward strand.
AAGGTTAAGGACAAAAAGGTTTTAGAGGGGCAGTAGACGCGATTAATATTGTTGTAGAGCTGCGCACTAACTAATTACGCGATATTCAGAGTCTATCTAATGTTTTAATATTAGGGCTACTAGATTAATTAAAATATCAACAAGCAGTATTACTACAATAACGGAGAATTAGGCAAAGAAGCTATAATTACAGAGAGACCTCTTGATTAACAACCTTGATTTATTACGATTGCCTAGTTGCTTACAGCTTAGATCAATAGTATCTTACTGACCTAGGGGGTGTGTTAGAGTATTGACATGCTGCGTAACATGCGGATTACCCTGTTGATCAGGTGATCCTGGTAAGCTGAACACGTGACGATCGCGCTAGCGCCTATATATACGGGCCAGATCGTCTCATTCCTCTTTAGTAGTTATTGGACACATTGTTGTGGCACTTAGTTGATTGATATACTTATTCCACTCCTCCTGATCAAGCAATTGCTCCTTCTCAGCTCCTACATCTAGCTAGTCTATAATAGCAAACTAGAAGGAATAGCCTAGGCCTTTAAATAAGCTGCTACAATTGCAGAGAAAGATTAAGAAATTAACGTTTTTGCAGACAACTAAGCAGCTATCTATAGGCTAAAGAGCCCATCTAATAATCTAGGACAATGCTGGCTGCTTTGGTGCCTTAAAGCAGCCAAAAAAAATAAGGAAAAAAAAGCTACTATCTACTTCTAATAGACTCTAGGTCATACAAACGTAAAAGAAATAAACAAGCAGATATGCTAGCAAAAGAGGCAGCTAAAGACAGCCTAGCTACCTTAGAAACAACAAGCTATGCCTACCTAGGCACTAAGATTAAGGAAATCTAAACGTTAGAACAAAGAAATGAATACAACAAATACAAGAGGAAGGCAATATTAAATAGGACTTCTTACGCAAAGACCTATCTACTAACAACATCTACTACAATTAAAACGCCAAGATTACTGCTAAGAGAAAAAACAAGCGCTTTCTACTTAATTAAACTAAAGCATAGATACTTTAATTTATATTCAGTAAGGTTTAAGAAAAGAAAGTTTAACCTTTGCAGTTGCTACAAGGCTGAAATGCTAGAACACCTTTTTTTAAAATGCCTACTTTACAAAATAAAAAAAACTAACTAAAACGCACTATCTAACACCGTTCTATTACCTTACTCCTACTCCTCTATACTAGAGCTAGTATAGAAGCTACTATAGCCTTTATTACAAGCACTAGAATTGGAACAAAGAAGTAGTACTTAGGCCAAAACACAAATAAGCAGCTAGTTACTATATAAAAAGACTACTCTTACTTTTTTTTTAAAGAGCTTGCTGTTTTATCTCTTCCTGTATCAAACTGCTCTTTAGCACTAGTGCTTACAGAAGCTACTAGATAGCTAACTGTAGGAACACGCTACCTGCCACCTAAAATGTACAGCACTACTAAACATATGTACATAAATACCTTATAGAACGGCCTAGCCACAGTCCTGCATAGCCTTCGGCTAAAAAAGGACTTTAATGGATTTATAATAATAATAATAATAATAAGTTAGCAGCACTAAAATACACGTGTAGAGCTGATAACGGACATGTCGGGTTCGACGCATAACTTTCCATGGCGGTGTGTCTTGCAACAGCATCCACCGAAACGACGAGACCGAGAGCGTGGGGCTACGTCTCGGGTGGGACTAGCGACCGGCCCTCGGAAGTTATAACTAAGCCGCCGATGTCAGTCGCAGGTTACAAAAACGCCCTAAACCTCGTTTACTTCATATAGGCTTCATACCCAATCACATATGGGCCAATTCTTTCTTGGTCTTGGCGCAATCACCACGGCCGGCTGGGCATCACCGCGTCATCGACAGCACTTGGGAGTGCGGATCCGTCTACAAACTCATCCTACTATGTACAGTCCAGATCCTATGCACTATTACCCCAATCACTGTGAAAACACGCGATCGAGAGTACAGGACGAAGCTAAGCCTCCATAGCCGATATGAGTACCTCTGACTCTGTAACCTGTAAGCATCCACAACATCAAGTATCATCGTACGTGACCCATTCAGGCAACCTGATGTTTGAGCAGGCTGGGAATAATTTACCACGGCTAGCGCTTTCCTAAAATATGCACACTTTGCAGGGTATGTATAGAGTAACACAAGGCTAATCTGACCAAGAGTAGGCACAACTCGTGCGACTCCACGCTTCACGAGAGGAGAGCAAAGAGCGCACCTTCTAGACAACGTGCACTTATACTTATTTTGATCACTCATCACCCGATCTTTTTGCTTGCCTTTCCCGCTCTTCATGATCATACGCCAGGTTTCTCAACGACGAGAGCACACATACGTGCCAGACTATCCCAGCATGGTCTATACCCTTCCACACGGTTGTAGTCATGTCGTACAAACAACATTGTATCTATTGATCATATATAAGTAGTCACGATACCTTCCGCTCTGGCTTTCTGGGACAAGACTGCAACTGACTGCACTGATCGATCAGTAGATAACATGGACATCATCAGCAGTACGTGCATGGCTGGATTACACTTCCTGCATTTATACTGACAACGCAAAAGAGAAAAAGATACTGGAGCTCGAGAGTCAATCTGAACAACGGACCGAACTCTTCATCATCAGGCAGTCTGCAGCGACAATACGGGACGTAGGTCACCAAATCCATTCTTTCCTAAACACATAACCAGATACTGACACCAAGCAGTCTGACATTCCCCTTCGCGGCTGGGTCTGCCATGTATGCGCACACTTTAACACCCCCGGCACCCTAGCCTCACCCGACGGCCCATGTCAAACATGCACGACTCCCGTTTGCGAGGCAGAATGCGCCGATGTGATCGTTACACCACGCGACAACAGCCACTGTTCAGGCTACGCTTGCTGGTATTGCAAGTACTTCTGAGCGTGGCCTGAAGACGGGAAGGGTGAGCGTATAAAGGATGGTGAAGTGTCGTGTACAGTTTGTGGACAACTGGAAGAGGACGAAGTTGTGTTTATCAAGAGTTGGTTTGAGGAGCACGGGCAGGGGCAGGAGAAAATATTGGCTTGTGAAGGGACAAAGGATGTGAAGACCGAGCTCGATGAAGTGGATGATGGTGAGGGTGCGTTTGTTGAAGTCAATCGGCGGAGGGCCAAGCCTAAGAAGAAAGTTGAGAGGAAGGAGATTCCGCATAACGCGCGCAAGAAGTTGTAGACACAGACTAAAAGTTCATTATAAGTCTTGCGCAAGCCCAGAGGAACTCCGAAGTTTGTCAGGGATCGACATTACCGAACACCCACTGCAGCCTCGATCCCAGTGATAGCCTCCATTTCTTCGTGGGAAAATTCTTAAGAGAATGCGAATTTACATTGGTCGTGTATGTCATGGCATCCCGCGTTTTTGTCGAACTGCAAGATCAATCTCAGTGGTATTCAACGAGAAGTTCGCAGGAAAGAGCCGCCTGCCGACTGGACCTGAAAAAAAAACATTTCCCCTCCCTTCCCGTCATCGAGGGGTCAACGGAGCAATTATTGCAGGCGACGGATAAGATAGAGAGAGGCGTAAAACTATGGTAACACTGGAAGCTGGTATATCGAAGAGGGCTATGGGAATGGTGGAGATTGAAAGCATTACGAAGCAGGAGCAAGAATAGGAGTCACCACCTCTTTACCGGAAGTACAGGTTCAGACGACCTACTTACGTGAATTCGCACGAGCCAGGATTTTTAGTAGAGCCAACACTTTCGCTGCACATAAGTGTTTCTTGGGCGGAATTAGCCGTGGAGTCGCCGAGGCGAAAAACAAGGTTTCGAGGACTTGATCGCCACGACCTAGTCCATGAATAAACACGACAATTATACTGCTCATCTCATGACCTAGTCATACGTTGGTACAACCGTCAGCAACGATGCAAGCGGGTTGAAGAAGGATATGTTTCAGACGATCCTGGGTGTCGTATGCACTCTCGTGGGAGGTAACCGCTTAACTATCAAATTGAGTATTTAAATCCAGATATCGTTTAGAAGCATCGTGTTTCAGACGCGTGGCGGTTGAGCAGAGGGGTCCGTCCCCATCAAGACTGTTCCTACGCCCAAGAGGTACCAGTCGGCGGAGATTGACTGTATCTATTGTTTGATTTTATTTTGGAGAAGACTTCAGCCTGGGGAGATGTATGACAGATTCGGACGGAGATGGCAGCGAATCTTCATTTTCCCTCCTGTGGAACAGCATCAAGACAAGATTCCTCAATCTATCTGTGTGTTAACACTACTCGCAGTACCTACCTAAATTGGCGTAAGTGCTCCTTTCAACGACATGTCTTAGCATTGTTCGCGAAACCTCTTAATTACCGTACTGTCGGGCGTATGCGAGGTGCAAGCCAACTGCATGTCGGTTAAAGCAGCGTAAGGCGTCAGGATAATATTAAACCCTATCACCCGGGCGAGGTTACACCCCAGCCGTTCATTCGACAGATCTGACATAAGCAAGGTCTTTATGTGTATTGTAGAGCGCGGGGTATAAGGGGGACAACAGGTGTGGATGAGTGTTGTATTTGTCTGGCGATGTGTGTTGAGGCTTCTCAGAAGCATGAGTCTCCCGATAGAGAATACGAAAGTAGGATTGCCGGTCAACCTTGGAGAGAGTAATCTGCAAAAAATGTTTGGCTCCCAGCCAAGGCGAGGAACACGCAGTTTAGTCTTTGTGTTTGCAATGTCAGTGACCATATTGGATGCTGCATGTGCACTTGTGGTGTGGTGTGTCAGATCATTGTATTGGTGGGGGTGTGTAGGTTGCTGATCGTATTGACATCTTCTCAAGGCGTTCCACGGGTATCTGAAATTCTTGCGTAATCTTGGTCATATCGCTGACGACTAAGAGTTGAATGTGAGTTAGCATGAGGTCCAAATGTAGACTGCACATGCTACTTGCGGTCATTGACGTCAACCGTCTGCTGTTTGCTTGTGTTCGGACCAAAGCCACCTGAAGCTGAATCATCCGTCTTCGGTGGGTTGGTGTCGATTTGGATAGTGACCTGATTGTATCCATTAGCATCCATAGGCAACTGCGGCACATGCTCAGGAAATGCAATGCTGAAGTTGTACCTCGCCGTCGAGGCAGGTGTAATCCAGACCTACCGGCCCATCATTAACTAAAGCAACGTCCATCATAGCTGCGAACAGGCCGTCTTTGACCTTGTCGGGCTCATACAGAGCTCCCACCTTCTTGTAGAAGGCTTGGTATAGTGTCTTGGCTTTGTCGCCGTTTGCGGATTGGTGGAAATCGGGCTTATTTCCTTTCTTCATAGAGGCCAGTAGCGTGAATTGGGAGACTAGAAGTTGTTAGCATACCCTTTTCCCGCAGCAAAAGCACGATCATCGGCAATTAAGAAATGCTGAGTGCGTTTCAAGCATACCACACAAAACTTCGCCCTGGATGTCGGTCACGCTGCATTTCCACTTGACGAATCAGCTTCAAACAAGAGAGGTAGGTATGGCTTCATACACGGCCTGGCGGGTCTTTGGACTCATCATCCCAGAGTTTCGCCTTTAGTATCTTGCTAGCCATGGCTTCGACATCCTTTTCAGCGTCGTCTTTGGAGATGGCAGCGAGGACCAGCAATCCCTTGCCAATCGAGGATATTAATTGGCCATCGACTGTGACTGATGCCGACTTGACCCTCTGCAGCACCGCTAGACACTATTAGTACGGTCGTGATTAGGGGTGCATAGAGGCGGGGTCAGTACTCCTCATGATGGCGGGGTAGCAGCAATGCTGTGGTGAAGAGTTGAAGTCACCCAATCCGTGATAGCCTCACTGTGATGTGTCAACACGCGCAACGACGTCACGCATGGAAATTCAGACATCCGAGAATTGTGAGACGAGGCTGAACGACGGTGGAACGCGTAGGTGAAACACGGACGCGTGGGGCGTTGGGTGGCTAGTGGCCACAACTCTTGGCAACTATCTACGCTAGGCCAGCCCTGTGGCTTCGCGTTACCTATGCGATATCTCAACCTCCGCATTAAGCCCACGACATACAATCCCTCGCTGTTGCCGTCGAACGACCTCACCCACGCGATTCGACTGTCAGACGGCCGCTGACACGCCCAGCGACGCAAGTATTGCCGTAACCACCGCGAAAGCCCTCTCGACGAGGCCCTACCCACACCATGGCAGCACGGAAACTCCAGCAGGAGATCGACAAATGCTTCAAGAAAGTCGCAGAAGGCGTCGCGACCTTCGAGAACATATATGAGAAGATCATGCAGACGGGCAACCCCTCGCAGAAGGAGAAGCTCGAAGACCAACTGAAGAAGGAGATCAAGAAGCTGCAGCGGTCGCGAGACCAGATCAAGACATGGGCCGCCATGTCCGAGATCAAGGACAAGAAGCCATTGCTGGACCACCGGAAGCTCATCGAGACAGTAGGATGACCGCCGTGTCCTGGCCTGAAGGGATGCTAACATGTGACAGCAAATGGAGCGCTTCAAGGCTGTCGAAAAAGAGATGAAGACGAAAGCATACTCTAAGGAAGGGTTGCAATTAGCTTCCAAGATCGACCCCAAGGATAAGGAGAAGATGGAGATGGTCGAGTTCCTGCAGCACATGAACGAGGAGCTGGAGCGGCAAATAGAGACAATCGAGGCCGAGATCGAGACCCTGCATGCCAACGTCAAGAAGACGAAGAAGGGGGACAACTCCAAGGCAGAGCGAATAGCAGAGTTGGAAGAGTCAGTCGAGCGAAATAAATGGCACCAATCGAAGCTGGATCTGCTGCACCGAGCGCTCGAGAACGGCAACGTGGAGACCGACCAGGTCAAAGGGATCGAAGACTACATCAAATACTACGTCGAGAGTAATCAGGATCCTGAGTTCATGGACGACGACACAGTATACGACGACTTCAACCTGCAAGAGGAGGAAGCCATCTTTGGCTTGGGCGAGAACCTCGACCAGGTCTCATCACACGAATCGCAGTCGGTAGCAGACGATACACACGAGTTGGAAGTGCGAACGCCAGCACCAAAACCAAAGGCCACAGAGGCAGTACAACAAGGAGCACGACGGCCTTCGACACAGATGAAGTCGCCATTACCAGCACTAGCAACCCTGCACACGCCCTTACCTGGTGTCTCAAATACCACGGCCAGCGCCATGAAGCCCGCGCCGATACCGACACGGACGCCGGGCGAACCCTTGAAGTACGCCTCGGCTGCTGCAGCAGCAGCTGCAAGTGATAAGAATGGAGTGGGCATTGCCCCTTTGCCACCACCACCGGGAGTTGCCGCAGCACAGTCAGGCCTGGCTTCAGGCGGCGCACGGGCAAGTGCCACAAATTCTCCAGCAATAACACATTCCCAACCAGCCCCGCGCGCACAGCCTGCCGAATCCGCACAAGCATCACCAGCTCCTGCGGCAAGTATACCCGCTACGCCTGCTGTGGAGAAGGAGACGCCTTCGCGGCCTGCTTCGTCTGAAGATGCTTCAAAGTCTAGCAGAAGAACACCAGCTCCCGAACCTGTAGAAGAGGAGGAGTCTTCGGCTGCTACTCCGCCGCTAACAAATGGCGAATCTCATGCTGAAGAGGAGGAAGAGGAGTCTGTATATCACCTACCTTCGAGCTTACAAGATCTCCTGGTCTCGTTCGAAGCCACCAAGAATGACATATCCGCCGCTGCAGCAAAACCCCCAGATGAGCGTATGTTAGCAGCATCCATGGCTACTGCGCCAGACTCTGCCGACACTGAGGCGCCCCGCCACTATCGTCCCCAGAATCCCTATCCGTTTACGCCCGCGCACTACCCGCAAGAGCCGTTGCCAATTTTCGATGATCCTCGCTTATACTCCCGAATCGAGACTGATGCTCTCTTCTATGCCTTCTACTATCGTCAAGGCACGTATCAGCAGTACCTAGCAGCGAAAGCACTCAAGTCACAGAGCTGGAGGTTCCACAAGCAGTACCAAACATGGTTCCAACGACACGAAGAACCAAAAGCGATAACAGAAGACTACGAGCAGGGCACATACAGATTCTTCGACTACGAGTCGACATGGTAAGCACCTAATTCCGTCTGCCAGCTTCACGTAGGGCTGTCGTATTACAAAGTCGCGCCACGCTGTGCTATTTCTGCACGTCATACAGGGCTAACCGTATCCTAGGATGAACCGTAGAAAAGCAGACTTCCGATTTGCTTACAAGTTCTTGGAAGATGAGCTATGAGCCGTAGATTACTTTCTTCTTACTGACCCGCATGCTCGGCTTGGTAGTTGCGTTCTGTATCAAGTACTAGGTAGTCTTGGAATGGGTCCCGTTACGGGCCATATAATTTGCTCTTCGGATCCGAAAAGCGCTCTTGTCCGGACGACTCCACTGCGTACTAACCTTCACCCGCGGGCACCAGACCGACTATGGGTAGAATCATTTACGGTGAGACAACCATGCATGGATCGAATAGCACTTATTGAGGCTCACCTGCCAAGCGCAGCTGGCCCTCCGCCAGCTACAATTTGGCCGCCCAGGGGTGTTGCCGCGGTCTGAGCGCCGGGCGTAATCTGACATGATGTGGCTAACAGCGGCGGAATGCGCTCGATTGGTCAGCATTGGGTTATACTGGGTTCCGCCCCCAATCGCGTGGAGACTACAGGGCTGCAGGAGGAGGCTGGTCGCTTTCCACTGGCCGCCTTAGCGAGAATCCTTCCGCGACGTTCAAGCTTCAGTTACGCCCCGTTACGCCCGGCAGCACTAAGTTGTGCATGACTTTGAGTTGAGCGGTTACAGCATCAATCATTTTACGGCATTCATGAGCCGGTCAAAGTCCACCGGGTTGCGGGTTAATTTACCCACTTACAGCAAGCAACAGAAATGGACGAAGAAAGGACGCAAATTGGGCGTTTGATGACAGCTAACCTACTCCGAGACGAGCGGTCAAGCGATGTTCAAAATCGGTCGCTTTGGAAGCTCGATTTGGAAGTCGCTTGTCGCCCAGTCACACTGTCATCTCAAGTGTATTGAGCGTTCAATCGGTGGGTCGTGATCGAGAGCCAACCGGAACAGCGTAAAACATTTCGAAACAACCAAGTCGAGTACAATAGGCTCTAGGTCAATCCCCAGGCTCCAGCCCACATCATGCAGCTAAACAGGGGTTAATTCCTACACCGCGGAACGAAAGTACGCGAGCAAGACACGCATGCACATCCAGTCACACAGCGGCCCATCGACCTACCCGCATTTGTGTTAATCGGTGAACCATGCCTATCATATATCCCGGTAGACAAAAATCAGAATACCAACCTGTACGCGTCGGACTATTCTAGCTTTCTGCCTTGCCAAGGAATGACAACGACAAATGGAAGAGATGCTACAGTTCAATTAAAGTTGGATTGTGGTCTAGGGCAGTCGCCCTGCATGGCCATAAAACGGGAGGACCGATACAGATCTCCCGTTGTCTCCCGTTGTGCTTCCTGCTTCTTCACTTAGATCATCATTCCACCGCCTCGGTTTTCTCACAACAGACAGCAAGATAAGGCCCTTTGATTTACCCGTGCCACGGCCTAATCCTACTGTTCCATTTTCCGGTATCGTTACGGCACTAATCATTGTCAGCCCTATACCGATAAGTCGTATTGGGTACCACCACACTGGCATTGACTTCGCCTCACCATCCTACGAATCCATCTCAGCAATCTTGGGCTTCTATATTCAAACATTCGGCCTCTAGCGGAGTGTTACTTGCACAAAGGAGATATCAAAGCTTACGGAAGACACGATCGCCAAAGCACTGCCGACCAAATCCGCAACCTGGTCTGATTGCTCGCCTTACGACACTTCTAACTTTGTTCGTCATCACATCACCATGTTGGCACACCATGCTTCGCTCGGAGATGCCTTCGGGCGCCCTGATGGCTCGTTTCCTCCGAAGTACCTGTAAGTCTGTTTAGTTCTCGAGGATCTATACCATAAGCCGTGGGGTGGCAGTGATCGGTCTCCGTTAAAGATGAGAAGGGTTATCACACTACCTTCATATAAGAATCATGAGCATTCCACAATAGTAGAACCAACAACATCATCAGACAACATCTAACCTTGGCTTCATAGGTCTCTCGAGCAAGTCCAACTACGCCCTCGACGACCATCATCATCATCAGTTGCTAGCACGAGGAAGTCATCCAGACCACAAAAGCTACGCATCGTCACTTCGCCCGTGGCGCCCGCCTATCGCCCTTCTAATACTACCAACCGTCCCAAGAAAACGAAGTCGATACGCCCAAAGCAGGAACAACCGCCTTCGCCCGCCATGTCCGGATATAGCGTAAGTGGCACCTCATCTTCCTCATCAATCTTTTGCATTGACTTACAACACCAGTACTCTTCTTCCGACCAAGGCAACTACAGCTACCAAGCCTCGTATCCAGCATCAGGAGTGCCTCAATACACACAATCTCAAATCAATACCTACTACGCACAGTATCAATGTTATCCACCTCAACCGTACCAGATCATCCCAGATTACTATGTGCAACCTGTACATGTTGCGCCGACAGCTGGGTATCAACAGCCAGTAATTGGTGGGTATGGTACTGGAGGTTGGCCAAGTCATGGCGATGATTTAGGGATGAACACATCGCAAGGCCCAACCAGGTAAGCATCACTCAATCAACATTCTCTCTACTTGATTACCAACACCAAGTTAGGAGCAATAGTCGCACAAAGTAATTATCCCATTTCCCCTCCCTCTTCCCACTCCCCCCAATAACTAACCATGTCAACCTCACAGAACATGGACATGCGACATCTCCTCCTGCACTTCCTCAGCAAACTTCACCCGTCTTGCAGACCTCCAACGCCACCAATCCACCGTCCATGGCGTAGGTACCCCAGGATACCCCTGCGACGTGCCTCGCTGTAACCGCATCGGCGACAAAGGTTTCACACGCAGAGACCATCTAGTCGAGCATCTACGCAACTTCCATCACATTGACATCCCGAAACGGAGACCAGGGGAGAGAAGTGCGTTTCCGTTTGGATGGCCAGAGGGCGGTGGTGGCGCGGGGGGTTCTCACCAGTGAGTCTCATTCACAACGGAGGGAGATAAGGAGGAGGGAGGAAAGGAAAGAGGAGGGCTGATTGGTTGTGTGTAGGGATGAAGAGGGTACTGGAATTGTGGGAGGGGGCCAAGAGATGACAGGGCATGCTAGGCGTAGTAGTCAGCGTGTACGAATGCTGGGTGACAGCGGTAGTGGGATTGTACAAGCTTCGCCACAACGGTCAGCAACAACAATAACATCAACCTCATCAACGAGAGATCGTACCACCGGTCTCACACGAGGCAGGATCGCCAAACCACCGTCAAGAAGAGGAGGTAGAGCGGGTGGGAGAAGCAGGGGTGGGAGTTCAAGCGCAGGCATGAGTCGTTTAAGCGTATCATCATCGGCATGGTCGTCTTCATCAACATCAACATCAACATCAACATTGTTATCAAGGGGGAACGTTTATCAAGAGCAAGGATCACACTCATCATCATCAATACAACTTAACCCGCCACCACCACAGCGACACCCGCTCGACCTCACCAACGCGGAACTTGCCGCACAGGACATGTTGCTTGGAGGTGTTACTGGAAGCGGAGACTTCTTTGGTCTGCGGGCCCCTGATCCGGAGACTTATCCTGAGCGGTGAGTGTTAAACGAAGGACTCGGTTTCACTTCGCTTAAAGTGGTTCGCGGTTCGCATGACTTACCTATTCTCTCGTTTGCTGCCTTGGAAGGAGCGTTATTTGCAGTATTATCGTGTTTGGTCTTTGCATAGCATCGCGTGGCCAAGGGCTATACATCATGATCGGGCTGGAATAGCTAGCGTTGAGGGCGCTTTCGAGGGGTTTGATTTTTGTATTTTCACTTCACCTACACCATTCGCTTTACAGTAGCGCAATATCATATTTGGTTCGTGTATACTACATGGTAGTTCAATCGGACCGGAACGCAGAGTAACAGCCTCTATACGAGCAGGCCAATCGCGATGGCGCATAAACAGATTTCGATGATCATCCCCTTTAGGCAGGCACTCCACTTCTTACTTTGTCACGCATCAGTTGCCTAAAGACGCTAGTTGGCGGAAATTGCCCGTCAAACATTGTGAGGTCTGCAGCAACGTTCGTAGGATTGGTATCCTTGTTCACTCTTGTAATCGCATTCGCGTAATCCGGAGGACTCGGATCCGGATGTCACTTACTCGCTGTGTGGTGTGTCACTTGCCGACTAGATGTGTTGGCGACTTTGCCGCATAAGCCTCGCTTCACGGTCCTCCCCACAACGTCGTATTGTGTTGCTGTGGGCAATGTGGGCATTACCGAGCTGACGTCGGTGCGGAATGGAGTTGGTAAGGGGTTTGTGATCCAACAGAGGAGATTGCACGAACGATGTGCAGTTTATCCGAAGTAGGGAGTGCATTGCTGGTGTCTAGCTCCATCACATTCCCACGTTGCGGCGTCTGTCTTTGGTCGCCGTCTACCATTACGTCGGTTCCAGGTGTACTCGGTTCAGATTGTACTGCAACGAAGAGCCGGGTCGCAAGAGGGAATGCGTTGTTGGTGCCGCTCTTGGGTTGGGACAGGGGTGCCGCACAGGGACCAACATTGCCGCTGTCATGGATAAGCCGACCAGCTGAAGCGAAATGTTCGTTCGCTAAACGGATTTAAGTGAATACACTTGTGCAGATGACACCGAAATGTAACAAGGTTCCGAGCCGTACCCATCACTTTGCAAGCCTGTGTCGCGAGTCCCCGACGCATGGCCTGCCATACGAGGGATAGACCCGAGGCGGAGGTTAAGGTCCAGTAACATGTCTCGGCGCGATTCACGGGAAGCGATCTGCTGGCACAGTTCGACTCCACGTGGTTATGTTGCTTCCAACATGCGTGGGTCACTTGGCCCCATGATCCTTCCATCTATTCATATCCATCTAGATGCTGTGGCTCGGCTAACGGCCATGGTGCAAGAGCCTTTGTCTGCGCCATTGCTATTTCGAACACTGGGCGGATGCTCGATTATCGGGCCGCCGTGGTTGAGCGTCAAAGATGTCTTAGAGAGCCTGAAGGGTCAGAGGAAGAGGATGGCGCCAAGGTAGGGCTGGTAATAGCCCTGGAGAGAAGCCAGCAGCAGCTGAGATAGCATCTTGTCACGATCGGGTTCATCGATAACTGCGCGCGGCTTTCGCAAGCATATTTAGTTTTGCCGACAGGAAGACCACCGTGTCTTATGAGCCGTTGTACGTGCCAGTTCCAAAGAGAGCGTAAGCATACAGGCGGCCAATCAGCGACACAGCCATCTAGTGTACACTTGACTATTGATAGGCACTGTCACCTGGTGCGTCTGCTGAAGAACGACGGAATGCGATATACTGCGGCATTAGAGAAAGCTACGAGGGGGGATGTTTGTGTGGTGGCTTGAGGGAAGGCCATGCTGCAATGACGTAGGCCGTCGTCGTTTAGCGCACTTTGGGCAGCCACGCAGTCGGGAGAAGTCGTATGGATGAACATCTGACACTGGAACGCTGCCTCCTGCCTCCTGCCTCCTGCACAACCTACGTCCTCGCACCTTTGCAACCTCGAACTTGGTTGCCTGTTGTTCTGACTCATACTCATGTCTTTCAAACCTCACTTGTATCATTTCGCATCCGAGTTTACAGGCTCTTTACCTCTGCAATAACTGCACATGCACTCTGGGTTTCCCCGCAATTCATCCTTGGTCCCAACCGCAAACGCAAACGCAAACGCAAACGCAAACGCGCAGCTGCAGCCTCTACAGGTCCAAAAGGGAAAAGTCCCCAGAAGCCGCATATAAACTCCCAGCAACCCATAGCCCGCGATGCGCGACCTCCGAAAACAAGCTCTCGAGAGCCATAAGACTTTGTCGCGCAAGGCCCGCTCGCGTGTCGCATCTACAACAGCCTCAAAGACAACTTCGGCAGCCGCGTCGCCGGCACAGTCGCGCGCCGCCAGTCGCAGCCGACAGCCTGATTCAGAAGAGGAAGAAGACCTCAGCGACGGAACCGCCTGGAGGTGAGTTTCTCACTGCACGCGACTTTCTGTTTTTCCCCACGTCGCCATCAGACCGGTGACATCATCGTTTCAGACTACCACTACCACTGTGCACCAACACACACTGACACCTCTAATAGCATAACATCCATCGACCATGCACTCAACGGCGAAGATGTCAACATACCCGAAGACGCGTGGAAGGCGGAGCTCAATACGCGCATCGAGCAGATCACCAATCTCAAGCGCAGCAGCACTGAGGGTCGCACCGAGAGCCTGAACGCATACGCACACATACTCATGGCCCGGTACGCAAAAGACGAGGTCGAGGGCCATGTAGGGGAGCTGGTCTCGTCGATGATTAAGAGCATCCGGCAAGAGACAACAGAGGCCGAGGCAGTCAAAGCCCTAAAAGGTACGATACATGCACCAAAGCAAGTAGACGTCCACTAACAATCACCAGCGCTCGCCGTCACCGCTGTAACTCTCGACTCCGACACCATCTACGACCATGTTGCCGACCAACTCAAGCGCTCGATCCAGTCATCTTCCTCTATCGCGGTCAAGGTCAATGCGATCCATACACTCGGCACGACTGCCTTCTTTGCCGGAGCTGGTGACGATGACACCTTAGACATCATGAACCTATTCATCGAAATCATCGAATCGGACGGTGCATCCATCGATGCGCAAGACGAGGGCAACGTCGTGGTTGCTGCTTTAGAGGAATGGGGTCTCCTAGCGACCGAGATCGAAGACCTGGAGGAAGAAACAGAGCTCGCAATGGATGCTTTTGTCGAGCAGCTTGAGAGCGCCGACTCTGCTGTTCAGATCGCAGCAGGCGAGAACATTGCGCTCCTCTACGAAAAGTCTCTAACTCCACAAGAAGACGACGAAGACGTACAAGTAGAGGAAGACTCGGACGATCCAGAACACGTTCGAAACGGTGAACGACTAGTCAAGCGCTACACCGTCTACCGAAGACAAGACCAGCTTCTGCACACGCTCGACGAACTCGCGAACGTGTCGACACGCCGCATCTCCAAGAAGGACCGCAAGGTCCTACACTCCTCGTTCGCAGACATCCGCAACTCGGTTGAGAAGCCCTCTCGCGGCCCTGCCTACTCTACTGCTTTGCATGAAGAGACTGGCAAAGCTTACGGAGCAGGCAGGATGAAGGTCAAGATCAACAAGAACGTAGAGGTCAGGATCGACAAGTGGTGGAAACTGCAGAGGCTAAACGCACTGCGACGGACGCTGCAGGGTGGTTTCACTTACCACTACGACCAGAACGAGTTGGTCTCGACCGCTCTTCCTTTCTCCATGTCTGCGAGGCAATGATTCTGTGCAGCCAAGGGTCGTGTTTGTTGGTGTCGGCGTTATTCAAAAAGTGGCTTCTATTATTACACGCGTGGATACCTGGTTTGGCAATGGCGTTTCTAGGCCTATTCATATTTTCAAACGGCATAAGATTGGTGAGCGAAAGAGGTAGACTTGAGCTTGAAGATTTGAGTGTATCGAAATACATTCTATGTTAAGGACACTACTTGATCGTTTAGGTAATATTTGCGAGGTTTGGTCATGAGGCTTGCAGCGGCTTTTGGAGGATGCGGCCAAGATGCAGCCCGGCCATTGCCCCGCGTTGCCCTTCATCGCGAGCATCGCGTCAATATTTACGAGATTCAACATTGTTTTAAGAAACACTGTGATGAGTGATTTCGCGCGAGATCTGGAATTATGCGACTATTAGTTACAGCTGAACATTTTTTTTAAAAAAAACAAAAAAAAAACGGAAAAAAAACAAAAAAAAACTGTGGTCAACCCGATCTGCCTTCTCAGAGGTCGGATCGATGTGTAAAGGCGGGCTTGGCGCGGC
This sequence comes from Alternaria sp. 'sect. Undifilum', assembly GCA_024321975.1. Taxonomy (NCBI): domain Eukaryota; kingdom Fungi; phylum Ascomycota; class Dothideomycetes; order Pleosporales; family Pleosporaceae; genus Alternaria; species Alternaria sp. 'sect. Undifilum'. The sequence continues at coordinate 6,111,591 of JAJJZI010000006.1, forward strand.
ATGAAGCTGTAGGCTGTAGCTTCGTGGAAAGTTCTGGACAACTTACCACCGTGCTTTTCTTCAGCCTTGCACGTAATCTTCAATTCTTGCAACTCTGTCCATATAATCAGTACTGCGTCTTTCGTTAATTCTATCACAAACCCCTCACACCTCTACAGCGATTCAGCGATCATGGCTGACACTAGTAAGTACCTTTTACATAGAGCTCATCTATGAGCTTTGAGAACCCCGAGAATATTCGAAACTGTACTAACGAATTTCAGAGCGCCCTCGCGTCTTCTTCGACATTGCCATTGGCGGCGTCAAAGCTGGCCGCGTTGCCTTTGAGCTCGTACGTTCCCCAACTCCACAGACCCGCGCATTCCAGTCAGCGAGAACATACTACTAACAATCTATGTAGTATAGCGACATCGTCCCCAAGACCGCCGAGAACTTCCGCGCACTATGTACCGGCGAGAAGGGCGAAGGCACATCCGGCAAGCCGCTCCACTACAAGAACTCGAGCTTCCACCGCGTCATCAAGGGCTTCATGATTCAAGGCGGCGATTTCACACAGGGTAACGGGACAGGCGGAGAAAGCATCTACGGCGAGAACTTTGAAGACGAGAACTTTGAAAAGGTGCACGACAAGCCCTTCTTGCTGAGCATGGCAAATGCCGGACCAGGAACAAACGGCTCCCAATTCTTCGTCACTACAGTCCCCACACCGCATCTCGACAAGAAGCACGTCGTCTTCGGTGAAGCCATCAACGGCAAGAGCATCGTCCGCCAAATCGAAAACCTCAAGACACAGAGCGGTGACAAGCCCTTGCACGACGCAACCATCATTGATTGCGGCGAGCTCTCCGGCGAGGACTACGACAAAGCCACGGAAAAGATCTCCCACGCAACCGGCGACCCTTACGAAGACTTCCCCGAAGACCAAAAAGCTAGTGCCGATGACGAATGGAAGGGCACTGAGATTTTAGAAATCGCAACAAAGTTAAAGGACATGGGAAACGACGCCTTCAAAAAGGGAGACATCAATTTGGGCATCACAAAATACCAAAAGGGCATCCGATACCTCCACGAGTACCCCGCGCCTCTCGACGACGACCCCACAGACCTCTGGCCCAAACTCAACGCCCTGAAAGTTTCCCTCTACTCCAACAGCGCGCTTCTCCAGAACAAACTAAACCAGTTTAGCGAAGCAGCGGAGAATGCGACTAAAGCGCTAGATATCGAGGGCATCACGGATAAGGACAAGGCCAAGGCGTACTTTCGACGGGCACAGGCTAAAGCAGGGAAGAAGAATGAGGATGAAGCGCTTGCGGATTTGCACGAGGCGGCCAAGTTTGCTCCTGGCGATGCGGCTATTGTTAAGGAGTTGGATGTTGTGAAGAGGAGGGTGCAGGCGAGGAAGGAGAAGGAGAAGAAGGTTTATAAGAATGCTTTTAATTTTGACTAGGCCTATGTTTAGTCGGTTGTGGATAGTGGGGTGGGTATCTTGTGAAGGAGAGAGTGGGCTGAAGTGTGTAGGAGAGTATGGAGCAGATTTGGTAGAGAAAAGGCAAGGCAAGGCAGATACCAGTTTTACTCTTGAATATCATGTAAAAACACTTTATGCAACGTTCAATCATTCGCGAAGGAGAGGGAGAGAGAATACGCATTCGTGTCAAGCGACTACCATTTGATATCTATGCAATAAAACCACCCTTCAAACTCAAAACGCTACATCTAGAACAACAACAACAACAACAACATCAACAAAGAGCAACATGCAAAGGTGCCGCCTAACCCAGATCAATCCCCCGTTTTCACCCAAAATGAGAAAAGGAAAAACCAGTCATCGCTCTAACGCGCCATTTCAAAAAAAAAAGAGAAACATCAGATCTCATCCTAAGCCATGCAACAAAACCAGCCTCCATATAATGCAGTTGCCATTGCAAGCCTTCGCTCTGTTGTCGACATTTATGCACCACCACCACCACCCCCTCCTCCCAAAAAAAAGCGGCAACGTGTATAGTAACAAGCCATTTTACCCTCCTTTCCAGAAAGAGGTATAGTACAAGCTCTTGTCATGTAAAGAGAAAAGCCTACTTGAAGTGCTTAAGGAAAAAAAAAAAGGCAAGACGTTAGGTTGGACTCGCTTGGTCCAAAAGTTCGCCCGCACTCTTCCTTCTCTTGATTTCCCTCTTGGCTAAGGTACGAGGACTATCGCCCCCTGTGAACCAGCCATATAGTCAGAATTCTTCGTCACGAGGCTCGCGTTCTTCTCCTCTTCCGTGGTGAGCGTTACCCTTTCCTCGTACACTGCCGAAATCAACGTAGCCCTCTCGACCAAGGGCGCTGGCCCCGCGATCAGTGCTGCGATCTCGGTCTCGATCTTTCTCCTTGTCTCGGTCCTTGTCCTTGCCCTTGTCTTTGCGATTCTCCTTGTCCTTTTCCTTGTCTTTGTCCTTATCTTTCCGCTTGCCTTTTCGTTGGAAAGGGAGGACTCCTCGGAAGCCGCGTTCCTTCTTCTCTTTGTTCGCCTTCTCGGAGAAGGCTGGGAGCGCGGTTGTGTATTCATCTTCTGCGATACTGCCATTCTCGCTGCCCTCCATACTCTGCCCACCTGCTGATCGGGGTGGTCTTCCGACGAGAGAGTTTGTAGATACAGCAGCATGTTTCTGTTGATCGACATGAGAATTGTGATTGTTGTAATTGAAGGACTGTGTAGAGGTGGATGTCGAAATTGTGGTTGTTGTCGTCGTGGTCAGAGCTTGTGGATAGGAAGGCGCGGGGGCCATGTGGAGACCATCGCTGGACCCTGGGGGTGTATCCTCATTTGCGGAAGCAGAGGCGCTGGCGGAAGCAGAGGCAGACTGTGAGACATTTACTGAGTCATTTCCTGATGGCGTGTGATGACCCGACCATTGCTTCTTGGCAAATGGGTTAGTATAGGATATTGTGGCAGAACTGTTGCTCTTTAAAGAGCTTTGAGATGCCGAGATACTTGACTTTTGCTGATGCCGTGTTCTTGGTGGCGGCTGCTGCATTGTAATGGGTGTGCTGGTAGACGAAGACAAATAGTCCTCACCATTATTTGGTGAGAGAGGGGTTTCCTCCAACTCTTCTTCCTGGATTGGTCCACGATTCCTTGTTGCTGCACCTCGAGAGGTGTCTATCTGCGCGCCTTGTAGCTGCTCGACAAGCTCTTCCCACTTGATACTCAGTGATGACGACGGTCGTTCGGCAGGTTCAGCACGGTTCAAACAGTCCTTTGTGCGCTCGTTGAGAGACAAACAGATATTGTGGAAACGAAGGAGATCACCATCAGTAGCCTGGATATCAGGCGCACTTTTCTGGGTGTTGTCCAACCAGAGGTTGACTAGCATCGCAAAGTTGCGCGAATGGTCGATGAGGTATGGTAATGATGGGAAGCCCTCTTTAAATGTCGGAGGCAGGCGGTGAAGGATGGCGATTGGAGTACTGTACGAGGGTGGTATCGGCGGTGCAGGCTGCGACGTAGTCGAAATCGAGCAGATATCATCAAGGTATTTCTTGAATTCTTGCCTATGCGTAGTAAGGAAGGCATTCATGGGCTCCATCCATGCTTCTTTGGTGCCAAACGAAGACATGTTCGCCAGACCTTGCAGAGACTTTGCAATGAGAGTGAATGTTCTTCGGGCTTTGACCTTGGGGTGATCTAAATGCATTGTTAGCGACTGGAGTGTGACGTGGATGAGAACTGCGCACCATTCAGTAGGCCGAAGAGTTTCGGGTTCAGCACTGCTGGAACAAAAAAGCGCAAGAAGAGGAATCCAGAGACACTGCTGTACTGCACCGTCCGTAGGTAGTCTCCATAGCGATCGTCAGCACAAGCCCTGATGTGCCTGAAGATCAATCTTAGCTCCTGTGGGCATCGAGACACGGAGTTGTAGATGGCTCGCCAGACTTCCTCAGTACAATTGATCAATCTTCTCCAGTTCCGGTCCAATTCGTGTTGCGAGGTGACCTTGTTCGGATCAACCTCACAATCAGGATCCTTTGTGTTTATTTCTCTTAGTTTCTCGCTCAACGTCTCTTCCAAGTACTCTTTGCCGAGTCGCTTCATGTGCAGGTCCAACGACTTGGTAAGCAAAGTGTTGCCGCGGAACAGCAGGTTGGCCTCCAGTTTGGCATTGTTACCCATGTCTCGAACAAAGAGCTCGCGGTCGCTCGCAGAACCAAAGGTGACCAACGAGGATTCGTTGGATTCGCTCGATCCTAGTCTCTTGCTGAACCGTAGGCGGCTAGCAGGTGACTCTTTTAATGTGCCGTCAATTTCTTCCTCGACAAGCGCACATATCCACTCGCCAGCTGCTCCGGACACCTGGAAGATGTTCAGCAAGTATTCCGACAGTCTCCTGAGCTCGTTCGGGATCATCTGGGCGATCTGGAGTGTTATTCCGTTGGAAAACCTGTGGAGAAGCTCGGAAAGTGGATAGTAGTCGCGAGCCATGAGGATCGCACACTCCTCACTGCTGACTTTGACTAGCACCTCGCCGACACTGTTTCCGTACATGTTGATGAGCGGCCACCACTTCTCCATCTCTTGATTCGGACCGAGATCGTCGAGATATATGTCAGTTTTCCCTATGGTCTGGTCGAAAGAGATACCAGCGTACCCGCCCTCGGAGACAAGTGGGTCGGAGTTGGTGGCCTCGAAACCGCTCTTCTCCGTGCGATTGTAGCTTGGTGGCCGCTTTTTCAGTAGCAAAGAGGCCGTGTGCAGAGCGGGCAGATCCAGAAACTCAAACTCCTCTCTCCAGAAGGGGTTGTTGCCCTCGTTCTTGACCATGGTCCGCGAACGCGTCTCTCCGTCTAACAGTACTTCGACGAGATAGCCGCCTGGATTGGTCGTGGCAGATGAGGACGGTCTTATCGGGGTGGTTCCATTGCTATCGGCGACTTTTGGGCTCACAGGCGGAATCAGTTTTGCTTCAATAACTCTTACGAACAACGACTTCTCCATACGGAACATGTCTTGGGTACCGAAAGACGGCGAAAGAGTACCTTCGTCATTCATAGCGTCTGACTTTGGGCCGTACAGTTGTGGAACGGTGAAAGCGCGCAGGAGGACTATCCAAACCTCGTACAGGACTCGTGACTCTAACGATAGGAATATAGGTCGTAGGATTGTTAAGGCAGGAGAAGAAGCAGCGGTGTACTGGGGATATATGGCAATGCAAAATTCATTGTCCAAAACGGAGGGATCTAATCGTTGCACGGCACATCGGGAAAGCTGGGAAAGCTGGACGGTGGAGACGAGGGTGACATCTGTGTCGGAATAGAGCTTGAGCTCTCCGTTTTCACGGAGCGTGCACGACACTCTGCGCCAACGACGGGAGCCGTGGCTCTGGACTCTGTGGACTTGCGGCCGCCCCCCAGCACCGGTGGTGCCCTTGGGCGTGCCTGTGTTGCTGTAGGTCACACTTGTGTCCCAGTATATCATCTTGCCGACCTTGATGATGGGGACTTCCTTCTTGGGCGAGTCTTTGAGGAGTGATACCTCGGAGTGGCGTCTGCTGTCTGGCAGGCGGCGCTCGATCATGATGGGAGCCTGGGGTTTGGCCATTCTGTTCTGGATGCCCTTGGGACGCATGGGCGACCAGCACAGGAGGGCGGCAAACCACGAGTCGAACTCTTCCTGTGTCGGCGGCCGCAGATGGACCTCGAGTTTCGAGTTGTGGACAAGGACATGGATGTATGCCGTGTAGGCCTCGCCGTCGTATGCGCTCTTGACATGGCAGCCACGCAGGTCGGGTATCAGGGTGCGGGTGTAGGAGGTGTCGTTCTTGGGCTCGTAGACCAGACTGCCGGCCTCGTCGTTGATATAGCAGTACGACAGACCCCAGGGGTTGGGCTCGCCCCTCCGGAAGGCCAAGAGGCCCTGCATCCTGCCGCAGGTAGAGCGCATGAGGGCCTTGAGCTTCTTAGCGTCCGAGGCCGGTACAGGCGACACCCACGACTCGGGCGGCACATTGGAGGGCGATGGCACAGGCGACGTGGAGCGGTGGGCGTGTTGCTGTCGTTGCTGCTCTTGCTGCTCTTGCTGCTGCTGCTGCTGCTGCTTGGAGAGGCGGCTGCGGCTGTTGGTGCTCGAGGTCCGGGGCGGCTGCTGTGGTGGGGAGATGGTGGAGATGTGGCCGATGGAAGTCACGACCGACTCCTCGAGGCTCTGGTAGTTTGACGGGGAGCTGGCCACGGAGCCTATGCGATGGCGGCCCGCGGCGAAGGCGCTCGACGGCGACCGCTCGCGGGTGCTTCGCTCTTCCAGCGTCCGGGTCCGGGGCCGTGTGTGCTCGCGCGCATTGCGGTACTCGGAGTCGCTCGAGGCGCGGGCGACGTAGGCTCGCGGGTTGCCGGTGCGCGCCGAGAGCTGGCTGTTGTGGGAGCGCGGGCTGTTGGGCGGGGACTGCACCGTCTGGCTGGGGTAGCCATCTTCGGGTATCGTCGTCGTGGCCGTCGAGGCTGGCGGCGGCGGCGTGGGCGTGGGCGTGGGCGTGGGCGTGCCGTCCGGGGTGACGGTGCGGATGGTCCGGGGCGGCTTGCGGTGGTCGTCGCGGGCCCTCTCGTGGGCGTGGGCGAGGGCGAGGGCGTGGGCATGGATGGTGTTGTACGGTCCCGGTCCCTGGGCGGCCTCGGACGCACTCACCTCCCTCCTGCTTCGTCTCTGCTGGTCCATGGATGCGGACCGCTGCGGTGTCTGGTGCTGGTCATTGACACACGGCAGGCGGCCCAGCTATGGCGGCAGGGAGCCGTTGCGCTTGCGGCACCTGGGGGACAACGGTCGAGGGCGCTGCGAGACTGGCTGTCGGTTCCGTGTGGCGCATCGCAGGCCTCGTTGCAACTTGCGCGGGCAAAATGGTCTTGGTCGTTGGGTAGGCAGAGGCCCACCGCCCAGCCCTAGCGAGCGAGCCTGGCGCCGCATGGGCGCGACTGCGAGACGGCCTTGGCGCTGAGATGCATCGCCTACACCGCAGCCCTCGCCCGCCCTCTCACGCAGCAGCAAGGTGCACATGGGTCCATGATAATAGCATAGCTGTGCATGTCGTACCGACCAACTACTGAAACATGGCCACCTGGATATCTGAACCCACCAATAAACCCCCGCCGCCTGCCCATAAACCCCTGCCCAAGCTGCCAACTTTACTGAAACTGAAACGGATACTAAATAAAAAACTGCCTTCGCCCTCTCGACACCACCTCACTTGAACGGCGGCCTGTCAGCCGCACTCTCCTCCACGCTCGCAGCGCTCAGTGGCTGCGAGCGTGCGCCACCGAGATCGCCCGAGTGCGTCTTGCGCAGTGCTTGCCGCATCGTTTCAATCTGCACTGGGAGCTCTTCACCAGACGCTGGGTTGGGGCTACCGAGCACTATGGGCGACGTAGGACTCGCCGGAGAACGCGTGCGCGCCAGGTCTGCGTGCTTTGGGGAAGCAGCTCCACTGGTGGTTGGCGGCGACGACGCCGCAGACCTCACTGGCGACGGCGACCGGTTCGCCGTCGACGACAGACTCACAAACTGCAGAGCCTCGTTCGACGTGGCTCCCAACACCTCCTGCCGGTCGTGTTCGACGTGTTCCGCTTGCACCACGTCTGCAAACGAGATGAAACTCAAGCGACGTGGATCCGCCGTGTCCAGTGAGCCGTATCCAGGCGCTGCCTCGGTCGCCTCAGCATGGCTAGACGCCACAGACTCGGCGTGCGGGCCCAGGGGCGAGTGCATCGAGTCGGTTATGCTGCCGGCGACCGCAATAGCGGCGGGCTGATGTGCTGTGTGTGTAATGATCTCCACCTCATCCGGGTTGAGGTGGTTGTCGGTAATGGCCAGCGATGTTGCGTCCAGCGCCGGTGGTATGTGGTCTTCCGTCTTGATGTGTGCGGGCACGTCGGCCGACGGCTCGGGTTCTTGTACGTTGCGCTCGAAAATGAGCGACGACGCTGGGCTGTGAAGACCCGGCGAGGTAGAGCGGATGCGACGACTGGGAGATGTGCCAATTGGTACCATGCGCGGGCTGCCTCGCGGCGACACTCGTGGCGAGGGGGGTGACACTGGCGGCGAGGGCAGCAGAGCTGGCGCCGTCGTTGTTTTTGACGCACTCTCTTTTGGCTGTTTACCGGCATCGCCATCCTTCTTCCTACCCAGGCCAAAGAGCTTCTTTCCCTTGCTCAGGATGCTGCCATCGTCGGTCGACTTGGTCGCGACGGATGCGGGCGGGTTGGGCTGCGGCTGCTGCTGCTGCTGCTGAGGGGCTGCGGCTGTGTTGCTGGATGCGCTCATGATGATACGTCTGCCCGTGTCGCGATGTTGGGAACAGTAGAGGATGCGAGATGTGCGCCCTATACAAGAAGCTGCGATTCGGGCCTATGGCAGGTAATCGACCTGTCCCTGTGTCGTCACGCGGTCGCTATCGTCGCTTTCAAGAAAGTTGCCGAGTGGGATGCACCCTTGGCCTTTAATCAAAGCACGGCAGCTGGCCGTCTTTTGCGCAACAGAAGACACCTTGGCTAGTCTCGGTAATGTATGTTGTTGTTGTTGTTGTTGTTGTTGTTGTTGATGATGATGATGATGATGATGATGTGCCCAGCGACGAGGTCTGAGTAAAGCTCAGAGTGTTGTATAGCACAGAGCAAGCCCGTGTGCACATGCTATCGTCCCTCTTACCTTGGGTTGTTGATCGTCACGTGGTGCTGACGTAGACCCTGAGAGTTTTAGCTTTCCAGGCACTAGCTTAGTCTTCTAGTTCCCGCTATCCAATGCCTATCCCCATTTCGCCCAACATCACCCGCTTTCCATGTGCGACGAGTCTCGTTGTCGTTTCAGATAGACCGCTCAGGGTCCTTTCCTTGTCGCTGGTTCAATGACTGAACATTAAGGGATGCCATGCAAGCATATCTGGCCGCAGTACATGGTACATCTCACCAGCGAAGCTTGGCCACTTGCTAATTCCCTTTATGCGAACGCATGCAGAACATTACACCCTTCTTTTTTCTTTGGTCACCTCTATATGGTGGGACCAAGTTCTTGTCCATCGCCCCAAGATCACTGCTCTGGATCGAGCGCTCAGAATCACATCGACAAGTCTGAGGCAGAAGACCCAACGACCGGGCGTGTCTCGTGGACACCCAAACTTTTCTTGATCCATGCTCCATTTCAGCGTCATCGCCTTGGCTTCCTCACCCAGTCAGCTGTAAGGTGCTGACGTGGGGTAGCTCGCTCCGTAGTGGCTCAACCGCAAAACAGCAACATCGGGCTAGTCGCGGGTAATTACATCTGATGGCACGGCATCCTCCTTGAATACAGGACATGACAGGCCGTCTTCGCTTCCCAGAAGCATATCAACATTGTCTGACCGTATCTCACATCCAAAATCTTGTTGAGGTGAGATGCCGCTATTGACTACGCCGAAGCAATTCTGGTCGGTCCATCACACAAGCAAAACTTCATCGCCTGCATGACCGGACACATCGGAGCCAGTATGTGTCGGTGTCAGCTCAACAGCATAACCGAACACCGGGCCGTGAGACGTTGATAATTTGCTACCTTCTGCAATGCAAGTATACTTGGACCGCAGCGGTTATATCATCTGACAGAGGTCGAGGTGGCATGGGTGTAGACTAACATTTACGGTGGTTGCTGGGCGTGGAATTTGCGGATGCCGAGAAACGCCCTGCTCGACCGACCAGGTTTTCAAGGTGGTCGTTGCGCTGCTAAAGCTCGAATTTCCAGTCCGTAACATACCTCGTGGCTCGAAAATGCATGTGCAAGCCCGGTCTCGAGCTGCTCTTGTGGCCTCATATCATATACCGAAGGGTGAATTCCTAGTCTTTTGGACATACAGACGCTCGCTTCACCGCAGTCACCATCCCGACGCTCTACTCTTATGTCGATGTTGGGCAGTCATTCAACATGTTCAGCCCGTACAATCTACGGCCCATAATCGAGATCACTGAGTTCATTCTTGCGACCCTTTCGACAGCGACGATTGCCATCCGGTCCGTTTCGCTCACCCATCAAAGTTGTCCACCTGGGGACTATGCGTTTGTAATCATTATCAACTTTTTTTGGCCCTGGTGCACAGAGTTTGCCGAGGACTACGCAGAAAGTGAACAGAATTGTCTTCCACACTGTGATGTTTGATGGCGACATGCTAAATAAATTTCAAGCCCACTCCAGAGGAGAAAGAAGCATACCGGAAGTTCTGGCTGTTTGGCTACGTAGTAACTTGTAAACAACTGTGTCGGCTTGCGGTAAACTGCTCTAACTACCGGAAAGGGTACGCATACCACATCGGCTACTTGTTCATAATGGGCCTCATAAAGATCTCGATACTTGTTTATGAGTAGTGTCGCATGAAGACTAACCCAAGACATACGCTGACCTGAGCCTTCCCTCGCCAGTCTACCTTGGTTTTGCCACCCAACGAACCTTTCCAAGACTTGTCCACATATTGACTGTTACTGTCACCGCCTTTAGTATTTTGTCGATCTTCATTGTCGCCTTTCAATGTCCCAAGGTTCCCTCCTACGCCTTCTCCTCTGCGATACTTTGAGATGGAGCTGCTGGTCATTGTTTTAACCTAAGGATTGTCTTCTACTAGCAAGCAGGCTGGAATATCGGATCCAACATCGTTATTTTGCCCCTCGCTATGCCGGTTCTATTCTCGTTGCGCATGCGAAGAGCCAAACGCTTATCCGTCGTAGCGGGCTTTGCCGTGGGCCTATTTATTCTGATGGCGTTTGGAATATGACTTTGGGGCCTGAATATTTGAATACGAGGCAGGCACTGATACCATGTTCTTGGGGATAGGTCCCAGGTTGAGATCAACACAGCGATCATTTGCGCATCCGCCCCATCTATTCAGCCACAATTCAAGCGCATTTTAGCAGGATTATCCCTTTCCAACCATCTCGTAGCTCACAGTACTATTACGGAGGACAGAATTCTCTGCCCGGACTCCCCACTACGGAGGTAGAGAGAAACCTGCGGAGAGACAGCATTAGTACCTTGGCGTCACCAACTCAGGCCTATTGTCCACTCAAAGACGATTTGAACGACGAAATTCAGGGTCGAGTCATCATAGTTCACACAGCGGAAGAGCAAGAGACTAGGACACGGATCCGTGCGCTTTCAAGTCCGACGTCCCACGTATTTGCGACCTGCGTCGCCATCTTCCATATACTCAGTCTCTTCAGTCGCTTTACACTGAGAAACTTGGTAAGATGCGGCTGGAACTGGAAATGGAAGTGTCTCCTTCGACTGCTCCGACTGCTCTGCTCCATTCTCCAGAATACATGTGAAATTCTAGCCGGGTGGCATATGGGAATCAAACAGAAACAAGTGCACTGCAAGTTCTGCGGGGCTCGTGTGAAGTAGCTCTGACGATCTTTGGACAGGAAGGATCAGGCAATTCAATGAGCTCCGGAGCCTATTGTTCAGGCAACTGCTTGATAGCAGGTTACGTATTTCCGACTCAGCCACTAGGTGCGACTCGAGAGCTGATTTGAGTACTTCTAACATGGGTATGCGCGTATCCGTCAGCCACCAACATCGCTCAAGACTAGAGAAACCCGGTTCTCGGATGAGGTAAGCCGCCTCCGAGAACGCAGTACCGTGTAACCTCTGGACATGTGATTGGCCTGGACAGCCCGGCCAACGTACCATCGTTCGAAGCCGTCATGAGCTGAGGGAGATTGAACGAAAGGACTGCAAGAACATGCTGACGAGCTGAATGGTGGAGTAAGATTGATGTACGGGGTTTTGCATGCATTGCCGTTTTTGTGTTGAGAAGACGATCAGTCATTCGATGAGCTGATGCTTGTTCGACCATCTCTTTTGGACTATCTGCTGACCGGTTTGAAGACTCGATTGCAACTGGCATGTGTTGTTTAGGGGGCTGAGAAATGACCTCAGCCTTGCCGTCCTGGTCGCGACGCAAATCATACGGCTGTTATAGATCTACAGAGGGGTGACAAAAAGAAAAACGAATCAAAAAAGTTATAGTTTTTATATGCTAATAACTAATTAACGAAATGAGCTAGTCTAAAAAGAGGTAGTGATTTGAAAAGCCAAGAACTTCCTTTTGAAGTCAAACTACTTAGTAAGCAGCTTAGTCAGCATCTTTCTGGCAGTTTATTGTAGTGAAACCGAGTACTCAAAAAATAATAGTAACAATTAACAATAGTATTTTATTGGCAGTATTAAAGTAGCTATAAGTCTCTAAAATTAAAATAGTAGGTTGAAGCCTTGCCTTCTATCAGTTTAATAATTTTTGTATAATTAGATAAAAAGTTATAAATTAAAGCATTTTTTAAAAAAACATTTAAAATAAAAAGGCTGATTTTGATTACTATTACTGAGTATACTAGCTTTTAGCCTTTTTAACGTCTTTATAACGCCTAAGTAAAGATAAGTCACAATTATCTATCGCTTGTTGCAGTATTAGATCCCACGCTTTAAATTTAGCCTTTTTTAAACTTTGCTATACTTTTTTTGTTATTACCTACGCCTAATAAAGAAGTAGACCTTTTAGTTAAAGCTTGTAAGGGTGCGTTGGTTTGACCAAAGATGCAAGGTAACAGTAGAAGGTGAATAAATTAGATACAGAACTATAGAGAGACTACGTGGGTTTTTATATCTAATCTGGATAGTTAGGACTAACCAAGGTTGTCGGAGGTCGCCGGGTCAGCTGACAGTTAGCGTAACTAGTGCGGCCGATAGTCAGCAGCTAGTGCTGAGGTGCTAATGCTGAGGTAAGAAAAGCCAACGAAGGCCACAGGCTGAGTACTAGAGAACATCAAGGCTTTAGCCCTTTATAATACCCCCCTCCTAAAAAAAATAGTAGGGGTGGTAATCTTGTTACCTAGAGTTCTACTCTTCTAGGGCTTCCGTATCTTTTAGATTAACAGCTAGTTCCTAGGTTAGATCTAGATATCCTAACTATTTAACTAAGTACTGCTTTTTTTTCCTTTTCCTCTTTCCTCTAATAGGGTCTCTACTAGGTATTCTTCTCCATCCTCTGTCTTAGTTAGTAGAGGTTCATTGTCGTCTATTGGCTGGCTTAGTAGAGGGTCTGAGGACGCTAGTCTAAGGTTATTAACATTAAATACTAAGTAAATCTAGCTAGAAGTATTTAATTTAACTGCGTTTAGTCTAATAACTTTAAGTACTGTGTACTTAAGATTCTTCTAGTTAAGTTTTCTACTAAGCCTTTTTGTTTTGTAGTAGTCGCCTAGTTTTAACTATACCTTATCGCCTATTTTAAGCTAAAGTAATTAGTGCCTTCTCTTATTTGCCTGCTTTTCTTGTTCTTATTAGCTTTCTCTTATTATAGCTTGTGCAAGCTTAATACTTTGTCGTAGCTTATTAGCAATATTTTCTGCCTTTTAATAATCCTCCTGTATTCTCCTTAGAAGTTGTTATTAAGGACTGTGCTTAGGTGTAATTTGTAGGGGATCTACCTTATAGCCGTGTTGTAGGAAGAAAGAAGATATTTTAGTAGACTAAGCTTGCCTTGCCATAACTGCAATCTTAGCTATCCCTAGGTTGCTTTTCTAATTTGTTTAATCCTAATTACAGAAGGCTTGTAAATAAGCCTATACTATAGAGTTTATTCTCTCTGTAGAACTGTTAGTTTTAGGATAGTATCTAGAAGATAAGCGTTGCTTAATTTCTAATAACTCGCAAAGCTTAATCTAAAAATAGTTAATAAACTGTACACCTCTGTCTAAAGTAATATAGTTTAGTAACTAATAGTAAGCCACAACAGAGTTAATAAAAGTTTTAGCAACACTTTCTATAGTAATGTCCTTAAGGCCTATTAGGACAACGTCCTTGCTAAGCCTATCTGTAACTACTATAAGGTTTATACAGCCTTCGCTTTCTAGTAACCCTGTAATAAAATCTATAGAAATTTCTTTCTATATTTGCTTAGGTATAGGCAAGGGTTTTAGTAAGCCTTATAGGCCGTCCCTCTAGGGTTTTGTTCTTCTACACACTAAGCAGTTCCTTATATACCTTCTAATACTTTTGCTAATAGAGGGCTAAAAGTATTCTTTTGCAATAGCTTAATAGGTAATATTTCTTTCTAGATGGCCTAAAGCTCTAGAACTGTGGATTTCGTGGATAATTCTAGTTCTTAGAGGTTCATTATTGGGTACTTATTTTCGATCTTAGTAAAGGAGGTTTCTAGAATCATCTAGTTAGCATTTAGAAATAGAAAGTTTAAGATCTAAAGCTGTAGGAAATTGTTGTTCACTATCCTTTATAGCTTTCTAGGCTACTTAGTAAGTTTTATCCTCTTTTTTAGCTTTATCCTATAGATCTTCTAGATCTAACTGCTCTTGTACTACTGCTGGATAGCTGTTGCAGTTAAAGGTTCTAAGCACTTCTTCTTCCTCTAGTTCTTTGTTAGTAGCTGCAGTTGTAAGTTTAAATACTTGTAGAAACCTCCTAGAAATCCTAGTATCCTAGTCGTTTGCTAGCATATCTTGTTGTCTCCTAGATAAGGCATTAGCCCTAGAGTTATTAACTCTAGGCCTGTAGGAAATTTCTATGTTAGGAAACTTTCCTAGAAATTAAACCTATCTTATTTGTCTCTTACTAAGCTGTCTAGGCTTGCTAAAATATTTAAAGTTTTTATAGTTTGTAATAACTATAAACTTCTTTAAAGATTGTAGCATAGCATCCTACTTAAATAAGTAGGAGATAACTACTAGTAATTCCTTATTATGTATCTCGTAATTGCTTTGCGTGCTAGTCATCTTTTTTAAATAATAAGCTACTAGGCGTAAGCTTCCTTTATTGTTGTATTATAAGAGGACTCCTGCTACTATATATCTAGAAGAGTCTGTTTCTAGGATTGTTTCTCTGTCAGGATCCTATTAAGCTAGTACTAGCTTAGTAATAATTAACTCCTTAAGCTTATTAAAAGCCTTCTGCTTAGTTTTTCTCTATTAAAAGGAGATATTACTAGTAAGCCTTAAAAGAGGAGCTACTATTTCTAAGTAGTTCTTAATAAATTGTTAATAGAAGTTTGCAAAACTAGGAAAACTGCGTACTCCTTTAATATTTGTAGGCACCTACTAATCTCTAATTGCTTTTACTTTCTTAGGGTCTATTTAAAGTCCTTTTCTAGCCTTAATAATAAATCTAAGGTATTTTGTACTCTATACGTTAAATTTGCATTTCTAGATGTCTAAAGGTAATCTAGCCTTGCCTATAGCTTCTAAAACCTTATTTGTATTGCGTTAGTGTTCTTTAAGCGTGCTATTAGTGTAAATTAATACGTTGTTTAGGTAGGCTAAGCAAAAATCGTTGATATACTTGCAGAGGGTCCAATTAATATAGCGTTAAAAGGTACTAGGAGCGTTTGCCATACTAAATAGAGTAACTAGCTACTTATATAACCTAAATCTAGTACAAAAAACTATTTTCTACTTATCTCCTGCATTAATCCTAATCTTGTAGAAAGCTGTAGAAATATTAATCTTTGTAAACTATTTAGCTTTTGCAATACTATTAAGGGTTTCCTAAATTAAAGGTAAAGGATAACGATCTTTCTTAGTAATAGCGTTTAAGGCTTAGTAATTAATGCAGAAACGTAATCCTCCTCTAGGTTTCTTAGCAAAAAGGACAGGGGAGGAGGTAGAAGAGCTACTAGCTCTAATCTATCCTTTGTTAAGTAGAGAAATAAGCTCCTTTCGTAATACTAAGAGTTCTAGGCAGCTTATACTGTATAGAGGTCCCTAGGGAGCCTCTTTCTCCTTGCCTTTATTGTCTTTCTCTAGTTTAATTTGGTGATCTACCTTAGATCCGCGTAAAGGAGGTAGTACAGAAGCAGTTTTTAGATTAAAAATCTAAGCTAGGTGTTAATAAGCCTTAGGGAGTAAAGGTAGAATCTCTACTTTCTTCTTAAGAGCTAGAGCCTTTTTAATATCCTTAAGAGAAGCAGCGAAGGTCTAAATAGACTTATTCTTTTTCGCCTGCCTAATATAGGAGTAATAAGCTGTTGCGCTTATTTGTTTCAATCTCTAGTCTCCTTTAATAGGGCGATCTTTAGTGCTAAGTAACTTAATCCTTTAGCTAGAAGAATAGATGTAAATTGTTTTTCTAGAAGGAGCAATAGTAACCTCTCTTCTATTTATCTAGGGCCGTCTAAGTATTAAATCGTAACTAGGGTGTGTAGGGGCCACATAACCCTAGATAGTGTCCTTATAGCCTTTAATATTAATGTCTAACCTAGCAACTTTGTTAATAGTTCTAGGTTTATCTATAACTCCTTCTAATCTCCTAAGAGAAATAGAAATGCACTGTAAGTTAGCGTTCTTAATAAGTTAAGGGCTAATAAGTAAGTATGCAAGGTTTCCTGTATTAATTAGAGTAGAGGCGAAAGTATAACAATTCACTAGTGCCTCTAAAGTAATTCTATTGCTGCTTATGTTCTTTTTAAAGTTTGCCTACTTCTTAACTAAATTATCCTAACTTATTAGAGGCTCCTGCTAGTAACTTTGAACAGGAGCTACTCTTTTTCTAAATCTAAGTCCTTATTCAAGCTTCCCTCGCTAAGCTTATTATCTTTCTTTTTTTTAGAGTTAGAGGACTTAACTAAAGTCTTTTTCTCCTTTTTAGAGGATCTCTTATTCTCTGTATAATATGCAGATAGATAGCCCTTCTGTTTACAATTAAAACAGCGTCTTTCCTTGTACAACTGTTCTAACTCTTAGTTACTAAACTGTTAAGGCTTAGCAGTTCTTCCTGTATATTCTATCCCCTCCATCTAGTCTCCTTTTAAAGGAGAAGGAGGAGGAGAAGTTCTCCTAGATTTATACTCCTTAGGCTTGTTGTCTCTGCCTTTAGAGTACTCCTCTATTCTATAGAGGTAATTAGCAATCTCTATTACTTTGTTTTGCAGGCTATCTAAATCCTTATAGGTAATACCTACAAGTTTGTCTTAAAGTTTCTAAATAAGACTTTTTTAGAAAAGCATTATCCTTGTATCCTCGTCTAAACTACTATTAGATAATAGTAGTTGTTCCTAGAATTCTATAATGTATTTGCGTATGCTTTTCTTGCTTTAGCTTATAGACTAGAGCTTGTTCTTAGCTTTCTCTGCACTATAGGGATCTCTAAACATTTAATCAAAGAAGTTTAATAGCTTATTAAAATTCTATAAATTAGAAATCTCTATTTAGTTAAGGAAAGGCAGGGTAAGGGTTACAGCTAAGCCTTTTAATTAACTAAAGGCGTAGTTACAAGTCCTTTTATCCGTATTAAAATCTTCCTTATTGTTTTCTACCTTAGCGGTAAGCTGTTGTTAAAAGATTTAGTACATCTTTCTGTTTCTGTTAAAGGTATTAGGATCTAGTTGTTTAAAACGCCTAGGCGTTTGTTGATTTCCTAAGGCAGCTAATAGGGTAGGTAACTAAGGTAGAGGTTGTTCTACCTTAGGCTCCCTTTGTTGTAACGTGCCTATAGCCTCCTAAGCTTAGAAGGCTTCCTGTATCCTTGTAGAAGCAGCTATCTTATCTAGGCCACCTGCTCTACAAAGACCTTCTAAAGTAGTTTTTACTTCAGGCCTGCTAACACTATCTTAGTGTAGTTCTGCTATTCTTACAGCTAAAAGAGCTGCTAAGGGTTCTGCCATAGTATTTGTAGGTACTCGCTAGTACTCTATATTGTTGACAGAAATCGTTATAGGTGCTACTACGCTTAGTAGGCTTATCCTTCGTGTAGGGGCTACTACGCTTAGTAGGCTTATCCTTTTTGTGTAGGGGCTACTACGCTTAGTAGGCTTATCCTTTTCGTCTGTTTTCTAGGGCTACTACGCTTAGTAGGCTTATCCAACGAATTTAAACGCCTTTTTTCTGGGGCTACTACGCTTAGTAGGCTTATCTAACAAATTTAAACGCCCTAGGGACTTATACAACTAAGTATCCCTTAGCACTTTTAATCTAGTGCTTCTTCTGTTAATCCTTCAGTAGATTTAAACAGTTAACTAATTAACTAGTGCTCTAATTAATTAGATTCTCGCGCGTAGATATAGCTCTAGCTGGCTTCTCGTCTAGATATTGCTCTAGAGGGCTCCTAAGTACGACGTAGCTACGCGAGTAGCTAAAGAAGGATCTAATTCAATTGTAAGGGTGCGTTAGTTTGACTAAAGATGCAAGGTAACAGTAGAAGGTGAATGAATTAGATACAGAACTATAGAGAGACTACGTGGGTTTTTATATCCAATCTGGATAGTTAGGACTAACTAAGGTTGTCGGAGGTCGCCGGGTCAGCTAACAGTTAGCGTAACCAGTGCGGCCGATAGTCAGCAGCTAGTGCTGAGGTGCTAATGCTGAGGTAAGAAAAGCCAACGAAGGCCACAGGCCGAGTACTGGAGAACATCAAGGCTTCAGCCCTTTACAAAGCTTTTTTTAACAAGGCCTAAACGTTTTTGATAGAATTTAAATCCGGACTTTTAAGAAGATGCTCAAAAAGAGCTACCTAATTTCTAGAAAACTAAGATAAAACCTCTAGAGTTTTATAAATCTTAGTATTATCCTGCTGAAAATTCTACCTTATATAATAGTTAGTAAGGCCTTTAAAAGTATAAAAAAATGATCTTAAATATATTAATAAAGTATAAAGTTATATGACTTGGAATAAGTCAAATCAATATAGTTAACTACCCTTTTTTAATAGTAGGTTTAACTACAGGTATTAGTATTTCACTAATATAGTTTGTATTCCTAAAGGATGTAGTAGTTTCAGGCGTCCTAATAACTACTAATTTTAATCTTTTTTCTATTAAAATTGCTTCCCAGGATAGAAATATCTTAGTTTATAAATTTATTAGTAAGCTTTCTAAAAATGATTCAAAATCTTAAAAACATAATAAATATAGTAAAGTTATTTTTAAGTTATTTAAAATATATTTAAACTTACTTCCATTAGTTGTAGAAACAAATTCTTTTCTAAGTTGCTTATTTTGACGTTTTCGGCAATATTCTATTTTAGCACTGTGCCTACGCTTAATAGCTGACTTATTAGAAAATACAACTTTATTAAAGTTTATATTTGTAATATTAGTAAGCCTTTCCTTATCATATATTAGAAGATTTTAAGTTTTTTTTATTTAAAAGCAGTTTTTTCTAAGAAGTATTAACAGAGTCATCTTTCTTTTTTAGTAAACGTTGTAGGCTCTAGTAGAAAGAAGTAAACTATTTTTGTCTAATATATGCTTATTTGTTTTTCTAGCACTTTTAGTTAGGTCTTTATTAATAGCTTTTTTCACTCTTTTGTAATCTTAGTAGGGCGGCCTATAGTAGACTTAAAAGTAGGTAAAAGATTGTTGTTTTTCTTTCTAATTTGTTGAATAGTATTATAAATACTACTAGAAGGCTTTTCTAGTATAGTACTAATAAAGGAGAGTGATTAGTTTTGTATAAGTAAAATATAAACGTTTTCTTCTGACTTCAAAAGTTAAGAAGATAATGTAAGAATAATTTTAAAAAAGAAAATCTGAGATAGAAAGAGAAAACTATATAAAAAAGGATTAGTAATCTATTAAAACTAAATGCTTACCTTAAGCAAACTTATTTTTATATATTACTAATTAAACTTTAAGTAAGTAAGATACTATAGCTTAAAATCAGCTTACATAATTCTTACATAAGCTTATTAAACTTGATTTATTTTTAGATATTTTAAAGCGCTCACTAATAAGAAACAGTTAGTTCTATTTTTACTTTTTTCTCCATCTCATGTCAAGCGGGATTGCAGGCGCAAGCGTGCTGACTAAGCTGCTTACTAAGTAGCCTAACTTCAAAAGGATGTTCTTGGCTTTTCAAATCACTACCTCTTTTTAGACTAGCTCATCTTGTTAATTAGTTATTAGCAATTAAAAACTATAACTTTTTTGATTCGTTTTTCTTTTTGTCACCCCTCTGTACTATCTCTCTTTTGAACTCAGCTTTCTCCATATTTCTCGTCTCTTTCAGCTCATCCTTTCACGCATCTCCAAGTTCATTGATCTACCAGAAACTCAACTCTACCCGTGTTTCAGCCATGAGTCCTTCTAAGGAAACCGAACAAAAAGCCTACACGTACACGCCAGGCCTTCCCCAACGTGCACTCATAGCCATCTTCCACATCATTAACAACATCGTACCATGGCACAAATTGCCCACCTACCTTGGCGTCCTGAACGTTGCAGCCTTCCGTTATGAGCTACGCCAAAAGAACCTATACGATGTCTACCCGTCACCCGACGACCAAGGTAACCCTGGATGTCCGCATCTATCTGATGAGCAATACTTGCATACCCGTCACTCCGACGGTTTGTTTAATGATCTCTCAGCCCCAAAGATGGGATGCACAGGTATGCGAATCGGCCGTAACGTACCTCGCGAACATACCGCAAAGCCAAGCGAGGAAGAGCTTATGGCTCCAAACCCTCGACTCATCAGTGAGCAGCTATTGAAGAGAAACACTTTCAAGCCTGCTACGAGTTTGAACCTACTCGCTGCGGCGTGGATCCAATTCCAAGTCCACGACTGGTTCCAGCACGAAAATTCCGCTTCAGAAACGTACCACGTTCCTGTTCCCGAAGGCGATAAGTGGACTTCTCCAGACGGCAAGATGAAGATTGAGAAAACACAACCTGATACCCCACTCGACGAAACGGATCAAACAGCTCCAGCTTACAAAAACACCAACACCCACTGGTGGGACGGCAGTCAAATCTACGGCAGCACAGAGAGCCGCACAACCGCACTACGCGGCTCATCCAAAAACGGCAAACTCACCGTCGACGCCCAGAAACTAGCCACGTTCCTCCCTCGTGACGAGGATGGAATTCCCCAAACTGGCTTCATGACAAACTGGTGGCTAGGCCTAGAAATGCTCCACACACTCTTCGTCCTCGAGCACAACGCCATCTGCGATGCCCTAGCATCTGCGTACCCAGAGTGGAGTAGTGAGAAAATCTTCGACACAGCACGACTAGTCAACTGTGTACTAATGGCCAAGATACACACGGTAGAATGGACACCAGCTATCCTCGCGCACCCGGTCCTCGAGATAAGTATGGCAGCAAACTGGTGGGGCATCCTAGGCGAGCGGCTATACAAACTACTCGGCCGAGTCTCCAAGACCTCGGAAGCCATCTCTGGAATCCCAGGCTCAGGGGTAGACCATCACGCCGCGCCCTACGCCCTTACAGAGGAATTTGTCAGTGTATACCGTATGCACGCCCTCATCCCCGATAACATTGCTTTCTTCTCCGTCGCGGAAAACGGACAACATAAAGCCACGCATTCCATCCGCGACGTTGCGTTTGAGAAAGCGAGAGCAGTGTTGGAAAACGACGGGGGGATGGGTTTCGCAGACGTGTTTTATAGCTTTGGAGTCAACTACCCGGGTGCTGTTACGCTGAATAATACACCGGATTTCTTGCGCGATTTACATACGCCGGATGGTCGGCATATCGATCTTGGCACCGTTGATGTGTTGCGGGATAGGGAAAGAGGTGTACCGCGGTACAATGCTTTTCGTCGGCTTTTTCATCTAGCACCCGTCTCGTCTTTCCTTGAGCTCACGGGCGGAAACGAAGTCGTTGCGAAGAAACTTGCGGCTGTCTACGAGGACGATGTCGAGAAGGTGGATTTGCTGGTTGGGTGTCTTGCGGAGCCGTTACCGGCGGGCTTTGGGTTTAGCGATACGGCGTTTCGTGTGTTTATTTTGATGGCTAGTCGGAGACTGAAGAGTGATCGGTTTATTGCAGGAGATTGGAATGAGGAGACGTATAGTAAGGTGGGGTTGCGGTGGGTGCAGGATGGAGGGATGAAGGGGGTGTTGGGGAGACATTTTCCCAGGTTGGAGGGTGTGTTGGGGAGGAGTGGGAATCGTAAGTTTTCTTTTTTTCTTTTTTTTCAATAATCTTTACCGAAATCTGATTGCACGTCTGGACAATTTGTGCTAATTTATAAAACAGCTTTTGCGCCTTGGACGATGTTGGAGGGGAGTAGGAAGTATGAGGGGAAAGAGACGAACGTTTAGGGTGGCGATTAAGGTTTGGAACGAAGGTTGCGCTCCCTTTTTCGGCTGGTGTTGGCTATGAGCATCCCGTAGCTTCTCGTAGTACTAATATAGAATTGTCGTCCCGGTCGCCTTGCAGTGGAACAGTGTTGGCACCTGAGTAATGTTTTGCGAGGGTCTGCTATCACGTGCTGTGGACATCTACCCTTTGTATCCTCGAGGGATGTGGGGCTTGCCCTCCACCTCCTTGTTGCTTTTGTGTGTCAGGTAGCATTCCAAATCATGGCGCGGGTTCAAGAGGTCATAGCGTAGTCGACAGTAGATGATATTTGTCTCTTTTTTGTTTTCGCGGATAAGCTTGGGAAAGACTTACTTGGTAGGATGATTGGAGCATCTTGCAACATGAATTATAGGTTTGGCACAGAAATGTAGCAGCAGCAGCTGGTGAGCGACACATTGGTGTTCTTCTCCTGGCCGACTTCACTTCGATGACGTATCTATCGCCGACTTGCAGCGAGAGATCCACTCTCTTCAATGGTTCGGCATCCTCTCTTCCTTTTCAGGGGCCTTGCAAGTCGGCGTCCAGACACAATATCGACTTTTGTCGCGCCGAGCCTCGTTGCCGTCCTCAATGACGTGGCTCTCGCATTGGTTAATTAATGCCTGATGGGGAAATACTTGCGGCGGGTATCGTTCCTGGCCCTGCATATAGATGTCGTGAAAATGGTCTAGCGTCAAACCACCTTCGATCTGAAATCATCGCACTACATTACTTCCCTTCGCAACTCCCTCAATGTCAAGATCATACTAACACAAACATCTATTAATGTGGATTGCAAGTGTCCGTCGCGGTCTGGGTGCTGCCCTTGTTGACTGCGCGCCTTTGGCTCTTCTACTGCCTTGTGCCGTTGCGGATGGGCAGCGAGTGTGGCCTCTGCTCGCGATCTGGATCGGAGGATATGCCGTTAGACGGCGTCATGGAGATCATCAGCTCACAACAGATTGCGCCGCGCTTGGGGTTCTGTATGCTTGGCTGGCGAGAGAGAAGTTATTTACGACTGTAATAAAGAGTTGGGGAGAGTGGAGGGGTTGGATCAGTGAGGCTGAAGGGTCGCCTGTCTATTATGCCGTCTTCATTGTCGCATTACCGCTTGCCCTACTCGTGTTCTTCCTATGGCGCACGTTCGCCAGCAGTGAGAATACAGCTGCAACAAAACCTGATGTCAGTCGATGGAGGTCCGAAGTAGAAACACCAAAGCCGAAGATCTTCCCCTGTCAGACGACGCATGCTCGTATCTTTCCGAAGCGCCATACATTCGCATATTCGTACCTCCAGTGTGGATTCCCTATTGTGTCGAGCGGAATGAAATACAGTGGAATAGAATTTCCAATTGGAGAGGATCAGACTTTGGGTAGATGGTGGTTACGTGTAAGAGCAGAGGATTATCTGGAGCGAGGCGGTGGCGCTTTCGGTTTCTACTGGAAGTTGAGGACGTATCTGAGGGCGCAACATGTTGAAGATCCGGAATGGGAGTACGCCTACTTGGTGACAGCACCGTGCTTCTTTGGGTACGCATTCAATCCGGTTTCGTTTTGGTACATCTACGATCGCGAGCATCAGCTTAAGAAAATGATACTCGAAGTCAACAACACGTTCGGGGAAAGGCGCATGTACTTGCTTGACGGATCGAGCCCTATCAGCCCGCCTCGCACATTGGACTTCGAGGACACTTCTGGATCGGAAGGACAGGAACCACAAGTACCCAACGGGGCAAAATTGAAGTTCACCGATGTGTGGATGAAAGACTTTCACGTTTCGCCATTCAACTCTAGAAAGGGTTCGTATGCGTTGAAGGCACAGAACCCCTTCCCAGCCGTGGACTAT
This sequence comes from Alternaria sp. 'sect. Undifilum', assembly GCA_024321975.1. NCBI lineage: Eukaryota > Fungi > Ascomycota > Dothideomycetes > Pleosporales > Pleosporaceae > Alternaria > Alternaria sp. 'sect. Undifilum'. Next base: position 6,135,509 of record JAJJZI010000006.1, read on the forward strand.
GAGAACCCTACAATCGACAACACAATCACTCTCAAGTCTTCCAAGGATCACGGGAAGCTTGTAGCGCGCCTTTTCTCGACTGGAAAGGCTCTTGATCCGGACCAGTTTGGCGTTTTCGGAACTGTGCAATTCATTCTGAGCTGGTGGTGGGTTGGCCTGGTCACATTCCCTCGCATCATTAGGGAAGCCTTCAAGATCTTCTTCAAAAGAAAGTTGCATGTATGGTTCCGACCAGAGGTGTTGACGTCGAGCATCGGTCGGCTGCCCACATCTGCTGAGATGTAAGTACGAATATATCCACGAACGAATGTGGCTGACAGTTCAAGCACACTCTACAAGGTGTTTAGAGGCTATTTGCGCAAGCTCGTAGAGGAAGCCGAAGTAGACTTCAACATCACGTTCAAAGCCTCGATCCCCAACGTTCCCACAGATATCATTGCCCCAACACACGTACCCGGTCGGATCCGGTCCAGGAAGAATATGGAGATCCGCGTGCTTACACCAGGATTTTACTCACGGCTCATCCACTACACGACCATTTCCGAGGCCATCGATCGTGAATGCGTTTTCACCGACGAACGCAATAGGACTCTATTGATATGTCGTCCGCAGCTGCTACCCCTGTTGCTTTCAGGACGCTCATCGATACGCCTCGAAGACAAGGACATGCCACCAGTGAGGAGGACTCATCTCGACGAGCTCAGGTGGGGGCTGCTGAAGAAGTTGAGGTGTACGCCAGCCGATCCTGCATACTCAGTAACGCCGCAAAGCTCCGCAGTCCATGTAGACGACATCCGCGCCAGACCATACTCTGAGTTGGAAAGATACGTCAGGGGCTTCATGGGTCAGTACTACGCTTGTGAGTACCGAAGGACCGTTACAAAATTATTCTTGGTACAGCGCTTTTGTTTCGGATTTCCAGAGATAGTTAGCCTGGTGGATTTGGTGATAAGATTTTTGTTGTGCTGTATCACTGCACGGCAGTTGAAGGGTTGGAACGGATCAGTGCTAGGATCGTTGTCATCTAGATACCTGGAGAATCTGGTGATGAGAAGAGAATGGTCTGCATGCTCTGATGCACTTGGAGTGGACCATTGGAATTGGTGGTTGTTGGCCAAGAGTGCCCTGTTAGTATATTCGTGCCACGCGTATGAGTTGTTGAAAGGTTACAGATAGACATGTAGACCCTCCGGCTCCTCTCAACCATTATCCTTATTCTGGAATGCTGACAAGTGTTCCGTATTCACGATAATGTTCATTGGTGAATAAAGCCCGAGTTATGAACATTTTGCCGGGATCGTCGCTACTGCCGAGCGAGGCTTCTCCGATTTATCTCAGACGCAACAATGTCATTTTTCACGTGTTTCTTCACGAAAGCCCTCTATATAGCCAGCGAACAGGCCAGCCCGTGCAAGGTTGCAGATCAATAGCGGTTCTGGCCTTTTGCGGAGAGGATCAACCGAGGTTAAACCCGCCCGCCCGACTCTAGCGACACGCGACCCCAGGTTTTAGCACGCGCCTTCACATGCTCAAAGAACCAGCGCAAAGTACAAACATCGGCATGTGAAGCGACATGCGATCGCGTGTCGTAGTGGGAAGCGTCTCTAGCTCACCGAGATGGGACTGTGTGATGGGATGATAACGAGGATGCAGCTGTGTCTAAAACGAGATGCTATCTATCCTCACCAAGTTAATGGCAAACGTCATCCTCGTCGCGGTTCCGCTGATCCCCATCCCCACCCAATCTACACCAGTCATGCTTTCAAGACGTCCATTCCCCTTGGGCCGAGGGCAACTCAAAAAACGCTTCAGCATGACTGCCACGCTAGATCTTCCCGTCTTACCAGCTTCCTCGGATGCTCAAGTCGGGCCAATGGTTCGCTCAGCCGGTCGTCCCCGAGCTCCTAGGCTAAGAGGTCGAGCTGGGGTTGTGCTAACCTTGATGGTGCGAGGTGCTGATGCTGTACTTATAAGGAGCTTGGCTCCTCAAGTTCCTTGTACGGTAGACCAAGGCTAAAGTGCGTTGTGTCATTGCTGGTCATCCTTCAAAGGACAGACTTCCCTCTTGCTATCGTCCATCGCTCTATACCTACCAAACGTATTGAAAGAACCCCACCTTTCTCGTTTTGATACAAACTTTACACTCCAACTATTATAACTCAGAGTCTAAACGCAATGTCGAACATCGACGCCGAGGACGCACAGTTCCAAAAGGAAGTTGAGGAAGTCAAGCAATGGTGGTCACAGCCAAGATGGAGGTATACTAGGAGGCCGTTCACAGCAGAAGATATTGTTTCGAAGAGAGGTAATCTCAAGATCACCTACCCAAGCAATCACCAGTCGAAGAAGCTTTGGGAAATTGTTGAAGGCCGCTTCAAGGTATGATATTTTTGCCAAATGCCAAACATGCGACCTAACGATGTTCAGAACAAAGATGCTAGCTTCACATACGGATGTCTTGATCCCGTCATGGTCACCCAGATGGCGAAGTATCTGGACACCGTCTACGTTTCCGGATGGCAGGCATCGTCAACAGCTTCATCGACCGACGAACCGGGTCCAGATCTAGCAGATTACCCCTACGTGAGTCAAATTCTCGGATACCGACTTGAGAATGAAAGCTCATATGTCTAGACAACCGTACCCAACAAAGTTGGCCATCTTTTCATGGCGCAGCTGTTCCACGACCGAAAGCAACGCGAAGAACGCCTGACTACTGCAAAAGCCGACCGTGCGAAAGTCGCGAGCGTTGACTATCTACGACCGATTATTGCAGATGCAGACACCGGACACGGAGGACTCACAGCTATCATGAAGCTCACCAAGCTCTTTATAGAGAAGGGTGCGGCTGGTATACACATCGAGGATCAAGCACCAGGAACGAAAAAGTGCGGACACATGGCTGGCAAGGTCTTGGTACCTATCAGCGAGCACATCAATCGTTTGGTCGCTATCAGGGCACAAGCAGACATCATGGGTAAGACAAAGCATCTCAAATTTGACTTCGAAATCAGCTCACATCAAAACAATAGGAACCGACCTACTTGCCGTCGCCAGAACTGACTCGGAAGCTGCTACCCTAATCACTTCTACCATTGACCCACGCGACCACCACTACATCTTGGGCTGCACGAATCCAGCTCTTCAACCCTTGGGTGAACTCATGTTTGCCGCAGAACAAGCTGGCAAGAACGGCGCGGAGCTCCAGGCAATCGAAGATGCCTGGACCAAGGAGGCCAACCTGAAGCTATTCCACGAGGCAGTGATTGACACGATAAACGCTGGTGTACACGTGAACAAGCAAAGCATGATCAACGAGTTTTTGGAGAAGAGCAAGGGCAAGAGTAACCCAGAGGCACGCGCTATCGCCGCAGGCCTAACCGGCGTTGATGTGTACTTCAACTGGGATGCTGCAAGGACCCGAGAGGGTTACTACAGGTACCAAGGTGGCTGTCAATGCGCCATCAACCGAGCTGTTGCCTATGCGCCTTACTGCGACATGATCTGGATGGAGTCGAAATTGCCTGACTTCGCGCAAGCAAAAGAGTTTGCTGACGGTGTTCATGCTGTGTGGCCCGAGCAGAAGTACGTCTTGTTCCTCCTATCTTCTTCATACATGCTAACAATAATGATAGGCTGGCGTACAACCTCTCGCCTTCCTTTAACTGGAAGGCCGCCATGCCGCGTGACGAACAAGAAACCTATATCCAGCGTCTGGCCAAGTTCGGTTACTGCTGGCAGTTCATCACACTCGCTGGTCTGCACCAGAGCGCTCTTATGGCCGACACATTCTCCAAGGCATATGCCAAGCAGGGAATGCGTGCGTACGGCGAGATCATTCAGGAGCCGGAAGCGGAGAACAAGGTCGATGTGCTCACGCATCAGAAGTGGAGTGGAGCTAACTATGCCGACAACCTTTTGAAGATGGTGACCGGTGGTGTGAGCTCGACGGCAGCTATGGGCAAGGGTGTTACGGAGGATCAGTTCAAGTGAACAGCATGTTCCAGACTGCTGATGAGGTGGATGTTTTACGTATGCAAAGTTTTGGGACGATTGATGCCACAATCACAACGTTTCGTTTTGTTCTTTTCGAATCGGGAGTGAACTTCAATGAGATTTGTTGCTGATGCAACGTAGCAGAGGGCGCGTCTGGTCAAGGTTGGTGCGTATGTAGTGTGACCATACACCCTAGCGTATACATCTAGGTCCAATCGCTGGAAATCCTTGCTCAACAAACACCGCAATATCATTACACTTTCTCATTCTACAATCCATTAAAAACCTCTCCATCTCAGAGCCAGTTCTGGATCGAAATCAGCAACAACGCTTACCTGACCTGTATGCAAAATGCGATCTTTCAGATCCTTCCCAGCGACAAAGTTGGCCAAGACCGCGGTCCCCAGTCTGCAGTTCGTAAGCTGCTCCAGAAACCATCCCACTGGAACCCCTGAAAAACTCATACATTTCCTTCCTAAAGAAGGACGCGAAACCTATCACAGCTCACGCGGCTTCGAGGACGCCGGCGCTTTGGAAGCCTCGATGAATTCCAACCCCCATCTTCGCACGCACATTGCCCGAGCAAGCGGCTGAGCAGATCGACCGATTTCGCAACGACAAGCCAGACGGTACCGAACAAATCATCTGTTTGCCACATCTACAGGGCGGTGGAGGGGAGAGGCTTTATCTCCCATCTACTTCCTCATCCGCGCGTTGGCTCCATTTCAACATGCTGTTCTTTTTCGCTAGGTTGAGAGGCTGGTGCATACTGGATAAAAATTTCCCTATGAGCCTAAGAGATGGAATCAAGTAGACGAACAATGCGGCGCTGAAGGATGGTCACCCTCTGTTTCGGCCTAGGCAGCTGGTTGAGAGGTACCCTGCTCCTAGAGCATTCGAAGAAGAGGCTCGAGGATCCATGAAGACTGCTTTGTTGTCAAGTAAGATATGGGCTAACGTACGAAATTAGCCCGATACTCTCTGACAGTGTCAGTTGAGAAAATCGTTTGCTTGCAGCTCGATTCCGTCTCCGAAGATCTAGATTAACTGAAGATCAGCAATGTCTACTCTCGCTTGCTCGCTTGCGCTATGTCGACCTATCTATCCCAGCAGTATGCCACCACTCGCTGTGCAGATTCCTCGCCCTCTACCCAATCGTAGCTCGCGATTCCAGGTACTCTGGAGACACCTTGAATGAAGTGATCAATCCCTCCGAATTCACACCGCCCCAAACCGTCGAGTTGGACCCACATCAAAATCTCTCTATCGCGCCTTTTACTCTGGATCAAGCTCCACCACCTACCCTGTATGCCTGTCCTTCATATCACATTCACCGTTTCCTTTCCGGTGGGGCCCGCCGCTATCATAAAACTAAGACTTTTGCAATGTCACTGCGAACATGGTGTACGTCAACATGCGTAAACACCGGATGAACTGCCCAATTTGCACGATGCGGTATTCCTATGTAAAGATGGAGGGGACAAGACAAACCTTATCTGGTGCCTTTGGCTGTTTTTCTACGAAACACAATCGATTCTACAAAACGTGTTTTATAGGCGAGTCGTCACCCCCACCAAAACAACACTACCTTTCAACACCTGATAACTCCACCAATATGGATCCGATTCAGGAAGCAATTGATGAAATCAATTCGCGCGCACTAGGCGCATCTTTCTTATATACAAAGTTTGCAGAAAAGTATAGTGTAGTATAATCTACGCTCTCTTAAAGACACTAAGGTGTTTTAACCTTGCGCAACTTTAAGGCTTAAAATTAACAGGCTTTTTACCTACAATAAGAGCTAGAGCTCCTATAGTATATTAAACAGCTTACTAGGTAAGGCCTTGCACCTATACAAGCTATAATACAAAATTTTGCCTTACAGATTGCAAGAAGAGAAGTTAGAGTACACTAAGTTAATTGCTTTGTCTACTAGTACCCTAATAAGCTTATTTTAAGATAGACAACAGGCATAGATAACAATTGCTATAAAGCTAATTCTAGGAGGAAGTACAGCCTATACTTTAATCTCTTACGCAACAAAATTAAGTAGTACTACATTAAAGCGCGTTACATATACAATATAGATTAGCTTCGGCCTTTTAAGACAACCTTTTGATGTGACTACACATTTTGTAGACACTATTTTGGTAAAAAAGATTTATTGCTAACAACAGGTATTCAGGCTTATATCCCCTTGTTTAGCATTGCTGGCACGCAATTAGTGTGTCGCATGTTTAGACAGAAACAAAGAAAAGCAAGACAAAGACGCGAATCGCCTTCTAACTTAACGCGCTCTATCCTACCTATACTACCTACTTATGTTAAGGCTTCACTTCTAGGTACTCTTAGACAAATTAAAGAAGCAGCACTATTATTGCCTTGCTTTCTAACCTATACATACAACAATAGAACGCCTACTTCTTCTTTTATGCCTCTTTCTTCTTTATTACTATTTTAACGTTATACAACAGCTAGCCTAACTAGTTAATAGTTTCTTTACTTAGCCTATGCACGATTAACAAGAAGAGAGGGATACTAAAGTAGAGTATTTTAAGTACTTTACTAATATTAGCAAATACCTTATAGATTTTATATTCTTTCTACAACTAGCTAAGTTAAGGCTTAACATTTTTTATATATATAGAGATATCGCGGATTCTAGAGTTGTTTATAAGAGATATAATTATAAAGTTCTAAAAAGGCTAAGTTTATAAATACTTAATAAACTTAGGTGTCTGCATAATTAGCTTAAGCTAGACTAGTTTAGGGGCTAGGTGTACAATAGGAAAGCTTCTTATCTTTAGATAAGAGTTAAGGTTAAGGAGATGCTTATTATAGAGGTTGTACGCTATATTGCAGTGCAGCGTATTATATACAAATTGTTTATATGCAGTGCTGTTTAAAAGGTAAGAAGTAGTAAGTAAGAAGTAGCAGCTTTATAAAGCATTACAGGCTCCTGCTGCAGTACGTATGTGTCCTTTCCCTCCTCTATTACATTATATTGCAATCCTATTGTAATCCTACTATAATCCTGTTGTTAGCTATAGGCTGGCAATCGCTGTTAGACACGTTTTAACTAGTGTCGTTTTTTAGTACCTTAGCAATTTTTTTAACCCTAATTATTGCTTAGTAGTCTAAGCTTTCCTCCTAGAACTTATCTACTTACTATTTAAATTTTGTTAACTACACATAATCTTTTTTTGACTTTTGCGACTAATTAGTAGAGGGCAGCTGCTTTTTACTTTTTTAGAAAACCTATTTTGACTACAACAACAACCACCACCTTTGATACCTTAAAAAATAAATACAATATAGATAAGAAGGGCTTCCTCCTTAGTATTCTAAGAAGATTAAAGAGAATCTTTAGTAAGCCTTTATACAAGCAGGGAAAAAAAAGGAGTACTATTTAGGATAGCTTATAAGAGTAGATAACACTCCTAGCCTACATATGCGCTAATAGATCTTACTTAGCGCCTACCCTTATATATTAATTAACCTTAGGATTAATATAAGACACCTAGTTATAAGCCTTTAATTAGCTTCGGCCTTTTAAGACAACCTTTTAGTGTATCTACACATTTTGTAGACACCTTTTTAGTAAAAAAAAGATTTATTGCTAACAACAGGTATTAGGGCTTATGCCCCCTTATTTAGCATTGCCGGCACGCAATTAGTGTGTCGCATGTTTAGACAGAAACAAAGAAAAGTAAGATAAAAATACAAATCGCCTTCTAACTTAACACGCCCTATCCTGCCTATTCTTATTACTTTACTGCTAGGCGCTTCTAGATAAAGTAAAGTAGTAATACTATTATTGCCTTGCTTACTAACCTATAAACGCAATAATAGAAAGCCTACTTCTTCTTTTCTACCTTTTTCTTCTTTATTGCTAATTTAACGTCTTGCAATAGCTATTTAAGCTAAGTTCTAGTCTCTATACTTAGCTCTTGCATAACGAACAAGAAGAGAGGGATACTAAAGTAATAGATTTTAAGTACTGCGCTAGTATTAGTAAATACCCTAGAGATTATATATTCCTTTTATAACTAGCTAAATTAGGGCTTAATAATTTTTTTATATATAGGGATATTGCGGATAAGAGACTTATTTAAGATTTTTATAAACTTAGAAGTCTAGCTAGGTACTTAAGTTTTAAAATACTTAATAAATTTAGGTGTCTACATAAGCAGTTTAAGTTAGACTAAATTAGGTGCTAGGTAGACAGTAGCAAAGGATGCTTTTTTTAGAAGAGAGCCTAGAATAAGGAGATACTCGCCGCGGAGGTTGTACGCTATGTTATAGTGCAGTATATCGTATGGGAATCGTTCGTATACGGTGCTGTTTAAAAGGTAAGAAGTAGTAGGTAAGAAGCAGCAGCTTTAGCTTAATAAAGTATTATGCTTCGGCCTTTTAAGACAACCTTTTAATGTGACTATACATTTTGTAAACACCTTTTTAGTAAAAAAAAAAGATTAATTGCTAACAACAGGTATTAGGGCTTATACCCCCTTGTTTAGTATTGCTAGCACGCAATTAGTGTGTTGCATATTTAGACAGAAATAAAGAAAAGCAAGACAAAGACGCAAATTGCCTCCTAACTTAACGTGCTTTATCTCGCCTATTTTTGTTACTTTACTGCTAGGCGCTTTTAAATAAAGTAAAGTAGTAATACTATTATTACCTTGCTTGCTAATTTATAAACGCGACAATAGAAAGCCTACTCCTCTTTTTCTACCTCTTTCTTCTCTATTACTAATTTAACGTCTTGCAATAGCTGTTTAAGCTAAGTTCTAGCCTCTATACTTAGCTCTTGCATAATAAATAGAAAGAGGAGGATACTAAAGCAATAAATCTTAAGTACCGCGCTAGTATTAGCGAATACCCTAGAGATTATGTATTCCTTCTACAACTAGCTAAATTAGGACTTAATAATCTTTTTATATATAGAGATATTGCAGATAAAGGACTTATTTAAGATTTTTATAAACTTAGAAGTCTAGCTAAGTAGTTAAGTTTTAAGATACTTAATAAATTTAGGTGTCTATATAAGCAGTTTAAGTTAGACTAAATTAGGTGCTAGGTAGATAGTAGCAAAGGATACTTTTTTTAGAAGAGAGCCTAGAATAAGGAGATACTTACTGTAGAGGTTGTACACTATATTGTAGTGCAGTGTATTATATGCAAATTATTTGTATACAGTGCTGTTTAAAAGGTAAGAAGTAGTAAGTAAGAAGCAGCAGCTTTATAAAGTATTGTAGGCTCCTGCTGTAGTACGTACGTGTCCTTTCCTTCTATCGCATTATGTTGCAATCCTATTACAATCCTACTTTAATCCTATTGCTAGCTATAAGCTAGCAATTGCTGTTAGACACGTTTTAACTAGTGTTGTTTTTTAGTACCTTAGCAAATTTTTTTGACCCTAATTATCGCTCGGTGGTCTGAGCTTTCCTCCTAGAACTTATCCACCTACCGTTCGAATCTCGTTAACTACACCTAATCTTTTTTTTTACTTTTGCGATTGATTAGTAGAGGGTAGCTGCTTTTCACTTTTTTGGAACCCTATTTTGACTACAACAACCACCACCACCTTTGACACCTTAAAAAAAAATAAGCCTTTAATTTTAAGACTTATTAAGTTTATATCTCCTTATTACTCTCTAGCTAGACAAACAACAATATTAGTCTTGCGTGGCTTAAACAGGTATTTAATTGCAATACTAAGGTAAAGGCTTAATCCTCTTATTAATTACTTATTTTAGATAGCTATAAATCTTACTTTACTATAAATTTTATTAAGTACTGTAATTAGAACAGGATTCTCCTTGCAGTCTATCCTCCTTATTTAACCTACATGCTGTAGCTTCTCAATGTTGTCTTGTTTAAGCCTTTCTTATCAGCTTACTAGGCTAAGATATCTAGATTTCTAGAGAGGAACTAGAGCCTTACCTTGATAAGTAAGAGGGATTTCTTTTACCTCTTCTACTAAGCCTAGCAGGCCTCCTTTAAGAAAATAACAATTTTAAAGGGCTTAAAGGCTATAAGCTTCTTATCCTTCAATTCTAAAGTTATATTAAAAAAGTTTAGTATTAAAAGCTTTTTAAGCAATAGTAAGTTCTTAAGCTTAAGTACCTTAAATTAGAGGAAAGTTAAACGCCCCCTGCGTAAGGTAGTTAAAGATCTAGGTAATAAACAAGCTTAAAGGCTAAGCTAGATTTATTACTAAATTTTAACTTAAAAGACTCTCCTTAAGCATAAAGTTAAGGGCCTACGCAAGGCTCTAATTAATAAAAAAACGCGCAGGAAACAAGGCAGGCCTCTCCTACTCTAGGAGCCTAAGGAGTACTAAGGTAGAGCTATAGTCTGGTCTCTAAGGAAGGTGAAGGAGGCACATAATCGCCAGCAGCTCTACAGTGCCCGTGCGCGAAATGATCACCAACGCGAATTTATCACCCCCAACAACTTACAGAGGGGTGACAAAAAAAAAGATGTCAAAAAAGTTATAGTTTTTAAAGCTTTATATTTCGACAACTAGAAGTACTATTTAATTTTTAAGGTGTCAAAGGTGGTGGTTGTTGTTGTAGTCAAAATGGGGTTCCAAAAAAGTGAAAAGCAGCTACCCTCTACTAATCAATCGCAAAAGTCAAAAAAAAAGATTGTGTGTAGTCAACGAGATTCGAATAGTAGGTAGATAAGTTCTGGGAGGAAAGCTCAGACTACTGAGCGATAATTAGGGTTAAAAAAATTTGCTAAGGTACTAAAAAACGACACTAGTTGAAACGTGTCCAACGGCGATTGCCAGCCTATGGCTGACAATAAGATTACAGTAGGATTGCAATAGGATTGTAACATAATGCGATGGAGGAGGGAAAGGACACGTACGTACCGCAGCAGGAGCCTGCAATACTTTATAAAGCCGCTGCTGCTCACCTACTGCTTCTTACCTTTTGAACAGCACCGCATACGAACGATTCGCATACAATACACTGCAATAGCGTGTAACCTCCGCAGCAAGCATCTTCTTATTCTAAGCTCTCTTCTAAAAAAAGCATCCTTTGCTACTGTCTACCTAGCACCTGATTTAGTCCAACTTAAACTGCTTATGCGGACACCTAAATTCATTAAGTATCTTAAAACTTAACTACCTAGCTAGACTTCTAAGTTTATAAAAATCTTAAATAAGTCCCTTATCTGCGATATTTCTATATACAAAAAGATTGTTAAGCCCTAATTTAGCTAGTTGTGCAAGGAATACACGATCTCTAGAGTATTTGCTAATACTAGCGCGGTACTTAAGATCTATTGCTTTAGTATCCCCTTCTTCCTATTTGTCGTGCAAGGGCTAAGTACAGAGACTAGAACCTAGCTTAAACAGCTATTGCAAGACGTTAAATTAGCTATAGAGAAGAAAGAGGCGGGAAAGAAGGAGTAGGCTTTCTATCGTCGCGTCTATAGGTTAGTAAGTAAGGCAATAATAGTGTTGCTGCTTTACTTCATCTAGGAGCGCCTGGCAGTAAAATAACAAGAATAGGCAGGATAGAGCGCGTTAAGTTAGGAGGCGATTCGCGTCTTTGTCTTGCTTTTCTTCGTTTTTGTCCAAACATGCGACACACTAATTGCGTGCCAGCAATGCTAAACAAGGGGGCGTGAGCCCAGATACCTGTTGTTAGCAATAAATCTTTTTTTTTACTAAAAAGGTGTCTACAAAATGTGTGGTCACATCAAAAGGTTGTCTTAAAAGGCCGAAGCCTAGAAGTACTATACACAAAAGAATTAGTGATTTGGAAAGCTAATATCTTCCTTTTTGAGTTAGGTGGCTTAGTAAGCTGCTTAGTCAGCACGGTTGTCCCTGTAATCTTGATTGAAATGAGATGAAAAAAAAAGTGAAAATAGATTTCAGTATAACTTTTTTATAATTGTATAAAAACACGCTAAGAAAAAAATAAGTTTAATAAGCTTACATAAGTATAACGTAAGCGTATTTTGGAGGCTTACATCTTAATTTCTGAGAGTTTAATAAAAGGGTGAAAAGATAGGAGTTGCTTACGTAAGCGCTAATTACGTAATAGCTTAGTAAGCTTTTAGTATATTAACTCCTCTTGTTTGTCCTAACTTACTTTTTTTATAATACCTCCTCTATGTCTCGCAATCTTTCTCAATTTGAGCAAGAAGTTTATACTTTATATTTACAAAACAAGCCTATTTCATTAATTAGTAATTTACTAGAAAAGTCCTCTAGAAGTATTACCAATACTCTTTATCGAATAAAAAAAAAGGCTCCTTTATCTACTTTTAGGCCTCAAAAAGGTCGTCCTACAAAGATCTTAAATAAAGCAAAAAGAGTGCTTGATAGAGACCTTACTAAAAGCCCTAAAAAGACAAATTAACGTCTTTTAAAAGAAAATAGTCTAGATCTTTCTATTAGAAGCTTACAACGCTTTTTAAAAAAAGAGAACTATTCTATTAACATTTCTTGAAAAAAGACGCCTTTAGACGCTGAAAAGGCTTATAATCGTTGTATTTACGCCAAGCAATTACTTAAAAACCTCAAAAATATTAACTTTGATAAAGTTATATTTTTAGACAAGTCTGCTATTAAGCGAGGGCACAGTGCTAGGACAGAATACTATTAAACACGGCAAAATAATAGGGTTGGAAGGAAAATAGTTTCTACAACTAACACAAGTAAGTTAAAAAAAAACTCTATTTAACTAAAAATAACTTTAATATATCTATTATTTTTTTATTATTGTAATCTATTTTTAGCACGCTTACTAATCAAGTTATAGGTAAAGATATTTCTATCCAAGTTTGGGGAGCGATTTGGATAGGTAGTAGATCCAAATTAGTAGTAATTAAAAGCTCTTTAATTACTACTTCTTTTAGGAGTTTAGACTATATTAAAAAAATCCTTATTCCTATAGTAAAACCTGCAATAAAAAAAGGTAAGTTACATATACTCCTTTTTCCTACTTAGAGAGTGTTTACTCTATATTTAAATTATAAAGTAGCAATCTTTTTTTATATAATTAAAGGACTTACTAACCTCTATATAGGCTGGAAGTTTCAACAGGATAACGCTAAGATTCATAAAACTCTAGAAGTTTTATCTTAATTTTCTAGGAATAGGATATCGCTTTTTAAGCATCCTGCTTATAGTCCTAATCTAAATCCTATAGAAAACGTGTAGGCCTTACTAAAAAACGCTTTAGCTAAAAGGACTATTACTTCTTTAGGTATAGGAAAGAGTAAAAAAAGTATAGCAGCCTTTAAGGCTGCTATAAGGAAGGAATGGGATTAATTACCTTAAAAGGCGATTAATAATTGTATTCTATCTTTACCAAGGCGTTATTTGGACGTTAAGGAAGCTAAAGGCTGGTACACTAAGTATTAGTAAGCTTTCTTCGTTATTTAATTAGAAAAAACCCTAAAAACAAGCTCTTAATTACTACTTAATAGTTTTTTTTACAATTACCTTCAAACTTACACATAGATGAGTTTAACTAGTATTATTTAATATATATACTTTATAGCGATTTTTACACCTTCAAAAAAAAGTTATTTTGTTATTTATTCTTAAGTTTTTTTATCTTTATTTTCACTGCTGAAGTTGAGCACAAAAGTGCTTACTAAGCAGCTTACTAAGTAGCCTAATTTAAAGAAGAAGACCTTGGCTTTCCAAATCACTAACCATTTTAGAAATAGCCCTTCTGGTTGTAGTAATATAAAGCTTTGAAAACTATAACTTTTTTGACATCTTTTTTTTGTCACCCTTCTGTATCTTAAATACTAAATGCCTACCTGCTTAAGTCGTGCTTCTAATACAATATTAACATAGAAACTTAGTATAACCTTAACATTAGTAAGTAGAAGATTAGCTGTCTTAGTGCTAGCCTCGCTATATAAGACGTTCTTAAGCAGCCTGTTTCCTATACTAGCGACTAGTATAATTTAAGTGCTTACCTTAATAGTCTTGTCTTTAGCGTATTTGCTAAAGGTGCCTAGTACTATGTAATCTATAGTATTAACTAGGTAGACTGCTAATTTACTATCTATAATTATGCAGAGGGATAAAGCATAAGAGATAAAAGCTGTACTAAATATATATAGTCTAATTTCCTTAATAAAGTCCTTTAGGTTAATTAATGCTAAAACTAATAAGCTAGGATAGGATCTACTTAACTTATTAGTAGCTAATCTGCTAGTGCTAGTCTTTTAGCCTTCCTTCTTAATCTATGTGCGTAAGGTTGCCTATTTAGTACTATTCTATTACTTAAGGATTTTCTTTTTGTTGTTGTCTAACAGCTTAATTAGTATACTGCTAGAAGGGCTTAATCTAGTAACTGCAGTTTAAAGTTAATAGTAGTTGTATAGTATCTAGAAGTGCTTGCTTATAAGCTCTTTACTAGCCTTGTAGGGATAAAAGTGTAATTACTTATTACTCTTATTTAACTTATTAGCGCTTGTAGATTATTAAGCTGCCTCTAATCTAGATCTAGTTTAGAATACTACGTGTCCTTTTCTTTTTAAGGAAGTAATTTACTAATCCTGTAACAAAATACTAAAAATCTTTTTTAGATTATTAAGAGTTAAATAAGCTCTACTAAGCGCTATTGCTTGTGCTAGCTTATTGCGCTTATTGCGCGACGAGTCTAGTGTAATCTTAGTGCCTAAGGTGTCTAAAAATTAGTAACTACTAATAGCCTAACAACCTTAGGAAGTGAGTAGATTATTGCTTATTAAGATAGTAGCTGCTACTTAGTAAACTATTGCTTAGGGCCTATTTATTCCTAGTAAGCCTTATTAAGGTGTAATTTGTACTGCGCCCTAATTAAATACTAAGTATTCTAATCTGTAGGTGTAAGATCCTCTTTTAGGATCTTTACTAAGGCTTAAAGGCTAGTAAAGTTCTAAATAATTATGCTTATTAATACGTTTAAGAGTAGGTCTAGATAGACAGTCTTGCTAATCTAGTCCTTAATATTAGTAATCTTAGCAACTTTTCTTGTCTATTAAGCAGCTTGTACCTTGTACCTATTAACTAGCTTGTTGTAATTATCCTTCTTATACTTAGTATTTAGTAATTAAGCCTTATATTTGTATTAAGCAATCTTATAGTTCTCTTGTATTTAAGCGCTAGCGCTAGGTAATAGAGTAACTAGCTACTTAATATTCTTAGGCAATTCTAGATACTGTAGCTCCTAGTAATCTATTAAGGGTACGTCTAGGAGATTAGGATTAACCTAATTCTAGATACCTTTCTCTAAGTAGTGTAGCCTTAATAGAGCAAACTAAGTTAGCTAGTCTAATTAAGCTTTAAGAATTACCCCTAAGGCAATAAGTAGTGTATTAGTAAAGTTTATCTTAAGATAAGATGCTTTGTGTAGGATCACGACGTAGGTTATTATTAAGGTAACAACAAATCAATTAGTTAGTTAGTAGGTAGTTAAGTAGCTTGTATTAAAAAGAGGTTAATCGTATAATTAATAAAAGAGGTATAGCAGCAGCAGCGATCTGCTAGCTGTGCGGTAGGAGAATAGAGGAGAGTAAAATGCTAATTAAATAGTTAACTTTACAGCTTGCTAATTGCGCAGTAGGAATTGAAACTATAATTAAGTAGCTAGGCATATAACTGTAGGAGCTGAAAAGGAGCAATTGCTTAATTAGGAGGAGTAGAATAATTGTATTAATTAACTAAGTGCTACAACAAAGTGGTCAATAACTACTTAAGAGGAATAAGACGATCTAGCCCGTATATATAGGTACTAGCGCGATCGTCACGTGTTCAGCTTACTAGGATCACCTGCTCAACAGGGTGATCTGCATGTTGCGCATGTCAATACTCCAACAAAAAGCTTATTAAAGCCTAACTAAACTAAGAAATTACAACAACTTTAAAAAGTAATAAAAAACAATTTGCTTTTAGAGACTTAGGAGGATTAAATAAACAACAAATAAAGATAAAAAAATATTACAACGCCTTGCTAAGAAAGGCAAACCTTAAAAAAAATGTAAAAGCTTACCTACTTTTAAACTAGAAGCAACTTCTCTCCTTTTATTAGACTGATTCCTTAATACTTAATGAGAAATAAAACACTAAAAGCTACTTTAGTTAAATAGGCACTTAAGATTGCTAGGAATTTAGTAATTTAAGTAGCTAATTTAGCTAAAAACAACTCTACTTAGCAAACAAATCTTCTAGACTTAGTAAAAGTCTTTAAAGACTATACAGAAAATAGCAGAGAAAATAAGAAGAATACTACTATTTTAGTAGACTAAATATTAAGCTTCTTAAATGTCCTGAAAGAGTTAAAAAAGAAGATTTGACGTATTAAGAAACTAATAATAAACACGCTTATCTAAAATACACTTATATAAAACACGCCTTAAGCTACTGCAGCTACTTTTGCTACTATAGTAAGCAACAACAAAGATTAACTATAAATAAATATTTAAAAAACATAAAAACTAAAGGCTACTAGCCTAAAAAACTGCTAGCTAGTTCTAGTTAGCAAAACTTTAGCTGCTTTTAATACCTTTAAACTTAGTCATGCCTTTAACAATGCTTTTGTAACAAAAAAACACGTACAATTTCTTAAAGTTGCCTTAATTATAATATCTTTTAAGACATACAAAATAGTTACAACAATACTAGCTTTTAAAGCAAAAAACCTTAATTTACACGAAACCGCTATTCCAGTCAATTACATCAAACGGTAACATATACTCCCTATCCTACATGGACGACCTTCAGATCTCAATATTAACAACATCTATTAGGAAAAACTTTAAACTACTTGAAAAGGAGTTAGTAAACCTCTTTATACAAGCAAAAGAGTTAGCTATTAAGTTTAATAGCACAAAAACATAATTAGCAAATTGGACAAGATCTAGGAAAGATATAAACAGTTTTCTTACGCTACCTACCTAAGAGACCTTCTAGCTAAAAGGACTAGTTAGATAGCTAGGCATCTTCTTTGACAACTCTCTTAAATTTAGAGAACACTGCCACATAAGGATATAATAAGCAAACTAAGCCTTTTTCCGCCTAAGTAGGCTAGCTAATATTAATAAAGGCCTCTTACTAAGGGCAATAAGGCAATTATACTTAGCGTGCATTACTAGCGTAGCTAATTACAAATGTCAGCTATTTTAGAAAGGCTAACAACACGTCCTTAACAGCAGGCAAAAACTACAAAACTAGGCCTATAGAAAGATTCTAGGTACTTTTAGATCCTCTCCTGCAATGCCTAGTGAGGTAAAAGCTGCTTTATTTCTACTTAAAGTTAGGCTAAACAACGCTATAAGAAGATACGCCTTTAAATTTACTTTACTAGATCTAAATTACCCTCTAAGAGCTGCTATTAGCAACAACAAAAAAGAGCAACTTAATCAAATTTAAGAGTCTATTACCTTAGCCCTCTTGAATAATATAAAGGAGATACAACACTACGCCTTTACGCTATAGAAAGCTAAAACTCCCTACAAGGTCTATATATTAAATAAGCTAAAAGATATTAAAGCTAAAAACTATAAGAAACTACTAGCAGACAACAACCTCTTATTAATATACTTAGATGCCTTAGCTATAAAAAACAGCAAAGAAATTAGCGTAAGAGTTGCTTTTTATAAAGAAACTACTTTCATTAAAGATTTATAAGCAAATATAGGAAATAACTAGCTAGTTTACAACAGTAAACTAGAGGGTATTACTTTAGGTCTAGAGATAGTAGTTAGCCTATTAAACAACTGCTAAAACGTTAATATTTATGCAAATAATTAGGCTGCTCTATTTTGATTAAAAAACACCTTAAACAACTCTAGCTAAGAGTAGCAAATTAGGTGTATTAGGGCAGCAACTTAACTAGAAAGAAAAGGCATTACCTCTACGCTACATTAGGTCTTAGGACACTAAGAAATACTAGGAAACGATTAAGCAGACTCTCTAGTAAAAGAGGCTACAAAAATAAACCTCTTAACAAATAAGATAAGTCTAGTAGTTGTTAGTTTTTTAATTAAATAACTAGCAAATATTAATTAGTTAAGCCTCCTAAAAGATTATAGGAAGAAAGCTACTACTAATAACCTAAGCACCTACTTAGCAACCTTTAAATAGATAATAAGAAAACAAATACTTATCCCTCCTACTAAAAAATATATCTAGTTTTTTCTTTTAATTAAAACTAAGTTATAGCTACCTAAAGAGCTATCTATTTAAGAGAGGAAAAGTAGAATCTAAAATTTGCTTATGCAATTTTAGAGCTACATATATAAGACACAGCTTATACAATCCTTAAGTACTAACTATAGAAAGATAGTAGAGCTATACTTTAGAACTTCTGCACAGAGCTAATCTCTTTACAGTATCTTTTTTAAACAGAAGCAGGTATTAAGGCTACTATAGCCTTTATTTATTTTTAAAGGTGTCAAGGGTGGTGGTTGTTGTTGTAGTCAAAATGGGTTTCTAAAAAAGTGAAAAGCAGCTACCCTCTACTAATCAATCGCAAAAGTAAAAAAAATAGATTGTGTGTAGTCAACGAGATTCGAACGGTAGGTAGATGAGTTCTAGGAGGAAAGCTCAGACCACTGAGCGATAATTAGGGTTAAAAAAATTTGTTAAGGTACTAAAAAACGACACCAGTTGAAACGTGTCCAACGGCGATTGCCAGCCTATGGCTAACAACAGGATTACAGTAGGATTGCAATAGGATTGCAACATGATGCGATGGAGGAGGGAAAGGACACGTACGTACCGCAATAGCCTTTATTTAAGAAACTAGAGTTGGTACACAGGCCTAGTACAAAGGAAACTCCGACAACTAAATGCAAACGCCTACCTTAGGCGACTAAGCTATACACACCCTCTCCTCTCTCTCCTCTCCCCCCCCCTCTTCTACCTCTACACAATAGGCTAAGAGCCTCACCTTTATTTAGATAAACCACTCTTTGTAAATAACTTAGAAGAAAAAACCACATAGATACATGCAGGCCTCGGCCTGCACGTTTTATATAGCCCTTTAGGCTGAGAAAGGACGTTAAACTACAATAAAAAAAAAGTTTGGGGTGATTGAGCTTGGTATATAATAGATGATGACGAGTGTGTCATCAAAGTGAACTAAGAATTTTCATCAACAACATCTTACTTCTCTTAATGGAATGTGATGTAGTCGTTTTAGCATCAGTGGCATTCTAAGCACTATCCTGGTGCTGCGCTGAGCTCATCCCTCTTCCTAGCCACCACCAATACGGCATGTTCCATACGCGGATCCTGCACAGCCCCATGCCAATCGGCTAAGCGGCGCACGAAAGCTTCTCACCGCGACTCCGTTGCTGAGCGCACGCGTGTGGAAATGAGGCTTATTGTGATCAGCTGAAGTGCAGATAATGGAGACCTGATTTAGGTGCTTGCATCCAAGATGAGACTGATCATCACAGTGGATACAAATATTTTCCCATCGCATCTGCATGGAATATATTATTCACTTCGCCGTCGAATTAAAAAACAATAGAAGACTTTTCACCATTGGGAGCCATACTTGCTGGAGAGCCTGAGACCATCAATCGTTCAGCCAGTTGTTTCGGGCGTCGACGTGACAAAACAGAACAAAGGGTTGCCTGAACGAGGCTGTGCGAGCCGCAACGCCTCCTAATCACCGCGCCTTCAGGACATTCAAACATATCAAGCGCGCAAACCTCTGTCCCTCAGTCCCCTCCAAATTTCGCGACCCAAATACTGGGGGGAAAAAAGACCCATTACGCAGCTCAAACTCCAAGAGGAAAAAGAGAAAAACAAAGATTGAAGCCATGGACCACAACAGCAGCTCCTACGAGCCTTTCCCAGCCCTAGACTCCGCCCCCACAACCCCACAACAAGACCACGATGCGCCCATACCCCCGACTCCAGATACCACAGTACCAACACCGTCCACAGAGCCCTTCTCCCTCCACTACGAAGGCCCCCTCTACACAGAAATAAACATACCCCTCCCCTACATCATCCCAGCCGCACAAACCCCCTCAGACACACCACTAGAAACGCCCTGTAACCCCCTCTCCTCGCCAACAGCCGAGAAACAACGAGGACGATCTCGCACCCTCTCCTCTCTTTCCCCATTCTCCCGCCATCGCCGCTCCTCATCCTCTGCTTCGACCTCTGTATCTGTGTCCTCACCCCCCTCACCACGGGACAGTTCCAGCGAAGAATGGCCTCGGATAAGGAAAGACGTGGTGAAATCGCGACAAGTGAATGCCATGATGGATCTGCGACACCAGAGTAAGAAGGGCAGGAATGGGACGATAGATGCTCTGGCTATTGTCCCTGCTGTTTTGGTGCTAAGTGCGGAGTTGTTCACGCCGGGTGGAGAGGAAGGGGGGCGGGAGGGAAGGGGTGGGAGGGACGGGAGGAAGGATAGTGGGGTGGGGAGGTGGGAGGAGGGGATTAGGTGAATGGGGGTCGGGCTTCTGTACGGTGAGGATTCGGGGATAGTTGGATGAATCGTCTCGGCGAGATGGGATGCGTGGTGTAACGGTTTGGTTTGGTTTGGTTTGGTTTGAACATTACTGCTGCTGCTGCTGCCGCCGTCGGGAAATGGTACACTGCTTGCGTGCAGATGTGCAGTTACTCTGCCCAACACACTCTGAGCAGAGCTGCTAGGATACTACTTTAGTACATGAGATCAAGCGGAGGTATCGAGGTCGTGGCCAAGCGTAGCCACTATAATTCACAATGACAGTGTCCGACAAAGATAGAGGAAGCCGGTGTACTTGAGCATCACGATAGTAAGGAAAAAAAGAAGAAAAAAAAGAAGGGGGAAGAATCGCGAAGGACCGCGAACGTATGTAATGGACGGTTGTAGGTAGCATAATGTGTTATTCAACACGTTTTCCATCCATGACTTAGTTCGCAGTGGCCCAAGTTATATGCAGTCTCCGTGAGGGGAATGGAATGGTGGACGCCCTTCGCTTTTATTTTTGGTGACGTACATAGCGAGCTGGTGGTCAGATATAGTAATTACACCACCTTTAGTTTCGGGACACAACTGAAGCAAATTCCGGAGCGACTAAAAACTGAAATACGCCCACAGTAGTCTCTCCACGTAGACGACGCAAAAATACCACCAGCTTCTCAATTTTGGACCTGGATTAGAAAGCATCCAAAGTCCATAAAACTACTCAAGTTTTGTAAGTGAACAACCTCCCCCCCCCCCAAAACGCCAGCCCATGCACGTATGCTCATAATGCAACGTTTAGGTACTTGATATACTGCTCCTCAGCAGTCTATAAATATGACATAAAGAATGCAATACAGACAAAAACACCACATCCACATCCGGATGCTTGGGTCACCCACAATCAACAGAGGGTGTAGTATCTCTCTAGCAACAAACAACGACTCCTTCCGAGAACCATGTTTGCCTTATCTCTCGCATGGGTTGGAGGAAGGGGCAAGCGAGCGGAGCATAACGGGGTAGATGTTATGGTTTTCTAAGAAGCGGATGCTCAATGAGTATAGGTACTAACTGTAGTCGAAGAGCACGCTAATGCTCTCGCCGTGGTGGACGCGTCGGATGGCCTATTAATAGTCAGTATACATCTCGAAGCCTGCTAGTGGGGTCTGATCATACCTCAGCAAACACATTGCCGACCTCGAGGACCTCCAGCTTGGGGCACCTGCTCTGATGGTCCTCCTGAGGCACCGTGTTGGTCACAATGACCTTGTCCAAAGCACTAGCGTTGATCCGCTCGATAGCATCTCCACTCAGGATACCGTGCGTGATGAGCGCAATGACCTGCGTAGCGCCCTCCTTCTTCAAGAGTTTTGCTGCGCGGGTAATGGTGTTGGACGTATCCGCCAAATCATCGACCAGGATAGTTGTGCGCTCACGGACGTCTCCGACCAACATCATGGTCGCATTTTGTCGGTCGTTGATCTGTGTGGGACGTCGTTCTTTGTGGATGAGGGCAAAAGGCATGCCTAGGGCGTCAGCGATGGCGGTTGCGCGCTTCGCACCTCCAGCATCTGGGGAGACTACAACGGCTTGCTGGTAGTTTGGAATGTTGAACTGGATGTATTTGCGGAGGAGGTGACGGCCGTAGAGGTTGTCTACGGGGATATCGAAGAAGCCCTGGTACTGAGGGTCTAGCAGTCTGTCAGCGCATTGTCTTGCATCTCTACAAGAATGTACATACCGTGAAGATCCATGGTGATGACGTGGTCGGCGCCAGCGCAAGTCAAAAGGTCCGCGATCAGGGTACCGGCCTGAGCGACCCATTGACGGTATCCGACCTGGGGCTCGAAGGCGGGAGGCTTGGTGGTTGTAGGTGCGCGCGTGATGCCTGGTGTTGGGGCAGCCGTGCCGTTGGGGCCATGTTCGCCGTTGAAGTAGGCAGACTTGTCGGATTTGTCCGACTTGCTCGAGTCGGCCGTCTCGGTGCGCTTGATGCCATTCTGCTTGACCGAGGTCGTAGGGTTCCCGTTTGAATGGCCGCCATTGCGCTCATCCTGCTTCATTCTACTGAGCTGATGGTGCAGCGCTGCCGAGCCATTGGTCAGGCCTGCGCTTTCGGCTTGGCCGGGGAAAGGCGTCTGCGGTCGCGAATCGAACGTGTATGTGCCGGTCCTCGAGCGTGAGCCAGGCACCTTGGAGAGGGGCGCGCCAGTCTTGTTGTATGGAATGTCCGACTGTCGCGAGTAGGGGAAGAGCGGGAGGACAGCGGTGATGCGCTTCGCAGAAGCGGTGCGGCAGGCGGAGATGGTAATGAGAAGTCTGTCAGACGGTCAGGCACTTCACTCAACTACACCATGAGGATTGGCCTACTCCATCAAATGGTCGTTGACTAAGCGCAAGACGAGACATTAGCGGGGTTCTTGAGATATCAGCGAGTACGCGGGAGTCGTGTTCCGTCCCAAGTGCGCTGCAGTACCACGATGGCTAAGAGCGAGCAATGCGCCAGAGGGCTTCGTACCTTTACCGCCGCCAGACTGGATGATGAAGACATCCTTGCCTCGGACACTCTCTTCAATCTCAACACGCGTCTCGCCGCCCTTGAACTTGTCAAGAAGCACCTTGGCCTTGGGTATGCCGAGGTGGTTGCAGATGGTCCTACCGCCGAGTTAGTTAAAGCCACAGCCCGTTTCTGATCGCCACGACATACTCGGTGAGCTGCGGGTGAGAGCTTCCGCCCAGTACCACAATGTTCCTCATGTCGACGGCTGGTGGAGGTGGTGTGGCGTGGGGTTGGTCTGCTACTTCGCGGCGGGCAGTATGGCAAGAGAGAGAGATTGGTGAAGGAGGGAGCCCTTCGCGGAGAAATTCGTCTTATCGATAAAGGGTAAAGTTCTAGCCTGATTTAAGGTTTCCGCCCTGGTAATGGCTGGGTGGAGCAGTCACAGCTTCAGGAATTGAGCAGCATGGTGAAGGATGAATGGTCCTGTCGTCACGGGTCAGCGAGGTTTTCCTTACTTTCGGCTGTTTGCAACTTTTTCTGCCGAAGCCCCATGTCGCCTTTTCGAGCCACTGGAATGCTTCTGGAGCATGCTGCAGTCTGCAATTGCATGGCATGCCACAGTAAGCACACCGGATGCAATGACTCGGGTTCCACGCCAGCCATAATCGCCGTCGTCGCACCGCTACGGCGCTTCACATGCAGCGGTTGGCGGTCAGTAATTGCGCCATCCTCAATGGTCGCATCAAAGAGACCAAGGGAAGGGCCCGGTAGCGCTTGCCGAAAGCGGTCCGTCACGTGCGCTCGCTTTTCACGGAGCCTGGCTACGTCATCCGAGTCGAACCACTTACCTCCACTCAAGCTATGTATTCAGTCTTTCACCACCCCCTGGTGCTGGAGACATGCAGATGATTACGTCGTATCAAATTACATTAGAGCGTCTATGGAGTCTACATACAGCAAGGCAGTCGGCCTACGAGGGGTACATCACACTCGTCATTTCATCCAAGCCGCGCCTTATTCATTCATCTTGGTTCTCACCCGCCGATCTTTCGCGCTTCTCCCTCCGCCTGCTGTGTGCCCAGCTGTTCCGCCCTGCGTCGACGCACTTCCACGTCGACTCCCTGTAGCACCACTGAAGGTACTCGATGTCGGAGTGCTGGGCCTTCTATGCGTCCTCGCTAAACTGCTGTCCCGTATTCCATCCATCGAAAGCACGAGATGCGCTCGCGAAGGGCGTGAGACGGGATGATCGTTGACGTAGAAGCCGCCTGTGCCATCTTCAGTGAACGTGGGCGGAGCTAACGCAAGCTTGTTGCGCTGCTGAGTGTGGTCAGCAGAGACTGGCCGTGCATGTACTTGCTCGACGAGTCCCGATTCAAGGTCGATATTGGCTGTGCCATCTTTGGTAGTACATAATAAAGCAGGAGCAAAGTCGTGGGGCTGGATGGCTTCATCAAGTAGGTCTTTCTCAGCAAACCCAGACTTCTCGCTGATGGCCGGCGATCTGATCTGATCTCTCGTGGCGTTCGAAGCAATCATAGTCGTGCTCTGGCTCCTGTTGCTTTCATTGGTATTGTTCGGCGAGCGCCTTGTCCCGGTACGTGCGACCGTTGTCGCAGACTGGTGATGAAGTAGCTGTGCCGTCTTCCGGCCTCCCGCTGTGCGGGCAGAATGATAGGTCCAAGGAGGTGGATTCGTGTCGTCAAAATTCCCCAGTTCAAAAACTTCCCTTAAAATCGTCCAAGTGAATGGCAAATTGGCGACAAGAACGGCCGTTGAGGATTCTCGTACATACCAATATATCCAGGTTGACTTGTACGGGTTACTGAAAGAGTAGTAACTGTTCATGATGCTTGCAGCGACCACAAAAATACCCAGAGAGAAGATGCCGCACAAGATTAGCTTCCTCTTCATAGGGAGTAGCGACCGTATGAGCATTTGCAACGCAATACACAGCATGATCAAGTCCGAGGATATGTTGAAGATGGCTTTGGTGATGCGGTGATGTACCAAGGCGTTGCATTGGAAGGAGCTGGTCGGCACTGCATAATACTCGGAGAAAGGTCTACACCAGGCTGAAAAGTAGAGGACCTCTATGACGACGAAACCAAGTGCTGTGTAGGCGGCAAGGACTTTGATGGCGATGTTTTCGTTGCGAAGAGCTGTCCGTGTTATGCGGTGGTACATGATCAGAAGACATGCTTTGCACGCCCAGATCACGGCAATATGCATCTGCTCCACAACTACCACAAGCTTGCTCCCGAATCTTCGCCTAGACAGTTCTTCCGCTGTGAGGGCGCTGAAGTCGAAATTCTCCGGTTCGAGGTTGGATTGGACTTTGAGCCATCGATTCGCAAGTACAATCAGAACGGTGTAAGCGGCGGTGACGAAGAGTCCCATGGTCCAGTCATCGTACTGGAGACCTTTGATTGATCGAAATAGTATCTTCCGTGAAATCCTACATGGCAGATTTAGTCAGCAATCGGATCTGTATACCACAATGAACATGTAGAGTTTCTACATTGCAAGCCATATGATGCGAGCGATCAGAAAGTGGCCGACATGAGCAATGCGCCCAAGATGCCACAGCCTCGTCCGCCAGCGCATCGCGTGCTAAGCCTTGATCTTGAAATACAAGAGCACTTCGCGCATGTGTAATGATGCGCAAACATTTTGCGTGAAATGTGCACTCACAGCCTTGCTCCAATCATGCATACAGCGCATGTATACCAGATCCAAGATTCCTGATTAAACGGTAATGGCATTGTCGAGTTGCAAGGCGGTCAAGCCGCTAACGCCAGTGTCGCTATCCGTTAGGCCGCTTGAGGTTTAGAAGACGAGATCGACGAAGGGTCATGTTGTAGAGCAACACAATGATTGAAGCGCATCCAGAACAAGAAGAAAGTGTTGATGACCTGAGGAGCAGAAGTGGACAGGTAGGAGGTATAGATACACACTAACAAAAAACAAGAAGGAAGAAAAGAAAGCTGGCAGTGTCGAGATGAAAAGGCTGGATGAGAGGCTAAGCTGTGCAGCTTGCAGCTGATGCACACGGCAGTCTTCCGTTTGCAGCCAACCAGCCCCTCAGCTCAACTCAGGGCGTATCTCGAGCATCTGCCACGCCTCGTGAGCCTGGAGTCACCGCTGCTCGGATTTGGTGGCATGTCAGACCAATTGGGTATGGCGGCTGTGAAGGACAGCCTCAAGTGCGGCTAGGCATTGCTTTTGCGAGGTTCCGCGCGGTTCTTCGTGTACACATGGAGCATCAGTGCATCCGAAGCCCTAGAAGGTCCATGGCGTACCGTCCAATATGTGCAAAGATGGCATGTCATGTATGTGTTTTACTCGGATTTGAAGATGACGTGAGCAGTGGTGGCAGCTGTTGTTGGCAGCGGTCCGAACTCCAGCCTAACGTGGAACAAGATGCGTACAGCTGTCAAAGGAGGTAAATGAGCGTTCATGCGCATTCATGGAATGCAGATTTTGAGTTGAGGTTTGCATTTGCCGCTGGCCCTGGGCGAGTGGATGTACGGGGAAAGAGGAGTGAACTGCGGGCGGGAACTCGGGAAGTCGCCACTAGCCACTAGTGTAGCGCAACCGGCTGCGCACCGTTCAACTCTTGACTTCCAAGCTCCTGCACTCCAACTAGTCTGCTCCCTTGAAGAAGAAACGCCATCGGGGTCCGCGTTCCCAAGTTCCCACGTTCTGTGCCTCGCCATCAAATGGGAATTCGACGCACCCTTTTGGAAGAAACGCCTCCGCTCCTGGGGTTTTCCGCGATTATGCTCTACAAGTTCCTGGGAACTGATACCGCACTTCAATCCACAGTCGGGCCTCAGAACTACCGGACAACGGGTGAGAAGGATAAGAAATGACACAAAGGTTGCACAGACTCTGGTGGTCGAGAAATTGCGATGTGGCGCACGTTGAAGATACTACAGAGACGCATGAAGAGCATATCTCACTACTCAAATCAGCAGATGACAACATCCATATATTCTTCCTCAAAGCTCTCACACGGAGCGATATCTGCCTCAGCCTAGGGGACTTTGCACTCAAAACGCCCCTTTACTGGCCTGCGTAGCCGTTCAGCCATTCTGAAAGAACCTCATACAAGTTTCAGAACAGACTGTCGCGAACACTCGTCATGTTTTAATGATTTACCGAACACAACCTTCCTCGCCTGGTTGAAAAACTTCTGATTCGCATTCTTTCCGGACACGAACACAAGAACCGCGCGAGGGGTTGGTCTTTCAATACTGGCGTAGTTACCGTGCGCTTTCTTGCGCAACGCTTGAGGTGCATTGCGCGTCCGTGCTCGGTAAAGCAGTGACAGCAGCAAGATCTAGGATCCAGAAACGACCCTACTACCGGTACTTGGACAGGATTCAAAAGCAGAACCTGCTAGCGCGATGTTCAGGGCAAATACAACCCCAAGATTAGGGCTGACTATTTGTACTACTGTCCTTTGAACGAAAATCAAAACGCAATCGTGATCCTTACACTCGCACCCCAGCTCAAAGCTTCCCCACAGCTTGACATTGCATTCAGCACTAGAATGTCGCGCGGCACAAAGTCACTACAGAAGATCACAATCGAGTTCAATGGCAGTATGGATCCGCCGATAAAAAACACTTTGTATCACCTAAGATACTCCAGTCATCAACAGATACACTGAATCGGAGAAGTAAACAAATGAGTCAAAGTTCCGAGAGTCTTGGTCTGGTTTTAAGAATAGTACCACACCAGTCTTGAAGGTTATTAGTTTCCATGATTTTAAAAAAAAGAGATAGATAACGGTACATGAAATATTTTGTTGAATGGAGGGAACGTATGGACTGGTCTTGGTCAATCTCCCCGTACGATCCACACGGACATGCTCGGTGATTCTGTTCTCGAACATCAGCCCTTTCTTGGCTATCCTTAAGACATACATTCAATAGTTCAGGTGGAATATCACACCTACCACGGACTCCACCTCTAACTCTGTTCATCGATCTACATGTATACACTCGAAGCCGATCAGCTAGCCTACAACACTTGTTTTCTTCGATCATGAGGCGATTGATGCTCGCACCACTTATGCCAAGTGAATTTCCAGCTAGAACACGTAGTTTATACTGTCTTTTTTTTAAAAAAAAATCTTCACAGAGTCACATGGAATTCATTGTGTTCTATCCCGGTTAGCAGATTCGATTGAGCTAGATACATGACTGGATAGTGATAACCGACTAACTTCTTCGTCTACTTCAGCTACACTTGCTTAACATTCGCTACCCCCCAGGTTTTAGCTTAGCTTGCTCCCTTCCGGACCAAGTCGACCGACCATAGCTGGATTTTGTGCTAGCAAAGGCGGTGAATGGGTTCCTATTGTTGTACTCCACAGTCGCATTTGTGTTTACAACTTATAGTATCAGGATGCAAAACTCCTGTCGCGGACTTTGTGTCTGGCAGTGGATGAGGTGGGGAGACTGTGTTGGCCTCGGCATGTGATTCGCCATGGGCCGTAGCGACGATAGGACCGAAGGGATTTGGGGGAGGGTTGTGGCTTGGTTTTTGGTTTGGAATGTGGAACATGACAGGTGATTTTGGTGGTAATGGTGTGTGTTGGAATATGATGGAGTGTGAGTGCAAAGGCAAGATATATACTTGAGAAGTGCTGCAAAGTGAGACAGAGTCTGAGACTTGGAGCTGACAGATACGAGAATATTGTAGAATACACATACAGAAATGGTCAATGCCAGAACCACCTGATGGTTCCATCCGCCTCCAAGACCATCGATACTTGTCAATAGGAACACGGAGAAACTGTAGAGCATGCCGAGCCCAACAAATTGAGCGATGGCGTAGGCATACACTCTCCAGTCTTTTGCACCCTTCATGGACGTCTACTTTTAACAATTCTTGCCCAGTTGTTGTTTGGCCAACCTCCCTCATCCGAAGCAAGACCAAGTTTCGTCGGTCTTCTGCAGTCAGCAAAGCTCGCTGTCTCTGGACTGTTCGGAAGGACAAAAGATACGGCGACGGCCGTCAGCACGGTCGGGATCCTGTTGATCAAAATGACCCAGTGCCATCTGTTCCAGCCACCTACGCCGTCGAGTTCACCGATCGCGTACGCTGCTACGCCTTACGCTGGTTAGCTCTGTTCATTCGGCTTGTACAGGTCGCACTTACGCCCAGTCTACCTGCTGTTGCAGATGTACCATAAAACCACGCCTGTCTCAAATTGATGTTGCGCCGATTGTAGAACATGCAGATCAAAAAGGTGCACGCGCTTTCCTCTACACGCGCGAGTTGTTGTGCCACGTAGAGCTCGGTCGAAGTTGTGGGTGGAGTTGTTGTTTGGAGGAGTGAATAGATGGCTGGGTCGGTGGTGACAAGGGTTCCCCACGTCAGTCATGCAGGTCCGGTACCGTAGCGGTACACTCGGATTTCGAAAAAGGCAAACCTCGCAAAAGCGTGATGCCCAGCTTGACTCACACCCACAAATTTTCCGGCATGATGCGCTCAGTGTTTGAGACTTGGTTTGTTCAATTGCAGTAACTTGTGCATTCACTTGTTCCATATCGCAGTGGGCGGCTACGTCTGCTCTTTGTGCACGTCTGACTCGCACCGCGACAGCCCACCATGGCGAGCAGCAGCGTCAATGGAGCGCAAGCCGAGCCCACCAAGGTCACCATCCTGGGCAAAGACTCGATAGTTGTCGACTACGGCATCTGGCAGAACTACGTCGCCCAGGACCTGCTTACCAATATTCCCTCGTCGACGTACGTCGTCATCACCGACACCAACATCGGCCCTCTCTACACACCCACCTTCGAGCGCGCCTTCGCCTCCGCCGCCTCCGCCGCCTCTTCCTTGTCCTCGTCCCCGCGCCTTCTCACCTACCAAATACCGCCCGGCGAGACGTCCAAGTCACGGAATACAAAAGCGGCCGTAGAAGACTGGTTGCTTTCGCAAGGATGTGTACGCGACACCGTCATAATAGCCCTGGGCGGAGGCGTCATTGGGGACATGATAGGCTATGTTGCGGCGACGTACATGCGCGGCATCAAGTTTGTCAACGTGCCCACGACACTGTTGGCCATGGTCGATTCGAGCATAGGCGGCAAGACGGCCATTGACGTGCCGGCGGGCAAGAACCTGGTGGGTGCCTTCTGGCAGCCGGAGAGGATATACATCGATCTGCAGTTTCTCGAGTCGCTGCCCAAGAGGGAGGTCATCAACGGCATGGCAGAGGTGGTCAAGACGGCTGCAATCTGGAATGAGGAGGAATTCACAACGCTCGAGGGCAACGCTGATGTTATTCTGGCTGCTATCGACCAGAAGCCCATCAACGGCCGCAAGAACTTCGACAACATCGCCAGCATACTGAAGCGCATAGTACTGGGCTCGGTACGCGTCAAAGCTGAGGTTGTCTCAGCAGACGAACGCGAAGGAGGACTGCGCAATCTGCTAAACTTCGGACACTCGATCGGTCACGCGTACGAAGCCATCCTCACACCCCAGATCCTCCACGGTGAGTGCGTCGCCATCGGAATGGTAAAGGAGGCCGAGTTGGCTAGATACCTGGGCGTACTGGACCCCTCCGCAGTCGCGCGCTTGGCAAAATGCATTGCGAGCTACGGATTGCCTACATCACTCGCAGACAAGATGGTGCGGAAACGGTCGGCCAACAAGCATTGTCCCGTTGACGAACTCATCAAGATCATGGCTGTGGACAAGAAGAACGCAGGCAAGACTAAGAAGATCGTGCTTTTGTCCGGCATTGGCAGGACACACGAGAAAAAGGCTAGCTCCGTCGAGGACCGTGACATCAAGATCGCCCTATCACCGAGTATATCCATTCATCCCGGTATTCCCTCCGACCTGAATGTGACATGTAGGCCCCCTGGATCAAAGAGCATCTCAAACCGCGTGCTTGTGCTTGCCGCGCTCGGGACTGGCTCGTGTCGCATCACCAATCTGCTTCACTCGGACGACACGCAAGTCATGCTGGACGCGCTGGCAAAGATGCAGGGTGCCAGTTTCGCGTGGGAGAACGATGGCAAGGAGCTGGTAGTCACAGGCAACGGCGGCAACCTGAAAGCGTCGAGCAACGAACTCTACCTCGGAAATGCCGGTACTGCGGCGCGTTTTTTGACTTCTGTGACCGCGCTTTGCCAGCCCGTCGATGGTATCACGTCTACCGTAGTCACTGGTAACGCGCGTATGAAAGAACGACCCATTGGTCCGCTTGTCAAATCTCTCCGCACAATGGGTGTGGAGATTGACTATCAAGAGAACGAAGGCAGTTTGCCGCTACGAATCTCGGCATGCGGTGGCTTTGGCCCTGATTCCTTCACCGGTGAGATCGAGCTCACCGCCAACGTGTCGTCACAATACGTATCCTCAATTCTCCTGAGCGCACCATACTCCAAGAAGCCCGTGACACTGCGCTTGGTTGGCGGCAAAGTCATTTCCCAACCATATATTGACATGACCATCGCCATGATGGCTTCCTTTGGTGTGCAGGTTGAGAGATCTGAAAATGACCCCAATACCTACTACATCCCCAACAAGCAATACACTAACCCCTCAGAATACGAGGTGGAAAGCGATGCTAGCTCCGCTACATACCCTCTCGCCATTGCGGCCATCACAGGTACGACGTGCACGGTGCCCAACATCGGTTCTAGCTCCCTGCAAGGCGATGCGCGATTTGCCGTCGAGGTTCTCAAGCCTATGGGCTGCAAGGTAGAACAGTCAAAGACTTCTACAACTGTCACAGGTCCTCCCCGCGGTGAATTGAAAGCGGTAAAGGAGATCGACATGGAGCCCATGACCGATGCTTTCCTCACAGCATCAGTATTAGCCGCGGTCGCATCATCGAATGGCACCACGACTACCACTCGCATCTATGGTATTGCAAACCAACGTGTCAAAGAGTGCAACCGTATTCAGGCAATGGAAGACGAGCTCGCAAAGTTTGGTGTTACCTGCAGGCAATTTGATGATGGTATTGAAGTTGACGGGAAGGGGTATGAACTCGATGCTCCTCAAGTCGGTATCCACTGCTACGATGATCATCGTGTCGCCATGAGTTTCGCTGTACTCTCATTGGTAGCCCCAGCACCCGTTCTCATCCTCGAGAAGGAATGTACGGGCAAGACTTGGCCTGGATACTGGGATTCTCTGAGCCAAATATTCAAGACCGAGCTTTCCGGCGTGGAGCTACCCCCTCAAACTAACGCGCAAAAGGCTACATCAAGAACTGAGCAAAGGTCCATCTTCATCATCGGCATGCGCGGCGCCGGCAAGACAACGGCTGGTGGCTGGGCAGCGCGCGCGCTCGGACGCCCGTTCATTGACCTGGACACCGCACTCGAGGAACATGTCGGTATGACAATACCTGAACTCATCAAGAATCAGGGCTGGGATGGCTTCCGAAGCGAAGAGCTGAAGCTTCTGGTAGAAACCGTCAAGGAGAAGCCCGACGGGTATGTCTTTGCCTGTGGAGGTGGAATAGTTGAAACACCAGAGGCTCGCAAGATCCTAATCGACTACCAGAAGAGCGGTGGTATAGTGCTGCTTGTCACGCGAGATATCAACGAGGTAGTTGCCTTCTTGCAGATCGACAAGACACGACCAGCATATGTAGACGATATCATGGGCGTGTGGCTACGAAGGAAGGACTGGTATACAGAGTGTAGCAATTACCGCTTCCACAGTCAGGTCGCGGGATCTCGAGGGCTTGCTCAGACGCAAGGAGAGATTGCTCGTTTTCTGAACACTATTACCGGCAAGGCCAACACCTTGAAGGGGTTCAAGAAGCGGAAGCACTCTTTCTTCGTCTGCTTATCTGCGCCTCGACTTGAGCCTTACATCAAGACCTTACCAGAAATGGTTGTCGGGTCCGATGCTGTCGAGCTTAGAGTTGACTTGTTAGAAGACCCTAATGGTCAACAAGGCCTACCGACGCCGGAGTTTGTTATTGAACAATTGACCATACTCCGGACTGTCACCTCCATACCCGTCATATTCACCTTGCGAACAAAAGCTCAAGGCGGTAGGTTTCCGGATCAGGCATACGATGAAGCTCTTATTCTGTACCGGACCGCACTACGGCTTGGCTGTGAGTTCGTGGATCTGGAGATGACTATGCCCGAAGAGATTCTGCTCGAAGTCTCGGAGACCCGCGGGTTCTCAGAGATCATTGCTAGTCACCACGATCCTAAAGGCGAGCTCAACTGGAGGAACGGCTCGTGGATGCAGTACTACAACCGTGCGTTGCAGTACGGCACTGTCATCAAACTTGTTGGTGTCGCAAACTCGCTTAAGGACAACTTTGCGCTTGCAGAGTTCAAGAGCTGGGCAAACACTGCGCATCCCGTTCCCCTCATCGCTATCAACATGGGTGAGCATGGCAAGCTGAGCAGGATACTGAACGGCTTTATGACACCTGTTTCGCATCCTCTTCTACCTTCTGCTACTGCGCCGGGTCAGCTATCGGCAGCGGACATCCGCCGTGGCTTATCGTTGATGGGCGAGATCCCGACGAAGAAGTTTTTCATTTTCGGCTCACCCATAGCGCAAAGTCCTAGCCCACGTCTACACAACAGACTTTTCCGTGAGACCGGGCTCCCGCACATCTATGGTCGTCACGAGACTACGGATGCAAGCTGTATCCGAAACATCATCCGCTTACCAGACTTTGGTGGTGGAAGTGTCACAATTCCGCTGAAGCAGGATATCGTACATCATCTCGATGGTTTAGGCCCAGAAGTTGAAACGATTGGTGCCCTTAACACCATCGTCCCCGAGAGCTTAGTCGACGAAACCACTGGTGAAGAAGTTACCCGCCTGATCGGTCGCAACACCGACTATCTAGGTATGGTACTCGTTCTACGCAACGCTGGTGCCCAAGGTAGTGGTTCTGCGCTCGTTATTGGCGGTGGCGGCACAAGTCGCGCCGCCATCTATGCACTTAAGGAAATGGGCTATGGACCAATCTACCTCCTCGGCCGCAATCCCTCCAAGATGGAGATCCTGAAAGACGCATTCCCAGCAGAATACAACTTGCACGTCATCAGCTCTCCGGAAGAAGTCCAATCTATGGAGAGTACGCCACAAGTAGCCATCGGAACCATCCCTGCCGACCAGCCTATTGATGCTGCTATCCGTGAAACACTTTGCACGTTGTTTGAGAAGGGCAAAGCGAGCGTCAAGGATGTTGACCCGGGCCCAGAGAGGATCTTGCTTGAGATGGCGTACAAGCCTCCGGTGACAGCATTGATCCAGCTCGCGATGGACAATGGGTGGAAGACAGTCAATGGTCTGGAGGTATTAGTTGGACAAGGGGTGCACCAGTTCGAATATTGGACTGGTGTTAAGCCGCTATATGGGGTTGCTAGGGTAAGTTTTTGATGTGAGATCGATGACATGAAGCAAGCTAATGAATATCAGGACGCTGTGATTAACCAGACGGACTGAACGGTCGAGTGATGGACATGACTGAGTCAAGACTCTAGAATTAGGGTTGTCAACTTAGCTTAGCGTGAAATGGAACAAAGAATCATCTTCTATTACCAATGCATCTGTTCACTTGTCTTGGCTTGACTGCCTGAGCGTTGCACACTGAATTGTTGATGACCAGACTCTCGGATATTGATATGTAAAATCTGAGACACAAGGTGTGATGGAGATAGCAGCTGCACTCACTAAATTACCTGTGTAGAATAGAGTCGATCAACCCGTCCAGCAAAATTTGCGAAATGGTCTTTTGCACTTGAAGCAATGATCATGATGCAGGTCTCACGACCTAGTAAAGTTCAGTCTACACCAGTCATGCGAACAACGGAGACATATCTCTGGAGGACAGAAACAACTGCAGTCCAACGTTATCTCATCTGATGACATAGTGGACAAAAGACGATACCGGGCTAGCGCACGGATATCTCTACGTGGCGCTCTAATCCTTGTTTGTACTAGCGCGTGACATCACACGCATCGTGTAGTCCCGTTGGCTGAACAGCACCTCCGTCTCTGCTCCGCCAGCGCGAACATCACCAAGTACAAGTACAACCCACGCGCTTGTCTCATTCAACTCTGAAATCAACTCCAGAACCTTTGAATGCCAAGCATATCCTTCGCAGGAGCCAAAAAACGCAAGACGCGTCATTCCGGTTACATCTTTAGCAAAGCGCGTCGAGAGCCTGGAATCACTATGCTTGGGCCAGCCGAGGGCGGGCTTTTGCGCCTTGTCGATGAACTTCTTCTTAACATCATCGATCACATCGAATCTCAGGATGCTCTGTGCAGTCTTGCCGCGACGTGCACGCGGTTCCAAGGTCTCGTGGAGCCTTACATTTGGCGACAATTAGAGGTTTTGACGGGGGACCATGCGCGCAAGATTGCCACAGCACTTGACAGCCGGGGTGACCGGACAGACTATATTCAAGATCTGGCTATTCGATATAGCGATCCATACCGCGATGGTATAGAGGATTTGAACCACTTCTTGAGCTTGATGGGTAAACTGCGCCACTTGCATGTTGAGAGCCCTTGTCCAAATAATCTGGAATGGCAGCACGGTGGCATCTACTTTGATGGGTACTCGAGAATCGATTACACCAACTTGCTTGCAGGATCAGTGTATCCACGTTCGGGTATGCCGATGACACTGCCAATGCTACAGTCACGTAAGTTGAAGTTCCGATGCGAAGGAGCCTGGCTAACGTGACATAGTAACGCTACACGCGCATGGTTCGGGAGACAACAAATATAAACTTGGTCGCGCTGTCGCTATGTTTAAACACCCGACTTTACGGAACATAACATTGTCGTGTTTGGACTTTGACGGAGAAGTGGAGATCTCTGAAGCGGAAACCGGGACGACGCCTCTACGGTCTTTGACGCTTATTGAATGCAACGTTGGCGTACGATTCCTAGATGACGTCTTGAGCCTACCTAAAGCTCTTAAGGAGTTGTCAATTGGGGAGCGGTTGCACGTGTTTCAGGAATGTCAACCACTTATGGATCCTGAGTATCGCACCTCTTCACGTCAGTTCCTTGTTGCACTGCAGAAGCAAGCACATTCGCTCCAGCGTCTGACACACTGCGGTGGTCAGGTTGGCCATCTGACCGCGCGCGACACCGACCCTGAAGGCGCAGAAAAGCTACGTTGCCTTGTTGACCTAGAGTACCTCGAGCTAGGATTTGAATCACACCTTTACTACTACCTACGACAAAGCGGCTTTCCACCAGCCCTCAAGTCCCTGAAGATGCTCGACTCTGCCAACTCAATAAACTCAGGCCACAACCTACGCTCACTATCCGACATCGTCTTCCGCTCCCTCTCCTCGCTTGTGGATTTGTGTCTTCCAAGAACACTGGCAGACAACTTCACACTGCACCTCAAATTCTCAGATCACTCGTTCTTCCGGCTCTTCGAAATTGTCGATGTCACAGAACAAGTTCATCTCCTCAGCGCGCTCTTCTTTGACCGCGCAGCCACCTATAAGATCGCCTCGATGCTCAAATCCTACAGTAACAACGCCCACTTTCTTGTATCGCGCGAAACCTTTCCATCAGGTAAATCCTTCATTCCACCGTACATGTACGGTGAAGAGCTTCCCATCGAAGAGTTAATGTACACCAGTGATGATTTCTGGCGCTTCAACGGCATCAACTACCGTATCATGGATGACGAGAACTGGAGAGATGAACTCAAGAAGAGGAAGAAGCTTGCTGTTTGCAAGAGGTGTCGGGGTATTGGATTGGGTGTGGATGAGTGTCGCAGTTTTGGTGAC
The DNA here is from genome assembly GCA_024321975.1 of Alternaria sp. 'sect. Undifilum'. Classification (NCBI taxonomy): domain Eukaryota; kingdom Fungi; phylum Ascomycota; class Dothideomycetes; order Pleosporales; family Pleosporaceae; genus Alternaria; species Alternaria sp. 'sect. Undifilum'. The sequence goes on from JAJJZI010000006.1 coordinate 6,172,243, forward strand.
GGAACTGCTTGCATGCCTTGTACGAGAACTGATCTGGGGGTGTGTGAGTGGGAGAGGGATGAGAGGGGAGAGCTGATCAGTGCTGAAGAAGTGGAGGCAGAGTAAGCGTAGATCGTGTGGCTTGTTTTCTTCGACGTTTAGGATGTACTTGTACGTACATCCAGCTTAACATGCTAGGCATCAAGCAGGTGACAGGAGAAATCGAAAATCCCAAGACATCGACGACTATTCCCTCTCTCGGTGGGTAAGGCTTACATTGCGGCGTCCATAACCGGCTAATCAGGATTTGCAACCGCGGTAACCACTGTAATGCCTCGCGGCAGTTTCCGCGCGTGCACGATTTCATATATTACAGACTGTCCTTCTCCTTCCAATTTGTTTTGCGTTTTTTCTAGAGAGAAGTCAGAGCAAGGAAATAGCCGTGCACATCATGAAAACTATCTCTTCTGATGAAGCGGGTTGGACAGCTCAGCTACCAGTCACTTCTCCTTCCGCCCCTAGTTCCTTACCATGCTGCCTTTCCTCGGAACTCTCTGGAGAGTATCTCACCACAGCCTCCCCAAAGAATCCGAATGACTGGACCACCAGACATGGACAGGGCAGAAAAGCTCATATTAGTCTTACTGTGCAGCTGAATGAGGAGTTTGGTGTGGGAAATTGTTACTTAAGTAGGCAGATGCGTATTTCGATGCTTTAATGGGATTTGTCGAGTTGGGGAGGCTTAAGCATGGGGGGGCTGCGACTAGGGATCGGACGGTACGGAGAGGGGCTGAGAAGAGGGTGAAGGTTGAGTGGCATGGGAGGGGTGTTGGGTTGGATGTGCGGAAGCAGAGCGTGTTATGGAATGGTGGTCACTGTCTTGAGTTGATCTGGTCACCGAGTCATTGTCTGAATCCTTTGACGCTTCTTGATCACGTGCCCACGATGGTCAGCGTCCGCCAGTCTAACCCGTAACTACCAACGAAGAAGAGGAAGCGCATTTAGCTCTGTCTGCTGCCTGGACTTCTTTGGCGCTGGATCATGGAAGTTGCACTTTAGTGGGCCTCGCAAACTGTCTCTCGATTACACTCTCGCGTCGTTGTTACAATAGAACTGAGCACTAGAATGGGCGCCGAGGCTGGCTGTGACAGGGAGCTCCACATCTTAGATGAGTGCTGAAAGGAGAAAGCCAATAGGATACTGGGTATTTTGAAGTGGATTATCGCATTCCGGTTGATGACAAGGATACATGATGAGTCGTGATATTCATGCGTGTGGAGGTGTTCGATGGTGTAGACAAGCGGAATATTGACGATCTATCGGCCTTTCCTGCCTCGGCTAGCGGCTCTGGACCCTGAACAGCAGGCTGCATGCCAAAAATATGCCGAGAGTCATCCACAATGCCGCCAAACAATGCGCGGGTCGCTCCCCCACGCCTTTCCAGAGTTCCAACAGTCGCTACATCGATTGTTTTGTTCACGACGCAGCTTCCACAAGCTTTCGAGAGTTCCACGACGCGTACAGTTTCGAGAAGCGCATGGGAAGAGAGGGAACATGGCGGGGTACGAAGAATGGTCACGACAGCAGTTGATAACAAGGATACAAGAGTTAGAAAAGCAGATAGGAGAGAATGGCCAGGGAACCGCTGAACCGGACTCCCTGTCCCCTACAAACTCGCTACAGTCATGGGAACTTCGCAAGGCCAACAAACCACCACCGAAAGCCTTTGATGCTTCAAAATACAGCACACGGCTGATAGCGCTGAAGTTTGCGTATCTGGGACAGAAATATAATGGCTTTGAGCATCACAGCAACAATACCACACCCCTACCTACAATTGAGGAAGAGGTCTGGAAAGCACTAGTCAAGACACGGTTAATAAATCCAATCCCGACAGAAGGGGACCACACAAGATACGAAAGGATTGATAAAAAGACGTTTGCCAAATGGGATAGGGAAGGTGCTGATGTAAATTGGGACGGCTGTGAATATTCCAAGTGTGGAAGAACAGATAGAGGGGTTAGTGCTTTCGGACAGGTTATTGGAGTAAGGGTCAGAAGTAACAAGCCCCTGCCAAAGATCTCTGACCCTGTGCAAGAAACGGATGGAGAGAAGGAAGTGAAGAATAAAGACTCATTGCCGTCTTCAAGCGACGCCCAAGACACACCCTCGAAGCCATTCAACGACCTTACCGACGAACTCCCTTACATCCAACTTCTAAACCGCGTCCTACCTCCCGATATTCGTGTTTATGCGTGGTGTCCCAATCCACCAGCAGATTTCAGCGCACGTTTCTCGTGTAAAGAACGGCGGTATAAGTACTTTTTCTCGAACCCTTGTTTCGCACCTGTGCCCGGTTCTACTGGACTATACAACACCAACACCAACTACAACACCCACAAAACCATTACTACAGATAACCAAGAGACAATGCGCGAAGGCTGGCTGGACATCGAGGCCATGCGGAAAGGCTGCAAAGAGCTAATCGGCTTGCATGATTTCCGCAACTTTTGTAAAATCGACGCAAGTAAACAACTCACAAACTTTCAACGACGCATTTTTCATGCAGACATCGAGGAAGTGTCTCCATTATCAATTCCGAGCTTCCTCTCACATCCTGCTCTTTCCGCTCCCTCCTTATTCACAACACAGAATGGAGAGCAGCCAAAATTATACTCCTTCACCCTCCACGGCTCCGCCTTCCTCTGGCACCAAGTCCGCTCTCTGGTCGCCATTCTATTCCTCATAGGTCAGGGTCTCGAGTCCCCATCCCTAGTTCCCCAACTTCTAGACATTACCGCCAACCCCGAACGACCCAAATACGAAATGGCATCTGATGCTCCCCTCGTCCTTTGGGACTGCATCTTCCCGCACGCATCGGAAGTGCGCAGCACCGAAGAGCGGAGAAGCGGGTATGAAGACCGACTAGAATGGATCTACATTGGCGATGAAGGAGGCAGCGAACCAAAAGCCAGAGGAACAGGCAAAGGCGGTGGCCCTAGTACTATCGGTCGTGGGAAATGGGGTCGCGGTGGCGTTATCGACGATGTCTGGGAGGTGTGGCGTGGGAACAAGATCGATGAGACTCTTTCGGCTCTTTTGCTTGGTAAGATTGCAGGGTTGGGACAGTCAACGTTGGCTGCTGAGGTACCGGTTGAGAAGCAGAGCATTGGTATAGCGAAGGGTGGACCGAGGGTCTTCGATGGAGGGAATTTGGGGAAGGCGAAGGGGAATTACATGCCAATTTTACAGAGGGAAAGACAGGAGTCTGTGGAAGTGGTCAACGAACGGTATAGAATGAGGAGGGGCATTGATCCTGATCGTGTTAAAGCGAAGGATGAGGATGGGGACGAGTAGATGCTAGAAGGGCGAGACGTGTACATGGGATAAATCGGTATGCAGACACGCTGTTACTGCATCCGTACGTCTGATCAAGCGAAAAACTTAAACTTTATTGGGTATCATAATTTATCGCGGCTTCTTCGAAATACTACTTGCCCCCTTGTTCATCCACCACATCCACCCTTCTTCCACAACCCTTGATAACCCCCAAATGCCCACTTTCTCGTCCAACAAACTAATCTCCAGTATTCAACTCCAAATCAATCTGCACCCCATTACTAATCGCATAATCCGCACACGTGAGGTTATCATGAAACGGCCTCTCCCCCTGCCTCTTAAGCATAATCTCATGTACCGGTCTACCAATCTTCGCTGCGACCATGGCTTTCAAGAGCTTGATGGGGTCGCTGGGGAGACAAGGGACTTGTGTCTTGGTGCCTAGACGGTCGTTGATGGTGACGAGGATCATGGGTTCAGAGGGGGTGGCCGGGGCGGCGGCTGCGGGTTTCTTTTCTTTTGGTTTGCGGTCGCGTGAGCGGGAACGACGGCGTCGGTCGTGGCTGGAGTCTCGTCGTCGGTCGCGCGACGTGTCTCTGGGGCGGCGGTCGCGGGGTCTGTCTTCATTGCGGCGTGGTTCGCGGTCTGAATCTCTGGGTCGCCGCTCTCTGTCTCGGTCGTCGCGTCGTCTGTCTGGGTCGCGGCGTGAGTCGCGGTCGCCTTTGTATTTGAGGCCGCTGAAGTTTTTGGGTTTGCGGGGTCCCGGGGATCTTCTGGGAGACCGGGACCGGTCGCGATCTGTTTTGGAAGAGTCCATTGTAACTGTTGTGTATTTGAGATGTTTGTGATATTTGTGACTTGGAGGTAAGGTAGTCGTAAGGTAAGGCAGCCGTGGAAAACGTGATGATCTTATCGATAAAGATACATGCTGAGCGCGTCATCCCGTCCCGTAATGCTTCCTTTCACTCCACATTCCGCTGTCGATACTATTGCTCATCCGGCGATGCCTCCTCCAATATGAGCACCATGTTGAGTCTCATTGATCGCCTAAACTCACCGCCTGCGCAAACGTTACAAGTGCTACAACCCACATCGTCAACCATCACATACACCGTCTCGACGCGTTCTGTACCCAGGACACTTTCCGCACTCGCAGGATACTATGCAGGGATATTGATGAGAGCAGTATTTGGTATTGTCAGCGTGCTGTTACTCTGGTTGAAACGGCATGTCACGAAAGCTAAATCTCCAGATCCGCTGCTGGGTGCACTAGGCCATGATGCAGAAGGGCAATTAGTGAAGCTCGCAGAAGCTTGTCAATGGCGGTACTTGGTACCCAGTGCATGCATTATCCTTTTCCTGGTCTTTCGCCGGAACTACACAGGTAGATGTCTTCTCTAGCTGTTTTTGTCTTTCCTGCCATCAAGCTAAATCAGTCTATAGAAGAATCTCTTACCATACTCCGGGGCCTTGGTGTCCAGACCTCGACTATATCTTCCACCTATCTCCAGACGCCGACTACACGATTTATACCCACTACAAGCATACAGGACGTCTTCATACATGAAGCGTTCAAGGGATTCGAAGTGAGGTTCTATCTCATGATAGTAGTCGAAGGGGAAGAAGAGGTGGTCGTTGTGTTTCCGAGATTGCTACCGAGAAGAGGGACGCTGGAAATTGTTTGGAGGGGCGTAAGAAGAGGGTTATGGGAGGATAGCGCCAGAAGCATAGAGAAGAAAGAAAAGGTCGAGAGTGAAGCAGATCAAATCACAACATAATGACATGTATTACGCGTTTCTAATGTGTTGTCGCAATGCCCGCATAACCTGCAGTTCTCCCTAGATTCTTTGATACGCAACAAGAATCAAATCCATGCTCGTCAATATTGGTATCAATATCCTACCCATGCCCAAAAGCCGAATACGCCATAAATCCAAGCCTGTGCTCCCTCAGTACCGGTACCTAGTACTATAATCCTTGGGACTAACCACCAAACCCCTCCCTTTCTTCGCTCCCCGATAAACCGTCTCAATAATATCAATAAACTCTTGTTTATCCTCCAGCACCCAATTCAGCTTATTATTATTTCCCGTCCCAAAATCACACATCATGTGCTTGTTGCGGAAGAAGAACATGACGGTACAAGGGTCGTACAGCTCGTACATGGCTTTGAAATCGGGCACCTCGTCGAGGTCGCAGAGGTAGATGGCGCAGAAGTTTTTTACGCGGTCGGCGATCTTGTAGAGCACTTCGTCTTGCGACATGCAGTCTGGGTCCGAGTCGCGGCCGAAGCGGATCAAGACTAGGCGGTCTTCTTCGCTGAGGATGGCTTGGTCGACGTGCCAGCCTGTGCGTAGGTGGGGGAGGACCACGGAGCCCATGATCCGTGGGTGTGCGTGTAGAGTTGGAGTTGAAAGTGCGTGGCGGGAGAGGATGAGAGGTTGAGGTAGTCGACGGCGGACGCGAGGTCGTTACACTCAATACGGCGAGTGGATATGTGTTTCGTACGATGGAGCGATAGATATGTGGTGTGCGTTAAACGTGTTCGTAGTATTATGTTTGCGCAAGTGTTGAATAGATGGGTTGATTGAAAGAAAGTTGCGCCAGGTAGATGCTATGCTGCCTGTGATCTAGAAAGTTCGGGAGGTCCCGAGATCGCCCCATTTTCACGTCCCTCCTTGACTTCGACTCAAATACCTTCTACACACCTCTCAGCCAATCCATTACTACCAAAAACTCCCCTTACCTTCTATGAAACACGATTATCTAAAGAGACGCGCCCTGCCATTGTGCTGCCCTGCTGGATTTCATCAGCTGGATTCGTATGCAGAACAACATAAGAGCGTGCATCTTGGATGCCTTACTCTCTGCTATCACTAGAGGATTACGCGTGCCAGGTGCCTATATTTTTGCCCCTGGTAGTAGTTGCTTTTTTTCACGCCTGGCTGTGTCTTTGTAACATTCATCGGGGCAGCCCGGCAGCTGACTGACAGATTCTCTCAAACGATATCTGCCTAGTGGGATTGGATGTATTGCGCAAGACATCACCGCTACGCATGTGTTGCAGAATTATACAGTAAGATCACGAAATTCACGATGCGAACCCACAGATTGTTCTGTTTGAGTGTACTCCAGAGTCCAGGTTTGGTTTGAGAAAGCATATCGTTTCCCCACGATCGAGGCGATCAACTCTACACTTGCTTGGTACTACAACTCGATCCAATACTGCCTTCAGGCCTCTAATTTATGCATACTGCATAGAGAGAATTAGTTCCAACCCGGCTGGTGAGAGTATCGCTCATGGCAAATGGTTAGATCTAGAGATGCTCTTCCACGCATGTAGACGGATTCTTTAATTTAGCAAATGCTACACCGCTCCTCCGTTGTATATGCGCTTTGGATGGCTGGTATCATGCATCCGCTTGATTATCCCGCCTTTCAAGTGATCACGCTGCGGAGAGCCGCAACCGTATTCAAAAGTCTAGTGCACCTAACCCCCCTTAGAGCTCTGATTAGATACAACTGGACTCAAATGACGAAGTCCATGTATGGTGAGAGGGTGCCGAAGAATTCTAGGCGATGGCAAGAACACGATTTCGCATGCAGACTGCGACAGCAGATAAAAGTGTCGACAATCGATCAAGTGGATCTCAGAGGGCGACAACTGGTACCATTGAGCACCTAGATAAGTCTGATAAACTATCTCATAGGCTTAGCACTTGATTTGTTTTCCAAGGGTCCAATTCCAAGAACAACTCTTGCTGCCAGGACTTAGGAGCTGCACTGTGGCGCTGGTCACAGAGTTATTACTGGTGACTGGCCGATTCAGGACAAAGCATTATATTACTCTCATGACCCGCACTAAATGACTTCAGTGCGCTGGTTGCCATCACGGATATCAGTTGATCATAAATTGTACATGAATTGTAGGACATCCTCATCAATCAAGAGAAGGCATTGCTTCTTATTAGATTCAAGAAGATATCGACACGCTAAAACATCTTCTCGTAGTCTAAACTACAAAGTATACCTAAAAAATGGACTCTTATCGCCCATCATCAACAACTCCTGTTCGCTATATCTCGCGCGAATAGCCTCATCACCATGCTCCGCAATCAACTCATCCCTCTTTCTGTTCTCCCTTGCGTACGCCCACCTCAATACAAAAGTCATGAGAATGGCAGTACAGCACATTGCCAGACTGGCTGAAAAGCCTGTTGTGTACTTTGGTGCCTCGCGCGCGAGGTAGATGTTGCTTCCCATGATACCACCCATGTTTCCAACGGAGATTAAGAGAGCCATGCCGACAGCCCGCTTGGAGGACGGTGCGAGGGAGTTGCCAATCCAGGACACGAGGCATGTGAAGGGGCAGTATAGACCTGCGGCTACGGGGAAGAGGAAGCCGTAGGTGATGCCTGGGTAGGCGGGCTTTGGTATAGCTAGCTGAGCGATGAAACCGCATACAGCGATTGAGTAGCCTGCGATGATGTATGGGGAACGCTTGCGTGTTAGATCAGAAGCCCACGCGAAGACAAGGGTAAGAATAGCGGCGAATACGTAGATCGGGATGGTCATAAGTTGAGCATTCGCACTTTTGTATCCTAGGCCCTGGATAACAGACGGCACCGTCGCAGTGAATCTGTATGGAAGTGTTAGAGATGGATTGGTGGCACATGTCCGTGTCATAGCTTACCCATAAACACCCACAGTATTACCCCAAAAGACAACCGTAGCAGCCCAAATTTTCCAATCCGAGAGACCAGAGATGATCTGTTCTTTCGCAATCTTATCGCTGTTGGTGGCCTGTCCCTGCCCAGACCCAGAATCGTTTGACAACCGTGATACTAGCAGGTCGCGCTCCGCTTGGGTAAGAAATTTTGCAGTTTCTGGACTATCAGGAAGAATCTTCCAGATAATGAGCGCGAGCGCCACTGGAATCAACCCCTCAATGCAAAATATCCACTGCCATCCTGCAAGCCCTGAGCGACCGTCGAGTTGCTCGATACCATAGGCGAGTAGCCCACTAAAGGCACCAGCGAGAGAGGCGGCTATGTAGAAGACAGCCATGCGACGCTGAAGTTCGAAACGACGATACCACAGAGTAAGCAGGAATGTTGCTGCGGGAAAGAAGCCAGACTGTGAGTGTTAGCATACATTGTCGAGCCCGGTGTCAGAAGCTGTGCACCTACCTCTGTCACACCCAAAAAGAACCTTCCGGCGAGCAGACCACCATAGCTGGATGTCAAACCCATGAGCGTCATAACGAGACCCCAACAAAACATCAGAATTGCCATCCAATGACTTGGGCGCATCATCTTGAGCACAATGTTGCTAGGTACTTCGAGGAGCGTGTATGGAACGAAGAACAAGGTAACCGCAGTGTTGTACTGGATACCGTCCATGTGAAGGTCATCTGTCATACCAGCAATTTTCGCATTGCCGACTACAATATGTTAGCAATTCGGTCCGATCCGCTTCTAGGGAACCAGGGTATCGGTATGTACTGTTACTCCGATCGATGAAGGCAACGAGGTAGAGGAGAGAAAGCATTGGAACGAGTCTCAAGTCCACCTTGCTCAACACACGCGCAGCCTCTTTCTCCTCAAGCTCTACATTCTGCGCCTCAAGCTCGCCAGTTCCCGATGAAGTTGAGATCTTCTCCGTGATATGCTCAGTCTGCGGGTGCTCAGCGGAGAGCTTGTCGTGACCCATTGTTGTCGCCATGGTGTTTCCTTCGTACTGGGTGTTCTCATTAGTCGAAGGCGATGCGGAATGAGCGAGGAGGCTGGCAGGGCAATGCACGAGAGCTTCTACCCTTTAATGCACCTCGGTAGAATGCAAAGTCCGAATCATACTACACCAACGGCATGCCTTCTTCGGCAACGTTACCCACTTGCCATGCATGCCTTGCATCCCCAGGCTCGCTCCAACGCAATCGACGTTCTGGTGTGGAGGCGTATCAAATGTATATCGGCTTCTGGGGTAGCAATCGGCGCTTTTGCGGGGTAGTTTTGGCGGGATCAACATGCGCGGTGTCGGTACGTGCTGCACGATCTGCATGACGCTGTGACATATGGTTCGACCAACTGTCAAGCGGCACAGCATTGACTGGAGATGTGTAGGGGCGTATTTGCCGATCTTAGAAGCCGCGGTGTCGGTGTGGCCTTTGTTCAAGGGCCGGTGGTGGATTTGGCTGCGAGTTGCCTGGCGGTTGGTTGGTAGAGTGCCGTCGGCGATTGACCGAGGAGGCAAAAGTAAGTCGTGTCGGCAGCAGCGCCGCATAAATGAGTTTGTAGACGATGGATGTGTACAGCATCGAGCACCTGAAACCCATGTCCTTCCAACTTCTAGTCCGCATGATGTTCACTGGAACATGTCCTTTGACACGTGCATGTGTAATCCAGTATAAAGCGCTGTTCGTAGCAGATGTAGATGCCCACGATGCCAAATGCGGAAGGAAATTCTGCCTCGAGACGAGGTAGATTCGCTCAGAATCAACCGTTGCCGTGATGCCTAAACCGGTGATGCTTGAGCACTTTGATGCGTCGCTGTGTTCAATACAACCCCAAACTACATAACGTTGCACATGTCAGGCCCCTGGCTTTTGGCGGCTGCCTTGGTCGTCGTCTTCGCACTCGTCTTTGCAACATCCTCCAACACCTGCCTACATAGTTCCCCTGTCAGCGCACTGCACTCAGCATAATGATCGCATAACATTCTCTGCGCAGTTTGCAATCCCTCGTGTGGCATGACGCTTGCGCCCTTGCCATTTTTATCCGGACCATGCTCCGCTAACGTCCATTGTCTCCTCAGATCCCTCTTCAAACCTAGAACCATTACGGGCAGGTTCTCGTCGTAGTTGAAGTGTTTGTTCACTATAGGCAACCATGTCGAGGAAAGAGAATCAAGCGACGCGCGCGAGGAAATGTCGTAGCAGAGAATTACGAACTGCGGATGTAAAAGCGTGTAGTTTTGTGGTGAGGCTGTGTCGAAGAACTGGAGCCTGTACGGACGGCCATAGAGTGCGATGTCGAAGGCATATGGCTGGTCCATGTCGCGCAGCTTGGGGAGGTCATACGGTGGGAGGTCATCGTTCTGAGGCTGGACACCGAGCGACAGGCGACTTTGAACCCGTCAACAAATGTGACGATGCGTCAATCGACAGAAACCGTCACGCCCGTGTTGCACGCGTCGACAGTGGTTAACAACTCACGATAAGAACGTCGACTTTCCGACTTCAGAATCGCCCAGTAGCAGGACGGTCACCTCCGGAGGCAGAGACGTGTAATCCATCGCTTGTGACTTCCTCGCTGACGCACTCCGCAATCAAGATGGCTTCATGTTTGCTTGTGTGAGAGTCGTTGACAGTGACGAACATGTCTGGGCGCGGAGATAGGCGTTTACCTACCGGTAGGTAGCTGTGCAGCGTCTTGGCAGCCAGAACGATCCCGTCCCTCCAACATTCGCTGCCTCTACACCATGTCGGGAATCGTATTTTGGCCTTGCCATGAGCAGAAGACTCTACTAGGGATCTCAACCAATTGATAGGACAGGCAAAGTAGCAACACTACTCCACTTCTAATCAACAGATCCACAATTAAGCATCGCAGCTAGTTAGATAGAGCAATACACGCTTCCGACATGCTGTACATGCTTTCATACCCAAGCCCCGGTAGCTGCCCTACTACACTATCATTCGATTGTGGGGAAGCTTTTGTGCCTTTTGAACTCGGCAGCCTCGGTGCAATGCTAATCTACATGACCACACTCACACGGCTGTGTAGCCACTATCGCCCTGCTAACCCTTATTCACGAGTCTTGGCAACGCTTTCAACCAGGAGTCTGGATCATTTCGTATCCTGCTTACCTACCACCAACATCATCTTTGGCATTAGGCACAAATTCATGTGGCCATAGCAGAAGATAACAGTTCGGACCTGCTTATGCATTTACGCCGGCCAAGTACGCTTGCGGCCTTGGAGTCTTGGAATTACCAGATGAGGAAGCTGGAAGCAATGCTCTTGTCTAAGAGGCTGGCAATAGACTGGCAATAGAAAGTACCAAGCAGTCGATCTTGAATACATAAGAACAGAATGGCGTCAGTCTGCGTCTACACGACTTGCCACTTTTACTCTTCGCAGCATTATTTTCGCTACCCACCATGAAGGTCTCCACTCTCCTCGGTCTGCTTCCCGGCGCTGTCCTTGCGTCCGATGTCCTAAGTGTTGCCTTTTACGCCAAGGAGAAGAACCAGCTATACGACTTCATCTCGGCCAACAGTGAGATTGACTATGGCTGCCGCCCTGTTGTCATGGCTGCTGGTGGCGAGCACAAGCTACACGCTGTCATCTCAGAGCATAATCTGGACCACTTCAAGCGAAGCCTAGATCCCGAACTCGTCCGCGTTGAGCTGCTGCACAACATGAACAAGCGACAGACCGCAACTGCACCTATTGGCAAGGGTGATCGTTTCAAGGGTGGCAAGGTCGCACCCCGTGGTCTCGGTACCAGGAATCCCAGCGAGTACGCCCAGCTCCAGAGCGCTGGTGTCTTCAATGTAGACGAAGTCTACACCGCCCTGAAGGGTCTAGAGAAGGAATACGGCATGTCCATCTTCACGGCACCGGAAAAAACCTTCGAAGGTCGACCCATCGTTGGCGGTGTTGCCAACAAGGCGGAGAAGATCAACAAGGACAAGCAATACATTTACTTTACTTCCGGTATGCGCTCGTTTATCCCACAATCTGTCTTGGGATAAACTGACCTCTCGAATAGGAATCCACGCACGTGAGCGCGGCGGACCTGACAACTTGATCTACTTCATCTCTGACCTGCTTTATGCGAACGAGCATCGAATCGGTCTGTCGTACGGAAACAAGACATACACCAACAGCCAAGTCAAGAAGGCTCTTGGTGCGGGGATTGTCTTCATCCCCATGCTGAACCCAGATGGCGTGTACCATGACCAAACCAACAGCAATCTCTGGCGAAAGAACCGCAATCCAGCCTCTGCCAGGCCCAACGAGACCCTCAGCGTGGGCGTAGATCTTAACAGGAACTTCGATTTCCTCTGGAATTTCACTGAAAAGTTCGATCCTTCCGTCGCCCCAGCTTCAACGGACCCAGCTTCCCAAGCTTTCTACGGCACCGCGCCATTTTCCGAGCCCGAGTCGAGAGGCATTGCTTGGGTATATGACGAGTACCCAAATATCCACTGGTACATTGACGTCCACTCCGCTGTTGGAACACTGCTCTATTCGTGGGGCGACGATGTCGATCAGTCCCACGACCCGAAGCAGAACTTGTTCAACCCAGCTTACGACGGTAAGCGCGGCGTCGTCGAAGACACGCTGTACAAGGAGTACATTGATCAGGAAGACTGGGACAACATCCGCGTCGCCGCCAACCGCACCACAGATGCCATGATTTCCGTCGCTGGCCGTGAATACGTCCCTCAACAAGCCGTTGGTCTGTACCCCACTTCTGGCTCATCCGACGACTGGTCTTTCAGCCGCTGGCACAAGAACAAGAACCTTACAAAGGTTTACGGTTACACAATGGAGTTTGGTTACCCGACTAACTTTTACCCCACGAGCGAGGAGTATATCCAAAACATCATTGATACCAGTGCTGGTTTCATGGAGTTTATTCTGGCTGCTGATGAGATTGGACTCAAGGCTTAGGTTTAATGAGAGACGAATTGTTGTTGTAGCAGTAGTTTGGATGTAGTAATAGTGGGTGGAAAAAGTACAACTTATTAGTCACAAGTCTCTGATTATCCACCAGCTGTTAGATCAAGCCCTGGGTGCCGTTGTTGTCTAAAATCGCTAATTTTTTTGGTCGTCCCGGTACGGCTTCCCGATATGGGACTGAATCGCGATAAACAAAAGGCGTGTGTCGACCAAGCGTTTCCGGTGTGTCGGTATCGCGCTTGTGAATATGACCGGCTTCTTCCTCTTCCTCCTCAACATCACTACACCCATAGAACTCACCCTGCATACCATCGTGTTCCGCACCCGTGGCCATCAAACCCCCCAAGACCTCACGTCTCTCCCTCAGTTTCACCAGCTCATCTCTCTTCTCCAACCCATCCATCATCAACTCCGTCCCAAACGTCCCCCACGCCAACCCCAACTTAAACGGTCTCCTTCCCGCGTCCCTCAGCGACTCCCACCAATCTTTATGCTCCGTATAAGCCACCTTCCTCGACCACTTCTTGTCCGGTGGCGGCGGCCTCGCAAGCGTAGCAACATGCTCGAACAACATGTGCGCAGTCTCCGTGTCGATATCGAGCTGCTCAAGAATACTGCTCTGAATGTCTCTGTCGAAGCAAAACCACTCTATCGTGGAGGAGGAGGACGGCATGCGGAACCCGAGTGCTGAGCCACCTAGATGAAAAATGGAAGGGAGGTAGCCTACTTCTAGGCAGCCAGAGGGTGGTTCATCACCGGACGGCGTGGGCGTCGAGGATAACGGGTCGGGGCCTAGTAGTGAATTTACGTATCCGTGTTGTTGGCGGGTGAGCAGGGAGCGGAAGCTGGAGACGGTGATGAAAGAGGCTTGGTAGTGGTAGATGAGGATGTCTTTGTCGAATTTGTGGTACTGTAGCTGTTTCAACTTCATGCCGTTTGGTCCTCGGAGGCCTCGTGGCCATTTGGCTGCCTTTGGGCTGGTGATCTTGCAGGCTGCGGCCATGTGACTGTTTTCACTTGAATGCGAACGACTTCGTTTCATCCTCTTCTTGGAATTCTCCGCGACCTTTGGCGGCATGGCAGATGTTTGGCGGCGGTTTAATAAAGAATTAAAGAGGAATTGATTGATTATGATGGGGGCAGTTTTGATCATGGAGCGTAGTAGAGATTTAGGCTAGTGTCGATAGAAGGGTGTAGGCCTCAGGGTCTTTTTCACCGTGATGGTGAATATCTCGGAATAGAACGTGGTGTCAGACTGGAGGCGTCGGGGAGCTCTAGGAGGAAGTGCGGTTTTTCGTTGCTGGCAGTCGTCATACTATTGGGAGAGGATATGCTGAAGTGTTGGGCCTTTGATCCATAAGCTTGAGTATGTCGGAGTCTAAATGCAAGTAGCTTGAGTCGCTGTAGCCTAGAAGTACGTTGCGCATACGGGTGTTAGTGCAACTCTCACAGGATATTGATGCCTGTACCTTGTTTAACCTAGGGAGTTGAAATCAGAGTGAAGTGACAGAAGGTGAAACTGTGGCAAGCTCGCTAGGTAGTACATCGCGCGCCCGACTCTTTTGCCACGTTGTCTAAATCATAGATTTCATGCAAAAGACGGTTGAAATGAGTGAAAGCTGCGTCCGAGGGTTTGTTCACATTGCTCTTGTCCGAGGTGTCATGTAGCACCATATGATAACCGTAATCTTTAGTGTAGAGATGAGAAAGGTAAAGCTATAGGAAGCTTTACCCAAAAGCTCTGATGGAGGTAAAAACTACCCTTTGGTGTAATTCGTTACATCTTCTGCCGTTAAGAAGGCACTGCTTGGTACCAGAATCTCCGGCCAACGCGCGGTTCACTCCATTTCCAGCGAAGGTAAAGGTACAAGTGCATACTGCACGAGGAAGGCGCAAAGCACAGCTCAAGCAAATGTTTTGTCATTACTCAATTTCCGGTCGTACCAACTAGCAAGGGTTTCTTCAAAATCGGAGGAAGACGATGGAGGCGAGAATTCGGATCTTCAGTATCAAACATAAAAGCCACGATCCCGAATAGCCTGTAGAGAATCAAGAATATATGGTCAATAACAAGCTGTACCGGGCCACAGGTGCTAGCTTTGCGTTCTCGGTCAACGCAAGGGACGGTGTCATGATTGGCCTGGACCGTGAAAGCCCCAAAGAGGCGGGAAAGCGTGTACAACTGCCAGTCCCAGCTGATCAAATGCCGGGGCTTAACCAATTCTCTGACGTGGCGTGGTTGGCATGGGAAGCCATGGTCAAGGAACGCGGTGGCACCCTCCAGGCCCATATGAGACTTTGTTGTTTTCCACTTTGTACCGCCGCGATGGTCTTTGGGCTAACTCGTGATCAGGTACTCCGAACATGCAAGGCTACGCGTACATGCTGGGGGTGGGCGAGACAGGGTATATGGGAGAATAGAAGGGGTTTAGACTTGCGGTTGTCAGCCAGGTGTGACTGCGGGTCCTGGACTCGAAGGCTGGGTCGTAGCTGTCTCGATGAACCGTCGGGGGCTGGATGCGTCTCTGTGTCCTTTGCAGGCTGGAATTGTGGTCTCTGCTATTCCAACTCACTTGTGATGTCGATGGCCCCTCCGACTCGGTTCCGTCTCTTTTCCGCTGTGAGGAAACGCTTGCTCCAGTCAGGCAGCTTCAACAACGCCACGTCTGGTAGACATAAGCAAATCCACGTTGCCAGCCAATGGTACCATGTCCACGCACCTCATATCGAAGCGGATCCGGCAGTCGGCAGCCCGCATGTTCTTATGAGGGGATCCGAATGCAGGGCCAGAGATTCTTACATATACGGTAGCAAACCCCTCTCAGCGTCAGACCCTAGTCCTCCGTCGCTCAACCACCAAACCTCGCCGTCGATTGCGCATCAGCAGCCATGACTCCCTGGGTTCGCCAATGCGTCCGGCTCGGTTATACTGTGTACGTCGTATGCTACGGTTGCCCCGCGCCGTAGGATGAAGACTGGCGCATGACAGCGAACAAAGGAACATCTGCGCCATTCCGAGCAACCCATTCGCGCCGACACGATGCGACCGTGGCGTATGAGCCGTTCCCCCGAGCGAGGCGATGGCCAGGCAGCCTCTGTGACGGCTTAAAGGGTTTTCCCTGCACACCTCCTCGGCTTTCGCTACCCCGCTAGCGACCTCAATCGACTAAAGCCTGCCGTCGTATCAGCCGAGTATCTTCGCCGCATTGCGCAGTCGGATCCGCGGCCGGTAGCGAACGAGACGACCTCTGGACTCTGTTGCATCTGTCTTTCCGACGTTATACCACAGTCTCTATTCGCCATGAGGTCTGCGACGGCAGCGCCCGCCGCTTTCCGCGCTGCGACCTCCATTGCACGACTCCCTCGACGGCAGACGTGCAGCTTCGCGACGCCGTGCTTAGCTTCCCAGACGGCTGCGAGATGGGCCCAAATTTCGAGCCCGCGACGAACGACGGCGACCAGCGCCCCAACAGCAGTAGTACCCCGCCTGTGTGCACTAATTGGACAGTACAGGATGGCGTCTTCGGCAGGAACTAAGAAGATCAAGGTCAAGAACCCGGTGGTGGAGCTGGACGGCGACGAGATGACCAGGATCATCTGGCAGGTTATCAAAGACAAGTTCATTCACCCATACCTGGACATGGACCTCAAGTACTACGATCTTGGCCTGCCGTACCGTGACGAGACCAACGACCAAGTGACGCTCGATGCTGCTGAAGCTATCAAGAAGTACTCTGTTGGCGTCAAATGCGCGACCATCACCCCGGATGAGCAGCGCGTGGAGGAATTCAAGCTCAAGAAGATGTGGCTGTCGCCAAACGGCACCATCAGAAACCATCTGTACGCCGCACGTTGGGGCAGGGATAGAAGCACGGCTGACAGCATATTCTAGAGGAGGAACCGTTTTCCGCGCGCCCATTGTCATCCCCACCATACCTCGTCTCGTACCCGGCTGGAAGCAGCCCATCATCATCGGCCGCCACGCCTTCGGCGACCAGTACCGTGCAAAGGACCGCGTCATTCCCGGCCAAGGCACACTCGAGATGGTCTACACGCCCAAGGGCGGCAAGCCTGAGGTTATCAAGGTCTACGACTTCCCTGCCGAGGGCGGTGTCGCGCAGACCCAATACAACACTACCGAGTCTATCTCCGGTTTCGCACACGCCTCCTTCAAGATGGCGCTGGACAGGAAGCTGCCATTGTACATGAGCACCAAGAACACCATCCTCAAGGCGTACGACGGAAAGTTCAAGGATGTATTCCAAGCCATCTACGAGAGCAAGTACAAGAAGGACTTCGAGGCCGCCAAGATCTGGTACGAGCACCGCTTGATTGACGACATGGTCGCCCAAATGATCAAGAGCGAGGGTGGCTACATTATTGCCATGAAGAGTGCGTATCCGTCTCACAGCTCACACGACTCCGTTGACATTTCTAGACTACGATGGAGACGTCCAATCCGACATCGTCGCCCAAGGTTTCGGCTCCCTCGGCCTTATGACCTCTACCCTCATCACCCCTGACGGCAAAACATTCGAAGCCGAAGCCGCGCACGGCACCGTCACCCGCCACTTCCGCGAACACCAAAAGGGCAACGAGACCTCCACCAACCCCATCGCCTCCATCTACGCCTGGACACAAGGTCTGGCCAAGCGTGGTGAGCTGGACAACACACCTGAGCTCGTCGTTTTCGCCGAGCAGCTCGAGAAGGCCTGCGTGGACACTGTGGATGTCGACAAGATCATGACCAAGGATCTGGCCCTTGCGTGCGGAAAGAAGGACCGGGAGTCTTGGGTCACAACCAACGAATACCTTGATGCGGTCGAGAGGAGGTTGAAGTCGAGCTTGAAGGAGAAGCTATAGGTGCAAGGGAGAGTTGAACAGCTGCTACGGGTTTGAAGTTCACGTCTGGCGGGTAGCAGCATGATACCTAGGAGTCTACCAAGCAGACGGAGCTTCGCTTCATCTTGGGCAGGAATCGATTATTCTCAAAGTAAATTAGGCCTGTGCATCTGTTCCTATGCCAGTGAGACGCGACGCTTCTTTTCTTGGTAGGGAGCTCGTGCCATGCTGTCTCCACATGTTCCCGAAGCACGTTTCTTTTGATGAACTGGGTTCACGCTAATTTCCGATGATACCCAACTCCTCAAAAAGAAACGAGCCTCTTGCATGTCTCACGGCAGTATGCATACGCGGGACCACCTGGAGTTTGTCTGTTACACAGCTGATTCCAAAAACAATGGTCGCGCGATTGTCTTCATAAGCTCTCTGTAATCTGCTTGTCTGGTAGCTTGTGTAGCAATCCTGTGTAAGGGCGCTCTTGGTCTCTTTCAACAGCGCTGACCGTCTCATCGTAGACCAGATCACATGATGGAGGCGTTCACTGTTCCTTTTACCGGGATTAACCCGACCGCTGCAGCTATGACCTCCGGTACGAGCCCGACCACTACGCCAGCCTCTGTACCAAATGAGAGCGCTGGATTTACAGCCACCATTACCAGCCCATTGTCGTCGCCTAAACAGCACTGCAGTCCCTCGACTCCCAATTCAACTCCATTGCGTCAACGCTTTCTGCGTGCAGTCACCATGTCGCCCGCGATCCCATCTCGCACACCTACGGAGGGTCAGAAATCTTCCGAGAAGGCACGCGAAAGTCCAGTCGTAGTCCGTCACACTCCGAAGAAGACGAACCAACCGCCGATGAAGCTCGAAGTCGGACAGGGCGCATTCTACTTCTCCATTGAACTACCACCAAGTAAGGTCACACCCAAGAAGGGCGGGACCACAAGTAAGAGCGGGACGCCAAAAGGAGGAGATACGCCCACAAGGGCCCGGACGTCTAGTCCATTAAAAAATGCAAGCCCAACGAAAGAGAATGCAACAGGTACGCCCACGAGGACGACGCGTAGCCCGCTGAAGCACAGGGAGACGGCCCAGCACAGCCCTGCCAGAGCATTATTTGGTACACCAACGCGGACCATGACGCCCAAGCAAGACACGGGTCCGCAATCTCCTACTCGGAAAACACTCAGTCCGCGGAAGAACCACAGCTCGGTGAAGCAGAGCCATGCCAGAATAGCCGTTAGCAGCCCGAAGAGGCAAACCTTGGCTGACACGCCTGGTAGTAATCGACCTGGAAGTCTGGTCAAGCGATCGATCGAGCAGGATAACTCGCTTACATATCCGACCAAGGCATCTTCACTGTCAGCGAAGAAACTACGGCCAGAGTCAAAAAAGCCCCCTAGGAAACCGATTATCGACTTAGTCAACCTGAAGGATGAGCATACTCCAAATGCAAATCTGGTCGCGACTACCATCACCAACCCTACCGGTACCCCGCACCCTGATTCCACAGGGCAGGCGCCGACAGTTAAAGCCTGCCCAGAGAACATTGGACAGCTCATGGCAAGCCTCATCAGCAATACCACCAGTACTCATGACTGGGCACTATCCCGGAGCAACGACATGATTTCTCCTGTGCCGACACCCTTGCGCAAGGCCGGGGAGAAACTCAAGCTGGGAGAGTCGCCTTCTTTCCTGCGCATGTCCGACAGTGGCACTACAGCTATCACGCATGAAGACCTTACCGCCGACATCACCAAAATAGGGTCTTTGACGCCGCACGAAGCTGCATCAACTGCATCACGACAGGAGGAGAGCAAGCCTATTGAACCCGTATCGTCTGGCCCCCTCGAGGAAGCTGTATCGTCTTCGATCACCACAGATCAGATGATCAACCTTGACCACTCTGAAAACGTGCCAAAAGTACCGCGACCTGCACATTCACTGCATGCAGCTAGTCTGGCATTTTTCAACACCCTGAACATGACTCGCATTGTACCAGCCCCACCACATCGCCCACTTCTCTTCCCAAAGCAAAGGTCGGAAATCCAGCAGAAAGGAACAAGACAGCAAGAAAACCACGTTAGTTCTCAAGAGCTGCATAAAGGACAACCAGACTCTCCACAGCCTCTGCCTGCGAGCCAGCAGAGACGGGCGGGCACCGATCCAAGTGTGCTACTGAAGATGCAAAAGGATATGGTCAACTTGGAAGCGACTATGCGCCGCTCGGCAGGAGTCATCGACCCGGCATTTTGCGGACCGCTTAACCTGAACGAGCTACCTGCCATGCCAAACAGATTCTTCGTCAGGGAACATCAGAATATCAGAAGCCCAGATGTTTTAGACACACCACATAGCCTCAGTAGAGCCAAATCTGACAACTCGTCGCTTGGAGCAATGCAGAAGAATGGTAGAAGAGGCACTGAAAATGCCGTAGCTCCATCTAGAGTATCCAGTACACCACGTATACCCCAATGGAAGCCCAGTGGTCCAACGCCAGCGCAGGTGAAGGGAGATCGCCTCTCTGTAGTCAGGCAAAAAGACTCTCACAGTACAGGTGCAGATAGAACGACTGCTCTGGGAAGATCTCGCCCTCGTGTAGAGAGCGCGGTGTCAGGACCAGGGAAGTCGAATGTGGTGACTAGCATGTCTCGTCGCAAGACTCCAGCGGCGCCTGTTAAACAGACGGTACCTGCTGAAACGATAAGTCATATCTCGACACCAAGCCGTATACCGTCAGTGTCTTCTACAAAGGCCAAGACTTCTACACCGTCCGTTCCGCAGAATGCGCGAAAGCCCCTTCCCAGCATCTCGGATAAAGGCAAGGCTGTCGCAGCGTTGAAAGAACGTCTACCAAACATACCATCTGTTCCCATCAATACTCGCCCTGTTGCAATCCGAAAGCCTTCTGGTCCGTCCACTACAAAACTATACAACCTGTCGGCGGACCCACGACCGCAAAAGTTCGCCAGCGCGGGAGATATTGCTGACCGACTCGCGAAATGGCATGACGAAGACCGAAAGAAGGTATATACAGATCGTCCTACAGTCACAGCCAAGACAACCACAAACACACCGGCAAAAACCCCAGTGAAAAGCCAACCAGACGAGTCCACCACACCAGACGGTTCCCCTAACAAAATCCTTACGCCTCCCACGGCCTCTGCAGCGACCAAACCTCCCAAACCCCTTGCGCCTACCAAAAACGTCAAGCCAATACCGCTGTCCACCAAGCCTACTATTCCTTCAACACCCAAATTCAAGCCCCGCGCGCCAGCACCAGTGCCAAAAACCCCAGCTCACGGTCCCCGTCAGACTGCTATCAACAACCTCAGACAGCCCATCACCGCCGATGCCAAGACCCCAGTGAACCGCCGCATTTCCGTTCTCGATCGTAATGCAACGCGTACACCAAGTAAAGCTATTGTGAGTAGCCTGGATCGCGCCATCGATAGGAAGATTGCAGAGGATGCGAGGCGTGGGCTGGAGTTTACGCCCGGGGGAATTAGGCTAAAGGATCTTTTGGATGCTCAAAGCGGAGAGTCGGAGAAGTGATTTGTAGGAATGGAAAGAACGGATAGTTTAATGGGTGTCTTTATCTAACGGTAGCTAGGCGATGGATGGTTTAGCGGTACTGGGGCGTGTTTTTTCTCTCTTCCTTCTTTTCTTCTTTTCCTTTCTTTCCTTGTTTGAGGGTTTGAACGGCATGTAGGTATCTACTGCTAGGAGGTTATGAAAGGGAGTTTTTCTTCTTCTTCTGTAGATGGTGTTGGAACAAAGGATATATATATCTAATTGGATAAAGCAGTACCGCACTACATAATATTGGAAGTCACGTTGATCTGTTCGTCACTTCCCTTTGCCCTGCCTCAGCCACACAGTATCGTGAAAGATGTCTCATGTGCATCCCCTTGAATCGCCAGATATATTATAGAAGAGTACCAGTGATAATGTAGTACTTTAACGAAGCTGCAGACGACGATGACGACTGCAAAGGCGAGAGATGATACATGCGATGTCGAGCGACTGGTACGAGGATACAAAAAGACCGCAAGGCATTGTTCAAGAAGAGTCAAATTGTACTACGAGGAAACACGTTTTTTTTGTGAGCACAAGGCTCTAGTCTAGATCTGGGGTAACCCTGGTAGTCGTAAAGAACGAGTTCCTTCGTATGCAAAGGCTGATTATTCGTCCAGCTGTCGACGTACGAAGGACCGGTGCATCACCCTTTCACGGAATACTATTTGCCGACGACATCTTTCAGCTTAGTCACGGACTACGTGTGGATGCAGAAAAGAGGCAGGCTGGTCCTTGTGGCGCTCGTGTTTGTGGGAATTGGAAGAAGCGGTGTACCTTTTGAAATTAGGAAGGGTTTATCGCTGTTAGGTGTGCGGGTGAGCCGGGATTATCGAGACTCTGCTCCGGTGTGAAGAGCAAGATCCATGAAGTCAAAAAAACTGTCGAGGCGGAGTCGATACGGAGGAAATGGTTGATGAACGATTACTGTAACAGCATCTTGCTCAAGGGCAGCCTTGGGCAGCAAACGATCTTCAGGATTGTTACATTAATCGGCGCGTTTGCGACAAATTAATTGGAGACAAGAAGAGATAAGCCCGAGCACGCAGCACGGGAAATTTGCTAGCTGGCTGCATCCTTGTTTCCAGTCTCCGGACAGGCCATGCGCTTGCTAGCTACTGGCCAGGAAAAGTCTTCTGAAAACAAGTTCCTGATAATGCATCTTGGAAGTGATTTACGTTGGCTGGGATAGGTCAAGGCAAGCAAGCCTCTTATGTAAGTGTTGGTGAATGTAGAGAATCGAATTGAAGAGGCACGGTGTGGCTGACGCGTGTCTCCTCCCGACGATGACGTAGGCTAGCGTGATAATAAGCATCACGACTTCAGCCTTCGACTT
The DNA here is from genome assembly GCA_024321975.1 of Alternaria sp. 'sect. Undifilum'. Taxonomy (NCBI): domain Eukaryota; kingdom Fungi; phylum Ascomycota; class Dothideomycetes; order Pleosporales; family Pleosporaceae; genus Alternaria; species Alternaria sp. 'sect. Undifilum'. Next base: position 6,195,007 of record JAJJZI010000006.1, read on the forward strand.
CTTTGTTCTCCACCCAGCATCCTCTCACTGGCACCACTCAAGATCTCACCTCGTATCTCCTTTCGCTAAAAGACGAGACTACCCGCATCTTCTTTGCCGTTCTTCTCCTGTCAACATGTGCGATTGCGTGCCTATTCCATTGTGCATCCAATGCGGAACGTATGTAACTCGCCCATTAAATGTCTACGCCTTTTACTAACGAGATATCCGCGGATAGCAATCAGAACCCATGTCATTGTAAGGTCATTGGGCCTACTATTGGCTTCGTAGTCACAGTTGGCATGGCTGTGGGTTCTACCTCACCTGCGCGCGATCATCTGCTTATGGTTCTTAGATCTTTTGTTGGCCGGCATCTCTTCTGTGTTGCTGCTGCGCAACTGATACCGGAAAGAGGTGAGTTATCTGCGTGATTACGTGAACTTGTGGTTGACCACAACAGTGTTTTGGCTTTACCTGTGGACACCGGCAATGCTATCAGCAATGCGATACCCATATGACGAACTCCAAATGATTCAATGAAACTCTGGCAACTTCCCTTAACTACATCTCTCTCTCTCGGTCACCTTTTTTTTGGCACATGTTACCCACTTTGCTCAGCAAGAGTTGGAAGACTGGTGAGGAGCCGACGGCCTGAACATGATACCCATCAGTAGCTGGATTTCTTCTCAACCTAATATATCTGTACACGATTTCATCTTCCTTGTGGTGACGTTCACGGTGAGACTTGAAAACACTCGCCATGGGTAGGTTCTTCGGCTAGGCACAGCGCAATACGTCATCACGTGAGAGCGCGTTGACCCTCACCGAGCACCCTTCACTTTGAAAATCTAAACCAACAAGCGAGCAATACTCCCAGACTATCAAGCTAGGCCCCGCAATTGCGCACAGTAGAACTACAAACTCTTTTGTCGCCCTTGACAATTGATCACTTTACTAACGTGCAGCGGCGCTCTCTCGACCCAGTCCCACACCAATACGGAGCCACGAGTGCATGCGAGAAGCCAATTGACGATGGAAAGATAGTAGGCCTACGCGTCTGTTTTCACTTGCAAGAATCCCTGGTTTCAGACGCGTGAAAGAGCTGAAGCTCTAGGTCAACAAAGCACTGTTGCACGATTGTCTTTTTGGATCGGTTTGTTTAGATAACAGACCCGCGTATCTACTCCCTCGCCCACGCCCCGCTCACGGAATGGATTGTGAATGTGATCCAGAAGAACCTCCCGTAACATTCGACAACCCGGAACTACCCTTCACCTGCGCCCATGGTTCCGAGTTGTTCGGAGAGTCTGTTGACTACGACATGTTGGGGGCCGAAGACATGACTCCCTGGTCCTGGGAAAAGCCAGGTTACACGAACGATGCTCACACCGACGGCCGGATTGACGACCAGCTGCACCCACCGAACTACTACGCGTACAGCCCGCATACAGATAGTTGGGAAGACGGCCTGCAGGAGATTGAGGACTTCGATTGGTTGGCTGATAAAGAGGATGAGCAGTACGCTGGTGAACAGGAAAGCAATGTTCAGGAAGAGCAAGACATTCAAGTTGCCGATGGCGCCGAGACTCTGCGTCCGACCGACCAAGATGATGACCATGACCTCGTTGAAAACGACACCATACAATTCTCTGTAAGGGCAGACGCACCCACGATTCAATCCGAGAATAAAATCCCACTCCCGAAAGAACTCACAACATGCAATGACACCGCATACATCTCCGAAGTATCCGAGATCAGCACGCTGCGCTCACCCATAAAACAAGTTGGATCGGGTTCATTCGTTATTGATGACCAGCATGCCGAAGCCGAGGATGCTATGGGCAATGACGATGCCTCGGTTGTCGCTTATACTGGACGTTCGGAGATCCGTCTTGAGATAGAAAGTGGTGTGAGTGCAGAACTAGGACCTTGTGCAAGATCTGAGGCGCCGGCTTTCCAAGACAGACCCGTCACAGGTGACATGATTGCCAAGAAGGAGAATAGTGCTGGCTTGGAAGATACCGATGTGGTGAAGGAGTCAACTAGTACTTGTGTGCCAGCTTTTCCAAACTATGATGATCTCTTGATACACGAATCAGACTCGGAAATTCCCACACAGGTCGTCACAGCTCCCGAAACCCTAACGAAAGATACGGCGAAACAATCGAAACCGCTCGCAGCAACACATTTCCTTAGCAGCCTTGGTGATGGTAAAGCTACCTGCAGTTTCCCGGAAGCATTACATCAGCTGGAGACGCAGAGAGGCGGGCCCAAGGCCCAAGGCCACCTACAATTCAACTCAGCGGTGCAAGTTCAGCCTGCTACTGACACATTGCGATCACCATCAGAAGGGCCTTCCCGAGTGCTAGCTCCTCTGTCATACTCAGAAGCCAAATCTGTTGATTATGTACCAGAAGTCGGAGCTGAACACACAACTTTCGATAAACCGATTTCCTCAACGCCAATTATGGACGATCCGGTTAGTCCCAAGTCTCCTGGCGCACTCTCGCGTATAGAAGAGAACTTCGATGGATCATGGCAAGCACAACTACGGTGTGCGGCTAACGGACTATCATATAATGGTCTCTCGGAGGTTTTGCCTATAGGGTGCCATGACAGCAACCTTGACTCTGCCAAGCCACCCCTGGAGAGCACAAGTGACGAAGTATCTATACGAGCGAGCTCGCAGCTGGCGGTCTCATTGTCAATACACCAACTTTACAGTAACGTGGACTTGCCACCTCTACCCTTCCCATACGAAAATGATGCCGTACATGATGAGAAATCCGAGGTCTCACCTGCTGAAGCACAAATGGATGAAGACCATACGACTGCTGCACAACTAACTTATAGGCCATCGAAGCCTCCATCTTTTATGGACGTGGAGCCGGCGAACACTAGAGCTGAAGACCACCTGGCTGTACCCGACCTTGAGAATAGCACTACTACGGCAGCGATACCCAAGGAGGACCTTGTCGAAGACAAACTATCTAGCCGCTTTCAAGACACGGTCAAAGACTTCGGTTCTACAAAACCTGACCCGGTACCTAAGGCTCAGCCTATTTACTCTCGCAAGCGTTCGAAGCCAACCAAGAAGACAGAGAGCGCTTCAGAAACGGAATCAGATGCCCCACCGAAAAAGGAGGCAAGGAATGGTGCTGCCAAGCCACGTAATAGTAGAGCTAAACAGCCGAGCAAAGCTCCCGGAGAGCGGATGATTAAACCGGCGCCAGCACCAGCGAAGACCAGACCTGGTGCAGACAAGTCGAAGAAGGAGGCGACTCATATGGATGATATCGCTGAAAAGTCAGGTGCATTGAATCAACATAGAAGCATTTCAAAGCTTGATCACTTTGCATACGGTAAATACATCGCACCGTCTCCACAAACACCCATCGCAGACGAATCGAGCGACATGATCCTCAGTACCGATGCTGAGATTAATCAGCCTGACCATGAAAACGGCGATGCTGATATAGAAGAGCACTACAGCGATGTGGAGATTCCGGTGACACCTAGCAAGCACGCTCCTATCGCTGATAATTTCCCAAGCACACCAAGGTCTAGGCCAAAGGTCTCAAATCGTGAGCTTCAAGGTCTCAGTCCGACCAAGTATAGAGACCGCTCGTCAAAGTCAAAGCGGGACACGCTGCCTATAGCACGCCAGCTGTTTGCATCTCGTGAGCCAGATGCTTTGGAAGATGGATGTGTCACTACCAGCACTCTAAAACTAACCAAACATCCTGCAGCAAAGCCCAGAGCTACTCCAGCGAAGGCGATGATGGCGAAGAACAGCCCGGTGGCACCACAAGTTATCAAGAAGAGTCCTGCTATTCGCGCTACAAAAAAACAAAAGGTTAAAGCTGTGGAAGAGGAAGAGTATGGCTTGTTATTCCCGCCGTCAAAGATTGACACGAAACCGCCTAGTCCGGAAAATAAAATCCCTACACCTCCGAGACTATCGACTCGCACGCGTGAACTGACAAAGAGCAAGAGTGTGATCAAAGCGAATGATGAAGTCAAGCCCTCAGTCAAAGACAACCGCACTATTCAACACACTGAGCTAAACAACGAGGACCTGCTCTCCAATACCAGTGAGCTCGAGAACGGAAACGGCAACTCTGAGGACGAAAAAGAAGAATTCAAAGACGCACAAGAAACCATCGAAGCCTCAACCGAATACGACGAGACAGACAACACCTCCTCTGACATCCCCCTCACGTCCAGCAAAAACCCCAAGCTCAAAAACAAACCCCTAATGCTCGGTGGTGACCAACATGTCCGGCAGTCCAAATCTCCCGCCAAACTACCAGCCCTCAGCATCACCTCCTCGATCGGCACACCAACCACGAACAAGTACGGTTTCACGATTCCACGCGGCGCACGAACAAGACAAGCGCACAAGGCATCTACCAGCACTACTGCGCCTCCTCCTACAACATCCAACCCCACACCCACACCCACACCCAAGGTGCCTGCAAAGCGCAAAGCAAGCCAGTCCACGACCAACACGCCACTTACAGCGAAGCAGCACGAAGAAGGAGACCCCCCATCTGCTGCCCCCAAAGCGCCAATAAGAGGCAAAGAGAAAACGTCTGCTGCGGCCTCAGAATCGGTGAAGCAGCCTTCTGTGCGCAAAACGCGTCGGGCATCTGCGAGGGAGGATGAGGGGAGGGTTGCGAAGGAGAAGGAGGAGGAGAGGATGGAGAAGGAAAAGGTCGAGGCCGGGGTTAAGACGAAGCTTAGGAGGAGGGGATGATGGGTGGGATTGAGATGAAAGATTTGGCGGAAAGAAATGGGGAGATGGGGATGGACGGGTTTTGTCAGAGGTGGTTGGATGCTAATTGTGGAGTTGGTTTGAGTGTGAGGATGGGATGGTGCAAAAGCGCTCTTGTAGATAAATACTCCCTCCCAGAACTCATCCCCACCGTTCGAATCACGTTGACTACACAATCTTTTTTTTGACTTTTGCGACTGATTAGTAGAGGGTAGCTTCTTTTCACCATTTTTGGAAACAAATTTTGACTACAACCACCACCACCTTTTGACGCCTTAAGGGAAAAAAAATAGATAGATACTCAAACATGTCAGACATTCCTCTCATATTTCACCGAAAGTGCTTGCGCCCGTGTAAAAGCGTGAGATGAGGAGACGGCTCATTTTCAATTGCAATCTTGAATCTAGGTCTATGCATTATTGTATTACTAAATCCAATTATAAAAAGAACAAGCAAAAGATGGGGAATTTCCTGAACGGTACGGAGGAGAGGGAGAAAAATTAGGGAAGTACGGAGAAGGGAGAAAGAGAGAAAGGCTAAGGAAAAAATGAGAGCGAGAGAGATCCATGTATGCAACGGACAAGTGCAAATGCAGCAACGCAACGTGAACGCCAATGTAATGCTTCCCGCCTAACCCAACTTCCAACAATGCAACCCAACCAACACAACGAAACGACACCAAAGAGAAAGGGAGACGACAGGATGTAAAACAAAAATAAAAAAAGTTGCCCACAACCCTAAACTCCAATGCTCAAGCTTTGTATCTCGCTATGAAATCCACATCTCTCGCCTATCTTCTTTATAGCCACAACAGCCACTTCAGTTACTGCGGTTAAAGTTAGTCTAATGTTCTCAAAGTCAATCTCAGGCTTAACTTACTAAATCTCCAACGGCGCAATCTGATCAACATTATACAGCCACCCGCCTCCGCTCTCTTCACTCTCTAGCCAATCGTACGGCCAAAGCACAATATGCCCCTGCACCAATTCAAGCAAACATTTCGCATCCTCCTTATCCAGCATGATATCTGCATCCGTAGCGTGAAACTGTCTGTTTGAAGATTTCGTTGTAGCGCGGCGGCGGGAGCGTTTAGTATTTGAGCGATTGGGTATGTTACTATTTTGGTGGTATTGGTGGTTTTGAGGGTGGGCGTTGGGGTGGATGGGGGGTTCGGAAATGGTGACGCGTTGGGAGCGTTCGCGGTTGGAGTGGGATGTTAGAGGGGGGTGGGAGTTGGGTGCGAAGTCTGTGTTGGAGGTGTCGTTGGGGATGGGTGGAGGAGCGGGGAAGGTGAAGGTCTTCTCAGGGGGAGCAGGGTTCATGGGGGATACTATGGCGTCGTCGGCGGGTTCGGGGGCTAATTTCTCGTTCAGTGTTGAGCCGGATGCTGTGTCGACGTGTAGACCACGGGTAGCTGGTGGTGGTGGGCTTTGAGATTGCACGCGTTTTTCTTGTTCGTCGGCCCACTGTTCTACGCCGCCCATGCTGGAGTGATGCGTGGTTCCGTGTATGTTCTCACCGTTGACTCTATCCGAGTTATTCGTCATCCTCTCGGTGAGCCTCTCGCTTAGAGCTCCGACTTGTTTGCCAACTGTGCCAGCAGTGGAGGTGAACTTGCTCGTAAGACCAGTACCGGGTGGACCAGCCGCGCCTGGCGCATCCTGCTGCCTGTGCATCTGGCTCTTATCTCCACCCTGATATTTGGTAAAACGTTCCGAGAAGGCAGCGTATTCTTGGTACTCTTTCCATGTCCGGACTTTGTTGTCAGGCATACAGCGGAAAACTTGGCGGAAGAGCTTAGTGTTGTTCTCTGCGACTTGGTGCCAGGTGTCGAGGAAGAAGGTGTCGTTGATGGGATCGCGCATGCAGTCTTCGGTGACGATTGGTCGTCGCATCTCGGAGAGAAGAGGGTTGATGACCGAAGAGGAGCCCTGGCTGACGGTTCGTTGAAGAGCAGGTGGACCGCCAATATCGGTATCGTCCAGAAGCGGCAAAGCAGGCAGCTGACTGAGCTGTGTCAAGCCTAGCTTCAATGTGTCCATACGGGGTAACTTAGGAGGAGGAGGGAGGCCAGCATAACCAGTTCCCTCAGTTTGTGCGCTGACAGCGCTAGTCCGGGTACCAGTGGTGCCACTACGTTTCCGCGTCTTGAGCGTCGCACTCTTTCTTGGCGTAGCCGCAGCGCCTTCGGCAGCAATGTCCGTGACGAGTTTCTCATGACCATGCTCGTCGATATAAGAGTCCCTTGCTAGGGTTGAAACTGGCCGGATCTGCTCAGCTTCAAGCATATGATCAGCGCCCTCGCCACGAACATCTTTGGTATGTACGGAGTTGTGTTGGACGCGAGAATCTGCTGATGGCTTCTTGGTACTCTGTAGATGAGGATTGCGATCCTGCGCCCAGTCGAAGTCATGGTTAAAGCTATGCAACTTCTCCGCCTTTTGGATAAGCTCATCCTGCATCTTGTAGTTGTTTTCTTCCAGCTTCTGTTCAGTCGCACGCTGAGCTGTTGGTGACCCAGGTCCAGAAGACTCAGTCTGAAAACCGACGCTATCGGCATCAGACATCTGGCTGAGCATCTCCTCTTCGGAAATGCAGTCCACGTCAACACCTAGATGTTCTCGCATGAGGCGCATGCGCAATGTATGCGGGAACTTGCCCACCTTGTATGGCTGACCGCCCATATACGAATCAAGTAGCTCAGTATCGCGGATGACAGCGGCAATTTCAGAGTCTCGCGATCCCAGCATGGAACGCTCGTTGATGTTTGCGGATCCGATGATGGCAACTCGATCATCAACTACCATGATCTTCGCGTGGATATACAATTGCTCTGTGACCAACATCTTGTTCGGGCCAATCTCGCCCCACGATCGGAGTGCGTAGAAATTGATGTAGTCTTCGGGCTCAATGCCAGCAGCTCGCAAGCGTCCAAAGATGGAGCCTTCGCCACGGCAGATGCTGTGATATTGACACGTCATGATGAGACGAACACTGCTACCTTCCTGCTCATCGACGGTGTTCTGGTACCCGGGCATGAGCGGAAGCATGATGCATGCTCTCCAGTCCTCATCGTTGGCGTGGGCGCGCTTGATGCGATCGACGATCGCGTCGTTGATCTTGTTTTCGATTTTCGATCCTAGCACTTCGCCGCTACTGATGTAAAATTGATTTTCGATATAGACAAAATGCTCAGAGGTAGCGATCATCTGCACGTACGCGTTCATGATACTGTGCTCAACCTTGTTAGGCGTACCCAATGACCAAGCACAAGCAGAACGCAGAATCTGTACTTCGCAAGTTCCATCGAGCCCAAGAGCTTCAATGTCTGCTGGGTTGAAGTCAGGCGGTGGTAGAAGGAAGGGTGTGGGCCGCGAAGGTTTGCGCTGGCGTAGCAGGTAGTTCCATCGTTGTACAAAATGACGGGTCAGATCGCGAGCAGGTTGGCCCACAATCTGCATACCGACATCGTGCCATGGCATCCTAGGGACCTTCGAGCGGTCGTACATCTCCTCGTAGGGTTTGTCGAGAGCAAAGAAGTCTTGCACACGGGGATTGGAGTAGTCCTTACCCGGCCACAATTGACAGTGGTCGGCGTCCTTGGGCGTATCATCGAGCTCAAAGCCCGTAGGTTTATCGTCAACTACGACGTGTTGTGGTGTATCCCAACGACCGAAACAAAGGTCAACACCTCCGCAGAAAGCTACGGTGTGGTCGATAACGCAAATCTTCTCGTGGTGAGACCAGAAAAACGTATTTTGGCGAATCTGGTTTGGCGATCGCTGAACGAAGATGTTCGGGTGGAGATCGAGCAAAGAAAACTTGGAGTACTCGGAGTCAATAGGAATAGCAGCACCAATGTTGCGATACATAATCACAAAGATCTTGACACCCTCTTGTGCTTTGCGCTGGAGTAGTCTGTCGAGTCTCCACTTTTGGCTGATAGCAGCTGGGCGACGTAGGTACAGCTCTGGGCTGAGCCACCAGTCGTGAATGTAGATGACGTCTCGCGCCATGCTGATCGCTCGAGATACATTCCACATGTAGTCGCGACCGTCCACAAGCCATTGTGCGTAGATCTTCTTGCGCACTGGAGCGAAACTGTCAAACCGCTGGCGTTGAGACCACAGTGTATTCTGGGACATGAAGTTGATCGACTCTTCGAACTGATGCAGCATCCTCTCGTTTCTAGCAAGCAGCTTCATCTTGCGTTCAGCGTTGACGAGCTTCAGCTGATGATGGCCTGTTGCGGATGCTTTTGCCTCACTTGCAATATCCCGAGCTTTCTTGTCTCGTATCCTGGCTGATTTGGTGTCGAGATGGAAGTCGGCATCGACCAAAAAGACATCATAGACATTCATCTCCTCAGGAGAGTCTACGCAGACAACGTAGCTATGCCTAACTAGGAACCATTTTGGCCAATGACGGTTCATCATGGCTAACTTGGTCCAGCCTTTTCTGTTGTCGACGCCTTTGGTAGATTTGATCATCATAAAACCTTCCTTGCCATGATAACCGCCCTCAGCCGCTAAGCGGACACCAAGAGCAGATAGCTCGAGGAACTTGCACAGGCGGTTGCTGTCAGGGCGGAAGATGAGGTAGGTCATGAGACTTCGCAGGTATTGTTCCAACTTCTTCCGTTGCCGGTCATGATGAGTCTGCTTCGTTTGTAGGGGTTGACCGGCGGCCCCAGCAAAACTGCCCTGTCTCGCTACGAGTGCGGCGACAGCACCCTGGGCTTGAGAACCACTTACACTGGACTGTCTGCGACCTAGGAATGACGACTTTCCCCGCTTGGGTTTACTAGGACGTTCGGTAGCGCTTGCATCACCTTCAGGTCCGCTGGCTCCTCCTCCCGCAACCTCTTCTTCTTCTTCTTCACCTTCGTCGTCCAGGATGCCATAGCCGCGTAGTCCTCGAAGGTAGGGTAACACACTCCTGGGGAAGCGTGGGAGCCTCGTGCGCGGGTCTTCCTTCTCTTCCTCCTTTTCGTTCTCGCCGTCTTTAGTGGTCTTGTCCTTGATTTCTCGCATGCGGTTAGCCGGGCGACTCCGGAAGGCGTCTTGCTTTTCTTGGACTTTGAACTTTAGGTGCAGGTTCGCAAAATCGGCGACACTTCTGTAAACAACCCACTTCATTCTGGTCAGACCACTCCCGTATTCCAGCTCTATGCGCAGCGCAGTGTGACGATCGCCCTCCTTCTTGGCGGGGCGGTCCGTGTCGGTGATGGTGACCTTGAGCTGCTCAAGAAGGACTGGTATCCTTCTGTGGCCATGCTCATCGCGCTGGAACATACTGGCGAAGAACAAGGCTGCAGGTGCGCCTGCAAGCAACTCGGCCATAAGTTCGGCCGACTTTGCGTGGTCAATTTGGCGTTCTGCCTTTTGTCGGTTGCCCAAAAGTTTGAGACTGTTCTTGATGGACTTCCACTTCTGCGCGCTCAAACTGGATGTTCGCTCACTACGCATCCGCCATGGGGAAGGCTGTGTCTCGCCAGCAGCACCCCTAAAGGTGGTCAAGCTGCGCAAGTTGCCCGTAGGTCGACTCTGATGGCCGTCTTCTTCAGCGTTGGGGTCGTGTCTGCGTAGACCTCCGTATGAAAGGCCTCGAGCACTGTGCAGTCCCCGTGCCCAGGCGCTCTCCTTTGCGATGCGCGAACGGCCTTCGTCCTCTGAGTAGCCCTGACGCTCGTTCTCGGGTATGTCATCCATGGTCGACCGACGCAGGAAGCCCGGACGGGTCGAGGTGGGCGTCATGTTGGGTGAGTCACGCGAGAAGAAGCCAGCGGTTGTCTGCTTGGGCGTAGTAGGGGCCGTCTGTGTGCCTTCGTCCTCGCCATCGAACCAACGCCGGCTGCTCTTCCGCCTTTTTTGTCTTGGTCTTCTTGAAGCACCCTCGCCAGCGCTTGACTCGCCATCAGCGTCGGCCTCGCTGTCGTGTCCCTCGAATCGCGCCTCGTTGTATTCAGATGTGGGGGAGAGTTGACCGTGGGGCGAGCCTTCGTGGCCGGAGCTTCCTGCCAAAGCACTCAGACTCCGGCCGTGTGCATGCATGGGCGCTGCTAGTGCCCTCAGCTTGCCCATGAGCGACGACGTCTGTGTACTCCGCTCCTTGCCCTTTCCCTCGCCGTCTTCTACCTCCCATGACTGCTGCCGCGAGTTTGCTGCGGGTGGGTCGGATGTGAATGTGGCCGAGCGAGCAAACTGCACGCTCTTGCGTTCTCGTGGTGCGTCGGAGAGTTCGCCCTCGGTGGGGTGTCGGGACATGGGCGCAAAGGGAGGATAGTACGAGCCGGCAGACCCATTTGACATGTGCGACGAGGGTTTCGGGGCGCGCATGGAGACTTCTGCGGCTTCGAGGGCGATACTACCCCCGTTCGCATTCGCTGGTGCATTGAAGGGAAATTCGCCGGCTTCCTTGGTGGACAAGGGCGAGCCGGTTGGGGCAGACTGCATGATCTTGGGGGTGCCGTCTGAGGGCGAAGGATTGTGTATGTTTTGTGTCTCATTTCTGGCCTGTCCCAACCCAAGCGGCGGGAGCAGTCGACCAGAGTCATCTGTCCTTGCTGATACTGCCGGCGATCTGGATCGAGGACTGCGCGCCATGGGCGACATGTCTGAGTGGTTGGAGTCAGCCATGATGACGACCCGGGAGCAGGTAGGGGATTCCGAGGGCGTGTCCTTGCAGTGAGGTCGACTTAGGAAGTGTGTGGTTGCTCGGCTCCCGAGGCGTTATACAGCCATGGTGGACAGGAAACCTGCTGCCAGTCACTCGTCACGGTGCGATTGATGGAAGCTGTTGCCCAGAAGAAGTGAAGGCGTGCTCGTAGTAATGATTCTACCTCATCAGTGGTCGAGAGAAGGAGTACACGCGGCGCAGCTGATCCGTATATCTCTCGCTGGGTCCTCGCTGGGTCCTTGCGCGGTGCGAGTAATCTCCCAGGTGCTCTCCCCAGTGAGTGAACTTGTGTCTGGATGCGCTAATACTTTTGGCGTCAGGGGTGACCGCCTGCACCGCGATGAAGCCTGCATGCTGTGCGTGAATGCCTTTTAGTTGACCATGTTGGCAATATCGCATCCAGTGAAACGCCCTTGTCTCTACGAAGAGATACTTGATGCCATCATCGCATTTTCTCTGCACCATGGCTGCACCCCGCACTGTACCTCCAAGCCTTCTGGATACGAGCGTATTGAATGAATTACAACGCACACACACACACACACACACACCCACCTATGATGGATATTCGCCCTATACTGCTGTACATTGATGCTACAGACCTACGCTTCTTATCAGCATACCGCGTGGCCATGAAGCATGCCAGACGATGATGTAGTTCTGCCGTCGAGGGCAGCCTCGGTCCCGGAGGTCCTGCCCCTCCGCATTCGCATGTCCCAAGATACTTCAGACGAATAGCCTCACACACACTGCTTCAGTCGTGCTACTCGCTTAGCCCTATATTTTTACCTTTATTATTCCTAGACCCGATAAGCCGCCATGGCTGCAACCACGAACCCCCTCCACGGGACCCAAAACTCGTCCGACCTCCCCGTCTCCTCTCGAACCATCACAATCGCCGGCATCCTCGTCCATGTCCATGGCCTAGATGAACTACCTGCTTCCCCGTCATCAGTCGCTTGTCTATGGCTCCTCAACCCAAGATTGCAGACAAAGGAGACCATGACTCCTATAGCCAGACGAGTCATCTCTGCATGGAACAAGCGCGTACAAGACGGTCGGGCTGGCAAGAGTCCCAAAGGGTTAATCGCTGTTGCATTCGACCAGCGTAATCATGGATCACGTAAGGTAGACGATTTGCACAACCAGGCTTGGAGGGAAGGCAATGAAACACATGCACAAGACATGTTTGGATGCTTCCATGGCACTGCGACCGATACCTCACAACTCATCAACCATCTCGAATCCTACATCTTTACAGCCAAGGATAGTCCGAAAATACAACAACACTTTGTCCTTGGTATCTCGCTAGGTGGCCACGCAACCTGGCATTGCCTGCTTGGTGATCCCCGAATCACTGCTGGTATTGTCGGCATCGGTTGTCCAGACTATACACGTTTGCTGACTGATCGCGCGCGTCTATCAAAGCGAAAGACATATACGGACACTACACCGCCTGGCAGCGCATTTCTCGGATCCCCCGACTTTCCCCAAGCACTAAAGGATGCGATTGCACTGTATGATCCTGCTGGCCTATTGCTCCCGGGCATGTTCAATCCTGTAGGAGATGACACACCGCCCGACCAAGCGCAGCTATCCAGAATGAAAGCGCTGATGAAAGAAAAGCTTCAGGGCAAGCGCATTCTAACCCTCAGTGGTCAGGCAGATAAGCTCGTTCCGTACGCGGCGGGCGAGCCTTTCTACAAGATCTTCAAACAAGTACTAGCAGAAGACCCTAGCCTTGACATCGTCTTTGAAGACGTGTTATTCGAGGGCGTAGCGCACGCCTTTCCGAAACCCATGGCGGACAAAGCGGCAGAATGGCTATGTGATATATTGGCCATGGGTGATGGACCTGTGTCAAGTAAAATATAGTGAAGGACATACCACGACAATTACGGCCGAGTTGAATATCATGCACAGCAACGTCACAGCATCGCATTCTGTTTTATTTCGTGATTATTGTCACTCTCGTCCTCTTTCTGATATGCAATCCTTCTCTTCTTCGACTCGCTCATTCCTCTTTCTACTACAAAAAGCAGGAAAACTCAATATGTGCAATAGTCCCCATCTTCATCTCCATCTCCACCTGACTCGATATGAGAAACCACCTGGTGCCAGGACACAGAACCCCGCGCTACCACGCCTTCTCCACCCCTGAAGAAGAAGAAGCATACATCGACGCTACAGCCTCTTCCCCCGCTATCCTATCCTGCATTATCTGAATTATCCTTCTTAGCTTGAGATACTAAAGCCTTCTCTCCAGCCCAAAGCGAAATTTGTAGCAACCAAACAACGTCAAACAGCCAGCCTGATGCTCCACAAGAACTCTTACACGACCGTATTGGTAGGCTCACTGTCATGTTCATGCTGTAAAATCTAGCCAGGTCATGTGAGATTAAAGAAGAGGATTGGGAAGACTACATCACGCCCTAAGAAGAAGGAGATTTGGAAATGCTGGAGCGCATTTGTCTACGGAAATGCTGGGATGAAGAGATTAGAAGATTATGGCTGAATCTTGTTCTTTTCGCGAGGTGAAATGGAAGAGGTTACATTCTATCGAAAAGTTTTTAAAAAAAAACACTTTGTGGCAGCAGAGACCAAAATGGAAATTAACGTTGCGGTTACTGGAGCAATGAGAATAATCAGGTTCATAGCAAAGAGACCCGCACTATAATGCAAAAGACCTCCTATCTTGCTGACGCTGTATTTGGGACTCTCTCTTGCAGACACCCTTGCGTCATATTGGGGGCTGTTATATGCAGACAAAATATGAGATGTCGCCGCGCGAGAATACCCGTAAGACACATTCTGACTTCGTACACCTAAAATTTAGTCATCGCGAGTCCTTGTAAGCTCGCGAAACATTGCTTGAGCAATTCTCATAGAATTTCAGGGCCGCACAACCGTAGATAATACCTATCAAGCCCGACATGTTACAACGCAGCATGGCGAGCTGGCCCTCATGTGCGTTTTTCGTCAGCGTGTTGAGGAGATGCTCGGAGCAACCGGAAAGAGTCTTCCCGAAGTTCCCGAACAATGCAAGCAGTCCCGTGGCGATGGAAAAGCGACCCTGTGAAACATCAGTCAGCCGTCGGTAATGCATTTACAGCTGACGTCCTGTCAGCAAATGCCAAGTGCCGCTGATGAAAAGCTAGGTAATCTTAAAACACGTTGCACTGTTTTGCACGAGTAAGAAATGTTGTTGGGAAGAGGTGCTGTCCGGGAAACGAGAGGTGCCGTATCGTCCGCGCGACATGTTCGCGTTGCCTTGAAGCGGTAGCTCCGGTAGAGCTTGGGGCAGTTGCTCCTCAGTGCTCTGGTGGTATCACCACGGAAGCACGTTTGATCTGTTTAATGAGCGTAGATCAGCTGAAAATAGAGTCAGGAAGATTGCGTGCCTGGTGGGGCGTCGACTACCAGCACGGGTGTGTTTATGGTACCCGTGAACAGAGAGCAGTAGGGTGGCCATTTAGTATTCATTGGATCCAGAATCAACACGAGCAGATAGAAGGCAGAAGATGTAGATGATAATCATAGTTTCATTGAATTTTGGCCTGTAGAGTTTAGCGGCACGTGCTAGCAGACGCGATCGGGAATGTCTGATCAAGCGTCGCAGCATAAGCATCATAATGATATAGTACATGTCAGATAGAGTCACTTCCGATGAGCCATCAGATCTCACCACCAACGCCGATTCGCCAAAGAAGAAACCCACATCGAAAACCGTAAATCAATTCAGCCGTGATGATGATCGAGAATTTTGTTGTTGCCGTTCGTGGGGGTAAAGAAAATAGGAAGAAGGAGAAGAGATGGGTTGAGACGCGTCACAGCTCCATCGCGTCGGTGTCCGCAGTCGCCATAGGAATATCGGCTACTGATTGAGGGATGGATGTTGTAGCAGGTTCCGACGGCGTCAATTGGCGGGCATTGATGCGATCGCCCTCAACACGTGGAGTAGAACCGAACATGAGATTGCTGACTGTTCGTTCCAATGACCAACCAACGAGCTGGCACCATTGAAGGTTGTCTGAAAATAGCCAGTAGCCTTGGACACCGTGTTGTTTCGCGCGTACAAGATAAGCATTGAGTGATTCCTTCTCCAACATGACCAGGACGTCGGTGAAATCGAAGTGACGTTCAATCACGCGCGAGTATGCGCGTGCTGCATCGCGAAGGTTAGGGTTTGTCATGACGTTTTTCCAGCCAACTCCGAGGGATGCGATGAGCGTGTTGACAGTGTTGCCCTTGTCGTCGATGAGATCTTCAGTCTTTTGAGCATCCATCTCGTTGAGGGAAGGGACCTCGGCATTGGCCGTTGGGCTTATCCGAACCGACTTGCGCGACACAGCCATAGGGCGGACGGCTTCAGTCTTCTCTTCTTTCTCGATCTTCTCTTCGTACCAGGTGCCGGATTGCGACTCGGCTGCCATGGTGTAGCCAGGCTCTCCAGGGTAGATGAGCGTCATCCCTGGGCCGTATACAGGCTCAGGCTTGGGCTTGGAAGGCGACTGAGTAACAATTGATCCGGCGGGTAGGTTCTCCTCTGGTTCATCGACGTCGGCGATGGATCGTTTGCGACCAGCGGTGGCATTGGAAACGGCGGCTAGATAGTTGAGCGAAGGCGGAGTAGGGTATTTGGGGCGGAAATTACCCATTGGTGATGCGGCGCTCTGGTGAGGGGAGAAGTAGCCTTGCGGTTGCTGGGGTGGCAGGACCACGGTTGGCGACGAAGCGTAGTAGTTAAGACCCATGCTGTGTATTTAGTAGTTTAGTAATGATAGAGTGTTTGAAGGATACAAAGATCTGCCTCAGTTAAAACAGGACAATGAGCATGCGACGTGCTGATGAAGTCACTAAACACGACAGCGATAGGGTAGATGATGGCGAGATGGTAAGGCGCGAAGGAGATGATGGGGGATGATGGAGATGGAGATGGGAGTGGTAAGATGAATGAAAACCGATCAAGGTATGGGAGTGTCCAAGCTGAGGGCAGGAGAGAGGCAGGGTGCGGAATTTTGGCGCAAAAAAAGTGAGAGGAAGGGAGGAAGGTTTCGAGGGCAACAGAGCCGTCTTGTAAGCTGCGCGCGAGTCCCGTGAGAGGCTGGCAGCGACGCGGTGAGAGGCGGCAGAATGTAGGGTAAAATAGCCCCGGCGATAGGTAAGTCTAGCGCGTATTGGCCGTCACGCGAGGTCTGGCTGCCGCATCCGGCAGGTGCCAAGACTCTGTGTAAGGCAAGGGTGTGGATGGAAGTTGCCGTTGATCGCGCGCTGGACAACGTGACTCAGCAGTGGCTAAGCTGCGGCTGGAGATCGGTCGCAGATAATCCGCGCCGGGATAGTGGCGGCGCTGCGACGCGGTTTTTGGTAGCAAAAGTTAGTGTAGGAGCTGCAAGGCACCAGACGCAAGATACCCCACGCAACTCTGTTTTCGACCCCCTCTTTCTTGTATACCGTGCTTTTAGACGCCTTCTCTCAAGATGCAGGCGCCAGTGGTTGTCATGAGTATGCTCAGTCATTGATCTGAAGCTGCGACAGCCCACTAACACATCAACAGACACGCAGACCCCGGGTGGGGAGCGGCAGTTTGGCCGCAAAGCTCAACTATCCAACATCACAGCAGCCAAGACCGTCGCCGACATTATCAGATCATGCCTCGGTCCCAAGGCTATGCTGAAGATGCTGCTCGACCCCATGGGCGGTATCGTCCTCACCAACGACGGCCATGCTATCCTTCGAGAGATCGAAGTCGCACATCCAGCTGCCAAGAGCATGATTGAGTTGAGTAGGACACAAGACGAGGAAGTTGGAGATGGCACAACCACCGTCATTATATTAGGTGTGTAGATATCGTGGGGAGTTCGAAGAAGCATCGACTAACAACAAATAGCTGGAGAAATCCTCGCACAAGCTCTGCCCCAGCTTGAGCGCAACATTCACCCAGTCGTCATTATCCAAGCGTTCAAAAAAGCTCTTGCCGATGCCCTCGAGATCATCCACGAGATTGCGGTCGAAGTCGACGTCAACGACGACGAGCAGATGTACAAGATCATCAGCTCTTCAATCGGCACAAAGTTCGTAACACGATGGTCAAAATTGATGTGTGGACTAGCCCTGAAGGCGGTGCGGACCGTTTCCCTCGACATCGGCTCTGGCAAGAAGGAGGTTGACATCAAGCGCTACGCACGTATCGAGAAGATTCCCGGAGGTGAAATTGAGGATAGTGAGGTTCTGGATGGAGTTATGGTCAATAAGGACATTACACACCCAAAGATGAGGCGGAGAATCGAGAACCCTCGTGTTCTGTTGTTGGACTGCACATTGGAGTACAAGAAGGGCGAGAGTCAGACAAACATTGAGGTCAGCAAAGAGGAGGACTGGAACAGGATACTCCAGATCGAGGAGGAGCAGGTCAAACAGATGTGCGATGCCATTATCGCTCTAAAGCCCGACCTAGTCATTACCGAGAAAGGTGTCAGCGGTAGGTTCTATTCGTGATGTACTTTGTGGACTTGCTAATTTGGATTAGATCTCGCACAGCACTACCTCGTCAAGGCCAATATCACAGCCATCCGCCGAGTTCGCAAGACAGACAACAACCGTATCGCTCGTGCGACAGGTGCGACAATCGTAAACTCCGTATTCGCCGCCGCTGCTTCAGACATTGGTACTGAGTGTGGTCTTTTCGAAATCTCCAAGATCGGCGACGAATACTTCACCTTCCTCACAAAATGCAAAAACCCGAAGGCATGCACCATCCTGCTCCGAGGACCCTCAAAAGACATCTTGAACGAGATCGAGCGGAATCTACATGATGCAATGGGCGTCGCCAGGAACGTAATCTGGAACCCTAAGCTTTGCCCTGGTGGTGGCGCGACTGAGATGGCCGTTGCGGTCGGTCTGGACAGGCGAGGAAAGCTGATTGAGGGCGTCGCACAATGGCCATACAAGGCCGTTGCCGAAGCGATGGAGGTCATCCCACGCACACTCATCCAGAACTCAGGAAACAGCCCAATCAAGGTGCTTACTCAACTACGCGCAAAGCACGCCGAGGGTTACGAGGACGGCAAGCACGGTGGCAGTGTCTGGGGTATCGATGGCGACGCAGGCAAGGTCGTCGATATGCGGACGTACAACGTATGGGAGCCTCTGGCGGTCAAGGAGCAGAGTGTCAAGACTGCCGTGGAGAGCGCTTGCCTACTGCTCAGAGTCGACGACATTGTCGCTGCGAAATCGGCAAAGCAAGTGAGCGGCCCGGTAGGCGGTGGTGATGATTAGATGTGGTTGGAAGCATGTTCTGCGAGATCCTAGCTACATAAAGCAGGAACGTTTGCTGTGGAAATAAGAAAAACCAATCTGCCATGCGTAACTCCGATGCGATTGTACGCTCACTGTTGTGAAATGAAGATACCGTAATTGGCTTTTCAGATAGCAGCGTGTAGAGACAACTCTGGCTCCTGTCGTTCAAGTAGGGCATAACTCAAGCTTTAGTAAACTCGGAAATTGCGAGGGCTTCTAGATCGAATGAACGGGCCTGTAGATATATCCACCGCCGAGACCGCAGTCTCACATGCTGTGTTTGTTTCGGGCAGCTGCGGCTGCTCTCACTCGCTCCTGCCTTCACCGTGACCTAGCCCAAAGAAACGGTATACATTAGCAGTCTCCGCCAACACGCCTTCCTCCAGTGCTCATCTCCGTACAAAGATTCTCATTAAACCTATCTCAGCTTCCATCTCGTTTCGATATCTCGCACTCTCCTCTACAACACCAGTCGTTCATCATGGGAGGCCGCCGCAATGTACACGCCTATAATCAGGACGAGATCGATAGGTAAGTACAACTAACGTAAACCTACGAGTGTAGCGGCAATATGACGAAGGACGAAACAAGCTAGCGAGAGTTGTGTTTAACGAAGCCGCCACTGACTGCCCCCAATAGGCTCAAGGGCATCCCACTTCCCATCAAGATCAAATGCGGCCGGTGCCACAAGAACCTCCCGCAAGTCAAGTACTCAACTAAGCAGCTGACTGATGCGCGTTGGCAAATCAAGAACTCGAGCAAGATCTACAAGGCTATCAACTGTCAGGGCTGCACCGGACAACAGAAGGTTGAGATCGAGTGCACCATGTGCGGCAAGACCAAGGGTTTGGAGGAATTTGCCAAATCGCAGCGCTCCAAGCCCGATACTGCTAGATGCTTCAAGTGTGTTGAGGCTCAGCTCGCCGACGAGGCCTTCAACGAGGACCGCTATGAGGATCTGGAGAAGGCATTCCTTACGCCCGACCACTCTAACGGCCAGTATCCCGAGTACTTCTCCTCAGCTACAACTGACACATCTTCTACCTATGTGAGTTTTCGCAACAGCTGTTCGCGATAACCAGCATCTGATGATAAAAACTTGTATGCCATACTGACCACCCTAGGGCGATGATGACTGGGAGTCAGTCAACGGCCGCAGCCGACCCCCCAAACACAAAGACTTGGAGGATGGGGGCGTTGCGTTATCGGCTGGCTTTCAGGACGCCATGTCCCTCACCGGCTCAGCGGACGAGAGCCTGATCGAAACCGAATACTCGTACGCCGCTGGCCATGGAAAGGGAAAAAGTGACGGCTGGAGCGAACAACGTACCAATTCGTGGCATACAAAGTCCATTGCGGCTCCTAGCACAAGCTCAACCTTCAACCCCAATGCTTACCGTCGCTCCGCCACTTCAGTCGCCGGTTCATCTCACTCGTTTGCATCCAGCGTGGCAGAGCGATCCGATACTTCTGAGATTTGCCCCAATGGGTGGGCCAAGATCCGCGCTGCTCCTCGCGGTCCTCCTATGGTATGTCTTGCCACGAAAGCACGGTGTGAAGGAATCTCTGTATCCTGACGCTTCGAACAGTAATTCATAGACAGAACTCATGCTAACAGTATTACAGATGCCTATGGGTGATGTCGCCCGGGAAACTAGCTCCGACCTTGGTGCCTGGGAGTCTGACGACGATGAGGAAGAAGACGAAGACGACGATGATGATAGCGATGACGATACGGTCATTTAGTTACCTGAATACCGTGCATGGATACAAGAGCAGAGGATAAGGGTGCAAAAATCAGTATGGTTTTGATGAAGCGAAGGAGCCTGGGACTTGGGTTGAATTGGTGTTTTCGATTTATCTAGCTTTACTAGGCTGGCTTGCGACTATGTCGTCGAGCAGTATCCTATGGGAGATTGGACAAGGGCTTCACCTTTTGCAGTTACACAAAAGTTGAAATTCTCAATCGATGGCGTTACGGATAGCCCGATAGCGCAATGATGGTGAAAGTGAGAGAGATGTGTGCGCGCCAGCTGTCAGGGGTAGACTAATCCGAAGCAAGCGACTAATCGCCACCACGTGACTGCGCGCCTACCGCTGCTCGGACTCCAACGCGCCTCCATATCGATGTCTTGCCCCACTCACCCACAGCGTACTCAATCAGCACGACTGTTCGGCAATACTTTTGTTCAATTTGTTTTCTTCCGAATTACAATTCTTGTAGAAAACAGATACAGGCACCATGTAAGTGCACTTTGGAAATCTGATTGAGTGAGCGCGCAGTACTGACGAGTGGCGACAGGAGCGGGCGACGACCTAGAGCACCAGGCATTCGGGGGCCGCACTCTGCGCTGACGGACTTTTTGGCGGTGAGTGACCTACCCTCAGAAACAAGACTGCGCGGCATTCGACGTTTCCGACACGAAGACCAAAGGCGGCATTGCCTCAAGTCAATAGCTGTGGCGCAAATGCCACTGCGCACGATACTTCGACGGGGCATCTGCTAATCACACAAATACAGGCGAATAACATATCCGCGGCAGAGATCCGCGATTCGTACCAACAGCGCGTCCGACAAGCCGAGCAAGACGCAGCACAGTCGGGAGACAATGGGGAGGGACCGTCCAATGCTGGTGAAGATGACGAGGATGTCGAAGAAGATCTACAAGCAGAATCCTCCGCAATGGCAGCCGAGCGCACCCGCAAACGTAAACGCAATCAAGACGAGGCCATAGCGAAGATCAAGAAGGGCAAGGCGGCCAAAAAGGCGTCAAAGAAGAAGAAGAAGGGCTCAGACGACGACTTTGACTTTGAAGACGTCATGGATATGTACAAGAAGGCCAAGCCACTCCCTGGTCAGTTGAAGAACTGCGAGATTTGCAACAAGCGGTTTACCGTCACAGCATACAGCAAAGCTGGTCCAGAGGGTGGGCTTCTTTGTACACCGTGTGGGAAAGAGATGGCGAAGGATGCAAGGGCAGAGAAGAAGGCGGCTAAGCCCGTCGTGCGCAAGGGCCGAAGGAAGATTGAGAGCAATCGCCTTGATGGTGTGACCGTGCGTGGACCCAAGACCCTACAACAATTGTGCATCGAGAAGCTCGCCAAACACTCGGAGGATATTGACGAACTGGGCGAGATGCCAGAGGGTATTATGAACCGCATCAGCGAGATCTTCTCGAAGAAGCGAGCGATGAACTCCAACACGATGAAGCTGTTCCTCCAGCCAGATATGCAATCGGTTGCAATCCACGAAGCAGCATATCTTGAGACTGAGGATTACGATCAGATCTTTGCCGTTTGCCCATACGTCAAGCGTCTCTCTTTGCGCAACTGCTGCCAGTTCAAGGACAGCAACATTGACTATATGAACGAGAAGGCGAAGGCACTTGAAGAAATCCAACTATTAGGCGCCAACCTCGTCTCCAACGACAAGTGGACCGAACTCTTTATTGCCCGGGGCCAAGATCTGAAGACGTTGAAGGTAGAGTGGCTAGATGCCGCATTCGACGATGAGGTAGTAGAAGCACTCACCACTTTCTGCCCGAATCTTGAGCGTCTGAAGATTGAGCGCTGCAAGAGGATTGGTCCGGACAGCATCGACGCCATTGCTCACTTGAAGCACTTGAAGCACCTCACACTCCGCTTCTACGATCCCATCACACGCGAGAAGCTTGTTCACCTGGTCAACTCTGTCGGCGCCAACCTCCGCACCTTGTGTCTAGAGCATTTCCTCGATAACACAACGGACCCCACCGACGACGTACTCGAAGCCATCCACAACAAATGCCACCACCTCAGCAAATTCCGCTTCACAGAAAATAACGAATGCACCGACGCCGGCTACGTCAACCTCTTCATCAATTGGGATAACCCGCCGCTCCACTACATCGACGTCAACTCAACACGCGACATGGATAACGCTAACCCCGATGGGCCAGAAGACCAGCCTATCGGCCTAGCCTCCGACGGTTTCCGCGCCCTCATGGCACATTCCGGCCCGCGCCTCGAATTCCTAGACATCTCCTCCTGCCGCCACATCTCCCACGCTACCTTTACAGAAGTCTTCGACGGCTCACAACAATATCCTCATCTCCGCGAGATCAACTTATCTTTCTGTCCCGTCGTCGACACACAGGTTGTAGCCGGCATCTTCCGGTCCTGTCCCGCTGTCAAGAAGGTAGTTACGTTTGGCTGCTTCCAGGTCGCTGATGTGGTGGTGTCGAGGGGTATTGTGCTGATCGGGGCGCCGAGGGCGCAGGATCAGATTGAACAGTTTGGAGACGTGGTGGTGGATTATCAGAGGGAGGCGGAGGAGAGTAGGGGGCAGATGCGTGCTATGGGGCGTATTGTTCCTGTTGTGGGATAGATGGTGGGGTTTGCTGTGTGGGGTGAGATGGAAGAAAGGGGTTATGGCGGCGTATGTACGGGTTTGGCGTTACGGAAGAGTTCTGGTGTTCATGCTCTCGTTTTTGGGGGTCCCTTGTCAACACAAAAGCGTCTCATGGTGGTCTTTCTTGGTTATCTGCCATGTGGTATGAGATTACATGGATTCGATGCATACAGACTACTGTTACGAGCACTCGTTCCTTTTCTTTTACAATTTTGATGCTGTGCAGAAGCTTGACTATAACTTTCTCCTGCCAGATTGAAGGGCGACGGATACATCATATCAACTTTGCAGTGTTTTTGAAGTGGATTGGCAAGAAACTATGTAGGCTTCATGGTAACGGTGACTAACTTGGTATTGGCTCCATTCATTCGTCCATCACGCCCTGAATCTCGTCCTCAAGATTATCTGACGTTGAGTACGCAGATGCTGACGCTGAACGCTGCTAAATCCATTAACATCATATTCCTCTTACACGTCTCTTTTCCTCGTGCAGACTGGCTTGCCCAGATCGTTGACATGGCTATCGCATGACCGTTTGGGTACGTATGTGCCTCCAAGTCGGACCGGTACACCGAGTGAGACATACGTTGCAATCTCCATCCCCAGAATAGATGTACGCCATCATCGGCGCGCTGCTCATACCTTGCTCAACCAGATCATAAACCCAAATTGCACTACATAGCTGTAAACAAACAGAAACTGTGTCCGCCTACTCTTCTGGCTCTTCGAGTCCGTGTATCCTGATGCCGCAGAGGTTCCATAGCTGTTCTGGGAGCTATGATCCGGTAACAGCACATACCTCAGGCTTCTCAGCAAGAAAAACGAGTTGGCGCTGAAGCAGTATAGAAATATGACCCAGCCGACCCATGAGCTGCTGAAACCGATCCAAGTGGCCAGATTGGTAAGGAGGAGAGATACAATAACGTGTACGAATTTGTAGCCACTGTACGCGACAAGGTCAAGGAGCTGCGAGGAGCTGCTGATAGCGAGGAGAAAGGTACCGGTTCGAATGATAAGGATTTCTAGCAAAGTGACGGCGATAGCAACGGTAGCAGTTTTACCGAGTAGTTCGGGGTTGAAAGCGCCGCGCAGACCTGCAAACAGTGTTGAGAGCAGAATGTACGTCACCAAGGCCATGGTCGGAATATACATGTCTGGCGAGTTGACATCTTCTCGAGGAGGTTGGTATAGTAAAGCCGCGGAGGCTGATGGGTCGGGCGCGTGCCGTTGTTGGCGCGACCACGGGCGGTGCCACCACGGAATGAGGATGATGCGTAGTTTGGTGAGGACGTAGGAATTTGTGACGTTGAAGTAGTGTTTCAGCGCGGATACGGAGACAAGACGTCCTAGCTGGAGTGTTGTTAGTATTCCACTTATGAATGAGTGCACTGCGTTGTGCATTGCTGGCACATACATTCTGTTCCATGTAATGTTGCCCTGCGTCGACTGCGCTCTTCCCCATCTGGAAGCCTAATTGGGCAGTGGGGTCATTGATGAAGCCGCCAAATGATGGGTGCATGTTATACCCGCCTTGCTGAGGCGGCATGCCTCCACCTTGTTGTCCGTAGCCATAGCCGCTTTGCGGTTGTGCAGGGGGTTGTGGGGGAGGTGGTGACCGTAGCTGGGGGACTGTGGAAACGTGTTGTGGAACTGGGTGATGTACTGAAGAGAGTCAGTATATGGCATCTCTTAAAAGAATGAATGAATGTGCCTTGGTACGTACAGGGTGGTGAATGCGCCGGTGGTGGGTTGCCGTAGTTGGGGCGCTGCATGTTTGCGCGTAGGAGTGGTGGTTGGTGTAGCGAGTTTGGTGTTCAACAAGGCTTATGAGACGAGAAAGACACGGTTTTGAGATGCGCAATTGAACACGTCGCCGTCGTCGTTGTTGAATTTCTGCCTTGAGCTGCGGTGTCGTTGGCACCTCCGAATTCCGACCAACTGGCAAGAGCGCGCACGGCCGTTCGTCATACGTCCATCGCCCACATGTGCCCGCCGCCGCACCACCACGTCTCCCTTTCGCAACACTTGCGCCGCCCTTCACCCTCGCCATGTTGGATACCTTCGAGATATTGACCACCTCTGGTGTAGTCCTGTGGTCGCGCACCTACGTCCCAGTCGGCGTAAACGTCATCAACAGTTTAATACGAGACGTCTTCATCGAGGAGCGCATACAACCTCAATCCGAAGATGCCGGTTCAAAACCTACATATAAGAAGGAGGGATACACCCTGAAGTGGACGGCGGCGAAGGATCTCGGTCTCATCTTTGTGGTATGTCTTACCGTGCCATACCCAGAAATTGGCCACAGTGGGAGCACGGCGCATTGCGATGTGAACATGCGCAGTGGCTGACTACGCTTCAGGCAGTATACCAAAGTCTAGTCCACCTTACTTGGGTCGACAAGCTGCTCGACAATGTGCGCGCGCTCTTCATCGGCCTCTATGGCGAGCAGTTAAAAACGGAACACAGCAGTGTGGTCAACTGCGACAAATTCGGCGCCTACTTTGACCGTCAGATGCATGACTTGGAAGGCGCGAGCGATTCTGGCGCACCAAGCATCAAGCTCACCACTCCTGAATCGAGTACAGACAATGACAGCGCCGACGAGACTGCGCCCAAGCCAGCAGCGCTCCAGAAACCACCACGGTCTTTGTACGATACAAGCGCCGATTCAACACCAGTACCTACGCCAGATACTTCGAGACCTACCACACCTGCGCAAAGTCAGCTTTTGACAGGGAAGGCGAGACCATTTGGAGGCAAGATGTCACGGAGAGACAAGAAGAAGGCTTCGGCGTTCAGCTCGGCGCCAGTATCATCAGGCGACGAGTCATCAACAAAGAAGAAGGGCAAGGGCTCAGCAAAGAAGGGCAGAGTATGGGGTGAATTTGGTGCAGAAGAGCAGGACGACTCGGTACTTGACTATTCGCAATCAGACATTCAGGGCAATGCTTCTGGAAACGAAGCGCTTGAGGAGATTCGGCCAGAAACGTGGGGTCATAAGACGAACAGGGGCGAGTTTGTGCTCAAGGACCTGGACGAAGAAATGGACGAGATAATTGCAACACAAAACGCGAAGAAGGAAAAGGAGGCATCCGCTGCGCCTGGTGGACTTGTAGGATCCAGTTTGGGTGCAATCGGCGGACTGTTCAGAAACGTAGTGGGCGGCAAGACGCTCACCAAGGAAGCCTTGGCAAAGCCCCTAAAAGAAATGGAACAGCATCTCCTTCGCAAAAATGTAGCTCTCGAAGCAGCAGTACGGCTGTGCGAGAGTGTCGAGCGTGATCTCGTGGGCATGAAGACTCCAAGCTTCACCAGTCAGTCAACATATCTGATTCTTACCAAACATGGATACTGACTATCGTGATAGCAATCGAGACGACGCTCAAGTCTTCCATGGAGAAAGCCCTCACCAAGATGCTTACCCCTACCTCCTCCCTCGACCTCCTTCGCGAGATCCAACACACCAACGCTACCACATCCCGCCCCTACGTGCTTTCCATCGTCGGTGTGAACGGCGTCGGAAAGTCGACAAACCTTTCCAAGATCGCCTTTTTCTTGCTGCAAAACCATCACCGCGTACTTATCGCAGCAGCAGATACCTTTCGTTCCGGTGCTGTTGAGCAATTGCGCGTCCACGTAGATAGATTGAAGGAGCTCTCACAAAGAGAAGGAGGCCAAGTCGATCTTTTCGAAAAAGGGTACGGCAAAGACGCTGCAAACATTGCAGCAGACGCTGTAACCTTTGCTTCAAAAAATAGCTTCAACGTAGTGCTCATCGACACTGCTGGTCGCCGCCACAACGATCAACGTCTGATGTCTTCGCTCGAGAAATTCGGCAAGCTGGCCAACCCGGACAAGATCCTCATGGTGGGTGAAGCGCTAGTCGGCACGGATTCTGTAGCACAGGCGCGCAACTTCAACGCCTCTTTTGGTGCGGGGAGAAGCCTCGATGGTTTTGTCATTTCCAAGTGCGACACCGTAGGTGATATGGTGGGTACGCTGGTGTCCATGGTGCATGCGACGGGTATCCCGGTGGTGTTTTTGGGTACTGGGCAACATTACAGTGATCTGAGGACGCTGAATGTTGGTGCTGTTACGAGATTGCTTATGAGTTGAGTTTCTTGCGGATCATGGGAGCGCTATAATATAGCCTGTGCAATGTTATTTCTCTTGAAGCCTTGTATTACGCCTTTCAACCAGTACCTACACCAAGGTGTGGGAGAGCTCGTATTGCATGCCACCTACACAGAAGCTTGTTTTTAACAAGTGGTATTACATACGCTAGGCAGATGTAAACACTGTTTCATATTTTGTTCGCCTACTGGGACAGAACACTGCGAACACATTTAGGGTAAGTTATACTTGGTCTATCGTGTTTACACTTATTTGTAGGTAGCACGCGACACTATTTCTTTCACCCCTGGTGCCGTTATCAAAAGTCGAATGTATGCAAGCCCATGGCCGGTGAAGCCACGTTTGAACCCACCAACTCCACGGTGGCGCATGTAGAAAGCCTGATCTTTGTCTTCTTGATGCTTGAATGTGACTAAGTGACCATGTCATAACCCTTGGGGCAAATTTTGGCTGTAAGATGCCGCCCTGACGATTTCACTCGACAAACGTCCTTCCCAAAAGATACCAGAAATGGCGATCTTGACAAGGCTCCTTAGACAAAGCTTTCCGGCAAGAATGACAAGCTAGATGTAATGGACTGAATGCCCAACAGTTGTTGTTGAATACACTGCATTGTTTGCATAGATTGTTCGAGTTTCGCAGTGGGCTAATAACGACACCAGTGTTGGTCCCCGCGATCATGCTGGACCTTCATCCCCACAAGCTTCACAACAAGTGCACTAGGTACCGTCTTGAATCGACGTAAACGGTGGGCTAAGGCATCGTCCAACCTCTACTCATCCTGCGTTCCAGCCTCCGAGTTCGCGGGACTCGCCCGTGGTTCATCTCCTTTGATCAACCATGTACTGCGACATTGAATGTTGATGGGGAAACACCAAAGTTTGGGTGCTACGATGCAAGTGCCGTTATGGAAGGATTCAACTACTTTCGATACATGAAGACAACTTGATCTGGTCAACGGATAATTCGCAAACGACATTCTCGCAGCGCGATTTCTCCCACCCCTTTGACATCGCCCACCATGTTTAAACAGCAAGGAAGCTACCGCAGCAGCTCTTCGTCGCTGTCTGCTATGGTATTAACGCTGGTACCATGTATCGTAGTTGCTGCAGTTCTCGTATGAGCCTTCTTTCTGCTACGTGCTAAACAGAGGCGGTTATATGCGCCACGAACATATCACGATGCGCTGCTACAAGAGTATGTGCCTCAATATTACCATCATATTAACGATACTGATGTTGATCGCAGGGAAAAGACTCCATCAGCGGGTCAGAGTTTCTTAGGTTGGACTAAGAAATTTATGCTCCTCAGTGACGAATACGTCCTCAACCACCATTCTCTCGATGCTTACCTCTATATGCGCTTCCTTAAGATGCTCACATTAATGGAATCCGTTGTTGCCATCATCACGTGGCCAGTACTCTTCCCTGTAAACGCAACCGGTGGCGGCGGTCAATCGGGCCTAGATATCCTCAGCTTCTCCAATATCGACAATGAGGTGCAACACTTTGCTCCTGCACTCATTGCTTCGGTGTTCTTCGTATGGGTATTGTTTCTCATCGGCAGAGAGATGTTGTACCTTGTCAAGGTTTGACAGGCCTATCTCTTGTCTACGTGGAATGCGAGTCGAATTTTACAACGAACTGTCTTGTTCACCGATTTACCAGAGATGGAACTTCACTCGAGAGTCTTCATACCATGTTCCCAAGGGTGGCACAGATCTGGCTGGTACCAGATGTGGAGGACCTAAAAGACGATGTTGAAGAACTTGAAAAGACGGTACCCAAACTAGAACCCAGTGAGATCAAGTACATGCAAGCAGTTACCAAGCAACGGCGGAAGAAGAGTAGCGAGAAGAACAGCGAAGATAAAGAATTACGACCCACGCATCGATTGAAGCCCTTGATTGGACACAAGGTCGAGTCCATTGGCTACTACAGTAACCAGATCAAGGAACTTCTGCCCAAGATTCAGTCAGCGCAGTGGTCTCACCTCACAGACAAGGAGAAGTTAGCCAACGCTGTCTTCAGCGAGTTCAACACCGTGGCAGCTGCTGAAGCCGCCTCCAATGGCAACCAGCATCGCGCGTTACGCCGTCCACCTCGGTACCCTTAGCCAACATCGCGATATACTTTTCCCGCAAACGCTTCACTTCACGTTCTGCAACTAATTCGCAATAAAACCCCTCAGAAACGACTAAACCAAACCATGGGGACATAGTAACTAACCCCAATTTAGTGCTGTGCCTTGAGAGAGGCTACGTGGATGCGAAAAGAAGCAAAGTCCACTATTGCACTGCCTGACGTTTTCCGCCGCCGCCTAGTGGCCGCTTAGTGCACTCGCACGTACAATAAACAAAAGCTATGACGTCTTAGAACCTATGACCTAGATCTTGGGGAGGGTGCCAACTTCCAAGATGAATTTATAGCTTGGGCTAGTATATCAAGGTCGTGTGTGAGCTGGTGATCGTTTCATCCTTTGTACAACAATTCTGTGCTATTCACAACCACAACCAATTCATTTTTCTTTAAAACCCACAAATTAAACATTATGCCTCGCAATGGAGATGGATCTGGTGACAATGGCCCAATTGAAGGTCATGAGCTACTTCATGGCGCTTCAGGCGATGTACGTCTCTCAGTGTATTGAGCAGCTGTGAAGTATGCTTACACATGATATCGTACAACAGAAAACTCTCCAACACACCAAACATGTAGCACCTATGCCAGAGCAGGAAGCAGGAGATGGTAAGACATCTAACCAAACATGCACACCAGAAAAACACCCCCTGGCAACAAAGACTTACACACCCCACAGCCCTCCCAGGCATGGGTGCCGGCGGCGCCGCAGCCCCCATCACCAACAACGCGGAGCAATTCGGCGTCAACGAGCCCAAAAAAGACCCCCTCGAAGACAAGACCTCGGACGAAACTCCCCAGCACCTCCAAACTAACACGTCCTCCTCCTCCAACTCATCATCCAAAAAGCGAACAGAACCGCACCACTCAGCCACATCCCCCGAGCGCTCTCAACTAGACCAAAAATTCACAAAGCTGGATAAAGACGAAGTCGACATTTCCACTTCGAGCACAAAAGCACAGGAAATGGATGCGCGGGCCCAGCGTGTTGCTGATGCGACGAACAGGAGCAAAGGGGCTGGGGACGAGATTGTGAAGAAGCATGGGGGCCATGCTGATGTGGAGGAATTGCATGGGGCGACTAGTTTGGAGGGGAAGGGTGGGGATAGGAGTAAAGACGGTGGGAGTGGTGGGAAGAAGGGAGGGGCGGATGAGAAGAGTGGAAGTGGTAAGGGGGGTGAGGAAGCTAGTCTTGGAGATAAGATACAGAGGGAGCAGGCGAAGAAGTTCGGGATTAACCTTGATGAGTCAGTTTAGTGGGGAGGAGAAGACGTAGGTGGTGGATAAGACAATGAACATTGAGACATGGTAGTTGTATGCTTCAGGATGCGGTTGTAGCATTTCATCAGGATCGTGAAACCAAGCTGTGTGATCCCAGCATCCGTTTCCGTAGTCCATCACACCCAAGTCTAGAAAGTCTAGAACATGAAGCTTACTACGGCGAACATCATAAGTCCCGACTACCAAGTTCACACACTCCATCACACCTTGAAAGCAGGACCTTCAAACTCCGGTAGCGTTTAAACAATGTTCCGGCCAAGCACCGTACCATTCCCCGCACGACATTTCGCAATAACCTCTGGGAAGAGCTGCGTCGTGTTCGCATCAACAACAAGGTACTGACAAATTTCTGCCGAGCCATCCAGAACCAAATCGACGTACTCTTCGGTACAGGAACCCAGATCCCAGGTGTAACAGTACGTCAGCCTGTCGCTAGTGAAAGCGTCAAACTGCACATCAGGATCTGGGCGACCAATACTCATATACGTGCTACTCTCGTCCGTTCCAGCAGTTGACTCAGTCCCAGTAGCGATGTCGAGGTTGAACAACGCACGCGTGAAGATCTTAAACGCAGTTTCGGGCTGGTATGATGGAATCGCATGACCCGCTTGGTACGTACGGATGTAACTCAGATTACCGTACTGACGCACGAGACCACCGACGTAGGAGTCGTTGGTCTGGATCTCAGCGTATTGAGCTGATGCGTAGCCGGCGGATCCAGTCCAGTTGATTGCTTTGGCGACGGCGTCACCGCCACCCCAGGGGCACGCAAAGTCTAAATCGCCGTAGACAAGCGAGACCTTGATGCCGTTGTCGAGGAGGAAGCCGAGGTCGTCGAGCCAGTTGTCGCGCGGGTAGTCGCCGATTTGGCGGTAGGCGGCAGAGGCCTGGGGTGAGCTGCCGGTCCAGTTTAGTGGGACGCCAAGCTCGGCTTGTACCCATTCGCGGTTCAGGTAGCCTTCGTGGAATGGAGGTGGGAACGGAGGTGGCGATAGAGTAGAAATGTCGTAGTAGTCGCGGCCTGCGTACTGGGTGTACGGGGTGACGATGTTGTTGCGACAGAAAGATTCAGCATCTTCACAGATCTGGTTAACGCTTGCATTGATACCAATATTCTCGGGGTCGTCTTTCGCGGCGGCATCGCGGCAATTTTGGATGCGCTCAAGACATTCCGGTATCGATTCGACCATGGCGTTGAATATTGTCTCGTTGACAGCTTCGATGCCATATCCGTTTTGGCGGAAAGCTTGTTGAGGGTAGTAAGGGTACTGAACATAGCGATCGACGCATCCTGAGATGAGAAGTAAGGTATCCAGATGCATGATGTAGCCCTCCTCGCCAAGCGTACCGTTCTCGATGCGCTGGTTCTGCTCTTCCAGAAAGACATCATGGCGGGGCCGTAGCGTCCGCCATATGACTGAGCTGCGAGACTGATGCGCGTGTCGTTTGGGAGGTAGTGGGGGAATTCTTGGAACCAGGCTTGCGCAAACTCCCATGCTGCTACGGCTCCGTTGACACTACCAAAGGCAGTGTTATTTGGCTCGCGACTGGGGAAAGTTCCGATGAGAAGAGTGGTGTTCTGTTCGGGCACGGATGTAGTCTCGTTCAGGAGCGTGACCTGTCCGGTAACGAGGTCTCGCGTAATGTTTTGCAGGGTGTCGTAGGAGAAGCCAACCTGCACCGGCTGATCGAGGTAGAGCATGTTCGAGGCTCTATTCCAGCTCCAATCTGCAGGCCGTGTGGAATTTGAGTCTGGGTTCGCATAGCATGGTCCATTCTCTTCCAGAATACCGTACATGGAAGACGATCCCGGTCCTCCGTTTAGCCAAATTGTGAGTGGTGCATTTGCAGGGTCGTCGCGAGATTCAAAGAACCAAAAGAAGGTATTGATAGGGTAGTCCTGTCCTTGGCCTAGATCTGCGGTACCTGGAGGCAGGTAGACGTAACCAGAGTAAGACTTGACACCAGGTGTGGTTTCGCAGAGCGAGTTCTTGTTTTCACCGTTAGTCTGGTAAATTTGCCGCTTTCGGGGACATACCAACCTCTTTGTATGTAATCTTTACGCCATCTCCAAAGCGCGATTCCAGGACCTTGAGGCCAACAGGTTCCGCTGGAAATTGAGCCAAAGAAGGCGCGGCGGATAACAACAGCGCTAAGGCTGCGGAACAGAAGGTAAGAAGCATCGCGAGCGTGTCAACCTTGAAGCATGAGGATGTAGTATCTCATTGAGGTTTATGTACGCGCCCCAACGGCACTATCGATGCCAATGGCTTCCAAGCTTGTGCTTGTGCTCGCCAGCCTTCTTATCAGCTTTAGTCTGAGCACAACTGGGTAACGTTATAGTACGCAGCCTTGGCGATGGCTTATGGTACGTCCAAAGTGGGCGCCTTAGATTTAATCGGCTATATTGGGAAGGTGAAAGAAGTAGTTGCCAAGTGCCAAGTCTCAATGCGAGCGGGGTGTTGTAGGTACAGTAACCGAGCCTCGTCATCGTGCTGTAGTGACGTGATCACACAACAACCGTCTATTGCTCAACATTGCTGTGGGCACTAAAACCTAAGTATGATCCATGTAAGTACAATGCTGCTGTCTGGCGTTTGAGGCTCGAAAATCGTTGTAATTTGATCAGTCGAGGTATCGCGTCTCGTAAGTCTTTTCGGTCGTCGTCGTCGTCGTCGTAGTTGGACAAGTTATTTCAGAGCCTGCTTATCCATGTGCTCGATGTGGGATTGGAGGACGGCTGAGCCTATGTCGGAATAAATGTTCTTCAATTTGGACCGGAGATGGAAGGCTCCAAAACACTTCCTGTGCAGAGTCAAACCGCCGTGATTTTTGAAGGTATCCGCCGTGACACTTGATGGATCCCAACTAGATCTTCGGACGCATGATGCCATTTCCGTATAGTCATGTGATTCGAATGTCAAAATCTGAGCAGAATGGGCCAGATCGTAGAGCTTTTGAATGCTGAAGGGAGTTTCGGACGCTGTGCGCCGTGCTGGATAGAGATCGTTTTCCAAGAGAAAAGAGATAAAAGAACCCAGAACCATGGCTCGACATTTGGGCTCCCATGATTCGTCGACTTGGCAGACGAAAACGTGTATGATGTCGTCGAGGATGTCATAGAGGAGGTCTAACATAGCCGAAAGTGTTGTTTCCCGGATTTCCATCATACGTTCTTGCAGAACAATTAGTACGTATCCGTAGTTGTCTCAATTGAGATGGTGTAATAACATACCGAGAAGCGCTGGTGGCATATACTTTGGAAGTTTCTGGCCATCGTCCATGATGGCATCCCCATTCTCATCCAACCCAATCTTCTTCACTATGAACCGGGTAAGACGTTGGAAGCTGTCCTTGTACCCAAAAGTCCAAGCAACGTAGAACCAGGCAGGGTCGCATCTCTCTCCAGAGTCCGTGTCGGGATAGTGACACTGGGCCCAACCGTAAAGATCCAAAAATGGCCGAACGAGCTTGACAATGTCGTACCTGGCGCACACGACAGCGAGCTCAAGTAGGGCATCGATAGTAAGCCCATCCTTCCGTGGTATTTCATGGAAGCGTAGATGAGCTATTCGAAGTGCAATGTACAATGCATCCACTTCGTCATCTCGTAGTGGTACCTCTATAGCTCCGTTTTCCTTCCGGTGTCGCTCGAACATTTCTTTCCACACCGGGCTGGCCAGAGTCATAGCGGTCGAAGACACCTGGACCGGCTGCAGACCAGCTGAATCTGTGCCGACCAATAGAGTAGCATCACCGCTATCATCGAGCACAATAGTCGGCTGCAACTCGGCAGTATCGATGTGTTTGTCTTCCACCGATACAGCTACATCTTCCGACGCGTCGACCGTGCACTGTACGGCATGTGTTGTTCTCTCAGGGGTAGGACGCGCTCGGGAAAGGAAGCTAGACCACATGATGCAGCCTCGCGCTTGCTGAGCCGAGTGATTGTGTCCCGTGATGGCCAAGGTGATGTCTGCACTTGAGTGGTTTCGATTAAGAGTGAATGTGGCAAGCTTGGCTACGCGTGCAACCATACAACCATGTGCACGCGTCGGTGCACCAGTGGACGCGCCGGGGCTCGCGAGGCTAAGGAGGCTAAGAAGGCGCTAGCGTGAAGAAGTTTCAGATGTTCGTTTTGCGGGCGCGAACAAAGAAAGAACAGACTCGTACACACCGGACAGCAACGCCCAACCGGGCTCCGAATCTACTTTTGCGCAACATGGAGGCCATGGGGTCAATGCCAGCCTTGGAAGAGCCAGCCCCGCCGAGTCGTACCGGTAGCCGAAGCCTCATGCTCCCACAACAGTCTCCAGCACAGCCCTTCACGGCTTACTTGAGGGCTCCGCACGGCCACGCACAAAATCGACTTTGGTACCATGGTCACAGCGCGGACAGGTCTCGTAGCAATGCATTTGGACAAACCCCACGGGCGGGCATCTCCGTGGCCGCTGAGCACTACGTCCACAGGACATGGTACTGCTACCCAGTTCTCTCCGCTACATGTCACACGAAGACAGGCTTGGGCGAAATGCAAGGTGATTATCGTTGACCGACTCACCGCGACCTCTTGATAACGAATCATCGAGCACCCTATCTTACCAGTGCACCGGGCAACGACGTGATCAAGCCACTGACTCCATTCGAAGCTGGAGGTGCGACAGATGTGAGCAGTCTCGGCTGCATGAATCCGATATACATCACCCTTTGGTCAAGATGTCTACATCAGATGACTCGGCTTAGAGACCGCCGCGCACGCACTGCGCATTCCACGGCCATGTTCTGTGGGCAAATCCCATTTCACATCTAGAGACCCTCCATGCATTGAATAGTTCATTCAGTGTTGCAGACCATCTCCGTGTGAAATTTCATAACAAGGAGAGGCAGATTAAATAAACAGGCGCATGGCATTGGGCAGCACACAGAGCATGGCAAGCCGGAGACGAAGACGCGGGTGCAGTCCGAAAGAGACCCGTCATCGCGTCAGCAAAACCCAGATGAGAAGGACCACTCGTCATCTGACACCTACGCCTCTTGATCAAGTTGCTCTGATAACCACATTTATCTTTTTGTCAGAAGAATTCACATATGCGAAAGCATGCTCCCAAATTTGAAAAAGATTCGCGGCAGATACAGGTCATCTTCTGGACTGTCGATCGGCACATGGCGTCACGAATGCATTGTCGATCAAGTCCCACAATTTCCTCAAATAGACATTATGTACGCGGTAACACAGTGTTTTACACTGGTGTGCGAAGATGAAAGGAGGCTGGTCATGTGACTGCGCCGAGAAAGCGAGGCAAAGCATGTTGCATCGAGCGGCGGATGATCCGGAACGAGTCAGAGTCTTGGGCTTCATCAGCAAGGACCTCGTGGCCGTGCACGATGATCTCCTCACGTTTGACATGCTCGAAGCGAAACTTTATCAGCATCTTCGACTCATGACGAGAGTCAAGCGTCCAAAGTCCAACAGATGCGTGAGCCTTCTTGAACGCAGCTGCAAATTCCTGCAGTTGACGAATGACATCAGCTGCATTCTCTCCTGCCGAGTGGAATTAACGACCTAATTAGTTCAGCTACATAATTCTACGAGACAGCCGGTGGCTTAGCTTCCGCTTTGGCCTGACCAGTTTCTCGGGCCTCACACCTCATAGTGATCATAGCTGCAGTCTAGCGCAGCACCACAGCTGTTGATACGATGTACCTGACGTCGCCACGAGTGCTACCCAATCGGCACAGGCACATGGTATAATGTCCATGCTGGTAGCCTAGCGAGCTTGATCAGCGCATCACACCGCCCAGTAACAGTTGAACCGACACATCGGACACATTCTACGCCACAAAAAGCTTCCATGAGTGTGGCCGTAGCGCCCTTGTCATAGAGCATGCATTTGATTGCATTGGTTGGAACTCATGCCGCCGGAAATGGCGAGAACCCGCTTTCATCCACCGTCCTTTTTCGTTGTCTGCCAATACGATTCACAAGACTCCAGTGTCTACTGACCAACATCTTCCCATCATGTTCAAAGACCAGCGCAAACATCAAGACTGCTCATACCGGCAATACCCTGTCACATGAGCCGACATGCAAGGACGTTGAGCTAATTGCAACGCAGTGAGCGTGGGAGCCCTGACTACTAGGCGTTCGGTACCAGTCTATGGCTTCAGCTTTCAAGTCCCCATTCAAACCCCCACCGATTGTCGAATGCGTCTCTAGATCTCATTGTCTCGGCATCGGCAAGAAAATCTACAGCTCAGACTGGGTTTGTGCTGACTGTCTTCAACGACACGATCCACAGCAACTGCGCGCGTGGGTCAACCCTAACACTGCTGCCTTGCTACTCATCCACGAAGAAACTGAGCGCAAACACGTCTTGAAACGCAACATCGAAGCTCGCGGTCGCTATCTCTGCGCTTTTGAGGATCCGGATTTCCAGCATTGCAGGTGGCGACTACATGCGTTGAACCTTCGCGGCACTCGACTGGACTGTCCTTCTGTCTGCAAAAAAGGTGCTGCGTGTTCCAGGTGTTGGCGAAGGCGCTTGCGGAAGATCAGAATCGCACAGTACTTCACGCCTACTGGGCTATGTCATGAAGAAGCAGACAAGTTGGTGACAAGGTCGGCAGGTTCGGAGGAGGGCAGTGAGGGGTCAGACGATGACGTGGAGGGCTACAATATATCAACGAATTGAAGCCATACCAAAGATCGAATTGGTAAGTTGGTCCTCTAAAATGTACCGGCGTCGCTAACGGATAAGGTGTATCACTGTACGGCTTGCTTGTCATGCTAGCACCACCTCCAAAGCCACACTGCGCGTTCGGTACTGCTTGCGGTTCACGTCCAGGAGGGCAAGACCAAGGACCAGACATATGTTCATGGTGCAAGAACATGAGCTTCGATGCATTGTACAAGCAAGCGGAAGCACATCCGGACACTGGATTATTGAAACATCGCATTGAATGTTACATGTATCAGCTCGAACGCGATAGTTCCGAACGCATCAGAAAAGGCTGGGCATATCTTTGCGCCTGCAAAGACCCAGAGTACCGCTTTTCAGCATGGCGTTGTGACTTTAACCCCCAAGACTCCCGTCTCTGTGGTACGGTGCGCTATCGTGGACAGCTATGTGCGCGATGCTACCGCAAAGCACAAGAACAAGCCTGCCGATAGCTAACAGAATTCGACGGTGACCGACTTGGATTTCCATGTGTCTTTGAAGACCCTCGACTAAGAAGGCCGGTCGACACTAACTGGAAGATCGGGCCTTTGAACCAACATGGTGAGCCTGACCCGAGCTGGGAAAAGGATCCGAGGAGAGATGGACGGTGTGAGAGAACGAGGTTCAGAAATCAGCTTTGCCAGATGTGTTTCAATCGCATGTGCGAGATTCGAGGTTTCGGCCGATACTTCGATACGGAGTGGGGTATACTGCGAAGGAACTATGGTATGTGATGGAAAAGCTCTATCCATGACCCGATCAGAGTGTTTCGCTCCGTTGGCTGCTTCTACTGCGTCTTCCGATGCCCTCCTTGTGCTCGTCAGCAATGACTGTAGCCGTGAACCATGATGCAGTCATGGGGTACGTATTCGAGCATGACTTCTGGGAGAGTCTTATCTGGGCAACCTCCCGTCGTTTTGAAGCTTGTTAAACACCGTGTGCGACCGGTGCAAACTTTTCATGGGCGTAAAGAAGATATTCTCCAAGTATTTCAGCGAGGACAGCACAGTCAACGAGGATGGTTCGGCGGAGAACGGAGCTGTTGGAAACCGGTTGGTAGATGTTTGCTACATGTCAATGGATTTGAGCTGCGAAGCTGATTACGGCGTCGCTGTATCATCCAAGTCTGACTGTATCTTGCCGAACCTCTGCAGGGGCAGTATCGATAGTATTGTTCGAAAGAGAGCAATGACGTCTATGAGAAGAAAATAAGGTTGAGTTTGGCAAGGCGCGCTTCTAGAAGGAATCATGTTCGCGCGCCTTCCCCGAATGAGTCGCTGACGCCGGAGGAGGGGCATGACGCCGCCTTCGGCCTTCAATAATTTGCGGACACAAGACTCATACCGAACCCCCAATTTCTCCGCCAACCCCTCCGACTGTACACACTGTGACTCACAGTTGTTTTCATCTATAAGGAAGCCAGTTCCTGACGTGTCACACACCTGGAATTTTCGAAATCGGGTATTCAGCAACATGGACGGCATCAAGAAGACGTTTGCGCAATGCAAGAAGGAGGGCAGGGTAAGATGTTGCACAGTCGGAAGAGATCTCCAAGACTGATATATGTGTAGTCTGCCCTCGTCACCTACGTGACTGCAGGTTTCCCTACGGCAGAGGAGACGCCAGACATCATGATGGCAATGGAGGCGGGAGGCGCTGGTATGTGCAACAAGCAGATGGTAAACCAAACGGCACGACAACAGTCAGTTGACACGCTTAGACATCATTGAACTCGGCATGCCCTTCACCGACCCCATTGCAGACGGCCCGGCCATCCAGACAGCGAACACTGTACGTTGACTCATTCGCCACCATCCGTTGGAAACTCTTCCTGACACCTTGTGTCTATAGCAAGCCCTCAAGAACGGCGTCACGATTGGCCATGTTCTTCAGATGATCCGCGATGCGAGGAAGCGGGGTCTCAAAGCACCTGTCCTGCTCATGGGATACTACAACCCTCTGCTGAGCTACGGCGAGGAGAAGATGCTGCAGGATGCGAAGGAGGCTGGTGCTAATGGTTTCATCATGGTCGACCTGCCACCTGAGGAGGCTCTGCGCTTCAGGAACTTCTGCCGCAGCTACGGGTAAGCGAACCATCTAGGGGAGATTTGGACGAAAGCTAACAAGACAGTCTCTCCTACGTTCCTCTGATCGCACCCGCTACGTCCGAGCACCGCATGCGCGTTCTTTGCAAAATCGCCGATTCCTTCATCTACGTCGTATCCCGCATGGGCGTCACTGGCGCCTCCGGAACAATGAACGCCGCTCTCCCTCAACTGCTCGAGCGCGTCCACAAATACTCTGGCAACGTTCCGGCAGCTGTCGGTTTTGGTGTTAGCACACGCGACCACTACCTAAGTGTAGGCAAGATTGCCGAGGGAGTAGTTATTGGTAGCCAGATCATCAACACGTTAATCAAGGCTGCACCTGGAGAGGGCGCAAAGGCAGTTGAGAAATACTGCGATGAGATCTGCGGCAAGAGCTCACGAGAGACAACTCGTGAGGTCGGCATAGTCGAGACATTGAACGAGGCCAAAGAGCCCACGGGTGTGCATGTCGACAAGGTCATCACGGATAAAGACACACCGGACGGCCCTGGACTCGCTGATCAGCTGGAGATGCTCAACACCGACGATACAGACGGTGCAAACGAGCAAAATGGGTTTGGCGAAAAGCACAAGTTCCCCGCACGATTTGGCGAATTCGGTGGTCAATACGTTCCTGAATCTCTTATGGATTGTCTCTCTGAACTCGAGGAAGGTTTCAACTCGGCGATCGAAGACCCCAAGTTCTGGGAAGAGTACCGTTCCTACTATGACTGGATGGGCAGACCAGGACATTTGCATCTTGCCGAGCGCCTTACCGAGCACGCTGGAGGTGCCAACATCTGGTTGAAGCGAGAGGACTTGAACCACACTGGAAGTCACAAGATCAACAATGCTCTCGGACAAGTACTCATCGCCCGAAGACTGGGAAAGACTGAGATTATTGCCGAGACGGGAGCTGGCCAGCACGGTGTCGCGACGGCCACGGTATGCGCCAAATTCAACATGAAGTGTACCATCTACATGGGAGCTGAGGATGTTAGGCGCCAAGCCTTGAACGTCTTCCGCATCAAGTTGCTCGGTGCGCAGGTGGTTGCCGTTGAGGCTGGCGCTCAAACCCTGCGCGATGCAGTCAACGAGGCAATGCGCGCTTGGGTTGTCCACCTCGACACGACTCACTACATTATCGGATCTGCTATCGGGCCTCACCCCTTCCCCACGATTGTCCGTACTTTCCAGTCGATTATTGGAAACGAGACCAAGGAGCAGATGCAGGCGAAGCGCGGCAAGCTTCCTGATGCAGTAGTCGCTTGTGTTGGTGGTGGCAGCAACGCTGCGGGCATGTTCTACCCCTTCTCCAAGGACCTCTCCGTCAAGCTTCTCGGTATCGAAGCCGGTGGTGACGGTGTCGACACAGATCGGCACAGCGCGACGCTCTCGGCTGGAACCAAGGGAGTGCTCCACGGTGTGCGTACCTACGTTATCCAGAACAAGCACGGACAGATTAGCGAGACTCACTCGGTCTCTGCGGGTCTCGACTATCCCGGTGTAGGACCAGAGCTTTCGAGCTGGAAGGACAGCGACCGGGCCAAGTTCATGGCCTGCACCGATGCCGAGGCGTTTATTGGGTTCCGTCTGATGTCTCAGCTCGAGGGCATTATCCCCGCGCTGGAGACATCGCACGCCGTGTTTGGTGCCATTGAGCTGGCCAAGACGATGAACAAGGACCAGGACATTGTCATCTGTGTGTCTGGACGTGGTGACAAGGACGTGCAGAGTGTTGCTGAGGAGCTGCCCAAGCTGGGACCCAAGATTGGCTGGGACCTGAGGTGTAAGTCTGGCGATGCTTCTACAGGCGTGAATATTGCTAACGAATCACAGTCTAAACGATTATGCAGTATGCGGGGGGTCTGATAAACGAGTGTACACTATGTATAGGTAGGTCAGCTGTGAATGGAAAAGTTCAATGCCCACAAGTTTACTACGTGACCTGGGTGAAAAGTGAGGCTCAACAGGCAACCCCTTCGATGCGGTCACACGTTTCGAAGCGTGATTCTTGCTCTGGAGGACGAGATGATTGCTTCTTGTGGTCAAAACGTGGGATTTCGTCGCGTGACGATTGACTGCGCCGCCGCTCGTCTCGTATCCCGGGGCGTGGGGAGGTGTGGTTGAGGCGTGGGTGCGGCCGGCGCTGGACCGCCAATCGCCGGCCCATGTGTTCCCCGTCGGGGCTCTCGAGTGCGGTGACGAAAGCACATCCACATTCTTCAGCACCAAGCCGAGAAAGGTTCCGCCAATCCCACACTTGGAGAATCACTCCATGCCACATTTCCCACGGGCTGCAAGCCACGTGACCGCCTGCGACCGCCTGCGACTACGCCCTCCGTTCTGCCTAAAGTAGCGTCTTCTCGCTGGAAGACTGCCCAACGCTGACCCTCTATAACCCACAATCCACCACCCTGGACGTCCTGGCGCCTTACCGTGACCTTGCGCCCACCCAAGCCTTTGAGCTCCAAGAACTCAGCACATGTCCAAAAGAGCCGCCGCGGGAAAGCAAGAGGGACCACAAGCGACGGGAGAAGCTCGAGCAGCTTCGCGACGCCGAAGAGATGAAGTTCTCGCACAGCCTGCAGTTTAATGCAGTGCCCGACTGGAGCAACCACTACATTGCATACAGCAATCTCAAGAAGCAGTACGTAGCCTATTTCCGGGCAGGAAAAGGGGGAAACCTGGGAAACCTGGCAAGCTCGGGGGCTGACGGATGCTGCACACAGAATCTACAGCCTTGAGACACAGCTCAACCAGAAGCATGCGTACACCGATGCCGAATCCTCACCACTGCTCAACGGAGACGCCGACGATCCGGACAAGGTCTTTACAAACATGCTCGACACCGAACTAGAACGCGTCACGTCTTTTTACAAGCTGAAGGAGAATGAAATCTACGAGGAAATGGAAGCCCTGCTCAAGGACGAGGAGTCGTTTGAGTACCACCAGGAGGTATACAACGAGGAAAATGAAAATGCGCCGCCGGGGAAGAAGATGCGCAGCGGGAGTGTCTTCAAGGCGATTGGCTTCAGTCGGCCGCGGGCTATGAGCGGTACCAGCGGACGCTCCACAGATCATGGCGCAGATGGAGACGGAGACGATGACGATTCAGACGAAGACGTTGACGAAACCGCACGGCTGCGTAAGAAGAGCCCAGACGGCCAACGCCGACGAAGACGGACGACGGACGAGGACATGGCAGCCTCGCATGTCTCCTCACGACGGAAGACGAGCGTCGCATTCGACGACTACAACGACATGACCTTTTCCGCGCTATACGAAGAAGGCGTGTCGTTGAAGAAGCGGCTTGTCAGCGTGTACGTCCTGCTG
This sequence comes from Alternaria sp. 'sect. Undifilum', assembly GCA_024321975.1. NCBI lineage: Eukaryota > Fungi > Ascomycota > Dothideomycetes > Pleosporales > Pleosporaceae > Alternaria > Alternaria sp. 'sect. Undifilum'. The sequence continues at coordinate 6,237,828 of JAJJZI010000006.1, forward strand.
TGCGAGCTGCGATCCTTCATCCAGCTGAACAAGACGGGCTTTGAAAAGGTGCTGAAAAAGTACGACAAGATCCTGGACCGCAAACTCAAAAAGGCCTATCTGAGCAAATACGTCTACCCGGCATATCCCTTTCTACAAAGTACCATGGACGAGCTGACGCGAAATCTCGAGCGCATGGAATCTGCGTACGCGCAAATCGGCACCAAGGGTGACATCGTCGAGGCGAAGCGCGAGTTGAGGCTGCATCTACGAGAGCACGTGGTGTGGGAGAGAAACACTGTATGGCGAGAGATGATTGGAATCGAACGAAAAGCACAAGCGGCCAACATTGGCGTTAGCCATACATTGCTCGGTCGCGACACAACGGGCGGCAAGATCCGACGCCAAGGAGACGAAGCGGAATCAGACATGAAAGAGGTAGATACACCAATTGGAAGATATCGGTGTCCGCAATGGCTCGTCAGCAGAACCTTTTGGATTCTGCTGGCTTGCATAGCAGTTTTCGTGGTGCTACTCGTGGTGCCAATCATGGAGGCGCCCGAGCAGCAAAACTGTCTGGCCATGGTGATCTTTGTCAGTTTACTATGGGCTACCGAGGTATGCATCTTATTCGTCAACTTGAGTCCTATGCTAACTACCACAGGCCATACCTCTCTTCGTTACATCGCTCCTGGTACCCTTCCTCGCCGTAACCTTGAATGTAGTCCGAAGCGATGTGGAGCCTTACCGACGACTGGAATCCAAGGCAGCAGCGTCGTACGTCTTTTCCGCCATGTGGACGCCAGTCATCATGCTGCTATTGGGCGGTTTCACCATTGCTGCTGCCCTATCAAAGTACAACATTGCCAAGATGATGGCTACTCTTGTCCTTAGCAAGGCCGGGACGAAACCAAGAACCGTCCTTCTGGTCAACATGTTTGTCGCCATGTTTGCCAGTATGTGGATTAGTAACGTCGCCGCACCCGTGCTGTGCTTCTCCATCATCCAGGTAAGTAATCTCTAGCAGAAACCTCAAAGTCGAGCTAACCATCATAGCCTATCCTACGCAACCTTCCTGCCGACTCTGACATGACCAAAGCGCTACTCATGGGTATCGCACTCTCCTCTAATATCGGCGGTGCCGCATCGCCCATCGCCTCTCCCCAAAATCTGATTGCGCTGCAGAACATGCACCCGGAACCATCCTGGGGCGTATGGTTCTTCGTTGCACTCCCCGTATGCATCATCTCCATTCTACTCATCTGGGTCTTCCTATTAGCCACCTTCCAGCCCGGTCGCGGGCCTAGCATCGTTCCCATCCGCCCGCTTAAGGACAAGTTTACTGGCGTGCAATGGTTCATCAGCATCGTCACCGTTGCCACCATCGTCCTTTGGTGTGTTAGCCATCAATTAGAATCGACTTTTGGCGACATGGGTGTCGTAGCCATCATCCCCATCGTCCTCTTCTTTGGCACCGGTATCCTCACCAAAGAGGACTTCAACAACTTCCTCTGGACCATCATCATCCTAGCTGCTGGTGGCCTGTCCCTCGGTAAAGCAGTCAATTCGTCTGGTCTGCTCCACACAATCGCTATTTCCATAACCGCTGGCGTCGAGGGCATGAGTCTGTATGGCGTACTTGTCGTGTTCTGCGCGTTGATTTTGGTGGTTGCGACGTTTATCAGTCATACCGTTGCGGCGCTCATTGTTCTTCCGCTTGTGCAGCAGGTTGGTCAGCAGATGCCAGAACCGCATCCTAATCTTTTGGTTATGGGGGCTGTGTTGATGGCGTCTGGGGCTATGGGGTTGCCGACTAGTGGATTTCCTAATATGAGTAAGTTCTCTCCCTTTCTCTCTTTTCTTGTTCAAGATGTGGTTGCAGGTGCTAATAAGATGAAACAGCGGCCATTATGATGGAAGATCAACGCACTGGTCAACGCTATCTCGCTGTTAAACACTTTTTGACGAGAGGTGTGCCGGCTAGTATCATGACGTTTTTGGTTATTATTACTGTCGGGTATGGGTTGATGCTTGCTGTGGGCTTTTAAAATCGGGTTTTATGCATCGCATTACAATAGAATGGATTCGTTCGTCTTCAGTGGACGTTTTTTTTTTGCTGCTTGCATCTTTAGCGTGGGTCGTTAGAATGAATCACGGTATCGCGGTTCTGGATGACCAATTCTCTTCGCTGATCTGGGGGATTGGTTCGCAGTCACGTTTGTGTTTTTGGTACAAATTAGCTGGTAAGATTGTAGATTGCATAGATGGGGTGGTTGAAGTATTGTAGTCACGCATTCTATGACTGTCTGTGGGGTAAGTGATTGTGTAGGTGGTTGCAATGTGCCTTGCACGGATCCATATGTACTCACATGTAGGAAAGGAAAAGACCGCATTCTGCTCTGACACACTGTATGGCTGTCTGTGAAAAAAGCTTGTCCTGCATCGAAGACCGTGCACTGCATGGATCTGGCTAGATGGCTGGTAAGATAAGAGAAGCCCGTTGTCTGCTTCCACCAGCCATCACTGCACCACGAATGCAAAGTAGCCGGCCACCTCTTGGGACGATCGTAACTCTTACTTGCGTCGTCAGTGGGCCCGCCTCGCTGATAATACTTGGCTTCAAAGTTCTCAAGTCTTCCTTAAGAAGCTGCTTTAACTCCTCGTTTCCAGGAATAACTACCACAAAGCGGCTGTTAACAACGTACTTGATGAGTAGAGAGAAGACCCATTACCGTCGATGAGTGTAGTGGTATGAATCAAGTCTGTATATGACTAATCGACGTTACCAGAAGCATTGTAAAAGAAAAGACACGATTGTCATGATTGGATCTGTCAAACCTGTATCAATGAATGCGAACTGCCGCCAGAAACACAAGCACTTCGGAATTGGCACCGGAGGATATCACTGGCTTTGCCAGTCTCCAATGAATGGGCTATTCTAGATTCCCAGGGGACAGTTCTCGAAGGCGCGTGCGTCGAAAATGCGTCAATACCTTCGATTCCGTTTTCGTCACCGGATTATCTGCCTTGATAGGAGGACCCTTCGTTGCTTTCTGGTAACGAGTGCCAGCAGAGGGAGGGTTCATCGGGCACTACCATAATTTATGACTGTGGGAGCTTGAACAACGACTGAGACTATGTCGTTGAGGAAGAGTGCATAAAAATGTATAATGTTCGAACTTTCATGTGTGCGATCAAACACACGATATCTGAGAAGCATTTTCACAGCAAGGGATGCCGGCCCCTGCCTTACTCTTTAAGCACTATACAGTTCACCTCAAGTGATGACGGAGGACGCGGTCGAGATGGGAGACGTACGTGCATCGAACTGGCCAAGAAAGGAGAAACGAATATGTATCACTGCGCGACGTCGACCGTGCATCTTGCATATTCTTCTTGCGACTTCGTACCGAAAATCTGGATTTCCCATGCTACCAAAATCTGGTCACTAGTATCCCTCATCTCACCCCATCACCCTTACTTAACTCGCCATCCACCGACTCACAAACGGAATAACAGCAGCGGCCCCAAAATGCGGCAACGCAAACCCCAACCCAGCATACTTCATCGTCACCATTCCATCCACAGCCCCATCCACAGCCAGCATGGTAGCCATCAGCGCAACAGCTCTCACGTCTCCTCGCTGCAAAAACACCCCCGCGATGATCCCAAAGGTTAGATTGCGACCTCCCATACATTGGACGAAACCGGATGCGAATGTGTCGGCTGGGATGGGCATGCCGAAGCCGGCGGCGAAGGTCGTGGGTGCTAGGAGGGCGAAGAGGCCGGTGCTTAGGAGGAAGCCGGTTACGCCGTAGTTGGCGAGGAGTTTGAGTTGTGTGGACATTGTGGATGGATTTTGGAATGGTGTTTTTTGTTACGGATGCGTGTGAGAAGGGGCATTCCGAACATTGTTTAGACGTGACGTCATGATGTTCTTTCGTTTGCCGCAAACTCTACCGCAACTTTGACGTCTCCATTCATTTCATGACTAACAATATATCATCGAGGTGGCAAATGGATGCCGATACTCGCTAGCCGATCGAGTATCTGTTGGCAGCGAGAGAACCAAGACGAGCAGTAAGTTCTTTTGCTCTTAACAACTTTCGTAGGTTTTAGGAAGGTGAAGGTGTAAGAAGAAGGTCCATAAAGCTTTATTCCTGGTTGCAGGAAGTACAGCATGCTATCGCAGATGTTTTCTGCCAGAACCACGACTGGATTTTTGCCCACGCTGCCGGCGAAATCAGAGCGTCGAGGAGTTGTTTTACGTCTGTAACCCTTCATCGCAGCTGTCACCTCGTCAAGATCGTAGAGATGTATTCTCGCGACGATCTCAGCAATGGATCAGGTTGCTCGCAGCCAAGACGTTCGCGGTCTGGGCCACCGCAAAGGCTTTGGAAGGTCAAGGTGGAAAGTACCTTGATGAGTGACAGGTTTATAGTGTAGTTGACACCGACCCAGCGTCGAATGAGCCTGTTGACGCGCCTCAGGCGTACGATGAGGAGAAGGAGATTCTTTTGTGGGACAAGTCTCTGGAGCAGATGAAGCCTTTCATGGCTTATTGTTTGGACTTTTGCTTCTATGTGCATTTGAACAATTGTCTTTACTGGATTATAGATACTACACTGCTTTAGCAAATTGTAAACTTGTTATCACCTGACAGGGTTTTGCTTCAATCTTTACATGTGCAAGGACATTGTGTAGCTCGTGGATATACTACCTAAGCTATGAATCTCGAGCTAACGTTACATGTAAATCATAATAGCTCCTTCTCTCCCTAGAAGTGCCGTTTGGTTTGCGCGCTGGCGCGCAAGGTCTGCATGATACGGTTCTGTGGTTGCGAAATTGTGCTGGCACACGTCTGACTTCAGCGCTTGCTCAGAAGTATAGCCTCATCCGCACGCCATCGTTAGGCGCCGGTTCGGCAATCTGATGTCGTTGACGGGAGGTATTAATGTATGTTCGGCTGTTCGAGGTTTTCGTCAGAAGAAATCGTGTCCCTGCTGATCGGGTTCCCGACTGCAGAGTGGAGACAAGTGGGCAGACTACGGGTCGGGCACAAGCGAACCCACCACTGAAGCTATCGGTCTGCGCCCTCTCACGCCGCTCTTTTGCCTACTACTTCCCAACACTTCGGAACAACAAACTTACGATCATCATTGTCATACGTCAGGCCAACAAGCGTGATTCCTATCCTCTAATGTGATCTCTATGCGCGAAATTTAGGGATGAGTCAAGCACGGGTCGTCGAACATGACGGACCAGGCAACCGGCGGACCATCACTTCTTCATCTGCGCCCGCTCATTTAACTCCGCGATGTTACTCAGCAGCAATTCCACGTGTTAGGGAGGGGGAAGAAGCGTTAGTAGACAACTCCATTTAAAGTTAGCAGCGCTAGAGCGTTAGATAGACGCCTGAGTGAAGGCGTACCTAGGCCTCATCGTCCATCATGCAACTTAAATTGCTAAGCGGACGAAGACCACAATTAACCAAGGTTGGAGGTTTCCAGGTAGGAGTGCTTAGCAGGACTGTTGAGAGAATCAAGCAGCAAGACAACGTGTCAGCGTCGCCAAGGCCCAAAAACCAACATTTGATCGACAGGAACGAAAAGGAAAGCAGACTGCTTTTTCACCGGGTGGGATGGCTATAAGTAAGGGGATGGCTCGTCCATCACAACCCTACCCCAGCCCGACTGCAACGAGGCCTCAATCAACTACCAGCTATCGACTCGACCGCCGGGATGAGCTTTCTATTCATCCTCTCGACCCTCATGGCCTCGGCGCTTGCCATGAATGTCTCTACGGTGTACCAGTTCCCCAATGGCACATGGCTTGAGAACATTTCTGCGATGCACAACGGCTCCCTTCTCGTATCTACCATCGGCGCTGCTCAAGTTCACATCATCCACCCACGAATCTCACCCATAACATTCTCTACTATCGCCACTTTCCCGAATTCAATTGGCGCTTTAGGTATCACCGAGTTTCAACAGGACGTCTTCGCCGTGATAGTTGCGAAATCTGCACCTGAGAATACACCGACTCAACAGAGCTCATCGCTATGGAAGCTTGATCTGAGCAACAAGGACGACGGAGCAAAAGTCAGCATGATGGCAGAACTCCATGACATGGCTATGCCCAATGGTATGGTTACTCTGGATCATAGCACATTGCTATTGGCAGACTCGTGGTATGGAAACATTGCTGCATTCAACATCAAGACTGGAAGAACAGAAGTCGTTCTCGAAGACCCAAGCTTAGCAGCCAACTTTTCTGCACCTGGGCTACAGCTGGGTGTCAACGGAGTCAAGGTATACAATGATTATGTCTACTACACCAACTCTGCCCAGTCCCTCGCTGGACGCGTTCGTATTCACCCATCTACTGGCAAGCCCAACGGCTTTTTCGAAATTGCGCGCGACTCGACTCTCAGCGGCCCGGATGATATTTCAGTAGAAAAGGATGGCAGTGTATACGTCTCTTCACCTTTACCAGCGCCGCAGGGCGACAAAATTCAGCACATTACACTCGATGGCAAGGTTATGACTATTGCTGAAGGTGGACTGGTGGCGGGCTCGACGGCGTCGACATTTGGCAGAACGAAGAAGGACAACTGTACCCTTTACTTGACTACGATGGGTGGCTTCGGAGTAGATGGAAAGCCAAAGGCAGGTGGAAGAGTTGTCGCGGTGAAGCTGTAATAGTAAGGTATAATGTGAGCATGTCTTGGACTTTGGGTACTTCGAGGAGCAGTGTTTTACGGCTGCTGGATGTATAGCAACGCTACGTGTACTTTCAACACGCACAAAGAACAATCTATAAAAAAGAATTATGAATGAAATGGACTGTAACTGGCGAGCTGCTTATCTTGATATAGGAAGGAAAAGAAACGGAAGACTCTAATTTCTGACCAGAGAGAGTCGGTCGCAAGCACATTTTTCCACTGATGAAGGTCATTCATATTTGACGTACCTGAAAATGTGACGAACGGCCAAACGGTCAAGTCCCATTCCATTTGCGCCGTATAAGAGCTACACTCGTCTTCGCCATTTCGCCCTGACTCAATCTCCACCCGAGAGCCCAACTATAAAGTCGAGATGGACGCGTCCAGCGTCTACGGCATCATTTGCTAGTTCTCGCGATAGCCTACGCTGTCTATAGACTAACCATCACTGCCATCAACAAAGTCACCAAACTCGAGCACCATGTTCCCGGACAGGGTAATCGCCGCGAGCAACGCGTTAGGCGTCAGAGTACGTGTCCAGAACTAGGCCGCACTTTGATTTCCAGATTAACTTGGAGCTACACTACCTAGGTATAGTTATAGTCGAGGATATGACCACATATTCTCACTTCGCGAAGAAACAAGGGTGACAATGGCAATAAAGAATTGAAAAAGTATTCGACGACCCCACTGAAATACCCGCACAAGACAAGAAGACATATCAATACTGAAAGGGCGCGGTGTTGGGTAAATGGAACATAGTGACTAGCAAGCCCCCCCCCCCAAAAAAAAGATTAGAGATTTAAAAGCAGAGAATCACATGAGAGAAGAAGTCAACACGCGCAAGCAAGGACGCATCCCCGAATCTCGTGATGATTTTACCAAGCTTTGTGCGCTAGGAGCGCGACGGTGCGATGAATTCGCGGTCGGGTTAAACGGTAGAAGACGTTTTCGTCTGCTTCTGTCATTAGAATACTTGATCCACTGGAGAAAACTGCCAAGAAGACGGTATACAGGCGCGTTTAGCATAGCTGCTGAGGTTGGCGTTAAGACACAGCTGGAGGAATGCGTGTGAGTCGCGTGAAGGTGTTAGGTAGCCGAGACGGCAAAACCTGCTGCAGATGTGACGGGAAGGTAGGACGCAACACGCACGTACAGGAAGGGTATTGCGACGTGAAACATCAATTTGATGGCTCATACAACATAGTAGCGTCAACATTCAAAGATGCGCAATGTTGGTGAGGCGGCCGGTTCGCTTGCCTTCACGATGGCATTGCTGCAGGTGTCGAAGGTGATGATCCAAAACTAACGACGCGGCTGACTAGGTACTGTGCACTTGCGAAACGTTTTCCTAGGATTAGGACAAGCGTCAAATTGTTTATTTTAGGATGACGACTGCGTGACAATCTGCTTATGCGTGTTCTGAAACTTCCAAGGCTGGGATGAGGCTGCTTCAACTAGCGTGACGTCATGTTGAAGGAATATGACGGTAGCGTTCACATGTGAATGTGCAAGTGCGAAACGGCATGATTATATCTGCTGTTTCTCTCATTTGTTCGTCTGTTCTTCTGTTCCCAGTCTTGAGGTATACCGTCTCCCACCTAGAAGACATGTCTGAAATCACGAGGCATTCGGAGCGTCTCGCAGATAAAGATGATGGAGTGGTGCGCTCAATCCGCGACGTACCCATCACCGAGAAACGAAAACCTTTCATGAACTCAAAAGGCTCAAAGCTTCAGCATGCAGGTACGTGTTCGCGTGTAAAAACAGCTAGCAGCTTAATCGCTAATGTGAGCAGGCACTGCTCGAGCGAATCTTGCACCATCAGCAGAATCCCCGCAAGGCACCACAGATTGGGGAAAGCAACACTCCCACCAGACCGTTCTACAACAACATTGCGACTTCTTTGACCGCGATCACGACGGGATTCTCTGGCCACAGGATACGTTTGTTGGTTTCTACCGGCTTGGTTTTGGCGTCATCCTGTCTATCGTCGCAGTTTTCGTTATCCACGCCAATTTCTCATACCCTACATGCTCGGGGTGGCTACCTGATCCATTCTTTCGTAAGAACCCCGGTTAGCAAACTGCATATGAGACATACACTGACTTCGATCACAAAATTCCAGGTGTCTTCCTTGTGAATGTCCACAAAGACAAACATGGCAGCGACACCGGCACGTACGATACCGAAGGGCGCTTTTTGCCCCAGAAGTTTGAAGACATATTTGCGAAATATGCAGAGGGCAGGGATTACCTGACAATCTGGGACGTGAGCAATATTCTCAAGGGACAACGGTGCATTGCTGATCCGATTGGTTGGGGTGGTGCGTTCTTTGAATGTGAGTCGGAATAGTACCGTTGTTTGCAGATTGTCTTACTGACGAACATAGGGATTGCTACTTACATTATGCTCTGGCCTAAGGACGGCCGAATGATGAAGGAAGATATCCGTCGCATCTACGATGGGAGCATATTCTACGTCCTTGCTGAGAGACGAGAGAAGGGTTCATAAGGTCAACACGTCAATGGATTCTCCCGGTTATTGCACTCGCGGGCTTTGTCTGGTAGGAGCAGTCATAATCGAACGGTAAAAGGCTTTCGATTACTTGCTCGTGCTGATGGGATGTTTTGGTGAGATCTAGAAGAAGTAAATTTGAAGAACTACGTGCACCAATGGGGTGTAGGTGAGGGTCTGTCGACTGCGACTTGTTCAAGATGGATTCCGGTCTATCAAATACTTTATCAACAAACCCCTCAATGAAGACTGGAAGCTATGACTTCATTCTCCGAGGATGTAGTGTTGGTGAGATCGACTTCTCAAGAGCTTACAAGCGACGCCACACATTTGGACAAGCATGGGAACAACTCCACCCAACCGTTGCTGGGATGAGTACCGAAATGATGCATCAATGCCTGATGGTCCGGGCGATACGGACTCTGACCATGCGAGAAAATCGTTTCCACGATAAAATGCGACAAAATCCCAATATAGGTGTCGCTTCATTATCCCTCCGTTGTCAACCCTACGCTTATAGACTTGCTCTTTACCGCTGATGAAGGCTGTCTGTAAACTGGTCCACTTTGTATTTGAAACTGCGAAGAAATTATTCCATTAAGATGTTCCAAAAGAGCCTACAAGTTTGCCCGATCGAGACGCTTTCCACTCTCGTCGAATCGAATCTGCTTCCCACTAACTAGCGCCTCTTGCAACCAAGCTCCGATCTGTACAGATTTGACGGCATCTTGAAGCTTCAGAGGAACTGATGTGTTGTCCAAGCACGCAGCTGTGAACTCGTTCGCCTCCTTGACAAAACCGGGTTCGAAGCGGCCCCAGTAATCGGCTGGTACCTCTCGGAGGATGCCAATCTTGGAGTAGTAGTTGACGAGGCTCTTCTGTGGGTTGAGGTTGATGGTCAGCTTGCCCTTGGTACCGATGATCTCGGTCACATCTTCTTGGCCGTGTGTCATCATGCGAGAAGCGTAGTAGTAAGCGATTCTGCCGTCCCAGAACTCAACGATGCCGACGGCGTTGTCGTAGTCCTTGTGTTGCTTGAGGCCTGGTAGGATGGCGACAACACCGTTTGCGGAGATGGATTTGGGTATTACGTTGGAGCCGAAGTACCATAGAGTAAGGTCGATGTCGTGGACGGACATGTCGACAATCACACCGCCAGACCATGTAGCATGTTGAATGAAGAAATCTGCGCGGAACATTTAGTCTTTGCATCGTTAGTAGATCAATTATCGTATTGATTACCTGGGTCAGGATGTTGCCTGTCGCAAGTTTGTGATCGGACAACCGTGGGTCTGCCGATGACACCTTTCTCAATCTTCTTTGCAACATCTTGGTAACTGTCGTCAAAGTGCCTTGAAAATCCGCACATAACCTTGAGATGTGGCTTCTTCGCAGCTGCATCAACAACATCCTGACAGATCTGAACATTGGTGGAGAGAGGCTTCTCGCACAGGACGTGTAGGTCCTTCTCGATAGCCTGGAGGGTTTCCTCGGCATGTACCGAGGTTGCAGTGCCGATCACTACGGCTTCCAGGCCCTTGTGCTCGAGCATCTTCTCGTAGTTGTCGTAGAGTGTAACGCCGTATGGCTGGAGGTGCTGCTTGCCCCATTTGAGCTCTTGTTGATTGGCAGAGAAGGCAGCGACGAGGTCAGCGCGAGGAGTCTTTCTCAAGATATTCGAGGCGTGTTGAGCGCCCTTGCGGCCGAGACCTGCAACAGCTACTTGGAGTCTGTGAGGAGCCATCTTGGAGTAATTTCGGGCAAAGAGAAATGCAGATATTTGAAGATGGCAGAAGAGAAAGGATAGTCGAAGCGCTGTGAGGAAGACATCTAATACTGATTATGGGCGGATCACTAATTCTCTTGTACCTTCGCAGGAAGCTTTTGTAGATTTTCTGACCATCTTCGTGGACGCTCCTGATTGGCTAAATAGAGTTCGTATGAAGCTCGGGGGAGGTTTTCGCATTGATATGCGCGCCAGTGTGGGGAATATGCGGGCGGCGTGATAGAGAGGTGCCAACAGCACCTAGCGCAAGGAAGTCCTATTTCCGAACGGGACATTTTCTAAACTGATTCAGCGCAGGATAACAGAAGGTATCGCATCGTTTGCACCCCATCTCCACGCAGTAACCCCAGATGTCGTCTAAAAAAGGGCGCGGGGTAGGTAGGAAGCGCCGAACCTTGCTCGGCCAGCGGAGGCTGGCGCGAACACGACCGAGCGAAACAACCACATTGACTACCATCGTTTCTCGACGCATGTATCAACGGCTCTATCTCAGTCTATCAGAATTACTTATGCTACACGTCGCGACTGTCTGCACGTTGCACGGGCACCAGGTGTACACCTTGCGTAGTCGCACTTCATTATAGTTTCGATGCGGCTTACACATGTTGAAAAGGAGGTACGTGGATGGGAGCATGCTCGAGCGAATTGGGGTCGCAGAAAGAAATCTTGATAGCTATGAGGCCGGATGATTACACTTCCTTCCCTTCCCCGGCTTGTGGTTCTTCTTACTGACTTGTCTTCAACCATCCATCTCATTTATAACCTATAAGCACTTGAACTGTGTCTCTCAAGTCATTGTAGCATTGAGCCGCGCACAACGTACATCGATGAACGATCACTCCATTGTAGCTCCTGGATTCACCGGCGAGAAAGAGAGTCCAAGCGTTGTCATCTGCAACAGACACGTAGGAGATGCGGTTGCGAAACCCAGCTGGTTTGTAAATTCTGCTTTTCAACGCCCAGCGAGAGGCTGTCACATTTTGGAAGTCAGCCAGCTCTTCTTGGTGAGCGCAATCATGTGGCTGCTTCAAGCTTTGGAGGACAGTATAAAGCACGTCTTTTATGCTTGTCCTGCCGATACTCGATCCGTCTATGCGACCCACCAACCCCATCTCCCCGTTGGAGTGTCGCTCGAGACTCAGGTAGAGCGGGCGATCGGGAGAAGCCCGGCACGGTGGGCCAAGCCAAGGCTCCTGCAGAGTTACTAGCACAAGGTTGTCGGTATTCTTAGAAACAATCGGATCCGCGTGCTCGTTGAGAACTCGGGGTGAAGCTATGTCGGTTATCTGGTGATCGTCGTTGGCAGATATGTTGGCGAAGAAGCGGTCCCTCAACACAAAATTGAGTGCAGTATGTGTGGGCTCAAAGTGTGTGAGCACAGCCGGTAGTACGGAGTAAATGCCTTCGCGGTATCCAATAGTCTTGGATCGAGAGGTTTCGTCTAAACGACCGGGAGTGTCGCCAGCATGGATAACAGCCAAAATGTGTACGGCAACGTGCATACGAACAGGCCCGCTGCCAAAGCGGTCGATGTTATGGCATTCACGGTCGAGCCAACTTTCGTCGATCAACTGTAAAGTTGTCAAGTGCCCAAAATTCTCAAACTCGCCTTTTTGTGCCAGACGGCAGCCGAGGGCTATGTATACAGCAGCGGTGATGGCACGGAAGCGAGCTACCTCCATTTGCATTGTATTCGAAGTCGCATCGACTCGTCTTTTGGCACTATCCCGCACTTCCTTGCAGAATTGCTCGGTAGCGATCCGCTGGTAGCATGGGGCAATATATTCACCAGATAATGGGAAATATATCCCAGCAAGTGATCGTTCCATCGAGTTACTTTGTGAGGCGCCATGCCACTTGCAACCAACAGCAAGAGCCACATTCTGGGAGCCCGTGAGGCCGACGTTAGTATCGAGAATCGACGTCCAGTCAGCCGATGAGTGCGAGTCAATATAATCCCGTACATATTCGAAGTCGTCCTGCAGAATTTCGGGCGAGATGTACAAGGGATTACCCAAGGCATTAAGTAGCAGACCTCCGACAGTCCTCGAGTTGTAGTGGCGAAACATTAGGCCCGGGCCGTGTGATTCAATCTCTTCAGGGTCCAGCATGAATTCGTCAGTAGAGCTTGATCCTCCCAGTACCAAAATGATGGCGTTCGGTCCTAATGCTGAAGGGGGATCCCCAAGGCCGTCCCAGCACTCGATCACCCCAATCAGGTATCCCACAGTCTTAAGGTAGACCGCGGTCCGTGCGACGAGGCCACTCCGTGTGAAGTAAGGTGTTGTGGTCGGTTGTGATATCCATTTCAACAGACCCCCGACCATGTGCACCTCAGATGGTTCATAGTCCATGTGCTCTTGCCAGCTCTTCTTAATTTCAGCTTTGACTCCCTCACAATCGCCTTGCGGGAGATTGAGGGCCTTCACTGCATCATTGAAAAGCTTGGAAAGGCCTCTTGATGCTCCTTCGTTGATGATCCGACGTCTTCCATCGTTATCTGACAGCTGGGTATCCATTGCATCCAGAAGCTCGCTTGTAGCCTCAAATAATTGACGCATTAGACATCGCTGAAACAGTATCGTGGCTGAGGGAATGCGCAGTTCGTGTGCCAGTGCACATATGGTCAATCCTATAATCTGTGTTCGAATGTCATTTCCAAAGGATTGTGGCGCGTCATCGACTAAGAATTCTTGCGGTCCAGTGCTGGATAAGACGTACGCGCACGTAGGCAAAAGCCGGAGTTCTGACTCCAGCTTGAGGTTGCAGAGCTTGGTGGACTGCCCAATGAATTTATTGGGGATCGCGCGTAGCAGTGAACGGATAGATTGCAGGCCTCCTAACCATCCCCATGCCGAGTGGGCGGCATGGAAAGTGGCGACGACGTCGGCGGCACCAACTTGTGTCTGTATCAACGGGCCTGAGGGGCTGCTGAATACAAGCGTAGCCATTGTAAAGACTAGGAAATACGCTGAAATCGCAGACTGTTGTCAGAGGAGACAAGGCACGGCAGAGGCGAGCATTGTATGAGGTATCCATGCAATCGAACCAAGGCATACTTTTGCCCTCTTTGCTGCCAATGCGCCTCCTACAACAAGTGCTGTGGTGATTGGTCGATGTAGGCCGTGTTTTGATGACATTCTGCAAGGTGTGACAGGGGACTGTATGGCTACCACTCACATTCCAGGCATTGTAAACAATGCCTAGGAGTACTTACCGGTGAACTGTGCGCTCGCTGAGAGTCTGGCTTGACGCACGATCGGGGCTCAAGGTGGGTTCCCATGATGGATTGACGCACGATCCGATGCAGAGGCCGAAATTGAAACTTGAAAGAGAAGCAAATACAGGAACGGGTATAGTTCTGTTGGTTTCATGGGAAAATAGAAGGAAAATAGAAAAGCTTCAAAGACGACTGATAGAAATATGATGCGACACAACGGGCCTCACTCCGGAAGGTGTGAGATGGCGCCCTGAATCCGCTCAGCCCCATACGTTTATTACTGCACCGAACCGCGCACCATGAAACGCTCATATTGCACGTAGTTGTTCTGTTGACGTTGCGGTAATCGTTCGTGGGCGCCCTCTGTGCACATGCATGCTCGAATCGGTTGCGAGGAGAGAAAGGTGTGCGGGTATGTGGGGAGATCAGAGAGTGGCAGACAGATCTGGGGGCAATACATTTCGTCAGCTTCCTCTAGAGAGCCATGATGCAGGTGATTCTGGAGGTACGTACCGTCTGGTGTGGAAGGGGTTCGACGGGACCCACCCCGCGACTTTCTCCGCTTCGACCACGCTAGCGAGACCACTATTCCCTACATGGCTACCAATACGCCAAGAACACCAACGATCGCTTCCGTGGACAGGGCAATGTTTCCATCCGTGCTGTCGCTGTTTGTAACAAATAACTGGCTTCCTAGTTGCTCGTTTGATGCTTGCACTCACATCTTGTCGTGGTCACGGTCCTCCTTCACTCTTGTCTACGAAACAAATGAACTATACCTAGATAAGCTTAGAGAAGCAAACAACCGAGGTAACAGGGGTATAGTTAGCGCGGTGCTTCATTAACACCGTGACACGTAACAAAACCTCCTGCAAATCACTTCTTCCATCACCATCGCTTGTTCACACAGCCAGGATGAACGAAACCATCAGGGAACTCCATCGCGATCTTGCCAAAAATGTATCGACAGCATGGCCCGCGAGTCGAAGAAAGGTGGCGTTCGCTCAGCCAAGAACAACGCAAGAAGATCATGCAGGCTGGCTCTCGTGATGGCGCTGTCCTGCAGCACGCTGAAGATACAAGACTAGAGAATGTCTACAAGTTCATTCCTGAGTGGAACATACGCGATATCACTTCACCGTCATCAAACTTCTTTCTTGACATGCTCAAGCACCGGGCAACCTCACCGCTGCAAGCACAATATACAACTGGCTTCAACGGGCGGCTAGGCGATCATGCGCACATAGTTGATATGATGAAGAGAAAGAACCTGCGACTCAACAATGCTTCCCAATACAAGGATTGTTACACACTCTTCTTGACCGAGGACGGGTACGGCGAATCAGTTAAGATCCTTGCCGAGAAGCGAGACGAAGTCCTGGCGAACATGAAACCAGCCATACAAGCTCAGCTCATAGTACCCCAAGCTACCGGCGAGCTTATCCTCATGCGACAAATGAACTTGCTGCAGCTTCTCAACATCGTGATTGAGGATATTCTCGATACTGCATCCACCACGCGAACCAAGACGAAGCGCCCAAAGAAGCCGACCGATGACGCAACTGCAGCCCTGGCAAAATTGTCAGTACACACGCCTCCAAAGAAGGTCGAACTCTCGCACCTCGTGGAGATGGCGCGGGACCAAGTTTCGTCTTGTGAGGATCTTGTTAGTCTGATGTCAACCGAGCTAACGGTTCTAGCTCATGAAGTCAACTTTTGCTTTTTCAGTAGACCAGAACTTGTTGCGGACGAGAAGGGGCGCACGCTATCTGTTCACACTGACAAGTACATCAGCGGTGCTGTATTCGATGCGGTTCATGGCGCGGTGAAAACTGCTGCCACATGGAACTACATGGAACTACATTGGCCGTCTCTTGAGTCTGCTGAAGGAAGAGTCAGACAAACAGTTCCGGGCGATCATCCTCAAAGAATTGTCAAACACTTGCCACTTGGAGTATATGCGCGCCCAGACTGGCTTCAAACGTAGCGTGGCCTTAGGCTTGGGTGGTAGCAAGTGGTTCAAGCGCATATCGACCGTACCGAAAGACGGCGTCGCGCGCTTGTCATTGAAGCGAAGCCCCGATTCATTGACAGTAGTAAATCCACAGCTACATTACATGCTCCGTCTCTGTCAAGACGAGACAAATTGGTCTGCAGCTGCACAATGGTTACAGAAGCTGGAAGACCTCCATCGAGCCCATCCGCTGGAGCGAGACAACTTATCGGAGCGAGAATACGACTCCCTAGGCGACCTAGCCATCATCGTCACCTTTGTCCAATCTCTCTTGTCAGTTGCGCAGTTGCCTGCGCCCAATCACAAAAAGAGCCAGCCGTTCTTGCCTGGTTATGCAGCTCTGGACAAGGAATTGAGGCAGCTGAAGGGTGGTATAGACCTCGACAACTATGCCATTCCAATCGACAACTTGCTAGAGCCAGGCATGGCTGAGGGCGCTCTTGCAACACTCGATCAATACATCGTAGAAAAGACTGGTATGAAGCTTGGCTTTCTCTATCAGGATTTAGTGGAGAACTGTATGTTGAGCATTCAACAACAATATGAACAACAAAAGGCAAAGGCTAGTCATCTTCAGCCTGAGTATACCAAGCCTACAGCCCCCGAGACCCCGGCGTCGAATGTACAAGAACGCAAGCAGAAGGAGAAAACGCGACCGACGCAATCCTCAATCTACGAAATCACGCCGCAGACCACCAAAGACGACCAGTCTACTCAGTCAAAAGAGACGTTCAAAGTCAAGGCATCAACTGCCGAGGTCTTCTCATCGCTATTTTCGAGATCTTCAGCCTCTCGTAGCCCAGTACGATGGGTCGCCTTCGTAGCTGCTATGTCTGACTTGGGTTTCTCAATCGATCTCAAAGTCGGCTCCATATACACATTCGTCCCTCCGGAGAAGGTGTTGGTGCAAAGGGATCTAACGCTACATCGGCCGCATTAGGCGAGCATCGAAGGGCGGCTTCTTCTGATCTACTCTCGGCGCTTGAAGCGAGTCTATGGCTGGGATAGCTCGACGTTCTTCACGGCGTAGTCATCGATGGAGTTGAATAGATAGCTACAGAGGTATTTAGGTGCTGAGTTTTACATCTACGCGATATGATCATATATCATCACTGGGGGAACACGATTTCCCCAACAACTTCCAATCTGCTGAATTCCAACAAGTATTCCTATTTCCATATCGTGAAATTGCGCTCCGTACTAATGATGGGCTAACAAAGACGTACTGTATGCTTTAAGATATCGCTTTGTGTTGTCAATCGTACTATTTTTGCGTTGTTAGGTGAGGGCACCAAAGTTGGAAAGGGGGGGGGGATGGCAGGATTCTGCCGCCGGCCCAAACCAGCACCTGCTTCTCTCTGCCCAATACCATTGCAATATGATTGCGATAGATCATCGCGACACGACACATCAGCTATGGGTACATGTTGTAAGAGCCGATTACAGCATATCTGGCAATGGGGGCAAGACTGACGAGAAGACACAGCAACAAATTGTTCTAGAGAACACGGCATCGATATGGTAATTAAAAAGTGGTAATGCCTACTTAGGCTATGTTAGCATCTATTTTCATCAGCTTCACTGAACCATCAGTAGCCACACAAAAACTGAACGTCCTCACGCTCCTCCTTAAACACCTCAGGGACCTCGTTACTAATAATAAAAGAAGATGTCTTTACAATGCCGTTAACTTTTATTTGTCAGCCTTAGCATTAACATTAAATAGGGAAGTCACCTAATTATATTTTGTAAGGCCTAATCTACATTTTTTATGTTACGTTAGGAAAGGTCTTTAGTTCTTTGCTGCGAAGAGGGAAATGCAAGTCATGTGCAGTCTCGTGTGCACTAAATGTGTTGTCCTCCTCAGGATCATCGTCAGGGTATTGTCGGTTATTTGACTTCCGTCGAGCAGACTCTTCAAATACATCCTATATTTCCTGCGTTTTTGCTTCTAATAATAGTCTTGAAGAATTTCCTTATATAGTAAAAATGCCTAACCTGTTGTCCTTAGTGTCTAGGTTAAGTGACAAAGATTTTGATAAGACTGTAAGTTCGTCCTCTTCACAAGACTTCTCTTTATTTATGCCCTAAACTAGCTTGTCGAGGAAATCGTTAGCAAACTTTCTTCTATGCACAATGCTATAACGTTATCAGAGCTCTTTGCAATAACGATGCCCTTTGCCATCACTGCCAAAATTCTTCAGTCAAGCAGTTGCCCTCCGTCAACCAGTACCTCTCATTCGATCTCTCAGACCTCTAAGGCAACTATATCAAGGATTGGTCGCCCTAAGATCCAAGAGCATCAGGACATACAGTATAAGCTTTCCCTGAAATGATCTGGAAGCTTGAAATCGATATCTGGAATCTTAACATCTAAACTGAGATCACAGAGGAGCAGAGACCTTTTCTGGATGCAAAGCGTCCCCAACGACGCGCGCTATCCAACCAACATCCTCCCGTGATTCCTAAACACGTGTGACGAACTGCATACGACTTGCAGCACGCGAAAGACCACTTTGACGCCCTCTTCCATCCTTGAACCCTCCGCCGTCCTCTCTTTGCGTGAGCGTACCGTTCCGCGCTGTGACAAAACTTTATCAGCCGTCCTACTCCTAGAACGTACATCGCCTCGTACACTGAGCTCCTTACAGCACACGGTCTTGAGCTCGTCGCTTCTTTCCTCGGCCAAATTGGGCACAATAACGCAAGCTACGCCAGCAATGGTTACATTGGAGAAATGGAGCGTGCACGGGCGAGTCTCGAAGTTGTTGCTTCAAAGCAAGCTTGCTACCTAAAAGACCGATCCTAGTCGTCACAGCCGAAGAACGAAGCGTGAATAGTGGAATCTCGTAGATGCTGCACAACAGACGTGTCGCTCCCGAAATGTCGGTCGCATGTTGTGCTGTCGAAGGCATGCGCGGACGAGTCTCATTTATGCTGCTGCAGAGCCTCGTCGCTGTTGACAGGTCGTTCGCAGAGAATGCAACTGGAGCTCATAGCGTCAAACGTGTGGTGAATTCAGCTCATGTTCTGGAGCCATGACAAATACATCAGGTTTAGCGTGGAAGCAGTGAGTCTTGTCAGTTATTCTAAGTGATGGCAGCTATGTTGGGTAACAATAGCACTCTACTAAAGCAACAATCAACTGATCCCGTGTTTAAACTAGTGTGCTATCTTTCGAGCTCCTTGCTCCTGATTGCCTCTTGCGTGAATGGCAACACACACCTCTCTCAATGACCTTCCCGAGCCAACAGTCAAGAGGGTTGCAGCCATGACACCCTTGTCAGTGTCCCCTAGGATGATGGATGAGATTGAAGTCGATTTTGAAAGCGAAAATGTGAAGCGTCCTACCAAAACTGTGTTCGACAGCTTTGCCGTGGCCATGCAATTACCCTGCAGTGCGTCTCATATTGCATGCATGGATTCGGCGAGCGAAAAATGGCGCATCACCCACGGCCTTGGCCATTGGCGACAACAGAAATACATTTCGGCTCCGGTCAACTGCAACATTCCCCCTGTCTCTATGTTGAGACCTCATGCCGACTTGCTATGGCCCTTGAGCTTTATATTCACCCCTGCATCCACAAACCGCCTCTTTGTCATTCTCCACCGCCTGACAAGCCACTGAGAATTCATATTCAAGGGCCATTGGAGTCCATACAAAAGCTTCTTCCGAATGTATCTTGGGATCTGACCGGACCTTTCCCGCAGTTAGGAGGCCTGAAGCTCGCGAGCCTCACACATTAGAAACTGTACGGGGGGCTTAATTGCGCTCCGGTGGTGCGGGATGAATACCTGGCCTGCGTAATAGAAGGGGGAATACCACTGCTGGAGTAATGCTTCTACTACTAAATCGGCTGGTTAATAACATTGCCTTAGCTGCATCGACTACTACGGTGTCACATTTGACCACCTCGTCCCGGCTGATGATCCAAACCCAGAAGTACTCGCGATCAACATTATCGAAGTGGACAACGACAGAGGAGCATACGCGAACGAATTCCTGTTGTTTCCAGTAGATCCGACAGAATACACAGGGAAGAAGGTGCTCGCCGTGCCGAGATGTTGTCAGAAAAAGAAAGGCACGCAGGATCGCGGGCGAATAAATAGTTTGGTAGCTGAAAGGGATGACGAGATCCGAGATGCAGCTGCGAACGGGGCGTCAGAAAGTTGAGTAGGGAGGGCTAGCCTCCAAGATCGTGCCGCCGCTCGAAGGAAAGACCAGAGACCGCTGGCGGCAATTCCTCGACGCGCGCAAAGACTTTGCTGATAAACTGGCAGAAGGTGGTCTTTGTAATTTCGTTTCCATTGCACTAAAGGTGCGACGAGCTATAGTTACAGATCGCGAAACCCGCGAAACCCGCGCAAGCCTACCTCAAACCAATCCAAGCTGAAGACCAGGGCAATGATTCCTCATCCTTCGTGCGGCAACCTCACCTTCCGCATCCTCCACTACCACATTCGAGTCATATTCGCACAGCCACAAGCTAAGATGTTTTATGCTACTCGATGGTAATTGTCGACAGAGCAGAAAGGTTGCGAAAGCACAACGAGTCGTACTTCTTTTCGATATGTCCCACCGACAAAAACTTCAACAAATGCCTCGTCCTAGCCAGCAACGCGCCGAATGGACCAGTGGAACACATACGTATGGAGTTAAGATGTAATAGATACATTTCGATGCGGAAGAGAACAGATAAATACAATACAATCCTCCCGTTCCCTAATTCTTCTGAATTTTCTGCCCTACCCTCACGCTTTAAGCCAGGTTGGAAGTTTGCTTAATGCAATGTCATTATGATCCTGCGCTGAATAGGCGAAATCTTCATGAATCTATCCTCGCGTACTAGCAGTAATAGGTTTGTAACTGAATAGTTAGCAAGATCCAAAATCGATAATAACAGGCGTATCGTTCTTAGCTTTGTCTCTCTTTATATTTATAGGGTAGAGGTCGTTGTAGCCATGTCTAAGCGAGTAGAGATAGGTAACTACGAAGGTCATCTCCTCTATTAATTTGTCGACGTTAAACATATACCCACTGTGGTAGAGAAATCGGGTGTGACAGGACTAGCTGAAGGATTATCAGGCTCACGTATAGCGCGAGGAGGGTAGAAAATCTCGGCAGGCCATCTGAGGACGGATCGGACACGAACCACACAACAACAACTACAACCAATTCCTTAATACATATACAATATCTAATTGATTGATTTGGTTTAACGCCCTATATAAAACCCCCTAAGGGGTATTCGGGCGGGTACCGCCGGGGAATTACAGCGTCGCCGCTCTACCTCGTAATACCTATTCAGTGGGTTTGGTGGCCTTTTATAGGGGGTAGTGCCCCTAGGTCTCGTTGTAAGATTCACCTCTGCTAGTTAAAGTTAGTCCCCTTTTTAAATTTAATAAGTTATAGCAACATGCCTTGTGTGTTTGCTATAGCTTAAAGGCAAAAGCCACTCCAACTTCTCTTCCAGCTAAACATTCGATTCCCTCTGATTTTATCAACATGAGCAGTTCCCATACAGTCTCACTTCCTGCACCTATGACAGAGTATCCTCAGCGCTATGAAAGACCTGAACAGGTTCACCTATGTTACCAGGCCACTTATCAAGGAGATCTCGACGGTGTCAAAGAACAGGTCCGGCGGCTTCTACATGACCATGCGGCAGCACTTATAGGACAGAAACCTCGTCCAGAATGGTTGTTTTCTTCACTTTCCAAAGCGATATCGCTTAAGAATGTCAAAGTGGTGCGATGCCTACTTAAAGAGAAGGTTGCGGGCGAAGACCCTCCGGGCGATGAGGCTGTGCGTTCGCAAGCCTATAAGATCTTAGAACTATTTCTTAATCATAGATGGGATATCCACAAGCTGATGGGCCGAAACTGTAAGGACGAAGCTTGTAGACTACTCCGCTATACACCTCTAAAAGAGTAGTAATAACTAACATAGTTATTGCTTGTCTAGAATAGTATATATAGATTACTAAGCTACTTATCTCTTTACAAGACTAAGTCCTTACAGAAACCAGCCTCCTGTATTAGGGTATTACTTCCGATCCCCTATAACGACCCTAATAGGACGTCTACTAACAAACTCATAGCATTCCTTTGTCCAACTCTGACGAGGACATGGTCACCTGGCTGCTTGACCATGGTGCCGATCCTAACAGCTCTTGTGAATGGGACCTGACGCCCACGTCATACGCCATGTTAAAAGCTTCTCTAGAGACCATTGATAAGCTTTTTCAACGAGGGGCAGATCCTTTCTGTGGGCAGCTCTTTCATTATGCTGTCCTTAGGGACAAACCTGATGCTCTCGCGGTAGTTCGTCTAGTTGTTGAAAAAGGTGCACCAATCAACGAAGTCAAATACGAAAAAGATTAAAGGACATATTTAGAGAGGAAGTGGTTTGGGCTTGAAACACCCCTTCATCGAGCTGCGGAGTTTGGGAAGACAGAAATCGTAAGCTACTTGTTAGAGAAGGGCGCCAACCCTCTGAAACTGGATAGTAAAGAGAGAACACCGCGTTTCTGGGCGGAGCAGGGGATTCATATGGAAGTGGCTCGCATTCTTGAAGATGCAGAGAATCGTTGGATTCAGCGTGCAAACATCAGCTCTACTGATACATAGTTATTTCTCCGCTAAACTTATAGAGTAAGGTATTTGTTGAAGCAAATAGCTACCACGTGAAAAGGTGTACAATTTTTTAGTTCTAGAATTGAGACCTAAGAGTTTATTTTCTTCTTTTTATAGTTAAGAGTAAATCGTGGTTTTCTCGCTCAAGCTGTTTATGCAATATACCGATTGCTGTGGCATATCCTTGTTTGGTTTTCCTTGCCAGAAAGCCACGTCAGATGCTCGCAATCTAGTGCATGAAGTTGACGTCAAGTCAAATCGGTCATTCGTTGGGCATTATATTCGGGTGCGGGGTGGACTCCCAACTCAGCTTCTGTGCGCAAGCCCACGTAGGTGGGATTGAGGCGCAGCTTTTGAGGCGCCTTCACATATAACTAATAAAAAAGGCTGCAATTGCGATTTGAAGACTCACCAATTGCTGCTACTCTTCACCTACAACTTGTGTAAAAAGAATAATGGCCAACCCTTCGCCCACCGAAAAGCTTGTATATCTAGCCCTCAGGGAGGTATTCAATGGAAGTGAAACCCTGCCTAGCACGACGAAGAAAATTCGCAAGAAGATTCGTCAGAAGATTGGGGAGGACGTCAAAATAAGTTCTTTGATTCAGCAATTTGGCCTAGAATCCGTTACCGAAGTAGCCATAGTCCTGTTACAAGAGCAAATCTTTGGCTCCGATTTGAGAGCGAAAGAACGTTTTCCCGATATTTCCGACGTGCTCCCGAGCCAGGATAACCAGCCAATAGACTCTGAACCCAAGATTGCAGAGGGCGATACAGCAGCTATACAGTGTATAGGAGCGTACAGTCCTGACGAGATGCTGAGTATCGGAGCGAGGCTCAAAATCAGGAAGGAAAGAGAGGCGCAGATCAAGGCCAGTATGTCAATCCAACGAATATTTAAACATGGCATTTATCTAAGTCAAAGCAGACCTTCCAGTAGACATCGCTAAGGTCACTACGAGTAAGATAGTGGCTCCCAATATTGTTAAGGGAAAAGGTTTCGAGACTGGTGTGTAGATGCTGCAGAACCTCAATCTAAGCTAATCTATGCAAGTTGAAGCGGACCCTCAGAGTATACCGGCAGTATCCGAAGCTCCACAACAACTATCCACCAAACCCGAGAAGGCTACGCAATCGCTCGATTCCATATTCCTGCCACTGTGGGACCAGCATCGCGTCCTCGTCAGAATTCAATACGCCCTCGAAAAAGCATGCTTCACGTTTGCGCAGAAACATCTAGGTGTTGTTTTACAAACAGAAGGTTGGGACTGCGCAGAAGCAGTAGAACTCAATCGATGGCCCAAGATCCTACTCACTTACCAAGAAAATTCCAACCTGAACAGTGTGCAGGAGGCAGAAAAGCCTTTACACAGTCTCTTGGACTCAATCACCCAGCTTCGGCATGATACGGTTCATCGAGCTCGCCTTTCATCGAGTAGAATCTTGCAATATCTCACCGATGCTGGACATCTGGCGCGGCTGCTACATGACGATGGATGCAACGAGTTGATGTCTACTATACGGTTCAGGACTCAGGGTGCCATTGAGGAACTAGTTCGCAACAAGGCGTTACTGGACCGTAAATTGACCGAGATCAAGGAGGAGTTTGCGGCAAAGAGGGCGGAATTGGAGCGCCAAGAATCTGCTTTACTGGAGGCGGCAGTGAGAGAACATGAGGAGCCTGTGGTTTCTGTAAGTAGAAGCTTGGATCGGTTATCTGATGGCCCGTGTGGTCCTGATGAAAATCTTGCGGGACGGAGACATGTCTATGGTTCTGCTCCACCCATTGACGAGTCGTTTGGATCTGAAGATACTGCTGAGACTAAAGTGGGACGAGAGTTGGGGGATGGTGTTGTCGAAGGGATTGATGAAGATGTCGAGATGGTTAACCAGCTACCCGTGCTCCCCTTACTCGCTCCGTCAGTCGACAGTGGCATGGTCGAACCAGTCATCGCCCGTGAGCAAAAGGAAGCTGGAAGGGAAAAATATGAGGTTGTACTAGAGGAAGAGCCGTGTCTCGAGCGTCCAGAGGTTCTGTTCGATGGACATGACCCCTCAAAACCCCAACCACTCCACCAACAGAACGTGGAAAACGTCATACTAAACGCAGTTGAGCAAAGCGACAAGCAGCCAGAGACAGCAGCAGTCGTATCCAAGCCAGATGACTCTGATATTCGCGAGTACGACAAGAGACCCCTCTGCGAGCCAAGCACTACTCCTGTTTCTACGTGCGCAAGAGAGACTGGAATTGAAGACGTTTCAGCCCTACACAAGTCACCCATCAGGCAAGCCGTAACCTTTGATAACAGTTACTTCGATTTCGACACAAGGATAAAACGGTCTGATTATGAGTTATTTTTGAACGCAGTCAGGCAGGTAGTTGCGGAGATGAGCGGAGTCGAGGCGATAGCTCCGCTGCTGGAAAAGGTCAAGCCGGTTACTTGAGCGATACAATAGTTGATGTCACTACGTTAGCATTCACGAGAGCTAATGTAGATGAGTAGTTCTTAGATTATTCCAGCTGCAATCACTGTAAACTAAAAATATATATATGATGCGAATCAAAAGAAACGAAACATCTTCTCATAGATCCGCATTTCAAGCTACTTCTTCTCAGCCTCCCTCTGTTCCTTTATCCCCTTCTCCTTCTCCTTCGCAACCCTTTTGATCTCCTTATCCGTGTTCCTTTTATCTTTCGCTTTCCCCATCTCCTTCTTCAACACGTCAGCCTTGTTCAACACCAATTTCACCGTGTCTCCAAATCTGCTTTTCGCCTTGGACGCAAGTTCCTTGGATGAGCGCTTTGGTTTCCCTTTTACATCTTCATGATCCCATGTGGAGAGCTTGGTAGGTGGTAAGATGGAATCGAATGTGGTCGTTGGGATGCGTTGGGCTGATGAAAAAGAGGATGTGAAAGAAGAGGTTTGTGTTGTGTTATTGATTTTGGTCATTTTTTGCAGTGTGCGGAATGGTAGAATGGTGGGTCGTTGGTGTATCAAATGTATGCGTGTGCTGCGGTGTTTGGAATGAGATGGGAGTATAGTAGGTAGAGTTCGCTGATGTTTTGTAAACAGTAGGTCTGCTATTGTGAGTCTATAGTGTCTGTCGTACTTTGTGGAAACAATGCATGCTGAGTATATATGGAGAAAGATCTGAAAGTCGGTTGTGAATTGGAGTTAGCGAGAGTATGTACTGAATGTTTGACAATGTTTGAGACAAGATGATGTTTGCAAGTGTAGTATCTGGAACGATCTACAATGTCTGACTGTGTACGAAGAGACATTTGTCGGCAGATTAGATGGATCATGAAACCTGCAAGAAAGGAACGAAGATTGTCGAAAACTTTGTGGTTCCCCGTAGCCTAACAGCTGATTGTGCTACAAAGTCATGATGCATCCTTTTGAGCCTGTTTTGTACGCATCTCAAGCCCGGAGAAGGGCCAGTGTGTTGTGGTGCCACTTTGTGGTTAACAAATCAAAGTCTGAGGCCAAACGGGATGAGTAGTCCCGGGATGCGCAGAGCCATGGATTCGGCCAAATTGTGCACCAGTGGCATTCTCACGATGCCGTGAGCGCATCCTCCTATGGCTTGTATCGAGGCAAGTCCTTAGGTCCTTGCCCATTCGTTCTCGACACTGGGCTGCTGATCGCGCTCGATGTGCCCCGGCAATGCTCCATCGAGGCGACGGTTGCCCTCCTCGATGGCACGGACGGAGCCCTGATTGTCTTCTTCAGTCTCCTCCTCGACGCGGTCGGAATAGCGGTTGCTGCTGTATCCAGGGATAAAATCGATAGCACGTCGAGGTTCAGTGTCGCCGTTCCGCTCGTCAGCAATCATGCGGGAAATACGATCCGGGGCAATGCGGTGCAGCCACGACTCCTTCTGTGTAGGAATGGCGATGATTGCGAACTAGGAAGACACATTAGCGTTGGCCTCTTGCAACGTTGCCAACCCCACCACGTACCTGCCAAATGAAAACCATGCCAACAACGGCCATGAGCAAGCCAGCAACAAGCTGCTCTTCAGCCTTCCAAGCTCTGAGACATGCATTAGCCCTGCCGTGATACGTGATCTCGCATGCGTCGGCCTTGTGTGTTTTGTCTGGAAAAGGCCACGCCATGTCGCGCGAGTTGGCAAGGCCACAGCACTCAAAGGCATCCTGGATCTGTCGGATAGCGGTTGCGTCCTTGTGCTTGAACAACGTCTGCCAGCGCTCGCGCAGTCCGCAGTCTAGGCCGGAAGGAGGCGCGGCGTGAGTGCCGGCAAGGGTGATGACGACGGTCGAGTAGATGAAGATGAGCGTGTTTGCGATGATGACGAGCGGTGGGCGCTGGATCTCGCCGCGACCCACGTGCTGGCGACGCTCCTGGCGGCGCGTGAAGTCATAGCCACATTCGAGCAGGAGGCCGGAGACGATGGGTAGAGCCGTAGTGAAGCCGGTCAGTGTGTCGGAAATGGGCACCGAACGAGCGTTCGCGCGGGAGGCAGCGTAGCTAGAGCTGTTAGCGCGACCCTAGCACCGTAGCCGGCGATGAGGATGATTACCCTGCGAGTGCCGTCGCGATGACGAGATACTGGATCCTGTTAGTGGGCACGTGAAGGCGTCGCCGTGTGGGGCTTCAGGCTTTACCAGCACGCTGAGGCAAGTCACGACCTGCTTCCTGGTGTACGTCATGTTGTTGGTGTTTACGACGAGTCGGATGTTTCCGTCAATACAAGAGGAGCGAGTAGCAAAATCGAACAAATCCGTCGCAAGTCAGCGGCGACGGCAGGCAGCGGAAGGAAGGAGGAGCTGTGGTGCTGTATAGCTATAGCTACTCCGCATTCCAAGAAAGTGGTCGGGTACGGCCCTGCAAGGGTCTGGAGCACCCTTTTCCATGTACCCCCCCCCATGCAGAGGACGATAATCCGTCACTTATCGCTGGTCTCTGCGTATCTGTCTACCTTGAAACGCCCAGAGCCGGGCATGTTCTCGTCGGTAAGAGGCAGGCCGGGGAGAGGGAGTCCACGGAGCGCAAGCAAGCTGAGGGCGACATGGCAAGGCTCTTGTTGTCCGGTGACGCAGCAAAGACAACGCGCCCTGATGCACGCTCAATCTGCTACACAGACACGGCGTATCAGGCCGAGCCATGTGGTGGTCGCCGTGAATGGTGGTGTGAAGGGTGGTGTGAAGGGTGGTGTGAAGGAACTGGGGACGGGAAGGCGAGTCTGACATGTGATTGGACTAGACGCTAGCGTGGCCGTTGGCGGCTTCTGGCCCGGTTGATGCCATTTCTCCATCTCTCGATCTCTCGATCCCAAACTTTTCCATGGCGACGTCACGCCTCTTTCTCACTCGCACTGTGCCGCCGTGGGGTAATACTGGACGCTTTTCGAAGCACTGGGGGGCATCAATCAGCCTCGACTCATCGTCTATCCAAGAGTCAGCGCCTTCTCAGCTTGTGTGACCACGGGAAGCAGCTTGCCAGTGTCTTGTCTCATAGACAAACGCCTTTGTCCACACCATCACCGCCACCAGTATGCTAACATCGTTGGGCCCCAGTGCCTAGTGCCCTCCCCATCCTGCATAGCCGGGGATCAACTGTTTATATACGCGACTAATTTTTTGCGTCAACTCAGCCTTAATACGCCTTGCCGCCGTCTCGCTGCTTTTCTTCGTTTTGCCAGTCTCGTCCCTCATCTCAGCCTCGTGCAACAGCGTCCGCGCGTCACACTCTTCACTGTTCGGCATGCTGCTGTTTTCACCGCCGCGATGCGATGCCCTCCTCAATTACGGGTCAGCAAAACAAACGAGTTCCATCTTTAGGCGTTTCTCGGTTCCGCTCTGGCCAACCAGCCCGGCCTCCATTCCACTCCCAACTCGCGCACCTACGCAAAAGACTAGCCGACCCTCGCCACCACCAAGAGGACAACATCTACCAAAAGAAACTTCTGCCACCGACATGGCGCACCAGCCCGGTACTCCGCGCTCATCTGCCTTCTCACCTACCCTTGGGAGCATTCCAGAGGTCTTCGAATATGAATCTCTCGACGCCCAATTTGGCCCCGTCTCACTCAACGACGCGCCCGAAACCCCAGAAGCTTTCTTACCCGAGGCATCAAGCATGTGCCCGCCCAAGCTTACCCGAGCCTCATCATGGCCCGCCATCATTCAGTCTCCGTCTCGACGAGTCGCATCGCCTTTTGCTGTCTCAAAGGCACTGCGCAACATACTGGAAGCCGATCGCGCTCGACGGAGGCGCATTATGAAAGTCTACCTAAAGGCCATTGTTTTTCTCAAGTACATGTGGCACGCTAACGAACGATACGGCAGTGTCATGGTCACCACCGGCATGTACATGCAACGGTGACCGGCTCGAGTAAAATTTGGAATTAAGAGGAGTTTTGGCATGCAAACAACGCATATGACGCGACACGAATGTAGTATGATTTTACGGTATACGATAAGGCGATTGCATGGCCTGGAAGGATGCATAGCCACTGGCGTTTGCATTGAAAAGGCGTTTTATATCTGGGTGAGCGTTGCTATTACTCCGAGCTCAACTGGTATTAGCCAGTCTCTGAATGTCTTGATCAAGCACTGTTGGTATGCAGTACTGTACCCCAATCAAAACATTTTCGGAAGAGTTTCCAGACATTGTGCCTTTCCTTCTGTTCACGCTGTCTGACAACTATCCACTTTTTCTGCAGCAACATGGCCAATTCACGACGGCAACCGAAATCATAAAAACCCCAAAGCATCAAAATATTCCACAACAGACAATGCACACTGAACCAGCACGCTGAGCGGTGATCCGATAGAGCTTCGGCAGCTAATCATTTGAACAAATGAAAGCAATGCACTTTTTTCTGTGAACAGCCTTCTGTTTTCACGCGGAGCAGCAGCACACAGGATAAAACCTCAGGCAGGTCCTAAAATGTTTGGAAGCAAGCAAACAGCAATCAACCACTCACGCTCATTACTGCATTTACTCAACCACACCCAATACGTCCTGCTTAAACCTCTTCGACACTTCGCCACCCCGGCCTACCTTCATGTCCGACCAAACTTCGTCGTCTTCCTCCAGCCGTCCATCATCAAGAGCAGACTCACAATACACATCTAAACCATCAACCCCATCATCCCTCCGAACAAGAGCAACATCCACATCAGCTACCAGTACCATCCCACCAAGGAAGCGCACCAAACCCATCGTCCACCCCCTGTTCATCCCCATGTGGAACACAGGCGCCCCGATGGAAATCCCCTCCCTTCAACGATGCCCATCTAGAAGACCAAGGACTCACAGTAGTAGGCCCACATGTCCCATTGTAGATTCCCCGTGTTGTGCTGTAAAACCACTAGTTGAGAGAGTATCGACCTCAGAAACATCTGTGCTGCGTCCTTTACGCGCTGGTGAGCAATGCGCGTGGGAGATTGGGAGATTGGATGAGAAGAGTGTGGGTGTTGAGGTTGAGCTTTCTAGTGAGGCGGCGAGGAGGGCGGACAAAAGTATTTGGTACTTGCCGAGGCGATGGGGGAGTAAATATACATGGGGTTAGATGACATGATATATCATGGGTTCAATGTGCAAATATTCAAAAACGTTTTTTACTTCTACTCACCGGCCTTTATCATACAGCCTGGGTATTCGTGAGAAAACATCGTCTCATATAACGTCACCCGAGCGCATGCATCAGGGGTGTTTTGTGATGATGAAGAAACGCTACGCGGGGTAAGCTGCGCTCTCCATGTGGCATAAAGTATCAGACGTGATAGTCGAGTTAGTAGATCGCCTTAGGCTAATACGACTTTGTATAGCCGATAAGAAAAGCGATCGGTTTCTTCGCATTGTGTAATGTGTTATCTCCGATTGGCTGATGCATCGTATTTCCAGGGTTACATACCATTTGCCAGCTTTCACTCTTGTCTACCCCGCAAACGATCACGCCTCATGATGCAACGCGGTTTGGCGCGTCATGAAGCAATCTGGACCAGAATTTCTTTGATTCTGACAATTGAGTCGCCGGCTTTCGAGGCCGCTGCCAAGTCCTAGCGATCCCCCCGCCGCGTTTTCAACAAGGGCACCGTCGTTTATTTATACAGCCGAGGAATATGTACGCTCAGGGGGGCAGGCCGAGTGCCTATATGCTAGCGCTACTAATCCTAACACCTATGTCTACTGTCCGAAGATTCACTAGCCCACCTCTCACTATAGCTAGAATCCAATGTATCTTTTCTTCATATAACGCTCCCCACGATGCGTTGCCTTTACGCGAACCGTTTCGTGCCGCCAGTACACTGCTCATCAGCGATTCTTATTCAACTCCAAACAGCAAAGGAATTTGGCCTCGGTAAATGGTCAAAAGGCCTCACCGTCATCGACCATCATTACGAGTTTGCCAATCCCCGATTCTATTCAGACGCATGTAGCTAATCTCTGTTCAGTGCAATTGTTGTCAGCGCTGGAGGTGCTGGATGTGGATGCAAAGAGTGGGAAAGAAGGTGTTGTGGATGAACTTTACGCTGCCGGCGAGGCTGCCTGTGTCAGTCAGTGTCCATGGCACGAATCGACCGGGTGCAAACTCCTTGCTCGATATTGTCGTTTTTGTGAGAACCTAAACCACTGTCACCACCTTGTGCCATACTTACTGACTATCTCTAGGGCCGCACAGCAGCCTTACACATTTCCTCTAATCACGCGCCGTCTACGCCACATACTCCCGCTCCCAACACCATCGGCCTCGATTCCATCAGCGAGATAAACACGTTTTTTGGGAGCCAGTAGCAACACACCAACAGCCGCTTTACGAAACGACATGTAAAGCACCATGCAATCCACAACCGCCGTTTTCCGCACCTACGACTCCAAAGGCAACACCCAACTTAGTGACATCGAAAACAAATAGACCACAGATCTACGCGTTACAGATCACTCCTTGTTATGGAATTCCGCTCGAACTACGCAATCTTCTTACCAATGCTTCGCAGACGAGTAAAGCAGCGTTGACGCGGACAGAGAGTAGAGGTGCGTATGCTACAGATGACTTCAAGGAAAGAAACGACGAACAATGGATAAAGCATAGTCTTACGTGGCAGAGTAATTTCGGGGAAGAAGTTGGCGTGTGTCTTACACCAACCTACCCCCTCTCCTTCTGCCTCGAAGATTGCCAAATTACTCCCACCGGGAGTCGTATCCGCAAACCATAAGCGACCCACACAGAGAGTGCCCTTACAGCAAGCCTTCCAACATCGCACCGGAGGCCAGCGCCAGAATCCAAGTAGGATGACGAGATGATTTCAAGGCGAAGGACTAACGTGTAATTCATAACGATCCGACGATCCCCCCTTACTACTTCATCAAGAACTGCATACTTGCCGCCCGAGCCCAAGTTAACCAGGAAGACGCAGATGTCTATCGTCACCGTGGGGAAAGAAAATATACTAGCAGTTTCAGCGAGGCATGCGAGCAGCCGGATAATTGTTCACTAACGGTACTACGGGATTCGCGGGATGAGCTTGACCAGTTTTGTCGGGTTCGTAATTGCGATGTGTACAGAGACAACGAGGACAAGGAGAACGATGATGCAGAGGACAAGATGGGCGTCATGACAGAGTGAGACACGAAGGAGCTTTATAGGAAGAAGGAGTAGATAGTTCTCTGAACGGCAATGCCTTCGATGCGTGTGCCTTGATCAAGTTGTTTGGTGGAGTCTATTGCGACAAGACAGAATTTTCAACGAATAATTCCATAACAACGACATTCGTGCGCGCGCGCGAGAGAGAGAGAGAGAGAGAGAGAGAGAGAGTATGTTAGACAATGCACACTGATGCATGGGGTGAAGACGAAGTGCTTGGAATATACACATGCATCGAAACTACCATACCAAGCTGCCTGACAGCAGTTTGTTCCCCTGCCTTGATTAGCATCAACACTTATTCTACTGCAAAGGGAGAATTGGGTTTCATGCAAGGGATGAGATGCGTTTTTCAGACAATTTAGCTACCTACCTGCGCCATTCGCCATGCAACCCAAAACGATACAGTCGCCTTGCGAACCCCAACCAAAAAGTTCCTGCACGTACCTGAGCCATCCCGCCAAACAGTTTTGTCCCATCCCCCCGAGTTCCAGACTCGCATCATTTCACCCGGCTAAATCGTCCCAGCACACCTTCAAAGCTACACCATCAAATTAGCACATATCTTCAATTAACTAGAGCAGACTAAGGGGAAAAACAAAGACTCACCACACGGAAACGGAAAATACGTATCCTGATTCTCCGTCAAATAAGCATGATACGAGTACTTCTCCTCCCCGCTCCCCATCTTCTTCTCCACCTTGTGGATCCTGCCCTGGGGACCAAGCGCAGGGCGGGGATTCTTCAACCGCGCAACTTCCCTCAGCATAGTCGTGAGCGTCATGCGCGTCATGGGCAGACCGAGGCACTGGTGCGGACCGTGTCCGAGATGGATGTACGAGTCCAGCGGGCGAGTGATGTCGACATCATCTGGGTTGGGGAAGACGACTGGGTCGTGGGATGCGGTGCGGAGGTTTACAAAGACGGAGTCGCCTGGTTTCAGGTCGGTTGTGAGACCGTTTTCGGTGATGGAGGTGGGTGCTGCGACGGCGCGGATTACGCCTGTTTCGCCGTTTAGACGGCCGCCTTCCATGGTGTAGTGCATTAGCTTTTCGAAGGCTTCTTCGCTGTCGTCTAGCGCTAGTGCTTGGATTTCGGGCCAGTGCTTTTTGCCGGGGCCGAGGAGGTAGTATTCGATGGTCTGGGCGAAGAGTTGGCCTTGGTTGCTGACCATGCCACCAGCTGTTCCTAGAATATGTCCCCAAGTCAAAGTTTCTGCGCTCATACCGTTTTCCAGCAACCGCTTAATCATGTGTACGCCGTAAGACTTCAAGACGGATTCCCGAGGCCAAATCGTCGCCATGATGCTACTCAAGAACCCTGAGCTCGCAATAGCTTTGACGTTCTTCTCGACGATATTACCGAGCAGTTGGGTAGCTTTCCTTGCTTTGACATGCAAAGGGAAAGAGGAAGCTGGATCTGCGTCGAAGAAGATGAGTGCAAAGACTGACGACATGATGAGGTAGAGTTCAGCTTCCGTGAAGATGCCGTGGGGCTGGGCAGCGGTCTTGAGTGGTAGCATGAGGAGTTCGGAGCAGAAGTGTACGTGGGCTAGGTTGCCAATGGAGCGGATGATATCGACTTGGTTGAAGTCGGCAATCTTTGCGCTCTTCTCTTGCAACAGTTCTCGCGTCTTGAGAGTGTAATAGTTCCGTACTTCCTTGTCCCAGTCGGAGACGTAGATTGCTTTGCTGACCATCTGCCGGGATGCCGTGTTCTTGGGTCCGTCGCCTGCGAGCATGAAGTCGGCGGATGCGGGGCCCATGATGTATCCCATGGCTTTGCCCCAAACGACTTTGAAGGTGGTTTGGTCTTTCATGATTTTGGTAGCGAGCTTGTACTCTTTGATGAAGTGCGGGTGCGATGTTGCTACTGGCTTGCTGAAGTCGTATAGGTTGTCTTTCTTCAGGTCTTTGAGAGCGGTTTGCATGGCGGAGGGGATGGTTAGCGGGTAATGTGCGTACACGCTGTTGTACTTGAAGTGCTGTGGGAAGGCGCGGAGGAAGAGCTTGTAGAAGACACATCCGTTGTCAACGTCGACATCGTTATCAGCGAGACGGTATCCCCAGTTGGTCAACGTGCGTGGGTTGTAGTCGTGCGTGTAAAACCTGTCGCCACGGACCAATGCTACGGCGTCTGAGAGAACGGCGCGGGAGACGGTGTACGAAGGGCAGAGACCGGAACCCGGAGCCATAGGCTTCTTTGCATCCTCAACGACAATACCAGGGTAGATTTCAACCTTGTCGGGGTGATCATAGAGGTGCTTGAGTTGCTCCTGTACATACTTGTCGGAAGTAATGTCTTCAAAAGTGTTGTGCGGCTCAAGTTTAAAGTACTTCCTGAACTCATTGAGCGAACCCAAGTTCCAGGTACGCGCTTGTTCGATACCGAGGACCTCGATGGCACGGAAAACAGCAGGAACCCTATTCGGTCCGAAAGAGTTGGCACAGTCTTCGATACTCGATGTCAAAATGTCAACAAGACCTTGGTCAGGCAGTGTGCCATTGTCACCTCGCTCCAAGCCAGCAAACTTGCGCTTCGACGGATCAGGATCAGTCTTTTTGTAGACTTCGTTCAATCGACCAAGAAACTCGTATTTGCCAACGGACTTGGGATCCCGCCCTTCACCGAAGAGACCGTCCCACATCTCCTGCGTCCACTTCTCGTCGCGATCTGAGACTGTAGAGTGCCATCGGTACACCAGGTTGAACTCAGCGGAAACTTGGTTGCCAACACCCAAGGGAAGATCCGCTACCTCAGCGCGGGGATTCAGTTGCCAGTTGCTGTCGGTCCGGTTGAGATCCAGGATCGTGCGGACGTAGTCGATCAAGATGGTGTTGACGTAAAGACCGCAGGTGATGAGACGACCGGTCTGGAATAGGTCGTTGTCGTACTTGATCCATGCTGCGTCATACTTTTCCTTTGTCTTCTTATCCACTTCGACGTC
Organism: Alternaria sp. 'sect. Undifilum'; assembly: GCA_024321975.1. Taxonomy (NCBI): domain Eukaryota; kingdom Fungi; phylum Ascomycota; class Dothideomycetes; order Pleosporales; family Pleosporaceae; genus Alternaria; species Alternaria sp. 'sect. Undifilum'. The sequence continues at coordinate 6,273,269 of JAJJZI010000006.1, forward strand.
ACCAGTAGACTTTGGTACTTCGTTTGAAGGCTTCGTAAAGCGTCCTTGTTCGTTGATAGCGGCCAGGTTCTCGACTGTGTAGTTGTGGAAACGGTTGAACATGATCAACAAAGCGCCAACACCAGGAGGGAAGAACAACAGTCTTGCTTCTGAGAAGCAGTCAGGCTTGATCTTTCCATCGCGTCCGGTTCTCATCATGTCTTGCTCGGCCTGGTTGCTGCCATACAAAGGTGATAAATCGAGGTACGAGGATGTCATTGAGATCGAGTAGTCCTCATGGCTCGTGCGGAAGCAGTCGTGAATGATGATGGATGCCAGGTAGAACAGCATGCTTGAGATTCTGTTTGGATGTAGCTCGGCATGCTTTCTCGTCATGATACTGTCGAATACAACACCGGGGTCGGGTCGGGCAGGAGTCTGCATCGTGGATGGCTTGACTGTCCTAGCGTACGGTGTTCCTGCTGCGCCCACTTGTGGGTTGACGAGACTGTTGTTTGATCCATCCGCGGATCGGTACTGGTATTTTGATCCAAGATATGACTGGGGTGGATGCTGCAAGTCACTCCACAGTTGTTCCAAAAAACGGTTTGTTACTGCGTCTCGTGTCTTGGATCCGTCGGGTAACGCAGCAGCGGTTCGGATCAGGCCTTCCATGAGGTAGGTCTTGTCGTCAGTATACCCACCAAGCATCTTCTCTTTCTGAATTTCCATCAAGCTCTGAATGTTCTCGATACCAAGGTGAGACATATCTCGAAGGCCGCCTTCAATCTTCTTGTAAAGGCTCGCCTTCTCTTCGGGCGCGATCTTAGAACCGTCACCGGTCTTATCGGGAACCGAGGCCGTGGCGGCGCCAATTAGGGCTGCTGCTGCTTTAAAAGATCCACCGATGGTGTTCCTCAGCGTACTTAGCTCGGATGGATCAGCTGGCTTGGGAGGCTCAGCTCCTGTGCGGGTGTCGACATGGGCGTCCCACGCTGCTTTCGCTTCTGCGGTTGCACCAGCCATAATGTCGGATGTGCTGGATGTTTATATTAGCAATCCTCTCGACTCTGAATCTGGTTTTCCGTTTGAGAAAGTTCGGATTCTTATTGGCAGACCGTGTCTCAGGATTCCCTTGCTCTACGATATGTGAAGGGCTAGCAGCTTAAATCGGAAAGAAGAGTAACGCGGAGGAGAGGTTGTGAAATAGGTTTAGAAGGAGATATGCTTACATGCAATCGAGCCTCGTCTGGATGTCGAACTTTTTCAACTACCAACCCAAAGCAACCACGTGTGGCTGTCGCTTCTATACTTCTGTAGCGTAGTCGAAGTCACGATGCTCGGCAATCTCACCCACTCGAAGAAGCAGCAAGGGAACAAGATACAGTGGGCACGCTTCCGACGTCCAGCCTTGCAGGTATAAGTAGCTCCTCAGTAATCGAAAAAACCAACGAGGGGGTATATGTGCGTAACAACGATCGCCCGCCAAAAGAAACAACCAGTCGTTTCACACAGGGACGAAGGATGCCTTGTCCCACGATGGACCAGACTCAGTCCTTTTATACCTGCGTTACGTGTTCTAACAGGACCACTTTCGTAACTGCAGCTGAAAGATGGCGATGTGAGGTGATGCCTCTAGTTCTCACCGGGAATCGTCAAATCAATGCAACCCACCCAGTCCGTCGTGGCTGAGAGGTCCCTCCCCTCACTCCACATCCAAGCCGCGGCCCGCATGCCCAAACACGGTAAATGGCCAATTGAAAGTCGGAGAATTCGCCAGTTCGGCAGGTCCAAGTAGTGCTAAGGCTAGGCTGATCACACAAAACGGTCTGACCGCCAATAATGCCGTTCTGGTAGGCGGAAGTGCGGAAGTGCGAAAAGTACCTAGTGGGCCTGCAAGCATGTCAGCCTCGGCCCTTTGTGCCTTTTTTTTTGCAGGTCCATCTCCGCAGGCAGCAACACTCTCATCATTTTCCATTTGCATGTTATTTCAGCCTCACTTCCTGGTGGCCATCAGTCAGCTTCACTCATTGGAAGATGAATGGTGGGCAGACATCAGGACAGGTCGGGTGGCTTTTTGCCCTTGGACAGTTTCGCGCTCATGCAGGGTCTGTTGTGTGTGGTCGGCATTCCCCGGGGCAGACGATGTGGGAGTGGCCGCCGCGGGCAGATCCAACAAGCCTCAAATGCGTCTCCAAAAAGCAAAGAGTGGGTTAGTAGGTGGAAGGTGTTGAGCAGGAATGTCATAAGCGTGCAGCCACATCCAGATCAGTCACTACGAGGACCTTTAGCGAATAGATGATGAACGTATCAGGGAGATGATAGTGCCTATGGGCATCGATGCACTGACGGCGGGTACCTGCGGAGGTGTCACCGTTCTAAGCTCGGTGTGACCACCTTCATCTTGAAGTCGTCCAAGTCCGCCTTGCCTCAGCCCTGGCGTATGCCTGTGTCGTTTCTACTCCACCATTGGCCCTCTTTGCCCATTGTCCTTCATGTGCAAAGCCCCTATGCCCCACTAGCACCGTGCACCTGCCAGGTGCAGCCTTCTTAGTAACCCCACATCTGTCGCCTGATGCATCATTCTACCAGATGCCTGGCAAGATGGCGTACCTCTTGCGCTTGTATTTGTCGCCAAACTCTTTGCGATACCTCTTCTCCTTCTTCCACGCCCAGACACCCATCTGTCCAACAGCCACAATGATGAAAATGACGGTGCTCAAGCTCCAATTCACCAGCGCCACGCCGATCCAGGCAATCGCCTCGAACATGTAGTTGGGGCATGTTACTAGGTCGAAGCCCAGTCCCCTGGGGATACCACGCTCAGTGCTACCTGGGCGGCGCAAGTTCTTGAGCGTCACATGTGTGCTGTAGTTGCAAACCTCGCCGATTGCAAATAGAGCGACGCCGAGATATGCCAGGAGCGGGTTCAAAGGTCTAGCAGCCGGGCTGTTGGGTCCGTAGCTCCAGTAGGCCAGGTTCAGGCCTGAGAGGAGCCAGTAGTAGCCGCTATTCTTGTAGATGTTCATGATAGGCATGGTGGCTGACGAGAAGCGGTGGACGAAGAGGGTCTCAAATTCGCGCTTTGCAAAGTGTACGACGCACATTAAGAAGGTGAGCTTCTGGAGCTGCGAGGGAGGCGCCGAGGTGCCGTAAATGAGGGAGCGGCCGAAGTAGATGAGCGGGTGGATGAGGAGGGGTCCGAGGTACTCGACGATGAAGACGGTGCGCCATGAGATCTGAGGGCCTTGTGCGTTGTTAGCCACCCATTCGTGAGAAGCGACCATGTAGCTTACCAAGGTCCTTGACATCTATAGCACTCTTGTTCCTTAGGCCTGTGTCGTGAACTGTCACGTCCCTCACATTGTTGATTGGCGATCCGTCGCTACCCTTGGTGACCCTCAATCGATGAATTGAGAAGCTCGAGGCCTTTGCAAGTTCTTCGAAAATTTGCGAGGCGGAGGCATCAGAGGGGACGGTGATGGTCTCGGGGAGGTTCTTGATCGGGCGGCCTATAGAGGGGTTAACCAACAGCCATCAGGATGCATTCAATCGGACCGAGCCGACCCGATGCGACACGGAAGAGGCATACCACGAGGGCGCACGATGAGTGTAAGGGGCGCCGCGGACATTGTTGCGTGTTGCGACAGTGTGTGAGTGTTTGTGTGGACTTTCGGCAAGATGATATTCGGAGCGGCAGCCTCGGCATCCCGTAGAAGGCTAGGCTCAAAGGGATCAGCTACTTTTGTCGTTGGGGGAAGCGACCAAAGACTGAGCACACAAGCATAAGAGACCATGAACTGAGATCTTCCGTGTCGATTCTAAATCAGAGGCAGAGTATATAGTTTCCAGATTCTAATCGGTACGGCAGATGCATCTTGATATGGGTCAGTCCTCGTAGCTTCACACCGTTTATCGAAGCTGAACCACCACCTGCCATGCAACCTCAGGACCCATGCATGCTACCATCTCTCCAATGATGCCTTTGATCGAGCGAGGGTTCTTCAGGTCGCTACTGTCCCAAGAGACCAGGTCCTGTGAATAGTCAGTATCGGGTAAGCGTCTGATGTAAGCTATTCGCTCACCTGAGCCTCTGCCATGCTTCCACCAACCCGAACGGGCATGGTAGCCAAGTCCAGTTGCTGCTCAATCTCTTCGGCTGTCATAAGCCCTGGTACCTTCAGGTCAAACAATGACATGCCGTTGGAGACGGCTTCGCCACCCTCGGCAGCTGTCGGTAGAGGATAGTCGGAGTAGTCGTCGTCTGGTTCCGCTGCAGCGCTCGTTTCTTCATCGCTCTTCTTTTTTTCCTTTCTACGACGCTCCCTAGACATGGAGACATAAGGCTTCTTGTCCAGCAAAGCACGTAGCTCGCCCTCGAGCGGATGCCACTCGTATGTCTCGGGATCCAGAACATGTTGGGTCTTGTAGTCGCCCTTGTACTTCATCTTGACGCACGAGTGGATGTAGTATCCCATGTAATAGTACTGATAGCCGCCTTCAAGCGCCAGCGCCGCTTCTCGTAGCGCACTCAACTTTCCGAACTGCCATTGCTCAAAGTCCGAATGATAGAGCATGTAGACACCACTGACGCAGTGAGGTAGCAGATCAAGTACGCCCATGGCAATGAGCTGTCCGTCAAGGCGGTAGCATTGATGGAAGGATCCCAAGACCTGCTCCTTGCCATGGACAGTCCTAGTGATCTGCTTCAGTGGCGAATCGCACAGGAAACGCTTGAAACCTGATTGGGATATCTCGTGAGGTTTCTCTTTGTGCACGTTTTGCTGATAGTTCTTGAACAACTCATACTTTTCAAGCGTAAAAGCTGCTGGTTCGAGCGTCACCTCGAAGCGATGTGCGGGTTCAGGTGGCTGCTTGACATTCTGCAACTCAGCCTTGTGAATCTCGCGAGTGATGTCGAAAGTGTTCTTGAGCCGAGCTTTCTCTCTGGCAATGGTCAGCCTGGCAACAAGTATGCGGAGTTGTTACGCACTCTTTTGAGATTGGATAGAGCCTAGAAGCCTCTTTCAGATAAGACTCGCCTAGCACGTGGTCATTCCAACGGTTGACCGCCTTCCTCTGATCTTTTGAGGGCTTGAAGGAGGCTACGGGTAGACTAGTATTGGGTAAGTCTCTAGTGGGATGCTGTTGCAATGCTACTGACCGAATCGTGTAATGCGGACAGCAGTGTCGCAGCACGTCCGGCTTGTAGAAGATGGTACCAGATCTGGAAGCCACTGTCAGCTGCTATTGTAGGCATGATGCTATAATGCGGCATGTTCGTCAACGTGTGCCGTGCATGGGTGGGTCATCACCTTCTCCAGCCGCGGTCCACGAGCATCTGGTAGACGTCAACGGTCAAGCTTTTGGACGAGAAGTAGTAGCTTGCGCCTAATCAAGTAAGGTCAGTCTGTGCTCTCGGCTCTGAGCCTGATTCCGATTTCCCCCGCTCAACGTTATAAATAATCGGATGGCAGCATTGGACATGCACAGTGATGCAATTCATGGCGAGAGTCGACATGTACAGCTCTACAAGGACTGCCGACGTGTAGACGATGCTTGGCGGCAATGCATCGTTTGGGGCATGGGCAGGAGCGGGCAAAATTCCATGCGACGCGGGGCGCAGCACGTGAGGGGCAGGTAACCTTAACGGAACATCAAATGCAGGCGGGAAAAGCGCCGGCGGCAACACTGACGCCCATTGTTGGTGTGAGATGGGCTTGACCGCTCAGACAGCGGCATGCAGGCATGGCGATCTATCCATGGCTGGATAGGGATGACTATGAAAATCCACGTACGAGAATTGGCCCTTCTGCTGCCATTCGATGCGTCTTTGCAGTACCCGCACGACTCACTACTGTAGCCTGGACACGACGGTTAGCAGAGTCGTCCATGGCCAGGGTCTGAGATGGCTGTGTCCGCGCTGCCGGGAATGCTGGGGATTGCAGCGGCAGGTCGGTGTCCAGCCAGACAGGCACGAGCCGGAAGCCAGGGAAATGGTTGGAGCAGAAGATACCGAAAGGCGTCACACTGGAACTGCATGAGGGCAGCATAAGCGTGGGAGCTGGTGGGGGTAGTGGTCCGAGGCGGATTCGAGCCTTGTCGCGGCGGCGAGCGCTGACAGGCGGCAGGAGAAGGGAGAAGGGAGAGTAGCTCCTTGTGCAGGCCCACCGGCTCCAGCTCAGGGCTCTTCGGACTGATGGTGTCGGTCGAGGCGGTCAGGACGAGGACGGCGACGGTGTTGGTTGTGGCGGAGAAGCGCGATCGGTCGCGGGGCCAACGCACAGTGCACACACACACACACACACACACACGCATACACAATACTAACAGCACTGCGAAGGTCTGGTCTCACAGCGTCAGCGTCTACACGGAGGCAATTGCGCGTTTTCTAGTGGGCAGGCCGCGCTTTAGATGCCTGTACGTCATCCAGAGGGGCCGGCCAGCCAGAGCAGCTGCAGGCGGGCGCGCTGGTCTCGCGTGCCCCGCCGGCTCCCTCTTGTGTATGCACTGATGCACTGATGCACTGATGCAGCGCACTGGAGCGGCGGCCTGTCTCGGGCGCCGATAGGGGACAGCCAGTGCCGTGTCTGGCTCGAATGAGGAACCGTAAGATATGTGCAGATATGTGCAGACGCTGGCACGCACCCCGGGCAGGGCTCCTCTTGCAGGCGGGCCTTGGCGGCAGGCGTGACGCTCCGCGAGCCCGCGAGCCCTTAGTTTCCACGTAAAAAGTCCCTGACCCGAAACCACCTACTAAAACATCCATCCACCATGCCGAACTCCTTTGCTGCTCGCAGGCTCCTTCAACATCCTCAGCCCCGTCATCCGCGGGACTGAGCCTTGCTCAGCCCTTTTGCCCACCACACCCTCCCCCCCCTTTACACTTGATCACCACCATTCCCCCCCCCCGTGAAGCCAAACACACACACTCGCTGTTTGCTCGGCTCATTTCACATCACCGCCTGGCTCGCCTCTGCTCTTCCGACTAAGCCCCTCCTTTCCTGCTGCCGTCGTGTTGAGCGAGTCGCAAACAAGCGGCCCCCTTCCCTGACATATCCGCGTCTCTCTTCGAGATACGTCCGCGCCGACATGGCCGCTACCCAGCAGCTGTCGATGCAGTCGCGCACTGGTCGCGTGAACCAACGTAAGTGTGCCCACGAGACCCCACAACAACGACCCCAAGTCTGAACCCATCACCCATCCCGCGAATCTCTCCACACCTACCGCTGTTAACTTTCGGCTGATTGGCGGCAGGCTACGGATCCCAAGGCGAGCGGTTAGTCGCCGGTCTTGTCCCGCTTTCCGCCGACAAGTACTATGTGCTCCTCATCCAGTCCACCAAGCGGAACGGATGGGTGCTCCCAAAAGGCGGCTGGGAGACGGACGAAGCCACTGCCCAAGATGCCGCCAAACGCGAAGCCTGGGAAGAGGCTGGTATAATATGCAAGATCAACTATGACCTCGGCCTCATCCCTGAGAAGCGAAGACCCGACCAGCTCACCTCTCATGCTCCAAAGGCCTCGTACCATTTCTTCGAAGCGACCGTCGAGAAACAAGAAGCTCAGTGGCCTGAGCAGCACAAGCGGAACCGGAATTGGTTCAGCTATACCCAGGCGCGACAGGCCTTGGCGGAACGGCCGGAGTTGCTCGATGCGCTGGACCGGTGTACCATGCATCGATCATAGATGGTATACGCGTGCTTGCAGGTGTGCAGAGTCGCACGCAGGCACTAAGAGGACGTCCGGAAGCACGTCCCTAGGCTTTTCGTACATGTTCGCATCTTTTTCTTCTTCTAATACTGCATCAATACGGCATCTCAAAAGCGTCCGGGGGGAACTATAGACATCTGGCATTGTACTGTCTACTCCACATTTGGCGTTGTGGTTGCTTTTCCAAAGGTAGAATGATGCATTCCGGCTCGTGGGCACAAGAGCGCTGGACCAGTTCGGTTCGCAACAATGCAATTTGGCCTCGCCAAGCGACAATTTCCCCTCTATTGGTGCGGCAGTCTCTCACCCAGTCCTCGCTTCAAAAGCAATATTACGCCCGTTGACATCACCCCGTTAGCAATGTACCGTGTCGACTGACGATCGAAATCATCTACTCTATACTCTCCACACAGCTATACAACTGCTCTTAGAACCGGAAATAATTAGGCACCGCGGCGTTTTGAGAGTGTTCCTACATGACTGGAATACTCGGGCTGGCACGAGGCTCCGCCGTGGGCATGCTTGCACTCCGGACATGTCGTGAAAACACTTGCACTATTTTTTGAACACAAGATCGCTTACATGACGATGCATAGTTTGGTTGTTTTCAACACTGCAGGCGGCCTACGTTACACTTCCCAAGATAGCCTTTTTTCCAAGGTCCAACGTTTATGCCTTGACATAGCACATCACATCTCATCTCATCAACATCACCCCTCCCCCTTTCAAAACGCCGTCCTCCCCGTCTTAACAGTCTTCAAAACTCCCTCATCCGCCAACCTCTCAATCATGTTATAAAGCACAAAATCACATCCCCTCTTCACCAAATTAATCGTCACAGGCACCATCTCCTCGTGAAACGTAACATTACTCTGATACGGCACCTGCCCAATCGGCACCGTAAAATCCGCACACCCAAATGTCGAACAGATACCCGCACCCGTGATTTTTGCTGTTGGGGGTGTGATGGAGAGGTAGGAAGCATGGGGTGATTCGTTGAGCTCCTTTTCGCGGAAAGAAGGCAGGCCGCCGGTGCCGATGTCATAGAGCATTACGGATTCGGAACACGATTCTGGGGTCGAGTATTGGAGTTGTTTTTCGTACAAGTCCACGGCTGTGCGTTTGTTGGCGAGAGCTGCGTCGTACGTGCCTTGGTTTGTACGCGATTCGTTAAAGTCTTTCCAGCCTGAGCGACGCAGAGGGTCGACTGGTGGGAAACGGCCGTCGTATAGGGCGGCCCAAGCGGTTACTAAGGGTTTTCCGACGGCTTGCCATGAGGACCATGTGTTTATTATGACGTTTACTGTGCTCAAGGCCGTGAGGTTGCTGGCAATGGGGTCTGAGAAGTTTTGCACTGTGGCGGTGAAGTTGAACTCTTTGACGGTCATGTTGAAGATTCTAGACATGTTTGCGATGAAAGATTGGAGGATTGGCTCGGCGGCCGAGTTGTTGAGAGGGAGGTAGTCTGTGGGGTAAAGAATGGTCTTGGGGAATGCGTTGGTGTCTGGGACGGAGAGCGGGGAGAGGCCGGTGATGGATTCGTCTTGGAAGAGGTCGGGTGAGTACCAGGATTTGGCGAATTTGATCCATTTGTAGGGGTCGCGGGAGAAGACCCCGGCCGTGTCGATTGCTGCTCCTAATGGAACGACGCGCTCGAGAGATATCATGCCTTGGCTGGGACGTTGACTACGAGCTTTTTCAGTAACGTTCAATCGTCTTCGTGCAGAGAAATGAAGCATACCCGTAAACACCAGCCACTGCTGCCGGTCGCCTTATAGAAGAACCAGTATCAGTACCAATAGCATAATCAAGCCAATCATACGCAGCGATGGAGCAGCTACCGCCGGAAGAAGATGCTGAGCACGTGAGCCATCCGTCTCCTCTTGGATTGAACGGGTAGTGCTCATCTTGCCACTCCCGAGGGTTAGCCCCGGAGGCGAATTGAGCGAGCTTCTGCTTGCCAACTACGACACCTCCGAGATCGAGGATTCGCTGTACAGAAGGCGCTGTACCGTTTGAAATGGGCGTGATGCGAGCCCATGCTTGACTGCCAGCGGAGGTCTGCAGGCCCTTGACGTCGTATAAATCCTTGATTGCGACACGCTCCCCAGTAAGTGGCCGGTCATCATTCCAGTAGTAGATGCGTGATGGGACACTACAAACGTTGTCAGTCAAGGTCCTCGCATTTGTAATGGGCTGCTTACGGAATCATGGGATCCCGGAATTTGAGTAGGAAAACACCAAGCGGGTTATGGTTTTCCTGTCCATCACCCGCATCGTTGGCGCCGCAAAGAAACGTCCTGTAGGTATCCGCGTAAAGCCGGTAGACGGTTGCAAAGGTTACGGAGCCATCTTTGACGGATGCAAGGTATGGGCCAGCTGGAAGCTTGGCAGTCGATTCAAGCACGATCTTGGTCGTTGAAACATCGGCAGTTATTGAGGCATCCACGAAAAGCATACTCGTATTGGAAGACGCAAGATAGTCGGCAGCGGAAGCATCTAGAGTCGACTCGACGCTTGACGAGATGTACAACCCGTCCAGGAAATCATGGTTGAAGACATCGTCACCTTCGAGGTACGAGGATATGACGTTCGTCAGGAGATCCTTCGTGATCGTTGTTTCGTTGGTTTTGATAACTGTAATGGCGATCGGTGTAGTGGTTCCAGCCGGGGTCGTGCAACCAACCCTCACCTTCGGATATTTGGTATTCGCGAGGTACGAAACATTTCCAAGCTCGAAAATGGCATCACCATAGGGATTCTCCAGAACAAAGCTGTAGGGATTCCTTTCCACAGGAGGAGCGGCTAAAGCGAAGATGGACGCAAGAGACACGGCTAGCAGTCCGAAAGGATGATACGGCCCGCCATGGTGGGAGTCTCGTTAGCGGCACACCTGTGAACTCTGCAGTCGCCATAGTGACTGTTATATAAATCTCGGCGGTGACGAGGGTCAGACTAGCAACAAATTTACATAGTAAGAAGATTACGGGCCGTATAGAGATGCCCCTTTTGGTAAGCAGTACGACGCGGTTGCCGAAGCTGCTAGTGATTTGGCGAATGCCGGCTGCGTTCCCACGTCAGCTTCCGTCGTTTTTGTCCGTCGTCGTTAGTTGTTATTAATTATTAGAAGTGGCATAAATCACATCGCACGTGACGATACACATAAAAATTAACGTAAGTCCATCTTAAATATGGTACTACAAAATAGCTGTTGTTATTAACTGTCGTTAATTTATTTGATTTTATCACAGATAATGCTAAGACAACATCCCTAGTCCCCACAGTCGTGGCCTAACCAGATGTAAAGCGCCAGCTTGTTGCTTATCGCATGCTAGATGGGTTCACAAATATCAGTTTGGCCTTTGTAATCAATATCTCAGCCGCTGATTTTCCTGTATGCTGAAGAGCGTTGACTTTCGCGTCGGCTGAGGTGCGCTGATTGCGTCCACGGTATCCCCGCAATTCGTGCGGGTATCCCCGCGCACAATCCCACAAAGTTAGTGGGATCATCTTGTTCAAATCTAGGTCTATCTTTTGAAGGCCCAATGTGTAGCCCAGGGCGATATTCGTGAACGTGGCTGTTTTGTTGCTACCCTCGGTTCCATATGATGTTCCTGGAGATCTGAACGTGACTGCTCCACAATGACTTCATCGGAACGCTATTTCTTTGATCCATCAACAAACTCGTCGTGCAGACACGACCGACAGCGCATCGCAATTTCAGGATAATGGGCGAGCATTGCAACTCCAAAGCCAGCTGCTGGGAGTCCGAATTGGCCACAAACGTCACCATCCCAGACCCGCTCACGGTCTTACCCCCGGAAATTGTGCTCCGCATCCTCGACTTCACGCCTGTCTCGGCCTTAGGGTCGCTTACCGCCGTCTCACCCGCATGGCATCAGTTCATCGACGATACACATCAAGAAGCTATCTACTCGTCTCCAACCAAGACTTCGCAGCCGCATAAGCCATCTCAGCCACCTGGCAGCTCACGTGACTCCTCGTTCGTTGAAGATTACACTAGCTTCTCCAAGCTCTTCGACAACATCTCATCATGGAAAGAGCTATGTAAGCGTCAAACGCTGCTCGCGCGCAATTGGGCTTCGGCGCAACCTGTCACGCGCGAATCGATTCTGCAGGTTGGCAATAATGCGGTATGGCGGTTCAAAGCTGACTTCAAGCGCCGCCTTTTCATCTCGACATCGCATGCTGGCGGACTGAATGTGTCGGATATGGACACCGGTCGCATTCTATGGCATCTGCCTTCAGTCTTAGACTCGACCTCTGAGGATGCCGTTAGACCTTATGCGCATCTGGAGTATCAAGATGGGATGGCTGTATTCGATCGTGAAGGCGACACGGTGGAGGTCTGGCAGACAGATCAAGAAGGCTCGGCAAGAGGAGAATTTCGTCGCATCGCGGTCCTGGATCACGATTGCCAAACAAGAGGGTTTCAGCTTTCTTACTGGACACTGGTCGTGGTCTCAGTAGAGGGCCAGGGTTTCGTTTACGATATGAAGCAGAATCCACCAAAACTGACTACGCACTTGCAGATTGAGCAAGATGCAGTGGGTCATCTGGATCAGAATGAGGATGTAGTTGTGTACTCCATGGGAGTACGTGGTTATCATGTATATGACAAGAAGTCTGGGCAGGCTTTGGGTATTCTACAGCCGTCTCAGTGTACGGAAAAGTACCATGTTAAACCCTTGCCACCTACCGATGCACCTACCTCCAACGCAGCATTTGCTGCTCTACGTTACGGCCGCCCATCAAGACGTATCTTTCCTCCTTCAGCCCCCCGCAAAGGCCGCCTGGCGCCTGTTCAACTCGACAAAGGCCCTCTTCCTAATGCTTCCAGCGACCCAACCAACGCAGACAACGATGAAGACGAATGGGGTGCCGGTATGCTAGATCGCGATAGCAACCTATTTGTAGGCTTCTCGCGGCTTGGCCGCGTCTTTGTGTGCCCCGACCTCCCCAAAGCACTAGAAGAGGGGTCCAAGAGCTTAGCAAGTCATGGTCAGATCCTAGAGTGCGAATCCGATGGTTCGAGTTTCGACCTGGGTGGTTGGCTATCCGTTCGAAACCATCGAATCATGTTCGAGATCCAGAACAGGGTCTATGTCGTTGCGCTCAGCAAGGGAAACCGCATCAGCATCGAAGAACAAAATGCCGGAGCAGCACTTTCGTACTCGTTCCTCACAAGTTCGGCGCCACAGCTCGCGGTGCCAGTTAGTTTCATGGCGCTGTTCGACGATGCTATCATGTCGACTTATGCTGCAAGTTTGCATCTCTCCAGAGAGATGAATGTACAATAGCTAACTAGTGATAGACACTCGGTCAACGGCAGGAAGAAGGGAATGGACGCATCTTCCCAACGAAAGCCATTCGTATCATCAGCCTTGCGCCTAGCCTTGAGAATGGGAGTGATGCGACTACGGAGCTGGAAGCGCCACCACTTGTGGACTTCACACAGCGTGTGAGCGTACCGCAAGATGAGTTGTTGCGGTTGCTGTTGATGTTCGACGATGATGAACTGAGTGACGATGATGATGTCACTGGTTTGGAGGATGAGTGGGTTGATGAGGATGGTGGGGGTTAACTAGCTTTGTGGTGGTGCATAGTCATCGAGTTCATCATACTGCATGAGCGGGATAAGAGATATCCTGTCGTTTCGACGAAAATTGAGCCCAGTGCAGGCTGAGCTTTTGCAGATCGCCAACACAGCCACTTCTCATCTGCCTTCTATCTCTGCAGTCGCCATCAGCTTCAGCGTTTTGGGGTGGTTGAAAAGTGATGATCCGTGAGACTTTTGTGTCGGTAAGCTGCACCAAACTAATTTGATTTTGGTGATGCCAAGAGTCTCACGGATTACTACTGCACCTAGTGCGATGATTCAAACTTTCAAAGCATAGTCTGTGCATAAAAGTATAACGCGAATAAGCGGATTAACGAATAAGCGAATTAACGTTACGTCCAATGTCACTCACGTATTTGCAGACTTTCAACCAATCTCGAACACAACGAAAGCCTCAAACGCAACGCAACTTCTTTGCTAAAAGCACAGCTTCGCCGGTACATATATGCTAATGCGACTCTCCATATCGTAAAAAACAAATTCTTCCGTTATTGCGGTGCTTTCTCTTTCCAAAAATCTTGCTAGAAGATCCTCAATGCCACCCACCCACAATGTAAACTTGACCAATCAACAAAATCCTACCTCTTCCAATGACACGCAAACGAAATGGTCGCGACAAGATATCTTCACTCTAATCAGCGTCTGTGTAGCGGTATTCGGTATCCTCGTCGGCGTGCTGGTCGCCTCACCCAAATTACGCAATTGGCTCTGTAAACCCTTGTACCGTAAGCTGGAATCACTTTCAATAACGCATTGGATACTGCTAAGTTCCTTTATTTGCCGAAGAATGTGCGGTTCGCATACGACGCAGAAGAGTGTGGCAGCAAGACGAAGCTCGACGACGGCTGCAAGAACAGTACGAAGACTATGTCAGATTCAACGAGTTTCTGGAATTGATGGGGTAGCTCGCGGGACGTGGTAAGGAAAAAGGAGGAAGCTCCTGGAGGATCTGGATAATCGATTTTGCCGATACATGTGTCAGTCATCCAGTAGCATGCTATCGTTCCAAAAGGGGTTGTTTGCTTCACGTGGGATAGTCGTATTCCCTGAAATCATTTGAAAGACACGTTCTGGGTATCCATTCTCCTGTACGCTGCATTGCGTAGACCGGGACTGGTTTGCCGATTTTCCGTGGCTGGAAGTTGAATACGTGATATGTAAGCCGTAGCGAGTATGACAAACCAATACTGTGTAACCGCTATCGTTGCTTAAGTACACTGTGGTGTGATCTGCTCTCCATGAGCCCGGAGTTAAACTAAAGTATCAACAAGTGCATTTGCATGTCATGCACACGGGAGAAGGAAATCGTGCTCGTCGTCATGGTGCATACGTCATCTACATGTCTCCATGAGTATCGTGATAACATCTGCAAAATAGTGTCACGAAGTGGAGTTTGTACAAGTACGCTGACGTCGATTCTTCTAAAATTAGGCATGGGGTGCCTGAATGAGGAGTGACTAGTGCAACATCTCGTGAGACGCTTCTCGTAAAGACAGTACCGTATGTACTAGATCGGGAAGGCGGATGTACAATGATATTGGTGCTCGTATTGGGAGGCCTCAAGTAATGTATAAGAAGAGAGAAGGTGTTGGGAGGATAAACGCTCACTTTCCTAGATGCAAACAATCAGCACTCCGACCCTACCATCACCATGCAGTTCAAGCAAACCGCCCTCGCAGCCGTTCTGGCATTTGCGTCGTCCGCCGCCGCGTCTCCTCTCGCAGCCCGTCAAAATGGGCTCGAGAACTGGCAAGTCACCAGGTTATCTTCTGGTTCTCCTTCGGGACGACCTGGTAGCTACCCATGGGCGTCTATCACAGCCGACGTGACCGACCCCAACGAGATCTACCTCGGTACCTCGAGCTCTGATGGGAGCAATGTCACCGTGCCAGGTGGAAGTCAGGGAATCGTATGTTCATGATCCTCCTGCTTCCTTCCCCATCGCCTCTGCTAATACATTACCCAGAACTGCAAAGCGCAATGGTACACCAAGGGTGACTCACCGCTCGGTCGTACTTGGCCATGTGATGCCACATCCGAAGGCTACTGGGTCATGAACGTCCTCGAGGGAAGCAACGGTTTCTCGTCTGCTGACTTCAACTTGAAGTTTACGCACGTCATTAATCTGCTCTACCTGGGTGAGCAGTTCCAGGCGAGGTATGAGGCAGAGGGGCACTTTGCGTATGGGCAGAACCTTGCTGGTTCGTGTGGTGGAAGCGGAGTTTGTTCATGGGGATTGAAGCGTGAGAGTAATCCTTTTGAAATTACACCGACAAAGCTCTAGATCTTGAGAATTGAGGGCTTTTGCAAGCTTGACAGCGACGGTGGAAATAACAGGATACTGCGTAGTTGGCACACCTGAGCGGGAAGTTAGTCAATGTCTCCTAGAAGGCGTTTTGCTGGGTCCGTGGTTCATCAAGGATACAATATATCATCTAAAGTGAATGTAGAAAGCAATCGGTGTATGGCATAAAATCCTGCAACCCTGAAAAGACGTACCTTGCTGCATTCATTTCTTAGACCTTTGGTTGCTAGGCATACCCTGGCTAGGTATGCGAGCATGGTATCTTTTCTCACAGGCTGCGCCACCTGAGATCATACGAAGATAGCTATGCTCTCTGCTTCATGCATAACTCGTTCGTGTTGGTTCGTAGTAGTGTTATTTCCGTTGTGGTTACCATGCACAGATGACGAACAATTGACGTCTTCGCGCGGCGATCGACACTATCCTCACACCACTGATGAACTTGACGAGAAGTATAAGAGAGCCAATCGATCCCAGCACTGTCGTGCCAGTGCCGCGGTAGGAATGCGCACTCTCAACTGTGCGCTCCATCGGAAGTGACCGGCGAGCATACGCATCACAACTTCCGTCACTTGCCGGTGCACTCCGTCAGCAGCCTTAGCTATCCACGAACCTCAGTGCAAATCACTATCACAGCGATATCGCGCGAATATATTGCGCGTTTATTCATCTCTCAACCCACTGTTCTCCAGGGTTTGTTGTGTTGATCGGGCGAGTTAGTGCTAACGGGTTGGGTTATCCCCCGCATCTGCGCTTCGGACTTGGCATCGTCACAAGCTTGAAGCTCCCCTCCCCCGAACCTGGGGCTGGAGTTCACCATTCACGGCCAGGCGACTAGCCTGCATCATTCTACCGACAAAGAAGATCCTCGGCCCAAGCGTCAAGATGGGTGACGTTTGTATCATGAATATAATAACTACCGGCCGCCCAGCCCTCTCCGCACGCTGCCTACCTCATTGCACTCCTCTCATCGTATCTTGAATACCTTTATCAATTGTACAAGAACATCTACAGATTTCATAATGGCAGCTAGCGCCGATAGTATCCTACGAGAGGTCAACATCCTCGGCGACCTCAACGACCAGAACCGTCACATCCTCAGCAAGGACGCTTGCGTATTCCTTGCTCTCCTACACCGCACATTCAATGAGCGCCGGAAAGCGCTGCTTCAGCGACGAGTAATCCGACAAGCTGAGCTCGACAAGGGGAACCTTCTCGACTTCCTCCCAGAGACCAAGCACATTCGCGAGAACGATGCTTGGAAGGGCGCACCCCCAGCCCCAGGTCTCGTGGACAGGCGCGTAGAAATCACTGGCCCGACGGATCGCAAGATGGTCGTCAATGCCTTGAACTCAAATGTTTGGACATATATGGCCGACTTTGAGGGTACGTTAACACCGACGCGTGAAAGAACGCGATAGCTAACGTCTTCAAGATTCATCTGCACCAACATGGGACAACATGATCAACGGCCAACTCAACCTCTACGACGCCATCCGCAAGCAAGTCGACTTCAAGCAAGGTGAGAAGGACTACAAGCTCCGTACCGATCGAACACTACCCACACTCATTGCTCGCGCCCGAGGCTGGCATCTTGAGGAGAAGCACTTCACTGTTGATGGCGAGCCCATCTCTGGTGGACTGTTCGACTTTGGACTGTACTTCTTCCACAACGCACATGAGCTTGTCAAGCGCGGAACGGGACCATACTTCTATCTGCCCAAGATGGAGTCGCATCTTGAGGCCAGGCTGTGGAACGATGTATTCAACCTGGCACAAGATTACATTGGCATGAGGCGTGGAACCATCCGTGGTACCGTCTTGATCGAGACCATCACTGCCGCCTTCGAAATGGACGAGGTATGTTGAGCGTACTAATAATTCCCAAAGGCTATACTAACAGCTTCACAGATCATCTACGAACTCCGCGACCACTCCTCAGGTCTTAACTGCGGTCGCTGGGATTACATCTTCAGCACCATCAAGCGCTTCCGCCAGAACCCCAATTTCGTCCTCCCCGACCGCGACTCCGTCACCATGACCTCACCGTTCATGGACGCATACGTCAAGCTTCTCATCAAGACATGCCACAAGCGCGGTGTTCACGCTATGGGTGGCATGGCTGCTCAGATCCCCATCAAGAACGACCAGCAAGCGAACGATGCTGCCATGGCTAAGGTGCGTGCCGACAAGCTCCGTGAGGCGCGTGCTGGCCACGACGGTACATGGGTAGCCCACCCTGCCCTTGCTGCTATTGCGAGCGAAGTCTTCAACGAGCACATGCCTGCGCCCAACCAGATGCATGTCCGCCGCGAAGACGTCCACATCACCGCCAACGACCTCCTCAACATGAACGTACCCGGCAAGGTGACAGAGGACGGCATCCGCAAGAACCTCGACATTGGTCTCAGCTATATGGAGGCCTGGGTCCGTGGCGTCGGCTGTGTACCCATCAACTACCTCATGGAAGACGCCGCCACCGCCGAAGTCTCAAGAAGCCAACTGTGGCAATGGGCCAGACATAACGTCGAGACAGCCGAAGGCAAGAAGGTCACCAAGGACTATGCACTTAAGCTGCTGCACGAGCAGGCTAAGGCACTTAGCGATAAGGCGCCGAAGGGTAACAAGTTCCATCTTGCAGCCAAGTACTTTGAGGGACAGGTCACTGGTGAAGATTACGCCGAGTTCTTAACATCGTAAGTCTCCTTCTCCAGTTTAATTTTTTCTTCTAGAAACCCACATGCTAATGATACCTAGTTTGTTGTACAACGAGATTACAAACGTAGGTCCACCCAAGGGAGCCTCTAAGTTGTAGTCTACACACACACACACTTTCTGCGTTGCCATGACACTTTCCTCTTTCCATCTACTGCTGTTATATCCAGTAACCTTATACCAATGTTCAGACAAACAAGGGTCTGTAAATCAAAAAAATGCAAAGGCGTTCATCGTGTTTACTTGCTACTGCCTACTTTGCTTGCATTCTGTACGTCACGATGAAGCATGTGAATGTAAGCTGACGCGCGCTACTATAGGTTGGCTCCCCGGTTGCGGCATCGAAGTTGTAGTTGATGAGTACGCGTGCCGAGGTATGGATCTAGACTCTCGGATGCAAGAAAGTGTGGATGGTAGGGATGAGGCTTGATGCAAAGTGTGGTACTATGGTGCCCTCTGGAAGTTTTCAATCGCCCCACTCAAGGGGCAAATGTATCGAATCTCGGGTAGGAAGCTAACGTGCAATTATTAAGAGATTCTTATAGTAAATTACGCTTAGCGTTCTAAAAAGAGACAAGATCTAATCTAAATTGGCTAATAACTTGTATAAATTACGCACTGAAAGAGTCCGCGGGGTGGCGTTGAGGAGTGGGGCGATTGAAAACTTCCAGAGGGCACCATAGTATAGGAGAAACTGGGAAGAGGGGTTGGCATGTGAAAGGGCTTGGATTGGTTGATCCACAATGATTAACCGCACAGTCGGTCATAGTCTTGTTCTTTGTAACTATACCCACGTGCATGCATATAACAAAGGTGATTGAGATGTGTTGAAATAATTGTGGGCGGGTACAAGCAGCTTGGTCACATTGCATCGGTCATGGTGTGCAACAACAATAAAAAGAAACAGGCTTTTCACATGAACATTTGAAACCCATGATTCGTAGTCTCGTGGTATCTAGAGAAGTGGCGTTATCGTGCCGAGTGCATTCAGTGTCCCGCGACTATGCAGACCAGATACATGACTAAACACCCATTTTGACCTGACCAATGCACCGAAGAAGCCCCAAATATCACCCTTACTTCCTGAGGAGACGCTGGTAGAAAGCAAGCTCCTCGCCCTCGAGGACGTAGCCGTCGCAACGACCACTCTGGCCGGGACGGGAAGAGACGGCGGCGTACAGACGACCGGCCTCGAACTGCTTCTCAACAGCGTTCTCAATCTTTCCACCGTTCTTCAAGCGGTCTGCCTGCTTCTTGGTGACCGAGTTGGACTTCTTCTTGTCCTCCTCCTTCTCACCGGCCTTGGCCTGCCTCCTGCGGCCGAGCGAAGAGCCGTAGTGGGCCTCGTACCATTGTCGGAAAGGAGCGGCATCGATCTGGACGATAGCGGAGCGGGTCAGGGTGTTGGTACGGACGAGCTCGTTGTTGGAGGGGTGGTAGACGACACCAATGACACGGGTCTTCTTGGCGATGCCCTCGGAGCCCCAGGAGAAGTTACCGGCTTCGAG
The DNA here is from genome assembly GCA_024321975.1 of Alternaria sp. 'sect. Undifilum'. Classification (NCBI taxonomy): domain Eukaryota; kingdom Fungi; phylum Ascomycota; class Dothideomycetes; order Pleosporales; family Pleosporaceae; genus Alternaria; species Alternaria sp. 'sect. Undifilum'. Next base: position 6,293,129 of record JAJJZI010000006.1, read on the forward strand.
ACGAAGAGCGCGGAACTTGCGGTTGCCGCCACGGGTGCGGACAAGATGAACACGCTTTGTGCCAATACGGGTATTGGCAGGCTGGCGGCCCTTCTCGAAAGCCCTGAAGCCATGTTAGACATGACTAGAGAAGCGATCGGGTTATGCATACCTCTTCTTGCGGTAGTATGCGCGCTTCGCACCGGACGCGGAACGCTTGTGTCGAGAGTCTCGTGAGATACTGGCCAGTGTTAGCGGGTACGGTCGAGTGAAGGGGGAGGGAAAGGTAGATACCCCATGATTGCGGTTGTTCAGAAGACGCTGTCCACAATCAAATTAGTCTTTGTTCTCAATTGTAATTCGACAGAGCCGCAGCATTGCTCCAAAGTCCAACCAAGTCCCTCGCCCTGTATCGCCTGCTGTAGAAAGTATAGATATCGAGCGACTCGCGTGCGACCATACAATCAGTTGGCGGAGGCTGACGGCGGCTGGACATTCGCGGGGCAATTTCGATGTCGCAATGCTGAACGGCTCCGAGTATCTGAATAGAGGGCGTTCTGTAAAGCGTACCTGATGTCGGGTCTCCTGGTGCAATCTGTGTTGTCGTGGGGTTAGCTTGTCAGAAGTCGAAGATGAAATTCGCGAAACTGATTTTCGCAGCTGCGTTGGTGCCAAGATACGCTAACAATAAGCGAGCAGGTGCGCCTTCCTGTCATTCCGACTATCACTTTGCCTTGCCCTTTTGCCGCCAACAACATCAGCACATATCTTATCTTCAAAGCAGTCGGAAAACCCGATGTTAGACTCTTTGAAGATTGACCACTGTTCTTCTGGGCCATCATTACACAATTCGAAGTCACCGTTCATCACAGCATCAGAACACCAGCACAGACACGTGGTTCTCCAAGGCTGTACTTTCCTCGGTGTCTATTGCTGAATTGGATTCGGTAATATAACGGAACAAACATGTCTCGAGGTCTCAAGGATTCCAGCGAAGACGTGGAGCGTCAACGGGAATTGGTCGTGTTGGCGCCATCACCCATCACCCACAAAAGCGACCACATGTTCAGGATATCAGTTTTCCAGAGATTCTTCCATGCGCAGATAGTACCATGTCAAAGGCACGCCGGTGGACGCGTGTCCAATCGTTCCCGCGTTGCAGCAAGGGATGTTTCAGCGGACGCCTAGAAACACACTCTACACATCTTCACCACGTGTGCCCAGTCTTGCATTGAGGATTCATTTGAATGGGCCCGGCCGAATGTCACCAACACCACCTGCGCCGAGCACTTCGGACAGGCTCTCCGCAACATACATGCTGAACCGACAAGTCATGTCTGCATTGTAAACTCATCGACTACATTTGAGTTTCTAAGACCTGAATTATTAGTTCATCGTCAAGAATTCTTGCCCTGAAGGTGTTGATAAGGTCGTACGTCTACCTTACTACTGTGTAACAGAACTCAGTTGTTTACGCTCAGCTATCATCGTATGAAGATGGCCATGAGTAGCCGATCACCCCAAAGACAACATACATATCCGGCGCATTAGTGCGCTGCTCGAGCACATGGCATCCCTTTTCTAACCCTACACTTGGAATCCCTCGACCTGGTGGGGAACTTTTATCAGAATCTGCGCAATCGTTTCTCGTTCGCTCACGTGAGAGTGTTGTCAGGTTTGCAGCAAAGCCAAGTATGGTACAGGGATCGCGGCTCGCTAAGCTTCTGATGAACACCCAGCTGACGTGTAAGGTTGCGTTCCCGCGCCGGGTAAAACCGCCTCCACACTCGGGCGTTTCCAATCGGCACAATAATGACCCCAGGTTCTAGAGATTCTAATCAACGTTAATCTAAGTAGATGTTGTGCACCATTGTCCTACTTTTTATCTCAGTCACCGGCCACTTCCTTAGTGTGTGCAGAATGCGGAGATTTTTGATTCATCATCTTTGATTGCTTGCTCAGATCCTGCATCAACCAGTCTGAGTAGGATTGTCACCTGGGTAAGATGTAAGGCTAAAGATTTCCTGTCTCTCGTGGTCGCTACTCCTGCGTCATGGCTCTATGATGCCCATCTACAAGGATTATCATGCGCATCATCCACTCTGCTTGCGATCTCTCATTGTGTCACTTGCTTTGCTGAAGCGCGACTTGGATAGGTGTTATATCTACACTACTATCAGCGGGTATGCGCCGGGCATTGGCATTCACAGAACACAAGAGTCTGTTGCGCTGACCTAACAAAGAACTACCCGACTATGGGTCGGCAGCGGCAACGGGAAGTCAGGACTCAGTGACACTGGAACCCAGTGAGTAATGCTGATTAGCCTTGGTACTCAATGACTGACCTGATGTGTTCTGTCTATTAGATTCCAACTTTGGTGCATCAACGAATGCTCCGCCTTCAACTGACCCATTGCGCCCTCTCATCGCGATACTTTCGCAGCAACCAGAGTTAACTCACAGCTCTCTGTTTTCAACTTCAAGCCCCATACCTTCAACGCTAACCCCACCCGCTATCATTCCAACAGCACTCCTGCCGACCTCGGCCATTGCATTCATTCCAACTGACACATCGCCAATAGATGTGTCGATTGCATTAATCACGTCTCGAGGAAATGCTACAGGGACGCTACCAATGATATCAACAGTTGAAGGCCTGAGACCAATACCACCAGCCGTAACGCAGATTGGAGATCCAAATGGCCATCACGAAATCAGTGAACCCAACTTCAGTTCTACGCAGCCATGTCGAGGTTGCTCTCCGGTGTTCGAGATACCTGCAACAGGTTGGCTAGATAACCCAGCTGGAGAACAACATGACTCTACCATCCAAGAGGCAACTGCGCAAGCAACCATAGGGGAACCTCTGCAGGCTACGATTTCGGCTGGGATATCCAACATAATCATAGACCAAAAGCCAAGCGGTGGTGAATTCGTGATAGGTGGTTCTTATACTCTAACACTTGGTCAAACTGTTACCATCGATGACACACCTATTGCGATGCAGACTTCAGAAGGCGGGACCAAGATTGTGATTGGCACCACCGTCATTTCGCTGCAGCCCATTCAGCCTGCAGTTACAGACGCGCCCATTTTGCTGCCGCCAATCCCACTTCCCCCGATACTCACCGTCGGCACCGAAACCATTGCGCCTAATGCGCAGACACAATACGTGGTTGCAGACCAGACTCTTTATCCTGGCGGCCCGCCAGTCACTATACCTGGAACAACGCTCATCCTCGCACCTTCCGCGACAGCGCTCATCGTCAATAGCGAAACGTCCAGTATCACTCCAAGGTTCGGCGACGTTTCCACCACGGTCGCAGCTGCCATGACCTTCAAAGACGACATTTATACACCGAATCGCGCTGGCTACATCGTGATGGGTCCAGGCACAACCCTCGTTCCGGGGGGCGCTCCTATCACGGTTGATGGCACAACGTTGAGCCTCGAGCATAGCGGAACTGCTGTAGTCATCCAGGGCACTACAAAGACTCTCCAACCTGTCACCACAATTGTCACTTTGACAAGGGGGCCAGATGCGTTAGGGACAGGTTCTGGTGAAAGTAGCGGAGGCGTTCATGGGCAGTCGACCGGTGATGGCTATATTTACCCTACAGGAGATCTGACTATTGCTGGTGCGATGCGAACCCATGGCGCAACAGCGAGAAGTTGGCCGGCAGGCTTGCTGTTGCTGGTCTGGTGGGGTGTAGGGTATCTGGCAATCCGACTATGAAGGGGTTCGTGTGCTCCTCGACATTGGATCTACACATGTTCGCGCGATAGATGTCTTTATGCATTGGCGGCGTTTGGCTTGCGATATATTCGACCAGGAGTACGAAATTGCGCTGAGTTGTCGATTGGCCATTTGGCGACGAATGCGGGCTTGTATCACGTTGATGATTGCGACAATCCTACGTTGATGTAGACGGCGTTGAGTCGCTGATGCTGCTGTAGTTGGTGGTCGCAACATCATCATTTGTCGCACGTCGCAAGATGCTCAGAGTCACGATGCTCAGATGACAACTTCATGTCATGGAGAAAATTCGTGGGGCACGATCGTGAATGTGCAGAAAATCACGCATTTGCCATCACACCATACCCCCTATCCACACGGTCGTCACGCGCCCAAGCCCTCATCAAACAAAAGAATTTTCATCACCAAACCTCCAAAGGCATTTCTCTAACAGTTAACGGACAGCGACGTTACGTACGAGCATCCACTCGCCGCGCATCAGCAGCGTCTAGACCAAAAGCACCGAAGCAAACTTGGCATCCGACGGGCAACTGGGCGGGCGGGAAAGGCCCTGCGTGCATCAGGCACACGCTGTGGTGCGGCGGGGGCGGACAGCCAATAACAGAGTTTTTCCCCGCCATGCCTCCAACGGCAGTCTTCCAGCAGCCGACGGACACGAACCGAAAACTCATCACTGCGCCTTTACACACACACACATGCGCCCTGACCGCAGTGTCATCATGATGGTGGCACGGACCCTCTCACGCCCTGTGAAGGTGTTCGTTGACAGGAATTCTATGGGTCTGTCAGCCCTGTGGCCAATTAGGCGGCGCACGCCCCTAGGATCTCACAACCGTTTCGTGGACATGTGCAGGGCGTGCGCAACGGTGTGGTGAGTAAAATTTGGGCAAAGAGTTTGGACCCATGTTGTGACCGGTGATGCTTGGCGGGTGTCATAGAGAAGATTCTGGGGCAGAGCTGGGGAGTATAAAGAGATGGGTGGGTACGTGAGGGTAGGGACATCAACACAGCAAAGCATACTACAGTCGTCAAGTAAAGCAGCGACTACTACCACTATTACTACTTTGGTTGCTACCAATCTATCGATTGAACCTCAAACATCTGCCTCACATCGACCAATACCGCAACGGCAAAAACCACTACCAAAATGGCCAACTTCATCTCCTCCGTCGCAGCCCACGCAAAAGCCCACCACGAAAGTGTCAACGCAGCCTGCAACACCTACTACACCGGCTCCCCATCAACCTCTACCGAAACATCCCGCAACTCCTCCATCGCAGGCCCATCTTCTTCCTCCTCCACATCGCGTAACCCCACAAACGCCTCCAAAGCCTGGAAAGCCCTCAAGAAGCACCACCAAGAAATGAACTCCGCCTTCGCCGTCTACTACAGCCCGAGTTTTTCTCCTTCAGCATCCCGCAGCTCATCCACTGCTTCTACCCCCAGGCAGAGCGCCGAGGCACCAAGGAAGAGCACTGCTGCTACTGCGAGCTCTGGAGAGAAGGAGATGGCCGCTGAGTTGGGCCCGAGGAACTACCAGAAGGTTTGGAAGGGCTTGAAGAACAAGGTCGTTGAGCACCACAGGAGTGTTAGCAATGCTTATGAGCAGACTTATGGTATCCATCGGTAGATGGATGCGGGGGCGATGGTGTGGGGAAGATGCGGGGATGTAATGACTGGGAAAGAAAAGAAGAAAAAGTATTGGATTGGGGAAAACAAAAGTGATTTTTTTGTAATTTTCGGAATGCGCATATAGCATGGGGATTAGGCTCAACCGCTAGGAGTTGAAAGATTATGGGGGGTTTGAGATCTTAGTAGACCTTTTTGATAGGAGAAGATTATAATATAATGAGTAGAGAGTTACATCTTAGTCTTTCTGCCTGAAGTTGTTCTTGTTGCTCAAATTCTAATGGGAGCTATCACTATATAACCTTGTTTGGATGATTTGATAAGACAGGGAGCTAATGGCATGTATATCTTTGATCCATTGCATCCTGTGAAGAGTCTCATCTAAGAATATAAAATAATTCGCAAGCATATCATTAAAATTCTGAACTTGTGCTCTTTTGCCATCTCATCTTTTCATAATTTCAACTGTATTACTAAGATTATAGTAGCATTTCCATCGCAAGTCCAACATAACGCCCTTTACTTGTTTCACGCTACTGTATTGGGAGATTGGCATGGGCACCAATCCCAGTCACTCACTCACTGCAAACGGTCACTCAGACATAATGCACAGGCAGTAAGTAGACAAAGAAAAGTAGTAATAATTAAATGCTGGAGCTAAAAATGGGTGCCCACTCCGCAGAGTAGCGTAAAGAATGACAAGAATATCAACTCCACCAGCCTCATTGTCTCTTGAATCATCCCTTCAAGTTCTCCCGTTAATGAACAATGCGGCTCGTCGAAAATCTGCAACCGCGTTGGCTGCTTAGCAGGAAGCGCGGTAACCAGCACCAATTGTCGACTCATCTTTGCCAGCTTTCTTGCCAGCGCTCTTGCAAGCGTTGTAGAATGTGTCACCAGAGATGGCAGCTGATCCAGATACTGTGCCGGTGCACAGGGTGATACCCTACTGCACACTAGGTCAGTGCTCAACCACCTGATCTTGAGGTATATAACCTGTTCCGTGGATCGCGGAAAGGGAACACCATTAATCATCTGTTCACTCCACAACTCAACTCTTGTACTGTACTATCGAATGGGCGTCTTCTTCTTCTACCAATAGTCTTTGATACTCAACCCACAATAAGATTATTATCTTACCAACCTTGTTCTTGCTCTATCTACCCACCAGTGATCTCCTGCCCTCGTAGCAGTATGTCTTCATACACTCCAACACCCGTACAATACCTCGGCGCAAGCGTCGTCATGCATCTTGGCGCTTGAGAATTGTTTGCACACTTCTTCCGTAAGTGTTTGGGCCTCGGCGTTGTATTGCCAGCCGCCATCGTTTTTGCAGCAGTTGTGAATCGCATGGTTGAGTCATATGTCAACTTCGGAATTGCTGGATTAGATGGTTAAGCGTTGGACTTACTTGCCACCATTTGGGATGAAGTTGGCGGCAGTGCCGGCGCCATCAATGACGTCGCCGGCATGATCTTTGGCACCCTGCTTGGCCTTGTTCCTGTTGCGACCAAGCTTAGGTGCAGCCTCGACGGCAACGCTGTTCGAAGGGTTAGCGAGGTAGATGGTGTACATTGGATGTCGCCTGCCTCATGGCAGCGAGGACCACGGCAATCATGGAGAAGTTGAAGTGCATTTTGAAGTTGGTTGGGATGATCGAGAGATCTTCAGAAGGGTGAGCTTGGTAAAGAGAGTGTGGTATGCGAGAGACTGAAGCTGAAGGCTGTGATGGGAGGAAAGAGAGTGACACGTCGAGGTGTTATATAGACATTCTCTCAACATGTGAGTCTCAATTCAGGGAAGGTTGACAGAGATCAAGGACCGATTCTAAATTGCCGTAGTGAAGGACCATTTCGGAGCGTTGCCTTCAGGTTTCCTAGAACGTGCCCATACCCTGGATGTGCAAAAGAGTAGACGCCGGTCTTTACAAGCAACGCGGAGAGATCATCTGGAATTGCGCCGTAGTGTCCTACGATCGCTATGACGAATATATCTCGAGGTGAGCAAGTCCTACATGTGTAGTTCTACTTAGCTTTCTGACCTCGTCAAGTTTGCTTGACTGTTTGGCTGAAGATTAAGTGCTGTACGCCCGACCCATAGGGCCAGAGCAGTGCCAGTGATTGATACACACTGCTTGAGACGGGCCAGGACTACAACTCCGTAACACTTGGCGGCCGTTCTTCGTATTGTGGTAAGCACAAGGAACGGCTCAACTTCCCGAATGGGATAACTACGAGTAACAGTATTGCACTGCTGAACTTGTTCACCTAGTTTACTGCCATAAGCACTATACCGGGCGTATTAAGTAGCTTGCGAAGCCGAGCCCACTTGGCGTGGTTCAGCCTACCTCATGACTAGAGAAGGAAGGATAAGAGAAATGAGTGACGTAAAAAGGAACTTTGGATGGAGAATTAGGTCCTAGCATGGTAAAAGTATCTGCTTTTCATTTGAGCGTGTATATGCATATATTCACAACACTACAGACAGTATTCTGGGCAAGGAGGCTTGAGTTGTGGGCTTTGGCCTTGGCGAGGATCCTCCTGTTCCGCCCGCTCACATCTGTGGAACGAGTGGAGGAGTTCTCGAGCAGATCATTTGACTGCCCAGACGTGTAACTCTTGAGGGGAGGGGGGTTTGGTTACCTAGCATAAGTGCCCGGACCATGATGGCCAGGCCGCGCAATCAAAATGACTCGACCGTTCTCCATCTTCGATCGAAGAAACAGCTGGTCCATGTAAGCAGAACAGAGTCGGCGTCTTTGTTGTCGCACGATTGCTCTTTGCTATGGTATGAGGTAAAAGTTTTGTATGTGGGCCACTAGTAAGGGGCCGTTTTATTAGGGGTAGACGTCACGTGAGAACGCAGAAAGGTGGCTATACAAGCGTCTGTTATTGGCTAAAAGCCCTCCGAAGTAGCACCTGATCTTTAGATTTTAGCGTCTCCACGTACAACACTTTTGTCTTGTACCATAGTAGGTAGATCACCTCGGTGCCTAGGTAGTGTTGATTAATCGCGTCGTCTAGTCTTGCAATATAATTAATACAGGTGCATGTCAGAAATACGAAACTGTTATGGTAACCTTTTTATTGCGGTTACGCAAGATTGTGACGATTTGAGTGCAAACAGAAGAAGCTACGATGATTGAGGCTTCCTATGGCGTAGTGCGGCTCAAATGCACGGAATCCACGCTACAGATTCTTAACATAAATTAAACTTTCCAAGGCTGATCACCAAGACATGTCACACAGTGGATCGGCCCGATGACGCACTCCTTACGACTCATTGGCACCGGTTACTGAGTTTGCGACGTGCGTACAGTATGCATCGTGAAGGCGAGTGCCTCGTGGGTAACGTCTCAGGATGGGTGTACGCCGTGTACGTGCCCAAGCTTTCGCATGTACCTGACCGAAACACGGGTTTGGAAACGGGGGAGTTCCTGGGCAGCCATTAGCCAACGTCAACAAAACCGGCTCGACTTTCCGTACAACCACTCGGAGAAGTTGCAAAGGGGAGATCAGGTCGCCTTCTTTGGAGAAAGCGTGGTCTGTCTACATAGTATGCGATGGATCTGTATTGCGTGTCACACTTAATTCCGTCTGGCTATGATGGCCGCCGGCGTCCAGTGACTGAGTAAACCACATAAACAAACCCATCAAGAAATCGACCCCAATCTCGATGTCCAAAATTAGGGCGGTTTGAGTTGCACCGCCGGTGTAGTGGTTTTGTAATGAGATGACCAGCAGTCTATCGCTACTACATAAGGCTAGCTTACGGGGTTTCACAGAAACGACACGTACTCCGGGAAATCATCTGTTCCTCGGACGCTAAATTCGAATGGCCCGACGGAAGTAGAGATCCTACCATGGCAAGTGCGACGACTGTCGGCATTACCAATGTCGTACTTCCGGACGCCACGGATACAGTGCTTACGCGCACTGTTCCTCTTCATGGGTCCCTTTGATCGCAGAAAGGCGCAAACCGCTGTCTAATGGCAAGATCCTTACACATGGCCGAGTGTAGATTATTACCTAGTGTAGTTGGAGTGCTCAATGTGGGGGCGACGCCCAAACGCGGGAGTCCCTGCGTAGTCCAGTAAGAGTTTTAAAATGCTTGTCATCGCGGAAGCCACCGGGCCTACAAACACACGGTTGAGCCTCATTCTGCCGAAGTAATACCTCTTTGTTTCGGCGCTTCGTGCCTCGTTGCGCGATGTTTCTGGGGCCGTCTTGTGCCAGCGCATGTGTGATTGCGCTACCTAGCGCTATGAGGTCATCGGGTTAGACTATTTTAAGAATACACAGTCGTCGTCAGGGTTGCTGCGTCATTTATGTCCGCTTCTGTTATTTATGTCTGAAGGACAGATGGCGTTAATGCTGGCGCTGTCGATGAGACACAAGGCCACAGCTGAGCTGCTGGAGGTATTTCCAAGCCGTTCCTGAAGAATTAGAAATAGAATTTTTCCCCATCAATCACTACGCAAGGTGGGAACTGATACGTCCACAGTGATGATTGTGACGGTAAATTTGTAAACAATATTCTCAGTTACAAGCTGAGAATGGGTTGAACCTCTATTTCGGACATCAGTGCAACCTCGAACAATTCTAGATAGTTACTCTATATACATTCAATACGGGCTAAAAGCTCTTGGATTCGTCCGGCTATTACGCCGCTGGTCTTTAGAAAGAGCACTGAATCCTATCGCAAGTGGTAAGATGTCTGGATGAACATCACACGTGCAGTGTTCAAGATGAAGAGATGAAGAGACTTCCGCTTTTGTCAAGAGGACAATGATTCCGAAGTTCCGATGCATCGGGAACGTGGCGGCCAATCAAATGCTTCTGCTTTATAATTGTGCCATGCGCTCCGGGATCTGCCGCGGATGACATATGCTTCGGCGAATTCACTGACAAGCAGCAGCAGTCTGTCCCTTGCCATCTATTCACACAACACGCGGCACTTCCCTACTTCTTCGACACTGCGATAATGTCACTACCTCGAAACACGGCCGCGTTCGCGCGCTCAAGCTCGACATTTTTACGAGTCGCCGCACCATCCTTCGCCCCCCGCAGATGCCCGCAATGCGCGCGGACTTTCGCCTCTTCGATAGCATATCGACAGTCAGCTAAGCGGCAGATGCAGACAGCGACTGCGTACCATCCCTCATCGCTGTATCCTCAGCCGCCACCAAGGAATGCTGGTGTTCCCGATACATCAATAGCTGGTGGAGCAGCCGAGGTAAACAAAGCGAAAACCCTACAAGTGCCTCCGCAAGAGCACATCGCAGCGACTCCTTCCGAGCAACCGAACATGAGCATACCCGAAGGCGAAGCGCAGAAGCCACAGCAAGTGGCGAGTCCTAGCAAACCTCTGCGGCCGCGTCGCTACAATTTCGGGCCACGCAAAGCGACTATTAAGCTGTCACCTTCGGCAGTATCGCATCTCCGCGAACTCCTCGAGCTTCCGGAGCCAAAGCTCATTCGGATAGGCACAAAGGCAAAGGGCTGCTCAGGACTGGCATATCACCTCGAGTATGTGGATAAGCCAAGTCCGCTGGACGAACAGGTGGAACAGGATGGCGTCAAAGTGTTGATTGACAACAAGGCGCTGTTGAACATTATTGGGAGTGAGATGGACTGGTTGGAAGATAAGCTGAACGAGCGATTCATCTTCAAGAATCCCAACATCAGTAAGTTTTGCCTCGGCACAATTCCAGAAACAAAGGCTGACAAACTAAAGCTGAGCAATGCGGTTGCGGCGAGTCCTTCAGCATTGCATGATACCCTTTCGAGTTCATCACTATGCATTATACAAACATTACCGGTGTTGCATCTTCGGCGTTACACACACACACACACACACATGGCATAAATTAGGACATGATCAGCACTTGGGGTAGTACAATTGCTACTCGTTCCTTATCCTCTATTTACATCTTCCCTGGCTCATAATCAACGACCTTGATACCACTTGCCACCTCTCCGGCAAACTTTACAAATTCTTGGTGGGCGGGGTCTTTGTATACGTAGTAGTCCCGGTCCTCTTCATTCTCGAATTCAACTACGAACCCATGAGTTGAGTTGCCCTACACGTATTAGCAGCTGTAAGGGAATCTATGGGTACTGCATTACACTGTGGCCTTCAGGGCTATTGTTCCTGCCGCCAGAAAAAGATTTGATGTATGGCTTCTGGGATGTTGGATGAATGCACTGGTCTTTGAGGCCGAGCATTTGCTTGCATGCCTAAAATGTATCAGCACATGTATCATGTATGTTCAGATGAATATAAAGGTACTTCTGAAATTTGGTCTGGTGAAGCTGTTGACTCCCACTCGAATAATACAATGTGAATGATCGTCATCTTGAGAGTTGATCAATTGAAGCAACAGAATGAAATAGGGATGCGGTAGATGTGTGAGGAGGGGCACCTGACATGGTGGCTTATACTTCGGATATAATGACCTCAGCGTCGCTAAGCTCCGGGCGAGCTGCCGCGTCGCATGCGGTCAATGGCGCGAACACCGCGAACCGAGGGTTTACCGCCTGAGATGCTCACCATGCCACAGTATTGCAAAAGACATGCCCACGACCGTTATGACGCCAAATACTTTCAACATACACATGTAATTTCTGACCATCATTCTCAACTCTAAAAGCCGCCACAAGCCTTCCACATCGGACATCATGTCGAACGCACCAGCTCTCCCCGAGCAGCTCCTATACCTTATAATCCGCTTCACGGCCTCAGTACCCGACCTCCCACTCTCAATTCACACCCCACGAACAATCGCGACCCTCTCCCTCAAACAACTCATCCGCCAACACCTCCCGTCTGAACATGCCTCCGCGCGCCTACGCCTCATCTATGCAGGCAAAGTCCTGGCAGACACAGACCCATTATCCAAGTCCCTACGATTGCCTCCCCCACCACCTGCTCGTAACACAAAGAATAGCGGTGAGGTGGGGGGAGGAAGCGGGGAAGGCAGCAAGAGCGAAGGCAAACAACCTCTACGAGAAACCCCAGCAATTGAATACGGCACAACAACAGAAATCCCACTCGGAGCAAAGAAATACTACATCCACTGTTCCCTCGGAGACCCTCTATCCGCGTCCGAACTCGCCAGCGAAACTGCACTCGCTCAAAACACGGAGATTGCGTTGAAATCGCAGTATACATCGTCTTCTTCCTTCTCTGCCTCCCAACGACGCACAAGTAGTACAACAAAAACAACGACAACAGATAACCATGCACGAAGACGTAGTTCCACAACCACTACAACGACGGCGAATACCGTACCGCAAGCCCAGGGTTTCGATCGGCTCCTCAGTTCAGGTTTCACACGCGATGAAATATCCTCTCTCCGAAGCACCTTTACGCAAAACCTCTCTTTCACACATACTCCCGACACCATGCCCACGCCCGCGCAAATTCGCCTCTTGGAAGACAGGTGGCTGGACTCTTCCGCAAACGACCCATCTGCATCGCTCACAGGTGGTGTTGCGGTGGCAGGAGGAGGTACTGGCACGGATGCAGGTTGGGGCGCGGGGTTTGCGGTGGAAGAAGGCGGGCTGGATGATATGTTATATGGGTATTTGACTGGGTTCTTTTTTCCACTGGGGGGCTTGTTTTGGGGGTTTAGGGAGGAGGGGGTTTGGACAAGGAGGAGACAGGTTGCTGTTGTTATGGGGGTTGTTCTGAATACCGTCTTTGGGTTTATGCGGTGGGGTGGGTAGGGGGATGGAAGGGGGAAAGAGGAGAAGAGAGGGAGGCTTCGTGATATTGATATCAAGAGAGCTAATAGGGATGATACATGGTCGTTGCTTGTGGTTCATCCTGAGAGGCATTGATTCGTTATCATCGTCATCGTCGTCTACATGTCTCATCGAAGTTCGGAACGCTTCTACCTTAATCACAACCCGTCCGCGTTCAACGCGCATCATACCCAGTATCCGCCTGTTGGTCATAAACTCCAGACTGACCGCCCGCTCTCTACATCACCGACCCCCACCCCAGCCATCAATTCCCACACTACAACTCAATCGTCTCTTTGGGAGCACCCATATAACTCAATGGACCCTTCTTAACCATCAAAGTCATGACCTCGTATAGGGTATCCTACCAGCAGTAAGCGACATCCACAAACTCCACACACGGACAAGACATACTGCAGCAGCCATAGTAGTAAGCTCAGCGTTGGTATCATAAGCAGGAGCAACCTCCACTATATCAGCAGCGATAAGGTTTACCCCTTCCAAACCACGGATAATAGTACGCAGCTCACGCGTTGTCCAACCCCCCGTCTCGGGAGTACCAGTTGCAGGAGCGACTGTCATTCACCACATTAGCTTCTGTTTCTTCCCTCCTTTACCCATTTTTTTTTCAAGCCTCACCGCCTTTACTTTTACTCCATCGACATCATTACGGCCACCAGCACCATGACCACCATCATTGTAACTTGAAACTTACAAGCTGGATCAAGAGTATCGATATCAATACTCAGATACACAGGTCTCTCTGTACCAACCCTCTCTTTGATCTTCTTGATGATGCCATCAGTACCAATCTTGTCGATTTCCCTGGCTTCAACGATTTGGAAACCGCAGTAGCCGTCGTTTTCGTAGTCAGAGGGGCCGGAGAGGGTCGTGCGGATGCCGGCGTGGATGTTGGTGTCGTTTGCGAGGAGGCCTTCTTGGGCGGCGTGGAAGAAGTAGGTGCCGTGGTTTATGCTGGCTTGTTCGGAGGGGGCGCCGCCGAAAACTTTGGGTCGCCATGTATCGCTGGTGGGGGGTTTAGTCTTTAATGGATGGGGAAGAAAGGTGGAGTGAGGCTTACAGATGGCTGTCGAAGTGAATGACGGTTATAGGACCGTATTCCCGGTTGATGGAACGGAGGAGGGGGAGTGTGATGGTGTGGTCACCTCCGAGAGTTATCAAACGAGGGAGTGTTGTGCCTTTCTTTGAGGGACCGGGTTTGTCGGCATGTGTGTAGGGTGCGCGGCTCAACAGTACGTTGTGACCTTGCTCAATCTGCTGTAGAGCATATGCGTTGTCGTACCTGTGCGCAATGAAATAAATCAGTATCTTGTAAACTTCAATTTCCTCAAGCCGCCAGAAGCTAGAGAGCTACTTACGACGTCACAGGAATATCACCACAGTCAATGACCTTGGCCCAGGAGTTGAATGGGTTCGCCTCGAGTGGGACGTTGTAGCCGCCACTAATCCAATCTTATGTGAGCCTTTGGACAACAACCAAAAAAGTAAGCATGCGACTGCTTTCAAGGAAACCTACTAGAGATTGAGGCGACGAGAACCTTGTCTGATGCCGCTGGGTCCAAAGCGAGCACCTGGGCGGTATGATGTGCCAGTGTCAAAGGGCGCACCAATGAATGCAATGTCGAACTTTGTGTTGCTGGAGAGACACGGGTGGTATGGCAGGCGACCGAATGTGGAAATGCCGGAGAAGATGGAGTCGGCCTGTAATGAGGTCAGTTTCTGCTTCGGCGCATCGTCGTCAAGTTGGAAGCTCATACTTGTGTTCCTCCATCGCCGGGAAGTGTATTATACCATAGTCCCCCGTGTGGGCCTTCCAATGGCTCTTGGTCGTGGCCGTGGTCGCCGTGCGCAGATACAGTAGCTGCGAAGCTCAGAAGCGTGGGAGTGAACCTCATCTTGTCGGATTTCCAAGGTACGACGGGGAAGAAAATGAAGGGGGAGGAGATGCAAAAACAGACCTGGGGACTGCGGAGTGCTCGCAGTAAATAGCTGGGGAGATATCAAGCCTTTCATCTCTATCAGTAACTTGTTTGACCAGCTCACGTTAGGTAAACTGCTGTTAGGTAAACAATATCTTTCTGGAGCTACCCCTGCTCCATAATGATGTCGTCTGCAGGCATAGCACCGTACTGCCTCCAATCGGTTAGTAGCTTCTTGGAGAAAGCTCCAGGCCTCGATATGGCGTTGACGTGTGGTATAAAGCCGGAGTTATATTCTCCGTACGTAGAGCTGGAGAGAGTGAAGCAATGAGCTTTTGACGCAGATGAACCAAAACTTCTTCAACAAACCATGTCTGCCTTTTTGAATCAACTCCAGAACACCGTGATGGTCACACCAACTCTCTTCCCCCGTCCTTGCACTTCCGCGCAACCTCATTCTACCGAGAACGACATATACCGGTCGTTGCTGATCCATGTGGGTACCCAGCCCCGCCTTGTACCATGACGAGCGCTATGATTAGAAAAGCCGGGGAAACTGGCCAGTAGCGTTCTCCATAGAGGATATGTAACGACAATATTCAGCAGGTTCAATCTCTTCGTATCGCGTCTTATCTAAAGCGAGTCAAGTCCTGTACGATGCTACGCTACTCATGCATGCATGTGAGCTCCAATGCGTTTGCTACGTAGTCTGCAGCCTTGCGTGCTCTACGTAACGTTCTTTCGTAGCTCTTGTACGATGCTTGGATTGGCTCGATAAGAATTGGGTGATCCGGGTGCATTCTCAAAGTGCGATGTCCTTGGTGGATTTGGCGGTCAATTGATACGGAAAGCTATAGTGCATGCAAGATTGACTGCGTGGTTTTTGCTCCAACAATACAAAGTTTCAAGGTATGTCATAGCGAGGCAAATACGGCGTGGGGTACGCAGCAACCAGGTAGCTGTGCGGAGGTGATGAGGCAATGAGGAGTGAGGTTCAGTCGCGGAACAAGGATTTAGATACCGGCAGTACTAAAACGGCTCGCTTAACGTAACGAGCAATTTTTTGACACTTCTTGCATTGCCGGCTCCGGGCTACTATCTATCACTATTCCGTGCGCATGTCTAAGAAGCGTTGCTAATACGTCCGAAGTTACGACCAAACATCAGCGACGTGAGGCTGCTATCTTTGTACCGGCGCCGCTTCCTCTGGTGGAACGCCCAATTCTGCCCTGTCATCTGAATCCATCCTTTCGAAAGCTTTCTTGACTTGATAATCCCAGTTACTCCAAGCCACGATCGCCCACTCCGCGAATCCGACAAGGTACAGCGCGATGCACTGACCAACCCATAAGCCGCCGAGACCCCAGCCGTGGAAGGCAAGCCAAATGCCCAGTGGCAAAGCTCCACAGTAGTAGCTTACAATGTTTACCGTTGCTCCAATGTGCTGTCTGCCCATGCCTCTGAGAGCTCCGCCGCAGCTACCATTCAGTCCATCCGCGATTTGGAAGAGGGCGACGTAAGGCATTACCTTTGCAGTGAGCTTGATGACTTCCGCATCGTCGTTGAAGATCTTGGCGTAAAAGTCTTTGACTCCCATGAGGACAGCCAGTACCAGCGCACCAAGTAGCATACTGAGAACAGCAGCAGCGTTAGCAGCTCTGGCTGCACTTTTGGCGTCGCGTGCGCCGAGGAGGTTTCCGACACGCGATGAGGTAGTGACACCAACTCCGAAAGGAATGGTATTCATGACTTGGTCGGTAGTCATTATAACACTCTGCGCGGCCAGTGGTATGGTGCCGAGTTTTCCTGCTACGAGCGCAACGATCTCAAATGCCCACCACTCTGTGCCAACGTGTACGACTCCTAGGAAAGCAAGTCGGGAGAAGACCCATAGGTTCTGCAAGCACTTGCGATCCCAACCTCCCCAGCATTGCCATCCATCCACGAAGCGAGCATATGCGAGCAGCAAAAGTAAGGATACCCAGTATGCGATGCCGGTAGCAAGCGGCGCGCCGAGTAGTCCCATTTCGAACGTGTATACGAAGAGGTAGTTCAGGCCGGCGCTAATGGGAGAGGTGATGAGAAGGACATATGTTCCGGGTCTCATGATTTCTGAGCATGTCAGTGTGTATTTAGAAGCTGTATGAGGAGAAGAATTATACCTTGAGCCTGCATATATTTCTTCAGTGCCTCAAAGTATATGTAGCCAATCCCACCTGGAGCAAGCACTGAGAGGAACCTTGCCGAGTCCCGAGCTATATAGTCTTCCTGACCAAGAGCTTTGAAGAGTGGCTCGGAGCAGAACCACACGATAGCAATTGGAATGTAGAACAATAAGAGAACGACAAATGCGCGTTGGAGGATGATTCCTAGGTCATGTCGATTCTTACTCCCGGTAAAGCTGGCTGACGCCAGTGTGTCGATCGCGGTTGTGCCACCAAGAGCAACAAGCCAACCAGTCGCCATTGCGAACATGTACGAGAAGGCAGCGGTGGCCAAAGCTTCTGGCGAGAGGCGTCCGACAATGAGAACGGATACTGTTTGCAAGGAGTTTTGCAACGCGTATGCTACGACCACCGGCAGCGATCCTTTGAGCAGTATCCAGAATTCTTGGAGGATGAGTTGAGACTTAAATGCTACTCCGTCCTCGAGCTCGTATGTTTCGCCGGTAAGCCATTCTTCATTTTGTGAGTCTGGAAGTAGGGATGTTCGTTCGTCTGGTGTGGCATCGTCATGGGTCGAAGTTTTGAGAAAGTCTGGCAGCCATGACCAGTTTTTGTTCGCTTGGTAGCCCATGACGAGAATCGAGTGAAGATAACGAAAATAGTTTGAAAAGTGAAGAGAAGGCACAGACAACGAAGACCAATATGTATGTCATAGTCTCTACAACCCAGCTCTGGTACCCACAAGATACGAAAGGCAAGAAAACGACAAACCATACATCACACCTTTTCTCCTGCAAGCCCTGTATGCCAGAAAGATCGACATGACAACACTCCTTACAACACTCAAGACTCAAAACTGGTGTAATCGCGGTGTTAACTAACCTCCTGTCAGCAGTAATACCTGCAGCCGTCACTCCCTCTTCGGCATGCACATAGCCTCTAGGCCTAATTAACATGCAAAAAACATCCGGCGTATCTGTGACCAGGACAGTGCGCTGCTGTAGTCTTATCGACTTGCATCGCG
Source organism: Alternaria sp. 'sect. Undifilum' (assembly GCA_024321975.1). Classification (NCBI taxonomy): domain Eukaryota; kingdom Fungi; phylum Ascomycota; class Dothideomycetes; order Pleosporales; family Pleosporaceae; genus Alternaria; species Alternaria sp. 'sect. Undifilum'. The sequence continues at coordinate 6,311,371 of JAJJZI010000006.1, forward strand.
CGCCGTTTTGACTAAGGCTCTTCGGTAAAATGTTTTACGTGAGGCGAGGACGTCCTCGGGTTACACATTGGGACAAGTGTAGTTGGTGGAGCTGGGAACAACGTTGACACCGCTTTCTTGGGCGCGGCTGGCGGCGCTGATGGAAGTGCCGGGCAACGCCGATGCTTCCCCGCTACATTACGTGCTCGACATCGAGTATGCCAGACAGGTATTTTAATGGGACTCGTAATGTCACCTGGCTGTGGACGAGAGTATGGAGGGTTGTCGGAAGAGGTTGTGCCATGCTCGGAAGAGTTCGGGCGAGGATTTGCTCGAGATTGAGCTGATGTACCGTTCACGGGGCGTAGATGATGCTTTGCTTCTATTGGTCAGTTTCAGCGCATTAGCCTCGCCACATCCACCAACGATAATGTAAGATACGTAAGAATGTAGCACCCGAAAGAAATACTCTCCGCACGCATGTGTCGTTAATGTCGCAGCTTGAGGTGGTTCGTACCATTATTTCAGAGGGCATAAGAGCAATGCAACGCGAACTTCGAGCGTAGCAACGAGACGAAAAGAGACATCGTATAGAGCGCGTAAAATCGGTACGTCTAGTCGTCATCAAGGTCGTAATTACATTAAACACAACGAGTGCCCTTGCATCATTAGATGTTTCCCAAATCCCGAGATGCATAGCGCCAAACAGCGGACGGGGCTGAGGATGTATAACAAAATAGGGTATAAAACATTACAAGGACGCAAATCCACCATCATCCCTACGGATCACCTGCCAAAGCAGCAGCAACCAGGATGTCAATTCCACTTGCATGCGTACTCGGATTGCTGTTGTCACTCGGCCCCTGCCACAGGTCCACGATGACGCCTCCATCAACTCTCGGCTGACTCTGAGCCGCATTCGCATTTCTATAGAAGAATTCTTTGACGCCCTGCTGCGGCACGTTTTCGTACAAAGTTGAAAGACCGCGCACGTACGCGCCTTTGAACTGCGAACTTACAGGGTCGAGAGCCCCGCCAACCGGCTCGGTCAGAATGCCGCTAACATCGCTGAGCTTGGATGTTGAAGCTGCAGCGAGGGTGTAGGCTTCCTTGATGAAATCGCCATTTGATTTTGCACGGGCTAGTTCGGAGAGGCCGGCTAGAACAATACCTTGGTTGTAGGTGAAGGTTGTTCTGCCGTTATTTCCGCATGTGGCCGGATCGATGCCGTCGTTGACTAATCCCTCCGAGTTGATTACTCCGGATTTCTTGAACCAGTCCCATTCCATTTGAGCCCAATTGGTGTAGTCTTCTTTTTCTTGGCCTTCGACGCGGTTTGCGAGGTGAGCGGCAACAGATAGGAAGAGTTCGTTTGAGATTGCGGCGATGTAGTCGCGATCTTTGGACCACCATATGCCGCCGTTGCATGGCGTGTTCCAGCCTGTGGTCATGTCTTCGAAGATGTCCTTGGCAGCGTTGAGATACTTGACGTCGCCAGTAAGATCATACGAGGCTATCCAACCCATGGCCCACCAACCCTCGTCATCGTAGAACTTGTTTCTCCACGCAGTTGCGCCGTGCTGGTTGGGAGATTTGGCATATGTGTTGGATACTATCATGAGGGCGTACTCCTTGAAGGCAGCATCTTGAATACCAAAACGAGCGATGGTCTCAATGATGTTGCCAGATTGCCACCAGAGATCGTTCCTGATTGGAGTTAGATATGCCAGTGACGAGAAATTGGAAAGGACTAACCACAGGCCAGTATCGTAATTGTACCATTTTTCTTGAAGCGTTCGGATAGCAGAGAAGGCGTCGTCGGCAAAGTCGGCAGATATAGAAGTAGAGTACAGAAGAGGTACCAACAACGCTGTGAGAAACTTCATGGTGAATTAAGCAATAATAACAAAAAGAATCATTGGTGTGCTTCGAGTTGACTAGAGGGGTGTTGGCCTTTCATATGGAAGCAATCATGAGTGGAGACGCACCCCCTCTGTGTTTTATGTTTCCAACAGACGCAGTGACAGCGACAGAAGCGATCTTGGCCTCGAAACTTTAGGCAGACGTAGCAAGGAAACAGACTGTATGTTGGCGTGTGAGATGGATCCTAGTAACGGCAGTGCAACAAGGCACAGAACTCCAAGAAAGTACTTTCTACAAGCATATCTGTTCGCAATACCGAGCATGCCTGTGGCATTCTCTGTCGTATGAAGCCATGCATGCTGCTACTATCCTCGAGCTATTGCTAGAGGCCGAGGCACAGCCAGCGAGTCGGCCTCGTGGATTGTCAGGCATGGAGACACATGCAGGCAAGGACCGTGGGCGAGTCAATGACTACCATGGACAGCATGCCCATACACCAAACGGTGAGAAATGGTACTGTGCAGCGGTAAGTAAAATTAGGGTTGTCGGATCCTGATCGACGTGGACCCTATCATGAAGCGACTACTGTCTAGGAAAGGCGCTAGAGCGGATCCAATCTGAAACGCGAGGAACAGACGTGGGTGAAAACGCTTTGGTACGGTAGATATGGCGGCGATGAGGCCAAGTCGCAAGGCGAGTCCCGAGTACATGCGACCTGAGCAAGACAGTAGACGCGACAGATGTCAAACTTGTTTTCGCTCGGCGGCAAAAGGCCAGAAATGACAACGAGCTTCAAAGCGCGCGCCGCACTCGGAGCGCGCGTAGAATGGATGGCCGTTCGAGTAGAGAGTGCTGAGTACGGCCAGGACGCGTTGAAGGCGGCAGCATGTTTTGCTTTGCATGCGTGTTATTTTCTGCTGGATTGGAGTTGGAGTTTGGCGGGGGATGGCCATGACGCTGGTCACGTGCTGCGCGACTTGTTCGTGCCACGACATACGTCAGTGGGGCATCGGCACCGCCCCACTACGCCCTCCTCCCAACCGTCCAAGTGCCCCGATGCTCCGGAGCATGGCTGCGGGCTGGAGGTAGGGCGAGGGGATAGTCTACCACTATCAAGAAGATGCAGAGGCTAATCCAGCGCCACCAACCATGACCTTTCTACGCTACCCACCATGCAGTTCCAAAAAGCAGCCGCGAGAGGGGAGGGAAACAGCGGCCGCATATGCCCCGTGCTCCAGGTTGTCTGGCACATCTTCCCTCCATGTATCCACCTTCAGCCGTGGCCAGATGACGCGAATGCCATGCAAAGGCGCCAGATTACCATGAATCACACCCAGCGGAGATGCTCCTCTACCAATCGTGGAGGCCTGTGGCGCCTGCAAACTGCTACACATGGTGGCAGGAGAGGTAGACCCTGGCACCCACACCCCCTTTGCAGTTGCTCGTCTGGCGACGTATGACGTACGCCTGCCGTAGCACGTCACTGTAGGTAGCCTGGACGACGCCCCAAGGTAGTATATAACATTGTCTCCGCCTCCTTTTCCTCGATCCTTCATCCCACAATCCACTCTCAAACTCCAACCAACTCCAACTACCACTTCCAATCCAAACCCTCAGCCAACCACCAACCATCAACATGTCTGACCCCATGCGCAAGTCATTCACCGACAAGGCCACGGAGAGTGGTAAGCTGACTGTCCAGACCCCACCGCAGTGCAACATCTAACAGCCCCCACAGCCACCCCCGACTCCCAGAAGTCGGCTACACAGAAGGTCAGCGAGGGCCTCTCCAACACTACTGACCGCGTTGCGGGCGCCGTCCAGCCTGGTGAGTTTCCTCCATCCTTTCCTTACTCTTATCCTACCATCGACTGCGTCTAGCTCGACCATCAATTACGCATCATTCGACGGTTAACTAACATGTACAACAGACAGCGACAAGTCCACTGGACAGAAGCTTGGCGATACCACCCGCTCCGGCGGCGACAAGGCGTCCAACCAGGGCGAGGGCGTGTTGAAGCAAGCTCAGGACACTCTCAACAGCGCTGGCCAGAGCATCTCTGACTCACTCTCCGGCGCCACGGGCCAGAAAAAGTAAAGCACTCTTCTACTTGTTCTTCCTGTTGCCCCTGGTAGCTAGTCACGATTCCTCTTTTACGACATGAATGCCTGAGAATGGACGAACATGATAACGTGATGGATGAAACGGAACATACCCTTTCGGCGTGAAAGCCTGAGTATCTATATACCCTACCATGAATGAAACAACAACCTGATCAAAGGTGTGTGCTTGTTGCTGTTGTGTGTTTGGTGACTGTTTGAAAAATTGACTTCGGTTGTGAATGACTCGAGAGGAGGTGTATGTGCTGCCCATATTTCTGTTATAACCGGCGGCTCTTTGTTACATGATCCAACAAGACACCTTGAAGGTATAAGCAGCATCTAAGATGACTACGAGCAAAACATGAACGTAAGCGAATACCTTCAAGCCCAATTAGACGTACGACATGAAGCATACAAGCTAGTTAATAGACTTCACACTGACACGACAATCTATATATCCTCATCTTCCACCTCCTCCATCTGCACATGCCTAAGCTTATTCTCCGCCGTCTGCGCCTCCCTAGAAATCCCATCCATCTCGCCTTGGACCTCAGCAGCCATCATCTCGTACTCCGCTTCCTCGACCGCCGCCTCGGCCGCCTTCTCCGCCATCTCCCCAGCACTCGTATTCTGCAATCTCAAAAAGGCATCCAACTCTTCATCCTTGGCCGTTCTTACAGCCATCTCAGCACCTTCCACCTTGTCCTCTTCTTCCTCCTGATCCTTCTTCTTCTTCCCCTTCTCATTCATGCACCCTTCCTCCCTCAACTTGTCAAACTCGTCCGGTTCTAGCAACCGTCCCTCGCCCTTTGCCAACTTCATCTTCTGCGCCACAGACGCAGGCATGAACTTTGTCGCTTCCTTGCGCAGATCACGCACTTGGGGTGCAGCTTCGTAGACAATGGTTGGTTTCTTTGGTTCAGCGGACACCGCAGTCTCGCCATTTTGGGAGTCTTGGGACTGTTGTAGGTACCTTCGTGGTATGGGTGGCGGTGTGTCGCGTGGCATGGGGATGCGCTTCACGTCGTCGTCCGTGTCGCTGCTATCCGTGTCTTTGCGCTGGCCGTCTCGTGTTCGTTTGCCTAAAACGGCGCCGCCTCTGCCTAGTCGGTCGCCGCCTCGTCCTCTGTCGTCATTATTGTTGTTGTTGTATTGCCGTTCGGGTTTGAAGACTGGCGCTTTGTCTCCTAGCGCTGCGCGCGCCTTGTTCACAGCCGCGAGATCCTTTTCCAACTCCTGTAGCCGTTGTCGTTCATGTGGTCTTATTGCGCCGCTCTGATCGAGTTCTTTGAGATTGTCGATATCGCGCTGTATGCGATTTGGGTTTCGGCGCGCAAGTTTCTCGTTGCGCTGGGTCTGGAGGTTGGCTTTTTGCTTCCGGATCTGTTTTTGCTTCTCTGCCTTCTTGGCTTCTTGGACGGGGTTGTAGTTCTTCTCTTTTGCCATTTTGGCGTATGAAAGATAGGATTGGGCGTGAAGCAGGGTCGTGGAGTTGTTGGTTGAGAGAGCGTGGTAGGGAAATTGAACATCTGGGGACTGACGTAAGGTCCGTGCTGAAGCCGCGGCGCGTCGCGAATGATTCCACTCAGGACGATTTAACCAACTCTAGTCACTGTCAAGTCTCTCTACTACGAGAGCGTTGTACAGGTGCCATGTTTGTTCCAAGAGCGCTCAGGCTCAAGGGTGTCCGCGAAAAGCCGCGGCCCAGAGATAATAAAGCTCCCTCTGAATCGCCAGCGCAGGGAGGCCACGACAATGCCCTGGTCGAGGCTATGCAGAAGACAACTACAAATTCGCCTACTTACCAACCAGAACAGATTGACTCCAAAGGTATTAAGTCGAGTCCCAGATTCACCACCAAACCTGTTACCCCAGAGTACATTGGTCAGCTTGCTGCTGGCATCGAGCTCATCTTCACCGACTATGCCCACCAGGAAGAACAACGAGCAAAGTGGCTCCAGGACCATTACAGGACGGTCGATGGGGAGGAAGAATGTAAATGTACCCAGCTGCGTTTTCACCCCCATACTGACCTATGGTGCAGACATCCACCTTACTGCCATACTCGAACATCCCAATATTTCCTCCCTGAAGCCCGAAGCCTCGCAAGTCCTCCTTCAACAAGCACTTCACCACCACCCCTCCAAGTTTTTACAAATGTCGAGCAATGGCTACCACGTCCGCCGCAAGCCCTCTTCGTACCCTCCCAAATACCTACCTTACAATTCGTTCCAAGTCGTCGATAACGACGGCCTATCATTCTGGGACCAGCGAACGATTTATGTCGAGCCACATCTACGCAACATTTGTCCTACACCAGCGAAAGTGGCATACTGGCTTACAGAGCATGGAGAGTTGCGACCAAAGTGGCTACCCATCCAAGCAGTACATACGCTATGGAACAGCTGCGCCTTTGTCGTGCTCAGCGGAAGTGTAATGCACGAGGACGTTTGGCAAAAGTGGAGAGAGGCAGACAAGCCCGACAACTGGAAGATCATGACCAAGGTCGAACATACCAAACGCACCGCCGAATACATTGCGTTGCTTGAGACGCAGAACCCGAGAGGCATGCGCAAGAACAAGATTAACGAGAGCGAGTTGCCTGCAATTGCGCGACCAGCAGTGCTTCCGATGGCGACGGACATGGCTCCGGCTGCAGAACAGCAACCAGTCAAGAGCAAGCGGAAGAGACGAAAGCCGAAGAAGTCTGGCATATCCACCGGCGGAGATGAAGCTGACGGAGATTATGCTGAAGGGGCTCGCAATGAACCGAGTGCTAAACGCAGAGGTTGAACAGCGCCATTCAAAACGTACACTACAGATGCACACAACGCAAGTACTCACAGATGGAGAGCGAGCGATGAACGGGCCCAGCCAGCGACTTGGCATGTCAAAGCTGAAGAGTCTTAGACCTAGCACGCCCTAGCACGATCTTTGTTGATTTCCCCAACTTACCCCGTCTACTCGCCAGTAATTACTGACATCTCAAGTTTGCCGAAGCCACCGATGCTTCGTCGACCACTCCAGCCTAGGAATAAGTAAGCTGGGGGAGCGCTTTACTGTATGAGGGCAATGATGTGGTTACTCTAGCAATAGAATAAATGTCCAAATATACGACAACAACTTGCCACGGCACTATTAACTGTCTTGAGCTGTTCTTTCCTTGTCTGTTCGGCCTTGCTTGTTCTGCCAGTATTCATTGCGATTGTGTAACAAAGTACTTTTGAAGTAACATGAAGACCATTGTGGAAAAGACAACCCGATACCTGACCTCGATGTACTAACTCTTCTATTCTGTACGCCTTTCTTCAGCAGTTGCCTCATATTACGTCGTAAAAGCTAATCAGCTAATACTACATCTCCCACAAGACTCTGAGTCGTGAAACAAACGATAATCCAATTTGACAACTTAGGTAGCGAAGGACTCGGGTTGTACTCAAGCCTCGCGGTGGAAGAAAATTGTAATCAATGTCCGTCTACTCACTGTTGTGCAACATGCCTCGCGTAAAAAGACACGTTACAAGGCTGCGGAAGACTGTTTCCAGGTTATGTTCCGAAGACTCTTTTCGCGGAGCATGTTCCGAGCCTACCAACTTCGATTAACCGTACCTCGCCATTTCAGGAAGGAGATGTCTCGTAGAGCATCTCTACTGGTCCGGCACAATTTACCAATTACCTTAACAAGGCAAACACGTGGGTTAATCGGGATCGACCGCAGTGCCGCCGCGTATGACATCACTGAAAGTAAACACTGTGTACCTTTCGCGCATTCCTCCAGCCTAAGATCAACGCCTTTTACTCCACCGATCAGGGCCATGGCTCGTATAGCGGTACTTGCTCACAACGACTTCATATGCTCCGATCTAATATATCGTTTAGCAACAAAACCAGAAGATCCAGGAAATCCTTCCAACCCTGTCTACTGAGGCAGAACAAATCGACCAAATCGCCAAGATAAGAGGATGGTTCCGCCCAAAAGAAGACAGCGCGTACTACCCGTTGATCCAAGAGTTCCTACGTGAGCAGATCGACGTAAAGGAAGCGACGTCGCGTTTCCTCGGACCCATCGACGAGAAGATCAAGGAGGCCAAACTCGACGATGTGGACTTTATGGACCTTTGGGAGAGCATCATTCACTCAGCAAAGCGAGTAACATTCCGCGATGGCGCCCATGTAAACCACAACACACTCGTCGACTTGGTCATGGCGTTCAAGGAGCATTCGATACCGGGCAATGAGCAATACAACTACCTCTACCAGGAGATGACGGACTTCGGCATGGCCTGTCGCGAGGCGCTCAACGACTCTCCAGTAGCACACCACGGCTTCATTGATAGGGAGATTGAGGCTTGGGCGAACATGAACTTCTTTTTCGCCCTTGTCACAGGGAAAAATATCCAAGATCTCTCCATGTACGCCCTCTTCGCGTTACGAGAAGCACTTGAAACACCTCACATTGACGATCCAATGTCTACTGCCAATCAAAAGTACGACGCCAATGTTCCCGCGGCTGCAGCCTGGATATTGGGCTATGGCAAAGACCTCTTCCGCATGGAAAAAGATCTAATACCCTCGGACCGCAAACAAGGCAACCCAGCACGAGGCGGCGAACTATGGAAAGGCAAGAGCGAATTCAGCAAGGAAAGATGGGCGCTTTGGAAAGAGAGGTTCGCAGCGATTGCAGACATGGAGGGCGTGAAGGAGCAGACGAAGATAGATGCCAGAGATGCGATAGAGGCCATGGAGAGAAGCCAGACGTATGAGAACATGAGGTAACTTTGTACAAGCGTGGCATGCTGATGTCCAACTGGCAGGTTCTCATTTGCAGAAGAGGTACTCAAGGAAGGAGATATTGAGCGTCTTGGTGGAGGATTTCGTTCATTTGAGCGGGGGCCTAAGCGGCAGAAGAGAGAGAATAGCGGGTTTGATAGCTGAGCATGATGGTATTGTCACCATAATACGTACTTTGTATGGGAGACATGGGCGACAAATCTCCTAGCCTAACCAACCTCCAGATCAACCCCTATACATATCTTCCTTGATCAATCCTACGGCTTCGTACTCGCACCCAGCGCCTCCACCCCAGCATTAGCAACACTCAAATCCTGCTCCACACTCCCCCCACTAACACCCACTCCGCCAATCAACCTCGCGTCAACGTAAATCGGTACTCCGCCGCCAAAAACCACAAGCCCGCCATTGGTATTCTGCACATCGTAAAGTGGCGCACCTGGCTGCACCGCCGCATACAAATCCGCAGTAGCATACACACCATTGAACAGCACCACCGTGCGGGCCTTTTTCTGCGAAATATCAATAGAACCCAGGAATGCGTTGTCCATGCGGTGGAAAGCGACGAGCAGGCCGGAAGGGTCAACTACGGCAATGTTTTCAGGGACTTGGAGCGAGGTGGCGTTGGCGATGGCGCCGGTGATGATTGTTTGGGCTTGCGAGGCGGAGACGATGTGGCGCTGCGTGGGTGTGGTTCCCATGCCGTTTGTGGTGTTCATTGTTGCGTCGGCGGTGGTGAGGGTGAGGAGAGTGAGGGCCGTGATCAGGATGGTGGAGAGGAAACGCATTTAGTGGTGGGTTAATGCGTTGAGACAGGCTTTGTCTATAGTAGGGCGACTTTGGAATTTCTCCTGGTTTTGAAGGAGGTTGAAACGCGTGGGTAGGTGAAGTGGAAGAAGATGGAATCGAAATACGCAGTCTTTTTTTCTTTCAATCTCTTGCCTGCCGTCCCATCCTTTTGTTCACTACTTATATACGCACTGTATCCTATTTGGGTCGTTTTCTCCGACCTAGAACCTAGACCTCCCCTCTCTCCACTTCTGCATCCTCATCTGCAGGTACGACGCGAACCTCGGACATGGATCAGGCCTCCCATGGGACTTTCACAAAAATTTCTTCCCGCAGCACAGCTATGTATTGACTGCTAACGATGGTGCATCCCAGAAGTCGCAGTGGTCTAGTTCACCGGAGGCAAAGGAGTTCAGAGTGTAGTGTGCGGGGACATGAGCTCAAGTGGTGGGTCGTTTCCGCTCGGTTGGCTTGTTTGGGCTTGGTGGATGGCCGGGCCGGGCTTTTTAGTGCCGGGTGGCAGGATCCGATCCGATGCTCTTCTCCCTCGCCGTGGTCGTGCGACTGCAAAGACTACTGACTCGGACTGTGCGACGTGGGGCTTTGTAGCGAATGAACGGTGGTGGCGTGAGGCGGGACGGGTTGTGTATTTGAGTTCTTTGGTGGCTGGTGGGGGTGATGGACGGTGCGAAGAAAACGTCCAAAAAATTCACGCGCAAATGTAGGTAATGCATTTCTGGTTAGAATTGGCATTTCAAATTCACACTCAGAAACAGCAGTGCACGTCAGTGACGTGCCGTGCCAGCCGCTCATCCGGCGTCTCTCCTGCGCGCATATGCTCGATACGCGTATGACAAAGTCGGCATTCTGGTCTTTTTCTACGCTTCGATTGCAAAAACTCAATCCACGCATGTCGAAACATATCATCAATCCTCTCCCTCACCTCCTCATCCTCAACTAAAGATAATAGTCGGCCAATCTTATCCTTCATATTCTCAAAGTCTGGAACTTTCTTCGGCACAATCCGAACCCATTCATTGCAGATGTGGGTCTGTACAGGACCAACTTTGAAGCGCTTAAGATCGCCGGCCATGATGGTAAAGAAGTGGGATGCAAGTTCTGTGGCGTAGTTAACAAGGCAAGATTGTTGCTTTTGAGCCGTGTTCCAGAAGAGATTGACGGTGAGCCAGAGATCCATATTCTTGATACGGGACATGTACTGCGCGGCTGTTGCTAGGAAGAAGCCGCATGATGTCGACGTTTCGGTACAGAATGTCATAAGAGACCAGTACGGCGGAAACAAGAGTGTTTGGCCAGGCTTCTGGATGATAACAATAGCGTGTTGCATTTCTGCAAGGATATCCAGGGAGACGCGTGAGGTGTTCGCCATGTGCATATCTTCATATGCTTTGCGGATGACGTCTAGATTGTTTTGCAGTGGAGGAAAAGTAAGCCATACTTTCGAGCCGATCAATAGTGTTGTGGAGAAGTGGTGGTCATAGTACTCCAACTCGAATACCTCACCCGCGGGAGCGATGATCAACTGGAACTCTGATTGGCCTAGCATACCATCACCTTCCCATCCCGGTATCCAGCGTCTGGCTCGGTTAAAGGTAGGCGACTGCATGTGAACAACGGAGCCGGGCTCAGAATACCTCGCATTACCAATGTTATCAAGCAAGCGAATGATTGCATTCGCGTCATCTACTGCTGAGCCACGCGAGGGTGCAAAACGGAAATGATTCTCGCCTCCAATATCGCTTTTGAGCGCGTTCTCCACTGCTGCGAGGCTGGGAAGCGAGGTGAAAGTAAATGGTAACTCCTCAGAAAGAGTTGGCGTATCCCACTGGGATGGACCGAAAATACCATCCTTTGCCTTGCGAAGGTGCTTCAACTCGTTCTCGTTCAACGGGTGGACACGGCCGCCTTGGGCCATCTCAAAGGCAAAGGCTGCTCGATGGTCGGCTTGAAAGTGTTCAAGCTCGGCCATGACGTCAACCAGATCTTGGTCGTGTAAAGTAGAGGCAGATGTGATTGCAGTTCCCACTACAGATTGGGGTGTCGATGCAGTGACGAGACGATGGGTTGTAGGATCGAAGGCTACATCACCGTGTTCTCGCAACTGCATATAGGAAGATGCGGATGCGACTGATACTCTGTGCGCTGATGGATGCATGATGGATCGAACTTGGCGAGAAGTTGATACTGGTGGTTACGATGGATCAACCTCTGGAAGTGTTGATTGGTGTTAGGGTGAGCTGTAAAACATGATTGCTCTAGGCCTCACATGACAGGCGGGACACTTGTCAATTGAGCTAGTGCCAGAGGACCTTGACGAGGTGATTCACTTGTTCTTCTAATACCAGCGGTGTGATGGCGGAGTTGCTGCTGCCTTGTTCCAACGGTCTCTGGAGCCTCTTGACATCCACTACTATAGACTGATGCATACTAGACTGACGCATACGGTGGCGACAATATCGATCTAGATGTTCCTGGAGTATCTGCAGGCTGTATGGATTAGCTGTCTCATTTAGAACACGTTAGTGTGCAAATCTACGAATACCTTCTGGGAGTATTAAGCTGACCATGACACGTAAATCACAAGTCAAGACTGCGATGAAGCCTTTCTAGATAGTGCATACATCTGCAGTGTGACAAAATAAGAGAATATATGATAAAATTTATTCGTGTAGTTTGCATTGATGCCTGATCCAGTGATATCCAGCCCGCAGTTGCTGATGTTTGTCTGCCTTCGCAGAACTCGTAACGCTCCCCTGGGCCATTCCTTGACTATTGCGAAACCTTCAGTGGCAGGATGTGAGACCAGAATGATGCGTCTGATCAGTTAGTATATGACTGGGAGTTCATCGATAACGACCATGCCGATGAAGATAGAGGGTGAGTTCGAGCTGTGGTGAAGGAAGAACATGATCTTGGCGCGGAGCCGAGGACGTGGTCGTAAGACTACAGTAGATGCGACAACAGAGATGGACACATAACTCTTACAAAGGCACGTGGAGAGAATTTGCAGGTGCCCGGCGATTTCCGGTAATAGAAAGCGCTTTGTAATGAGAAACCACTATCGCATTGAAGTTGCATCAAGTGTGCATGCGTGGGAGGCATTTGGTGAGGGAGCGCACCAGCCACCAGCGCAGGCGCCAAGAAGCTAGCCTGTCCAGGCTTAGTCCGCCCACAGGTCTCAACTCGGAGTTGCAATATTGAATTCGCGACCGACGACAACCCCACGACTAACACACAGGTATCACGCCAACACCGCCAACATGCGTACCTACGACGATTCCTTCAGCGGTCAAAAGATCTACCCGGGCAAGGTGCGTTACATTGCCCCTCCACGCCACGACGTCCACCCCCTAGATGGCCAAATACCGCCATCGCGACAGCAACAAAGCGAACACCTGACGGAGGAGGATAGAACACTACAATTGGTCGGACATTCGCTGATGGCACAAACAGGGCAAGCTCTACATCCGTGGTGACAGCAAGATCTTCCGCTTCCAGAACGGAAAGACCGAGTCCCTTTTCCTCCAGCGCAAGAACCCTCGCAAGATTCACTGGACCACTCTTTACCGAAGGGCGCACAAGAAGGGTATTTCTGAGGTTAGTTGCCGCAAACTCATAAACACGCCGCTTGGAATGTTTGGGGAGAAGCAGTGAATTATGACATCAGTCTATACTGCGGACAAACTTGAGGGACAGATGCCTTCTCAGCGGCTGTGTTACGCTCATCGCGATATCCAAATCTATCGCCCTGTCACGGACTGTGCTAACCACCTTTACCCCAACAGGAAGTCGCCAAGAAGCGTACCCGCCGCACAGTCAAGCACCAGCGTGCCATCGTCGGTGCCTCGCTCGACGTAATCAAGGAGCGCCGCAGCCAACGTCCCGAGGCCCGTACCGCCGCCCGCGCCGCCGCCATCAAAGAGGGCAAGGAGAAGAAGGCCGCCGCCGAGTCGCAGAAGAAGGCTGAGAAGGCTAAGAATGCCGCCGCGTCCGCACGAGGCAACGCTGCCAAGGTCAGCAAGCAGGGCGCCAAGGGTGCCGCACCAAAGGTGCAGGCAAGGACTCGTTAAGCTGGGTCCTGAAATGGCGTGCATAGTCTGGGTTATGGCTGGTCTTTCGGGATGACTCGGTGTTCCTTTACTCTCTGAATCTCTCTTCCGATAAACACATCTACGGAAAATGGAATGAATGGAATGGCATCATGGCTTCTTCACTGACTTTTGGTTCGGTGTAACGGACACTGTCCATCTTAGCGTCTGGCGCCATAGGGCAATTGCAATACCATGTCTTCACGAACACTAGGGAAGAGCTTGAACAACTACGTGTATGTATAGTATGGCAAAGGTACCCGAGGCGGGATACGGACAGGGTCTAGCCTGGGTGGTATTCCTTGGACGCATTGTGACATCCAGCCTTTTCCAAAGAAAGAATATTAATCCAGACAGCTGATGTCTATCCAAGCACTCCAATGATCTGTCTCCCACACGAACAAAAGCGCGGCTGGTGCACATAATATGCCACCTATCTACAATTCCCCTCCCACGTCCATCAACTTCCACATCTCACGAAATTCATTCCCCCATTCCACCTGTAACCCAACAATTACTCAATCTGCATATGCATAAGGTAACCACACGCACACACACCATCCGATGATCTGCATAAACAACATCGTGATGTACACTGCTATGGAGAGCTGTCACTGCCATTTTCAGAAGGAATTTGATTGTTACATACACAAAAAAACTGTAGGTACCATGTGGGTGTCGCAGAGAGTGGTTAAAGTGGCATTGAAACGGAGGCTACATATGCATGAACGCCGAACACGGAAGATGCATGCATACAAAGCGTAGGAGCATTATTACCATTACGTATCGATGTTGTTCTAGTAGGGAGTATGCGTACAAGTAAGACCAAACATTATCCTATCCTCAGTCCTACAACCATCCACATGTCAAAGTGAATGGAGAAAATAAGAAAAAAGAAAAAAAAAGACATGTGAACGCGTATCCATCTGTATCGTATTCAGAAGATCCCATACCATGCCCACCCTCCCCACCTTCCTACCACCCCATCTCCTACCTCCCGATCAACAAAACAAGATACCCAGATCCCGCTACAATAACACTTCCTAAGGGCTAAATCACAATAGGGAAGAAGTATGCCATCTGGTATCAAAACACCCCTTTCTCGCACCACTACCACCACCGTCATTACCCTCTTCTTGTAGTTTCTTCATCTTGGTGTCCTAGTCCAAGACCTCCATCATCGAAGTTTTCTTCTCCTCGTTCTCGACCAGCATGCAGCGGGCGCGACACACATCCTCAACAATATCGACGACCTTGCGGAAACTGGAGGCGGCGCCACGAGTTTGTGTGAAGCGCGCGAGGCAGAGGTTGGCGCGACGCCCGTGTTCGAGTACGACGAAGAGTTCGATGACAAAGGTTACGGGCTTGATTTTGAGGTCTGTTGGAGGCGGGTATCGTTAGCATGTGTTTGTTTTTTTCATTTCAAGTGGCGACAAAATAAAATGGAATGCGGCATTACATCGCCATACAAGCTCAATCTCTAGCATCTCGATTTCGAATCGCCAATTTTGCAGACACCATCCGCTGAATAGAACACACGCTCGGGGTGGTGGGTACTTACGGTTGCTCTTGTCAATGCGTGCACTGATAGAGTTTGCTTCGCGGTCTAAAGATACGTCCTGGACGCCGAAACGCTGCCAGTCGCGCAGAAGGCGAACAAGGTCCTGACGAACTTTACCACGGCCAATCTGGAAGCATAGTGTCTTGCTAGCGGGCTTGATATGGAGAAAGCGTGATAGCCAGTTCATCTGCATCTCTGGTGGACCAGCACGGGCTGCATCGTTGTTGCTGTCAGATCCGATATCGAAATTGGAGAGAATTGATGAGGAACTGAAGTTGAGTGCTGCAGAAAGGTCAGTACGACATGATAAAGTGGATATACAACAGAAGCTCACCTCCCAGCTGCATCGGCTTCTTGCCCTTATCATCCTTCGACTTCTTACCAAAGAAGGCAAAGAAGCCCTTACGAGCCGGCCCATCACTCTTCGCAGCAGCAGAGCTGCTGTTGCGCATAGGGAACTCGCTTCCGCTGCTGCCATCCGACCGCTTCTGATCATGCTTCGTATTATCGATATTTGTGAATGGCGTACGGTCATTCTTGATGCGATCATCAAGACCTTGCCATGCCTCCGGGATCTGGAGTAGCGTGTTCGACTGCTTCTTCTTGACCTGGTTCTCCTTGTTCTCCTGGTCGCGCTCCTGCTCACCGGTGTTGCGACGGAACCACAGCGACTTCTTCTTCTTGAGCAGCGTATTCTGCTTCTCAAGGACGGGAGCGGCATCGATTGTACGTGGAGCCTGTAGATCATTCTGTGCATCGTGATACGGTCGGGGTGTAGGCACAACGGGCACCTCCTGAGTTGCGTTCGTCTTCAAGCTTGCACCACTGCGCTTGCGAATGTTCAAAGGAGCAACGCGAGTAGGCGATCCTTCGACAATACGAATAGTCTGCTGCTGCTGCTCAGTCACCACACGACGACCTTGAGGCCTGATCGGATCAGTGACAGCTCGATAATGGGGAACATGGATGTCAAACCCATCTCCATTATCAACCTTCACCTCCTCGGGAATCACACGAAGCGGCCTACGCTCAGAGGACTTAACAGGAGCGGATACTGTACGCTTGCCATCGACTGCAGGCACCATCAAGCGATCAAGATGTTCAAGCACTTCATTGAAATGCTCAGTGTTGTCTTCATCCTCATTCAGCCGTCGAGCAATATCCGCACGGGTCTCGGCCAACTTTCGCTGCAGGAAAGTGTTGGGAGTCTCGGCTGGGATTGGAGGCAGTGGCCGGTCTCCAGAAAGTATCTTGGCACCGGGGGTAGCAGCCAGTGTACTGCCACCAGAGTCTCGAGTGTTGGAGAAGGAAGTTGGAGGGCTATCGTACTGCGAAGCGTCGTGGTAAGCATCTGATCGAATGCTCGAGCCAACTGAAGAGCGGTTGAAAGCTTCTTCCATGACTTTACCCAGCTCCATGCTGACCTTCCGAGCCTCTCCCTGGATGTATTTAGTAGGGCTTTCTGGCTTACGAAGCTTCAAGCGCGGCGTCTCTGAGCTCGTACGGGTCCTTGGCTTGGGGGTTGACCGAACAGTGCTTGTCTTGACAGATGGTCCGTATGATCCGATAGATGTATGAGGCCTATGGGACATATAATCGGCACAGGATGCAACCTCAGTTTGCCAGCTGCTAGCTGTCGCTGCTGATGAACGACGATCGCGTAGATGCGAGAAGCTCACGCCTCGTTTACCCATACCAGCAGAGCGAGCAATGACAGGTGGGCTACTAGGCCAGTGTGAACTCGCGAGGGACGACCGAGACGCTGAACGTCGCTGAACCGAAGGGGCGCGATGAGAAGGAGTGCTCTGGTAGGAGGGAGTGCTTCGCGAAGAGCCGCGCGACATTGCAAAACTACGCTTAGAGTTGTTCCGCAGAGCTTGAACGCGTAATGAGTTCCCTGTATGATGTCCCAAGGCTGTGGTAGGACGCAGCTTGTCGCTACGGTTACTGTGTCCCCGATGAACTGTAACATTCTGATTGAGTGGAGCATCCTCTGGGATGGGAACGATAGGCTGCCGTGAGGCTCGGTATGGGTCGTAGCTAGCTTCAGAGACAGGCGACTCATAGAGGCTGTGCTTCGAGTATAGATGCTCGTTGTTCAATATAGAATAGGCAGATTGCGAACGCTTGTGGGCGTAATCATTCGTGGGAAGCTCTTCCACATCCTTGCGTGTGGGCGAATGCCGCGTGTTGTGATGATGATCGCTGTTGGAATGAGCTACGGCATAATGCGCACTTGGTTGGTAGTTCTCCAGCTGGTCGGTGTGGTACTTCTTTAGTGCAGAATAGAAGTACTTCTCTTGGTTTGCTCTGTTCCAGAAATCAGTAGGCGTACGTGTATAGTAAAAGGCTGCTTACTCTTGGCTCAACAGCTTCTCGATCAGAACCTCCTCCTTCTCGCTGTGCCAGAGCGTGCGCAGGTACCGCAATATTTCACGATCAACGGTAGTGCGCTCGAGAGTAGTCCACTCTGCGATGGCAGGAAGAGGACCAGTCCAGTGGTCAACGTTGGCATTCTCTCCCACAAAATTCAGCTCTTGCTGATACTTGCGGAGGAAAGGATGGTCCCAGATCTCGTCTATAGAGATGCGACGGTTCGGATCAGCGATCAGGATCCTCCCGATGAGGTCTTGGGCTTCTCTAGAGATGTTGTCGGGCATGACATACTTCGCCGCTGCAATATCGCGAAAAAGGTGCTTTAGATCGCGCTCGTCACCGGAATAGTTGAAGGGAGGCGTGCCGGTGAGGAGGACGAACAGTATGACGCCACAGCTCCATACATCTGCCTTTCCTCCGTCATAGGATGTAGTCTTGATAACCTCCGGTGCAGCGTAATGAGGGCTGCCGCAGGGTGTGGTAAGTTTCTTGCCGATAGGTTGTAGCGCAGCCATGCCGAAGTCGACAAGCTTGACCGTCATGGTATCTCTGTCCAGCAGAATATTCTCGGGCTTGAGGTCGCGGTGGTGGATATTGATGCGATGACAGTAAATCAGGGCTGCGATGATCTGGCGGAAAATATGCACGGTGTGGATCTCGATTAGTCCATGCTGCTCGTGGATGTAGCTAAACAGCTCGCCGCCTTCAACAAACTCCATAATGAGGTAGCTGCGTGATGTTAGACAGGCCGATTAAAGTGTGTGATGCACTTACAGCTCATCGCGGTTTTCCCAGATATCATACAAGCGGACAACGTTGGGGTGATCCAACAACTTCATAATGCAGATCTCGCGCTCAAGGCCAAATGGAATGACCTTGCCGTCGGGATATAGTGAAGAATCCTGCTCAGCGCTCTGGATGAGGTTGGCCAAGCTCAGAGCCCGCACCTTTTCTGCCGTAGCCTTGGAGATGATCTTTGCGGCGCCATATTGACCTGTGCCGCTGTGCCTGACAAGCCGTACACGCGAGCAACCACCTCGTCCGATAGTTCTGCCCAGCTGCCAAGGACCAATGTGTGTCTTGCGGCGGCGGTTCGAGCGGGAAGCATTGGTGCTCGCATTGGAAATTTCAGAATCGCGCTTGGAGTTGTGAGGACGGTCTTCTTGGGCCTGAACGGCGGACAGACGCTTGTTTTCTGGCGAGGCTTGCTCGTGCCGAACAGCGAGAGTGCCATTTGGAACTAGAGACTCGTTGTGGGGAATCGGCTGAGGCGACGAAGATGTATAGCTGTTGCTTCGCTTTTCGTTTCCCCGCCGAGTGCGTGGGCCCTCGTTGGCGCCATTTGTGCCGTCACCGAGTGCGCGTCGGCGCGTCGGTGGGCGGCCATGGAAGCTGGAATCCATGTTGTGGGTAGAAGCTTGCAGTGGTCAAGGTGGAGGTCCTCGAGTAGTGCAGCTGCCGATTTTATGATGAAAGGGTAGAGTAAGAGCCAAGAGATACAAGATGGTAAGGTGGAGGCCCAAGCCTAAAAAGCTCGCAATGTGTTGTTGTGGCAGTCGAGGTCGCTGTAGTGAGTGGTGTTAGGCAAAAGCCATGGCCGGAATGTTTTGTGTTGTTGTTTATCGCTGTTGACACTGAAGGCGCCCGCTCGATCGTTTGACCGCCAGCGAGTCCGTGGATGGGGCCGGTAAAGGAAAGGCGGCTAGATGAGCAATGCCAATTGAATCTGCTCTCGCTCCAAGAAGCTAACAAGTAGATTGATGCATACAATGGTCCGGCTATGCAAGTGTCGATGCTGGGGAAAGAAATGGACGTTGCGAGGGGAGATTTGAGATTAGTGCACAGACGAACCCTTGTGGAAGCGCGATCGGATGCAAACGTGGCGACGGCAGGAGCAACTTCAATACCAGCCACAGCAGTGGCGACGGGCCTCCGGATGGAGGAAAGCGAGCTCTGTATCTTTTCATGGGTACGAACGAGACGCTCTGGACATGGAGCGTTGGTAGAAAAGCACCAGACATCGTGGACGAGAGCCATTGTCATGGTCTGGAATAAGATGGGAGGAATGGTTTGCCCGACTAATAGAAAGGAAGACGAGACGAAAACTACCAAGACAAAAGGTTTTTAATCCACCGCAGTACAATGCAGTCCTAGAAGCTGTTCGTACGTTCTGTTTGCTTTCCTTGCACAAGCAATGTGAGCAACTCTTGCTCGCAGATGTGGTAACCCGGGTCGCAGTAAGCCTCGCACTTTGGCATTGTAAGAGACATAGCAAGAGATGACTCCGGTAGAGATGCAAGGCAGATCATGATAGGAATTGAATGCGTGTAGACGGGAAGACACAATGAAGAAAACGAGCAATATCAGTCCCCTCATAAACTTCGTACACACTACCATCACATTGCAACTCACCCTCATCAATCAAGCAGCAGTGTCGTCGTGCGAAAAAGAAAAAAACCCCCCAGATGGAAACGCGATTCTCCCATGGCGCGTCGTGATGGAGTACAGTGAAGTGAAGTGAAGTTCGCGCATCTTCCCACCAGAAGTCCGTGCCGCGCCGCCCGCTTTTGCCCTACCGCACCAACCTCCCCGACTCCCTTCCGGAAACAATGCTCACACCAAAACCGGGCACCCGGCTACTTGGTTCCGTCACTCGGTCATCTTTTTTGTTCCTGCACTTAACCGTCTTGCGTGCCTTTTCCGTCCTGCCTCCCTTGCACGAATCAAAACCTTAATGCAGCGACCGCTCGTTCAGGAACATAATGCAGATGATATATACATACTCCAGCACCAACAGGAGGACGTTATACATGACAAGTACCCGTATCACACCGCACTTTTACTTTGAGTTTGGAATGGTACGGGAGTGGTTTTCAGGTGAGAATGGGAAAAGTCAAAAAAATGGATGAGGTGAAGAAGACGGTGCGAGTAGGTAGGAAGGCAAGTGAAAAAGTTTCGAAAGTCATGATGTAGTATTTTTGTTCGGGATGGTATAGTACGGTACTGTGGAATCATCGCGCGTTTTAAACGGTATCCAATGCCATGAGCTAGGTTTCTCGATCTGGCCATCCATTACAAGTCCGCACAGCCGGTCCTGCAACCGTCGAAGCCCAAAAAAAGAAATTCCAGCGCACAGCAGCAGGTGACCCTGATCGTCTCTGAAACATTGCACCCGCAGCAATGCCCTTTCCCTTCCATGTGCCGCTGCCGTGCCGAATCACCCCACGGATCAAACACCAGGTCTAAGACCCATGTCCCTCTTTCATCCGACCGGGTGAGAGCGAAAAAGAAAAACGCGGCATGTGCTACATACAACAACAACAACGACCGAAAAAGCGCGTAAAAGCACATGCACATAGTACCTTCATACATTGACAGGACAGCCAGAACAGAATAGAGAAACAACAAGTAAGAGGTATCCGCGATCAAGAAACGTCCCCGTAACTCCCCCCTTTCATTTGTCCGTTTTCCAGGGTAGTCCGATCAGTCAAAAAGAAATAAGAAGACGTGGTAAGACATGCATAAGTCGTAGCCAATAGATACTCTCAGCAACAGGCCGAAAGTAGTGAGAACAGCATATAAGAGGGCTGAATAAGTAATACAAGAGAAGAAGAATAAGAAGACGAAGAAGAAGGAGAAGAAGAAGTTTGCGGTCAAAAGCCCCTCCAGTGGAACAAGGCAAGTGACCTCGCAAGTTGTCATCAATGCGATTTCGAGTCTTCGATTTTAGGCGAAGGAGTTTCGCGTTTCGCATTGTCATCTGCGGTGGCTTTTCCACACCCTTTGACGAGTATATGTCGCTATTGTTCACGTTAGCAATCTTATCCCCTCCGTCTGCCACCTTGTTGCATGGGAAAAGGGAAGAAAGAAAAACATACCTTCAAGGCGTCCTTGCGCGAAAAGCTTTTGTCGCAGTGGTTGCAAGGGAATGGCTTGACAGCTAGATGAATCCTCTTGTGTCTCTTCAAATCGTGGTTCCGGTTGAAGCTCTGAGGACACTGATCGCATTTGAACGGCCTGTCATTGGCTGCAGGCTGCTGATGTTGCGGGTGGCCCATGAAATGCGGCATGGCTGCTGCGTGGCCGCTGTTGAACCCAGGCATCATTGCGGGATGGCCTCCAACGAGTGCGAGTCCGCCGTTGGGGTTCTGGACGTTGGAGTAGACGGGGGCTTGGCCGCCGGGGTATTGCAGCGGTGGTCTTTGTTGGTATTGGTATGGTGATTGTGAGGGGTTGTTGGAGGGGATCGAGGGGATCGAGCCTTGAGATACGGCGGGGGACATTCGGGGCATGGAGCCGCCAGCGCTAATGGGGCTTTGTTGTTGGCTAAGTGTTGGAGAGGGGCCAGTGGAGTAGGGGAAGTTTGAGTGTTGGGGGGTGCTGGCTGTGTGATAGCTGTATGTTGGGGTTGGTGGCTGTGGTGGCCTGAATGAGTCCTGGCTGAGGGCCGGTGATTGTTGTGGTGCAGAGGATGAGACTGATGTTTGTGCGCTCATCATCTGTTGATGATGATGGTGATGTTGCTGTTGCTGATGCTGATGCTGTTGATGTTGTTGTTGTTGTTGTTGTTGTGTGGATATCGAAGGCATGCTCGCTCCGTTGGACGAAGGCGTAAAAGGTGGAAGTTGCTGATTCATTTCATATGGTGGCGGATTCAGCCCTTTGCCCAGTGAGTCTTGTCGTCCAAGCTGACCGTCACTGCGCGGTGGAGCAAACATACCTCCACGGGCTTGGCCGTATTGGTTCTGCTGGTGATGATTATGATGATGATGTGCAGCCGGGTAGCTATAGTGTGCCGCTGATCCTTGCGCTGGCGGAGAGTAAATGTACTGTCCGTTGGAGTATGCCATTGTTGTCGAGTACTGCGCGCTGCTTGTTGTAGAGATGCCCGATGAGCCAATCACATCACTGTGATGTGTGTTTGGCGGAGTCAAGAGGTTGCCAACGCTGGCTATGGTAGTGGGAGGCTGTGATGATTGGGACGTGGTGACGGTATTGGTAAAGGGATATTTGTGCATGGGTGGTGGAGGAAGCTCAAAGCTGCCGAGTTGCTGGGCGTGAGGCCTCCGCGTTGCAAAGCTGGGAGGTACACCCATGGGGTCAGACCCAGGATGCATAGAAGACGGATGAGCCACGGCGGCAGCCACGTTGGCGATTGTGTCCCGGGTAGGTCCTGATGACCTACCTGCTTCGGATGAAGGGGGACTTGGGAGGGATTGCAGCTGTGACGCTGCAAATGGCGGAGAGTAGTGAGCACCGGACCAATACAACCCACGTGAAGGGTAGGAATCCACCGAGGGCAACGAGCGGTTCGTAGCTCAAAAAGGGCGTAATGTGAGAGGTAGGGGGCTCTAGTCGAGAGGGACAAAGTGCAGATGATATGCAGGTAGTGGAGGGAAAGGGATCTTGTAAAAGGTCCTCCCAGTACACGAATACCCGCTCGGTCTATGGATTCGCAATGGTGCTCCTGGTCTAGTCTGTCGTCGCGTCAGACGGCTAATGACTGCTCCGGGTCCTTTGAGATGCTGCAATGGAACGAACGGCTCTGGCAATGGTACCTGCGCTGGTTTGGGCGGGCAGTGATACCGACAGACGCACGTATGGCCGCAAGTAATCTAGAAGGTCTCGGTGACTGCGCAGTGTTAGTGGTGCTCGTCGTCGCAGGTCGAGAGAGGAGGGCGTACAAGAGATCAGAAGCAGATGCTCGTGGAACTGTGGTGTTCTTCAACACAGACTGTTCGGTAGAACCCGGTTTCCTGGTTGCGCAGAAGTGGTGCTACTGAGGCTGTTACACGGGGATATGTGTGTATGATAGTTTAGGGCTAGAGGTGGGTGAGTCGTCTACTATGACGGTGTTGGTGTTGTCGTCCGACGATGATGGCAATGCTCCGGATTGGCTGTGGTAGCCCGGTTGGTACTCGACCCAAGGCGCTGGATAGCCGTGTTGCAAGATATGGTTTTGTACGTTGAAGATATGACCCACTGATGCTTTGGCGGGGGGAGGTTGAGTCTTGTGAGGTGGTGGTGGTGATGGTGGAGTTTGAGGCGTGTGGAGCGGCGATCACTCCTTGTTAAGCTCGGGACCTGGGCGCCCTAGGGGAGCGATGGCGGAGAGGGCTGGAACCTTGGGTGGACTAAAGGGCTTTGTTACCGCGAGTGAGTGGAGAGCGGTAGCCCTCACGTATATGTATGGCGGGCTAAGGATGTCAGGGTATGTGGGCTCGCGTGGCTGACTGGCGCGCTGGGGCTTCAGGATTACCAAGGGCTCAACCAGGCGATAGGGTCCGTCCAAGCGTTTTGGGGATCTGGATCGGGATGGGAAATGAGAATTAGCACAAGAGCACGCCTCAGGTGAGCGGGCGGGAGCGCTATCCATGGAGGCACTATGTCACAACAAGGCAACGCAAACGAGGCACGGCAGAAGCATTGCGACAAATGAATGACTAAAGCACACCGTTCAGGTTGAGTTTAGAGAACTAGTCGAGCATGGGGCCGCACACAACAATGCGTTACCAGGGGGTGGGGTGTGAAAGCACCCACTGTAGCCAGACCCTGTCGGCAGACCATCTGTCGGAGTCTGCTGGCTTGCGGGACGGCTTGGACCAGGACAGTGGAGGAGCAGTCGCTTGCACCGGGCCGTGGAATCAGGACGTTCTGATTATCTCACATCACACTGGCTGATGAGCAGCGTAGTGAATGGCCGTGGCCCGGCACTTGTTTCGACCCTCGCACATTATGACGAGAAGTGGCGCAAAATGAGCATGTCGGGTGGGCATGCGGCTCCTCCCCTGACCCAGACTCGCGGCACGACAAGAGACAGGCAAAGGACGAGATGCTTTTGTCTTTCCCAAGTACCAAGGGTCAGGAGCCTACTGGCACTCTAACGTGCGTCGGGACTGGCGCCAGCCGGACCTGAGAGGGCGTGCTGGCGCACGGCCGTGGTCTGGCCCAAACAGCGCCGGGGCAGAGACAAAGCACATTCAAAGGCAACCCTTGTCGAATCCGCCCAGGCTCGCCGTTGGATAGAGGCCAATCGCCGTTGCCAGCAGCGCTGATGGCGAGTCGCTGATGGGTGGTGGCTGATGGCTGATGGCTGATGGCTGATGGCTGATGGCTGATGGCAGAGGTTGTGCGGTGGGGTGGACGTCGTGAGCGCTTCAGTCATTTAGTCGCAGACCTCATGTCATCACGTTGCATGGTCGCGAGCGCCCAGCGTCAACCATGGTCGCGCGAGAAGCAGAGTGCTTATCCCTGCAGGGATTGCAGTTCGGCGACCAAGGCAGCGACCGTGCTTCTACCGCTTCGCGTGTTAGCTGACGGCATGGCGCGCCCTGAACGAGCGGGCTAGCGCTAGCCGAGAACTGCACATGATGAAAGTGATGGACTGCTGCGGCTGCGGCTGCTGCTGCTGCTGCTGGCCCCGAGTGTGCCAATATGGGCCTTTTGCGAGGGTGAATTGTCGGGCTAAAATTAGACGTTTGGCGATATTGCCTGCGGCACGTGTTGCATCCGAAGGGGCATGGTGCAATAAGCAGAGCATTTGCATACCCTGCTCAACTCAATCTTTCTGACGCCAGTCCCGGCGCACCGTCGTTGTACGTTCTGCATAGAGGGGTGGATCTCCACGTGGAAGTGCGTATTTAGTCCGTCCTTTTTGCGCGCGTCTGGTGCCGTCTTTTGCGTCTGCGAGTCTCCCTCGCCGCAGAGCCTGTGGCAGCCAGCAGCGCCCTCCTTTCAGCGTCTGCGGGAGCACAAGGCGCCGGCGGGCTCTGCCTGACAGCTGCTGCACAATGGAAAAGACACGATGCACGCGCTTGACGAGGGTTTGGAGGCGTGCAAGATGCATCTGCGGATGCCGTGTCGTCGAAGCCCTTCCCAGCGGCCTGGGTTTCGCCAGCTGGCGGAGTGGCGGAAGGACATGGCGACAAGGAACCGTGGACGACTCCGCCGTCGATCGGACTCTCGGTTCGTCTGCAAGCCAGGCCGTGTGGCAGTTGGGCTGAAGCGTCATGACGGCCCTGGCACAGATGGCTGTTTTGGGGCAGCCGCTGCGAAGCCAGCCATGCCCGTTAGCCAGCCCTGGCCATGTGTGTCTGCCTCCGACTTGGCCAGGATGCCGTATCGCGACAGCTGCGGCGCGACAGACGGGGGCAGAGGGGGGCAGGCAGAAGCAAACTCGTCACATTGCATCGGCAGCCTCCCTTTCATCTCAGCGTGTTTTGTCGCCCGTGAGGGGAGTGGGCATTCTCGTGCAATCCATGGCGCGCCTGCCCAATCAGCCACTGCGATTAGCGAGGCCGCCGCGAAGGGCAGTCGCGAACTGGAGCTGACCGGTGGTGCTTTCCTCTTGCGCTTGCATCGCCCCTGCTCCTGCGGCCAGCCGCCTAAGCCTGTTACAGCAAGCCATTCGCAGACAACAGCCGGGATCGCCGCCTGCCATGGCTATCCCGGTCCCAGCTGCCATGGCGTTAGTAATCCCCTCTGCCGGTTCTTGGGCGCTGCGCCCGTCCGCGAACTGGCTATACGTGCGTAGTCGTGCAGTAGGTAACCCTCGGACCCCAGCGTCGTCACCGCAGCCTTGCCAGCTGCATCTCCGTCTTGATTGCCGGCTCCATGACGCCGGCCGTCTTCCTCCCACAGCACTCGGTGCGTTTCCTCGTCACCGTCGACGCCATACCTGCCCTGCACCCCCTAGGCGCTCCATGTCTGCCAAACACGGGGCCAGACCAACCGCGCCCACCGCAGCCACCTCCGCGCGGCTGGCCATGCTAGGATCTCGCCCGTTCAACCTCACAGATCTCTGCACAGGCGTCTCAGGCGCTCCGAGTGTCCGTGGCTCCACATGCTTGGCTCCGTCACAGGCGGGCTGCAAAATGTTTAATCGTGAGACTGACTCGCACTAGCCCCCTTCACCATGCGCCTTCCCCGTCACGGCCCAGCCCAGCCAGCCGACCCAGCCCTGGGACCCAAGTCTTGATCTCCTAACCGACGACGCCCACCCGCACGCCTGGGATTTCCTTTGCGCACAACCATCGACGCGATCCCTTGGTCTTTCCTTCTCGCCTTCTCGCCTTCTCGCCTTCTCGCCTTCTCGCCTTCTCGCCTTCTCCCCCATCCTGCCTGTCAGCACCCGCGGGCGGCGGCCGCGTTTTGAGCCGCACTTGGTCATCACCCACGCTTTGCGGCACCGTTGCGGCATCAAGCCTTCTGAGCTCCACGAGTCCATCCAACAAACCTTCGACAAATCTTGAACCACGCCAGGGCCGCTATTATGCGCCGTAGTCTTGTTTGCAAACGTCTCGTGCTGCGTAGCCAACACCAGTCGGCGGCCAAGCCTGCTTCCCGGTTTCAGTGACAATCGACCGGCGCGCGACTCGCAGCAACTTTGATCGTAATGAGAAATATCATCTTATGCACCCCACGTTGCTAGAGTTTACAGCTTTGGGCTCGGCAACTTCTCCTGCGTGCTGCAGTCGTCAGAGCAGCCTACCCAAACCTTACCACGCGCAATCCCAGTCCTGCTAGCCCTCGACTCGCCAAACCCTGCCTTACACGGTGTGTGCTCGACGCGACTTTGCGTCCCAGCACGTTTGGGCTGTCTCCCCATCACATCTCTCCTTTCTAATTACCAGTTCGTGCCATCACAGCATGACTTGTCTTCATCATGTTCCCCGCCTACGCTAATCAGAATTGCCGCCCAGACCTCCTTCTTTACGTCCGTCAATATTTTCATTTCCCCGAGCAAAACGCCGCAGAGACTGTTTCGCCAAAGGAACGCATCCGTGTGCTGCAGGTATTGAACCTGTCTTCGGCTCTGCTCCACTGTACCTGCATCAATCATATACACTCAAACATAATTCTTGTGTGGCGGCGCCATCATCTACACTCCACATTGATGATCCCGTTGATCGTCCCAAGGAGCGTTGTGCTTTGCCTGGGTGAGCGCGCCAGACGTCGTGTCCGCTAGGCCCGACGCCCACCGCCCGCAAAGCCATCCCGTCTAGAGGTGCGCCACCCATCCATGATGCACGCAGGGTAGACCGTTGTCGAGGTTTTCTTTCTCCGGAGCATGGTCTGCTTTGGTCGTAAGCTGCTGCCGTTGAAGACTCTCTCCCTCCCAGTCCCCGAGGGTCCAGCCAAAGCAGACCATCCTTGACCCGTCACTGCCCATGCGCTTCTTCTTCTTCTTCAAATCCGCAAACACACGATAAGCTGCTCACAAACGGATTCGTTGATGCTTAGGCTGCAGGCGCCGACACATTTTCCGGCTGTCAACCAACACCAATGTGCGTGCATCGGCTGCTATTCGCCCTCGTGTACGGTAGTTACTTGGGTATCGTCACTGAATGCGATCGATTTGATCCTTCTCGCTTGTTCGCGCGTAAACATTGGTAGAGAACCTCTGACCTGGAGAAGCGCCAATGGGGTGGGTCGATATTCGCAAGTAACGAAACCTGCTTCACACACCCACTCGTTTTTTTTTCTTTGCGTGTTCAGAGCCAGTCATGGGTGATCCACTTCTAGGATGTTTCACTTTCTCCTACTTTCCTTGAAACAGGCATTGTTATCCTGACGCTTCATGCGTCCAATAACCTCTACCGCGCGTGCAACTCGATGGAGGCCATCTCGCTTAGCAATACGAGAAAACATCAGACCACAGTGGCCTTGTGCTACAACACCTTTCTGCATGCAAAGTGTTCTCATTCGGCCCAATCACACTTTTTCTTGCTTTTTCTTCTCGACTGCTTTTATCGTCCTGTAATCATCTAGGCCCCTCTCAACAACTAAACGTCCCGGTTTGCTGACATGTAATTCGTCCGATTCGCTTTTTGAGAACATGCACCAGGGTATCAAACTGCAAGACATTAGTCTGATAGTCGACAAAAAGCACTAGAGAGATCCACCGGCTATCTCACAATCCTCGAATGAGATTACCGACATCTCTCACCATAGCATCATAGTCGCACAAAACGACGCAGCAATGACAGAATGACCTTCCATCACCCAACGTCAAGTTCCCAACTACCAGTTTCATTGCTTATGCTTACTGTAGCCTAACTCCTTCTACGTGCATAGAATCCTCCTACACATAAGCACTATGGATCCCATCTCGTATGACCACACGAATCTATGGTACGGCATGGTTGGAGGTACGGCATGGTTGGAGGTGCGGCTATCTTTGGTCCTTGCTTAGCTTGGCCGTGCTTGAATTTGTGAGTGTGGCTTGTCCCTGTTGCGATTATGTGCATGTCAGGCATCAATCGCAGAGATCGCCAAGAGACGGCTTGCGATTGGGGAGTTGGTTGGCACCGCTGCGGGGCGTAAAAGTGGATGAGAGGGCGCTTCGGATATGCACTCCAAATCGAGTGCTTCGCTTGGCTTGCGACCATTGCGCTTAAGCTGTTGGATAAGCCACTTATCGAGTGGTATCGACGGGTGGTGGGTTTGATGCTGCTGCACATAACTAGCTATCGTCGGCGGTAATAAAAAATTAAAAAAAAAATACCTAGAAGACATGCACGTAAATGCAGCGATGAAGGTGGGACGGTGACAGCAAACAAGTGATGACTGATGAGTCCTCCAGCTTAGTTCAGTTGCGGCGCTCCACCCTTTGACAGGGACCGTCCACACCGATGAGCTTTCTGCTGACGTACTGAGACCGTATCTCTGCTTGCAGACCGGATGCCTAAGTTTCCTTCTGGGCCGATCACGCACAGTCTCGGCGGTCTCATCCATACGAGATACTGTTGTCCGCTAGCCTTCCTTTGCCACCATCATATTCCACATGTACTCAGCTTACCTTGCCGGTACGGAGTTCGGACACGTCCATGCACAACTATTATTCCTCTTACCATAAACAGGTAAATGTCTTCAGTCAGGAAGAAAATCAATACACGGACTTGATCGTCTGACTGACCTCCCCTCTGTCCACTGCATGTCGCCCTGTTGGGAAGTCCATTTACAGACGTGGAAAAGATTACTGTAGCGTACATGCTACAGTCATGTTCTTCCATGACAATAACATCAAGAAACACTATGCAGTACTCCTACTTGCTATATTGGTACGCTTCTTGCGGGATTGGGATTGCAAGCAGTAAGTTCTTGCGCCATCTTTCGCAACGTCCTTGCAGCCTACCATTCTTTGGTACGCCACGGACACCCAACCTCACGTTTCCGCTCGGGTCGGAGCGTGCCTCTTTCCCAACGTGCTGTTTTTCCACTAGCTAGCACACGCCATAAGCTCGCGGGGGTGGGCGACGTCAGTGCGTTTCTGTTTTTTTTGGTTTCTCTGAACTCCCGATGCTGTGCAGCCTATTCTTTTCTTTTTTTAACATATGCTCCACTCTTTGATATTTAAGCAGTTGTTGCGATATGGCTTTAGCAAAGTTTCCTCACGATCGAAATTCTGCAAGTAGACGTGGTGAAGAGTTACGCGGACTGTTTTCTGGGAATTTTCGAGATGTCGTGTTGAAGCAGACGATGCCAGAAAAAGACAACCCTGGTTCTCGTTCTTTGCGGGTTGACAATATTTTCAGCTGCACAATAAAGTCATACAGAAATAATAACCAATGAAAGCAGAACAGTTTCTATTATCTTCATCAAAGGGACTTTTCTCGGCAGGGCCTTCCGTGCTGGATTACTACATTTCAAGACACGTTGGTGAGATTGGACGAAGAGCAGAGACAACAGTTGGTTTGAGAATTACAGTTCTTATTACCTTTACCACAGAAGGGAAAGTAAATTAGTAGTGCTAAATCATCTTTTGTGAGTTTGTAGATTTGCTAGTCCATCCCCCTCAGCAGAGGTTCGAAGAATTGCCGACCAGCTCTTTTTTTTTGAAGCTTACTAGAGCGATTTGGAAATATTTCCAGTTCAAGGGAACGGTTTGTGGGTTTCTTCGTCCGCAGACGGTAAACGGGGGTGCGTGTTTTTTGTTGTTTTCGGAAAGGCTTAAACGACAAAGAGGTTAATGCCACCCATGTAGAATAGTAACAACGTGCTTTCAATTCCTTGTTCTTTGAATACCTGTGCTGTCTCGGGTTTTGTTTGTGTACTCGAACAGTAATGAAAGATATTCTAGCACGATTGGGTGGGGTTGAGACTTTTAGAGGAGTAGTGCGGTCTTCGAGAAGGCTTTACTATTAGGCTGTGACATAGTACTTTAGGAGAGCGGGTAGCA
This sequence comes from Alternaria sp. 'sect. Undifilum', assembly GCA_024321975.1. Classification (NCBI taxonomy): domain Eukaryota; kingdom Fungi; phylum Ascomycota; class Dothideomycetes; order Pleosporales; family Pleosporaceae; genus Alternaria; species Alternaria sp. 'sect. Undifilum'. Next base: position 6,342,122 of record JAJJZI010000006.1, read on the forward strand.
AAAGAACTTTTTTCCTTTTTTTTTAAAACATCAGAGTTGTATAGAAATTTGTGGGAAAACTAAAATGTAAAGACGACGTGTTGTCGGTTTCGGAACTTGAAATGCTCGAAAGAAGTTACACTAGCTAGACGCCGTTTGTATATAGGGGGAGTTTCCTGGCTGGATTCCTCTGCTACAGGTATCGTTTGCACCTTGCATACTATACTTGACCTAGGTAGGGATTGAGCTTCTTCGTATACGGCTTTCCCTCTATTACACGATACCTTGACTATCATGATACCACCAACACCGCTCTCCCCTTACCACTACACCGTTAAGTCCCACCGGCCAACTCCAAACCCCAAACTCAGGTTCCTATTCCCAGCGTAGCCCTCTTCGTATAACTCACCCTACCCGCACCCTTGGTCCTCACCACACTCATCTCCGATGCAAGACACCAATTGGAGTCCATGGCCCACCCCTGACACAGGCCCATTCCCTCATCTCCTCCATCGTGCGACCTCAAGCCCAGCAGCACACATCTTGTAAGACCATGGCCGCTTTTTATGGATATAAGTGTAACACCATGTTTCGGTTGTACACGGACAAGTGACACGAGATCGCAAGTGTGACCTTCGGTGAGAATCGCTGGGAATGTCAAGGGGAGGAAAAGGCGCTTGTGCTGACGAAGGTGCCGAAAGTAGTGAAACATGCGTCTTGTGTGTGTTCTGGGGGGTAGTGCAGTGTATTTCGCCATGCTGTTTCTTGTTGCTTTTTTGGAGGAGGGGTGGTGCGAGATATATTGCATGGTGAAACGAGATTTCGGGAGATAACCAGGGTGCTCCGAGCAGGGGAGTATGGAATTTGGGGGATGGATGGCTGTGGTGGAGTAGGTATGGTTCGGTCCGCTGTAGATGTGATGTTCTTGTAGTTAGGGGTTTTGCAGCTGGCGTGACTAGATCTTTTCTTGAAGGTATGCAACGAGACTGAAGCGCTCGGTCTCACCGTTCAGAAGGCACAAGTATCTCGCTTTATTCCTAATGAGCTTCGTAACTAGGTGCAATGGAGTTCGCCGGATGCTTCCACTGGTATAAGATTATCTCTGCTAGGCCATGCGAGTGTCGTACAAGACTGTAGTGCTGTCAACTTGTAGAAGCTATCAGACGAAGACGCGGCTTAGTACTCGCTGGTATCACAGCATAAGGCTATCCTCGGTAGCATACTTCCATATATCCAACAACACCAACGGTCTCGGAGACATATACTGGCCGGCAACCGAATCCGAGACTTTTCTAAGCGGCGCCTACCACCTCTTCCTGCAAATCAACTCCTATCTCACCCATAGCTTGTGCCTAGCAACGAAAAAACCCCGCGCTGGTCCCCATCTCGTACCTATATCAAACAAAATATATGTAGCATCGTGCCTCACTCTAGTAGAGAGATCTTACCCTGCCTCACTCACAGCTACCTAGCTACCACCCCGAACCCCACCTCTTGCACCACCAACACCAATCAACCCAACCATGACCGATCCTGCACCTACTAAGCCTCCGCTTCCATCTTACGACTCCCAGAACTGTCAGACCTACGCAGCGAGTTGCCACTGCGGTAGCGTACAGTACTCAGTCTTGCTCTCGCCGCCGCTTGCCCAGTGGAAGGTTGTATCGTGCAACTGCAGCATCTGCACACGCCACGGTTACTTGCTCGTGTACCCCGAACGGTCGCAGCTACGAGTAAAGAGCGGTGAGGATGTGTTGGGGACTTATTCCTTTGGTGTTAAGAGGAACTTACATAGGTTTTGTGGGAAGTGTGGGAGTGCGGTTTGGTTTGATCCTAGGATGGAGGAATTTGGGGATGCGCCGCCGGGTTTAATGGGGGTTAATGTATGTGCATGTTGCTTTTATGGAACGTGTAGAGCTAATTGGGGTAGGTTCGTATGTTCGATGGTGTCAAGGTGGAGGAGTTGGATGCTGTGCGTGTTGAAGATCGAGATGCATAAAGGTCGGAAGGTCTGGAAGACGTACAACACATATAGTTCATATTGTCCTCTGGATATATATACATGCATGCTTTCAAGCACGCGGGGTTTTCGACAGTCAAAGTGAGTGCTCGCAATGCGATCTGACCCAAACTAGATAGCGAATGCATGCGTGAAGGCTTCAACGAATGGAGGTACCGGGAATGGTTTTGGGTCGAAACATGGTCGCGCCTGAGGCCGGATCGAGTCTTGAACAATTGGCGACGTGGTTGACAGGAAGAAAGCAGGAGGCGAAATCGAGGTGCTCGATAATGCCAGGCCGCTAACGTCCAGCCTCGGTGAAGTGACGCCTGCCACCAATTCGCGGCATCTCCAACATTCAAGCCCACCAAATCTCAGTCTCTCCAATTGCTACCAGCAGTCTGCAGCCAACATGTCTCGCGCGCGCCTTCTCTCCAACCGTATACCTTTTAAAGCATCCCACCAATCCGCCCGCCAATCGTTCCGCTCCTCCAGCTACCATGCGCACCCTGATTTCCCTCTCCCCCTCCAATCGCGCATCCGCTGGCCCTACCTCTGGTACGCCAGCATGCTCGCTCTAGGAATAACAACCGGTCTTGGTGCTCGACACTTTGCCGCGCCTCTCGGCCTCCCAGAGCCCGGTTCGCGAGAAGACGAGATCATCCTAGACTCTCTGGGGCGCGATATTGACGCTCTAGAAATCGTACAATCTCTACGCTCTCAATCGTACAACCTACATACCGACACAGCACTCCGATCAGGGCCGGGCTTAAATTCCTCGCCTCCTGGTTCGAGTCGAAAGATATCCGCGTACAAAGGGTGGTTAGAGCTAGATTTTAATTGGGGGAGAGAGAATGAGGGCAACAAAGGCATGCTAGGGGTTATGAGTGGAACGCGGGGATTGGGCGTGCAGAGGGCGTTTTGGAGTGCAGAAACAAGAGAGATGGTGGCGGTGGTTTGGATGGGAGGGGGATTGGCTGGGTGGCCGGGAGTTGCGCATGGAGGGGCTATCGCTACCGTCATGGAAGAAGTCATGGCGAGGATGATCAAAGGGCCGGATGGTATTGTCGGTGCGTATACAGCTTCCAGCAACTACACCGAACAAGCTTGTACTGACGCTGGAGATAGAACTCGTCCATCGTCCAGACTCGCTCAGCATAACCTATGCGAAACCAACCCACAGCCTTGACTTCTACGTCCTCCGTGCCTCCTTCTCGAAACCTGATCTCCCGCAATCAGAACCACCGCCAGAACCAGAAGCGCAACCTACAAAGAGCTGGTGGGGATGGTTGTCACCGCAGAAGGATCTCACAAAGAAGACTGATGCTTCGAAAAAGAAAGAAGAGATTATTGCAACGCTGGAGACTGTGGGTGGGGATCTTTGTGTCAAGGCAAAGGGCACGTTTAATGGAAGGAGTCCGGTTCTCTGAAGGGTTGAGCTAAGAGCAGGCCCTGCATAGACGGAAGGGATACTTGAGAAGTGACATATATGTTGAGATACCCAATAGCGCAAGAGTTAGGTCAAAGCAGATTGTATGAGGTGGTGCTGGGCTATGGCTAGCATGGTTGTTGATTCAGAGATATGCGCACTCTGAATTCCCTATGCGGTAGTCCTGCTTCACTCGAGAAGTTCCACACGGCTCAGCCAACGAGCCTGCTACCGCCATGATGCAGATTCTCGTCACCTCGTCAACTCGACCTGACCGGAGCCCAGAGTCAAACTTTGCCGTCACATTTGCTTCGTAGTCTTTTTCCAATTCTGCCGAACTTCTCAGTCAGCAGACTCGCCCCCCTCAGTTACAAAAAAAAACCGCTGAAACGACCAGACGTCCACATTGGTGGCTCATGTCGTGATGTTGACAAACTTTTTATACGGCCTCAAATCGAGAAGAAGACATCATGTGGTATAAAGCCAGCGAATACACTGCCGATGACTGCAAGTTCGATTGGGGCTATTTAGCAGTCAAGGAGCCGGCGAAGCTGATCAAGGCGTATTCGGAAAGATCAGTTATTGGAGGAAGAAGGGGGAGTGAGGTGGAGCGGACGAGAAATTCTTTCTTACGAAATATCAGACTGCTGCGCACGTGGAGTTGGCCTTTATTCCGATTGTTTAGGGCTTGATGGATTCTTGTTGTTAAAAGTGTGGCTGGGTACTTTACGAGGCGTTTCCGCATTCGTCTCTGCTGTGCTGCCCAAAGTGACGCCTTCACCGTGCATATCATGGATGTGCGCTAATGCAGGTGAAAAAGCTTAGCATGCCTTACCTGCGCCTCATGATCCTCATTGTTCATCAAAGTAGTCTTCCCGTATAAATACCTTTTCTTCTGTTACGTGCCTGGAAGTCATTGCTACAATAGGTATTCCGTGACTATGACGGGTTACGCTTGCAACCTCAGAACGTGCCTAGCCAGTGTCTGGTGGCGCCTGCTTCTTTACACTTGCAACACCTGCCAGCCCAGACTCCAGTGATCGAGTTCACTTCAGTCTTGCAACGCTCACTCCGCCCTTTGCACTCTTCACCTCCTCTCTCGCTGCTGTTGCCTAGGACTTCGCGATGCTGCGTCCGCTCACCGTGTTACAACGCTGAACTTGCATACCCTGCTCTAACCATCCTCGCTCAACGACTCTCTCTTCTCGTACCGCCGTCCGTCGCAGTATTGCGCCGCAGATTGACAGACCCATCGATCTCGTAGTACCAGGATCTACTACGCCTGTACAATCACGAAGAAAGGCAATAATACCACGCAATCGGTTCCCGCACATGCAGGCGACATGAACATACAAGGACGCGCACAACACCTGCTCGCAGTCTGCTTACTGCTGCTCTTCCTGGTGAGCTCCTCCATCGCAGAGGAGGTTCCATGGGTGGTCGGTATCATCGATGGCAAGAAGTTTCAAGTTCGAGATGACCGACAGCCATCTCTCTACACTGCCGACTACGGCGATTGTCTAGGCGAGAGCGCCATCAACGTTACGCGCTTCGACGCTGCCTATTACAAGGACAACATGACCATCATATTCCACTTGGAAGGCGAGACTGGGCTCCGGAAAGAGGACATAATGATGAACATTGGCGTTTACGCGTATGGAGAGAGCCGATTTGACCTGACTTTCAACCCTTGCGACGCCAACATACTCAGCGCCTGTCCCGTCAAAGCCGGTGTCCAGATTGAGGCTGCGGGCATAATACCCATCAACCAAGATGATGTCGCTGGGATCCCAGACATTGCATTAAGCATTCCCGACTTCGAAGGCCAGGCCATTCTGCGGCTGTTCTCCAACTCTACGCAGAACGAGATTGGTTGTTTCGCCGCAAAGATCACCAACGGCTATACTTTCCAGCAGAAGAGCGCTGTGAGCTCAACACTGGGGGTCTTTACTCTCATGGCCGTCCTCTCTTCTTTCGCCACGGCCGCCTACGGATCCAACATAGTCGACATGCGCAAGCATTACGCCCATTCGCTGTCTGTTTCAGTGGTCTTCGCCGTGTGGCATCATATCTTCTACAGTGGGGCACTCTCGATGAATTGGCCGAGTGTCCTTGTGGGTTTCTGGAGCAACTACGCCTGGGCTGGAGGTATGATCTACATGGAGCCAATGCAGAACATGATCAACGGTTTCATCGGTTCGAACAAAGGAAACACGTCGCAAGTCGGTGCCGCAGGTACAGGCGAGAACAATCCCAATCTCGGGGGAGGGGTGGACATTCATCAGATATACAAACGAGGCGCTCTTGCTCGGCGTCTCAGCTTTCAAGCTTCCCTAGCGAAGCGTCATATCGTTGATGCGAACAGTGGATTCAAGTATTATGGACTGCCTGTCAAGCCTGGGCTGCCACTTCCAGGCAACTACTCCGGATTCGCTGGTACCCTGGCTCCGGAGCACATCCCGGCAAGCAACGCTTTCATGACCGGGCTGCTATGGTTCTTGATCTTGATCGTATGTATTGTTGTCTCCATACTCTCCTTGAAAGCCATGCTCGAAGGTTTGAGTAGTATACGGGTCGTCACCAGGGAGCGCCTGGCTTTCTTCCGAGGCCATTACCTTGCCTTCACCGCATCAACTCTTCTGCGCACCGTCTTCACCGGGTTTTACATGTTGACTTTCCTGGCCATGTTCCAATTCTCCTATCTTGCTCTTTCAGGCCCTGTTGCTATCGCATGTATAGCCTTTGTCGCTGTAGTGTTCGGCATAGGCAGCATTGCCGCCTACGCTTGTTTTTCCAGACTGCGCATCGGCAAGTACGTCTCTGAACCTGATCGCCTAAACATAGCCAGGCGAAAAGTGTGCAAGAACGTTCCATGGGTCAGCATCTCCAGGAACAGCAAAGTGCCACGCTCCGAAGACCAAATATATATTGGTTCGATTCCTTGGTGGACAATACACGCCATGGCCGATACCACATCAATCCATGACGATGAGCGGTACACTGCAAGGTTCGGGTGGCTCGCCTCGCGCTACAGGAGGACTCGATGGTGGTTCTTCGTCGTCTGGCTGTTCTACGAATTCGTTCGAGCAGGCTTCCTTGCTGGCGCATCTACACAGCCCTTAGTCCAGGTCTTCGGTCTCCTCGCAGTCGAAATTGTTGCCTTTATCGGCTTTGTTATCATCCGACCTTTCGAAGGACAGCGCCTGAACGTTATAGCTGGATATCTTCTTGGGTTTAGTAAAGTTGTTACTACAGCGCTTTCAGCAGCCTTCGATACGCGGTTCGGCATCGCCCGTATCCCGACGACCGTCATCGGCATCATTATTATTGTCATTCAAGGTCTTTTGTCAATTGCTGTAATGACTCTGATCCTGATCGGGGCTGTTTCCAGCTACATGTCCGTCTTGCGCAACCGAGCAGAGATGACACCGTCGAGTTGGAACCCTATGCGGAGGAATTATTTTACACACATGCACTTCGCAGAACAAGACGTTCCTCGATCGAGGCCACGTGCGGTGTCAGTCCACTCGATGCCGGATTTGGCGAAGACGCCGTACTTTGAAGTGAAACGGGTTAGGCGGATGGCCAAGCTCGAAGATGAGGACAGAGAGTTTATGCGCGAGATCAACAACGATCAATCGATTTCCGAGCTACTGCTGGCTAATCAGAATCGTGATAACATGGCAACGCGGCCAACACAACGCCATAGAACGGGAAGTCTTCAGTCGCAAGCGTCTTACTCAAGTCTACCCAGGGCAGCTCTCCTACATCGTCCGAACTGGAGCAGACAAGGATACGTTGATCCAATGGGTCCAGGACGTCAAAGAGCATTGAGCGACGCTCATGTCAGGACTCGCAAGGAGAGTCACGAGACTGTAGACAGATACCCAAGTCCACTTGGTACTCATCATAGTCGACCCGACTCTCCAACTCTTTCTTCTTTGGCACCATCTGATGAGGGAGACGTCTTCACCCCAGACAGGAGGACAAGAAGTCGACTGACATCAATCTCGCGTTCGAGCTCAAAGCCAAAATTGAAGACTAGGATCACTGAAGGGAACTTAGCCCCTGAGCCAAAGAATGATAACGCAAAATGAAATGATCAAGATGACACGGAGCAGTCATACAGCCAACATCAGCAGCAGAGACCTATAAGCCGAGTACATCCTCACGTAACAGCTTTCGACCAGCTTAACCCAGTATGATACGACGGAAATCGAAGAGCTCAACAGCTTCTCACCTCTCAACACAAGTTTGCGAAACATGCCATCGATGACCAAATATCGCTTCGGCACATATCTTCATTGGTCCTTCAACACAGCATCAGCAACGAACGCACATGGTTCTTTGACAACAACCATTATACCCACAGCAACAAGCAAGCGACATTTCCTTTTCCATTTTCTTTAGCGACATGGGCGCTGGTAGTATCTGCATTGGGCTTTGCGACGGGAGAACACACTCGGCGCATGATTTAGGGTGTTGGATACGGCATATTTACGATGTGTGTATGAATTCCCGAAACAGAGCCGGACAGTAGTCAGCCACAGAGGTAGGCGTGGCCGATGAGCATAATGGAATGAATGATGATGCAAGATTACGTCGCTCATGGCAGGCTATGCTTCCCTTTTGGTGAGGTTGGTGCATGCATGATGTATGGGTTTGCTGGTAGAACTCCACTCATGCGCAGAACCCCGGACGAGCCGCCGTTGACAGCACAGGACAATGGCGACGGCGTCACCAGCCACACCTCAGCGGTAGCGGACAACGACGTCGACGACAACGCCAGCGCTAAACTTGTCACCCCCCAATACAAGGCAATAAATCTTGAAACGCTCGTGGGCAACGTCGCGCCCAGCCGTTGCTTACTATGTAATTTCCACGACAGAGATGAAAGCAAGATTACGCGGTCTGGGCATCGGGGGTTTAGATTCAAGATGGTATTGTGCATTTGATTCCGGTGCCAGGTTAGCCGTGCTGTTTCCAGATACAGGTTGGCAAGATGGCATGCGTTCCAAGCGACCATGGGCATTGGCAGGCTGGGGCCGAATGATTAGCTCGCGCGGCAACGATGTAAACCTGGGCTTGCGCAAAAGTGGTGAGGTGTTGAGACGACAACCATGTGCCTCCTGCCGTTGCCTTGTTTGCAGAGAGTGCCTCGTGTGTCAAGACCCATGTCTTTTCATTCTGAGCTGTGGCGTCACCTCATCAACGAGGCGCACCAAGCGGCTGGGGGGAGACGGCTGGAGCATGGAGAGAGCATGGAGCCGCCACAAAAACTACGTCACAGACACAGAACAGACACGCTCTGGGAATCCTGCAACGGTTCAGCCATGCCGGATAAGAACATGCTGAGAATTTTGGATGATCAAATACGGGTCCGCGTGTGCAGCCTGCGGAGACGCTTCATCGCGATCGTGAGAGGCTGCAGGTTGCATGGCCACGGCCCAGCCACGGCCCAGCCACGGCTGTCCTTGGATCGCTACTGCATCAGGGTTCTGGCGGTGACGTCGCTGTTCTTTAAGGTTGTGGCGCGCGACCCACACAAGACCCACATGCGACGCGCTAAGCCAGGGTCAGCCCTGTTCTGCCCGACTGTTTTGAGCGCGTCCAAAGTCCATCTTTACTGCTTCGGGCGTGCCCGATGAGCAGCAAACCTGCACTGACGTTGTTGAGCTTGGCTGTTTGCGGATCCTGTGCGACAGTCACCTGCACGATGAGTTTGAGTACGGAAATTCCGTGTCTGCAGCGCGTGCATGCGTGCGTGCGTTTTGCTGAGGGGACAAGGTGACTGGGGGGACCAGGCACGGACACGGTGTGACGTAGCCTTTGTGCATGGGGAGTCGCTGTCTGGCGCCGCAACTGCTTATAAGTAAGAGGGCAAATCGTTTGTTGCCCAGCATATTATCCTACCATCTAACAACGAACCTACGAACAATCGCCTCCCCCTCGAAACCCCTTCTATCAACCACATCGTAACCCACACGAGAACAACACCGCTGCAATGGGTGCCGTAGTATCTTGCATCAAGTCGGTCGTACGTATCCCTCACCTCACCTCACCTCACCTCACCTCACCCCAAACAAGCAAGTGACTAACATTCCACCCCAGTTCCGCACCATCGGAAACTGCATCATGGCCATTGTCAATGCCATCGCTGCTGGTCTTAAGGCAATCATCAACGCCATCGTCTCCCTCTTCGGCATCATCATCAGCTGCCTGACCTGCGGTCGTGGCGGCGGCGGCCGAAGAAGGACTACGCATACTAGTAGAGTCTAGTGTGAACCCGTTTCTCACCTGCGACCTTACTGACATGGTCTTCCCTTTGTCAGGATGGCGCATGAGGAGATTCGGGCACTACTAAACTCATTGCAACTACGACGAAAAACGATCGGACAAATGTTGTTGCTTTCTGCGGAAAAGACGACACGGCGGTACGTCAACGACCATATCGGCGTCGACTCTCCGCAGAGTAACAACGCAGCGAGAATGTTTCTTCGAAAGAGTTGTGTGGATGTCTGTACCTATACCTATACCTATACCCCGGATCGACGCAGGAGGATGGAGGTGTTAATGATGACACAGCAAGCAAGCATGGCGTTGAGCGACTACCCCGATTTTCCTTTTGTTTGTTTTTTTGTACCGTTTGAGAAGGATGGATGCCAAGGGACGTGGAGGAAATCATTCTTGATCTCGGATCACGACCTGTCGCATAGATACCCCCAGCTTTTCAATTGACGCACTATAATACCCCCCAGTTCTACACCTCTGTCTGTGATTTTCATCCATATCGGTTCTACGAGCTTCAACGTTGGGATTATGGCACGCTGCTCTTCCTCCCTTGGTGTTCATCGCTGCGCCCTTTTCCCCCGACCTCTCTCTCTCTCTCTCTCCAGCCTCTCAGGCACTTGTTGTGCAGTTGCATTGCAGGACCTCGACCATACAAATGGTGGAAACGATAGCGTCTGCGGCCGTTTCCAAAGTCGAGGGGCCGGTGGTACGCTAAAGAAACTACTCTACACCAGAACCGCATTTGCTACAACTTGAGTTTCTGGTTGCCATGCGACAGTATAAGCGATGGAAGGATGGGGAGCGGATCCAGTAAAATGAGAGCAGAGTCGTTTAAAGGACTATAACAAGAATCTTGTTCTGGGGTTAAATGGGTATTAAAGAATTCTTTACATCACTATATAATCACGCTATATCTCCCTAAACGACCCCTCCTGAGGCTTCCTGCTAATTCCAGTATACTGCTGTTGTTGCTGCTGCTCCTCCTGTGCACCCGGTGTAAAAGCACGGTACGGCGGCTGCTGCTGCTGTTGTCCTCCTACATTTCCAGACACAGGTGTGTAAGATCTTTGTCCGGGGTAGGCTGGCGCCGCGTTGGTGAAGGAGCCGTGGTTTGTAGACTCGGAGGCTGGGTAGCCGGGAGTAAGTGTGCGCGGTTGTTGTTGTTGTTGAGTCGCTGTTGGTGCTGGGGCGAAGTTGTCGTAGGATGGAGATGGATTGGTGTTGTAGGCGTAGGGGTTTGTGGTGGGTGGTGAGGGAGATTGGTAGCGGTGGTCGGGTTCGTCGTAGTAGTCTCGCTGGTCGTAGGTTTGTTGGTTGTATTGACCCAGCTGGTCTCGTGACTCGTCGTAGGCTAGGGGCTGGCCTGGCGAGCGGCGGCCGTATGGCTGTTGCTGCTGCTGCTGCTGCTGCCATGCGTATCCTCCGCTTGCGCCGTAGACTGGCGATGGGTTCTGAGCTGGGGAACCTCTGCGGTATTCGTCCTGTTGTGCGTATGGTCGACCGTAGTCAGGTTGGCTGTTCAGGGGCACTGCTTCACTGACGAATGAATCGTTTTGGTAGTTTTGAGAATAGCCGTAGTTGTCCATTGCCGATACCGGTGACCTGCCCGGGCCAGAAGATCGTCTTGTTGCTGGCACCGCTGCCGCTGCTACGCCTCCTATTGATCCGCTCGTCACGCTGCCGTTGCGGTCCAGCCTATCCAGTTCCACATCCCCATTCTTCTGAGACGCGGCTTGTTCCTCCACTTCTACATGTATGTCGCGCCCGTCTTTCCATGTCGGCATAGCAGGTAGAGCGTCTTCGTTGACCACGGCTCGTGTCGAATCGAACGTCGCAAATTGCGGTCTATTGGGCTGCGCAGCTGGCGTGAAGGTCGGCATGGCATTCGAGCGGTATTGCTGGTTCACCGGGCGAGTATTGATGGGTGGAGCAGGCGGCGCAGCGGCATGCGCTTGGGCATAGGGATTCATAGGAGGAGCACTATATGGCGTTGGGTACTGGGCTGCCGGGTCGCTCTTGACGCGCTTGTGTCCTCTTCCACTACCACTGCAGCAGCACGTACAGCATCTAAAGCAGCAGCACGCGCACTCGGCGCCGCAACATATGCATCGCGCTATGCAGGTAACCACGGATATGAGGATGAGACTTCCGATGATGATTCCAACAATGACGGGCCATCTGTTCTTTGTGAGCAAGGGGGGTCAAGCTAGAGACGTGTTTCAACGCACTTGCAGTAGGCCTTGGCCATACAATTGTCCCATGAACTGAGCGTGTTTTTCGCCTCGTCCAGGGGGTTCTGGCGCGCAAATAGCGACGGCATCGCGATGTTCTAGTATCCAAGAGGCGACGCCTTGATATTGTGTTCGTTCCGACCAGCGGGTTTTGGGGGGGTTTGCAGTGCAGAGGCCGGCTAGAGTATATGGGGTTTATAGATGGCGATATAGCGATCGACGGTTCAGGACGTGCCTCATATCGCTGCAAAAACCCACAGCATCAGGAAGGAAGAAGATGGCAAGCGATTGATCCTCTGGTGTGTTGGTGCATCCTTTGCTCTCCCTGCAATGCCGACGGGTACCAAAGGCGAAACGTCCGTGAAGCTTGGAAGGGGCGGGAGAAGGCCAAGGACCCCTGCTACGCGGTCGAGGTGGCTGAGTTGGCCGCTAATCCTCGTTTCGCACCACTCTGCTCTTATTCCCCGCACCCGCCATCCTAACGTCTACGCCTCGTATCTGTAGTGTAGGCAGGCCCGAGTGAGAAATGATGTGGCGTTTGATGGCGTGCAGTAGTTCTTCTATTGTTGGTAATCCGGCTGGCGAGGAGCGGGATTTATAGCGGAGAACGAGTGCGCAATCTTGTTGACGTTATTTCGCGACACACCTTACTTAACCAGCGCGCGTTTGAGATGGATAAACCCGAGTTCGTTCTTTTCATTGCGGATACGTGGCACAGCCGTCCTATTCAAGACATGTAGTAGACTGCCTCGTATTAGACTGGGCGTTCAACAGCCACCCTCCGGCAAGAACGGCAGAGCCCAGACATGATCCAATATCGACCCTGCCTAGGTATGACTTAGCATACATCAGTCTTGTCCTCACTCCTTGCCCAGTCGCCATTTGCACAATCCTTCCTGCAAGCCCATAGTGCTATAGGCTCTTGTCAGCAACCTATACAGAGAGCAAGTGTGGAAAGAAAACGACGCCGTTCTAGCTGCCTAGGCCAGCATCAGCTGCTTCGAGGCGAACCTGCACTTGGTCTACCTGTGTCATCTTGCTCGGGCGGGCGAGCATGATAAGATCCAGTGGCATTAGCGGTCGATTTACTACACAAACATTTCTTTTTGGCTTGCTTTTAGCGTTAGTTAGTTTGTTCTGATTTAGAAGGTCCTCTTCTTTTCCAATCTGGATCTTGGTCAAGTAAGCCAGTGCACCATATACTCTCGACTTCAAACTGACATAAAGATACATGTATTCGCCCCTTTTCGCCTCTGCGCATGCGGTAGTAGTCTTCTTGTAGGGAATATCCGTTGGCTTGGTGGATGTCAAGGAGATGCAACCAGCTCAGACGCCTACCACGAGAAGCCGCTGACGCACTCTCTAGGGTGACAATACAAACGATCCTGTTTCTCAGTCAAAACTGTGGTACATGTCTCCACAACAAGTCTTGGTGTGTCGCCAGCCCATCCACAAGACCAAAGTTCCAAGCTCCGCCCCTCCCCCGCACTAGCCCAAACAACATCACTCCCACACCAGCTTCTCCTTCCAGCCAGCTCCAGCCAATCGCCCCGCCATCCGTTTCGCCTACGTCACTGATCACGCACTAGGTACTACACACCTCCAGACCCCTACATAACCCAGCATGTCTTCAACCCCCTCTCCTGCCGACCTACAAGCCTACGCTGAGAAACTACAAGCCTTCTACCAAAACCTACCCGACCTTCCTCACGATCAGTCGGATAAGAACGAGAGCGAAACAACAGCATCACTTGAACAAGACATCAAGAAGCTTGACGTAAAAGAACAGACGCGAGAAGAGAAAGTAGACGCCTACTGTCAAGAGTTCCTATACATCGGCGGCCCAGCACCCCCAAGACATCGACAACAGAAAAAACAAGTCAACAAATCAACTTAAGCAACCATGCCCGTCCACCCAGTTGAAGAGACCGCCCCTGGCAGTACGTCAATACCCCTCCCCTCTCTCCCAGCACTCTATGAACTACTTCATCGAACCACAAGCTAACCCAGTTCAAACAGGCCTCACTGACAAGATTGCAAAGGAGTCTTCAGACTCAACTGCATCCACCCACGAGAAACACAACGACGTCGCTGCTGCCCACAAGGCCCATCCGGTACGTTTCACCAATGACTAGGAAAAGCAAAGTGAGCAAGGGAAGCTGATGGATACACAGGGCCCTGCCATACCGGACAACATGCCCAAGGCTGAGAGCAAGGAGGACCTTAAGAAGAGGGCTGAGGAGTTGAACAAATAAGCTTTCACCAGAACATTCCTTCGCGATGGTTACCTTCAACGAGTTAGTCTAAGTAATATCGAAGTGCTGATGATATGCGAAATACAACATGATCTAGTACTTCTGACTCTCCTTCGTTGTGACAAGCTTAACCCGACTCTCTTGCCATCGTGTTCGCTGCCACTATTCTTGGCCCAATCGTAACCTGAGTCTTGTGGGCACCACCAGGCTACCCACCAACGACCATAGAAAATGACGGTGTACATTGTTTGCCAAAGGTGAAATCCAGTGAGATTCGGTTCTAACAAGCGAAGATCTAATTCAGTAGATATGATGTGGAAAAGACCCTGTCATACACGACGAACAACCCGAACAACGTCAATAAGTAAGCGAAGTCTACCCCAGCTCTCATATATGATACCTCTGAGTGATTGTTTACACCATGCCGTAGCATCTTCTGATGAAGTTTTCCGGTGTTTTAGACTAGATGTGAACTTGCAACCGACCTTTCGCCAGTTCTACTCATGGGGTGTGAGAGGCAGGAACACTGCCTGCGTAGCGAGATAACTATACGATCATCTCCAAATCTTATGGCAAGGGGGTTAGATGGTACAACGGTCGATGAGTTAAGGTACAGGGTCATATCGAGCAGTTGACAACCTTAACTTAACCTCTAGCCACATACATGAGGATGCTTACTTTGTACTTTCTGGTAGCTTCTGAAGAACATTTGAGAACTAACTCAAGACGCTCGTCAAAATTTAGAAGAAGGAAAAAGTAAAGCCCAGAATAATTGGAAAAATTTTGAAAAAAACTGTTTATACTAGGTTTTCTCTTTACGAGATGTAAGACTATAATGAAAAGCGCAGAACCGGTAGACAGCAAAGCTGGGATGTGAACAATACGTCGTGAGCTATATGGCGGAAGTGGCTGCGAAGGAGCTGCCGGCCGACCACAAGTCTAACAACACCGATCATAAATATGAAATCCTCGCCCGTATTGGAGCCATCGGCTCAACAGCTTCGTTCTGTCAACCAAAAAAGATAATCGTGTGGTTTGTGTAACTTCCGCCAGTATATCTGTCGCTGATACTGTCACGCATCCGTTCCGCAGATAAGATCCGTTCCGTAGATAAGACAGCTCCGGGCTTCACTCATCCGCATACCCTCGGGCCGCATCGGAATACTCCAAAGTACTAGTTGAGTGGAAAGTCACCATATTTTATCAGACTGTGTTCCCAATATCATGATCGTGATACTCGCTGTTTAACTTTTCTTCTTTTCAGATTGCCTTCACCTTTCTTTTCTTTTCTTTTTTAAAAACAAACTGGAGCGACTCAGAGATCCCTTCAACTAACCGACAAGAGCGTTTACAACATGGAGCTGATGCAAAACAGCGGTTGGAGGGTTCTAAATGTGGCTGTCATTGGAGGTGGCATTGGAGGATTTTCAGCTGCCATTGCGCTGCGCCGAGCAGGCCACGAGGTTACCATCTATGGGCGAAACGACTTCGCTGGAGAGGCTGGAGCTTCAGTCTCATGCGCAGCCAACGGCACCCGCTGGTTACATGAATGGGGGGTTTGATGTGCAGAAAGGAGATCCTGTTGTTTTGAAGAAGCTCATCAATCGAGACTGGAAGACTGGCGAGCCTGTTAGCGTTTACGACCTCGATGACTATGAGGAGCGGTGGGGATATGTCTACAACATGTTCCATCGCCAGTACATGCATAGAATGCTTTTGGATTGTGCGATGCAAGAGGAGGGGATGGGAACCCCGGTGAAGCTATTGGTGAATCATCCGGTAGGGCTAAGCGAAGCAAAAACGACACTGTCCCCGTCTCGCATCACTTTGCTAACGATAGTTTGTAGTGCGAAAGTATAGGCCTTGAGACTGGTGTGATCAGCTTCTCCAACGGTGTCAAGGATCAGCACGATCTCATCGTTGGAGCAGACGGTATCGGGTCAGTGACACGAAAGATCATCGGGTTAAACCCAGAAAAGCGACCAGCAGACTCCAGCTGCTTGCACGCAAACGTCATGACCAAAGATGCCAGAAAACTTGGGCTCGTCGATTACTCTCTTGACAGCGCACTGGAGTACTGGGGCGGGCAAGAAGGCAAGTGGGACAAAATTGTGCTGTCGCCTTGCAATGGCGGCGACCTTCTCTCATACTACTGTTTCTTCCCCCGTTCCGTCGGAGACTATGCAAATCAAACCTGGGGAGGTGCCGATCTTCCCGTCGAAGAACTTCTTGCCCCCTACCCTGAGCTCGATGCTCAGGTAAAGGCTCACCTCGCCATTGGTATTGAGGTACGGCCTTGGCGACTTTGGGTGCACCAGCCATATCCGTACGTCGTCAAAAACTCTATTGCGCTTATTGACGACGCTGCGCATCCGGTAAGAAATCTTGCCTCAGTACGCTCCTTCCTTGCCATTACACTAATTCCGCGTCCTTAGATGATGCCCCATCAAAGTCAGTTAGCCTGCATGGCAATTGAAGACGCGGCTGCCTAGGGTATTCTTTTTAACAAGGACTACTTCAGGGGAAATGTAAGAGAGTCGCTCGCCATTTATGAGAAGGTTCGACTCCCTTGCGCCACAAAAGTTCAAGCTTCCGCTGCCAAAGCAGCGTACAACATCAACGAACGCATTGGTAAGTAATCAATCTTGATAGTGGCTCCTGAAGAGCGGATGCTGATTCAAAGATTTCGTAGGCTTCTCTAGTAACACATCATTGTCCAACGGGATTACTATCGGCGGCGAAACGAAATTGTAGCATATATTAAATGAAGTTGACTAGACTACAAATTTGAACACGGCTTGGCTACTGCCCTCATTGCTGAGCAATGCCTGGTTTCTCCCAACTCCAGTTAATGGTAAGAGAGGGTTACAATTGTTACCAAATGCCATCTACGAGTGAAATCAAGTTCACTCGAACCAGCCTTGGTCACATCACGGACTACCAAGATGTTGAGACAGGGTTGAGGAACGTAAAAGATAGAAAAAATTACAAGTATCTTGATCAAAATTCCGCGTTTCGTGCGAAAGGTGCAGGGTATAAACAAACGGGCGGAGAACGCGGCACGTTTCTTGACAAAGCTTGGAATATGAGTCGCAATTGACGTCTGAGTGAGCTGTTATCCACTTGGCGTGCTCGAAGCAGAGTTGGTTTCATTTACAATGCTGTTGACTGAGCTCTCGCGTTCTTCATCGAAGTTGTGCTCTGGTGGGCAAGACTTGCATTTGCTTCGTGATGTTTCGCTAGCTGGCGATGTTTACCAGCGCGCAATTTTGACTGGGCGGAAATATGGCGACGTCGTACAAAAAGGCAAGAGGGAAATTCCAGTGGTAATGCCTTGTAAGAACATGAACTTTTAGTTGCTGCTTGATATCTTACGTCATTATACGTTTCATCAACATCATACCGTCTCATCGTCATCCTTCCTAGGCCGCGGCGGCTTCTGTCCGTAAACCAAAGATCTAATAATTCGTCAGCATTAAAACCCGTTTCAAAAGCAACGGAAAAACCGGGCGACTTACACCTCCTGATACGCATGCACACCCCTCGTCCTCAACGCCTGCCTCATCAACGCAAGATAAACCTCCACCTCTTCCTTGGTCCACCCCATAACCACCGTAAGCAAATACAGACTCCACCTAAAATGTCGATGAAACAAGTCAGTGAATGTCTCTCATGGGGCCAATATTTGGGGAGATTTTACCCCTCAATCCCCTGTTCCCAATTGATTCGATTATACTGCCCCAACTCCTTGAAGCTTTTCTCCGCCGGCCAACCCCCAATCGGTAACTTCCAGCGGTGCTCAACTACATTACTGAAACCTGCTGCTTCCAATCCAGCCTTTGATTCATCAGCTGTGCGGAGGGATTTTCCGAAGCGGTCACCGAGTTCGAGGGAGATTTTGCCCCAGCGGTCGAAGATTGAACCGGGGAGGATGGTGCCGTCGTCGGATTTGGGGACGACGGACATTTCTAGTTGTTCAATGTAGCCGCCGGGTTGGAGATGGCTTGAAGTTGTTAGCATAGTGTATAGCATTCCAGACGTTTGTTTGGGTTACGAACTCCAAGGCCTCTTTGTAGAAAGTCGGCCAGTCGGCTACACAGCCGAACAAGGACCGTACATGGATGAAGTCGAAGAGATTTTTCTTGAACAGCCATGGTTCGGTGAAGTCGTCGATTTCGAAGCGGACGTTGGGCGGGACCATGGAGGGTTGAGTTGGGCTGAGATCGGTTCCGAGTACCTGGGCCGATTAATGTGATGTCGATGACCATGTCTCGTATATTTGCACGAACCTCAGCTGATGGATATCTGTCGGCAAAGTCACTGTTCGCCGTTTGTTAGTTTGTACGGAAAATGTACGTGTACAAGCAACTAACATAGCCCAGATTCCTAGTGGGTCAGCTTATGCGTTTGGTCGGATGGGATGCTGCTTGCGTACCGGTGCCAGTCCCCAGATCCAAGACGTGCTAGGAAGAAAGATGATCGTCAGCACAAGGCCAACATCTATCATGTCTTTGTCCATGAACAAACGTACCATGGGCTGTTTCGTTATAGGCGCCAGGAACAACTCGCCGTCGAGCAAAAGGAGGCAGATGTGGTGGCTACCCAGTTAACACAAGTCCCTGACCAAACGAATCGTAAGCCATACAGGATATCTAGCTGATCCGCTGCCGTCTCGTCATTCGGCCCCCCTATGCTCACTTAGGAACTACACTGGTTTTGAATGAGCGGGCAGCCCACAATATGAGCCTTCCTTGTACGCATGATATCGCCGGCCGTTGCGATACTTGTAGTTGTATACAGCCGACTTGAGGGACGTGGTCTCGCTTCGATCCGTGTCAGAAGAGCGCTCGCGGGTCCTGGGCTCGTCTTCCCGGGCCACTTACGATGCCGAATCGTCGCCAAATGCCGAGTCGGCTTCGTCCGAGTCCTGGAATCTGTATTAGGCAACGCGGCAATTGTCGTACCAGCGAGGGAGGGCGCTTACAAGAGCGATCTGAGCCCCGATGTCAGCCATGACTTACAAGGCGCAAAGTGATAGTCGTAGTGGGAGGCACTGAAGTATCGGGAACAGTTCGAAACCGAGTGTCGCGGCGTCATGCTTGGCGTGGCCCTTGGTACCGACTTTCAACGTTCAGGCCCGCAGCTCCAACTACCGGTACTGCCAATAGGTCCCCTCCTGCGCACCCGGCTCCCGTGTGACCACCGGCTCCTCTACACCGGCGACGTGCACGCATGCAGATAGTTGACCGGCCAGACGAACGCGCTACCTGCCAAGTGTTCCGGTTGGCTGATAAGTTGCATGCCATGGGCAAAGTTGTGCTCAATCGAAGCAGGGATGGCAGATGCCGTCGTCGATTTGGTCAGCCAGAAATGCGTGACTATTATCGAGAGGCCGACTTGAACCTCTTCCACTTCCATCACAGCGCAGTCCGGCGAGCTGTCCCACCAATCAATGCCGACCGACAATCCTACAGTACCCGCCACGGCGGTACTGCTGTTGTCCGCGGCGCTCACAGTCCTACTTGCCTACGTGCTGTACGCAGTGACCTACAACGTCCACTTCCATCCACTGGCCAAGTTTCCGGGACCGCCTCTCGCCGGTGCTACGACATACTGGAAAGCGTATATTGAGTGTATCGCGAACCAGTCCTTTTGCCACTTCCTTGTCGAGCTGCATGCGCAATACGGTACGTGAGGCTTGACCCGGTACGCGGGTACACCGAGAAATAAAAAAACGAGTCTTGTTGCGCTGACATGTGTGCCGCTGCGCGACCATAGGCGACGTTGTTCGTATTGGACCCAACGAGGTGTGTTGAAGGATTGCAAGCCAATGCAGCCACCCTCAACCCTCCCGCTACCGTGCCACACCACGTGTGCTGACATTGGTAGCTCCACTTTGCCAGCCCCCAGGCCTACCACGACATCCACAACAACAAGAATCGCTGGGACAAGGAAGCAACACTGTACCAGAGCTTCAACGAAGACAGATCCAGTTTCGGTTTTCTCACGTATGCCGAAGCCAAGCATCGTAGAGATGTGCTTAATCGCTCCTTCTCGCCCGCCGCCATTGAAAGCTCCGAAAGCTTGTTGGTTGAAAAGACCAAAGCACTGTGTGCAGCTCTCGAGCGACGAAGCCAGGCTTCCAAGAGCACCGATCTATTTTACGCGTTCCGCTGCATGAGCATAGATGTCATAACGACTTTTTGCTTTGGCAAATCCATCCACGCTGTGGATGAGCCAGACTTCAAGGCACCAATTGTCGTGGCCCTGGATGCGTCGACCCCGGTCGCTCTCTACTTCAAGTACTCTGAGTTATTCAAAAACTGCATATTGAAAATGCCACCCAAGCTGTCAAAGAAGCTGAGCCCGTTAACAGCAGGCATGATCGATCTTAACCAGGTACGTTTCATCATCGCCTGGATGCCAGCGATCTCCTAACATGTTGCAGTTACTCTCCCAACAGATCAACGAGCTCACCGATGACCCGGAAAAGCTCAAACTCCTTCCCCACAACATGACCATCTACCACCGATTGATGGATCCGGAAGCCTATCGTGACAAGCAGATCCCCTCAGCCGGCAGTCTGTACGAAGAAGCCCAAGCCCTTATGTTCGGTGGCACTGACACCGTCGGCAACACGCTCATGGTGGGGAGTTTCTACCTACTTAAGCATCCCGAAAAGATGCAAAAGCTCAAGTCGGAACTATCATCAACCTGGCCTTCGCTTACGGAAAACGAGCCCAAGGTACGCGATCTTGAGAGGCTGCCGTATCTGAACGCAGTCATCAAAGAGTCGCTTAGACTCTCATCGGGCGTTACGGCTGGTCTCTTACGCATCGTGCCTGCAACTGGCGCAACGATATCGGGGGTTGATGTACCGCCCCACGTACGTACAGGTGCTGCTCTAGGCAAAGAAGCCTGTGTGCTAATCGCATTCTAGACCATTGTATCGTGCAGTAGTACTTTTGTCCACTTCAACGCCGACATGTTCCCGCAGCCAGACAGTTTTCTTCCGGAGCGCTGGCTTGACGAGTCGGCCGAGCTGGACAAGTGGCTTGTTGCCTTCTCGCGTGGCCCGCGTATGTGCTTGGGAATCAAGTGAGTCTTGTCCTCGTCAACTTCAAAGGTGACCGGTAAATAACGTTGGTTGATTACAGTCTCGCTTGGGCAGAGTTGCGTCTCGGTTTTGCTTATGTGTACCGCAAGTTCGATCTGGAACCCGAGGGCCAGTTGTAAGTCAATCTTGATTTCTGGACTCTCCTCTCAAAGTGGATCGATGTACCGTGCTAATGATGAACAGACCTGACAAGCTGGTGTGGCGGAGTATTTTCTTGCCGTACTATCATGAAGATCATTTGCAGGCAAATATGCGGCCTGTGAGCGCGTAGTAGTGTATTGATCAAAAGCGCGTTTGGTTCGCTGTAGATATGTTAGGTAGCGCAGGTGTTGTTGAGATACATGATGCGTAGGGTCTTGCGAAAGCGACAAACAATCAGCCAACCGTTGATCGTGTCCAATGTTGCCCTCGCCATCCATAGTTCAGACTTTCACTCGTGTAATTGAGCGCTGATCAGTCGGAGATATGGCACCTGGGCGCAGATCAATATAGTAGTAGCTAGCGCGTGCCGAGGTACAGAGAGACGGTCCTAAAGCGTGCGCGTTCTCCCTTGGGACAGGGCTTTCCTGAAAAGAGTTTGCCAGGTTCAGAAAGGGTTGTGGTGATGTCAAGCTATGCCCCTTTTCACAGACTGTCATGTATAGATAGGTAGGGAGCATTCTTCTGCGTGCCAGACCAAAAATGTCAAGGATTGCATCAAGTACAGTAGGGTGTTGGAGAATGCGACGAGGGGGGAGATGGCGGGGTTGGTGGACGACATGCATTAGCTGCGGGCTCTATTGCGGCGCCAACTCTATGGGCAGTCTGGTTACCAGATTCTGGCTGCCTCGTCCAACCACGGCGTTGAGTTGGACATGTGTATGTGTGCGACTGACTCCGCTTGTGGGGAAGCGGACAGTCACAGAGCAAATGTAGCTGGCGATCATGTCGATCCGAAGCAGCGGCAAACGGTTCGGGGAGGCAGTTGATGTTTCAAGGCATGAGTCGCGAGACGAAGAAGCTAGGAGGGAGGCCGGAAGCTTTGGAGCCGATGGTGTTGGACATGTGCATTGTGAAGCTTCTACATGTCAACCAATCTCACCGCCGATAGGGTTGGCGGCACGCGCTGCCAATCGGAATGGTCGACGAGACAGCAAAAGGGCCGATGGTTGGCGGGAAGCTGTCCAAGCAGGTGAGGTGAAGCGAGTCGAGATGAAGGCTCATTGAAGGGTGACAGGCGGGCCGCAGAGGCCGCACAACTGACATGGTCACGGACGGCGGTGGTTGTGCATTTTCTCAAAAGGCGTGAAGATGACCCAAGGGGAAGCCGATTTGGGCGTCCCATGTGGAGAGTCGTGGGATCATGTACTCGGCGGGGATTAGCTAGTCATCGACGCCCATCGTCGGTGGTGTGTGTGAAAGGGAGCTAGACCCTGTTGGACGGCATGGACTTGACCTTGTCCCCGCGGAAATACACACGACCTGCACAACCACGTCCACAACCCCCAGGCGCCCCTTCACATCTCCCCCCCCCCCAGAAGTAGCAGCACGATCGCGCATTCGATTCCCCCCCGGCTCGACTTACTTGCAGGCCGAAATCCTCCAATGTCCGTATCGCGCCTGGGGCTTGTCTTCACGCCCGCCCTCCGCCGTGCACGCCTTCATCCGGGCCCGCCCTCGCTGTGAGCGCCCTCGACCGCGCTCCCGATTTAGCCCTTGCGCGGTGTCCCGCCAGCTATGCCCGCCACGGGAGGCAGCAGGGCAGCCCACGCGCTGCCTTGGAAGCCCGCAGAGAAGGGCGAGATGGCGCAGGCCATGGCGCAGCCACCGCGCAGAGAGAGCAGCGCGGGCGTCGCAGCCCAGCGGCCCGGCATCAAGACGCGCGCATACTCGGCTCCCAACGTGCCCAAGAGCGGCGGCGACGACGATGACGTGGGCAGCGAGCTCGACCGCACAGACGAAGACAACGAGGGCGCAGAAATAGCAGACGATGCCTTCTTCCAGCGCTACCACTTCCCCCAGCCCACCCTCTCCACCCAGGAAGAGGAGGCAGACAGCAGCGCCGAATGCTCGTCAGACACCGAGGGGCCGCTGTCGCCCACGTACCACAAGGACCGCCAGTCGGCACTCGACGCGGCGTCGGAGCCGTCGACGAGCGTGAGTTCTCTCTCCAGCTGGGCAGTGGCAGTAGGCTAACAGGAGCCACCAGTCTGCCAACAGCGATTCGGCGTCCACGGTGCAGCATCTCAACATTGCCGTCGTCGGCGCGCGGGGTGCAGGCAAGTCGACCTTCATCCGCCGCGCGCTCGGGCTGCCCGATGCCGCGACGACGACGCATTGCTCGCGACGCATGACAATCGACGGCACGCCCTACACGGTGCGCTTCGTCGAGATGACCTTCAACGACGTGCACGTGGGCGAGCGCAGCACCATCAAATGGCCAGAAAGCATGCACGACCTGGCGACACGGCGCGTCGATGCCGCCGTGACGCTCTACGACGTCACGAACCACGAGAGCCTGGGCAAGGTCCCTGAGATGCTGAGTCGGCACCCCGCCATCGCGTACCACGCGCGTCTGCTGACGCGACGACATGCTGACCGAGTCCAGACACGCTGTCCAAGGCACAGCTACCCTTTATCCTCGTAGCCTGCAAGTGCGATCAGCACCCCGCCCACCGCGAAGTCGATCCGTCCGTTGTGGAGCAGAAAGCAAAGTCGTTCATTGGCGACGTGAGCGTGTTTCAGACGTCCGAGTCGTCACCGGAGACACACCGAGGATGCCTGTCCGTCATCACTCGTGCAGCGATAGCGGCCAAGCGACGTAAGTTGTTCATTTCCTTTTGCAACGTGCAGAAGACAATCCAGTTGCCAGGGTGCTAGTCATTGACCCCATGCAGCCAGGTCCCAAGCGTCAATGGCGCGGCAGCGGGCCAACTCTTCCGCGGTAAAGTCCATGACCCAAAAGGACCTTTGGAGCCGCAAGCACGCGCGTGCTAGCTCGGAGATCTCCATGAGGTTTCAGCGGGGCTCAGGCGAGGTCAAGGGTCACCGTTATAAGCCCAGCGATGCCAACAAAACTTTCTTCAACGCCGAAGAGTCTCCCGGCTATGATTCGCAAGAATCCGATGACCAGGACTCGGACGCCGGCCAAAGCATCATGTCGGTGAAGCCGTCGGATGAAAATGGCTACACTTTCGATCAGCTCGTCGACCGACTCCTCGCCCAACCCATGTCCAAAAATGATTCCAAGTTCGTCTCCGTTTTCCTTGCTCTGTATCGGAGATTTGCAACACCGGGCCAGCTACTGGAAGCAATAATCAAACGCTTCGAGGCGCAGCACAAGGCAAAAGACCTGCCCATGATCCGCATCATTGCTCAACTCCGTTACCTATCAATACTGCAGCAATGGGTGGCCTACTATCCCGGTGACTTTGCCTACCCAACTACGCGCCGACTGATTCGACGGTTTGCATCGTCGCTGGCGTTGAACCGAGAATTCTCAGTCGCCGCAACGGAGATCATCCGCGATCTTGAGATGGTCACTGAAGACGACGACACCGACTGGGCATGCAGCGACCGCCAACGCCACCAGAACGAAAACCTACCGACATTCCACAACAACGTCCTGGACGAAGACTCTGACGAGGATGACTTCTCGAAAGCGCTGGGCAACATGTCCATGAGCAGTTCAGCGCGCAACTCGGTTGCCCGAAGCAGCGTAACAGGCGGCGCATCGTCCACCAACGGTTCCATGGGCTCATCGCAAATCCTACTCACCCAAGTCGAGAAGAACGAACGACTGGCTCGACAACTAGAACCCAACCCGATCAAACCTCTATCCAAGATCCAATGGCACCAGCTCATGAGCGAATCGGACGAAGCCATCGCAAAAGAACTCACCCGGATAGACTGGATCATGTTCTCCTCAGTACGACCACGGGATCTCGTGCGTCACGTCAGTTTAAATGCCGAGGAGAAGAAGCGATGCAAGAATCTCGAAAACGTTACACGTATGACCGAGCACTTCAACCACGTCGCCTACCTCGTCACCAACTACATTCTCCTACGCGATAAGCCAAAGCACAGAGCACTCATGATGGAGAAGTGGATGAAGATTGCACGGCAACTTCGGAAACTGAACAACTACAATATGTTGGGTGCCGTCATGGCAGGCATCAATGGCACAGCGATTGGACGACTGGTTGCAACTCGGGAGCTTGTCCCTCAAGCCACGAACCAAGACTTCTGGAAACTCGACATCCTCATGGGTCAGACAAAATCGCACTCTGCCTACCGACTGGCATGGGAGAATAGTTCCGGTGAGCGCATACCGTACATACCACTACATCGTCGCGACCTTGTATCAGCTTCGGAAGGAAACTCAACGTTCGTTGGTGACAAGAAGAAGACCGATTCGGCCTTTGCCCCTCACCCAGGCGTCAGCGTCTTCGAGGGTATCGCAGGGAAACGCGATAGCCGAGAGCCACCGCCAAGTGGAGTCGTAGGTAAGGAGCGGATAAACTGGCGAAAGTTCGAGATCATGGGGGAGGTCATTGTCGGAGTACAACGTGCGCAGGGTACCCCGTACCCCAACTGGCAGCGGTGCGAAGAGATCCGAAACCTGATCCTAGACATCAAGATTAACAAAGACGACGAAGTAAGTCCTTCCATCACGCCACACACCTATCTTGGCTGACCATCACTCAGGAACTTTACGAGCGCAGCACCCATCTCGAAGCAGGTCGAGCCGACGAGAAAAGCAGGATAGCAAGATGGTTCCGAGAGCGTTAGTGCTTCTCTTCTTACTTACCCACCCACACCCACCTTCCTGGCGCGAGTTGCTTTTCTTATCTTCATCTTTCATGTTGAGATCAGATTGGCTAAGTAGAGGTCTCGACTACTACAGCTGGGCGATTGTCTTTGCCCTCGTTGCCTTCTCTGCCTCCGGTGCAGAATTATCAGACTGCTGCGAGTACGACGACTTTCGTACGGATATGAGGATCCGCATCGCACATCACACCGCACGCACAATACGTCGCATCTACGCTTTGCGTCTACACCCATCTACACTACATATACCCCATTTATCCCAGAGCGGACTGCATTTTCGTAACGACATGTTCTTGGTTTGCGCGTTCTACATCACGATCATCATCACCGTCATCATCTGCTATCGTCAATTCTGTTTAATTTTGTTTTGTTTTGGCTTCCAAAGCGCGATACCTCTTATCCTATTTGGCGTTTTTCTATATATCGGGTCAACTATCACACGGTCATGTCACATCTTTTCTTTTTGTAGAGTGCGGATGTAGGCGTCACACAGCGAGAAGAAGGCGAAGGTATACGTCCTACAAAGGCGAAGAGTGGCTTTCTCACAGTCTAGTTATATAGCCATTGCTCAGTCATTCCAAACAAACTTTTTTCCACCAAGACAATTCTGCAACATCAAGCCCGAGGAATCTTTCCATTCATATGCTCTGAAGTCGCGTTTCCAAACTGTATTGCAGCGTATTGGCCTCTCTTCTTCTACAATGTTTGAGGTGGGAAGGAGGAATGCAGGAGGAATGCAGGTAGTGGACATGCCGCGTTCTTAATTCCTTGTGTGCTTTGCTCCATAGAGATGGTGTGCGCAGTCAAGTCGGTACCTTGCTTTTCCAAAAGCTTGAATTTGGCCCTTTCCACATCTCTATTGCGTCCATTCTGTGACAACGTCAGTATGTCTATCATCGCTTGATACGAAGATGGGGCGGAGGATGGGAGTTATGCGGGAGCGGTCATCGCTCAACACGAAGAATAATTTCGTCCGTCAACTACTACAACGCCCGGTTAGCCCGCGTGAGTATGGGAGTCGTAGAATTGAGAATGAGAGACGAAGAGAGAGAGAGAGAGGGTGTAGGTTTAGATTAGACTTTCTAGTAACTACTATTAACTATTATTAGGTATGCACTTGAAATGCATGGACTAGTTTACTTCTACGATGACACTTTGCCCCTGGAATCCCAACTAAGCACTTCTACAACCCCATCCCAAACAAGCGCATCAGCCCACCAAAGCAACTTCTTTCCTTTGTTGGGAGGACTTCGTTCTCCTTCTTTCCCATCTCCAATAGCTCTTCCTCCCTCTTCGACTCCTGCTCATTCGCACGTCGGACTCTCTCCTTCATGTCTGCGCGACGCATGTCGTCAATGCCTGACTTTGCTTCTTCACGTTCCGCCTTCCATTGTGCAAGACTTTCGCGTTTTGGGACTGCGCGATGCTCGACAGAGAATGGTGTGTGACTTTGAAGCGCAGTGGTGTCGCGGCTGCGCTTAGACGGCGATAGTGCGGTGTATAGGGGTGGAGGCCTAAGGTGTATGGACGAGCGTGTGTGGTATTGTAGCGAAGTGCGGCGATTTTGCTGCGAGGACACACTCGCACGATGTGGGTTAGTGAGGTTCGCAGGCGAGGTACGTGTACGACTGTATGACCCTGGTTGCACGGCTGTGAGCACAGAGAGCGACTCCGGACGTAATCTCTGAACGTCGCTTTGATAGTGGTGCTGAGCTGAGCGAGATGTGCTTTGCCTCCGGCTCTGCTGCGATAATTCGACAAGGTCGATTCGTATGGTAGGCAGTGATGCTGTGCGTGTTGTCGAGCCTGGCCGCATTAGTCTTGTTGGGACCGATCGCTCACCATTCCCAAGATGCTGAGTAGGCATTGAGTAGTACCGTCGCATTAGTGGTAGCGAGGCGACAGGCGTCGGCGGCAGTGCAGCTGATATAAACGGCGCATCAGACGATGAGCCAGACTTTGACCTCCTCACAGTGCTATGACGAGTAGCCGGGAACGGGTCGACACCTGTGATAGCTCGCTCAGCAGCCTCGAACCCGTACGACCAAGCATCGGATTGGCTACCTATCGTCCCAAGGCTGGATCGACGATCAAGAGTACCGTTCGATGATGATGAAGAGGATAAACCACTGATGGGTGTGTATTTGATGCGTTGATGTTGCGTGAGCAGGCGGTGCCGTGAGACTGGTTTTGGCCTGCAAGTATTGCGGGCCTGATGTATGCTGGGGTAGACCCCGTCTTCTACTTGTCTTTTCAACATCCAGTGTTGCTTGCGGCTTGCGTATCTGGCCTTGCGGCTGCCTTTGTATTGCAGCAATGAAGGAGCTGAACTCAGGCGTCGCAACCTCGGTAACACTGAGTTCGCTGATAGTATCCAGAGTTCGGCGTCTTTCCTGCAACTGCTGGCGTTTGGAAGGAAGCTGATTCTGAGGGGATTGTTGCGGCTTCTGGAGAGGCATGTTGAGCGTTGAGCTTTTTTTTGGAATATTTATTCGATTACTGTCGAGCGCTCCGGGGAATTCCTATACAGCGACGCTTGGGCACTCGAAAATGTCACCAGATGCTTGCAGGATTTGTAACGCCCAACGACAAAAGATAGAGTGTTGTATGCAAGCTGACTTTAGGATCGCAATGGAGAAAGAATCTCATGCGGGATTTACGGCGGAAAGCAGCATACCCAGTACCATGCTTCTTAAGAAGTGCAAGGGATATCATCTACCCCACAGTGATTCGGGTCGCGGATGACACTCAATTTGAATGAGGTCTGTTACCTCTACCGAGACGGCGCGTGTTGAAGTGCATGATCGGCGAGCGTCGGAAGGGAGCTGGAGGTTGTGCTACGAACATTGTACTGCTCCCGGGCTAGGTTACAGATCTTCAGAGGTGTGACCTCTTCGTTGGCGTCACACTGCGTTGAGTGATTTTGAAGACGCGTAGACGCGGGTTGAGGAAAACAGCCTCTATTTCAAATGGCGGTCAGTATGGACGTTCATATAGCTGATAAGTGACACAAATAAGTCAACGAGAAGGTATAAAGGCCAGTTGGCGTTAGACGGTACAATGGGGCACCAAAAGCGAAGGGACGATGAGATGGTGAAATTCCTGCGTTGCGCGTTCTCACACCCAACCATGTGTTTGTACGGTCTGGATGCCACTGGAAATCATGTTGCAGTAACGCGAGAGAAACTCTGGGCTTTTTGGGACTAGCATACGTAGCTTGCTGTTTATCATCTCGGGGAAGCCATTCCTCCGGCGACCCAATCGTCTGTGTTGAAGCGCGTGGCGAGCAGGTAGATATTGATACTGTACGGTCAAGCCCGGCCCGGTTCCAGCCTGATGGGAAAAGAAAATTCGAGTGGTAGTACAGCAGCATGGTAAAAAGATATCACAGGCTACAGCGGGTCGCGCCGCGACGCTGGGTTTTGTGCGACGTTGAGTAACGAGGGAGCGGGCCGCAAAATCGAGATGTTTGGACAATGGTTTAGGTGGAGGACGCATACACTAGCCACCGGCCAAGTCGATCCTGAAGAGCATTCTGGTCGAAGATGTCATTGTAATTACCAGCTCTTATTGATAGTGTAGCGTGATATTCGATGGTAGTAGAAAATAGTCGGCGTACATGGTCACTCCGAGACATAACACCCTCTCGCTTCCTGTGACTTGGCCCTTACTTTAAACGATAGGAAACCGATATGCGCATATGTGGGGTTGGTGGCTGATACTGCGAGGACGCTAGGGCGCGATCGGTGAAGGAAAGGAGACATTGGTAGTTATAGAGGCATTCGCATCATGGGCCCTTGTCTTCGACGGGAAACTCCGAGGCATAGTACCACACGTCCTCGTCATCATCCTTCCTTACTTCCACCTGCTCGATGACTGCTGGCACAGGCTATCCATCTTTCGCATCGAGCTTCGCCTCGACCTCCTCAAGTTCATAGCGATGATGTCCTTCTTCATCCCACTCATTTTCGCGCGTACCTCATCCATCCTCTTCATCATCTCAATCCTATCTAATCCTTGGGCAAGTGGAACCTCGATACGAACGGCAGCTTTCACTTGGAAGGGCTGTATTGCAGGCACACGAAGGATTTTTTCAACAACCTTCTACTGTCTCTCAACATCATGCGCATCTCCTTTACTATTGCTTGGAAAAAATCTTGAAGGATCCGTTGCGCTAACCCTCAACGACACGTTTGTCGAGGTGTAGAGAGGTGGGCTGGTAATCCACGGTGGAGAGTCACTGCGAGGAGCAGCTACGATCTCGTGTGGTCTGTGAACGGAATCCGAGTGGATAATGGTAGGCAACTTGACGAAATCTTTCGGTATCAGTCTCTTCACAGATTTAGAGGAATAGGCGGGGTGCGTTCGAGAGTGGGAGATGGACTATTGTTCTTTATTATTCTCGTGTTCATCTCAATTGGCACCATATTCGATCAAACACCATGGATCGCAAGCTCCAACCGCTGTGATCGAGGAACCGAAGCGGTGTTCGACACGGACGTGCTAGTCTTGACCGGCGGAGTATATGCTCCTCGGCTCGCTTTCGTAGGGCGAGCATAGCTTGGGACACTCGCTGCTGGCCCACTTCCTCTGAGACTGGCTTTTGTAGGGCGGAGATAGTTAGGTACACTCGCCGCTGCCTGAATAGGTCTTTCTCCACGTTTCACTGAAGATTCTGGTGTTGATGGACCTAGTGCCGATGGAATAGGCTGCGAAATTTGGTGGATCGTCGGGTATCGCAATATCAGTCGCGAAGCTGGTAGGCTGTCGCGAGTATGGATTGCTTGAGAAGAAGGAGTAGAAGGATGACGGGGTTCGCTCTAGGCGGCAACGTGGTGTTAGTCATGCTTTCGGTTTTAGCAGGTCTGTGTGGAGTCGCGACTGCCTTTGTAATGCCAAGGTATACCTCCATGGCAAGCTCTACCTGAGCAGCAGCATCATCCAAAAAGTACAGCTTGTGGAGAATGTCAAGCTCTCTCAGTCTCTTATTGTGGATCGCCCACCATTCGGAGCTCATCGCATGCTCAGACTTGGCTATAGTCGAAGCGTGGTCCGTAATCTCAAACCAGTCTCGATGGCCTTGCAGTCCCTTCCCCATGTTATGACAGAGTTTTGCGATATGCGCTTTGCTCACACAGGTCCATGGTTGGAGGATTCTAAGGACATCAACGTTCGGTGCGTTGAGAGTAATCTTGCGCCAGGTCATGAGTAGCCTTTGCAGATCCCATCCAATGTTCAGCAGATTCGAGCTGGTCATGTTGACCACAGCCTGCGTGCCCTTCACGTGGTCGATAACTGCGGAATTAACCAGCGTAGTGAACCGGAATCGTCCGATGCTGTTGACGAGCTCGCGGTGAGGATCACGTGATAGCTGAGATTCAAGACTCGTGAGCAGCGGAATCAGGCGAAAGGCGGGGATTGATAAGATTAGACACCCAGTCGGGCGAGAGTGCACGCGTGAAACGGGAGGGAGGAAAGAGCAATAACGATTGTTTGATTGTGGTGACGGTTATGGTATCCGGCTGGACTTCTCGCGCAGACTGCACAAGAAGGGGTAATTCTGCAGCATCGTCGGTAGGTAACTCCTGTGAACAGTCGACGACGGAGTCTCGGAGATTGTCATCAGAGGGAAAAAAGCACCAAGTAACGGATCGACGTCCCAATCCTCAGCCACGGCATTGACGTCACGCGCAGACACGGATATGGGATTCATCAGCTGCGTGCTCACACCTAGAGAAGAGTTGACGCGCAGTGAGGCTGTCGTTCCAGACGGCTCTGCGTCGTATGTTCGTTTCTCGTTCTTGAAGACACGAGCAGAGTCCCTTTGCTGCACACGAAGTCAGTATTGACAAACCTCTAGAGCTGATTCATTAGAGATAACTTACCAGCTGCGACTCCGTTGACGCGTCCGCGTCATCTTCGGAGACCCATGTTCTCTGTCACTTCAGGATTCATCCTGCGGGTTACGTAAGTCCCGAAAGAAGTCATGCGTATCTGAATTCCTTGGAATGTGATGTTGATTTTGCAAAGGTAGATCAGATAAGGTCGAGTTCAGTCTCTAGTACAGATGTGAGATATCGTCTCAAGCTGTCAGCTGTAAAATATTGCGTGCAGCCCAGACGCAAAGCCTTCACGATTGTGACTTCCCCACTCGTTATCAAACTGTTCGCTGATGAACATGTTGAAAAAGATACGGATTGCAAAGCTGGTGAATGACCCTGCTTGTGGTAGCTGGTAGCGATGACCCACAGACGAGCCATCCACGAAACAATCAATTTTAAGACCCCGCTGAAGTCAACGCTGCAGCCATGCCTTGATATGCCTCGTCCCATCTAGCACGGTGGCAAACCGGCCCATTCATTAGTAGGCTTACTAGTACCGAGTTCATCACTCGCGCATCTGCCCTGCGCATGTCATGCTATGGCAATATGTTGGACGACCCTGCGCCGCTGCAGACATGGAGAACCGCCGCAGGCTGCATCACACGGTCCAGGTTCGGTACCAGTTTCAACGCATCATGCAAGGGACCACCGAGCCAGAACACGATTGGGGGTCATTATTCATTCTTTTATCTTTCGCATGCTATCCAAGCACACCAATAAAGCAACAACCAAAGAAGAACTCCTGAATGCTCAAACATGTATCCCGACATGACGCTGCCCTCGGTTGTTCGCGCTTAGGTGGCCAGATCGGGGGGAGGGAGGGGGGTTCGTAACGGCCGTGGAACTGGAGAGGGAGATGCGAAATCGATCAAGCACTATTCACTGTTAAGTTCAGTTACTACTTGCACCCGCCAGGACGCTGGCGCAGAAAGACATGGACATGGAAGGAATTATGAGGAGGGCCGCTGGGCCCAGCTTGCACGGGCGATAGCGAAGCGAGCGGAAGATGTCTTTCGAAGGAGAACAGAGTAACGATGATTGTGTTATTGGCTGCGTGATGCCAATTAGCACTCGTCCATTCTGATGTTTTTTTCTTTCATTCCAAAGAAAGACAATCTTGGTCGCTTCCGCTTTCGCTCGCCCGCACAAGTCTTATATAGGCTCTCTCGGTAAGCGAAAGGGGCGAAGGCATGGGGAAACTTACTACAAGCTCAAAGTTAAATCACCACGAATACTCGCTTTGAGTTCAATCTCAATCTCCAGATTCGCCTCCAACGTCAACTTCAGGCCATCCTGGTCCTTGAGTTCACTTCCCTTTTGTTGCGGCTCCATGCGGTATGGCTGGTTAGGATCGGTGCCGCGCATGGGGATCTCGCCACGCATGGCTCGCGCATATGTGACGGGACCGTCCATGGATGTGCTGTCCGGGCCGATGCGCTCGAACATTCCCATCTTCTGGAGATCGCCGTTTGCGTCTGCTTCCTCGAGGGCTTCGAGAGACGTCGTGTGCATGTATTTGCCGTTCTTCTTGTCTTCTTCGATGCGGCTGCGGCGGGCGCGGCGGGACGAGGAACGCGATCGTGCAGACTGTTGGCCGGCTTCGCGCTTGTCTTGCTTTGCTTTGTTCACAGCCTTCTCCTGCTGCATCGTCGTCCGCTCATGCGGCTGGTTGTCATAGTCGGAGTCCTTGTCTGCCATGTTGTCGGGTATCCTTGCTATCATGCAAGGCCACGGGGTGTTGCAGGAGGTGGATTGGGATGAAGAGTGTCTAGATAAGGGAGGGGGAGGGATTGCGCTGAGGTGTACGAGGCAACGGCGAGCAGGATGTGAAGTCAAGCCCAGGCCAAGCAAGAAGCGGAGGTACTACACGCACCCGCAGCTCCACTCCAAAAAACAAGATTAAAGATTACTCGCAACGGCCTGGTTCCTCTGTACTAGTAGCTCCAAAAGCAACGTCGCCGTCAGCCGCCACTGCAAGCTCGTCGTACCCCTGTTCGTCCACCCGTCTCCCCATTCAAGGATCGCCTGTGACTGACGTCAGACCCATATCGAGCGACGAGGGAAGTTCTACATCAGGTTGACATGGGCTCTGTGACGTATGCGAAGATTCTGATCAAGCGCTGGCACTGCAGGTCAACCGACGTTTCTACACAAGCTGACGACGTGCGCAAGCGTGGCCTAGGAGTAGCACAGCCAGTTTCCAGGCCTGCCGGTCCATCGCTTATTGCGGGGCGTCATCATCCGCTGAACCAGCTGCCGACAGCCTCGCAATATTCGACCTGGTGTCGTGGGGTTTCTCACATGTAGCAGTGCATGCTCATGAGCTCATGCATCTTGTAGTTGGTATTCGGTACTCTCGGCTACTCAAGTATAATCACAACACCATGGTTGTAATACATCTAGGGCTCGTATTCGACAAACGTCATGCCAAGAATGAGACATGGCGATGAGCACCAATTTAGTGATCAAGACTATGTATGATAGCACACTCAACACTCCAAGATAGTGCAAGTTTTTTGTTGTGTTCAGTACACTACTATGCATGCCACAACACTACATGTAAAACTCCAAACCAAACGCCGCTGTGATCTCCCGTTATGACATTCGATGCGTTTCGTGCATTCATCCTCGTGCGAAATCTAGTTACTGCTGAAAGTTAGCAACGAGCATCAATCGCCCAAGTTTGGGAGGTCAACTCACAGTAATCCGAGCGTAAGATCACCGTGGATCTTAGCCTTCAACTGAATCTCAATGTCGAGGTTGAGCTCTAGTCGTAGTCTCAGCTGCTCACCTCCATCCTTTCCGCCCTCCTCTTCACCACCACCGCCACCAGTGAGACCTCCGAGGGCCTTGCCAGCTGTGTCCCCGACCTGGTTGACCGCGTTACCAGCAGTGTTTTGGACCATATCGCCGGCTCCACCGACCAAGTCACCCCCGGGGACGTTCTCGGTGATGTCGTCAAGCGGACCTCCGCCCTTGCCGCCCTTCTTTTGGCGCTGGCGGTTGCGACGGCCTCCAGACTGCGAGACATCGGACCGCGCATCAGACTCGGCACCGGAATCTGCGCCACGTCGGCCACGGCCACGCGACTGGCGGCGTCTCGATTGCGACTTTGACTTTTCTTGTTGGGGTTCGTCGGATTCGTTGTCAACGTCGCCGCCGTTGGTTTGCTTCTTCGATTCTGCGTCCTCTTGCTCAGCTTTCCCTTCGCCATCGCTTTCGGGGGCAGGAGTGGCGTCTGGAGTGGGCTGCTGTTGAGGCTTTTTTCCGCCCAGCTTCTTCGGCGTCTTCCTTTCGGTTTTCTTACTCGATGATTCCGCGTTGCCCTTTCCGCCTATCGAGGCGTTGGCATCCGCGTTTCCCTCTCCAGAGATAGATTGCTTGCTCTCCTCGACCGTGTCCGCCATAGTGATTGATGTGTGGTCTTGAGGTGGAAGGAAGTAAAGTTAGATTACTGGTGTGTGCCGAATGGAATGTGCTTCGGAAATTGTTGCGAAATCCAGGGCCACGGCACAATTCGTTAATAAGAGAAAAGCGGCTTGGGAACAGGAACCGGTTTGAAGCTTCTAGGTACTTGCAATCCCTGCTGCACTCGAGCCATCCGTCATGCAGTCTGACGCACCATGTGGCACCCACATCCACCCCACCACCAACGTCCCAAAACTTGACCCCATCCCTGCGCACTGCCAGCCTGATTATTTTAGGCCTGAAGTCATGCTTGTGCCGGTTTAGCTGTTGCGCCCAACCCGATGCGTTCCAAGCTCTTTTGCCTATGCCTCGATTGCTGTCATTGGCGCGCACACCAAGCCCAGAAGCGATGGATTGAGCAACGCGTCAGCTGAATGCGCTTGACATCAACGCTTTGGGATATGTCGTAGCTCGGTGGGCCAGGCGGAACGTTTACCCATAGGTTGCGGGAGTGGTTGGTTAGTGCTGGCGTGAGACTCGCAATCCGTCTTCGTAGCGCGCACAACAGATATGAAATAGCGCAGCCTCGAATGAACCCCACGAGAGGTTCACTATCATGAGGGTTGAGCTAACGATCGTTGGGAAGACGCAATCGCGGGGTGCGCCAGGTCTTCCCCGAAGGCCGGGCCGACAAGCGCCGATCTCGCGCGGTTATTGTGACGATGGCATTTTCATCCACAACACCTCTAGCTCCTTTCTGCTCTGAGTGAGCGAGTTTCCAACTAAACACCAGATACGCTTGATCAGGCCATCACAACTGCCAGCATGACGACCCCAGAAGCTGCAGATGCGGCCGCAAAGCAGCGAATCGTAAAGCACACGAACGCAGACCACGTCGACTCCGTACGTGCCACCCACACCTAGTTAAAACTCATGTCAGGCTCGAGTTCCAATCCTGATATTGACCGCAGATACGCCGATACGTCGAAGCTTTCGCTTCCAAGTCCATGTTCCAGAGTCGCTCGGCGCAGATGGTCGATATCGATCTGAACCAGATGGTCATCGGCTGCGGCGGCCAACAAGCCATCATTGCCTTCGATCCGCCCATGAAAGCCATGCGTGAGGCTCGCGAGCGGCTTGTACAGTTGGACAAGGATGCTCTTCAGACACTGCGCCGGAGCGACATTCCCATCACGAAGTTCGTCCCAGCGCACACCCACCCTGCT
The DNA here is from genome assembly GCA_024321975.1 of Alternaria sp. 'sect. Undifilum'. Classification (NCBI taxonomy): domain Eukaryota; kingdom Fungi; phylum Ascomycota; class Dothideomycetes; order Pleosporales; family Pleosporaceae; genus Alternaria; species Alternaria sp. 'sect. Undifilum'. Next base: position 6,378,748 of record JAJJZI010000006.1, read on the forward strand.
CATCTGTGGAACTTTACACAGTGCGTGCTGGCTATGCTCTTGCTACCGCGGCAGGCGAATTGGCAGCCTGGTTCACTTCTCTATGAAACTGTGTTATATCTCGTACCAGGCTTTGCGAGCTTTGTTGCTCGGATCGGCTGGACTGTCTTCGCCTGTATGTTACTGATCCATGCTGTTGAGGCTGTTATGATGGCGAGGAAGCTGGCAAACCATGGATGCACGTTTCTTGATGTGGTGTGGTGGAAGTGGGTAGCCACGTGTTTCGTCGAGGGATTCACGTCGTTCTTCAGGCTGAATACGCTGATCAAAGAGAAGAGGAAGGAGAAGGACGCGAAGAAGCATTAATGGTCTTAGGTAAGGATTTCTTGTGATATGAATGTCCAGGTGCAAAGATCGATCTATCGCATCGAGGGATGCATATAGGGAAGGTCTAATACATCGCGTTTGTATTTACAGTGAACGGCTTGAGTCTCCGCCTGCGGTACTCGAAATTAATAAATGAAAAAAGTTATGGCCTACCAATCACCTGGTTATCGTTGCCTATTTGGAAGTCGCTTATGGTTCTCAACCCTTTTCCGTATCCTATCCCAGCGTGATTGGTACCAAGTTTCGCTCGCAGTATAGGCCAACCATGACTACACGGCGAATGCTTAGTGCCGGATTGGGTCGCTCACTGAAGATCGTGTCTTTGCTTTAGATGTCGCTAGCGTGCAGCATGTCTGCTCCTTATCTTTAGTAGGACTTTGTATTTAAGATGCATAATAAAGGTTTACAGGGTGTTTTCTTGCGACCTGGTTGACAAGACAACCCATACTGTACATGACTAGATTACGTTATAGTCAGGTAGCTTATGAAAGATGAGCTTTATCGAGACTTTGACCTGGCAGCGAGGTTTGCTAAACACGTAACGTTGTCAAAGGATTGCTGTAACCACCCCTCTCAATGAACAGGAACGTTCTTATTTCGTTTTTTTCTAGAAGCTTTTCGTGTCTGGAATGTTCTCTCGCCAGTTTCGGCGTTTACATTGTACATGTCGTTCCTGCAGCCCGGGTGTTGTCGCCTTTGTTGATATTCCAACACAGCCCCCTCAGGTTGCACTTGCGAAAGTAGAGCGGGTTAGCATGCAGAAAGAGTCAGGGGCCGTGAAGTTTACAGGGTAGTCGTTGATTGCTTTAGAATTCAATACACAGGCTCAAGATACTCGACGGCCTCATTCAGGTCTAAGTACAGGAACACACTGACGTGGTTCTATACTGCGACTCCTGTATATATACTAAGAAATTCCTCGAGCATCCCAGGTGCATCTAAACAGACGTGTTATCCAAGCCCAACAGTATTTGTCTAGGTGTTCAAGACCCACTAATGACTATTGACATAGTGAAGTTGTTCGAGTATAGGCTATCGCGCTAGCGATAGGAGGGCAACAGCCATCAACCAATAACAACATATGAGATAGTTCTTTCCACCAATAGAAGTGTGCTTGCTCAAGAACAGAAGTAATTCCATTACGACCGCCTAGGGTGCCAATCAAGGAAGCGGTGTTATGACATGAGGAAAGCTAAAATAGCAAAGCTCAATCAATAAATAGGCCTGCATCCCCGTGAATCTTGTAGTTTTCTTAACCACACACACCACCACACACACCACCACACACACCACCACCACACACACCACCACCACAGCAACAGCAGCAACAGCAGCAATAACAATGACCACCACCACCACCGCCCTGCCCATCCCCCGCGGCGCGTAAATATACATCCTTCTTGCACTACCTCCAATCCAATTGATTCACCCAGATCATGTGGAGAAAACGTCAACCTCATACCTAATTTCACTTCATTGGACACTTCGTTACGACAATACCACGATAGCCCTTATCTTACTAGGTTCGTCCCTAACAGCACTATCCTTTTCTTCTGTCGAGTCAACCTAAAGTCATACCTTCTTTCGTCTTCAATGCTATCTTGAAGATGAGTCTAAGCATGTTTGATACTCTTTTGCTAATATGTTGCATATAGCCATCCTGTGCTCCCGCGGTGCTCGCGCCGCCGTTTACGAGGGCTCCCTCGCCGGCCGCTGAGGCCGCACGGCGCAGTTTGACCCGCTACGTAAGCATAGCTCCTATACACAGATCCTTCATCACCAACTCTCCAACCCAGATCCCACAACCATTTATGCTTCAGGTCGAAGATCAATGTCGAATACAGTCCGAAACCTTATCGAATTGATCAACGACAGCCACACTACCTTATCCAAGCACCTTCGAATACAGCAACTACACCCTGTCGATTAGTTTTGACTATGTCCTTCAAGGTGAGGACTACCTCATAGTTCGGATGTATAACACATGCTAATCTCGATGTTTTAGCGCCGCGCCTGCCGCACAGCCTTCTGCAAGGCCAAGAGGCGGCTCGCGCGCGCGGTCGCCGCCGCCGATGCTGCCGTCGCAGCTTAAAAGCTGCTAGAGACAAGTTCAACCAGGAGCAGACTTGCCAACAATTACCGAGTTTGACGGTCATAGCGGCCACCCCCAGCATACAGTGCCACTTTTACATAGTAATTTCAGCAAATTTCTAATATCAAAATTGGTATAACTCTTGCAAATATCAACCTTTCTTAAAAACTTTTGAAGATTTAGAATCCTCAAGCATAGATCTATGGATCTAGAATTTTACTTTAGCTTAGTCAGCCTTAGTTATAGAGATTTTTACTTTGTATACAAATATAAACTTTTTGACTAAGCTATATTAGACTAAAGTAAAATTCTATATTTATAGACCTAGGCTTTTGGATTCTTGATTTTTGAGAATTTTAAAAAAATATTTATATCTAAAGAAGTTATATAGAAAATAAGATTTTTTTAATAGTACAAACTTAGAATTTCCGTTCTATCTTTTTACATATTATACTTTTAAGGAATATTACTTATATTTTATATTATAAGGCATATATAGTATCTTTCAGCCTATTTAGATTTTTTGGAATCTCTATAGTTAAAAAGTTTATATTTATATGCAAAGTAGATATCTCTGTGACCAAGGCTTACTAAGCTAAAGTAAAATTCTAGATCCATAGATCTATGCTTGAGGATTCTAAATCTTCAAAAGTTTTTAAGAAAGGTTGATATTTGCAAGAGTTATACCAATTTTGATATTAGAAATTTGCTGAAATTACTATGTAAAAGTGGCACTGTATGCTGGGGGTGGCCGCTATGACCGTCAAACTCGGTACAGTGCCCGTGCGCCATGTGAGCTAGGTCAGCATGTGAGCCACCTGAACATCACAACATTAAAATCATCCTAACTTCAACGCCTTATAACTCTACTACTATAAACCTAATTTAGGAAGCAATTAAAGATATTAAATTACGTAAAGACAGCGTGTCTTTTTTATACTACAAAGTTGTAAAAATTTTTAAAGTTAATAGAACAACGTTATTGCGCCGCTACTAAGGTGCAACACGCTTAAATACATTCTAGAGACAAGCATAGTAGTTACTTAGCCTATAATAAAAAATAGAACTAGTAAATTATATAGAAAGATATACAAAGCAAGGCTTATTATTTATACAAGAGATAGTATAAAATATTAGTAGTATAGTTGCGAAATAGAAGGCGTCTAAAAGCTAGGTAACTTAGTTTTTATATTACTATTTTAACAAACTTACTACCAATTAGAGCGTAGATATTAATTATAACTAGCATAAAGCTAATAACAGCTCTAAATATAAGCTCTACTTTAACCTCTTTTACGCGAAGATGCAAGAGTACAGCATTAATAAGTAAAATACGTATAATATAGATAAAAAGAGCTTCTTTATTAGCTACACAACTCGCTTAAAAAGAGTCTTTAGTAAAGCTTCTTTAACTTAAAAAGAGCGCACCGCAGTAGTATAAGATAGTAATAAAGAATAAGTAACACTACTAGCCTACGTATGCGCTTCTAGCGAGGCATTACTGCCTACTCTTATCTACTAGGGCACTACTAAGATTTAATTAAGCTAAGTTAATAATATTGTAGCTAAACAACACTAGGTTTTCGTCTCCTACTCGCCTTTAGAATAAATAAATAATAATCTTAGCCTTGCCTAGCTTAAATAAGTGTTTAATTGCTATATAAAGGCAAAAGCGCGACGTAGATAGCAACTTCTAATCTTTAACAGCTATAGTAGCTACCTTGCTACTAATTTTATTGTTTTTTACGACGCTCATTAAATTCTATTAGCTCTCTTTTTACTTTACTTTACTTACAGTCTTTAGCTACTTAATATAGTACTATTCTTACTACTTTTGTAAAACTATATAACATAGCTTAACTGCTATACATAATAATTACAAAGTATTATAAAAGTTATAAAACATAACTTCTTTACAAACTTTTAGGCAGCTTAAAGCTCTATAATAAGGTAGAATACTATTTTAAAGAGTTTTTAAGCTATAGGCGTATAGCTAATAGATATAGAGGTTATACTGAAACGCTTTAACACTACTACTTTAGAGCAAGATAAAGCTTTAGAACTTAGGTAGTATAGTAATAGTAATAGCTAGATTTAGCTACAAAAAATTCAACGCTGCAGTTACTAATAAGGTAAAAGTTAAAGCTAAACAGCTATTATAAAGTATACACTTACTATAAGTAAATAATAAGCTACTTTATGGCTAAAATAAAGGCCTCTAGTATAAGCTTAACACTAAATAGAAGCGCTAGACAAAGCGTATAATACTAGCTACAGAAGACAGTAATAAGTACTACGGCAGCGTAGTTTTTTAGAGTCCTAGGAAGCTCTACACAGCCCGCGCGCGTAAGGCAATAAAACAAAATAAAGCTAAGTAGCTATAACTCTAAAAAACTTGTAATAAAGACCTAAAAGTAGCCGCAACCTTATATAAAAAGTAGCAGGTAGAGGAGGCCGCAGTAGCTTAACAACGTGCTAAAGAGGAGCATAATTACAAGTAAAAGCGAGGGCTAAGGAACTAACTGCGCGCTAGGCGCTTAAAAAGCAGGAACGCGACGCTATAACCTCATAAAAATCTCACAATATAGGTAAAAAAGCTAAATAAAAAGCCTTACACAAAGCTAGTTAAAATCTAATAAAGCGTTATTATGTTGTAGTTGCAGCAAGTCGTGCTAACGCTAGTCCTCTAGCTGCGTCTCCCCTACCGAGGTGGACGGGCCAACGCGCAGGACGGGCCAACGCTCACCCCACCAAAATAACACCATCTTTCATCACCTGATAACTCCACCAATATAGATCTAATCTAGGAAGCAATTAATAAAATTAATTCGCGCGCACTAGGCGCATCTTTTGTATATATAAAGTTTGTAGAAAAGTATAGTGTAGTACAATCTACGCTCTCTTAAAGACACTAAGGTGTTTTAACCTTACGCAACCTTAAGTCTTAAAATTAACAGGCCCTCTACCCACAATAGGAGCTAGAGCTCCTACAGTATATTAAACAGCTTACTAGGCAAGGCCTTCTACCTACACGAGCTATAATACAAAATTTCGCCTTACAGATTGCAAAGAGAGAGGTTAAATTACACTAGATTAATTGCTTTATCTACTAGTACCCTAATAAGCTTATTTTAAAATAGAAAATAAGCATTAATAACAATTGCTATAAAGCTAATTTAAGAAGAAAGTATAGCTTCTACTTTAATCTTCTACGCAAGAAAATAGAGCAGTATTACGTTAAAGCGTCTTATATATACAATTTAGATAAGAAAGGCTTCCTTCTTAGTATCCTAGGAAGATTAAAGAAGATCTTTAGTAAGCCCTTATATAAGCAGAGAAAAAGGAGAAGTACTATTTAAGATAGCTTGCAAGAGTAGATAACACTCCTAGCTTACATATACACTAATAGATCTTACCTAGCGCCTACCCTTATATATTAATTAACCTTAGAATTAATATAGGACACCTAGTTACAAGCCCTGAATCCTAAGACTTATTAGGTTTAAATCTGATTATTGCCTTTTAGCTAGATAAATAACAATATTAGTCTTACGTAGCTTAAACAGGTGTTTAATTATAATACTAAGGTAATAGCTTAAGCCTCCTATTAATTACTTATTCTAGATAGCTATAGATCTTACCTTACTATATATTTTATTAAGTACTGTAATTAGAATAAGATTCTTCTTGTAGTTTATCCTCCTGATTTAACCTACACGCTACAGCCTCTTAATGTTATCTTATTTAAGCCTCTCTTATTAGCTTACTAGGCTAAGATATTTAGATTTCTAGAGAGGAACTAGGGCCTCACCTTAATAAGCAAGAGGAATTTCTTTCCCTTCTTCTACTAAGCCTAGTAGGCCTTCTTTAAGGAAATAATAATTCTAAAGGCCTTTAAGGCTACAGGCCTCTTATTTTTTAATCCTAAGGTTATATTAAAAACGTTTAGTATTAAGAGCCCTTTAAGCAATAATAGTAAGTTCTTAGGCTTAAGTACTTTAAATTAGAGGAAAGTTAAACGCCTTTTATGTAAAGTAGTTAAAGATTGAAGTAATAAATAAGCTTAAAAGCTAAGCTAAGTTTATTACTAAATCTTAACTTAAAAGACCCTTTTTAAGTATAAAGTTAAGGGCCTACGTAAGGCTCTAATTAATAAAAAGACGCGCAGGAAATAAGGCAGGCCTCTTCTACTCTAGGAGCCTAAGGAGTACTAAGGTAGAGCTATAGTCTAGTCTCTAAGGAAGGTAAAGGAGGCACGTAATTGCTAGCAGCTCTAAAAGCACGAGGAGGAGCAGGTACAACACTAAAAAGCTAAGATAAATAGGCATTGTAAGGAGACAAAGCAGGCAAAGGCAAAGAAGAAGAAAATAAGGTAATAGGTACTATGGTTGGGCACTAGTCGACTCAGGTCGCTACTCGCCTCACCCCACCAAGATCGGACGACCAAAAAGATGAGGCTGTAGAGGCAGCCACAAAAGCGATTATCGCGAGAATTTCTAGTGTATTGATATATAGCTGTATGCGAAACTTTCTATCTACTTAAATTTCGCTGGCGTCTTAATTTGGCGTCCGCGCGCGCTAGTTTTTGGTGGGGGAGACGCAGCCGGCAGACCAGCGTCAGCACTAGTTTAACCACCACTAACACAACGACGCTTTGTTAGATTTTTTGCTGCTTTGTATAAGGCTTTTTACTTAGGTCTTATAAGTATATTATAAGATTTTTATATAGTTGCAGCGTCGCGTTGTTGCTTTTTAAGTGCCTAGCTTATAGCAAGTTCCTTAGCCCTTGCCTTGTGCTCGCGATTGCGCTCTTCTTTAGCATGCTATTAAGTTACCTTTACTGCCTCTGCTAGCTACTTTTTATATGCTGTTGCCGCCGCTTTAAGCTCTTTATTGTAAGTTTTCTAGAGTTGTAGTTAGTTAGCTTTATCTTGTTGTGCAGCTATACGCGCGCGCGCTGTGCGCAGCTTCCTAGGACTTATAAATATAGCGCTACTATAATAATTATTACTGTCTTAAGTAGTTAGTGTTACGCGCTAAGGTTTCTACTTTCTTTTAGTACTAAGCTCGCTGCGTAAACTATTATTTTTATAGTTAACAAGCTTGTTTTGTACCTGTAAAGACTAAAATAAAGACTTAATCTAATTTTAGTTAACTTTTAGGGTATACTGTAGCGCAGAGTCTAGAAATTTTTGCAGCTCTCTCTAGCTATTACTATTACTAGGCTGCCTAAGTTTTAGAGCCTTATCTTGTTATTGTTAGTAGTTATTAAAGCGTTTTAGTACAGCGTCTACATCTATTAGCTAGACGCCTATAGCTTAAAAACTCCTTAAAATAAAATTAGGCGTTATTATAGACCTCTACGCGGGCTAAAAGAGGCTAAAGAAATTACCTTTTGTAGTCCTTATAAAGTTCTGCGTATAGTAGATGTAGTAATTAAGTTCTTAAGTATAGTATTGCAATAGAGGCCTAAATATTACTATATTAAGCGGCTAGAGACTGTAGGTGGCATGCAGTAGAAATATAGCTAAAAAGATCTAATTACTATTACAAAAAATAATAAAATTAGTAGTAACATAGCTGCTGTAGCCGTTAAGAATAAGAAGTTAGTAATTATAACGCGCTTTCTGCTTTGTATAGTAATTAAATACCTATTTAAGCTAAGCTAATCTTATTTTATTATTGCTTTATCCTATAGGTGAGTTTAAGAAGAAAATATTATGTTTCTTAGCCTTTACAGCGTTAAGCTAGCTTAATTAAAGTCTAGCTAAGCCCTAGTACACAAGCGCTGGCGGCAATGCCTCTCTAGAAGCGCATACGCAAGCTAGCAGCGTTATCTATTCCTAGTTACTATCTTGTACAGCAGCTACTAATTAATTTAAGCATAATAAGGCCTTAGTAAAGATTCTTTTGCCGCGTTTTAAGACACTAATAAAAAAGCCCTTTTTATCTATATTATACGTATTGCGTGCGTTAACAGCGTGTTTACGTATCTTTAAATGTAATAAATTAAAGTAGAGCTTATACTTATATAGTAAATTAGCTTTATGCCTATTACAATTAATTCTAGGGCTCTATTTAATAGTAAGCTTGTTAGCGTAGCAATAGAGAAACTAAGTAACCTAGCTTTAGGAAACCTTCTACTCTATTACTATTAACGCGAAATTTTATACTATCTTACGCGTTAGTAGCAAGCCTTTCCTTATACATCTTTCTATATATAACATAAGTTCATGCTCTTGTTGTAGGTTAAGTAAGCGCCTGTCAGCGCGGTAGGTTACATCTAGTCGCTGTTTGCCCTAGTGCCTCCGCGCCAACGTTGTTAGACTAATATTAAATATTTTTGCAACTTTGCAGTACGAGAATTATTCTCTAGCTTTACGCAATTCTAAATATTTAATCGCTTCTTAAATTAGGTCTATGGTGGTGGAGTTATGACGCGCTGAAGTTAGGACGATTTCGATGTTATGATGTTCGGGTGAGGCGAGTAGCGACCTGAGTCGACTAGTGCCCAACCATACATAGTAAGAGCTGCAGCATAATTAGTAAGAAAGAAGAAGAAAGCTAAGAAGGCTACTAAACAGGCCTCTAGGGCAGCTGCTTGCAGGACTATAAAACAACTCTAACAATCTATAAAAACTTCTTAAAAGGGTAAGAAGAGCAGCCTTAAGGCTCTTAAAAAGAATACTTAAAAAAAGAAGCCTATTGCAAGGCCTACAAGTAGTAGAGAGCCTTAAGGTAGTGTTACAGCTTAACTAGCGTCTACCTCGCGCACAGGGCGCGCGATTAAAACTCTAACTTTATTTCTATAGCTATATATATTATTTAAGCCCTCTAGATCTCACTACTAAAAAATCTCGCGATAGTAGCTATTGTGTGAGGCTCTACAGCCTCAAGTTTGGTGGTGGTTTTGGTGTTCAAACCGCGCGTTGGCCCGTCCTGCGCGTTGGCCCGTCCACCTCGGTACCTAAAACTAGCGCGCGCGGACGCTAAATCAAGACACTAGCGAAATTTAAATGGCACAAAAGACGCGCAAGCCTTAATATAGTAATACACTAAGACATCTCGCGATAATAGCTTTTGTAAGGGGCTCTACAGCCTCATCTTCTTAATCGCGACTTGTTGTTGGGGTGGCTCACATGCTGACCTGGCTCACATGGCGCACGGGCACTGTAATCTAGATCAATCTCATCAATCAAGCTGTAACTATCCATATTGCAAGCCAAGCCAATCCAGTGTATAGCAAAAAAGCAGTCAATCAAGCTCGTATGTGCTAGATTAATTAATGTGATTAGTGAGATTGATAACTGTGCGTGAGGCTGTTGTTTTTGCGGTAGGAGCGATCTCACGATACTTTTCTAGTGTTGAGGTTCGCAACGATATCTCAACAAATTTCACCACAACGCCACAACGCCACATCGCGTTATAAGTATATATATACAAAACGATATAACGACGATTGAGAGACTTAACACTAGAGATAGTTACTATATAGCTACCTGTACAGCCTCACGCACAGTTATCAATCTCATCAATTAAGCTAATTAATCCTAGTTATTGATTGTTGCTTACCAATCTTATCAATCAAGCTATCTACACTAAATTGTTAAGCTAAGCTAAGCTGGAGGCCTCAGCTTGATTGGCTTGATTGTTGGCAAGTCTGACTAGGAGAAGCACGAGGGCTCTGCTAAGGCCAACAAGCACACTGTTGGTTACTTTATATATAACAAAGTAACCTTAAAAGACCTAAGCGCACTTAATAAGGACCTAAAAATTATAGCCTTAACTAGACAAACTAACTTAACCTCTTCTTCTAGCCTTCTATATCTAGAATTACTATTAACGTCGTTCACAAGCGAGTGGCTCACCTAAGTAAGTGGCTCACGCCCCACCAGCGCGTCGACTTCGCAACATCATTACAGCTGTTAAACACAGTATATTAAAAATTGTAATAAGCTAATTAACTTTTTAAATCTATTACTATTACTTGCATTATTAATCTTAACTATACAAGTACAGGTGTTGTATTTAGTCTGCTTACAATGCCTGCACCGCCTTTCTCCTTGCACTCTTTTTAATGCACTCTTACTATTACTACAACTACTTCTTGCTTATTTAGCTAATAGCTCTTAAACTTTGCTTACAGCTAAAGTTTTATTTATTTCTACATATTATTGTGTACAGCTCTTACGCTTATTTAATTTATTTAAAGCTTTTTAAAAAGTACTTATTTCTTTTATTATAAGTATTATTTTATGTACTATTTACTAAGCCCTCTTACCTAACTACGCAATCTGCTTAGTTAGTAAATTAGCAAAAGACTTATAGCATTTTCTAACGCTTTATTAAATAAAACTAAAAACTAACTTAAGACTTAACTTTGCGCGTATTGCTGTCAGAAATAATAGCTGGTTAAATCTGATAGGATAATGATGATATAATTGATGATAATTAGTAATAATTGTATTGTATTGATGAGTGATTGTGTGTTGTTCTGTTAATCAATTAGGTGGGTTACGGGTGCCCTTTTTATCCGTGGGACTCTTGGCGGCGCTAGCGCGTTTAGCGTTATGTAGCGCCACCCCCTAATTACCCTTCCTAGATCCTTTGTTCGGTCTCGCCGACCTCCTAATTACCTTGCCGACCTCTTAATTAATCGCGTAAATCTCCTAAATTTAACATACCCCTTTAGCTTAAATATATAAATTAAGCTAACAACCTCTTACGTTTGTTAATTACAAGTCTAAGGCGTCAAGACGATTAGTTATTAATCCTAGATTAGCCTCTAGTCGTAGTTAGTTGCCTAGGTTAATTAATTCTATTTATTGTAGGAATCTTAGCTATTAATTAGCTAGTAAGAGTTTAGTAGGTCTGTTAGCAAGCATCTTGCTTAGCTTTACGTAAATTACCTTAATTCACTTATTCTGTACTTCTTGCTTAAGCTAGTAATTATAGATATTAACGTGTTATAGCTTTATAGTCAACTAAGAGATCTTTTTTAAAATTAATTAGATTGTCTGCAGGTTATTACACTGTATAGTAATAGTTTAGTTAACTATCTAAACTTGTAGCTTAGTAAGCAGTAACTAGATAAACATAGCTTCCTTAGGATCCTATAAAAGCACAAGCAGTTTAGCTTTAGTTATTAAAGTTATAACTATATCTTGTTTGTTTGCTTTCTAACTTATTAGTCTACTAAATGGTTTAATTACGTATTCCTAAAAGCTCTTCTAATTAAGTGTATTATTAGCAAATAAAGTGTTACTTATAACAACTAGGTAATTATGTCTACTAAATTGTAGTGTAAGCGTCTAGGTATAGTTAAAGTAAAAAAGTATGCAATTAGCTGCTACCTTATAATTAGGTCTAGAGTTTGTAAGGAATTGCGCTAAGCGTAATACTATAAAAGCCGTGTTAGGTCTTGTGTTAACTGCTACAAAAAGAAGTAATTTAACTTTTTATTAGTATAGGTTAATTTCCCTAAGAGTCGCGTAGCTATCTCAAGGCAGCAGCTTAGTTTTAATTATTGGGGTTTTGCTCTTAATTAAGTAGTTGCTTACTAATTAAGTAATCTTCTTTATGTATGCTAATTAAGAGATCTAGACCTTGTGTTGTAATTAATCTCTAAGTAACTCTATGCCTAGGAACTAATGCAGATTTTCTTTTTCTGTTATACAATACTTCTTTCTTACATTCTTAACAGCTGCTTGTGCATCTAATCTTTGCTCTTTTCTGTACATTACAATTGTAGGAGCTGAAAAGAAGCAATTGCTTGATCAGGAGGAGTAGAATGAGTGTATTGAACAACTAAGTGCTACAACAAAGTGGTCAATAACTACTTAAGAGGAATAAGACGATCTAGCCTGTATATATAGGCGCTAGCGCGATTGTCACGTGTTTAGCTTACTAGGATTACTTACTTAACAGGGTGACCCGCATGTTGCGCATGTTAATACTCTAACACACCCCCTAGGTTAGTAAGATACTATTAATCTAAGCTGTAAGCAACTAGGCAATTGTAATAAATTAAGGTTGTTAATTAATAGGTCCCTCTATAATTATAGTTTTTCCTGCCTAATCCTCTGTTGTTGTAGTAATGCTGCTTGTTAATGTTTTGATTAATCTTAGCAGTCCTAATATTAAAACATTAGATAGACCCCAAATATTGCGTAATTAGTTAGTGCGCAGCCTCTACAACAATATTAATTATGTCTACTACCCCTCTAAAACTTTTATCCTTAACCTTACTCTAATATTAATTACTAAGCTTTTTAGGACTGTCTTAACTACTATTACTAATATAGTAAGTATTGCCCTATTGTACTCTTACTAATTAGCTGCTAATCTTTCTAGTGTAGTCTGCCCTTAGCAATAATAAGCGTAGCTTAGAGAGCTGTTGTTAATAATATAATTAACGCTTAGAAAGCCTTTACTAACAACACAAGAATAGTGCTAAGCATAAGCATTACGCGCGCTAAAGCCTATTTAATAATAAGATTTAGCAAGTAGCTAATTTCTAAAATAATAAGAGTTAGTTGCCTTTACTTATTAATCCTTTTGCTTACTGCAAGACATCTAGTAGCTCTACTTAGAGGCTCATTACTTTACCTACTAAATTAAGTTTGTTATTAAGTTTTTATTTAAATTTTAATTTATATAAGAGTCTAACTAAGTAATTAAGCTAGCGTAAAGGCAAGGCTCCTTAAGAGCTAAAGTAAAAGTTATAGTAGATAACTACTTAAGTAGCAACGCGTGAACAGCAACATAGTAATAGTAATAGACTAAAAACGCCTACTAATCTATCTACTAAGCGCACCGCGCCCCCCTCTACATAGAGAAAGGCGCCTAATAGCTTCTTAAAAGTTACTACTAATCTATTACGCCCTTACGTTCTGCCGTGTAAGCGTTATATAAAGAAGATGCTAAATAGTTTATACGCTAAACGCTACTTTAATCGCGTTTAGACGAGCAGTTAGAGTAGCTTACGCTGTAGCAGTTGCTTATCTTACACTTACTATATAGTTAATATTAATCTTGCTAATTAATTTATAGCTATATATAGAGATAAAGAGGTAAGTCTTTAACCTATTAACTTTCTTACTTAGCTTGCTAACTAGTGTTTAGAGATAAAATAATAATAAGATGTACTAAGCTTTAAAAGCTTAACTACTTAAAGACATTATTACTTGCTATAAAGAGATTAAGAGTAGTGTTACATTTACTAGAAAGCCTTCTTTGCAGAAGCCTCTTGTCAATAATTATTATACTTAAGAAATGTTGTATTGCAGTTTTACTGCTTAGCCTCCTGCTCTTGCTCCTGCTCCTATACCTGCGTTTGCTCCTGCTCCTACGTAGCAACCTGTATACTAGCCGCAATAGTTAGCTTATTATCCTTAGTTGCAACAGCAGCAATATAAGCAGCCTTAGTAGTAACTTACTTAAAAGTTGCTACTTTAAGAGTAGGCTGCCTATAGAATGTTACCCTCTACTGCTTTATATAATTATCTTTCTGTTCGTTGTCCTAATTGCTATACAACTTATTTATATAACCGTAATTATTACGCTAGAGTAAGAAGGTAATTATCTAACAACTCTATATATAGAAGTAATAGGTTAGAATCGCGCTGTAATACTACTTATTTCTAGACTCTTGCTATTTAGGCTTAAATAGCTTAAATTGCTTTTAAGCTAGCTAAAGCTAAGTAGGCTAAGCGTAATACAGTAATAGAGTCTAGCAAGTATAATAAGTCTAATGCTTATTAGTAATAAGGTTTCTAGTTTTAGTTTAATAGTCTAGCTTACATTCTCCCGCTTAATAAAATAAGCTATTAAGAGGAGACTTAGCCTAGTATATATATATTACTGCTTAATATAAATCCTTTACTTATTAATTATTGTTTTCTTTAATTAAATGCCTAACTTACTAAAGGTTAAGTAACTGCTTAAACTTTTTAAACTATTATTAGGTAAGCAACTTAGTTAGTCTATTAGCTAGTATAATTGCTGTTTCTAAGTATTTAACCTAAAATAATCTTTTAGCAAATTCCTGCTGTAGCTATGTATTTTGTATATTTATATATCTTAATTAAGTGCTAATCTGCTTGTTCTTCCTAACTACAAGCCTAATTATTTATTAATTATTATACTAGACTATCTAAATATTTCCTAGATTAAGAGAAAGCTTGTAAAAGAAGCGCTTAAGGGCTATAGCCTCCTTAGTAGTGTGCTTAAGGGCGAGCAGCTTAGCCTTAGTAGTTAACGTAGTTACTGTAGTCTGCTTAGCTGCCTTCTAAAATATTAGACTACTATATAGGATAGCTATGTATTTATAAGGTAATTAATAAGTTTCCTAATTATCTATAAAGGAAGCATCGCCTGTAATTATTAAGTCTAGGCTATTATAGTTCTTATATTAGATCGCATCCTATCTTGTTTAATAGAGGTATATAATTACTTGTTTAACAGCTTTTATATACTAATTGCTAAGGTTTATAAGAAAGTGTAAGAGCTTTAAGATTAAGTAAGTAACATTTAGTTATAGCATAAAAGCTGTGTACAGCACTAATCTAACCTTTTTTTAGTAGGCCCTAATCTCTTGCTTAGTTGCTTTGCTAGTGTTCTTAATTAGCTCCTCTAACAGCAATAGAATCTTTAGAAAGCTACTATTCTTTAGCTTAAACTTCTTTGTAATCTTGTTAATATACGTCTTATGCACAAGCGTAATTATTTACTTCTTATAATCTCTAATTATTTAGATACTAAGGAACTATTTAACTAATTCTTGTTCCTTTATCTTATACTTATTTATTATCTTTAACTAAAGATCTATTACTTTCTACTTATAATCTTTTGCAAAGAGCAGTAGGATATTATCTATATAAAACAACACTAGGATTCTCCTTTCTTAATTAAAGAAAAGGCAGGGCTCCTCTAGTACGGCGATTAGTCTAATCTCTCTTAGTAACCCTAAGAACTCTTTATACTACAACAGTAGCGAGTCTTTTAATTTATATAGTGCGTAGTTAAGCTATACGCACTTACCTAGCTTCTTGAAGCTATCTAGTATCTTATAAATTACTAGGTTGTTTACTATAATTAACGCATTAAGAAATGCTCTTATAATATTATATTGCTTAATCTCTAGATTATTCTTAGCAGCAATAGCTATTGCTGCTTAAAAGGACTTAGCTACTAATATAGCAGCGTGTATTAAGTTAATTAAGTCTTTTTTCTAGACATTACCTTTTACAACAATCTGCGCCTTATATTTAAAAAAGAAGCTGTCCTAATTAAACTTGTAGGTCTAAACCTACTTTATAGGTATTAGGCAATTATTTGCTTCTTCTCTTAATATCTTAGTCTAAGTTCTATTCTTACTTAACTAATTAATCTCCTTCTTACAAGCATTTTTAAATAAGGCCCTTATAAGATGCTAAAGCAACTACTTTTATAATTCTAGCAGTTTAGGTAGATTGTTGCAATACTGTTAAGCATTTCTACTTAGCTTATACTTAGTAAGCAAAGCTGCTATAACTATATAATTAAAAGTCTTGTAGCTTACTTAGTCTTCCTAAGTTACTTACAAACCTAGTAGGTAGGTATTATAAAAATTATTCTATAATAGATTCTTATAATATGTAATTAATGCATTAACACTACTTATACTTCTACCACTTATTTAATTATTAGGATCTTAGGTTGCGTTCTTACGCTTACGCCCGCCACCTAGCTTGCGCAGTAAAAGATAACAATTTATAAGCTAATTTAAACTTTTGCCTATAATCCTAGTACTATATCTTATAAATAAAGGTTAAGCTTCTAATTACTTACTTTGTTTGCTGTTTAAGGCCTAAGATCTTAAATCTTAAAATAATTTACGCCCTGCTATCCTATTTGCCTAAGTAGGTGTTCTATTATAACAAGCTAGCGCGTTAGAGTCTTTAGGCATAGACTATTAGACTAGTAATAAGTTATTAAGCTTATTTAAAAGAGGCTCCCTACCTCTAGGTATTAATAGATTAGCTCTTTTGAGCATACATAATGCTGTTTAACTATTAATAACTCTATAATTAATAGTGTTATTGCTCCCTAAAGTCTCTAGTTTAAGAGTTGGTTCTAGGATAGCAAAACTAGTATTTTACTACTAATTTAAGCAAGTTTCTAATAGTGCACTAGCCTTGTGCTCTATTTACTTAGTGTCTTCTAATCTACTCTTGTCTTTAGTAAGTAGGTCTTCCTTACTACTTAAGATAGTAAATAGATTACCTTTAAGGTCTTTAGTAGTTAGCTGCGTATCTTAATCTGCTCTTCCTTAAATAGGCGAGAGGTCTAAATCCTCTTCTAGATTAACTAGCTTACTATTGTAAAGGATCTCTACAATCTTAATTACTTAATCTCTTAGCAGCTCTTTCTTACAATCTCTTTTATAAAATAAACGTTTATTAAAGGTTATATTACAGGTAGTAATTACCTAATTAAGTATTAGTACTTATATGTAGTATATGTTAGAGGCTTAATAACTAACTAAATAACTAATATAGCTGTAAGGATTAACCTTAAATCCTTAATAATTATATCTAGCTACCTTCTCCTTGTTCAAAGAATAAGCTTAGCAGCTATAGGCATAGATTCTACTCTAGTCTAGGCGTAAATTAGCAGTCTAGTGTCTAATTTTAAGTAGTTAATAATATTAGAAATATTTCCTAAACTATTCTTTAAGCACCTAGTTAGGGAATTAGTAGCTATAAATCTTAGTAGGGCTTATTCTATGTAGGTAAGCCACTGTATCTATAATTACTAGCTAAAGCTTAGCTAGTAGATTAGCGCTTATGCGCATTTTAATAGCCTTTATAATTAGCTCTTAACTAGCTCTCTCTGCTAAGCTATTAGGCTTATAAGTATATAGCAGTAGCGTTTTAATTATAATCCCTTTCTCTATAGCCTATTCCTTATATTTTAATTGCTCTCTCTTAAGTAGTGTAGCAGTATTGTTATCCTAATTAATCTCTATAATCTTTTACTAATATTTCCTCTTAATCCTTACAGTAAAGCCTTTAATTATAAGCATAATATTATTTAGTGTCTTTAACTAGATATTGTAATTATACAGCTTACCTAAGTAGTCTTCCTTAATAATTAGTGCCTATTTCTTAAGTAGCTAACTAGTTAAGAAATTAAACAGATTCTATAAAATCTTATAAAAGGTTATAGTAATCTCTTCCTTAGTTACTGCAAAATTACTTATAAGGCATAAGCTATTGCGTAGTATTTACATTTAAATAGCTTCTTGCTAGTAATCTTAATATTCTGCGCTAAGTAGACTAAGGCTTTAATAGCTTGTTGTCCTAGGTATTCTAATTATTAATACTATAGGTCCTTATCGCTAGTACGTCACTAAGGTTTCCTTAATTGCGCTACAGCGTTTACAAGCAGTAGTTAAGCAAAGTAATAAGTAAGTTGCTTATATTTAATAAATAAGAGATTAAAGTAATACTTAAAGTTAATTAAAACAACGTTCTTCTTACTTATTCTAAATTACAAAGTATAATTATATCTTAAATACTAAATACCTGCCTGCTTAAGCCGTGCTTCTAATACAATATTAATATAGAAACCTAGTACAACCTTAACGTTAGTAAGTAGAAGATTAGCTATCTTAGGGCTAGCCTTGCTGTGTAGGACGTTCTTAAGCAGCCTGTTTCCTATACTAGTAACTAGTATAATTTAAGTGCCTGCCTTAACAGTCTTGTCCTTAGCGTATTTATTAAAGGTGCCTAGTACTATGTAATCTATAATTTTAACTAAGTAGACTACTAACCTACTATCTATAATTGTGTAGAGGGACAGGGCATAAGGGGTAAAGGCTGCGCTAAATATATTTAGCCTAATTTCCTTAAAAAGGTCCTTTAGGTTAATTAATGCTAAAACTAATAAGCTAGGGTAGGATCTACTTAACTTATTAGTAGCTAATCTACTAGTGCTAGCCTTCTAGCCTTCTTTTTTAATCTAGGTGCGTAAGGTTACTTATTTATTACTGTTTTATTGCTTAAGGATTTTCTTTTTGTTATTGTCTAACAGTTTAATTAGTATACTACTAAGAGGGCTTAATCTAGTAACTATAGTTTAAAGTTAATAGCAGTTGCGTAGTGTCTAGAAGTGCTTGCTTATAGGCCCTTTACTAGCCTTATAGAGGTAAAGGTGTAATTACTTACTACCCTTATTTAACTTTCAGTTGTTAGCGCTAGTAGACTGTTAAGCTGCCCCTAATCTAGATCTAGTTTAGAACACTACGTGTCCTTTTCCTTTTAAGGAAGTAATTAACTAATCTTATAATAAAACACTAAAGATCTTTCCTAGATTATTAAGGGTTAAATAAGCTTTTCTAAGCGCTATTACTTATACTAGCTTATTTTGCTTCTTGCGTGACTAGTCTAGTATAATTTTAGTGCCTAAGGCGTCAAAAAAATTAGCAATTACTAATAGCCTAACAACTTTAGGAAGTAAGTAGATTATCGTTTGTTAATATAGTAGCTGCTACTTAGTAAACTATTGCTTAAGGCCTATTTGTCCTTAGTAAGCCTTATTAAGGTGTAATCTATACTACGCCCTAATTAAATATTAAGTATTCTAATTTGTAGGTGTAAGATCCTCCTTTAGGATCTTTACTAAAGCTTAAAGGCTAGTAAGGTTTTAAGTAATTATGCTTATTAAGGCATCTAAAAGTAGGTCTAGATAGACAGTCTTGCTAATCTAGTCCTTAATATTAGTAATCTTAGCAACTTTTCTTGTTTATTAAGTAGCTTGTACTTTATACCTGTTAACTAGCTTATTGTAATTATCCTTCTTGTACTTAGTATTAAGTAATTAAGCCTTATATTTGTGTTAAGCAATCTTATAGTCCTTTTATATTTAAGCGCTAGCGCTAGGTAATAGAGTAACTAGCTACTTAATATTCTTAGGCAGTTCTAGATACTGTGGCTCCTAGTGATCTATTAAGGGTACGTCTAGGAGATTAGGATTAACCTAATCCTAGATGCCTTTCTCTAAGCAGTGTAGCCTTAATAGAGCAAACTAGGTTAGCTAGTCTAATTAAGCCTTAAGAATTACCCCTAAGGTAATAAGCAGTGTATTAGTAGAGTCTATCTTAAGATAAGATGCTACGTGTAGGATCGCAACGTAGGTTATTATTAAGGTAACAACAAATTAATTAATTAGTTAGTAGGTAGCTAGGTAGCTTGTATTAGAAAGAGGTTGATTGTATAATTAATAAGAGAGGTACAGTAGCAGCAGCGATCTGCTAGCTATGCTGTAGAAGAATAGAGAAGAGTAAAATGCTAATTAAATAGTTAACCTTACAGCTTGCTGATTGCGCAGTAGGAATTAAAACTATAATTAAGCAGCTAGGCTCATAACTGTAGGAGCTAAAAAGGAATAATTGCTTAATTAGGAGAAGTAGAATAAGTGTATTAAACAACTAAGTGCCACAACAAAGTAGTTAATAACTACTTAAGAGGAATAAGACGATCTAGCCTGTATATATAGGCGCTAGCGCGATCGTCACGCGTTCAGCTTACCAGGATCACCTGCTCAACAGGGTGACCCGCATGTTGCGCATGTCAATACTCCAACAACAATAATATTGTTAACATAGAAGAACACAAAGATCTTTTAACAGATTATGTAATATAGCTTATGTAAAACAGCAGTAAATCTACAGCTTTAAAAGTAAGTTGTAAAGTCTTGTTACTAGAGTAATAGTAATATTTAGAGGCTGTACAGAGCTTTTTTTTATTATTATTGTAGTTTAACGTCCGTTCTCAGCCTGAAAGGCTATATAAGACGTGTAGGTTTAGGACCTACAGGTATCTATGTAGTGTTTTCTAATATATGATTTATTTACAAGGAGGGGTTCGTCTAAATGAAGGTGAGGCTCGTAGCCTAGGGTAGTTTAACCAGTAGCTTTCTTAGTCCTTTGTTAGGCTCAAAGCCTAGAGTAATTTTAATGAGTATCTTTCTTAGTCTTTTGTTGTGTAGTAAGTATGTAGAGCTAGTATGCTAGTCTAGTTATCTCTTTTACTTCTTATACGTTGTTGTAGGCTATGCTAGCTGCTCTCTTGTATTGCTTATATAGGTACCTAAGCAGTTCGGTATAAGGTTGATATATGAGGTCGGTATATCAAGTTAGTATAGGGATTTCGGTGTAGGTAGATAGCTAGTTGCTAGTCTAGCAATCTATTCTAATGTGTAGGTCGGTATATTGGGTCGGTATATCAAGTTGGTATGGAGGGATTTCGGTGTAGGTAGATAGCTAGGAGCACTAGCTATCCATTCTAATGTGTAGGTCGATATAGGAGGTCGGTATATCGAGTCGGTATGGGGATTTCGAGTAATAGATAGCTAGGTAGATAAATCTATTAGTTTACTACGCCAATAAATCTATCTACCTAAGTAGAAAGCCGTTGCTTTGTTGATTAGGAGTTAAATTGCCTTTAATCGAACTCTAAAATGAGCTTGCGCACAGACCACTTGCAGAGTTTTCAACAGTTAACCACTCTATTTCTCTACAACTAGCTAGCGCGCACGCTACAACACCTGCACCTAGAAAACAAGTATCAGAAGTTGATTTTAGGAAGGCGTTTAAGATAGTTGAGGCGAGAAAAAGGCAAAGCCAGACCTTTTTCTCGCCTTGAAAAGTTGGTGTTCGATGTGTACACAGCTTTGTTAAGCTTTAAAATTATTCTTTTCTTTGCGTATCTACGCAGTATATTTATATATACTAGCTAATTAATCTATGCATGTGTAAAAGCGTTAGTGATGTTGTACTGCTTAAGTTTAAGGTTAAATTAGGCAGCAATTACAAGCACTATTTAGAAGAATTAACCTACTAAAGTGGCGGCGTAGGTCTCTTAAGCAGTAACGTTGCGCTGTTAATTGCTTTATACAACTAGGCGCGCTTTACACTTAATAAACTAATAATTCCTTTTAATCTTATAAGTATATACTTACATAGACTTAAGTATTTAGGCATTAGTTAGTTATGCATTTTGCATTAGGACTTCTTGTTGCGGATTCAATCTCCAGGTATAATTGCTTGTTCTACTATCAACTCAGAGGTAGAGGTCTCTGCCTTCTACTTGTTTGTAGTAGCCTCAGAGGCAGCCTAATCTAGGCTTATAACCTGTTAGAGATCGAGGAGGAGGTGCGCAGCGTAAAGGATAAGGATAAGAGAATAAAATAATAGAGACTAGGGGAAGACAGTGTTGTAGAGGATAGCAATTGTATTGTCTTTCTCTGTCTTTCTGTCTTGCTGTCTTAACTATCTGCTAAACTACAGTCTATATATACTTGTAACTTGCATTCTAGAAAGATCTGTATTACGCAATAGCTTGCGTAGTAGATTGCGTAATCTATAGTAGATTGCGTAATCCTAAACGTCATTAATCACAACAATCAATTGATAACAATGATAAGAAATAATAGTAGCGTAATAGCTCCTAGTAATCAATTGATTGTAGGTTGATTGTATATTCCAGGTATGATTTGAGCACCTGGATTCTTGTAGAGAAACAGCTGAGTAGCTTAATCTGCAACACTTCTAACTATAAGTTTAATTACTTGTAGCTTACAAAGTAATCCTCTTTAGCCTTTTTAAACAACTATTAGAATATGTAATTTTTTTAGTTAATTTAGACTTAGCGCTAGCAAGAGCTTGCTTAACAAAAGCATCCAGTTATAACTTTAACTTTTAAGTAATTAATTAACTACTGTGCTATTGAGTTTCTTGTTATTTAGTTGTTAAACTTCTTCTACTTTTGCACCTACTATAAACGCTAAAGCCTATAAGTCTTTCTAGTTTTTCTAAATAGTCTTATTAATAGAACTTAATTCAATATTAGCACTGCGTGGATTAGGACACTTACTACGGCTAGTACTTAAGGGGTAATTAGGCCTAGGGTTTAATAGCTGCGTAAGGGCGACGTTATAACTCTTAATATTAAGAGGATTATTTATAAACCTGATGCTCTCTGCTTTTATAAAATTAGTTAGGAGGGCTACTAGTAAAAGCATTAGCAAGGGTAAGAAATAATCTACTTAAACCTTTCTTCTGCGCTAATTATTTTAATCTGTTATTTCTTCTTATATAGGTCTTTGATTAAAGGACTTATTCTTAAGAAAAGATGTTGGAGTATTGACATGCGCAACATGCGGGTCACCCTGTTGAGCAGGTGATCCTGGTAAGCTGAACGCGTGACGATCGCGCTAGCGCCTATATATACAGGCTAGATCGTCTTATTCCTCTTAAGTAGTTATTAACTACTTTGTTGTGGCACTTAGTTGTTTAATACACTTATTCTACTTCTCCTAATTAAGCAATTATTCCTTTTTAGCTCCTACAGTTATGAGCCTAGCTGCTTAATTATAGTTTTAATTCCTACTGCGCAATCAGCAAGCTGTAAGGTTAACTATTTAATTAGCATTTTACTCTTCTCTATTCTTCTACAGCATAGCTAGCAGATCGCTGCTGCTACTGTACCTCTCTTATTAATTATACAATCAACCTCTTTCTAATACAAGCTACCTAGCTACCTACTAACTAATTAATTAATTTGTTGTTACCTTAATAATAACCTACGTTGCGATCCTACACGTAGCATCTTATCTTAAGATAGACTCTACTAATACACTGCTTATTACCTTAGGGGTAATTCTTAAGGCTTAATTAGACTAGCTAACCTAGTTTGCTCTATTAAGGCTACACTGCTTAGAGAAAGGCATCTAGGATTAGGTTAATCCTAATCTCCTAGACGTACCCTTAATAGATCACTAGGAGCCACAGTATCTAGAACTGCCTAAGAATATTAAGTAGCTAGTTACTCTATTACCTAGCGCTAGCGCTTAAATATAAAAGGACTATAAGATTGCTTAACACAAATATAAGGCTTAATTACTTAATACTAAGTACAAGAAGGATAATTACAATAAGCTAGTTAACAGGTATAAAGTACAAGCTACTTAATAAACAAGAAAAGTTGCTAAGATTACTAATATTAAGGACTAGATTAGCAAGACTGTCTATCTAGACCTACTTTTAGATGCCTTAATAAGCATAATTACTTAAAACCTTACTAGCCTTTAAGCTTTAGTAAAGATCCTAAAGGAGGATCTTACACCTACAAATTAGAATACTTAATATTTAATTAGGGCGTAGTATAGATTACACCTTAATAAGGCTTACTAAGGACAAATAGGCCTTAAGCAATAGTTTACTAAGTAGCAGCTACTATATTAACAAACGATAATCTACTTACTTCCTAAAGTTGTTAGGCTATTAGTAATTGCTAATTTTTTTGACGCCTTAGGCACTAAAATTATACTAGACTAGTCACGCAAGAAGCAAAATAAGCTAGTATAAGTAATAGCGCTTAGAAAAGCTTATTTAACCCTTAATAATCTAGGAAAGATCTTTAGTGTTTTATTATAAGATTAGTTAATTACTTCCTTAAAAGGAAAAGGACACGTAGTGTTCTAAACTAGATCTAGATTAGGGGCAGCTTAACAGTCTACTAGCGCTAACAACTGAAAGTTAAATAAGGGTAGTAAGTAATTACACCTTTACCTCTATAAGGCTAGTAAAGGGCCTATAAGCAAGCACTTCTAGACACTACGCAACTGCTATTAACTTTAAACTATAGTTACTAGATTAAGCCCTCTTAGTAGTATACTAATTAAACTGTTAGACAATAACAAAAAGAAAATCCTTAAGCAATAAAACAGTAATAAATAAGTAACCTTACGCACCTAGATTAAAAAAGAAGGCTAGAAGGCTAGCACTAGTAGATTAGCTACTAATAAGTTAAGTAGATCCTACCTAGCTTATTAGTTTTAGCATTAATTAACCTAAAGGACCTTTTAAGGAAATTAGGCTAAATATATTTAGCGCAGCCTTTACCCCTTATGCCCTGTCCCTCTACACAATTATAGATAGTAGGTTAGTAGTCTACTTAGTTAAAATTATAGATTACATAGTACTAGGCACCTTTAATAAATACGCTAAGGACAAGACTGTTAAGGCAGGCACTTAAATTATACTAGTTACTAGTATAGGAAACAGGCTGCTTAAGAACGTCCTACACAGCAAGGCTAGCCCTAAGATAGCTAATCTTCTACTTACTAACGTTAAGGTTGTACTAGGTTTCTATATTAATATTGTATTAGAAGCACGGCTTAAGCAGGCAGGTATTTAGTATTTAAGATATAATTATACTTTGTAATTTAGAATAAGTAAGAAGAACGTTGTTTTAATTAACTTTAAGTATTACTTTAATCTCTTATTTATTAAATATAAGCAACTTACTTATTACTTTGCTTAACTACTGCTTGTAAACGCTGTAGCGCAATTAAGGAAACCTTAGTGACGTACTAGCGATAAGGACCTATAGTATTAATAATTAGAATACCTAGGACAACAAGCTATTAAAGCCTTAGTCTACTTAGCGCAGAATATTAAGATTACTAGCAAGAAGCTATTTAAATGTAAATACTACGCAATAGCTTATGCCTTATAAGTAATTTTGCAGTAACTAAGGAAGAGATTACTATAACCTTTTTATAAGATTTTATAGAATCTGTTTAATTTCTTAACTAGTTAGCTACTTAAGAAATAGGCACTAATTATTAAGGAAGACTACTTAGGTAAGCTGTATAATTACAATATCTAGTTAAAGACACTAAATAATATTATGCTTATAATTAAAGGCTTTACTGTAAGGATTAAGAGGAAATATTAGTAAAAGATTATAGAGATTAATTAGGATAACAATACTGCTACACTACTTAAGAGAGAGCAATTAAAATATAAGGAATAGGCTATAGAGAAAGGGATTATAATTAAAACGCTACTGCTATATACTTATAAGCCTAATAGCTTAGCAGAGAGAGCTAGTTAAGAGCTAATTATAAAGGCTATTAAAATGCGCATAAGCGCTAATCTACTAGCTAAGCTTTAGCTAGTAATTATAGATACAGTGGCTTACCTACATAGAATAAGCCCTACTAAGATTTATAGCTACTAATTCCCTAACTAGGTGCTTAAAGAATAGTTTAGGAAATATTTCTAATATTATTAACTACTTAAAATTAGACACTAGACTGCTAATTTACGCCTAGACTAGAGTAGAATCTATGCCTATAGCTGCTAAGCTTATTCTTTGAACAAGGAGAAGGTAGCTAGATATAATTATTAAGGATTTAAGGTTAATCCTTACAGCTATATTAGTTATTTAGTTAGTTATTAAGCCTCTAACATATACTACATATAAGTACTAATACTTAATTAGGTAATTACTACCTGTAATATAACCTTTAATAAACGTTTATTTTATAAAAGAGATTGTAAGAAAGAGCTGCTAAGAGATTAAGTAATTAAGATTGTAGAGATCCTTTACAATAGTAAGCTAGTTAATCTAGAAGAGGATTTAGACCTCTCGCCTATTTAAGGAAGAGCAGATTAAGATACGCAGCTAACTACTAAAGACCTTAAAGGTAATCTATTTACTATCTTAAGTAGTAAGGAAGACCTACTTACTAAAGACAAGAGTAGATTAGAAGACACTAAGTAAATAGAGCACAAGGCTAGTGCACTATTAGAAACTTGCTTAAATTAGTAGTAAAATACTAGTTTTGCTATCCTAGAACCAACTCTTAAACTAGAGACTTTAGGGAGCAATAACACTATTAATTATAGAGTTATTAATAGTTAAACAGCATTATGTATGCTCAAAAGAGCTAATCTATTAATACCTAGAGGTAGGGAGCCTCTTTTAAATAAGCTTAATAACTTATTACTAGTCTAATAGTCTATGCCTAAAGACTCTAACGCGCTAGCTTGTTATAATAGAACACCTACTTAGGCAAATAGGATAGCAGGGCGTAAATTATTTTAAGATTTAAGATCTTAGGCCTTAAACAGCAAACAAAGTAAGTAATTAGAAGCTTAACCTTTATTTATAAGATATAGTACTAGGATTATAGGCAAAAGTTTAAATTAGCTTATAAATTGTTATCTTTTACTGCGCAAGCTAGGTGGCGGGCGTAAGCGTAAGAACGCAACCTAAGATCCTAATAATTAAATAAGTGGTAGAAGTATAAGTAGTGTTAATGCATTAATTACATATTATAAGAATCTATTATAGAATAATTTTTATAATACCTACCTACTAGGTTTGTAAGTAACTTAGGAAGACTAAGTAAGCTACAAGACTTTTAATTATATAGTTATAGCAGCTTTGCTTACTAAGTATAAGCTAAGTAGAAATGCTTAACAGTATTGCAACAATCTACCTAAACTGCTAGAATTATAAAAGTAGTTGCTTTAGCATCTTATAAGGGCCTTATTTAAAAATGCTTGTAAGAAGGAGATTAATTAGTTAAGTAAGAATAGAACTTAGACTAAGATATTAAGAGAAGAAGCAAATAATTGCCTAATACCTATAAAGTAGGTTTAGACCTACAAGTTTAATTAGGACAGCTTCTTTTTTAAATATAAGGCGCAGATTGTTGTAAAAGGTAATGTCTAGAAAAAAGACTTAATTAACTTAATACACGCTGCTATATTAGTAGCTAAGTCCTTTTAAGCAGCAATAGCTATTGCTGCTAAGAATAATCTAGAGATTAAGCAATATAATATTATAAGAGCATTTCTTAATGCGTTAATTATAGTAAACAACCTAGTAATTTATAAGATACTAGATAGCTTCAAGAAGCTAGGTAAGTGCGTATAGCTTAACTACGCACTATATAAATTAAAAGACTCGCTACTGTTGTAGTATAAAGAGTTCTTAGGGTTACTAAGAGAGATTAGACTAATCGCCGTACTAGAGGA
Organism: Alternaria sp. 'sect. Undifilum'; assembly: GCA_024321975.1. NCBI lineage: Eukaryota > Fungi > Ascomycota > Dothideomycetes > Pleosporales > Pleosporaceae > Alternaria > Alternaria sp. 'sect. Undifilum'. The sequence goes on from JAJJZI010000006.1 coordinate 6,406,086, forward strand.
GCCCTGCCTTTTCTTTAATTAAGAAAGGAGAATCCTAGTGTTGTTTTATATAGATAATATCCTACTGCTCTTTGCAAAAGATTATAAGTAGAAAGTAATAGATCTTTAGTTAAAGATAATAAATAAGTATAAGATAAAGGAACAAGAATTAGTTAAATAGTTCCTTAGTATCTAAATAATTAGAGATTATAAGAAGTAAATAATTACGCTTGTGCATAAGACGTATATTAACAAGATTACAAAGAAGTTTAAGCTAAAGAATAGTAGCTTTCTAAAGATTCTATTGCTGTTAGAGGAGCTAATTAAGAACACTAGCAAAGCAACTAAGCAAGAGATTAGGGCCTACTAAAAAAAGGTTAGATTAGTGCTGTACACAGCTTTTATGCTATAACTAAATGTTACTTACTTAATCTTAAAGCTCTTACACTTTCTTATAAACCTTAGCAATTAGTATATAAAAGCTGTTAAACAAGTAATTATATACCTCTATTAAACAAGATAGGATGCGATCTAATATAAGAACTATAATAGCCTAGACTTAATAATTACAGGCGATGCTTCCTTTATAGATAATTAGGAAACTTATTAATTACCTTATAAATACATAGCTATCCTATATAGTAGTCTAATATTTTAGAAGGCAGCTAAGCAGACTACAGTAACTACGTTAACTACTAAGGCTAAGCTGCTCGCCCTTAAGCACACTACTAAGGAGGCTATAGCCCTTAAGCGCTTCTTTTACAAGCTTTCTCTTAATCTAGGAAATATTTAGATAGTCTAGTATAATAATTAATAAATAATTAGGCTTGTAGTTAGGAAGAACAAGCAGATTAGCACTTAATTAAGATATATAAATATACAAAATACATAGCTACAGCAGGAATTTGCTAAAAGATTATTTTAGGTTAAATACTTAGAAACAGCAATTATACTAGCTAATAGACTAACTAAGTTGCTTACCTAATAATAGTTTAAAAAGTTTAAGCAGTTACTTAACCTTTAGTAAGTTAGGCATTTAATTAAAGAAAACAATAATTAATAAGTAAAGGATTTATATTAAGCAGTAATATATATATACTAGGCTAAGTCTCCTCTTAATAGCTTATTTTATTAAGCGGGAGAATGTAAGCTAGACTATTAAACTAAAACTAGAAACCTTATTACTAATAAGCATTAGACTTATTATACTTGCTAGACTCTATTACTGTATTACGCTTAGCCTACTTAGCTTTAGCTAGCTTAAAAGCAATTTAAGCTATTTAAGCCTAAATAGCAAGAGTCTAGAAATAAGTAGTATTACAGCGCGATTCTAACCTATTACTTCTATATATAGAGTTGTTAGATAATTACCTTCTTACTCTAGCGTAATAATTACGGTTATATAAATAAGTTGTATAGCAATTAGGACAACGAACAGAAAGATAATTATATAAAGCAGTAGAGGGTAACATTCTATAGGCAGCCTACTCTTAAAGTAGCAACTTTTAAGTAAGTTACTACTAAGGCTGCTTATATTGCTGCTGTTGCAACTAAGGATAATAAGCTAACTATTGCGGCTAGTATACAGGTTGCTACGTAGGAGCAGGAGCAAACGCAGGTATAGGAGCAGGAGCAAGAGCAGGAGGCTAAGCAGTAAAACTGCAATACAACATTTCTTAAGTATAATAATTATTGACAAGAGGCTTCTGCAAAGAAGGCTTTCTAGTAAATGTAACACTACTCTTAATCTCTTTATAGCAAGTAATAATGTCTTTAAGTAGTTAAGCTTTTAAAGCTTAGTACATCTTATTATTATTTTATCTCTAAACACTAGTTAGCAAGCTAAGTAAGAAAGTTAATAGGTTAAAGACTTACCTCTTTATCTCTATATATAGCTATAAATTAATTAGCAAGATTAATATTAACTATATAGTAAGTGTAAGATAAGCAACTGCTACAGCGTAAGCTACTCTAACTGCTCGTCTAAACGCGATTAAAGTAGCGTTTAGCGTATAAACTATTTAGCATCTTCTTTATATAACGCTTACACGGCAGAACGTAAGGGCGTAATAGATTAGTAGTAACTTTTAAGAAGCTATTAGGCGCCTTTCTCTATGTAGAGGGGGGCGCGGTGCGCTTAGTAGATAGATTAGTAGGCGTTTTTAGTCTATTACTATTACTATGTTGCTGTTCACGCGTTGCTACTTAAGTAGTTATCTACTATAACTTTTACTTTAGCTCTTAAGGAGCCTTGCCTTTACGCTAGCTTAATTACTTAGTTAGACTCTTATATAAATTAAAATTTAAATAAAAACTTAATAACAAACTTAATTTAGTAGGTAAAGTAATGAGCCTCTAAGTAGAGCTACTAGATGTCTTGCAGTAAGCAAAAGGATTAATAAGTAAAGGCAACTAACTCTTATTATTTTAGAAATTAGCTACTTGCTAAATCTTATTATTAAATAGGCTTTAGCGCGCGTAATGCTTATGCTTAGCACTATTCTTGTGTTGTTAGTAAAGGCTTTCTAAGCGTTAATTATATTATTAACAACAGCTCTCTAAGCTACGCTTATTGTTGCTAGAGGCAGACTACACTAGAAAGATTAGCAGCTAATTAGTAAGAGTATAATAGGGCATTACTTATTATGTTAGTAATAGTAGTTAAAATAGTCCTAAAAAGCTTAGTAATTAATATTAGAGTAAGGTTAAGGATAAAAGTTTTAGAAAGGTAGTAGACGCAATTAATATTGTTGTAGAGGCTGCGCACTAACTAATTACGTAATATTTAGAGTCTCTCTAATGTTTTAATATTAGGACTACTAAGATTAATTAAAACATTAACAAGCAGTATTACTACAACAACAGAAGATTAGGCAGGAAAAGCTATAATTATAGAGAGACCTCTTAATTAACGACCTTAATTTAGTATAATTGCCTAGTTGCTTACAGCTTAAATTAATAGTATCTTACTAACCTAGGGGGTGTGTTAGAGTATTGACATGCGCAACATGCGGGTCACCCTGTTAAGCAGGTGATCCTAGTAAGCTGAACATGTGACGATCGCGCTAGCGCCTATATATACGCGCTAGATCGTCTTATTCCTCTTAAGTAGTTATTAACCACTTTGTTGTGGCACTTAGTTGTTCAATACACTCATTCCACTTCTCCTGATCAAGAAATTGCTCCTTTTCAGCTCCCACAAAAGATTGTTTCCCTTTTTAGTTATTTGTAATCCCCTAGGGAAGCTCTACAGTCTTAATCTATGCTTTAATCTCTTTAAGGGTGCTATGCATTAAGTTATTTATGATAGTCTTTTTATTTCTAGTAAAAATTGATTTTTCGTTAAATACTACATCGCGTGTAGTAATTACCTTAGCTATAGTTAGCACCTATACACGGAAAATGTTTGTAGATTAATATCTAACTAAGTATTTAAATATATGCCTTAGAATGAAGTTGCTGTATTTTGCGCTTGCTGCGCTTTATATTATTTATTATTATAAACGCCTTGCACCTTTATGCTTGTAGGTAGCCTTAATATAGTTTATATAGTAAGGTAACAATTCTGTTTTTGTATGCGTTATATATAAAACACTTTTAATATAGTAATCTTTATTAATTTGCGTATTGCAGTGTTTAATTATAAAGATATACTGCTAATTAAGTAATATTAGGCTATAGTAGCTATAGCAGGTTTACGTCTAGCTGTATTGCTTGTGCCTTATTCTTAATTACACTTTTTAAGCGTTCTGCTCTACTGTTTTGTGCTTAGGTATTAGGAGCAGAAAGCTTAAGTTGCATGCTGTAGGACTCTGCTTAACAAGCTACTTCTAGTTCAACTATAAAAAATTTATTATTTATTTTATTACTTTTATAGTTATATTTAATTAGGTCTTAATAAAAATTATAAAAGATTTTAGTAACTTAATAAGTATTTGCGCTGTTTAACTGTCCTTAAAGTAGTAGTCCTACATAAAACTAGTAACTTAATTTCTAATTAGCATTGAGCTTCTTTTTTTAGTTAAGCTATTAACTTTATAATTATAAAAGTTAAGTAAGATACGTTCTTCTAGAGCCTTATTAATAATGCGCAGTATACAGCAGGTTAGCCTTTTAGCTTTTGCTCTTCTATAGGCGTCGCATTCTACTATAAGTACTTTAGTAATCCTTACCTTTTTAGATTGTTATATAAGGTGCTTAATCGTACTTAGTTCTAAGTAACTTATTCTTTTGTGCTTTGTAAGCGCTCGTGCGCGTTGTCTTTAATTATATTATAGTTTAACTAACCTAGAGGCTATTATTACATAGTTATTAATTAAGTTTACTTTAAGCACCTACTGTCTATGTAGCTTAGTAAGGTTAGTAATTAGATTATTAGTAAGCAATCTTTAAAAGCCTATTAGATTATATTTAGTGTCCTACTCTAAGCTTTGTGGGCAGAGTATCCTAAACAAGACAAGATTATAGAGTAGATTAAGGTAGTATGCTACGTCTTTTAAGTATAGTTAGCTTTAAGTTTGTTTGTTTACTACTGCTAAAGTAACTAATCTGTATGCCTTAATCTATACTTATAAGTTACTTACCTATAGGAAGTCTCCTTAGAGTGCTAATTATGTTTTTATAAATTAGCTTATATTATTAGAGACGTGACATGTTAATCTAGAATTAAGGATCTATAATTATTGTAGAGAATATATAACCTAGCTTGTTTTAAATAAGGCCTTAATAAACGTGTAGTTAATCTCTCTAATCAGCTAACTATATAGTTAGTTGTTGTGCTTAATTATAAGTATTGCTAAATACAACTTTTTGATTGCTAGTCTCTAAAATTATAATTGCTGTTTAGCGTTGCAAAGTGTTTCTTGCATAGCTAGGCTGTTATTACTACGCAATTAGACTTAATTTATCCTGTTATCTTAGAGTTGCTACTAAGCTAGTGCATTGCTTAAGTGCGCGTACTAGCAATCCTTAAGCACGTGTCTTATATTACATGCTTTGCATTTACTTATAGTATGTTAGATATTAGTTAATTAAGCATTCTTAGTAGGCTTTTAATTTTAGCAGAGTTTACGCTTTTACCTAGAGTTATCTGTTTTATCTTTGTTAAGCGTTAGTAATCTAGCTCCTACAGCTGCTCTAAAAGATGCCTTAGTTAAGTTTTTTTTAGATAGGTAAAACAGCTATATATAATCTTAATATCTGCAGATTATATCTTTAACTGTAATTAATAGATTCTTTAATTTATAAAATACAAATAATATTTTCTATTATTCTAAGTGCTTAGCTGTTGCTTAAGTAAAGTCATCTTTAATGTACACGTCTAGTTAGTACATAGGTATTCTAACAGCTTTGCTCTTAGTTATAGTGTAATTAACTTTAGTAAGCTATATTTTCTATAAGGCAATTACCCTTAGCGGCTTTATTGCAGTTTTGTACTGCTTATAGGCTTCTTTAATCTTATCTTTAGCGTTAATACCTACAGTAGCTATAGGGTTAGTAATCTACTAATAATGTAATTATTCTGCTTTACAGTAATTTATATATAAGTAGTTATCAACTGTTTACTAGATTTCCTATATAATTTTATTACACGCTGCTTACTTTTTTATATACTTCTAATTTTTAATTTTGTATTAATTTAACTTAAGTTTATAGATCTCTAGATCCTTTTTGTACAACGCTTTTGCATTTATAGCTAGAGTAGTAGGTTAAGTAGGTATAAAGGGCGGTATAGGTGCGCTAGCGCTGTGATCAGCCTAGTACGATACTGTGTAAGCATTAATCACTTGTTGCAACGCTTAGTAGTTGCTTAGTTAAGGTATCTAAGGCACTGTTAGCTTAGTAAGAGGCTTAATTATAAGGTTTAGATCTACCTTTTCCTACATGCGTAGTAAGTCCGCGCGCGTCTTAATCTAGCGTATCTATTTAATCTAGTTCGTGTAATTAGTAAGGATTACAGAGAAGTCTCGTAGAGGTAGTGCAGACATCTTATTAATAGCGTGCAGAGTTTTCTTGTGTTTATTAATCCTTGTTTAGTAAGGCAGTAAGACTCTTAATTGTCAGAAATAATATGTTGTTAAAACTAGTAGGATAATAATAATATATTTAATAATAATAATATTATATTAATGAGTGATTGTGTGTGTTTTCTGTTAATTAATTAAGTGGATTACGGGTGCCTGTTTTATCCGAGGGACTCTTGGTGGTGCTAGCGCGTTTAGCGTCCTGTAGCGCTACCCCCTAACCACCCTTCCTAGATCCTTTGTTCGGTCTTGCCGACCTACTAATCACCTTGCCGACCTCTTGATCAATTGCGCAAATCTCCCAAATCTGACAGCAGGCTAGAAAAGGAGAAGGGCTGAGCAGGCTAAGAAGGGCTGAGCAGGCTAAGAAGGGCCAAACGGGCAAAGCTTACAGAATCCGGGTGCTTACCGCATACCTAGGATCTGCAGGAAACAAGGTTTTTATGCTAAATAGTAAGGACACTAGAGTTTTAGCCTTTTACAGTACCTCTTTTTCCAAGGTTAAAGTTCCTTTTTAAAGTCTTTTTAGTCTTGTAGTGCTTTTATACTTTTTAAGTTTAAAGCTAGTTCCTAAGTTAGTTCTAGGTATTCTACTTATGAGACTAAGTATTCTTTTCTTCTTCCTGTGCTTCTTTCCTCTAATAGGCGCTTTACTAGGTACTCTTTTTTACTCTCTACTTTAATTTGTAAAGGCTTATTGTTGTCTTGTAGTTAACTTAGTAAGGGGTCTAAAGAAGCTAGCTAGAGATTGTTAATATTAAATACTAGGTATATCCTTCTAGGACTGTTTAGCTTTACAGCATTTAATCTAATAATCTTAAGTACTATATACTTTAGATTTTTTTCGTTAAGTTTTTAGCTTAGTCTTTTAGTTCTATAGTAGTCTTTTAGCTTTAACTAAACTTTATTACTTATTTAAATCTAAAGTAATTGTTTTCTTCTTTTGTTTGCTTGTTAGTTTTAATTTCATTAAAATTCTGCTATTATAGCTTAAGCTAACTAAATACTTTGCTAGAGTTTGCTAGCAATGTTTTCTGCTTTTTAATAGTCTTGTTGTATTCTCTTTTCTTAAGGTTAATTCTGTAGTCTATGCTTTACAGCTATTTAAAGAGAATTTACCTTGAATCTATGTTACAGAAAAAAAGGCAACATCTTAGTAAATTGTGCTTGCCTTGCTATAATCGCGATTGTAGCAATCTTTAGGTTACCTTTCTAGTTTATTTAATCTTAATTGCAGAAAGCTTGTAAGTAGGCCTGTACTATAGAGTTTATTTGTTCTATAAAGCTGTTAGTTTTAAGGTAATAGTCAAAAAATAAGTATTATTTAATTTCTACTAGTTTGCAAAGTTAAGTTTAAAAATAGCTTACAAACTGTATACCTTAATTAGAAGTAATATAGTTTAGTAACTAGTAGTAAGCTACTATAGAGTTAATAAACGCTTTAGCAACGCTTTCTGTAGTAATGTCTTTAAGGCCTATTAATATTACGTCCTTACCTAGTCTATTAGTTACTACTATTAAGTTTGTATAACCTTTGCTTTCTAGTAACCCTGTAACAAAGTTAATTAAGATTTTTTTCTAAATATGCTTTAGAATTAGTAAAGGTTTTAACAATTCTTGTAAGATATCTTTTTATAATTTTGTTTTTTTACAAACTAAGCAGTTTCTAATATATTACTTTACTGTTTAGCTAATTAAAGGCTAAAAGTATTCTCTTACAACCGCTTAGTAGGTAAGGTTCTTTTTTAGATGCCCTAAAGCTTTAGAGCAGTAGATTTTATAGATAATTCTAGTGCACAAAGGCTTGTTGTTTAGTACTTATTTTTAACCTTAGTATAGCAGGTTCTTAAAATTATTTAATTTGCATTTAGAAATAGAAAGCTTAAGGTCTAGCTTTGCTAGAAATTAGCATTCTCCCTCGCTTACTGCTTTCTAAGCTAGCTAGTAGGTTTTATCCTCTTCTTTAGCGTTGTTCTAAAGTTCCCCTAGGTCTAATTGTTCTTAAAGTACTGTTGCTATATAACTATTTCAGCAAAAAGTCTTAAGAGTCTCCTTTTCTTCTTAATTTTTTATTTTTAGAGTAGTTGCAGTAGATAGTTTAAAGACTTGTAGAAACTTTCTAGAAATTTAAGCATTTAAACTATTTACAGGCATATCTTATTATCGTCAAAATAAAGCATTAGCTCTAGAGTTATTACCTCTAGGCCTATAGGCAATTTCTATATTAGGAAATTTATTAAGGAATTAAGCCTATCTTATCTGTCTTTTACTAAGCTGCCTAAGCTTTTTAAAATACTTTAGATTTTTAAAGTCTGTTATTTTTTTTTTAAGGTGTCAAGGGTGGTGGTTGTTGTTGTAGTCAAAATAGGGTTCTAAAAAAGTGCAAAGCAGCTACCCTCTACTGATTAATCGCAAAAGTCAAAAAAAAAGATTGTGTAAAGTTAATAAGATTTAAATAGTAGGTGGATAAGTTCTAGGAGGGAAGCTTAGATTACTAAGCAATAATTAGGGTCAAAAAATTTGCTAAGGTACTAAAAAACGACACTAGTTAAAACGTGTCTAACGGCGATTGCCAGCCTATAGCTAATAACAGGATTACAGTAGAATTGCAATAAGATTGCAACATAATGTAATAGAGGAGGGAAAGGATACGTACGTACTGCAGCGGGAGCCTACAATACTTTAGAAAGCTGCTACTTCTTACTTACTGCTTATTAGTTTTTAAACAGCACTGTATACAAATAATTTGCATATAATACGCTGTACTGCAATATAGCGTACAACCTCTACAATAAGTATCTCCTTAACCTTAACTCTTATCTAAAGACAGGAAGCTTTCCTGTTGTACACCTAGCCCCTAAACTAGTCTAGCTTAAGCTAATTATACAGACACCTAAGTTTATTAAGCATCTATAAACTTAGCCTCTTTAGGACTTTATAATTATATCCCTTATAAACAACTCTAGAATCCGCGATATCTCTATATACAAAAAGAATGTCAAGCCTCGACTCAGCTGGTTGTGGAAGGAATACAAGATCTACAAGGTGTTCGCCAATACTAGCAAAGTACTCAAAATGCTCCGCTTTGGCATCCCTCTCTTCTTGTTAATCGTGCATGGGCTGAGTAAAGAAACTATTGACTGGTTAGGCCAGCTGTTGTTAAAGTCTGTTATAACTAGGAACTTCCTTAAAGAACGTAGCATAGCATCCTACCTTAAATAAGCAGTAAATAACTGTAAGTAATTCCTTGTTATGTATTTTATAGTTGCCTTAAGCGCTAGTTATCTTTTTTATGTAGTACGCTATTAGTTGTAATTTTTCTTAATTGTTGTATTGCGAAAGGACTCCTGCTACGACATAGCTAGAAGAATTAGTTTCTCAAATTGTTTTCTTGTTAGGATCCTATTAAGCTAGTATTAGTTTAAAAATAAATAGCTTCTTTAGCTTGATAAAAGCTTCTTGCTCTGCCTTTTTCTATTAAAAGGAGTCGTTTCTAGTAAGCCTTAAGAGCGGGGCAACTATATTAAAGTAGTTCTTAATAAAGCGTTGATAATAATTAGTAAATTTAAAAAAACCGTATACTATTTTGATGTTTGTAGGCGCTTCCTATTTTCAATAGCTTTTACATTCTTAAGGTCTATCTAGAGTCCTTTTCTAGCCTTAATAATAAATTCTAGGTACTTAGTACTCTGCACGTTAAATTTACATTTCTTAATATTAATAGGTAACTTAGCCTTACCTATTACTTTTAGAATCTTGTTTGTATTGCGTTAGTGTTCTTTAAGCATGCTATTTGTGTAAATTAATATATCCTCTACGTAAGCTAAGCAGAAATTATTAATATGATTGCGAAGTGTCTAGTAAATATATTATTAAAAGGTGCTAAAAGCGTTTGCTATGCTAAAAAGAGGGACTAACTATTCGTATAATCTAAAATTAGTGCAGAAAGCAGTCTTCTACTTATTTGCTATGTTAATCCTAATTTTGTAGAAAGCTGCAAAGATGTTAATCTTAATAAACTATTTTGCTTTAGCAATATTGTTAAGCGTTTTTTAAATTAATAGCAAAGAATAACAGTTCTTTCTTGTAATAGCGTTAAGAGCTTAGTAATTAAGACAAAACTGTAATCCTTTTCTAGGTTTCTTAGTAAATAAAACTAAAAAAGAAGCTACAGAACTGCTAGCTCTAATCTATTTTTTATTTAATAGAGATATTAGCTTTTTGCGTAGAACTAATAGCTCTAGTCTACTTATATTGTATAAAGGACCCTAAGGAGGTTCTTTTTTTTCTATTTTATCCTTTTGTAACTTAATTTAGTAATTGACCTTAAGTCTACGTAAAGGGGGTAGTGCAGAAGCAGTTTGTAACTTAAAAATCTAAGCTATATATTAGTACGCCTTAGGAAGTAACGACAAAACATTTACTTTCTTTTTAAGAGCTAAGGCTTTCTTAATAACGTAGTTCACAAGCGAGCGCCGCACCCAACCGAGCGCCGCACGAAAAACAGCGAGGCGTACGCGCAGCAACGTAGCTCAACAGCACAACATAATTTTCTACTCTTATAATAGTATAGTATTATTCAGAAGCGTCGCTATTATTTATATCCTTAATTTCTACCTTACACGTGCGAGAGTTATGCCCAATCTTACTACAACGGCCGCAGCGTCGCACTGCACGCACCCTCTTCGCCGGCTCCTCACCCTCCTTACGCCTGCCACCCTCTCTTTCAGCAATTAAGTCTAATACCTCGCTAACTGTTAGTGTCTCCTCTGCCTGTACATAGCGTCTCTTACAACTCTTTAGCTTAGTAAGCGTCTCTGTTGCGTCTTAAAGGCGCCCTATCTCTGCGCGCATTAACACTATCTTATAAGCTATCTACTGTGCGCCTTTTGTTAGCTATTGCACCTACTTGTTAAGTATACTAGCTAAAGAACCTGCGCAGTTTTGCATGCGGTTTTAAATAAGCATACTCTGCGCCTCTATCTTGTGGGCGTTATGCAGTGTCTTCGCCTCCTAGGCAATGTTATTATGTTGTGGTGGAGTTAGTGTACGCAGCTGTATATTAAGCTTTAATAACACTGCCTCTAGGTTGTTTAGGACAAGCCTAGCGCCTTAAAAGCCTGCGCGTATATTATTTGCTGTAATTGCCTTCTTAAAAGCTGCTTTAAAGGCTAGTAGGAAGGTCTATTTATTAATATAGTAGATACAATTGTGTGCTAAGGCTAAGATCTTATCGCCGTACGCGCGCTTTAACGGCGAGAAACAGGCGACGTTAAGCGGCTGCAGAAGGTGCGACAAATATAGAGGCATATAAAGGGTAATAATCTTCTTCTCCTTGCAGCGTTCCTAGAATTCTACAGAGCAGTAGCTATTATAGCTGTTAATAATAAGCAGTCTATGCGCTCTAATAGACGGCGCATGCGAGTTAAAGTGTTTAAGCTAGGCAAGCACAAGATTATTATTTGTCTAGCTAGTAAGGCTAACTTAGATTACCTAGTCGCGTAGGAGGTTATAGAACTAGTTAGAGATAAGAACTTTGCTAGTAAAGATAAGAAAAGGTAGAATATACTTCTTTGTCGCCCTAACGGCTTGTACGAGCGTAACCTACTTATAATTACTAGGCTAGAGTTTCTTTACTTTCCTAGGTTTCTCTGTGCCTGTTACTACAAGTTGTAATAATATCTTGCCTATTAAGAAGCTAGACTTATTAAAGTTATACACGTCGTCGTCTATAATACCGTACTTCGCCTTCATGTTCTAAACTAGCGTGAACTAGGGCTTAATAATTGCTAGGTCCTCGCAGAGAGCTCTCTAGCAATTATATAGACAGCTCTAGCGCATACGCAGCTTAGGTGTACATTGTATAAAGTTACTAACCTAGTTGTTGCCAACAGGCTTGCCTACGCGCTCTTTTAGCAGTCTATTAGCTATATCTCGCACGTCTGCCTTTAAGACAGGCAGACTGCGTGTAGAGTATTTAAGTATAGTCTATAGAATTACTTCCTCTTCTAGCTTTAAAAGGCGCTTTGTATTCAGCTCGCAGTCGCGTCTAGAGGGCTTCCCGTCGCGTCTCCGTCGTATTGTACGCTCAGGCACTTTGTAGATCGCCTTAGCGCGTCGCAGGCTTGTAATCTAGTCGCACTTAATGTTAGAGAGGGCAAGCTGCACGTTAGCTTTAGTATAAGCCTTAAGAGGTTGTAGTTGTTGAGACATTACGTGTTGTTGCTACGTACGTGTTTTGGTGGGGGAAGTGCGGCGCTTGGTTGGGTGCGGCGCTCGCTTGTGAACTACGTTATCTTTAAAAGAAGCTGTAAAAGTCTAAATTAACTTGTTCTTTTTTACATGTTTGTTATAGGAGTAATAGGCTGTTGTGTTTATTTGCTTTAACCTTTTGCTCTTTAAAACAAGGCGGTCTTTAGTGCTTAGCAGTTTAATTCTTTGTCTAGAAGAGTAGATGTAGATTTTCTTTTTAAAAGAAGCAATAGTAACCTTTCTTCTATTTATCTAGGGCCGTGTGAAGATCGTCCGAAGATAATCTAGGTTAGTTTTCGGGAGAATAAACAAGTACTAAGGACACGGGTGTACTAGCACGATTAGAAGATTAATGTAATAGTACGAGAGTGTGTTAGCACAATTAGAAGATTAATGTAACAATACAAGGGTTAAGAATTAAGTCTTAATCCTTAGATTAATTACTAAGTAAAACTTTAAGTTAAACATAATAAGCTATAAAGGCATATTGCCTATTACTATATACATAGAGAGTTCTAGAGATTCTACAGTGTACTACAGTCCTAATAATTATAAAGTCTGTCTAAGACTTCTTAGGATTCTAGGGTGTCTATAGTCCTAAGGATCTTAAAGTCCGGCTAGGACCTCCTAGGATTCTAGGACTCTAGGACTAGCTACGTAATCTCTTATTACTTAATCCTTAGGTCTGTGCTATTAGTTTGTCAGTACTTAAGGTGGCGGTGCCCTACTCTAGGCTTTAGGTCGTAACACTATTTCCCCTTTCTAAGCTTAATATCCTTATAAGCTATCTATTGTTATCTTGTTCTACTAAGTTCTGTTATTATTAAGCTAATTGCATAGAACCTGTAAGTATTTTTGTACTAGTTGCTTGTGCTTACTGCGTAAAGCAATAATTGCCTTGCAAGCTGTTCTTTCTGCACAAGAAGTGTAGAAATTGTATCTATTTTAGCGTTTAGTCCTGTAAGCTAGAGGCAGTTCTGTTACCTAACTATTCCTGTATTAATAAGGAAATAAGTTGTCTAGAAAAAATAAAAGATAAAGAAAAAGCGCGTTTGCGTGTAGAAAAAAATATTGCTGAAGTAGCTTTATTGCGTGCGCGTTTAGCGCGTAAGAAGCTAGCAAGGCTTGAAAAACTAAAGAAACTTCTGCGTTAGAAGGAGCAGGAGTTGTTTAATAAAGAAATAAGTTCTATTAAGGAGTTAAAGCTCTTAAGGCTTGTAAAGAACTAAATTCTGTAGTTCTTTTAGCAAATGTTAAGGCTGCATTAGGTGCTGCTGTTGTAGATTAATCTCTGTTCTAGAGTGTTAATAATACTGTGCTAGAAGCTAGCGTTAGTTTATGAAGTACATTATTTATTTTGTTTTTACTGCTCTAGCGTTGCGACACAATAGTGTAGTTGTAAAGCTAGAGTAAGCTATGTTTTTTAGCTAGTGTGTGTGCTAATATTCTTAGTTTAATTCCTAGTACAGTTGTTGTATGCTATCTATGCTATACGTAGTAGTAATACCTAATCATTCTATTGTTAGTTAATATATATTCTAAAGTATACTTTTATTATTTAGTTTGTTTGTTCTGTTTGTATGTATGTTTATAGGTAGTAAGCTATTAACAGCTTTCTCTTAGTTCTAATTGCGGCAAGTAGTGTTATCTAAAAATTGAGCTTGCCTCTACCACTAATATATAACTTTAGTATGCCATAATATTTAATAACTTAATTATTAATAATATATGCAAGCTGTACTGCTGTAAAATCTTTTCTAAAGGCTATGTACTTAGCTTGTTTTGTAAATTAATTAACTACTACAAGAATTGTGTTGTAAGATGCCTTTGTAATAAGGTTTCTTAAGACTAGTAATTCTATAAAAAAGTCTATAGAGATGTCTAACTACAGTGCGTTAAGTAGTTCTATCGCGTATATTTCTCTGTAGGGTGCGTGTGAACTATATTTTTTTTTCTAACAGCCTACACACTAGGTAATAAAAGTAGTAACCTTGTTCTTTATTCATAGAAACACATAATTTCTTTTAATAAGTTCTAAAGTTCTTGTAATACCTAGGTAACTATGTACTAGGTTATTGTAGTGTTGTCTAATAATTGCTTTCTGTAATTCTTCTAGTACGTCGTGCGTAATGCGCATAAGTAGATTAAGCGTTTATACTAGTCCTAATAATCTATTATTATTAACCTTTAGTATTGCAGAGTTAGTTATCTCTTTGGTTTCTGTAATATTGTGTTTTTAGCTAAAAGCGTTTACTCTTTTGTTATCATGCTATCCTAGTTTCTCTAACTATTAAACCTAGCGTTAGTTAAGTCTCTTAGTAGTTGTAGAATTAACTAAGTTCTTATAATCTGTAAATATTATGAGTTGTAGGTAGCTTTTAGCGTATATTCTCTAATATCTTAAATAGTTAATAATAGCTAGTAGCTCCTTGTTGTAAACATTATATTGTTCTTCTAGTCCTAAAAACTTGCAAAAATAGTAGGCAATTAGGTGCTATTTACCTTTATATAGCTAACTAGCGTATCTTATAAGTGCAAAGTCTAATACGTCTGTCTTAAATTGTAGTAGCTATCCTGCTTAGAATATGCAAAAGCATAGTAGTTTTATGCTTACATTCCTAAGCGTCTAAAAAGCATTTTTTACTTTTTTACTCTACTTAGAGAGTGCTTTCTTCTTTGTAAGTCTTATTACTAAAATAGCAATTTTAGAATAATTCTTAATAAACTATTAGTTAAAGTTTAGACATTCTAAGAAAGATTATATCTCTTTAACTATTTTTAGTTATAGCTATTCTTTAATTTCTTATATCTTTTCTTTACTTATCTGTACTCTTTGTGCCCTTATAATATATTCTAGAAAAGTAACTTTGTTTTAATAAAACTTGCATTTCTTAGGTTTTAGTTATAAGTTAAACTAGTCTAGGCACCTTAGTACTGTGCAGACATGTTTAACATAATCCCTTAGGTTCTTAGAGTAAATAAAGATGTTATTTAAGTATATAATAATAAAGATGTCTAAGTATACTCTTGATATATTATTAATAAGTTCTTAAAATGTTGCTAGAGCATTTGTTAACCTAAACAGTATAACAGTGTATTTATAGTATCTATATCTTATTTAGAATGCTGTCTTCTATTCTTTACTTTTTTTAATTCTAATGTGGGGGCTGAAAAGGAGCAATTGCTTGATCAGGAGGAGTAGAATGAGTGTATTGATCAACTAAGTGCTACAACAAAGTGGTTGATAACTACTTAAGAGGAATAAGACGATCTAGCCCGTATATATAGGCGCTAGCGCGATCGTCACGTGTTCAGCTTACTAGGATCACCTGCTTAACAGGGTGACCCGCATGTTGCGCATGTTAATACTCTAACATACCCCCTAGGTCAGTAAGATACTATTAATCTAAGCTGTGAGCAACTAGGCAATTGTAATAAATCAAGGTCGTTAATTAAGAGGTCCCTCTGTAATTATAGCTTTTTTCTACCTAATCTTCTGTTATTGTAGTGATACTGCTTGTTAATGTTTTAACTAATCCTAGCAGTCCTAATATTAAAATATTAGATAGACCCTACATATCGCGTAATTAGTTAGTACACAGCCTCTACAACAATATTAATTACGTCTACTACCTCTCTAAAACCTTTGTCCTTAACCTTACTTTAATATTAATTACTAAGCTTTTTAGGACTATCTTAACTACTATTACTAATATAGTAAGTAGCGTTACTCTATTATTCTCTTACTAGTTAGCTACTAATCTTGTGTAGTCCGCCCTTAGTAATAATAAGCGCGAGTGTTAATTAGAAAGCTGCTGTTATAAGCTTGAGAATTGCTTAGGTAGCAGTTATTAGCAACGTAAGAATAGTGCTAAGCATAAGCGTTACGTGCGTTAAAGCCTATTTAATAATAAGACATAACAAGTAGCTAATCTTTAAAATAATAAAAATTAGTTACTACTACTGTTTAATCTATATGCTTATTGTAAGACATCTAGTAGCTCTACTTAGAAGCTAATTGCCTTACCTACTAAATTAAGTCTACTGTTAAGTCCTCGCTTAAATTTCAATCTACATAAGAGTCTAACTAAGTAATTAAGCTAGCGCAAGGGCAAAGCTCTTTAAGAGCTAATATAAAGGTCTTAGTAGCTTACTACTTAAGCAGCGTCCTGCAATTAGTAATAAGACAGCAGCAATAGCCTATAAACGCCTATTAAGCTGTCTACTAGGCGTAACGCGCCCCTCTTAACCTAGAGAAAGGCGCCTAATAGCTCTTTAAAGATTGCTGCTAATTTATTACGCTTTTACGTTCTGCCTTGTAAACGCTATATAAAAAAGATACTAGATAGTTTATATACTAAACACTACTTTAATTGCATTTAGAATAGTAGTTAGAGTAGCTTACGCTGCAGCAGTTGCTTGTTGTACACTTACTATACAGTTAATATTAATCTTACTAATTAATTTATAGCTATGTATAAAGATAAAGTAGTAAGTCTCTAATCTTTTAAGCTTCCTGCTCTACTTGCTAACTTGTTTTTAAGGATAGAATAACAACAAGATATACTAAGCTATAAAAGCTTAACTACTTAAAGATATTATTTCTTGCTATAAAGAGATTAATAGTAGTGTTATATCTACTAGAAAGCCTTCTGCGCAGAAGCCTCCTGTCTATAATTATTACTCTTTACTCCTACTACCTACTTCTGCTCCTACTCCTATAAGCACTTTTAATCTAAGGTATAATGCTAAGGATTATTTGCGCTAGACACAGCCTACTTAGCAAGCTATAAGCTTAAATTAAGGTTATTTATATAGACAAGAGCCTTATAATACGCAACTTTATGCTATGTACGTTCTAAGTCAACCTGCGTAACAGCTAGCTTAATAGCTAGTATATAATTAATAACAGCTGTAATAGTAGCAGTTTTAATAATAATAACCTCTCTAGCAATTGTCTCTTTAAGAACAGCATGCTTAAGGAATACTTCCCTTACCTGTTTTGTACAATCGCCCTTAAGTTCGCCGTCCTAATCGCTATACAACCTATATATATAGGCGCGATTATTACGTAGAAGTATACTAACAATTATCTTACAACTCTATGTATAGAAGTAATAAGTTAGATTCTTACTATTATGCTGCTTACCTCTAGACTCTTGCTGCTTAAGCTAGGATAGCTTAAGATGCTCTTAAGCTAGCTAAAGCTAAGAAAGCTAAGTATAATCTAATAATAGAGTTAAGCAATTACTAGGATGCTAATACTTAATAGTAATCTTAGTTTTGTCTTTCTAGTTTTCTTGCTCGTCTAGCTTACGTTCTCCTACTTATTCTAAGTAATTAAGAAGAGGCTTAGCCTAGTATATAATTGTTGCTGCTTAATATAAATCCTTTTATTTATTAATTATTATTGCTTTTAATTAAGTGCTTAACTTACTAAAGGATATGTAACTGCTTAAACTTCTTAAACTGTTATTAGGTAAGTAACTTAGTTAGTCTATTAGCTAGCATAATTGCTGTTTATAGGTACTTAACCTAAAATAATCCTTTAGTATATTCTTACTACAGCTACATGTTTTGTATATCTACATGCCTTAATTAAGTGCTAATCTGCTTATTCTTCTTAACTACAAGCCTAATTATTTGTTAATTATTATACTAAACTGTCTAGACATCTCCTAGATTAAAAGACAGCTTATAAAAGAAGCACTTAAGGGCTATATGTGAAGATCGTCCGAAGATGATCTAGTGTTGGTTCTCGGGGAATGAACGAGTACTAGGGACACGGGTTGTACTAGCACGATTGGAAGATTAATATAATATTAGGGGGGGTGTTAGCACGATTAGAAGATTAATATAATAACACGGGGGTTAAGAAGGTAATAACTAATCCTTAGATTATTACTTAAAGTTGAACACACTAAACTATAAGGGTTTAATGCCTAAGACTATATACTAGTAAGTAGATATTACTAATCTCTGTGCTCTACTTGCTCTATAAGATTAATAAGATTAGTAAGAGCGCTACTACTCTCTTACTCTGCGTGCTCTGTGCAGATTATAAAATTAGTAAGAGCGCTAAGACTTCCTCTGCTCTGCAGGTCTTCTCACTTAATAAGAGTAGCTCTAGTCTAGGTTGTAGCTAGAGTAGGGCTAGGCAGCGATAGTCGTAACACTATCCTCCTCTTCCTAAGTTTTGTCCTTAAAGCTTCTGTAGATAATACCTAAAGTACTATTCTTAAATAGCACAACCTATTGTTTTTACCTTGCTTTTTTTATTGAACTATACAGAGATATTATGCCTATTATATATTATAGTTATTACAACAATAGTCTTGCTTATTAGGTACATGTTTGTTCTAGCTACTGCAACAAATGCAACAATTACAACCTTTAGAATTATAATATTTATATTTCTAAAAATAAGTAGTTAGTTATTAGAGTAGAAAAAGATTATCTTTAGGCTTAGCTAGAGGTAATAAAACAGGAAGAGCATAAAATTTAAAAGGCTCTTTATAAAAATGCTAAGCAGGCGGCAGAAGCAACATTAGTTAAAGAAACTAATATTAAGCTTCTAGAGCGCCAAGAGGCACAGGCTTATATTACTAGTAACCTAGCTCTTTCTCCTTTTACTTAGAGCGCTATGTCTAGTTTTGCAGAAAGTGTTTAGGAGGCTAACATTCCTGCCTATCTTAGTAATCCTTTAAAGGATGCTTCTTGTAGAGGTAATACTACGTAAGTAACTAGTAATAGTTCATAAGGTTTGTGTTAGGTTCCTATGTATTATTACTGTCTAGATATCCTAACTATTTAACTAGGTATTTCTTACTATTATTGTTGTTCTAGTATGCAAGGATTCCCCTAACTTTAAAGATATTATCTTCCTCTATTTTGTAGTAGAATATTTTCTGTAATAGCGTTCTTAGGTCTGCTAGTTCTAATTTATTAACGTAGAATCTTAGGTAAATTTTTATATTAAGTAGAAAGTTAAGTGTGTATATTACTAGTCCCTTCTAGTTAAAAATTAAAAATAGTCTAACTTTAACGTTGTTAAGCCCTTTGCTAGGTTATTTAATGCGAAGATTCTTTATAAGCAAGTATATTTTATCCTTCTTCTTTAGCTAAAGTGCTGTTTTTTGTTTCTAGTTAACATATAAAAGACTTTAGCGTTAGGTCTTTTTAAGTGTCTACTTAAGTAACTTATATGCTGTCTTTAGCTTATTAGCTATTATAATAGCTACTTTTGTCTTTAAACTTAGAAGTGTATGTATAAAGAGATTTAGGTGTCTCCTATAATCTATATAAAATGAAGTCTATCTTATAGACTCTAAAAGCTTATTATTATATGCTATTTGTGCTATAGGTAGTAATAATACCTAATTATTCTATTGTTAATTAATATATATCCTTAGGTATACTTTTATAGTGCAGTTTGTTTGTATTATCTATTTATCTATCTGCAGATAGTATACTGTTAATAGCTTTCTTTTAGTTCTTATTACGGCGAGTAGTGTTGTCTAAAAATTTAAGGTGAAAAGCTTATCTCTATTACTAATAATTAACTTTAGTATGCTATAAAGTCTAATAATTTAATTATTAATAATATACGTAAGCTTTACTGCTGTAAAGTCTTTTTTAAAGACAATGTACTCTACTTATTTTATAAATTAATCAACTACTACAAGAATTACGTTGTATAATACTTTTATTATAAGGTCTCTTAAGACTAGTAATCCTGTAATAAAGTCTAAAAAGATGTTTAACTATAGTGCGTTAGGTAGTTTTATTACTTACATTTCTCTGTAGGGCGCGTGTGTGCTGTACTTATTCTTCTAATAGTCTACATATTAGGCAATAAAGGTAGTAACTTTATCTTTTATTTCTAGAAACTTGTAATTTCTCTTAATAAGTTTTATAGTTCTTGTAATACTTAGGTAACTATGTACTAAGTTGTTATAGTGTTACCTAATAATTACTTCTTGCAAATTTTCTAGTATATTATACGTAATGCGCATTAGTAAATTAAGTGTCTATGCTGGTCTTAATAATCTATTATTATTAACCTATAATATTATAGAATTAGTTATTTTTTTGTTCCTGTAATGTCGTGTCTGCGGCTAAGAGCATCTACCCTTCTATTATCTTTTTTTAGTATATACATAATCTTAAACTTATGCTGTTCTAGTTCCTCTAACTATTAAACCTAGCGTTAGTTAAGTCTTTTAGTAGTTATAAAATTAACTAAGTTCTTGTAATTTATAAATATTATAAGTTCTAAGTACCTTTTAGTGTATACTCTCTAATATCTTAAATAGTTAAAAATAGCTAACAGCTCCTTGTTATAAATATTATATTATTGCTCTAGTCCTAAAAACTTATAAGAATAATAAGCAATTAAGTACTATTTATCTTTGTGTAGTTAGCTAGCGCATCCTCTAAGTGCAAGGTCTAATACGTCTATTTTAAATTATAGTAACTATTCTGCTTAAAATATACAAAAGTATAGTAGTTCTATATTTATATTCTTAAGCGTTTAGAAGGCGTTCTCTACTTCTCTACTCTACTTAAAGGGTATTTCCTTCCTTATAAGTCTTGTTAATAGAATAGTAATCCTAGAGTAATCTTTAATAAACTATTAGTTAAAGTTTAGAAATCCTAGAAAAAATTATATTTCTTTAACTATTATTAACGTGTTTCATAAGCGAGTCGGCAACGCAAGCGGGTCGGCAACGCCAAACCAGCGCACTACCTGCGCAGCACTGTCGCGTAAACGCAACACAGTTTATTTGTAATTATAGTAAGCTAATCTATTCTTTAGACTCGTCGCTATCCTTAGGATCCTCTATTTCTACCTTACAAGTGCGGGAGTTATGTCCTTTCTTACTACAACGTCCGCAGTGCGTTGCGCCGCGCACCTTACGCGCAGGCCCTTCGCCAGCATTACAACTGCTACTCTCCCCCTTAGTAATTAAATTATTTACTTCCCCTACTGTTAAAGTCTCCTCTATTTAAATATACTTGCGTTTTCTTAACTAACACTTTGTAAGCTTATTAATTACGCTTTACATACGCGCCTAACCCTCCTATAACAACACTATATTATGTGCAATTTGCTGCGCGCCTTTACTTAGCTAGGTAATCTTTTTATCTAATAAGCTTGTAGAAGACCTATAACAATTTTAAACTCTCTATTAAATAAGCGTAGCCTACGCCTTAATTTTGTAGACGTTGCGCGGTGTCTGCGCCTCCTATGCGACCTGCACTAGTAGTAGTAGTTCTAGGGTCTGCAACCTCACATTAAGCTTTAATAAGATAGCTTCTAGGTTATATAGAACTAGCCTAGCACCTCTAAAGCCTGCCTTAATATTCTCTATTATTATAGACTGTTTAAAAGCTAGCTAAAATACTTATAGGAAGGTTTCTTTGCTAACAAAGTATATGTAGTTGCATACTAAGGCCAAGATCTAGTTACTATACTTACGCTTTAACAGTGCAAAATAGCTAATATTAAAAGGCTATAGTAGGTGCGACAAGTGCAGAGGTATATAGAGAAGAATTATTTTCTTCTCCTTACAAAGATCCTAGAATTTAAGCAAGCTGTAGCTCTTATAGCTATTTATTATAAGTAGCTAGTACGTAATTACAGCGCTTAACTTTATATACTTATTAAAGTGCTTTAACTAAGCAAGAGCAAGTTAGTTATTAGTCTAGCTATTAGGGCTTACTTTAAGAACTTAATTGCGTAGTAGGTCTTTAAACTAGACGTTAATAAGCACGCTGCCTGCAAAGATAACAAAAGGTAAAAGTAGATAACTTGCAGCTCCTACGCCTTAGATAATAATAACCTACTTATAGTTACTTAACTAGATTTTCTTCTTCTTCCCTAATCTTTCTAAGCTTATAACAACTATCTGTAATAATATCTTGCCTATAATAAAGCTAGTTTTATTAAAGTTGTAGATGTTGCTATCTAGGACTTCTTACTTTAGTTTTGTTACCTGCAATAAGTTAAACTAGTGCTAGATAGCTGCAGGGTCCTTGCAGGCAGCTTGCTAGTAATTATATAGACGGCTCTAGCGCGTATAGAGCTTAGGAGTCTGCTTAATAAAGTTATTAACCTAGTTTTTGCTAATAGGGTTGCTACCTCACGCTTTAAGAAGTCTATCTACTATTTCTTGTATGTAGGACTTTAAGGGTACAAATCCTTATGTAGACTGCTTAATAACTCTTTAAACTATAGCCCCCTCTTCTAGTTTTGTTAGGCGCTTTAAGTTTGCTTTATAGTTGCGTTACATGCGCTTTCTAGCGCGTTAGTTAACAAGGGTACTTTTAGGTACGTTATATATTATTGTAGCTTAGTTAATGCTTTAAACGCGTTGCGCATTAATATTAAAGATAGCAAGCTGTAAGTTAGCTTTAGTATAGGTCTTTTGAGTTTGTTGTTGTTGAGGCATAACGCGATAGTTGTGCGCAGGTAGTGCGCTGGTTTGGCGTTGCCGACTCGCTTGGGTTGCCGACTCGCTTATGAAACACGTTAGTTGTAACTATTCTTTAATTACTTATATCTTTTCTATACTTATCTATACTCCTTATGCCCCTATAATATATTTTAGAAAGGCAACTTTATCCTTGTAAAACTTATATATCTTAAGTTTTAGTTATAAGTTAAACTAGTTTAGGCACCTTAGTACTGTGTAGACATGTTTAATATAATCCCTTAAGTTCTTAGAGTAGATAAGAATATTATCTAAGTATATAATAATAAAGATATCTAGGTGTACTCTTAATATATTATTAATAAGTTCCTAAAATATTACTAGGGCGTTTATTTACCTAAATAGCATAATAGTATATTTGTAGTGTTTATATTTTATTTAAAATATTATCTTCTATTCTTTACCTTTCTTGATTTTAATAAGGTAGTATCTATCTTATAAGTCTAGTGCTATAAAGACCTTAGCGTAAGAAAATTAATTCCTAAGTTTTATAATATTTAGTAGTAGATATTAATTCTTTACTATAATATTGTTTAACTTCTAATAGTTAACGCACATCCTTAGTAGCCTATTCTTCTTTAGTATAAAGAGTATAAAGAATCCTACTAATAATATTAAAGGTTTTATATAGCCTTTTACTAAATTCTTATTTAGCTTTTCTCTTAATGTCTTAAGTTCTATCTCTAATAATTAATAAATTAGCCTAAAGAGTAGAGTTTTCCCTTTTACTAGGATAATTTTATAGTCCTAGAGTTAGTGTCTTAGTAAGACTTTGCTATCTACTACTTTTATAAAGAAGTACTAAAATTCTTTATACTCTTTTAAAATATCTAGAGTTACGTGTATTTTTAAAACTCTAACTTTATAATCTAGAAGAGCCCTTCTAGTATTTATTAAGTTAAACCCTCTTATTTTAAGTCTATTCTTAGTTAAGGTTTACTGTCCTTTAGTAATATTATTAATCTTCCTCTTATTTACTATCTTAGTTATAAAATATGTAGGCTAGCTTATAGTTGTGTTAAGTTTATAGCACTTAAATAAGAACTTCTTTAACTTTTAGTTAATTTGTAGGTTATATTCTTGTAACTAAGGAAGTCTTAATATAACATTATAAGTAGCTAGTTTAAAAATATCTAAGTCTATCTTTTCTTAGTGTTCTTAGATATAGAGCGTTACTTAGGTAACTTTATAAGTAATTATTGTTTTACTTAGCATAAGCTAACTATAAGCTACGTGTAGTAAGTAGGGTTCTTATTTCTTTAGTAGTTATAGACTTGCTACTAGCACTACTTAAGCAGAAATAAAGTTAGCCTATGCGCTAGAATCTACTAGTACCTATATCTAGTGTCTATTAAGCTTTACTGTAAGCTTAAAGAGGCTTAGGGGATTTATTACATTAATCTTCTTAGCAGTTTTAGGTGTCTAAGGCGTCTGTCTAAAAAAGACTGTATACTAAATCTATAGAACTTCTTTGTAATAGGGTATTTATTGCATTTAATATTAAAGCATATATGTTGTAAGGGTTAGTTATACTCCTATACACTAGTTCTATTCTTGTAATCCTTCTACTATGTTATATATATTTATAGGGTCTCTTCTAAATTATTATATCTATAAAAGTATAGGCTGTGTTTCTTGTCCTATATATATACTACACATTTATTGTTAGGGTAATTATACTATTAGTATTTACATCTAGGCATTCCGTTTAGTCTCTTAGGAAACTATCCTAATCTACTTTTATTAGAATAATAGATTGTACAGTCATTATGTACACATGCAGTCTATAAATACTTTATATATTCTTGGTTACGTAGGTCTATCTAGTAGTATATATCCTTAGCGTAGCTATTATTTTAAGCCTTATACCATTATTTTGTGACTTTAAGTTTATTATAAATCTTCTTTTTCTTTTTATTTAAGAGTTAGTGTGTTAGCTTATTTTAAGAAGCCTTAGCTTCTTTAGTCTATTTTTATACAAAATTATTATATATAGCCTTATTAATAGTTGCTACTAAAGTAAGTCCTTTCTTCTGTAGTTCCTCTAGTGAATTAGCATACTAGCTATAGTCTAGGAATATTTTTTTATAAAGATTTATAAAGATTTTTTTAAGTTGTCTAAGTTACTTAAGTAGGGCGTTAGTCTTCTTTACTAGATTTGTAAAGCATCTAGTCTCTATAAGTAGTAGTACTTATATGCTAATATTATATTTGTCTTCTATAGTGTAGGTAAGAAGTTTCTATATATATAAAAGAACTATCTCCTTATTATATACTACTAGCTCTTCTTATGTTATTAGTGTAGCTAGTTAATAGCTTTTTTAAAACTTAGCTATCTTACTGTATTTAGTTTCTTCTACTAGGGTCACTTTTATATCTTTGTCTAGCACTATCTTAGAAATGTTATTATCTAAGGCTTCCTCTAGAGTAATTATAACTAGAGTATCTAGTCTACTAATACTTACTTAGTCCTGTCCTTAAATCGTGATAGTAGGTCGTGTAATAACATTTTATCTATTATCTAGATTATTATTAAGTTCTGCATAGTAAATAATATTAAATTGTTAAGTTATCTTGCTTTAGCTTTAGTAGTCCTTTTTTATGTAACCTTTCTTATTATATTTATAATAAATAACCTTCTTATCACCCTTATTATACGTAAACTTCTTTCTTCTTAGTTCCTTGTTAATATTGTTAAAGTGTATTAGCTTATAGCTATTAGTAGTGTAATGCCCTAAGGTCCTAAGTACATAGTTTCGCTAACGTTCTTAGTTAGGGTATAGGCATTAAAATATTTAACGTGCTTAAGCGTCTATATTCCTAGGTGCATAATTCCCTAGCGTAAATAACTATTTCTTTAATACAAGCTTATAAAGTTTGTTGTTAACTCTAATAGCTTTAGCTATAAGATTATTAAGTGTGTTAAGGTTAGCTCTGCTTTACATAAGTTCCTATTGTATAGTAAGTTTAAGACCTTATTAGTACATCTATATTAAAGCGTTATTATCTTATTTAATAACTGTCTTGTACTATTAGAATTCTATTATGTAGTTAGTAGTAGACTTAGTTTGTTGTAGTTTCTAAATCTTCTACTCTACAACTACAGATTCTTTAAGAGGTAAGAAAACTTCTTTTATCTTAGCTTTAAAGGTATCTTAGTCTTTAACTAGGGCTGTGTTATTAGCGTCTATAATAGCACTATTTATATAGCGTAAAAAGATTAAGTTAGCCTACTTCTCTGTATCTCCTTAAAGATATATAAAGGCTAAGACTACTTTATTATTATTATTAATCTTGTCTCCTTTAATATAGAAGTATCTGTTAACCTTGAGAAGCTAAGTGTTAAGCTTGTTACAATTACTATAATAAGTCTTAGGCTTATTAGCGCGGCTTATAGTTCTCCTAGTAAGAGAATTAGCAGGTATATCTATAGCAGTATTGCTTATTATAAGGGTGTTTAAAGTGTAAAGATTATCTAAAAAATAATCTAGTGTTAGTTCTTAGGGAATAAACAAGTACTAGGGACATAGGTTGTACTAGCATAATTAAAAGATTAATATAATAGTACAGGGTGTGTTAGCATAATTAGAAGATTAATATAATAACACAGGGGTTAAGAAGGTAATAACTAATCCTTAGATTATTACTTAAAGTTAAACATACTAAACTATAAGAGTTTAATGCCTAAGACTATATACTAGTAAGTAGACATTACTAATCTCCGTGCTCTGCTTGCTCTATAAGACTAATAAGATTAGTAAGAACACTACTACTCTCTTGCTCTGCGTGCTCTATGTAGATTGTGAGATTAGTAAGAGCGCTAAGACTTCCTCTACTCTGCGGGTCTTCTCGCTTAGTGAGAGCAGCCCTGGTCTGGGTCGTGGCTATAGTGGGGCTAGGCAGCGATGGTCGTAACACTATAGCCTCCTTAGTAGTGTACTTAAGGGCGAGCAGCTTAGCCTTAGTAGTTAATGTAGTAACTGTAGTCTACTAAGCTGCCTTCTAAAATATTAGACTACTATATAAGATAGTTATATAACTATAAGATGATTAGTAAGTTTCTTAATTATCTGTAAAAGAAGCGTTGCCCGTAATTATTAAGTCTAGGCTATTGTAGTTCCTATACTAGATCGCGTCCTATCTTGTTTTTTATTTTTTTTATTCTAGTTTAACGTCCTTTCTCAGCCTGAAGGGCTATATAAGACGTGTAGGCCGAGGCCTGCAGGTATCTATGTAGTTTTTATCTTCTAAGTAATTTACAAGGGGTGGTTTATCTGAATGAAGGTGAGGCTCTTAGCCTATTGGGTAGAGGTAGAGAAAGGGGAGGAGAAGGAGGAGAGGAGGGGGAGAGGGGAGGGGTGCTTAGAGCTTGATCGCCTAGGTAGACGATTGCATCTAGTTGTCGGAGTTTCCTTTGTACCAGGCCTGTGTACCAACCCTAGTTTCTTGAATAAAGGCTGTCGTAGCCTTGATACCTGCTTCTGTTTAGAAAAGATATTGTAGAGAGATTGGCTCTGTACATGAGTTCTAAAGTATTACTCTACTATCCTTATATAGTTAGCACCTAAAGATTATATGAGCTGTATCTTGAGTAGCTCTAAAATTGAATGAGCAAGTTTTAGATTCTACTTTGCCTCTCTTAAATAGATAGCTCTTTAGGTAGCTATGACCTAGTTTTAATTAAAAGAAAGAGCTAGATATATCTCTCCTAGTAGGAGGGATAAGTATCTGTTTCCTTATTTTCCATTTGAAAGTTGCTGAGTAGGTGCTTAGGTTCTTAGTAATTGCTTTTTTCCGGTAGTTCTCTAGGAGGCTTAACTAATTAACATTAGCTAGTTGTTTAATTTGCAAGCTAACAACTGCTAGGCTTGTCTTATTTGTTAAAGGGTTTATTTTTGTAGCCTCTTTTGCTAGGAGGTCTGCTTGATCGTTTCTAGGTATATCTTGGTGTCCTAGGACCCAATATAGCGCAGGGGAGATGCCTTTTTCTTCTAGTTAGGTTGCTGCTCTAATGCACCTAATTTGCCACTCTTGGCCAGGGTTGTTTAAGGTGTTTTTTAATTAATATAAGGCCGCCTAATTGTCTGCGTAGATGTTGACGTTTTGGCATATGTTTAATAGGCTGACTGCTGTCTCTAGCCCTAAGGTAATACCTTCAAGTTCACCGTTGTAAACTAACTAGTTATTTCCTATATTTGCTTGTAGTTCCTTGATAAGAGTAGTTCCTTTGTAGAAGGCAACGCCTACGCCTACTCCTTTGCTATCCCTTATAGCTGAGGCATCTAAGTATATTAATAGAAGGTTGTTGTCTGCTAATAGTTTCCTATAGCTTTCTGCTGTAATCTCTTTTAGCTTGTTTAAAATGTGGACCTTGTAAGGAGTCCTAGCGTTCTATAGAGTAAAGGCGTAGTGTTGTATTTCCTCTATATTATCTAAGAGGGCTAAGGTAATAGATAGTTGTATTCAATTGAGTTGCTCTCCTCTGTTGTTATTAATAGCAGCATTTAGAGGGTGGTTTAGATCTAATAAAGTAGATCTAAAGGCGTATCTCCTTATACTATTGTCTAGCCTAACTCTAGGTGGAAATAGAGCGGCTTCTACCTCGCTAGGCATTGCAGGGGAAGATCTAAAAGTCCCTAGGATCTTTCTGCAGGCCTGGTTTTGAAGTTTTTGTCTGCTGCTAATAACGTGTTGTTAGCCTTTCCAAAATAGCTAACATCCGTAATTAGCTACGCTAGTAATACACGCTAGATATAGCTGCCTTATTGCCTTTAGTAAGAGGCCTTTATTAATATTGGCTAGCCTGCTTAGGCGGAAAAAGGCCTAGTTTGCTTGTTGTATCCTTATATGGCAGTAATCTCTAAACTTCAGGGTATTGTCAAAGAAGATACCTAGCCACCTAACTAGTCTTTTTGGCTGAAAAGTCTCTTAAGTAGGTAGCGTGAGGACTCTGTTTGTATCTTTTCTTAATCTTGTCTAGTTTGCTAATTCTGTTTTTGAGCTATCAAACTTAATAGCTAACTCCTTTGCTTAGTTAAAGAGGTTTGCTAACTCCTTTTTAAGCAGTTTGATGTTTTTTCTAATAGATGTTGTTAATATTAAGATTTGAAGGTCGTCTATATAGGATAAGGAGTATATGTTGTCGTTTGTTGTAATTAATTAAAATAGCGGTTTCGTGTAGATCAGAAATAGAATAGGAGAGGCTAGGCTCCCTTAAAGTGTACTAGTATTAACCTTATGTAGGTTCTCTGTTTGCCCATCAAAGGATAACTCTAAAAGCCTTTCTGTAAGGAATAAGTTTGTCTATGCTAGGAGGCATACAGGAAGCTATTAGTTGCTTATATTTTCTAGAAGCTTGTTCTTAGATAAATAGTTAAAAGCGCCTCTAATGTCTAAAAAGGCTGTTAAAGTAACTCTTTTCTTCTTTCTTTGTTGTTAGATATTATTATAGAAAAGGAGTCCTACGTTGATAACTAATTTCTTTAGCCTGCCTCCTATTTGCGTAGGGTGGAGTAGGTCTGTCGTTTCTGCTAGGATCCCTAATCTTTTTGAGTATAGCCTTTCTAACGCTTTCCCTAGGCAGCATAAGAGGGAGATCACTCTATATGCTTTTAGGATTAAGTAATCTGGTTTGTTTAGCTTTCTAAGGATAACCCCTTTTGCTTTTCGCCAGCACCTTAGTTAGTATCCTAGGTTAAACAGAGCTAAGTACACCTTAAAAAAGATGCTTAGTTAGTATTTGTATGCTTTTGAGATAACTTCTTAGCTAATTCCATCTAGTCCTAGTGAGGTAGCTTTTATTTTCTAACATGCGGTGTAGAGCTCCTCTTTAGATAGAATTGGCCACTCCCATTTGAGGTTTCCTTAGTAGTTATTGAGTAATAGGGCTAGTGTAGAAGGAGGAGGTGGAAACAGCTCTTCTCTAAAGGTTTAGCACTTCTCTCTAAAGGATTCTTTGCCTCTAATAGCAGGGATTCTTGTTAAGAGGTTGTTTTTTGTATAAGCCATTGCTTTAAATATCTCTTTTAGCAATTCGTTTTGGAGGAACTGTTCCTAATAGTTGAGTTTAGCTTTCTTAATAGCTCAAAGGTACTTATTTTTAGCTAGTAAGTAATCTCTTTTCCATAGGTATAGAGTATTGTCTCCTCTCCTTGCTGCTCGTTTGTAATCTCAAGAGGTCCTGCTTAGGATAGCCTTAAGGAGGTCTAGATCGCTAGTCCACCAAGGCTTCAGTTTTAGTTTTTGAATGTAAGGGGGGTAAATCTCCTAAGCGCTTGTTAAATTGTTGTTGTAAGATCTTCTGCTATTTTATCTAGCCTCTCCTCTAAAGGATTATTAAGGCCTAGAAGTAATTGTCTTAAGAGGTGGTTTAAGGCGTGCGGTAAGGCTAGTAATTAATCCTCTAGCTTTACTCGGGCTATCTCCTCTTGTAATGCAGTGTTAAAAAGATTCCAATTTGTTTTTTTTGTGTTGTACTTCTTTGGCCGGCTAGGTAGCTGCCCTTAGTTGACAATACTAAACAGGATAGCGTGATGGTCTAATCCGACTTCAGGGATAACCTGCCAGTCTATAATCATAGAAGCTATATTGCTTGTTAAAAAAGTAAGGTCTAGTACACTCTCTTTTTGCATATAAGCTCTAAAGAAAGTACCAACTCCTATAGTGTTTAATAGAGATAGGTTTTGGTTATCAACCCACTCTACTAAATTCTCTGCTTGTTAATTTAGGTTGCAATCTTGTAGGCTCCATCTAGGGTAGTAGTAATTAAAATCCCCTAGGATAATTAAATGTAGTTTAATTAGCTTTCCTAGGAGGCGTCTTTAGATTGTTGTCGTATTTAGCCCTTGTCTTAGGCTTTTCTCATTGTAAATGCTATAGACGTAGATCTTTCTTGTGTTAAGTTGTATTAAAATAGCTTGAAAGTCGTTGTCGTCGCTAATATAAGGATTAACTTCTACTTCTACGTCCTTTCAAATATAGAATAGAGTTCTAGGTCGTAGGCCTCGGTAATTTAGTAGTATTTGCGTAAAGTCTAGATAAGCAATAGACCTAGTGTCCTCGTAGGGTCCTCTTATCAACCAAGGCTCTTGTATTACAATAATTGTAGCGTTTGCTGTAATAGCAAAGTTAATCGCGCTTTCTGTAGCAGGGCTACTTCTATTAACATTTATTTGTAGGACTTTAATCATACTAATTAGTTTGATTGTTCCTAGCTGTCCTCGCCTGTAGGATATCACACTCATAGCTGTTTGCTGCATAGGGTCTGCTGCAATTGGTACACTTAAAGATAGTGTAGATACAAGGTTTTCCTTTACTAGCACAAGACTTACACTTGTGTTAACTAGTGTGGTGTGCTTCGCTGCAAATTTGGCAGGCTAATTTTGAGCACCTAGCCTTAAGGTGGCCAAATCCTTGGCATTTAGTGCATTGCTTTAAGATATTAATAACTCGCAGTTTCTCTGCTCTAAGGCTTTGCCCTAAGATATAGAGTTTGCCTCTAATAGCTTTTTGGGCTTCCTCCTTTGTAGCAAATGCTACGCATGCTAAGCCAAAGTTCTAGTGTTCTCTTTTATCCTCTGGCGTAAGCCAAAAAGGATTGCTTATAACCTTTAGGCCTTTGTTAAAAGTTTCAATTTCTTCCTTTACAACCTCTAGACTATAGTTTGTAGGTAGTTTGTAGATAACAACCTTAAACTACGGCGTAATAAGTTAGGCGACTTTGAAGGTTGTGATATCCTGCCATATAGCCTAATTCTTTAAGAGGTATTTAGCCTTAAAGGCTAGTGTAGTTGTAATTATTTTGTTGCCTTTAGAAGATAGTGCGATTGAGGCAACTACAGGCAATTGCACGCCTCCTTTTGTCGCAAAAGCATTGTTAAAATCATTTCTAAGTTTAAAGGCATTAAATGTAGCTAGAGTCTCGCTAACTAGCACTAGCTAGCGATCTTTTAGGCTAGTAACCTTTGGTTTTTGCGTCTTTTAGGTATTTGTCTACGGTTGATCTTTATTGTTACCTGCTATAGTAGCGTAGGTCGCTGTAGTAGCAATAGGTGTGTTCTAGATAGGCGTGTTCTAGATAGAGGTGTTCTGGATAGGCGTGTTTGTTGTTGGTTTCTTAATACGTCTAATTTTCTCCCTTAACTCTCTTAAGACGTTTGAGAGGCTTGATATCTGATCAGCTAGTATAGCTGTATTCTTCTTATTTACTCTTCCATTTTCTGTATAGTCCCTAAAGACCTCTACTAGGTCTAAAAGACTTGTTTGCTGGGTGGGGTTGTTTTCAGCTAAATTAGCTGCTTGGATTACTAGGTTCCTAGCAATCTCAAGAGTCTCATCTACTAAGGTGGCTTTTAGTGTTTTATTCCCAATAGGATATCGCAGAATAGGTCCAATAAAAGGAGAAAAATTACTCCTTGTTCGAATATGAGTCGGCCTTTAGGGTTCCTCTGTATCTTGCCTTTCTTAGCGCGGCGTTGTTATGTTATCTTCCTCTATCTCTATTTGCTTTTTGTTTGCTCCTCCTAGATCTTTAGAAGCAAATCGTTTTTTATTATTTTTTTGAGTTAATGCGATTTCTTGATTTAGTTGAGCTTCGATAAGCTCCTCAACCTCAATTGGCTCAAGACGCCTCGGCATGTGGCCTAAGCTTTGAGGAAAATGAAAAAAAATTCGCTCCTCCAAAGAGGGGGGTAGGCGACTCTTTCACCCTCTCTCGCGCGCTGGCGCCCTCGCTGCGGGCTTTTAAGAAGTGTCGCAATCGATTCCTTGTGGTTGTTTCCTTGTAATCCGGTAGTTTCTGAACAATCTCCAGAAAAGTCGACGTTGGTGGTCTTTTTGCTTACTTATTGCATAACGTTGAAATAGCGATGTCCTATCTTGTCTTAAAGAGGTATATAATCACCTATTTAATAGCTTTTATATGCTAATTACAAGAGTTTATAAGGAAGTGTAAAAGCTTTAAGATTGAGTAAGTAACATCTACTTATAGTATAATAGCTGTGTATAGCACTAAACTAACTCTTTCTTAGTAGGCCTTAATCTCTTGCTTAGTTACTTTGCTAGTGTTCTTAATTAGCTTCTCTAATAGTAATAGAGTCTTAGGAAAGCTACTATCTTCTAGCTTAAACTTCTTTGCGATCTTATTAATATACGTATTATATACAAGCATAATTATTTACTTCTTATAATCTTTAGTTACTCTAACTCTAAGGAACTATTTAACTAATTCTTGTTCTTATATCTTATACTTGTCTATAATCTTTAACTAAAGATCTATTACTCTCTACTTATATTCTATTGTAAAGAGTAGTAAGATATTATTTATATAAAACAAAACTAGGATCCTCCTATCTTAATTAAAGAATAGGCAGGGCTTTTCTAGTAAGGCAATTAGTCTAATCTCTCTTAGTAATCCTAAGAACTCTTTATACTATAATAGTAGTGAGTCTTATAATCTATAAAGTGCGTAGTTAAGCTATACATACTTTCTAGGCTTCTTAAAGCTATCTAGCATCTTATAAATTACTAAGTTGTCTACTGTAATTAACGTATTAAGAAATGCTCCTATAATATTATATTTCTTAATCTTAAGATTATTCTTAGCAGTAATAGCTATTGCTACTTAGAAGGACTTAGCTACTAATATAACAGTGTATGTTAAGTTAATGAAGTCCTTCTCTTAGAAATTACTTCTTATAACAATTTGCGCCTTATATTTAAGAAAAAAGCTGTCTTAATTAAACTTGTAAGTCTAAACCTACTTGATAGGTTTTAAGTAATTATTTACTTCTTCTCTTAATATCTTAGTCTACGTTCTATTCTTACTTAACTAAATAATCTTCTTCTTATAAGTATTTTTAAATAAGGCTCTTATAAGATACTAAAGCAGCTACGTCTATAATCTTAGCAGTTTAGGTAGATTATTAAAATGCTGTTAAGTATTTCTACTTAGCTTATGCTTAATAAGCAAAGCTACTATAACTATATAATTCAGAGTCTTGTAGCTTGCTTAGTCTTCTTAGGTTAGTTATAAACCTAGCAGGTAGGTATTATAAAAATTATTCTATAATAGATCTTTATAATCTGCGAATATTTCATTAATACTACCTATACTTCTACCTCTTAGTTAATTATTAGGATCTTAGGTTGCGTCCTTATGCTTACGCCTGCTACCTAGCTTACGTAGTAGAAAATAACAATTTGTAGGCTAATCTAGACTTTTGTCTATAATCCTAGCACTACGTCTTGTAAGTAGAAGTTAAGCTTATAATTACTTACCCTCTCTACTGTTTAAGGCCTAAGATCTTAAATCTTAAGATAATTTACGCTCTGCTATCTTGCTTACTTAAGTAGGTGTTCTATTTATTTTTTAAGGTGTCAAGGGTGGTGGTTGTTGTTGTACTTAAAATGGGGTTCTAAAAAAGTGAAAAGCAGCTACCCTCTACTAATCAATCGCAAAAGTCAAAAAAAGATTGTGTGTAGTTAACGAGATTCGAACGGTAGGTGGATGAGTTCTAGGAGGAAAGCTTAGACCACCAAGCGATAATTAGGGTTAAAAAATTTGCTAAAGTACTAAAAAACAATACTAGTTGAAACGTGTCTAACAGCGATTGCTAGCCTATAGCTAACAACAGGATTACAGTAAGATTGCAATAGGATTACAACATAATGCAATAGAGGAGGGAAAGGACACGTACGTACTGCAGCAGGAGCCTACAATACTTTATAAAGCTACTACTTCTTACTTACTACTTCTTACCTTTTAAACAGCACTGTATATAAATAATTTGTGTATAATACGCTGTAATACAACATAGCGTATAACTTCTATAATAAGTATCTCTTTAACCTTAACTCTTATTTAAAGACAGGAAGCTTTCCTGTTGTATATCTAGCCCCTAAACTAGTCTAGCTTAAGCTAATTATACAGACACCTAAGTTTATTAAGTATCTACAAACTTAGCCTCTTTAGGACTTTATAATTATATTCTTTATAAATAACTCTAGAATCTGTAATATCTCTATATATAAAAAGAATGTTAAGCCTTAACTTAGCTAGTTGTAGAAGGAATATAAGATCTATAAGGTGTTCGCTAATACTAGCAAAGTACTTAAAACACTCTACTTTAGTATCTCTTTCTTCTTATTAATTGTGCATATGCTAAGTAAAGAAACTATTAACTAGTTAGGCTAGCTGTTATATAATGTTAAAATAGCAATAAAGAAGAAAGAGGTAGGAAAGAAGAAGTAGGTGTTCTATTGTTGTATGTATAAGTTAGAAAGCAAGGCAATAATAATGCTACTTCTTTAATTTGTCTAAGAGTACCTAGAAGTAAAGCCTTAACATAAGTAGACGGCATAGGCAGGATAGGGCGCGTTAAGTTAGGAGGTGATTCGTGTCTTTGTCTTGCTTTTCTTTATTTCTGTCTAAACATGCGATACACTAATTGCGTGCTAGCAATGCTAAATAAGGGGGCATAAGCCCTAATACCTATTATTAGCAATAAATCTTTTTTTTACTAAAAAGGTGTCTACAAAATATGTAGTTACATCAAAAGGTTGTCTTAAAAGGCTGAAGCCAGTAGGTGTTCTATTACAATGAGCTAGCGCGTTAGAGTCATTAGGTATAGACTGTTAGACTAGTAATAAGTTGTAAGGCTTATTTAAAAGAGGCTCTCTACCTCTAAGTATTAATGGATTAGCTCTTTTTAGTAAGCGCACTGCTTTTTAACTATTAATAACCTTGTAATTAATTGCGTTGTCGCTCTCTAGAGTCTCTAGTTTAGGAGTTAGTTCTAAGGTAGCAAGACTAGTATTTTGCTACTAATCTAAGCGAGTTCTTAATAGTACACTGGCCTTATGCTCTATTTACTTAGCGTCTTCTAATCTACTATTATCATTAGTAGGTAG
This sequence comes from Alternaria sp. 'sect. Undifilum', assembly GCA_024321975.1. Taxonomy (NCBI): domain Eukaryota; kingdom Fungi; phylum Ascomycota; class Dothideomycetes; order Pleosporales; family Pleosporaceae; genus Alternaria; species Alternaria sp. 'sect. Undifilum'. The sequence continues at coordinate 6,441,745 of JAJJZI010000006.1, forward strand.
ACCTTCCTCACTACTTAAGATAATAGATAGATTACCTCTAAGGTCTTTAGTAGTTAGCTATATATCCTAATCTACTCTTCCTTAAATAGGCAAGAGGTCTAAATCTTCTCCTAGATTAACTAGCTTGCTATTATAAAAGATCTCTTTAATCTTAATTACTTAATCTTTTAGCAGCTCTTCCTCATAATCTCCTTTATAGAATTAATATTTATTTAAGGGTATAATACAGGTAGTAATGACCTAATTAAGTGTTAGTACCTATATATAGTATATGTTAGAGGCTTAATAACTAACTAAATCACTAATATAGCTGCAAAGATTAACCTTAAATTCTTAATAATTATGCCTAGCTGCCTTCTCCTTGTTAAAAGGATAAGCTCAGCAGCTATAGGCATAGATTCTACTCTAGTCTAGGCGTAGATTAGCAGTCTAGTGTCTAATCTTAGGTAGTTAATAATATTAGAAATATTTCCTAAACTATTCTTTAAGCACCTAGTTAGGGGATTAGTAGCTATAGATCTTAGTAGGGCTTATTTTATATAAGTAAGCCGCCGCATCTATAATTACTAGCTAAAGCTTAGCTAGTAGATTAGCGCTCGTGCACATCTTAATAGCCTTTGTAATTAGCTCTTAACTAGCTCTCTCTGCTAAGCTATTAGGCTTATAAGTATATAGCAGTAGCGTCTTAATTACAATATCTTTTTCTATAGCCTATTTCTTATATCTTAATTATCCTTTTTAAGGCAGTGTAGCAGTATTATTATCTTAATAGATCTCTATAATCCTCTACTCATATATCCTCTTAATCCTCGCAGCAAAGCCTTTAATTATAGGTATATTATTATTTAGTGTCTTTAACTAAATATTGTAATTATACAGCTTGCCTAAGTAATCTACTTTAATAATTAGTGCCTATTTCTTAAGTAGCTAACTAGTTAGGAAAATTAAATAGATCTTATAACATCCTATAACAAGGTTGTAGTAATCTCTCTCTTAGTCGCTGTAAGATTACTTGCAAGGCATAAGCTGTTGCGTAGTATTTACATTCTAATAGCTTCTTGCTAGTAATCTTAATATTCTGTACTAAGCAGACAAAGGCTTTAATAGCTTATTATCCTAAGTGTCCTAATTGTTAATGCTATAAGTCCTTATTGCTAGTACGCAACTAAGGTTTCCTTAATTACGCTATAACGTTCACGAGTAGTAGTTAAGTAGAGTAATAAGTAAGTTACTTATATTTAATAAATAAGAGAGTAAACTAACACCTAAGGTTAATTAAGACAATATTCTTCTTAATAGTTTTAAATTATAAGGTGTAATTATATTCTAAATACTAAATGCCTACCTACTTAAGCTGTGCTTCTAATACAATATTAATATAGAAACCTAGTACAACCTTAACATTAGTAAGTAGAAGATTAGCTGTCTTAGGGCTAGCCTTGCTATATAGGATGTTCTTAAGCAGCCTGTTTCTTATACTAGTAACTAGTATAATTTAAGTGTCTGCTTTAACAGTCTTGTCCTTAGCGTATTTGCTAAAGGTGCCTAGTACTATATAATCTATAGTATTAACTAGGTAGACTACTAATCTACTATCTATAATCGTACAGAGGGATAGGGTATAAGGAGTAAAAGTTACGCTAAATACATTTAGTCTAATTTCCTTAATAAGGTTTTTTAGGTTATTTAATGCTAAAACTAATAAGCTAGAGTAAAGTCTACTTAACTTATTAGTAACTAATCTGCTAGTGCTAGCCTTCTAGCTTTTCTTCTTAATCTGGGTGCGTAAGGTTGCCTATCTATTACTATTCTATTGCTTAAGGATCTTTTTTTTATTATTATCTAACAGCTTAATTAGTATACTACTAAGAAGGCTTAATGTAGTAACTATAGTTTAAAGTTAATAGCAGTTACGTACTATCTAGAAGTGCTTACTTATAAGCCCTTTACTAGCCTTGTAAAAGTAAAAGTGTAATTACTTACTATTCTTGTTTAACTTGTTAGCGCTTGTAGATTATTAAGCTGCCCTTAATCTAAATCTAGTTTAGATCACTACGTGTCCTTTTCATTTTAAGGAAGTAATTAACTAATCCTATAATAAAACACTAAAGATCTTTCTTAATTTATTAAGAGTTAAATAAGCTCTACAAAGTGCAATTACTTATGCTAGCTTATTATACTTCTTACGCGACTAGTCTAGTATAATCTTAGTACTTAAAGCGTCTAAAAAAATTAATAATTGCTAATAGCCTAATAACTTTAAGGAGCGAGTAGATTATTGCTTATTAATATAGTAGCTGCCACTTAGTAAACTATCGCTTAGGGCCTATTAATCCCTAGCAAGTCTTATTAAGGTGTGATCTGTACTACGCCCTAATTGAATACTAAGTATTCTAATCTATAGGTGCAAGATCCTCCTTTAGGATCTTTACTAAGGCTTAAAGGCTAGTAAAGTTTTAAGTAATTATACTTATTAAGGCGTTTAAAAGCAGGTCTAGATAGATAGTCTTGCTAATCTAGTCCTTAACATTAGTAATCTTAGCAACTTTTCTTATTTATTAAGTAGCTTATACCTTGTACCTGTTAACTAGCTTATTGTAATTATTCTTTTTATACTTAGTAATAAGTAATCAAGCCTTATATTTGCGTTAAGTAATCTTATAGTCCTTTTATATTTAAGCGCTAGCGCTAGGTGATAGAGCAACTAGCTGCTTAATATATTTAGGCAGTTCTAGATACTGTAGCTCCTAGTAATCTATTAAGGGTACGTCTAGGAGATTAGGATTAACCTAATCCTAGATACTTTTCTCTAAGCAGTATAGCCTTAATAGAGCAAACTAGGTTAGCTAGTCTAATTAAGCCTTAAAGATCACCCCTAAGGCGACAAGCAGTGTATTGGTAAGGTCTATCTTAAGATAAGATGCTTTGTGTAGGATTACGACGTAGGTTATTATCAAGGTAACAACACATTAATTAATTAGTTAGTAGGTAGCTAGGTAGCTTGTATTAGAAAGAGGTTGATCGTATAATTAATAAGAGAGGTACAGCAGCAGCAGCGATCTGCTAGCTATACTGTAGGAGAATAGAGGAGAGTAAAATGCTAATTAAATAGTTAACCTTACAGCTTGCTAATTGCGTAGTAGGAATTAAAACTATAATTAAGCAGCCGGGCTTATAACTGTGGGAGCTAAAAAGGAGTAATTGCTTAATTAGGAGGAGTAGAATAAGTGTATTAATTAACTAAGTGCTACAACAAAGTGGTCAATAACTACTTAAGAGGAATAAGACGATCTAGCCCGTATATATAGGCGCTAGCGCGATCGTCACATGTTCAGCTTACAAGGATCACCTGCTCAACAGGGTGACCCGCATGTTGCGCATGTCAATACTCCAACATTTAATAAGGTAGTATTTATTTTAGAAGTCTAGTGCTATAAAGACCTTAGCGCAAGAAAATTAATTTCTAAGTTCTATAATATTTAGTAGTAGATATTAATTCTTTACTATAATGTTGTTTAAATTCCAATAGTCAACGCACATCCTTAGTAGCTTATTCTTCTTTAGTACAAAGAGTATAAAGAATTCTACTAGTAATATTAAAGGTCTTATGTAGCCTTTTGCTAAATCCTTGTCTAGCTTTTCTCTTAATATCTTAAGTTTTATCTCTAATAGTTAATAAATTAGTCTAAAAGGTAGAGTCTTCTCTTCTTCTAGAATAAATTTATAATCCTAGGGTTAGTGCCTTAGTAAGGCTTTGCTATCTACTACTTCTATAAAGAGGTACTAAAATTCTTTATACTTTTTTAGAATATCTAGAGTTATATATTTCTTTAAAACTTTAACTTTGTAATTTAAAGAAGCCCTTCTAGTATCTATTAATTTAAACTCTCTTGTCTTAAGGTTATTCTTAGTTAAAGTTTACTATCTCTTAGCAATATTGTTAATTTTCTTTTATCTACTATTTTAGTTATTAAATGTGTAGGCTAGCTTGTAGTTGCGTCTAATCTACAGCGCTTAAATAAGAACTTCTTTTACTTCTAATTAATTTACAGGTTGTGTTCTTATAACTAAGAAAGTCTTAATATAATGTTGTAGGTAGCTAGTCTAAAAACGTCTAGGTCTATCTCTTTCTAGTGTTCCTAGATGCGGAGCGTTACTCTAGTAACCTCGTGAGTAATTGTTATCTTGCCTAGCATAGGCTAACTATTAGCTATATGTAGTAAGTAGAGTTCTTGTTTCTTTCATACTTGTAGGCCTGCTACTAATATTGCTTAAGTAGAAACAAAGTTAGCTTATGCGCTAAAATCTACTAGTGCTTATATTTAATATTTATTAAGCTTTACTATAAGCTTAAAAAAGCTTAAAAGATTTATTGCGTTAATCTCCCTAGCAGTTCTAGGTATCTAGGGCGTCTATCTAAAAAAGACCTTATACTAAATCTTTAGAACTTCTTTGCAACAATGTGTTAGTTGCATTTAATGTTAAAGCACGTGTGCTATAAAGGCTAGTTATTCTTTTATATATAAGTTCTGTCCTCGTAATTTTTCTACTACTTTATATGTATCTGCAGGTTCTTTTCTAAATTATTATGTTTATAAAAGTATAAGCTATGTCTTTTATTTTATATATATACTGCGCATTTGTTATTTAGACAATTATACTATAAGTATTTATATTTAGGCATTTCTTTTAATTTCTTCAAAAGCTATCTAGTTCTATACTTGCTAGAATAGTAAATTGTACAGCTGTTATGTACACATGCAGTCTATGAATACTTTAAATATTTAGGGTTGCGCAAGTCTGTTTAATAGTATATATTTCTAGTGCAGCTATTGTCTTAAGCCTTACACTACTAGCGTGTTACCTAAAGTTTATTATAAATCTCCTTCCTCTCTTTATCTAAGGGCTAGTGCGCTAGTTTATTCTAGAATGCCTTAGCATTTTTAGTCTATTTTTATACAAAATTGTAATGTATAGCTTTGTTAATAGTTGTTACTAGAGTAAGCCCTTTCTTCTGCAGTTCCTCTAGTAAATTAATATACTAGCTATAGTTTAAGAATATTTCTTTGTAGAGTTCCTTAAGGATCTTCTTAGGTTGTCTAAGCTGCTTTAGCAGAGCGTTAATTTTCTCTACTAGATCTGTTAAGCATCTAGTCTCTATAAGTAGTAGTACCTATATGCTAACATTGTGTCTATCTTCTATAGTGTAGGTAAAGAGTTTCTATATAGCTAATAAAACTGTCTCCTTATTATACGCTACTAGCTCTTCCTATGTAATTAGTATAGCTAGTTAATAGTTTTCTTAAAGCTTAGCTATCTTGCTATGTTTAGTTTAGTCTACTAAGGTTACTTCTATATCTTTATCTAGTACTATCTTAGAAATGTTGTTATCTAAGGTTTCCTCTAGCGTAATTATAACTAGGTCATCTAGACTTTAATACTTACCTAGTCTTGTTCTTAAACTGTAAAAGTAGGTCGTGTAATAATATTTTATTTATTATCTAGATTATTGTTAGGTTCTATACAGTAAATAACATTTAGTTATTAAGTTACTTTACCTTAGCTTTAATAGTTTTGTTTTATGTAAGCTTCTTTGCTATATCTATAATAAGTAACCTTTTTATTACCTTTATTATACGTAAACTTCTTTCTTTTAAGTCTTTTGTTAATATTATTAAGGTGTATTAGCTTGTAGCTATTAGTTGCGTAATACTCTAGAGTCCTAGGTACATAGTTTTAGTAACGTCCTTAGTTAGGGTATAGGCGTTAAAATGTTTAATATAGTTAAGCGTCTGTGTTCTTAGGTATACAATTCCCTAGCGCAAATAATTGTCCCTCTAATATAAGCTTATAGAGTTTGTTGTTTACTTTAATAGCTTTAGCTATAAGTTTATTAAGTGTGTTAAGGCTAGATCTGCTTTTTAAAAGTTCCTGTTGTATAGTAGGTTTAAGACCTTGTTAGTACATCTATATTAAAGTATTGTTGTCCTATTTAATAACTATCTTGTACTGTTAGAATTTAGTTATGTAGTTAGTAGTAGACTTAGTTTGTTGTAGTCTCTAAATCTTTTGCTCTACAACTACAGATTCCTTAAAAAGTAAGAAGATCTCTTACATCTTTGTCTTAAAAGCGTCTTAGTCTTTAACTAGAGTAGTGTTGTTAGCGTTTATAATAGAATTGTCTATGTAACGTTTAAGGATTAAGTTAGCCTACTTCTCTACATCTCCTTAGAAATACGTAAAGGCTAGGATAGTCTTATTGTTGTCCTTAATCTTGTCTCTTTTAATGTAGAAGTATCTGTCAACCTAGAGGAGCTAAGCTTTAAGCTTGCTATAATTGCTATGATAGTTATTAGGCTTTTTAGCGCGGCTTGTAGTTCCTTTAGTGTGGGAATTAGCAGGTGTGTCTATAGCAGTATTGCTTATTTTTAAGGGTGTTTAAAGTGTAAAGATTGTCTAAAGATAATCTAAGTTAGTTCTTAGGAGAATAAACAAGTACTAAGGACACAAGGTGTACTAGCACAATTAGAAGATTAATGTAATAGTACAAGAGTGTATTAGCACAATTAGAAGATTAATGTACTAATACAAGAGTTAAGAATTAAGTCTTAATCTTTAGATAAATTACTAAGTAAAACTCTAAGTTGAATATAATAAGCTATAAAGGCATATTGCCTATTACTATATACATAGAGAGTTATAGAGATCCTACAGTATGCTACAGTCCTAATAATCCTAAAGTCTATCTAGAACTTCTTAGGATTCTAAGGTGTCTATAGTCCTAAGGATCTTAAAGTCCGGCTAGGACCTCCTAGGATTCTAGGACTCTAGGACTAGCCACGTGATCTCTTATTACCTAATCCCTAGGTCTGTGCCATCGGTTTGTCGGTACTTAAGGTGGCGGTGCCCTACTCTAGGCTTTGGGTCGTAACAGGCCGTCTAAGTATTAAATCGTATCTAAGGTATGTAGAAGCAATATAGCTCTAGGTAGTATCCTTGTATTCTTTAATGTTAATCTTTAACTAGCAACCTTGTTAATAGTTTTAGGTTTTTCTGTGACTCCTTCTAATTTGCGCAGAGAAGTAGAGATGCACTATAAACTAGCGTTCTTAATAAGTGAAGAGCTAATAAGAGAGTATACAAGGGTTCCTGTATAAATAAGAGTTAAAGCAAAAGTATAACAATTTACTAATGTTTTAATAGTAATTTTATTACTGCTTATATCTTTTTTAAAACTAGCTTATTTCTTTGCTAAGTTGTTTTAGCTTATGTGTAGCTGTTGCTGGTAACTTTAAGCAAGAGCAATTCTTTTTCTAAATTAGAATTTTAGTCTTTTAGAGTATCCTTACTACTTAAGCTTTCTTTGCTAGGCTTTCTTGCCTTTGCTTTTAAGGACTTTAATACAGTAGTCTTTTTTTTCTCTTTTTTTCTTAGCGTCTTCTCTGTAGTAAAATTTATAGCTAAGTGTCCTTGATGCTTACAAGTAAAACAACGTCCTTCTTTTATTAGCTTGTTTAGTTCTAGATTGCTAAACCTGCGTAGCCTAGCTAATTTACTAGTAAACTTAATTCCTTCTATCTAGTCTTCTATTTATTTTTAAGGTATCAAAGGTGGTGGTTGTTGTTGTAGTCAAAATGAGTTTTCCAAAAAAGTGAAAAGCAGCTGCCCTCTACTAATCAGTCACAAAAGTCAAAAAAAGATTATATGTAGTTAATAAAATTTAAACGGTAAGTAGATAAAGTCTACGCGCTAAGCGCTTAGAGCAGAGAAGCTTAGACTACTAAGCAAAATTAGGGTTAAAAAATTTGCTAAAAGTACTAAAAAACAACACTAATTAAAACGTGTTCAACGGCGATTGCTAGCCTATAGCTAGCAACAAGATTGCGATAGAGGTAGAGGAGGTAGAGGTAGAGGAGGGTAAGGACACGTACGTTACTGCAGCAGGAGCCTGCAATACTTTATAAAAGCTCTCTACCTGCTGCTTCTTACCTTTAGGATTTCCTACACTATATAGTACTGTATACTTATTTTTTAGGGTATCAAAGGTGGTGGTTGTTGTTGTTGTAGTCAAAATGGGTTTTCCAAAAAAGTGAAAAGCAGCTGCCCTCTACTAATCAGTCGCAAAAGTCAAAAAAAGATTGTGTGTAGTCGACGAAATTCGAACGGTGAGTGGATGAGGTCCACGCGCTAAGCGCTCGGAGCAGAAAAGCTCAGACCACCGAGCGAAATCAGGGTCAAAAAATTTGCTGAAGGTACCAAAAAACGACACCAATTGAAACGTGTTCAACGGCGATTGCCAGCCTATGGCTGGCAACAAGATTGCGATGGAGGTGGAGGAGGTGGAGGTGGAGGAGGGTAAGGACACGTACGTTACCGATATAGTACTGTATACAAACAATACAATACTTAGGCTGTTCTTCTTCTTATTTAACACAAAGACTAATAGCTTATATTAAGTAAAGTTAGACCTTACTAGGTTACTATACAAGAAGCTATAGTAGTAGATTACAAAGCCCGCGTTTACCTTTGTTAAGCAGCCTCCCTAGTTAGTTAAAGAGGAGCTGTTGGCGGTAGCTCTTATAGTAATTAGGTAGACGTGGAGGTTAAATTCTGTTATTTATTAATACCTTCTTAATGCGTATAGTATTATAGATGTTAAGGTTATAATAGAGGTTATAAAAAGCTTATTTAGCGGCAAGTCTATTAAATACGTTGCGTATATTAATAGTCTAGGTGTAGTAATAGTGTGTTATCTTACTAATCTCCTCCTGCGCAAATACAAACTTTAGTAGAAAGACCTTATAGTAGCTTTATAAGGAGCAAGAGCGTGTTAAAACAGCTATTAAGTAGCTAGGATAAACTAACAAGTAGGAGAATTTTGTAAGTTGCCTCTAGAGATAAGAGAGCTATGCTTAGATAGTGACGCTGTTGTTGTATATTTATATCTAAGTATAGGCGCATGCTAGAAACGCCGCAACTGCAACACCGCCAGGATAGTAATAGAGACAATAGAAGTTGCAGTTAGCAGTAAATATTTATTAGTAAATAGTTATTAGTTAAGAGGGTTAGTTAGAGGGATATTACGTATCTTCGTTTCTGTCTAAACATGTGACATACTAATTGCGTGCCGGCAATACTAAATAAGGGGGCATAAGCCCGGATACCTGTTGTTAGCAATAAATTTTTTTACCAAAATGGTGTCTACAAAATGTGTGGTCACATCAAAAGGTTGTCTCAAAAAGCCGAAGCCAATCTAGTCTTCTATAAGAGGAGAAAAAGAAGGAGAAACGCGTCTTCGTCTGTACTCCTTAGGCTTTTCTTAGTCTCTGTTTTTAGAGTATTGTTCCTTAGGCTTGTCCTAGCCTTTAGAGTATTGCTTTATTCTGTACAGATAGTCTATAATTTTAATAAACTTATTCTGCAAATTATCTAAGTCTACAAAAGTAATACTAACAAGCTTATTTTAAAGCTTATAAGTAAAGCTTTTTTTAAAAGAGTATTATTTTTGTAATTTTACTTAAGTTACTGTTTAATAATAGTAACTGTTTCTAAAGAATTTTTTAATATTATTACAAATACTCTTCTTGCCTTAAGACATAACCTAAAGTTTGTTTCTAGCTTTTTTAGAACTGTATAGATCTCTTAACTGGCTTCGGCCTTTTGAGACAACCTTTTGATGTGACTACACATTTTGTAGACACCATTTTAGTAAAAAAATTTATTGCTAACAACAGGTATCCGGGCTTATGCCCCCTTATTTAGCATTGCTAGCACGCAATTAGTGTGTCGCATGTTTAGACAGAAACAAAGAAAAGCAAGACAAAGACGCAAATCGCCTCCTAACTTAACGTGCCTTATCCCGCCTATTCTTGTTGCTTTACTACTAGGCGCTCCTAGATAAAGTAAAGTAGTAACACTATTATTGCCTTGCTTGCTAACCTATAGACGCGACGATAGAAAGCCTACTCCTTCTTTCCCGCCTCTTTCTTCTCTATTGCTAATTTAACGTCTTGCAATAGCTATTTAAGCTAAGTTCTAGTCTCTATACTTAGCCCTTGTACAATAAACAGGAAGAAGGGGATACTAAAGCAATAGATCTTAAGTACTGCGCTAGTATTAGTAAATACTCTAGAGATTGTGTATTCCTTGCACAACTAGCTAAATTAGGGCTTAACAATCTTTTTGTATATAAGGATATTACAGATAAGAGACTTATTTAAGATTTTCAAAAACTTAGAACTCTAGCTAAGAAGTTAAGTTTTAAGATACTTAATAAATTTAGGTGTCTGTATAAGCAGTTTAAGTTAGACTAAATTAGGTGCTAAGTAGACAGTAGCAAAGGATGCTTTTTTTAGAAGAGAGCCTAGAATAAGGAGATGCTTGCTATAGAGGTTACACGCTATTGCAGTGTATTATATGCAAATTGTTTATATGCAGTGCTGTTTAAAAGGTAAGAAGTAGTAGCTTTAGCTTTATAAAGTATTGTAGGCTCCCGCTGCAGTACGTACGTGTCCTTTCCCTCCTCTATTACATTATGTTGCAATCCTATTGCAATCCTACTATAATCTTGTTGTTAGCTATAGGCTGGCAATCGCCGTTAGACACGTTTTAACTAGTGTTTTTTTTTAGTACCTTAGCAAATTTTTTAACCCTAATTATTGCTCGGTGGTCTAAGCTTTCCTCCTAGAACTCATCCACCCACCGTTCAAATCTCGTTAACTACACACAATCTTTTTTTTTGACTTTTGCGATTGATTAGTAGAGGGTAGCTGCTTTTCACTTTTTTGGAACCCCATTTTGACTACAACAACAACCACCACCTTTGACACCTTAAAAAAATAAATAGATCTCTTAACATCTAATTAAAGAAGTTTAATAAGTGTTTAAAGTTCTAGGCGTCTAACAATTTTATTTAGTCCAAGTAAAGTAGCATTAAGGTTGCTGCTAAGCCTTTAAGCCTGCTAAAAGCGTAACTATACGTTCTCCTTTCTGTGTTAAAGTCTTCTTAGTCGTTTTTTACTTTAGCAGTAAGCTACTTTTTAAAGATTTAGTACATCTTTCTTATTTTGTCAAAAGCGTCTAGATTAGGTTGCTTAAAATGCTTTAGTGTTGTTGCTAGCTGCTAAGCTAGTTTTAATGCAGCAAGTAGTGTTAGTAGCTAAGCAAGTAGCTGTTTTTGTTCTAGTTTTATTTCTTTAAAGGCTAAGTTAATAGCTTATTAAATAATTTTTTTTAAATTGTAGTTAAAGTTGCTATTTTATCTAGTTTGTTTGCTCTGCCAAGACCCTCTAGTGTGTTTACTATCTTAGTTCTACTAATACTATCTTAGTGCAGTCTTGCTATCTAGACAGCAAAGCTTCTAAATATAATCTTTACCTTTGCTATTGTTGTATAAGTAAAAGCGTGCTAAATAAATAGTGCTTTTATCTTATAGTTAGCAAGGATTAGTTTCTAAAGTTACAAGAAATATAGTAGGCTTATCTAACAGTTTATATTACGAAACGTTCTAAGTAAAGTCTTGTACAGCTAAGTATTTTTTAGCACTCTTTGTACTTTTTCTACTGTTAATTCCTTAGTAGATTTAAACAGCTTTAACTAAGATTAGCAATCTAACTAATTAGAGTCTTGTCTAGATGTAGCTCTAGGTGGCTTCTGTGCGTAGATATAGCTCTAGCTGGCTTCTTGGCTAGATATAGCTCTAGGTAGCTTCTAATTTAACGTAGCAGCGCTACAGAAGGATTTAATTTAATTACAAGGGTGCGTTAGATTAACCAAAGATGCAGGGAAAATAGTAATAAATTAAATAAAGAACTACAAAGGCTACATAGTAAGTTTATCTACTCCTTTGTTAGGTCTGTGCTTAGTGTTTTAGAAAAAAAGTAAAAGTAACTACGTAGTAGCTGTTAATGTGGTTTAGGAAAATAACGCAGTGCTAAGAGAAAGACTAAGCAGGCTAGAAAAGTAGAACGGCCGAACGGGCAAAGCTTACAGGATCCGGGTGCTCACCGCACACCCGGGATCTGCAGAAAACGAGGTTTTTAGGCCGAGTACTAAGGACACTAAGGTTTTAGCCCTTTACAACAGTGTCTACGCCTTCTAAGCTACTGCTTATCACAGTAATTGTACTAGTATTTATATTACTATACTAAGCTTTAATAGCACAGCTTGAAAGTTATATAACACTAAACTAGCGCCTTTAGAGCTAGCTTAAACATTTTCTTTTATAATGGACTGCTTAAAAGCAGTTTTAAAGGCTAGTAGAAAGGTTTTTTTACTAATATAGTTAGTGCAGTTACGTGCTAAGCTTAAAATTAAGTTACTATACTTGCGCTTTAACAGCAAGAAGCAGGTAATATCAAAAGGCTATAATAAGTAAAATAAGTGTAAAAGTATATGGAGAAGAATAATATTCTTTTTTTACAAAAAATTTCCAAATTAACAGAATAATAGCTTTTATAGCTATTAATAATTAGTAGTTTATACTTACTAACAGTCTGTTTCTTTGTATAAGTGTTAAAGTGCTCTAACTAGGCAAAAGTAAGCTAATTATTTATTTAGCTATTAGGACTAACTTTAAGAACTTAGTTAGTAAGTAAATTATTAAACTAGATGTTAATAAGTACCTTGCCTACAAAGATAACAAAGAGTAGTAGCTAGTAACTTAATATGCTTAACGTGTTTCACTAGTAAGCGGGCCACCCTAGTAAGCGGGCCACTTCCCCGCAACATCCTACCTTTATAACAATATTACGCAACACCACTATAATTTTTCTAATTAAGTAGAATAAGATATTATTCTTTAGACGCGTCGCTATCCTCTACATCCTCTAATTCTACTTAGCACGTGCAGGAGTTGTGTCTAATTTAGCTACAACGCCTGCAGCGCTGTTTACTGTACACTCTCTTTGCAGGCGTTGCACTATTATTACAGCTACTACTTTCTCCTTTAGCAATCTAATTAGCTATCTAGCTAACTATCTGTAACCTCTCTGCCTGTACGTAGCGCTACTTGCAAGTTTTTTACTTTGTTAACACTTTAACAGTATATTATAAGTAACTTATTTCTTTCTACATTAACACTATATAATAAGCAATTTACTAGGCTTTTTTACTTAACTACTATATCTACTCTTTAAAAAAAGTTATAAGAGACTCTTGCTAGATTTGTATATAGTTTTAAATAAGCGTAGCCTGTACCTCTATCTTACGCGCGTTGTGTAGCGTTTTTAGCTCTTAAGTGCTGCTATATTACGCTATCAAAGTTAGCATACGCAGTACAACGTTAAGCTGTAATAAAATAATATAATAATTATATAGCATAAGCCTAGCACCTTAAAATCCTTTGTAGATATTCTCTAGTATAATAGCCTTATAATAAGCCTTTTTAAATACTAGTAGGAAGGTTTCTTTGCTAATATAGTAAATGCAATTGCGTGCTAAAACTAAAATAGCATTACTATACACGCGCTTTAACAGCAAGAAGCAGCCTATATTAAAAGGCTATAAGAGGTGCAAGAAGTATAAAAGTATATAAAAGAGAATTATCTTCTTCTCTTTGCAAAGATCTTAGAAATTTACTAAGCAGTAGCTCTTATAGCTATTAATAATAAGTAGCTTATACGTCCCTATAGGTCGCGCATAGAAATCAAAGTAATAAAGCTAGTTAAGCACTAGATTGTTATTTGTCTAGCTTGTAAGACTAACTTAGATTACCTAGTCGCGTAGCAGATCCTCTGTAAACTAAGTAGAGATTAGAACCTTACCTGTAAAGATAAGAAACACTAAAATATACTTCTTTATCACGCCAACGCCCTGTATTAGTATAACCTACTTATAATTGCTTAGCTAAATTTTTTCATTCTTTCTAGTTTGTCTATGCTTGTAATAACTAACTATAATGAAATCTTGCTTATAATAAAGCTAGTCTTATTGAAGTTATAAATATTTTTATTTATAATACTAAACTTTGCCTTTGTATTCTAAACTAGCTTAAACTAGCTCTTAATAAGCGCAAGGTCTTTGCAGAGAGCTTGCTAGTAATTATATAGACAGCTCTAGCGTGTATATAGCTTAGAATTGCGCTAAATAAACCTATTAACCTAGTTCTTGCTAACCTCCTCCCTACTACGCTCTTAGAGTAGTCTATTAGCTATATCTTGTACGTCGTCTCTCCTATAGGGTAGTCTTTGCTCAGCCTTAACTGTTACACATTAAGTAATAGCCTCTTTTTTTAGTTTTATTAAGCGCTTTGCTAGTAGCTTCTAATTGCTTTAAGGGCGTTGTCTAGCGCGTTGTTACCAGATTGTTGTTTGTAGGATGCTATAGGCTACAGCAGCGCGTCGTTTACTCTAAATTCTCTTAGAATTAATATTAGAGATAGCAATAAACATGTCTACTTTAGTATAGGCTTTTAACGCGTTGCGTAGTCAAGACATTACGCGTTATTATTGCAAAGGTAGGATAGCGTGGGTAAGTGGCCCGCTTACTGGGGTGGCCTGCTTACTAGTAAAACACGTTATACTTTAAATTATAGTAACTTATTTATAGTTGCCTAGCTATTGTCAGAACGCAGCCCTGCACTACTACGCCATAACAACTACAAAAGGGTAGATATAATTAGTGAACTACTGATTATTGTGCAGGATAGTATATATCGTCAAGGTTGCCCAAGCCTTCTAACAATATCTTCCTTCTTTATACCGCTTGTCCTCAAGCGCAGCTCTTCTAGCATACGCTAACGTCCTCTAGACGTAGGCCTTTATCCACGTTAAGCCCTCTTAGGCTATAACACAGGCCTTCTTGGCACAAGCCTATAACAGGCAGGCAGGTACTAGACCCTCCAGCAGCTCACAATACCTTAGTATCTTAGCCTACCTAGCCGGCTTATGCTGAACTGACCTTGTGGGGAATCGAACTACCGGCCTCGGCCTCTTAGCGGTATTCTCAACTTGCCACGTCAGCAGTTCACTAATCATAATGTTAGAACGCAGCCCTGCACTACTACGCCATAACAACCACAAAAGAGTAGATATAATCAGTGAGCTACTAATTATTGTGCAGGATAGCACATATTGTCAAGGTTGCCTAAGCTTTCTAACAGCTATATCTGCTTTTTTTAAAATTCTTTAAAGGCTGTAATAACTAACTGTAATCAAATATTGTTTATTATAAAGCTAGTCTTATTAGATTTATAAATATTTTGTTTATAATATCCTACTTCTCCTTGTCCTCTTAACTAGATTAGACTAGTGCTAGATAGCTGCTAGGTCCTCACAGGCAGCTTACTAGTAATTATAAAAACAGCTCTAGCGCGTTTAAAGCTTAAAAGTCTTCTAAACAAAGTAATTAACATAGTTTGTACTAATAGAGTTGCCTCCCTACTAATATAATAGTTTATTAATTATTACTTAATTATTAGCTTTTGTATGTGCAAATCTTTGCTTAAATATCTTAAAAATATGCTTAAGTATAGCTTTCTCTTCTAGCTTATTTATTTTTGAAGGTGTTAAAGGTGGTGGTTGTTGTTGTAGTCAAAATAGGGTTTCCAAAAAAGTGAAAAGCAGCTACACTCTACTAATTGGTCGCAAAAGTCAAAAAAGAAAGATTGTGTGTAGTTAACAAGATTTAAACGGTAAGTAGATAAGTTCTAGAAGAAAAGTTTAGACCACTAAGCAATAATTAGGGTCGAAAATTTTTGCTAAGGTACTAAAAAACAACACCAGTTAAAACGTGTACAACGGCGATTGCCAGCCTATAGCTAGCAATAGGATTACAGTAGGATTGCAATAGGATTGCAACATAATGCAATAGAGGAGGGAAAGTACATGTACGTACCGCAGCGGGAGCCTGCAATACTTCATAAAGCTAAAGCCGCTGCTTCTCACCTACTGCCTCTTCTAGCTTATTAAGGCGCTTTAATTTTAGTACGCAGTTGTGTTAGGAAAACTTTCTAGCATGTTAATAAAACAAAGTTCTTTAAGGCATGTTATAAATAAAAGTAGCATGTTTTTAGCTTAAAACATGTTACAATTAGATCGTAAAAAGAGTAAGCTAAAAATTTATTTTAAAATAAGCTAATTAACAATTGCGTTGCTGTGGCATTTCGTATTAGAGTGTCGAAGTCGACGCGCTAGTAGGGCGTAAGCTACTTACTTAGGTGAGCCACTCGCTTATAAACCACGTTAGTATTCTTAAAGGCCAATTATATATAATACAACTAATTCGAAAAGATATTAGAAGGCCTAGGCAACCTTGACGATATATACTATTCTGCACTGTGATTAGTAGTTTAACAATTATATATACCTTTTGGTTGTTATGGCGTAGTGGTGCAGGGCAGCGTTCTAACAACTAAGTAGCTTACTAAGTAGCCTAACTTAAAGAGAAAGTTATTTGTTTTTTAACAATACTATTTATCTTTAATCTAGCCTTTTTAGTTATTTAGGTATTAAGTATTAAGAATATTTACTTTTCTATATTAATTCTTCTCTCTCTTATCTACTTATATTGTTAAATAAGTTATCTTGTATTTTATGTAGGGCTTCAGCCTTTTAAGACAACCTTTTAATGTAACTACACATTTTGTAGACACCTTTTTAGCAAAAAAAGATTTATTGCTAACAACAAGTATTTAGGCTCATGCCCCCTTGTTTAGCATTACCGGCACGCAATTAGTGTGTCGCTCTAGCATGTTTAAACAGAAACGAAGAAAAGCAAGATAAAGACGTAAATTGCCCCTTAACTTAACGCGCCTTATTCTACTTATTCTTGTTGCTTTACTGCCAGGTGCTTTTAAATAAAGTAAAGCAGCAACACTATTATTGCCTTACTTGTTAACTAATAAACGCCACAATAGAAAGCTTACTTTTTTTTACTTTTTTCTTCTTTATTGCTAATTTAATGTCTTGTAATAGCTGTTTAAGCTAAGTTCTAGTCTTTGTACTTAGCTCTTGCACGACAAACAGGAAGAAGAGGATACTAAAGCAATAGATCTTAAGTACTGCTCTAGTATTAGCGAATACTCTAGAAATTGTGTATTTCTTCTACAACTAGCTAAATTAGAGCTTAATAATCTTTTTATATATAAAAATATTATAGATAAAGAATTTATTTAAAACTTTAATAAACTTAGAAGTCTAGCTAAGTAGTTAAGTTTTAAAATACTTAGTAAATTTAAGTGTCTACATAAGTAGTTTAAGTTAGACTAAATTAGGTGCTCAGTAAATAGTAGCAAAGGATAGTTTTTTTTAAAAGAGAGCTTAGAATAAGGAGATGCTTGCTGCAGAGATTACACGCTATTGTAGTATATTGTATGCAAATTGTTTGTATACAGTGTTGTTTAAAAAGTAAAAAGCAGTAAGTAAGAAGCAGCAGCTTTATAAAGTATTACAGGCTCCTGCTACAGTATATACATGTTCTTTCTCTCCTCTATTGTATTATGTTGCAATCCTATTGCAATTCTACTATAATCTTATTACTAGCTATAAGCTAGCAATTGCTGTTGGACACGTTTTAACTAGTGTTGTTTTTTAGTACCTTAGCAAATTTTTTCAACCTTAATTATTGCTTAGTAGTCCGAGCTTTCCTCCTAGAACTTATCTACCTACCATTTAAATCTTATTAACTATACAAAACCTTTTTTTGACTTTTGCGACTAATTAGTAGAGGGTAGCTGCTTTTCACTTTTTTGGAAACCCCATTTTGACTACAACAACCACCACCACCTTTGACACCTTAAAAATAGATAAAGTATTTTATGTAGAATTAATTCTTAATTATTCTTTAATTCCTTGCGCTATATTTCTAAGTTTGTATATATATCTTTATACAAGCTTAAAGTATTCCTTTTTGTTGTAAGGCTATGCCGACTCTTGGCATGGCCATAGCAGGAATGCACCGGGACGAGCGTCGCGGCACTACCCACGTCATTGACCATTCACCCATAGCCGCATCCACATTGGGCCCAGGAACAGCTTCTGTCGCTCCACACAATCGGCATTCAGACAGCCTTATCGGTCCGGGACTGTCCAGCACACGTCGTACTATTGCGGACGTATTGGCTTTTGAACACAAATCTCTACTGGTGGCCGATACTCCCCGAGGCAGCTGTCGAGTCTGCACAGATGTCTGTCTACATGCCACACCAACCAGCGTGCGGTCGTGAGGGTTAGGCCTCCTGCTGAATAATGAGCCGACTGCATTGAGACGATACCGCGTGAGTATGCGACCATTCCGAAATCAGTAGATCTGGTAACTGTCATGTTAGAGATGCGACCCACAAAACGACGGGGGTTTTTTGGCATCTAGTGGCGGTCGCCGTGCCCAATTTGTGAAGAACGGCGATAACCAGACCCTGGGCCCGGAAGACCCTGTGTATTATCAATTGGCGACGTCATGGGGAAGAATATTTTCTAACGTAGCTTGCTGCGCTCATGGCACATGTAAGCATGCGTGGTGGATTGGTTCTGTTCATGTATAATAGTAGCTCGCAGTTGTCCCTTGTGAGATCAGAAATCAACACAACATCAACATTCCATTCTTATTTTCGACAGGATACCTAATAATTTTCTTATTACAACCAATTGAAAACATATACCACATCACAACACAACACCAGCAAGATGCCTTCTATCACCGTCTACAAGGGCTCCAAAGGCAGCAAGATAGTCAAGGCGCAGACTATCAAGCCCGACCTCCAGGATGACCAGGTCCTCATCAGGGTAACCGCCTCCGGTCTCTGCGGAACCGATGAGCACTACAAGGGAGCCGACATGGCGCTCGGCCACGAAGGAGTTGGTATCGTTGAAGAACTCGGACCCAACGTCAGGGAGTTGAAGAAAGGCGACCGCGTCGGATGGGGATACGAGCACAACTCCTGCGGCCGCTGCGACCAATGTCTCACAGGCCGTGAGACCTACTGCAACGAGCGGGAGATGTACGGGTCAGCGAACCTCGACCAGGGCAGCTTTGCTTCCCACGCCGTCTGGCGCGAGGCATTCCTCTTCAAGATTCCTGATGAGCTGAGCGATGCCGAGGCTGCACCTCTAATGTGCGGTGGTGCCACGGTATTCAACGCACTCCACACCTACAACGTCAAGCCCACGGACCGTGTCGGTGTCATGGGTGTTGGCGGCCTCGGTCACCTGGCCATTCAGTACGCCGCAAAAATGGGCTGCGACGTCGTCGTCTTCTCCGGCTCAGGCAGCAAGAAGGACGAGGCGATGAAGCTCGGCGCCAAGGAGTTCATCGCCATGAAGGGCAAGACGGAGATCAGCGTCAGCCGCCCCGTCGACGCTCTCCTCGTTACTACCTCCGTTATGCCAGACTGGAAGATGATGCTTCCTGTTCTCAACTCAAACGCCATCATCTTCCCCATGACTGTTTCTTCCGACGACTTCGCTATCCCGCATATGAGCCTCCTCTCCAAGGGTATCACTGTCCAGGGCTCCGTTGTTGCTGCCAGGGCTGTTCACCGCAACATGTTGGCTTTCTCTGCGCTACATGGCATCAAGCCCATTACCATGGAGTTCCCGTTGACCGAGAGTGGTATCGAGGAGGCGATGACCACTCTGAGAGAAGGAAACATGAGGTACCGTGGTGTGCTTAAGCCGCAGTAGATGGATTCCCTTGGATAAGAAACAGGGTAATGGGAAGCTTAACAACAGGTGCAAGACGAAAAGATAGCGAGGATAAATCTACGAATCTCATTTGTTTGAACGTATTTTGGATGTCTTGATCCAGCTCGTGATGACTGACTTGCGAGTTTTGAAGTCGTCGTCGGCAGCTTGCTCGATAGACACAAAACTGCGGTATCAAAGTGCTTTTGGCATTCTAGATGGTCAATTCCCGTGTTTCAGAGGTGGGTGAGACGTTCGTTGGTAGTTCGCAGACACGCATTGCGCATTCTGGGTCAAATGACGTGGTGCGAACCACTTGAATGATGATGATGATGATGATGATGATGCTTCGGTGATACAATGGTCGTTGGGGGTTAAACATGCGCAGTCACGGGAGCGCCAATGTCCAACGCCCAGAAAGAGACCTCGCTGGCCAAGGGCGCCACACTAAGGCGTGGAAGGATTGGCTGCGGAGGTTTGGCCTCTTTCTATTTGCGTACCGCCATCCGCTGGTGCCGAGAGCACGGATGGGGGTCGCTGGCCAAACCGAGTGTGCCGCACGACACCGGATGGCATAACTATTGACAAGCTTCAAGTTGCGCCAATCTGCAGTAAGATGAGAGCAGATACGAAGCGCTGGGCGGACCTGGCTCGCACACGCTCGTCAGTCAGCGCGAGAAGAGGCCTAGAGCGTCGTGTTGGTTGGACGGGCGAGTGTGGCGAAGCAGCTGTGCCCGCTGCTCCCCTCGCCCCTGCCCCCTCGCCTGTGCCAGCTTGGTGAATGAAGCAGGCGCCTGGTCTTGGGGCAGGCGCAGACAAAGGGCGTCGTGGAGGGCGCCTTGGAGTGAAGCAAACGGGCGTCGGTGCAGAGAAGCATGGCATTCCATCTCACAATCCCTTTACTGTTGAATATAGTGCTCCCTAATAGTACATAAGTATTAAAGTTGGCACACTTGACGGCCGCTGGACGGCTTCTCGAGGCTGGGCAGTGAGCAGGTGCCGCGCGTATCTGTCTGGCCCACTCCCACTCGCTGCGACCACCCACCGCAGTCTCGCTCCCTTGAAGGACGCCGGCACGCGTGCATAGACCCCAGCTCCTTGGAGCTGACCTCCTTTCGCCGTCCGCCCCATCTCTCGCTCTCTCCAGGCATTCCCACAACACCAGCCTTCTGTTCGGTGACGACGAGAGCCAGCTAATTTGTTTTTACTGGGTTGCGTGAAAGTGCTGATCGCTCCCGTCCGGTCGTTCTCACATCCCCTTGGAGGCTTGGACTAGCGTCGCCCAGCCGCCTCTCCGCCTCGCTGCTTCTCCCTCCCAGTTGCAGTTGTCCTGCGCAACCACCACCTTCGACTTCACCCATCACCCCCACCCCCCCCCCATTAGTCGTCCTTCTCGACTGCCACTCGCTCACCCACGCATTCACCCCCGATCCGTACCTGCATTCTTCACGCCGTTGAGGTCCATCCGCAAACGAGGTGACGTGAAGGACAACCTCGCGCCGCTGGTTTGGCCGGCCTTGCTCCGCTGCACCCGTAACGACGAGTGCGCCTGCGCCTGCGCCTGAGACACATCGCCCCCGCGCACCTAATATTGCTCAACACCATCGCCCACCATGAAGTTTTCGCTCGCCAATTCGCTGTCATGGCTCGCCGCCGTGGCCGCGCCGCTCGTCTCCGGCGTTCGCATCATCGAATCCAAGTCGCTCAACCCGTGCATGTCCAACTCCAGCTTCTCCGCCACCCTCTTCAATGTTGCCTTTACACCCGGCAACCGCAGTCTGGGCTTCCAGATTGAGGGCATCTCCAACATCGCCGGCAAGATCGAGGCCGACATCGAACTGCTCGTATACGGATACTCTGCCATGAACGAGAATCTCGACCCCTGTGGCCAGGAGGAGCTCGAGGGCATGTGCCCCATGAACTCCGGACCGCTGACCATCAAATCCAATCTCGAAATCAGCAAGGACATCATGGGCGCCATTCCAGGTAAGATGCGCGTTCCAAGGCGTTGCTGCACTCTTCTGACACGATACAGGCATCGCATACACAATCCCCGATCTCGACGCTATTGTACGTGTAAAGATCAAGGATGCAGACACGCATGTTCAACTTGCATGCGTCGAAGCTGAACTGTCAAACGGACACTCGGTCGACCAAAAGGCTGTGGCATGGGTGACGGCCGTCATAGCCGGCCTGGGTCTCATAGCATCAGCCATCACCTCTGGACTGGGTCACTCCAACACCGCCGCCCACGTCGCCGCCAACGCCATGTCGCTTTTCGGTTATTTCCAAGCACAGGCTTTCATCGGTCTTTGCGCCGTTCCTCTTCCTCCCATCGTTTCCGCCTGGACCCAGAACTTTCAATGGACCATGGGTATCATCCACGTTCAGTTCATCCAGGACATGGTAACATGGTACCAGCGTGCCACTGGCGGAAGCCCAACCACCCACCTCTCGCAATTGTCGTACATCTCTGTCGAAGTTCAAAAAAGGAAAATGAGGCGTGCCATTGATTTCACCACGGGAGCTGTCGGACGCCTTCTGGCTCGCAGTAACGCTGCTGCCACCGAGGCACAGGCTGGTGGAGACCGCTTGGTCCTTCACGGCATCGAGCGTGTGGGCTTCAAGGCAAAGATTGAGACGACCAACATCTTCTTCACGGGATACACTTTCTTCGTCATCTTTGTTCTCATCACAGTCCTGGGAGTAGTCGCCTTCAAGTACATCTGCGAGGGTCTTGTCAAGGCTGGCAAGATGAAGAACGACAAGTTTGTCGACTTCCGCAACGGCTGGCAGACTGTGCTCAAGGGCATCCTTTTCCGTGTTGTCCTTATTGGCTTCCCACAGATGATGGTCTTGGGCTTTTGGGAGCTGACCCGACGTGATTCTGCTGGTCTGGTCGTCTTGGCTATTCTGTCCATGCTCACCATGATTAGCATTCTCGCATGGGCTTCTTCCAAAGTCGTCCGAATTGCGCAACGCTCTATTGCTATGCACAAGAACCCCGCATACATCCTCTACTCGGACCCTGTCGCGCTCAACAAGTGGGGCTTCCTCTACGTTCAATTCAAGGCCGCCGCCTACTGGTTCATCATTCCATGGCTCGGATACCTTCTCATCAAGGCCATGTTCGTCGGTCTTTCGCAGGGCAGCTTCAAGACCCAAGCCATTGCACTTGTCCTCATTGAAGCCGCCCTGCTTATCGGTGTCTCGGTTCTCCGCCCATGGATGGACAAGAAGACCAACGGTTTCAACATTGCCATCGCCGCTGTCAACTTCCTCAGCGCATTCTTGTTGTTGATGTTTACCGAGATCTTCAAACAACCCGTAAGTAATGCAATTTTTTGTCACTGGTTCTAAGCTAACCGTTGATAGGCCATCGTCACTGGAGTCATGGGTGTCATCTTCTTCATCATCAACGCCGCCTTTGCCCTGATCCTCCTACTCATGCTTCTTGTCGCTTCCGGATTCGCTTTGTTCACCAAGAACCCTGATACCCGCTACCAGCCCATGCGCGATGACCGTGGCTCCTTCATCAAGTCGCAAACCCAGCTGACCACTGAGCTCGACGCCCTCGGCGCGACTGCCCGTGGTGAGGGCAAGGGCACTCACCCGGACACTAGATCACGGAGTCGCATTGACGATGAGGATGACTACTCTTCCGAAGAGCAGCGACAACTAGCTGCCAAGGAGGGTGGATTCAACGAGCACTATGCGCCCTTGCCACCACGTAGCCAAGACAACGATGGATCTATATCACCAGCACCGCCATCCTTTTACGACCGCCAAAGTCCAGCACCATCATACCGTCCTGGCAGCAACGGTCAGGGGCAACAGTACCGACAAAACAACAGTCCGAGCCCATGGCAACGAGGCGCAGGATATGACAACTGACGCCAGAGCGAGCACGAGGAGCAGGTGGGCCAAATAATCGATTCGTATAAACGCTCCTCGGTCTCTCAGCACCAACAACAACAAAATCCAATAACAAAAAATAGATTCTGAGCTGTCTATGCGTTTAGTGCAAATCTTGGGTTTCATACCGACTTACTGTAATCATCAATCGAAATGGGTTTCACATGGCATCAGTGTAATTGGCGCGAATCATACGATTACCCATCATGAAGCCGGCGTTTTACTTCGACCTCTCTGCATCCGTTTGGGCACAGAGTAGTACTTTTGGGTTTTCCGTTGATTGGCTAACATGGAGGGTCGAGGTTGGCTATGTATCATATATCCATCTTGTCTATATATGTATGTAGTCTTTCTCCGCCCGGTATATCATCGGCTCCTCTTTTCTCCTTGTGTTTGGGTGTCTTCATCTCCTTTGTTAAACCATGGGCGTTTCAGGAGACCATCCGCAATTCCCTGCAGCGTTTTTTCTTTCTTTTCTTCTTCTTTTCTTTTCAATTAATGTACTCGCTGTCAGTGTAGGACAGATAGTCAATGAGTGGTGGCTGGGAGAGCAGGAGATAGAGTAGCAGAGAAGTCAATTCGTCAAGCATTCAAGTACGATCTTTTTCCTCCTCACACATCTACCCTAACCCTTGCTTGATAAGAAGCAAAGTACTGTCCTGTCAATATCTGCGAACCGAAGTACAGCTGACCCCTAGATACAGATCTGATACACCGCAGCGCGAAGTTTGGTTCAGTCTCCACTCTCATGCATCGCGGCTATCGAGGCGCTGTCAGATCTCCCCCCTGCCAACGCTGTCCATGCCTGGTACCGGGTGCGCGATAGCAACAGTGTAAAGCTTGGGATCTGGATAGAACCTTGGGGCGAACGGGGTGGCTTGAAAATCGCCCGATGGGGGCAAAGGTCAACATGTGCAGTAGCTTGATAGCCCCCCACATGCAGCCATGTGCTCACCTAGCGTAATCTGCGAACTACACTTTGCAGGTGATAAGCCCACGCCCGTTGTCCTAACCTTAGTCCGACGCTTGAGGCCCAGCGACGTCAACAAAAAAACACTTTATTGGTGTACCGGGGCAGTTCATCCACGATGCTCAATGCCGCACGTGCGGCCGAGGGGGGTCGGCGCAGTTGCTGTAATTGGACGACTACAAGGTCTAACGACTGCGACGGTCACGATGCATGACGACGACTGTTTTGAGCGCTGACATTGGCAGAGGCACGCTTTCTTCCATGTCAAAGTTGGCAATTGATCAGTATTTTTCTCCGATACTCGGCCGTGCAAAAGATGAGCCAACGAGGTGCTAGTGATGATGCCTCACGATCGCTCCACGCTCTTCGCCATCTCCTGACTTGGCCCGTGACACCTGCGCAGCCCGTCTCCACAAGCCACGGTGTTCATGTCGACGTCACAGAGAAGAAGCACCGAATGTCTCCAGAATACGTCCGAGCAAAGACGTCAAGTTTCGCATACCACCCAAGCAGAGGGCCCGATGCATGGCACGCAGCAAGCAGCACGACGTGTCGCACACAAAGGCGAACCCTTGGTGGGGAAAAGGCAACGTCCCGCAGCCCAATCAAACCACGCACGTTCACACGATGCTGGCCAGTCATTGGGGATCCGAGGCCAAGAACTGCGCGCCATCTGTGCGCTACCGCCCATTAGCCGACGCGAGACACCCGGCTAGGAAAGACGTGTGAATGGGTTCGCTTCTGGAATCCCCCATCTGTTTCCAGGGGACGCGCTTTATCTTTCCCCCCCTACGAATCACCTGCTTCCAACATGCTGCCTAGCATTGCTGCGCGTTGGTATGGGTAGGGATGAATGAGTGCCACCCGTCCCCGGATACTCCGGGGCGCAGCCTTCTTTGCTTATAGACCCGTTTGCGAGTGCCATCTCTTTTTTGGGCATCCATCGACACATCAGCCAACACCCTCTGGCTGCGGGCCTTCCGCACGCGCCACCATCTTTTGCGGCTATCATCAACAATGCTTCTTGCTATCTATTAAGTTGCGCGAAAGCCCGTTTGTGGATCCGTCTTCTTATCTCGTGTACGATTACCTGTAGCACTAATATACTATCTCGCTCTCTTTCTTGGTTCGCCTCTCTCGGTTCGCCTCTCTCGGTTCCGGACCCAGCTTCGACACACCCCGGCGAAAAAGAGACGTCTAAACGCTTTTTATTTTATTTTTTCAGCGTTTCACATTTCCTGTCTTGTTTGAGGTTCTGTTCCTGTTTCGCATCATCTCTTAGAGTTCGTTGTTCAACTCTCACCCGCATTGTGCTTCAAGATTCAGGCTGCAGCACCCAATACGCTACCCGCACACTGTAACCGTACAGTGTTATCTGTCAAACTCCAAGACTGTCAAGCTACTGTTACTGCATAACCAATATGGCGCAACTTCCACGGTTTACATTCCCTGCTTCCATTGAAGAACCAGCGGAATCCGAATCACCAGCAACACTTACGCAGAAGAGGCAACAACCACAACTTCACCTGCTTACGGACAGCGCATCAAGCGAAGGCCATAGACTTGTCGTGTCTGACAGGAAATTCTCAAGACCGGTTGCCGTACGAACTCTTTCCACACCACCCATCTCTCCGATTAGGAAACGATCTTTGACCATGGGTGTGCAAGATCCTCGAAATATGCACAACAGTGGTGCAGTCACACCTCCCATCACACCCTGTAGTGCGTCGCATTCCAAGTCCAACTCGACATCGTCCGACTTTCTGAGCTCTTTATCAGGCTTACGGCGTGGAGATTCCATATCTTCACTGAGCCGGCCTCGACTGTCGCTGGATGCATCGCCACAACCTGGCAGCACTGAACTCACTACCTTTCCGTACCACTTAACAGACTATGAGTTCAAGACGGACGATCGCGGGCGGAAGAAGACCATCGGCGAGGGAGCATGGAGTGATGTATTCCTAGCGAAGCCGTGTCCTCCCAAAACAACCAAACAGTCTCCAACACAGCCTCTCTGTGGACCCGAAATGACACCCCCACTCACCCCCGTGCGGACCATAGACTCCGCCATAGACTTGACCAGGCTCCCCACAACGCCACCCATGTACGCAGTCAAAGTACCAGCCATGACCAGCGCCAACAAAGTGCTCAGTGCAGAAGCGAGAATTCTATCCTACCTCTCCCGCTTCCACGACGCCGAGAGCCACATCGTCCCATTCTACGGCCTGGACACGCGCAACGGCGCTCTCCTTCTTCGCGCCATGGACGACACGCTCGAAGGTTGGATCCAGAAGATGCTCAACACGCTCGACGAAGCCTCACGTGCAGCAAAACTCGCCGCGGTCTTCCCAGACATTGCTCTCGCCCTCCTCAAAAGCCTACAATGGATGCAAGAAAAATCCTGCACACACGCTGACATCAAACCCTCCAACATCCTCGTATCCTCGTCTTCCTCCTTCTCGAGTACCACCAGCACACCTAAACCCGTCTATACAGACTTCTCCTCAACCATCCTCAGCCACCCGGACGCTACCATTGAATCCTGCGCCTCGCCCCTCGGCGCGGGGACTTGGGATTACCTCGACCCTTCACTCCTCAGCTCGTCATCTGCTGCCTCGCCCTCCGCGGCCTCGGACCTCTGGTCTTTGGCCATCACCTTGCTCTTCCTCATTTTGGGTTCTTCACCTTACGACGCTTTTAAAGGGAACAAGTACCAGCAAAGGGAGATGATCAAGTCGGGATGCCCGTTGCAGTGCATGGGCCATGATGACCAGGGAATCAACAACATTAAGAGGGTGCAGCGGTTATCTAGGGACCTGGAGTTCGATTTCTTGGCGTGGTTTGCCAAGGTGCTGGTTAAGAATGGGGGGGAGAGGGCGGGGTTGAGGGAATGGACGCACGAGTTGGAAGGCGTTGTTGAGACGAAGTTCTGAACGAGTGGTTTTGTTTTGATTGAGGCGGGGTAGTGTGTGTGCTTTGCGCTTTGCTTTCGCCTTTTCTTTTTTTCCCTTTTTTTTTCCTGGAAGGGGAAACTTCTCGAGGGCGTTTGTGGGTGGTGATGGTACGCGTTTCCTGGTCGTGCCGTCAAGGACATTCGCTTGATACCCCTGTTTTTATGTATTAAAACGTGTTGTGATCGTTGGACCGCTGCTATTTCTTTTCTAGCAAATGCCGCTCCACACTCTGGCGTACATACACCTCCGCTGCCGTGACATTCTGACTGGTATAATCACATCGAACAACTCGCGTGGTGCAAGGACACCTGGAAGAAAACGCCCCTTGATCAGATCCACGCAGGAGCAAACCAATCGAGATGAGACGATCAGCTTCCAATCACAAACCACATTTCCCGTTCCTCCCCCATATATTCCTTCATGCGAACGCGCGCATGCCAAAGATAAAAACACTCCCACGAGCCAATATCGTGCCGTGTCCCCGAGTACACACGTAGCGAACATCCCATCCCCCTTGCGCCGCCTTTTCCACACATATAGACCATACACGCCTCGCATCTACAAGAGTAAATACGCGACACGTTTGAAATAAAGCTGTAAAAACCCTAAGCTTCCAATCCA
This sequence comes from Alternaria sp. 'sect. Undifilum', assembly GCA_024321975.1. Classification (NCBI taxonomy): domain Eukaryota; kingdom Fungi; phylum Ascomycota; class Dothideomycetes; order Pleosporales; family Pleosporaceae; genus Alternaria; species Alternaria sp. 'sect. Undifilum'. Next base: position 6,469,821 of record JAJJZI010000006.1, read on the forward strand.
TTGATGAACTCGTGTGTAACCTCGTCCAGAAACAAATACACAAACAGTGACGCCTCCAAGTTATTAAAGTATAAGAGGAATTAATTAATTCTATAAAGGAGGCTCATTGTATAGGCAGTACGCTAGTAATAGCTAGAAGGAACTAATAACAGACATGAGATAGTCCTTTCTCTACCAACATAAGTTTCTACTTACCCCGCACTAGTTGGGAAACTAGACATCGATAAGAAGCTATTGCTTGATTTACTGTGTATGTGTTTGGTGGAGGGGGGGTTTTTTTTTGAGCTTGCCTGAGGATTGAACGCTATATATCTTTGACTCCGAATGGAAAACGCTGGATTGCGAATGGATGGGTGCGGATTGGTTGTAGGAATCTTGAACTACGGATTTTTTTGTTTTTTTTTGTTTTGTTTTTGTCTGTTTTGCAAAGAAACAAGACTAGTGATTATGTTCTTAGCAGTTAAGCCTGCTGCAGAACAACTTGCTGCGCCTGTATAACACGTGTGTAGGTTGGATTCTGAGACTAGCATGTCAGCTTTGGCTCTCGCTCTCTCTCTCTCTCTGTCTGTAACAAATTCAATGTACGGAATAGTTGTACTGTAGTTGCGAGTTTGATTGTTTAGCGGAATGTTCTTCCTCTATCTATCTATTTGAACAGATTTCTTACATCGGGCTCCTACTTCTCCGTTATCTTGAGCGCTTTCCTTGCGCTCTGCAGAAGGCTGAGACGATATGGCGAAGAAGTTCTTCAATTCTGGAATCTTATTCATAAAAGGAAGCTGTAGCGGGCGTATCAATTCACAAATTCCGAGAGTTTCTAGAATTTCCAGTGCCTTCTAAGCAAACTTAAATACGGTGTCGTTCGCCACGGTTGTACATATAAACTTGTTTACTCTAAAAACTTTCGAAACATAATATCATGTAAAATTCAAGGCTGTTTATTAGAAAGCGATTTATAAAATTTGCCTAGATGTCAGTTTACAAGTTAGTGGTGTAGCTCAGGCGTTACAGCTAGCTTATAGACATCTTCACATCAGCAATGCCAGACTTGCCAACAATCAATCCAGATCAATCTCATCAATTAAGCTGTAACTATCCGTATTGCAAGCCAAGCCAATCTAGTGTATAGCAAAAAAGCAGTTAATCAAGCTTATATGTGCTAGATTGTTTAATAAGATTAATAAGATCAATAACTGTGCGTAATGCTTTTATTTTTACAGTAGGAGCAATCTTACAATACTTTTATTAAGGTTTGTAACAATATTTCTATAAAAAATTATTACCTACAACGCCACAACGCGTTATAAGTATTTATATATATGTGTATATATGTAATAGTTTAATAATCTTTTTGTATAACAATTAAGAGACTTAACACCAGAAATAGTCACAATATAGCTAACCTCACCTACCTATACAGCGTCACGCACCGTTATCAATCTTATTAATTAAGTCAATTAAGCCTATTAGTTTTTGTTTACCAATCTCATCAATCAAGCTATACTACTCCAAATCTTCAAGCCAAGCCAAGCTAGGGGCCTCAGCTTAATTAGCTTGATTGTTGGCAAGTCTGAGCAATGCACGACTGTTATCACCTCATCACGACCATGATCACCTCATCATGACCGTCATTGCCTCATCACGACCACGACCACCTCATCGCCTATGCCGTTTCTGTGCCCGAAAGCAAAACTCTTTAAATATCATCTAGAGTTTACCGTTAATAGCACAGCAATTGTGATACAGTCATACTGACCGCATGCTCATCCCCACACACCAATCCCGCTACATCTCAATCAATTCCGTTGCTATTCAACAGAGTTTCATCAAAACTAAGTTTTTATACTATCTCAAAACACAACAATGGCTTACCCTTATGCTAGCAGCCACGATGTAACAGCGAAATACAAGAATAGACTGCCGGCGTATCCAAACCTACCCAGCTGCAACAAGTTTTTAAATACCTTGTTAAAAGCAACTGCATACACGGCTGTTAAACTTAAAGATAGAAATTAATCTCTCCCCAACCCTATAGTACATACCTTGTTCCCAGAAGCTTATTTCATTAGCTGACAACTACGAAAAGACTTTTGCAGGGAGGATTCCAGTAAGACTGCTAGAGAAAGCCTTTTACAAGGCAAAGAAGGAGACCGTAATAACGTACATGGCTAGCAACGATACCCTGCGCGAGGTCATGCTTCGTCTCAGCAAAGACGAATTGATTGCCTCCGCTCAAAAAGTCACACCGTGCGCACGCTCCCATCATACCAGAGAATATTGGCAAGACCCTGTGGGCATACAATTTTAGCTCTTCAGAAATTTTGCCAACGCTTGTTTCGAAGGAGTACTTCGATGCGCAGAGATGATCAACGAATAGAATCCCTCGCCTAGACAAACTATGATTCCAGGCGTAGCAGATGGTGTTAAGACCTCCACTCCTAACATCTCCAAAAATCAGGGTTCAATAATTTCTACGAAACATTACTTAGATATCGGATGCTTAACTCGTACGCTGCTTGTTTAGTAATGGAGAGCTAGCAGACTATATAGACACCATCGTATTTGGACTAATCATACTTATATTTAGCATTACTCTAGTTCACAAGCTATTGAACCTGGAGGCTAGAAGAAATGTGTAAGAAAGAATTCCAAACCTGCCCGTACATTTAGCACACCATACTCCAGTAATTTTTACTTATGTGCCTTTAGTAGGATACGTCAAGATACCATTACGAAAGGCTTAGAGTCATTCAGTGCTAGCTCTGCAGGAGATGCGACAGGACTGCTAGCATAGCGTGTCCGTTGACTGCCATTCCATCCCGCAGGCGTTGAGCACTCCTTCAATTATATGGTTGAGATTGACAACCAAAGCGGAAGAAGGTGATGTTGCCGGGAATTCCCTGGACGCTCGCAAACTGTGTAGGTTTAGACGCCCCTGCAGATCTCTAAGATTCTCAAGGGGAACCCAGATCGCTCGAATCGCAACATCGGAATGGAAGAACTTTGTATGGATTTAGTTAGCGCATACCACGTGAACATGATGTCTGGCGCTGCAGAATTCCGAATCCCAGGCAAGTTTAGTAAGGGTTAGTTGAAAATTCCGAGACTGCGTTAGCCCAGTTGTTCTTTTACGCGCTACCAAGCGTGATGATTAAGTAACAGGAACTGATCGATGCGTCAATTGCAGGTCGAGATGCTTGAACATGCGATGGTTAAGAGCGAGGAGTGGGCTGAAGCGGTGTGGGGCTTAACTATCGGTTAATTGATTGATGTGGTTTAACGCCCTATTTATTTATTTTTTAAGGTGTCAAAGGTGGTGGTTGTTGTTGTAGTCAAAATGGAGTTCCAAAAAAGTGAAAAGCAGCTACCCTCTACTAATTAATCGCAAAAGTTAAAAAAAAAGATTGTGTGTAGTTAACGAGATTTATACGGTGGGTGGATAAGTTCTAGAAGGAAAGCTCAGACTACTAAGCGATAATTAGGGTTAAAAAAATTTGCTAAGGTACTAAAAAACAACACTAGTTAAAACGTGTCTAACAGCGATTGCTAGCTTATAGCTAACAACAAGATTATAGTAAGATTACAATAGAATTGCAACATAATGCAATAGAGGAGGGAAAGGACACGTATGTACTGCAGCGGGAGCCTGTAATACTTTATAAAGCTACTGCTACTTACTTACTACTTCTTACCTTTTAAATAGCACTGTATATAAACAATTTACATATAATACACTGCACTATAACATAGCGTACAACCTCTACAGTAAGTATCTCCTTATTCTAGGCTCTCTTCTAAAAAAAGCATCCTTTGCTACTATCTACCTAGCACTTAATTTAGTCTAACTTAAACTACTTATATAAACACCTAAATTTATTAAGTATTTTAAAACTTAAATACTTAGCTAGACTTCTAAGTTTATAAAAATCTTAAACAAGTCTTTTATCTATAATATCCTTATATATAAAAAGATTATTAAGCTCTAATTTAGCTAGTTGTGTAAGGAATACATAATCTTTAGAGTATTTACTAATACTAGTGTAGTACTTAAGATTTATTACTTTAGTATCTCTCTCTTCTTATTCGTCGTGTAAGAGCTAAGTATAGAGACTAGAACTTAGCTGAAACAGCTATTGCAAGATATTAAATTAGTAATGGAAAAGAAAGAAGTAAGAAAAGAGAAGTAGGCTTTCTATTATTGCGTCTATAAGTTAGTAAGTAAGGTAATAATAGTATTACTACTTTACTTTATCTAGGAGCGCCTAGTAGTAAAGTAACAAGAATAGGCAGAATAGGGCGCATTAAGTTAGGAGGCGATTCGCGTCTTTATCTTACTTTTCTTTGTTTCTATCTAACCATGCAACATACTAATTGCGTGCTAGCAATACTAAATAAAAGGGCATAAGCCCTAATACCTGTTGTTAGCAATAAATCTTTTTTTTTACTAAAAAGGTGTCTACAAAATGTATGGTCACATCAAAAGGTTGTCTCAAAAGACCGAAGCCTTAACGCCCTATATAAGACCTCCCAGGGGGTACTCGGGCGGGTACCGCTGAGGAAATTTTTACACGTTGCACCGCTACCTCGTGATACATACTTGATAGGTAGGTAGAGTATCGTCTTGTTGTCCCGTTCCGCCGCTTGAAGGAGAATTGCTAAATCCCGCGCCTACGCACGTGACCCCAACATTTTTGGTGTACCTCCCTCCCTTCTACCTTAACCTTACACCCCTATGCGTGCCGTTTGCCATGCTCGTGCCTTATAAGGGAAAAACCTTATAGGGGAGAAACCTTAAACAAGTCGTATATCTCCACTTAAGCGTAGACGGAGAAGAGCTGTTCCTTTCTTTCGCTAAGGAAGCGGGTCCGCACAAAGTGTGTTGATGGGCTTAGGTATTAGGAGCGGCAGAAAGGCATGTGCAGCCCGTGTGCTATCATCTCAGCACTAATTACAAGTGTATTACTTCAACTTTCAGCCTTTGCGCCTAGTTTTAACATGTGAACTTAGGGTCCATGACAAACTTGTAGCACCATCCTATTCTGAGATTACCGTGTCCAAATAGGCATGCTTTCCATCCGACACTATATAGTTTAGATCTTCAGCTTATGCTGATGTGCATGGCATGCTCTATCCATGACAGTTTCTCTACAAAAATAGAGAAGGACACCTTGCGGATGCATGCTACACCCGCATTGCAAATGTTCAACGTCCATAGCTATAGTATTTCTCCACCACTTCATTTAGTTTGGGTTTGTAGCACTAGTTGTTTCGATCAAAATGGACGCTTACTGCCGCCTCAATGGCATGCTGAATTTTCTGCAAAGAAGGCACTAATGCATTTGGTCTTCTTTTCTTCTGATTGGTGGATTATTCTGTGCGCTAAAGCCGGCAATTGGCTGGGCTAGAGATTGTGATCGGATCATATTAGATTTCGTTGACGTGCTTAACATCCGCTCCGAGCGAAGTCAAACCTATCATAGCTAGTGTCATGTCGGCATATTGGCGCCAGAACATTTAGCAGCCCGCACAGGATTGCGCGTCACAGTGCACTTCGTATCAAATGTAGCCCGCCACAGTAAGCGTTTGCCACATCTCCCTGGCTTGTATCGGTCTCATCCACGCCCATGAGCAGCACGTTAACGATCACGTGCTCATCCTTCACCATAATCTGTGGACGTATAGTGCAGGCTATCACCTATTCACGATTTTCTTTTTGCAAAATCCGTGACGCTATTCCTGCTTGTTAGAATGTGAGCACCAAGCTCTAGTTTTGTGACAATTGTAGCCTATTTAATCATATGATTTCTCCTTGTTGAATAGTTTGGAGTTCCCGAAGTCAGCTCTACCGTGTCCGTGCACGCAATGCGCATGGTCACGTAATGCGCACCCCAACAACATGAAGATTTTAGAAAAATGAGGCTGTAGAGCCACCACCAATAGCTATTATCACGAGATTTTCTAGAGTAGTACTGAATATATTATTGCGCTCAACTTGTGCTACTTATATTTACTTAGTACCTTGGTGGTGCGGCCGCGCTGGGTAGTTTGAGTTAGGACGGCTAGTGCAGCCACCTCAGCTTCTATATAAGATAGAGCAACAACAACACGTTTCTAACGCTTCTACTTTTAAGTAGAGCTTTGTAAGGCTTTGCGCTTACCCTTTTAGGACAATTGTATAGCTTTTTTTAGCGTCGCGGGCTGCTTTTTAGGCTGCCTTTTTAGCTACCTTAGCTGCTTTCTCCTTCTCCCGCACCCCCTTAAGTCTCTCTCTTTTAACCTGTCTCTTCTTAGCTTGTTAGACCTTATATAATTAAGCTTGCTCTTTTAGGTAAGACCTCTTAGCTTTCTATAGTTGTAGTTGTTGTTTTTCTTGTTGTTGTATTACCTGTCTCTTCTTAGCTTGTTAGACCTTATATAATTAAGCTTGCTCTTTTAGGTAAGACCTCTTAGCTTTCTATAGTTGTAGTTGTTGTTTTTCTTGTTGTTGTATTACCTTATCTTCCTCCGCCCAACAGCACTTACGAGGTGACTAGAAACTAGCTCCTCTATAGTATTCTTTAGAGTTGTTAAGTTGTAGTGTGTAGCTCTTCTTCTTGTGTCTCTTTTTAACAAGAAGAGCCTCCTTAAGGCCTCCTATCTTATAGTAGAGAAGCTTATTTTATATAGTAAGATAATAGAGGGTTCTGCAGAGCTTCTTAGTCTCCTTTGTCCTCTTATCTTAACTAATTTAGCGTATAAGAGTCTCTATTTTGCGCTAATCTAAGCTACTAAGTACTAACGTTAAGCTTTTATTTAAACTTAAAGCTTCTTAGGTAAATCTTTTAAGTATAACGTCCCTGTTAGGTAGTGTAAGGGTGCGTTGGGTTAACCAAAGATGCAAGGTAACGGTGAAGGTGAATAAATTAGATACAGAACTATAGAGAGACTACGTGGGTTTTTTATATCCAATCCGGATAGTTAGGACTAACCAAGGTTAGGACTAACTAAGGTTATTAGAGGTCGCCGGGTTAGCTGACAGTTAGCGTAACTAGTGCGGCCGATAGTTAGCAGCTAGTGCTAAGGTGCTAGTACTAAGGTGCTTATGCTAAGGTAAGAAAAGCCAACGAAGGCTACAGGCCGAGTACTAGAGGACATTAAGGCTTTAGCCCTTTACAATACCCCCCTCCCCAAAAAATAGTAGAAGTAGTAATCTTATTACTTAGAGTTCTACTCTTCTAGGGCTTCTGTATCTTTTAAATTAATAGCTGGTTCCTAGGTTAGATCTAGATATCCTAACTATTTAACTAAGTACTGCTTTTTTCTTCCTCTCCCTCTTTCCTCTAATAGGGTCTCTACTAGGTATTCTTCTCTATCCTCTGTCTTAATTAGTAGAGGTTTATTGTCGTCTATAGGCTAGCTTAGTAGAGGGTCTAAGGACGCTAGTCTAAGCTTATTAACATTAAATACTAGGTAAATCTAGCTAGGAGTATTTAATTTAACTACGTTTAGTCTAATAACCTTAAGTACTGTGTATTTTAGATTTTTCTAGTTAAGTTTTCTGCTAGGCCTTTTTGTTTTATAGTAGTTACCTAGTTTTAACTATACCCTATCGCCTATTTTAAGCTAAAGTAATTAGTGCCTTTTTTTATTTGCCTACTTTTCTTATTCTTATTAACTTTCTCCTATTATAGCTTGTGTAAGCTTAATACTTTGTTGTAGTTTATTAACAATATTTTCTACTTTTTAATAGTCCTCTTGTATTCTCCTTAGAAGTTGTTGTTAAGGGCCGTGCTTAGTTGCAATTTATAGAGGATCTACCTTATAGCCGTGTTGTAAGAAGAAAGGAGACATCTTAGTAGACTAAGCTTGCCTTGCTATAACTACAATCTTAGCTATCCCTAGGTTACTTTTCTAATTTGTTTAATTCTAATTATAGAAGGCTTATAAATAAGCCTGTACTGTAGAGTTTATTCTTTCTATAGACCTGTTAGTTTTAGGATAGTATCTAGAAGATAAGTGTTACTTAATTTCTAATAACTTATAAAGCTTAATCTAAAAATAGTTAACAAACTGTATACTTCTATCTAAAGTAATATAGTTTAGTAACTAATAGTAAGCTACAATAGAGTTAATAAATGCTTTAGTAACACTTTTTATAGTAATGTCCTTAAGGCCTATTAGGACAACGTCCTTGCTAAGCCTATTTATAACTACTATAAGGTTTATACAGCCTTTGCTTTCTAGTAACCCGGTAATAAAATCTATAGAAATTTCTTTCTATATTTGCTTAGGTATAGGTAAAGGTTTTAGTAAGCCTTATAGGCTATCTCTTTAAGGTTTTATTCTTCTACACACTAAGCAGTTCCTTATATATCTTCTAATACTTTTACTAATAGAGGGCTAAAAGTATTCTCTTGCAATAGCTTAATAGGTAATTTTCCTTCTTAGATAGCTTAAGGCTCTAGAACTATAGATTTTGTGGATAATTCTAGTTCTTAAAGGTTTATTATTAGGTACCTATTTTTAATCTTAGTATAGAAGGTTTCTAGAATTATCTAGTTAGCATTTAGAAATAGAAAGTTTAAGATCTAAAGCTGTAGGAAATTGTTGTTTACTATTCTTTACAGCTTTCTAGGCTATTTAGTAGGTTTTATTCTTTTTTTTAGCTTTATTTTATAGATCTTCTAGATCTAACTGCTCTTATACTGCTGCTAGATAGCTGTTGTAGTTAAAGGTTCTAAGCACTTCTTCCTCCTCTAGTTCTTTGTTAGTCGCTATAGTTGTAAGTTTAAATACTTGTAGAAACCTCCTAGAAATCCTAGTATCTTAGTCGTTTACTAGCATATCTTGTTGTCTCCTAGCTAAGGTATTAGCCCTAGAGTTATTAACTCTAGGCCTGTAGGAAATTTCTATGTTAGGAAACTTTCCTAGAAATTAATCCTATCTTATTTATTTCTTACTAAGCTGTCTAGGCTTGCTAAAATATTTAAGGTTTTTATAGTCTATAATAACAATAAACTTCTTTAAAGATTGTAGCATAGCATCCTACTTAAATAAGCAGGAGATAACTACTAGTAATTTCTTATTATATATCTTGTAATTGCTTTGCGTGCTAGTTTTCTTTTTTAAATAATAAGCTACTAGGCGTAAGCTTCCTTTATTGTTGTATTATAAGAGGACTCCTACTACTACATATCTAGAAGAGTCTGTTTCTAAGATTGTTTCTCTGTCAGGATCCTATTAAGCTAGTACTAGCTTAGTAATAAATCACTCCTTTAGCTTAGTAAAAGCCTTTTACTTAATTTTTCCCTATTAAAAGGAGATGTTACTAGTAAGCCTTAAAAGAGGAGCTACTATTTCTAAGTAGTTCTTAATAAATTGTTAATAGAAGTTTACAAAACTAAGAAAACTGCGTACTCCTTAACGTTTGTAGGTGCCTGCTAATCTCTAATTACTTTTACTTTCTTAGAGTCCATCTAAAGTCCTTTTCTAGCCTTAATAATAAATTTAAGGTATTTTGTACTTTGTACGTTAAATTTGCATTTCTAGATATCTAAAAGTAATCTAGCCTTGCTTATAGCTTCTAAAACCTTATTTATATTACGTTAGTGTTCTTTAAGCGTGCTATTAGTGTAAATTAATACATTGTCTAGGTAGGCTAAGCAAAAATTGTTAATATACTCGCGGAGGGTCTAATTAATATAGCATTAAAAAGTACTAGGAGCGTTTGCTATACTAAATAAAGTAACTAGCTACTTATATAACCTAAATCTAGTGCAAAAAGCTATTTTCTACTTATCTCCTGCATTAATCCTAATCTTATAGAAAGCTGCAGAAACGTTAATCTTTATAAACTATTTAGCTTTTATAATATTTTTAAGGGTTTCCTAAATTAAAAGTAAAAGATAACAATCTTTCTTTATAATAGCGTTTAGGGCTTAGGAATTAATATAGAAACGTAATCCTCCTCTAGGTTTCTTAGTAAAAAGGACAGGGGAGGAGGCAGGAGAGCTACTAGCTCTAATCTATCCTTTATTAAGTAGAGAAATAAGCTCCTTTTGTAATACTAGGAGTTCTAGGCAGCTTATACTATATAGAGGTCCCTAGGGAGCCTCTTTTTCCTTGCCTTTATTATCTTTCTCTAGTTTAATTTAGTAATCTACTTTAGATCCGCGTAAAGGAGGTAGTACAGAAGCAGTTTTTAGATTAAAAATCTAAGCTAGGTGTTAATAAGCCTTAGGGAGTAAAGGTAGGACCTCTACTTTCTTCTTAAGAGCTAAGGCTTTTTTAATATCCTTAAAAGAAGCAGCAAAAGTTTAAATAAACTTATCCTTTTTCACCCGCCTAATATAGAAGTGATAAGCTATTGCGCTTATTTGTTTTAATCTCTAGTCTTCTTTAATAGAACGATCCTTAGTGCTAAGTAACTTAATCTTTTAGCTAGAAGAATAGATGTAAATTATTTTTCTAAAAGGAGTAATAGTAACCTCTCTTCTATTTATCTAGGGCTGTCTAAGTATAAAATTGTAACTAGGGTGTATAGGGGCTACATAACCCTAAATAGTATCCTTATAGCCTTTAATATTAATGTCTAACCTAGCAACTTTATTAACAGTTCTAGGTTTATCTATAACTCCTTCTAATCTCCTAGGAGAAATAGAAATGCACTGTAAGTTAGCGTTCTTAATAAGTTAAGGGCTAATAAGTAAGTATACAAGGTTTCCTATATTAATTAAAGTAGAGGCAAAAGTGTAACAATTAACTAGCGCCTTTAAAGTAATTCTATTGCTGCTTATGTTCTTTTTAAATTTAGCCTACTCCTTAACTAAGTTATTCTAACTTATTAGAGGCTCCTGCTAGTAACTTTAAACAGGAGCTACTCTTTTTCTAAATCTAAGTCTTTATTTAAGCTTCACTTGCTAAGCTTATTATCTTTCTTTTTCTTAAAGTTAGAGGACTTAACTAAAGTCTTTTTCTCCTTTTTAGAGGATCTTTTATTCTCTATACAATATGTAGACAGATAGCCCTTTTATTTATAGTTAAAACAGCGTCTTTCTTTATACAACTGTTCTAACTCCTAGTTACTAAACTGTTAAGGTTTAGCAGTTCTTCCTGTGTATTCTATCCCTTCTATCTAGTCTCCTTTTAAAGGAGAAGGAGGAGGAGAAGTTCTCCTAAATTTATACTCTTTAGGCTTGTTGTTTCTGCCTTTAGAGTACTCCCCTATTCTATAAAGGTAATTAGTAATCTCTATTGCTTTTTTTACAGGCTATCTAAATTCTTATAGATAATACCTACAAGTTTATTTTAAAGTTTCTAAATAAGACTTTTTTAGAAAAGTATTATTCTTGTATCCTCGTCTAAGCTACTATTAGATAGTAATAGTTGCTCCTAGAATTCTATAATGTATTTGCAGATGCTTTTCTTGCCTTAGCTTATAGACTAGAGCTTGTTTTTAGCTCTCTCTGCGCTATAGGGGTCTCTAAACATCTAGTTAAAGAAGTTTAATAGCTTATTAAAGTTCTATAAATTAGAAATCCCTATTTAGTTAAAGAAAGGCAGGGTAAGGGTTGTAGCTAAGCCTTTTAGTTAACTAAAAGTGTAATTACAAGTCCTTTTATATGTGTTAAAATCTTCCTTATTGTTTTCTACCTTGGCAGTAAGTTGTTATTAAAAGATTTAGTACATCTTTCTGTTTCTATTAAAGGTATTAGGATCTAGTTGTTTAAAACGCCTAGGCGTTTAAGCTTGTTAATTTTCTAAGGCAGCTAATAGGGTAGGTAACTAAGGTAGAGGTTGTTGTTCTACTTTAGGCCCCCTTTGTTGTTGCAATATTGTGCCTATAGCTTCCTAAGCTTAGAAAGCTTCCTATACTTTTGTAGAGGTAGCTATCTCGTCTAGGCCCCCTGCTCTACAAAGTCCCTCTAAAGTAGTTTCTACTTTAGGTTTGCTAACACCATTTTAGTATAATTCTGCTATCCTTATAACTAGAAAAGCTGTTAAGGGTTCTGCTATTGTTTTTGTTAACAGGAATTGTTATAGGTGCTACTACGCTTAGTAGGCTTATCTAACGAATTTAAACGCCTTAGGGACTTATACAACTAAGTATCCTTTAGCACTTTTAATCTAGTGCTTCTTCTGTTAATCCTTTAGTAGATTTAAACAGTCAACTAATTAACTAGCGCTCTAATTAATTAGATTCTCGTGCGTAGATATAGCTCTAGCAGGCTGCTAAGTACGACGTAGCTACGCAAGTAGCTAAAGAAGGATCTAATTTAATTGTAAGGGTGCGTTAGGTTAACTAAAGATGCAAAGTAACAGTAAAGGTGAATAAATTAGATACAGAACTATAGAGAGACTACGTGGGTTTTTTATATCTAATCTAGATAGTTAGGACTAACCAAGGTTAGGACTAACTAAGGTTATCAGAGGTCGCCGGGTTAGCTGACAGTTAGCGTAACTAGTGCGGCCGATAGTCAGCAGCTAGTGCTGAGGTGCTAGTACTGAGGTGCTTATGCTGAGGTAAGAAAAGCCAACGAAGGCCACAGGCCGAGTACTAGAGGACATCAAGGCTTCAGCCCTTTACAGGTAGTACTATACTAGTAGCTTTCAAGGCTTTTCTAATGTTTGCCTTAGTAAAGGAGAGGCCCTAGGCACACTAAAATAACAGGAAAAAGTCTCTTTTTGTTACTAGGAGGAGCCCTTAGCTAGCTTAAAGATGGGATAAGAGCTTAGATAAATAGGCATCTAATAGAGGCTTAAATATTACTACATCTAGTGGCTAAAGCGTATAAGTTAAATAAGGAGGAAAGTTACTTAATAGGATCTTGTTGTTGTTGCAATATTAAATAGAATTTATAGTTAGATAGGATCTATAGCTATTAAGGATAAGTAATTAATACTTTAAGCGGGCCTTCTGTCTAGTCTCCTAATTAAAGACCTTCTTAAGCCAAGCTAGCCCTATATTATAGGTTATCTAGCTAGAGGGAGATAAGCTGACAAAGACTAAGTGCTCTTCTTCTCTTATAAAGAATACCTAGCTTAATTATATAGTGTTGTTAGCTAATTTGTATATAATACTTAGCGCTAAAGCACTCCTATCTAAATAAATACAAGCTATTACTATTATTTACTCTTTATTACTATCTTAAACAGCTGCTGTTACCCCTTTTTGCTTATATATCCTCTTATTAAACACTCTTTTTAAGCGTCTAGTAATACTAATTATAAAGCCCTTCTTATCTATATTGTATACTTGCTTAGTCTATATCTTATACTCCTCTATCTTATAGTGTAAAAGATTAAAGTATAAGCTATACTTATATCCTAAATTAGCGTTGTGACGTTGTCAGTCTATTCTAGTCTGCTAATAAGAGATAAGATAAGACTTGTTTCTACGCATAAACTAAGAAACCTAGCTATTAAAGATATCTTTTCTAGCAATAGAGGAAGCAAAGGAGCGTATTATTGTTTAGGTAGGTAGTATACGTCTATTAGTGAGTAATTTGATGTACTGTACAAGTTCCGTCTTATGTTCTAGCGGTAGAGAAAGATAAGCAAGGTTACGCAGGCTTGTTTAGTGTTAGTGCCTCTACGTTAACGTTAACTGCACTACACTATACTTTTTCGCGACTTCTGTATATAAGAAAGATGCGCTAGGTGCGCGGCTTTTGATTTCCTTAATCGCTTTAGAAATTGGGTCTATATTAGTGGAGTTGTGACGTGATTAGTGTGGGTGGTTGTTGTTGTTAGGGTGCGCATTACGTGACCATGCGCATTGCGTGCACGGACACGGTACCGTGTCTGTGCGCGAGATGATCATGTGCGCCAGTTGAGCACCCCAACCACCAAATATCGCGATAAAAATGAGGTTGTAGAGCCACTAAAAATCGTGATAAAATTGCGCGAAGCTAGGTTTATACTATATACAGCCTTACGAGAGTTTTGGCTTATTTAGAATACTTTTTGGGCAGCTAGATTGGCCGGGAGCGGCGGCTACGCAATAGGGTTAGTAGTGCAGCACTTGCAGCTTCTACATAAGATAGAACAACACTAACACGCTTTTAACACTTTGTAATTAGCCTGTTAGCTTTTAAAGCCTTGCGCTTACCCTTTTAGTCTAATTGTATAGCTTTTTTAGCGTCGCGAAGCCTTTTCTAACACAGCTTTTTAGCTATTTTTTCTTCCTGCTCCTGCCTCCTAACCTTACAAAGGCTCTTACGCTTAACACGCTTCTTTTAACGTACTTAAAGCTTGTAGACTTATAATTGCTTTATTGCCTAAGCCCTCTCAGCTTTTTCAAGTTGTAGTTGTACAGCTTGTTGTTATTATAATACTTTATTATCCTAAGCTTATTAAACACGCCTTAGTGACTAGAAAATAGCTCTTTTGTAGTAATCCTTAGGGTTGTTAAGTTAGAAAGTGTGCCTCTTGTTTTCTCTCTTCTTTTTAATAGCTAGAGACTCTCTAAAGCCCCTAATATCTCTATAAAGGATACTGTTTTAGGCTGTAATATAATGTAAACTTTGTTAAAGCTTTATAACGTTCTTATCCCTCTAATTTTTAACTGTACAGCAGATAATAAACTCTAGTTTAAGCTAATCTTCTACTCTTAGTACTAAAGTTAAGCTTTTATCTAAATCTGATGCCTCCTTACGAATTTTTTTAAGTATAACCTTAGGGTTAGGTAGGTATATCCTAGTTATCTTAAAGGACTTTTTAATAGCTAAAGGTTTAAAAGTAGTAGTCTAAGCCCTCTAGTTTGTATAGGCACTAGAAAGAAGTTTTAACATCTTAATGTTAAGAGGTTAAAGCGTATAAGTTGCGTAAAGTAGAAACATAGCTAACAAGATATTATTGTTATTACACTAATTAACAAAATCTATTGTTACATAGGATTTATAGCTGTTAAAGAGTAGTAATTAATGCCTAGTTAAAGCGTATTGTCTAGTCTCTCGCTTAAAAACCTCTTTTAGCTAAGCTAATCTTATATTGTTGTTGCTCTAGCTAGAAGGAGATAAGGCGAAAAAGACAATGTGTTTTTCTAGATCTACAGCATCTGTCTAGCTTAATTAAAAAGCTCTATTAGCTGCCATGTAGATAAGAGAAAGACTTAAAACTAAGCTATTTAAACAAATATAAGCTAGTACTGTTATCTACTTAGTTAAGCTATCTTAAAGCGCTTAAGTAACTCCTTTTTAGCTGTACAACGCCTTGTTAAAGACGCGTTTTGTTCTCCTAATTATCTTAAGTTAAAAACTCTTCTCATCTATATTAAATATATGGGTGGGTTAGACCTAATACTCCTCTATCTTTTAATACAAAAGCTTAAAATACAAGCTATATTTATCCTCTAAATTAGCGTTATAGTGTAATTAGTCTATCCCCTAAGTATACTAAGAGATGAGATAGTTGTTGTTGCGGTTAATAAAGCGTGTAACCTAGGTTTCTAAGACCTCTTTTCTAGCCAAAGACAATGCAAATCTCCGTATCATTGCTCTTGTTAGAGGTATACGACGTTCAGTAAGCGTTTTAATGTATCGTACAAGCTCCGCCTCATGTTAGGGATACAGCGCGAGGTTGCGAATGCTATATAGCTTAGTTTGGCCCTTGTGCCTTCGGGCGAGCGTTCATCGTCCTACACTATACTTTTTAGCAATTTATTAGTACAAGAATTTTGCCTGCTATAGTAGCGAAAGTAGCTGTAGTAGCTTAAGTTGTGTTTTAGGTAGGCGTAATCTAAGTAGGCGTACTCTAAGTAAGCGTACTCTAAGTAGGCGTGTTTGTTGTTAGTTTCTTAATACGTTTTATTTTCTTTCTTAACTCTCTTAAGACGTTTGAAAGGCTTAATATTTAATTTGCTAAAATAGCATTATTTTTCTTATTTTTTCTGCTGTTTTCTATATAGTCTTTAAAGACTTTTACTAAGACTAAGAGACTTATTTGCTAAGTAGAGTTGTTTTTAGCTAAATTAGCTACTTAAATTACTAGATTTCTAGCAATCTTAAGTACTTCTTTAGTTAAAGTAGCTTTTAGTGTTTAATTTCTAATTAAGTATTAAAGAATAAGTCTAATAAAAGAAGAAAATTTACTTCTAGTTTAAACGTAGGTAAGTCTTTGTAGTTCCTTTAGAGTTTACTTTTCTTAGCAAGGTGTAGTTATGTTGTCTTTCTCCATCTCTATTTGTCTTTTATTTAATTCTCCTAGGTCTCTAGAAGCAAATTGTTTTTTATTGTTTTTTAAAGTTGTTGTAATTTCTTAGTTAAGTTAAGCTTTAATAAGCTCCTTAATTTTAATTAGCTCTAGATGCCTTAGTATGTAGTCTAAGCTTTTTGAGAGAAAACGAAAATTTTCCTCTAAAAGGGAGGGGCCAGGTGACTCTTTCACCCTCTCTAGCGCGCTAGCGCCCTCGCTGCAGGCTCTGAAAAGTATCGCAATCGATTCCTTAGGGTTGTTTTCTTAAGATCCAATTGTTTCTGATCAATTTCCTGAAAATTCGACGTTGGTGTGTGACTTGTTGAGGACAGTTCTTTAACACGCTAACGTAGTGGGACCGGCCCTTGTTGGCCACTGTGAGTATGAGTACCGACTGGAAGACGGTTTACATTATAGAGGAGGCTGTGTCTCAACTAAGAATTGTAACCATTATTCAACTCCATTTTTGGAAAGCTTTGAAAAATAACTCCGAGTTGGTCTAGTGTTTTTTCCCTTAAGGTGTTAAAGGTAGGGTGTTGTTGTAGTCATAAGATTTTTCCAAAATAATGAAAAGCAGCTGCCCTCTACTAATCAATCGCAAAAGTCAAAAAAAAGATTGTCTGTAGTCAACGACATTCGAACGGTGGGTGGATGAGTTCTGGGAGTTCGTCCAGTATACCTTTAGCTACGCACGAGCCTTAAGTGGCATAAGTTGTCGTGTCGCCCAATTTCTTCTACGATGGTTCTCACTGATGTTCTGGTGATGCAAGTGGTAGGAAGGCATGATTGCCCAAGAGCACGTGGACTCTGAATAAAAATAGGAAGTTGTGAAGGGCACTTATATTGGTCAAGATTGTGGGTCTCATAAATGCTTTCATCCGGTATTCAAAGACCTAGTGAAATCGAGTCTCACAATTCTGCAATCTTTTAACAACTAATCAGATACTAATTGTGATGGGCTCTTAGTTGACACCTTCTTAAGGGCGCTGTATTAACGGCGTATAACACGGAACTAATCTCTACACATATGTCAAGGTCACGAGGAACCAAACCTTCACTATCGTAGAGCGAGTGCCGCTTCTGTCATATGTGCTTTTACAATAAGCCATGCAAATGGATATAACGAACTTGAGTTCTGGTACAAACAACGGATAGGGATTTGAACCTAAGAAATCTAAATACGGTCGAGCTTTCAAAGTCATGGCTGTAGAACACCACCTCGTCGAAATTGACTTAGAGCGTAGTCATATAAGTTGTTTTTGGCTCCAGTATATGAAAGAACCTCCCTAGGTAAACAGCTTGCAAGATCAACCTTAGGTAGCTTCCATCTCACGCCTTCGAACTTTGATTATCCATCCCTGGGACGGATTCTTTTTATTGTCGTTTAGAAATTTTGCTACTGTGCTTCCATCATCTGTCTCAAACATACAAAGGTCGAGGCATATGTAAGGCCATTGACCTATCGAATAAGGGTAAACCTACCACTCAGTCGTGCTATTTTAAACAATGCAGACTTGAACAGAGGAAACTCGTTGTGCAAAGCTACATGTTCCTTAGAAGATATCTTGTTTCCCTGCAGCCGCATTTGGAGTAATTGCGATATGCGGTGCTTTTTCATCACGAACATGTGAGAGTATTTTGGGCCTGCTGTAGAGATGAACAATGTGCTACAAAGAAATCACCTGTTTGTTTGTGCTTGAGCCTACAGAAGCGCCCATGTCAAATATGGCGCGCTGTCGCAGTGTGAAGGTCTTCTCGATGTAGATACTACTACATAGTACATTCGAGAGCAGTCAAAAGACTTCGCTCGTGTCGGTCCCATAATCAACGGGTCGACTCAACTGGCTGTTCCACTCGTTTATAATACGTCATTAGCGCAGTACAAATACGTTCGCACTCGACGACGCAGACGCAGAATCAACATGTCGTTGATGGGTCTTAGGTTACAATCCAGGGAATCCCTGCCGTAGATTACTTCCAGGGCCACGTGCACTGTAAGATCATAAACAAATCGTGCCAAATCAACATCTGCGGCGTTCGGCAGAACTCATTCAGACTTAGCGTACTGCTCCCAATATCTGAAGTTCGTGGTCAGATCCGGGATTTCTTCCGAGAACGACAACAGTTTAGATACCTAAGCCTCCACGTTGCTATGATTATTAACATCTGTGGGGCGTTTTTCGACAAGAAATTATCTTTCTATAGCGACAAGAAGCTCTCTACTGTACCCAAAGAACTTGTCGTACGTGTCTTGAAACATCTCACCATCAAAGAATCGAACATGCGATGTCCACAACATAAGAAGGCTGTCAATTGTTTGAGCCGCTTGACAATGAGAGTGGTCTACATTGAAAAGTCTATCTGCGTAACAATACTCTCAAAACAGGTCACAGTAGAGGTGGTGACTTTGGCGGAGATGTTGCCTGCAGTCATTACCAGAGCCTTAGGCAACTGCAACGTAACATTAGAAGGACGGCGAGCTTCCACTCCCAAAGAAACAATTCCGTTTATTTTCGTCCAATAAAGTTTGGCTATTCGGCACGTCTTTAAATTGAACTGTTAGACAAGTTCATGTCTTGTGTGAACAATTTTAGACCAAGGCGGGGCATTAATTTCAGATGACTTTAGCAAAGCTGCTACTAGATGTATGGGGCTGCAAAAGCTAGCGAAAACTATGCTCCAGCCATGCGGTGCACTGCGATCAATAAGAGCATCATTTCCGATAGCTTTTTTCGACTTGCTAAGTCAGTCAATTGGATTACTAAAACATTTCCGTTGAGATCGTTCCTGTTTCGCCCATAATTTGAGATAGCACGTTCACTGGTAAATTCGACAGATCACACAAGAGGACATGAGTACCTTTAGCGACGTCTTTGCAGCTCGTACTGCTATGGGCCCTGTTGAAATTGGAAAAACATTGAACGATATAATCCGTAGCGTGCGGAGTAATATATATTTTAACAGGCTCAACGCATATATAACCGCAAGATAAACAAGCCGTCCACTATTCAAGCAAACAAAGAAGTTATAATAATCACTAGAAAGTTCTTTAACCCAAAGGTCCTGCAAATGCATAGCATTGAGCCACAGCACCTTCTCCAAGATCAAGGTGTTAAGACTATCATCAAACTTCCTGTAAGCTACAACATCCAGAATAATTTGTTTACTGCAGCAAAATGGAATTGCAAGCCCGACTTTTTCTTCCCCGTTGCATCTCCGGTTCTTGTCTCCCCCTCCTCCACCATCTTCAGAACCATACTAACTGACTACCAGATTTAATTACCCTTCGTCCCATATCCATAAATTGCCATACGACCCAACACCTTGGCCTTTGCAAACCTCAACGAATACTCCACTTCGCGCACAGGCCCCCTACGCCATTGGAGCGAGAAACACACTCACCTCCCTCTCCACCCAACACCTTCTCCTCCCCGGAGAGAACATGACCACGAACATCACAACAACATCCATCCATTCTCTAGCTGGCATTCACAACGGCTGAGAAAATCTACCACTAAGCAAGTCTTCCAAGCAAAATCGTATCCAGCTGGTCAGCGCACCGCGACATTCTAATAAACATCTACATCTCGTCTCCCGCATCCATTGTAAATTCCCGCATACTACACTTGCACCTCCCACGGTAGCTCACCTGCAACGTCCCCTCTCCCACAGCGTCGTCGCAGTAACGAAAACCAAATACTACCTCTTCCGCTTCCAGCGCAACAGAGGTGGGCAATGAGCCACCAGCAATGCAATACTGCTCTTCTTTTTACAGATCCAGACATGCCGTTTCTCAAAGTATTCATCCGTTCCATGCGCGAGCTGCTCAGAGCAGACGCCGCAATCGAAGCCTTTGGCCCATACAAAGATGAAGAGATCCGCGTCCTAAAAGTGTGGTGGTACCGAGACCGACGACGAGATTGCTGCTTTACAACGCGCATAGGTCTTTCCTGCTGGTAGGCATATTGTAGGAACGTGCTCTTTGTTGACGGAGCATCTTGGGGGTGTTGTTAGGACTTAATTGGAAGCATATGGCGTTACGCGCCTGTGAATAGTCGGTGCGAGTGTTATTCCGTTAATCCATGGTGCGCACACCATAAGCACGGTGTATGCAGTTATCGAAAAGCTGGCGGATGCTGTTCAGAAGAAACGTGAAACAATACCGATACAGGGCATAGGCTTTTCAAAACGATGGAATTGGACTGAGTACGGTGGTCCGTAGGGATGTTTGACGGAAGGGCATTTGCACAGCATGTCAGGGTTTTGAAATGGTGAAAGTAAAAGTATGCTTCTAAATTCCTATGATGACCCCATCATCAAACAGATAAGACGGTCAAAGTTGATTCGACACCATACCAATGCTATACATACCATCCCGATTCGTGTTGAATAAAGAAGTCCACCCAGATGTTGTTGAATATGCCTAGTGCGCCCAAAACGCCATACCTCGTCTCATCATACATTGTTCCAAGTGAAGCTTGTTGAACGCTTCACTCAGTTTCGCCTCCAGTCTTTTTGGTGAGAGATTAAAACATGCCGTCAATCTCGCCAGTCTCAACATCGACATCGATGTTCAGGTATCCAGGAGCAGTAGGCAGACCAGGGATAGTCTGGATATCAGCTGCGAGCGCGTACAAATATCCCGCACCAGCCGCCATCCTGACATCCCTGATTGGGATCGTAAAGCCAGTTGGGGCGCCCTTGAGGCTGGGGTCGTGTGAAAGAGAGTACTGCGTCTTGGCTACGCATATGGGCAGGTTCCCAAAGCCTTGCTTGACGTAGGTATCGACCTTCTTCTGAGCGAGCTCGGAGAATTCAACAGCGGAAGCACCATACATCTTCTTGGCAATTATCTCCATACGTTCTTGTATAGTACCACTGTTAACGTCGTAGAGAAGTTTGTAGTCAGGCTTGGGCTTTGCAGAGGCCTTGATAATGCCCTCTGCAAGGTCCACAGCACCCTTTCCACCTTCGGCAAAGTGGTTCGCTGGGATGGCATCCTCAGCACCAGCAGCGATAGCCTCCTCGCGGATCACGTCGATTTCGGCTTGGGTATCGGTTGCGAAGCGGTTAATAGCTACAACGACGGGGACACCATACTGCTTGGCGTTCTCAATGTGTTTCTTGAGGTTGACGCAGCCAGCGCGAAGAATGTCAACATTCTCGGTGCGGTAGACTTCGGGAAGTTGTGCACCGGGGCTGATGTCGGGGCCGCCACCGTGGTTCTTGAGAGCACGGACCGTTGCGACGATGACGACGGTGTCGGGCACAAGACCGGAGGAGCGGCACTTGATGTTGAAGAAGCGCTCTCCACCCATGGTGAAGTCGAAGCCAGCCTCAGTCACAACATATCCGGTCTGAGCGTCGTGGACCTCGTCTGGCTCAGTACCGGCCAGCTTGAGGGCAAGTCTGTCTGCGATTACGGAAGAAGCACCAATACTGATGTTTGCGAACGGACCGGCATGGACAAAGACTGGAGTGCCCTCGAGGGTTTGCATCATGTTGGGCTTGATGGCATCGACAAGCAGAGCAGTCAGGGCACCACCAGCACCGATATCATCGCAGGTAACGGGGTCACCAGCGCGAGAGCTGGCAACAACCATACTACCAATACGTTCGCGGAGATCCGACAGGTCCTTGCTGAGCGCAAGGATAGCCATACACTCACTGGCGACCGAGATGTCAAAGCCAGTCTCGCGAGTCTGGCCCTTCTCTGTTGGCGCTTGACCAACTGTGATCTTACGCAGATGCCTGTCGTTGACATCTAGCACACGTCGCCAGGTGATAGTTTCTGGGTCGATGTCAAGCCTGGCGAACTTGGTGATCTCTTCCTCAGTCAGGTCATCTGGGTTCGTCTTGTCAATGCCAAGCTTCTTGAGGCGACGGGACATAACCGGTACAAACTCGCGCTTGCCCTTCTTGGCTGGCACTAAGCGCTTGTATAGAGCAGCATCCTTTTGGGTGTTCTCGTGGAACATGCGCGTCTCGATAGCAGCGGCAAGCAAGTTGTTCGCAGCAGTGATGGCGTGGATGTCGCCGGTAAGATGGAGGTTGAACTGGTCCATGGGGATGACCTGGCTGTAACCTCCACCAGCTGCACCACCCTTAATACCGAAAGTCGGCCCCATGCTGGGTTGACGCACGTTGGCAAAGCAGATCCTGCCGAGGTGCGCGCCCAATGCTTGCGCAACACCAATTGTGGTTGTTGACTTACCCTCGCCGAGGGGCGTAGGGGTGATGCCGGCAATGAGAATGTACCTTCCGTTGCGGCGGTGCTCGAGTCGCTTCAGCAGAGACAGGTCGACCTTGGCCTTTGTTGCACCGTACGGCTCCAGCTCGTGTGGCAGGATACCAACCTCCTTCGCTACGGTTGTGATGTGCTTTGGGTGTTGCTTCCGGGAGATAGTATGGTCGGCGGGTATTGGGTCTTGGATGCGAATGGGAAGAGGCGAGATCTTGCGCTTCTTCTGCCTGTCGAAAGTCGCGTCGGCCGAGTCGACAAGGTTCTGTAGCAGCATGGCAATGGTCATGGGTCCTACACCACCAGGCACTGGAGTAATGTGCGACGCTACCTCGACGGCGGAGTCGTAGTCGACATCTCCCACTAGCCTCTGTCCGCTCTTCTTGGTGTCGTCTGGGATGAAGTTGGTTCCAACATCAATGACGACGGCACCAGGCTTGAGCCAGTCTCCCTTGACGAACTGCGCCTTGCCAATAGCAGCAATGACAATATCTGCCCGACGAACGACTTCCGGTAGATCTTTTGTCCTTGAATGGCATACGGTGACTGTTGCGTCCGCGTTCTTCAGCAGGTAGCTGACGGGGCTTCCTACGATGTCGCTGCGTCCCAATACGACAGCGTTCTTGCCTGAGAGATCGATGCCCGCCTCTTGGAGCAGTACCATGACACCCTTGGGTGTGCATGGGGTGAAGAGAGGCTTGCCGCCACGCTTGGCCAGCTCACCGATGCTCTGGATGCCGAAGCCATCGACGTCCTTTTCGTCAGCGACAGCCGATGTGATTGTGTGCTCGGACATGTGCTTTGGCAGGGGCAGTTGGACGAGGATACCGTGTACGGCGGGGTCGTTGTTGTACTCGTAGATCTTGTACAGAAGCTCACCTTCGGTAAGGTCGTCGGGGAGGTGGACGAGCTCGCAGTCGATGTTGGCTTCTTCGGCGGCCTTGAGCTTCATGCGCACATAGGTGCTGGAGTCGGACCTGTCACCAACTGCCTTCTGTTAGCATCCCACATCTAGCAACACGCCTCAATGGCATGCGACTCACCCTGGACAATTTTCAGGCTCGGGCGGTATCGCGGGTTCTTGTCCTGCTTCTCCTTGATCTTCTGGCCCAACCTCTCGCGGATGCTCTTGGCAATGGCAGTGCCGTCAATCTTGCGTCCAGCCATAGTGAAGCTTGTGCTGGAAAACCGCCTGGAGCGGTTGGCAGTCTTGACGACAGTATATAGATGGCGGGGAGAAGTTGAGCACCAATGTTTTCTCGGCGGGGTAGCTGTAGCTTGCGGAAAGCAACGGGCGAGAACACCAAGGCGTCCGCCGCAGATCGGATACACTTTCATCGTCCTACCAATCCTGTCTGCGAAGCTTTTCCAAGTCTAGTGTGTATGGCGCAATGTGTTGATACGCATTTCTATGTATGTTTTCAATGACTCAGTCTGGCCCACGAGATAGCAGCATGGACCCCGGAAAAAGAACAGAGCATGCCGACGCCAAAGTTTCTGCTCCGCGACTCATGGACGCGTTATTACGTACCAATCAGGGTCCAAGGTCGGAATGGGGAAGATGCTGCTACCGAACCAGTCCGTTCTTGTGATTATCTTGCTCCCCAGCTGAGTTGTCCTGGATATCTCTGTAGACCACCCTGCGGATCCGCGACTATCACACGAAGCCACCAAATTTCTAAGCTTGCGGATCAGACCTTGCAAACCTCCATCAGGATCCCGTACATTACAAACATTTGCTCTGCCTTAGATTTGAGAGGCTCCATGTGGTCTGGATGGCAGAAGCGGGCAAACCTGTCCGGGTGCCAGAGATTTCGTCCTTCCTTGAGCCACTCGTACGAATACTCGCCGGAAGCTTGCAGCAGTACCAGCAGATCGTGGGCGCAGATGCCCAATTTCGAGTCGTCTTCCTTGAGTGGCTGGCACTCCGACTTGGTACACTCGTCAACGTAGCTCGTCATCCCTGGGAAGTCTTGTAGCTGCCCAGGTCGAAGCAGCTTCTGAACATCTGCCCTAAATTGACTGTAGGCTGCCTTCAAGTCCTTGTGTACTGTACAGTCGCCAAAATTGAGCCAAGAGCCGTGCACCCAGCCCTTGGTATTATTCCTGTCGATGGCCACAAACCAATCGCGACCCATGTCGCGGATGACCTTGATCTTCTCGCCTTTCCTGATCCCTAACTCCCAAAATTCTGCCGCATGCGGTCGACCGGACTTCTTGGCAGTCGCCCACTGGAAGGGAGCATCTTGCTCTATCTGTCTCGGCATATGCTGCATACCTTGGTTAGGAACAGACGGTTTGTAGCTGGCTATTGGTTGGGGGCATGAGTCTCGAGAAGACTCAGTGTCAGAGGCAGGACCGGACTGAGAATTGCTCAGTGTAGTCTGCTCAGAGCCATCGTGCAAGTTGGAATGTACTGTCTCTCCCTCGAAATGGACAACGAACGGCGCATCTAATCCTGCCGAGTGCTTCTTGATGAATGCGAAGGTTTCACCATTCTGTGCATGCGGACTAATGAAGACGTACTAGGAGACGTCAGTCGTAATGTATGAGAACATGCGTGGATACTCACAGCAAGCGTTTCGTCGATCTCGCGCATTCGCTCATCTCGTCCCAGACCATCTCCCAAACCCTTCCATAGCTTATTCCATGCGAAGCTCACAAGCTTTGCCTGGAAGTTCCATAGGTGACGATCGCCGCTCTTGATGTAGTACGATCCATTGGCATGCCACTGGACGTTGTCTAACGTGCGCGAATCCCTCAATGAGCCGTTGGTAATCTTGTTACCCTCACGAGATCCAGAACTGCCTTCACGTAACTTGGCTTCGAGCTGGGGTGGAACATTTGCGCATGCCCAAGCCGTACCTGACCATACAACAAAAGAATCAGCGGCACCAAGCTGTACCCGGATACCAGAACGGAGAGTCTCGGAAACTTCTACTGCTTGTATGTAGGACCGTAATGCTGGTGGGATATCGGGTCCAACCGTGAAAGCCGACGTGCCGTCTTTGCGCTCGCAGGCGAAAAACCACGACCCGGGTCGGCTGCCATAAGAGGCCCATGTGATCTTCCTGACGTGATTTGCGCAGACTTCATAGAGTAGATTGTTTGGTAGATACGTGCTGCGCGGCGTAGTCAGCTTAATGTAGTGTTGGGTTAAGTTGATTGTGTTCATCATACGAGCTGTAACCGCTCGGAGTGGCGAAGAACTGATCGCTGCCTCGACTCAAGGCTATAATGTACTCGTCGGGTGCCATAAGCTCAAGCTTATTCAGCGTAGCTTTGATGATGATAGCATGGGGCGATACGGAAGACATATTGATCGAAAGGGTTGCGCGCCTACCGTTGGCCGCCACAAAATAGAGGGTGCGAGACGAACAGTCCGAGTCTGACGATTCCGGGAAGCCGCGTTAAAGTGTTGCGGGCTTACCACCAGCAAGGTGGAAGCAAGAGCGCGTTTGCGCCAAGACAGCGCTCACGCCAAACGGCAAGCGCGTTGTCTGCAAGCTGATAGCGATGAAAGTGATGAAAGGTGAAGATTCCACATCAAGCGAAGATGGTGAGAAGTCCAACATTGCACGGGTGTGCCTGCATTGACGACGACGCCGTAGCCGATATATGTGAAGGTGATGGAGATCAGTCTAAACTTGGCAACATAGGAGCTGGATGAGAGTGAAGCCATCAGAGGATACGCGCCCTCATTTTCAACTGATGTGCATTCGATACAAGGATAAATACATGTGTCAAGACGCCGTTTGGACGATTCATTGTCAAAGTAGACGAGATGTTTGAAGAGAAGTAAATGTGTGGACCCTGAAAAGGACGATCAGAAGGAGACAACAAATGATAACCAAAGAGAACTTAGCAGCTGCATCGCCAGAACGAGAGCAGACCAGCAACGTACGAACGGATCAGCCTGTGAGTCACAATGAGCTGTATTTCCGGCTGCGCAACCCCATGCTGGTATACGACCAGAGAATAGTCTAGACCGGTAGTCTCGGCTCAGCATTCGTGGTCTCTAACACTCTTTGTAATGAGAATCCGAGTCAAGGCAGAGAGATGAGGTTCAGGAGCACGGCGGTTGATGTATGGATGCGGGACAAAGCACGCTAGTCGGTTGGCGGTTAGCGCCAAGCTGCCCACTTCGCCCGCTGAAGGTCGATATGCAAAAGAGTCACCCGAATTTCGAGACGCTGCCCGCCACATATAAGCCAACACACCACCCATAAGCCAACACACCACCCCACCTCCACACACACACACATCGCAGACATGAGGCCCATTCTTCTCTCGGGACACGAGCGTGCGCTCACGCAAGTCAAGGTACGCATGCGCGATGCGTAGTAGTAAGGGAGAGGAGAGACTGACAACAGGTAGTACAACGCAGATGGAGACATGATTTTCTCCGTGTCCAAGGTAAGAGCTTCTCCCGGGCTTCTGATATGCAAAAGCTGACTTTTGTAGGACCACGTCGTTTGCGCCTGGTACTCACACAACGGTGAACGGATAGGGACATACCACGGACATCAGGGAGCGCTATGGACGGTCGACGTAAACCCATCTTCTGAGTTACTGGCTACCGGGGGCGCGGACAACACCATGAGGTTATGGCATGTGCAGACGGGCAAGCTTCTCCACACCTGGGAATTCAACACCAGTATCAAGCGCTGCGAGTTTTCTCCAGACGGCAGACAGCTACTCGGTGTCACCGAGAAGCGATCAGGACATCTCTCGACCATCTGCGTCTACCCCATCAACCCCGACCCAGAAGCACAACAATCGGACGAGCAGCTGCTCAGGATCGTATGCGACGAGTCCAAGGCGACGGTTGCTGGCTTTTCATACCTTGCGAAATACATCATCAGTGGACACGAAGATGGCTCAGTAACTCAGTGGGACGGCAAGACTGGAGAGCTTCTCAGCTCCAACTACGATGTTCATGAGCCAGACATGCCAATCAGTGAGTGTCTTGCACAGCTATTCGGTTTTAGCAGAGCTAACAGAATGCAGCCGACATCCAGTGGGCTCCGGACCGAACCTACTTCATAACCGCCAGCAAGGACAAGACCGCAAAGCTTGTTGACGTTGAAGAGCTTAACGTGCTCAAGTCATACGTTGCCGACACACCCCTCAACTCCGCGGCCATCACCCCAGTAAAGGACTACGTTATTCTTGGTGGAGGACAAGCAGCTATGGATGTCACTACCACCTCGGCGCGTCAAGGAAAATTCGAGGCCCGTTTCTACCACAAGATCTTCATGGAAGAGATTGGGCGTGTACGTGGTCACTTTGGTCCGCTCAACTACGTTGCCGTACATCCAAAAGGCACCAGCTACTGCAGTGGAGG
The DNA here is from genome assembly GCA_024321975.1 of Alternaria sp. 'sect. Undifilum'. Classification (NCBI taxonomy): domain Eukaryota; kingdom Fungi; phylum Ascomycota; class Dothideomycetes; order Pleosporales; family Pleosporaceae; genus Alternaria; species Alternaria sp. 'sect. Undifilum'. The sequence goes on from JAJJZI010000006.1 coordinate 6,497,582, forward strand.
AGAAGACGGTTACGTGCGCGTGCACCACTTCGATAAGCCATACTTTGATTTCTTATATGAGGTTGAGCGCGAAGTCGCGCAGCAGTCGAACTTGTAATAGTATAACGTCACGATGAATGGTTGATATGGTTCGATATGGCTGCATGCATGCGATGGCGTTCCGGCGGTCGGGTTGGGTGCTTGTCAAGATTAGACGAGCCTTTGTCAAAAGTTCATGAGCGATCAGGGCACGTATAGACACTTTGTACAAAGTGTCCGAGCACCATATAGGTACCCCATCAATGAAAACCTCACTAGCAAGATTGTGATGCGCATGTTCAAGGTGAATTATTTACATGTCCCGCCCCAAGCACCAGCGCCTATCCATAAAGGAAGCAGACACGCAAGCATTAGGTCAATAGTACAAGCAAAGGGCTTGAAACGGGTTGGTGGCTGATCTTCCTGCTTTTGACAAACGAGTCCATCATCGAGAAGGAAGGACGACGTATACTGAAGAGGTTGTGCTATAGAATAAGCTTAAAAGGAAGGGAAAAACATAGCGCTGATCGCTTTGTCGCGTGCTCGGTCGAACACGATGTAAGACGCGGGTTTGGAGGTTTTCTCGGTCGACTATAAGGTTCAATCACAAAGAAGGGCTTCAGTAGATTGAACGCCAGCTTCTGTGGGCTGTGGCATACAGTGAGTGAGCTCGTAGCAGCCATCGCGAAGACTGATAGTTTGGTGGAAGAGAAGGGCGGAAGAAGGGCTGCAGCTGAAGCCAACGTGGAAGCTTCGAGAGACCCTGCCCTAAGCGAGGTTAGCGCGTGTGGCGGTGACCTCACCTGCCGCTCCGACTCATCGCGACCTCGCCGCGCTCTTTGGGCCTCCACATAAGCAGAAGCTCAATCCTCCTCACTCCATTGCTCTTCACATTCAAAACACCCTCTACCATATCCACATTCGCCGATTGATAAATCCGTCGACGAGCAAATACCGACTGTAAAAGGACAACATCCCACATCCGCGCCCAACCTAGCCTTCCACACACAACAACCACAACTTCATCCCCTCTTCTCTTCAAACCCATATTCAACATGTCTGACGACTGGAACTCCGTTACCAAGATCGGTAGCCGCACTCGCGGTGGCGCCGCTGGACCTCGCGAAACCGTAGTTAAGGGCAAGTCAGCTTTGAACGCAGCCCAACGCAGCGGCGGTATTGTCGCTATAGAGAAGAAGTTCGCTTCTTCCAACGCCGTGAGTACCCCTGACACGTCTACTCAGCCTAAACCACTTTGTTCTTCGTGATTCTAACAGGTCACTCCAAACAATACTAACAGATCAGCCACAGGGCGCTTCATCAGAGGGCCAACGCCTTACCAAAGTCGACCGTTCCGACGATATCGTGAAGCCCAAGACCGTTGGCATCGTTGTTGGCCACGCCATCTCCAAGGCGCGCTCCGAGGCCAAGAACGACAAGGGCACTACTATGACGCAAAAAGATCTGGCTACAAAGTGCAACAGCACACCCACTATCATTGCGGACTTTGAGCGCGGTACTGCAACACCAGACCAGAAGCTGCTAGGAAACATGGAGCGCGTACTCAACGTCATTCTACGGGGTGATAAGATTGGGCAACCCAAGTTCCCAAACAAGAAGAAATGAGTGGGCTGTGACTAAGGGTCGCAGGCGGTACACAGTCAGACTATGAAGTTGCGATATATCACGCTTCAAAAGTCAGCTTCAGCTGCAATAAATATCTTCTGGATTAGCGGGCTAGGGATGGGCGTTTGAGCTGGGCATCACGGTAGAGTACCACAATGGTGGACAGCGTACGATAGCTAGGGCCTAACCTCTGGTGTGCGCCTTTACGGCTTTGTCTCATCGAGCAGCTGTACAAGTTAGATCAAAATATACGATTTATGAGCAAACACTGCAGTATTAGATGCCCTCAACGTCATCGAAGCTAAATGGCACACATTTCATCTTATCTCCGGTACGCAGCAAGCAAATCCTAGTCTCCCTTACGCGAATCTAGACTGATTTGATAGCACCGACATGCTTGTCCGTGATGCGCCTTAGATAATGCAATTGGCTGGTGCACGCTAGCCACTCACCGTCAATTCTCCCGCATTCCCTCCCCAACGCAACAAACTTCCTTGCAAACCACAGCAACATGCTATCCTAACATCTTCCTATACTATGCCCATACCCTCGAATTCATTCAAGACAAGAATCTTCGGCGTCGGCATTCCTATGTAAACAGATTCCCGGTTGTAGCCTTGCTGCGCCTCCCATATTGACTTCCCAAGCCGGGGTCTATGCGCTAATTCCCTGCCAGACCCATCTTCCTCGTCTCTACCCTGCTCATCTTCCTGTTCTACTTCAGTATGAGTACTTCGGATGACTCGTCCGTGGTGCCCGTCCCGGCTGAGCCGGCGCTGGATTACCACTTTAAGTATATCGTGCAGAAGGGGTTCTTCATGCAGAGTGAGGATGAGACTGACGACACAACTTTTGACTTTGTAGGTTTGGTACCTTCTTTTTTTTCGTCTTTGGCATACGATGATGGGGTTTATGGTGTCACCACACCCCGTTCCTTCATTCAGTCCCGTTCCATCTTGGCATTGCGAGGTAGCTGACTAACATTCTCGATAGAAGGCACACAACTTTGGTGTGATCAATCGTTCTTACCCTGGAGAAGAAGAAAATGAAGAGAAGCAATGGAAGCGCTTCGAGGCATACGTAGCCGGTCTAGAGGCAACGAAGAAAGAGGGTGAGAGTCACAAAGTACTCTTCCTAGGTCGTCATGGTCAAGGTTGGCATAATATCGCAGAGGCGAAGTACGGAACAAAAGCTTGGGATGTACGTTTCCTCTTAGCCTTTTTTTTTACTGCATCTTCTCGGATCAATCATTCCCTCTGAGAATCTCCCATGGACGAGATGGTTTGCTAACATGAACAAAAAGTGTTACTACGCCGCCCTCGACGGCTACGACGGCATAACCTGGGCAGACGCCAACCTCACCTCTACAGGGCAAGACCAAGCTCTCGCCGTAAACAAGCTCTGGGCTGAACAACTCCCCCTCAGCATCCCACACCCACAGACATACTACGTCTCTCCCTTGACCCGTACAATCGAAACAGCAAACCTGACATTCCGAGGCCTCCCCCTCCCCCCCTCACAGCCCTACGCTCCCTACATCAAAGAACTTGTCCGTGAAGCCCTCGGCGTACACACCTGTGACCGCCGCAGCACAGCCACGCACCTCAAACAAACCTTCACCCACCCGAAGCTGACTTTCGAACCGGGTTTCCAGAATGAGGATCCCCTCTGGGAAGCTGAGTACCGGGAACCGCGAGCCGCAAGACGGTACCGGCTAGCCACGTTTCTGGATGATGTTTTCGCATCCGATGGTAATGTGTGGTTGAGTGTGACTAGCCATTCGGGGGCGATTGGGAGTATGCTCGAGGTGTTTGGGCACAGGATATTTGCGCTGGAAACGGGGGGCGTGATACCGGTTTTTGTCAAGGCGGAGAAGGTACAAGGGAAAAGGAAGACTCCGCCTAAGGAACCTAGTGATGCGCCGCCGTTGTGCGATGGGCCGCCTAAGTGAGGATGGAGAGTGGGGGGGAATGTAGGTACACAAAGATTAAAAGATGACATCCCATGCTGAAGGTGCGCAAAGGCTTGGTTCAACGTTCATTAATATTCATGAATATATACAAATAGAGGGGTTCAAGAAGGTAAACCCGCTGCTCTTGCAGCTGTCTAAGCCCTCTTACCGAAGACCTTGTCGAAGCTGGTGAGTGTGAGCCTGTACTTGACGTTGTCGTTCTTGTACACGCGCTCAACTGCCTCCTTGCAGCCCTCCTCGCTCAGCTGGATTTCCTGTACCCAGCTCTTGATGTTTTGCTTAGATGCGAGCTCGAACATCTCTTCCATCTCAGGCCTGTTTCCAATATGGGACGCGCCCATGTAGCAGCCGTTGGGAGCGAAGACCTGGGCGGGCATGGCGGGGAGCGGGTTGTCTGGGAATCCAACCATGTGGAAGGTTCCGTTGACCTTGAGGATCGAGAAGTATTCTGAGAGGTCGAACTTGTCGGTCGCATCGGCGGTGTTGATGACAAAGTCGAACTGGAACTTCCATGGCTCGGCCCAGCCCTTCTCCTTGGTGACAATGAAGTCCTTGGCACCCATCTTCAATGCGTCCTCCTTCTTGTTGGGCGAATGCGAGATTACGTAGGTGTCAGCACCCATGGCTACAGACCACAGGACACCAAAGTGACCGAGACCTCCCAGTCCGATGATTCCGACCTTCTTGCCAGGGCCAGCTCCTAACCTCTTCAAAGGCGAGTATGTGGTGAGGCCAGCGCACAGCATAGGTGCTGCGAGGGCAGTGTCGAGGTTGTCTGGGATCTTGAAGACGAAGTATTCGTGGCCTCGGATATGGCTAGAGTATCCACCCTGGGCGACTGTGCCGTCCGTGTGCTTGGCACCGTACGTGTCGACTTGGTTGGGGCAGTAGTTCTCCTGGTCGTTCTTGCATTGGTCGCAAATAAGGTCGGCACCAATCTGAGCACCAATACCGGCACGGTCTCCAACCTTGACTCTGGTGACCTTGTCACCAACCTTGACGACCTTACCGATGACCTCGTGTCCTACGCAAAGAGGAAGGGGGAGCTCTTCTCCCCATCCTCCAGTGATGGTGTGGACATCGGAAGCTCAGACACCGCACGCGTCAATGGCAATATCAACGTCATACTCCTCGAACTTCTTGAGAGGAAGCTTGGGAAATGTCAGTACAGCTATAAGCCAGTCCATGGGGTTATCTACTGACCTCCTGGCGCTTAAATGTGCTCCAGTTCTTGATGTCGGTCACCGCGAAGGCGTCGGTAGTCTCAGGGTAAGGCATTTTTGTTTATTTTTGTGTATGAGGATTGTGATTTGTTATAGGGGAGTTGTGAGATGTGATGGAGGGGTTGGTAGGTGCGGAGGGGCGTGCACACGTATTTGAAGCATCAATCTCCCGCCAGCTGGTAGATTCGGCCCATCGCTTTTCGCGCAGTGAGGTCATAACAGTGGACGAGGACTAGAATGTCCCCGCCATTGAGGCTCCTGGGGCTCCCTGATTGGGTAGGTTTGCAGCCACGAGCGTGTTGTCTATTGAGGCGCGCAGTTGTACGTTTTTTTTGACCGTCACAGACGCGTCAATGATGGCGGCTTTAACCGTGGCATCGGGGTTCTGCCAACGGTGTCGAAGGCGAGAACCCAAAACCCATCCCATGTCGCGATCGACTAACGTTCGGTCGTTCCGATCGTGCCGGATCGCAGTGGGTCGTCATCGCGCGTGTGTAGCTTCGGTCGTCTTTCTCGTCGAGAATTGTCCCGTAAGAATGTTGCAGTCCATTAGCTGCCGACGTCATCGGCAGGACTTTCATTCCAACCCCCATTAGTGAGCCTACATCCCTGTACCATTAGTCTGCCTCGTTTCTTCTTTCTCTCTCAATCCTTCTTGACCGTAGCGTTGACCAATGTTCCTCCAAGAGGGGTTGCAAATCTGGAGGAAGCTAGGTAAAGCAGTCGAAAACCTGGCAATTGCCCAAAGGACGCGGTTGCAATACAATAGCATGCGCATAACTCGATGTGATATATGTATGCTTTTCCAGAATCTCCGTCTTCCACAGTAGAACGAACTGCGCTTCCAAGCCCCGTCTAGATCCTATCATATCTGGTACCCCGCATCGTCAATGCGGGGTGGTTTGCCAGAGGCTTACCCGTTCTGGCATTCCGTGATCGAGATGAGCAAGCGTGAACATGCGCTTTGCCAGTAGAAGGAGAGCGGAAGGTGATAGACTGACGGACTCCGGGAAAATGGGCGCGAGGTCTGTTCGATAACCATGGCATGAACGATACCGCCGCGCCACCTTCAGGTACTTTTGTTCTTCTCTTCGGCCTCTATCGCATCTTCTGCTGCTCAACTTGAACTTGACCACGCACTCCTAATACTTTCACCTGAAGTAAAACATCATGACCCCTCTGGCAACTGAAAACACTATGGCTGCGCTTCGGTTTCATGGCCAGAATGACCTGCGATATGAGAGAATTCCAATCCCACAAGTCAAAGCAGGGTAGGTCAAAGTAAAACCGGCGTGGGTAGGAATTTGCGGAACAGGTATGGACCAAATACGAATACTGAAATAGCGACACTGACGTTGATTTTATACCTCCACGAATATTTGGCTATGTACGTGAATGACGAAAACGCGATTCATAGCTGAGTACCTAGGTGGCGCAAATCTCTGCCCTACTACACCACATCCAATCACCGGCGAAACGGTTCCACTAACCTTCGGACATGAATTCAGCGGCATAGTAGAAGAAGTCGGTGATGGTATAACGGACTACAAGCCCGGTGACAGGGTGATTATTCAGCCTATCATCTAAGACGACACCTGCGGTGCATGCGAGGAGGGCCTGCAAAACTGCTGTTGGTCTAATGGCTTCATAGGCCTATCGGGTTGGGGTGGTGGGCTTGCAGACCACATCGTCGTCCCGACTTCTACTCCTTACCATCTCCCCAACAATGTCCCACTTGAGATCGGTGCCCTCGTCGAGCCTCTCGCTGTTGGTTGGCATGCCGTCAAAATTAGTCCTTTCAAGAGAGGCGATGTTGCATTAGTCTTGGGTGGTGGACCTATTGGTATATCAACGATTCTAGCACTAAAGGCCAAAGGATGCGATAGAATCATCGTTTCGGAAGTAAGCAGAAAGAGGCAAGAGTTTACGAGGAAATTCGGGGCACACTACATCATCGATCCAACCAAAGACGACCTTGCCAAGCGCTGCCGTGAACTCACAGGAGGCAAAGGTGTACACGTAGTTTACGACTGTGCTGGTGTCCAGGCTGCCCTCAACCAAGCCGTCCACGCCACCCGTGCCCGCGGATGTATCGTCACCATTGCTATATGGGAAAAGCCTTGCACTATCTTCACCAACGACTTCAACTTCAAGGAGCGGACGTACATGGGTATTGCAACTTATGAGGTCGGCGACTTTCAGGAAGTGATCGATGCGCTGAGTAGAGGGGACATGGATCCGAAAGAGATGATCACGCAGAGAATTGGCTTGACGGAGGTCGAAGAAAAGTGTTTCAAGAGCTTGATCAATAATAAAGATAACCAGGTCAAGATCTTGGTAAAGGTTGGTGGGGGTTTGTAGTTATGACAATTGCTGCAGGTTCTGATATCATGTGATAGTCACCTCGCTGGTGCGGAATTGGTGGGTCTTGTCTGCCCACGTTAGCGACTTAATCATAATATCTCTTCCTCATTGATTCTCTCGTCCTCAACCCCGCCCATTGTTCTTTTCTGGATCTGCGCCAGACAGACCTCTGCAGTCAATACATCACCAATTGTTTGAACGAAGCTAACATGTGTAGAACAGTTTTAATAGACCTAGCACGCTCCTGTTACGTGTTGAACTAACAGTGAGCACCATATATAAGAAGCAAAGACTCTAACAGTAGCGACTGTCGTCCGATATCAACCATCCTTACCGTTGTCGGCTAACATCTACCCATACCCGCCACCGCACTCGATCAGTATACATCGACGCCTTCCCTAGCAGGTGATTCTGAATGAGTTCTTAGGACTGAAGTCATCGCACACACCAATCTGTTGGTGCACCTCTGGGGTACCAGAGCAACTAGCTGCGGCATAAAGTTCAACTGCCAGATACTATATTTATTTTCTAAGGTGTCAAAGGTGGTGGTTGTTGTTGTAGTCAAAATAGGTTTTCTAAAAATGTGAAAAGCAGCTACCCTCTACTAATTAGTCGCAAAAGTCCAAAAAAAAGATTTTGTGTAGTTAACAAGATTTAAACAGTAAATAGATAAGGTCTAAGCGCTAAGCGCTTAGAGCAGAAAAGCTTAAACTACTAAGCAAAAATTAGGGTTAAAAAAATTTGCTGAAGGTACTAAAAACAACACTAATTAAAACGTGTTTAACAGCAATTGCTAGCCTATAGCTAGCAACAAGATTGCGATAGAGATAGAAGAAGAAAGTAAGAACACGTACGTTACTGCAGCAAGAGCCTGCAATACTTCTTTATAAAAGCTTCCTGCCTGCTGCTTCTTACTTTTAAGACTTCCTACACTACATAGTGCTGCATACAAACAACCTGCATACAAATAATACAATGCTTAGACTATTTTTCTCTCTGTTTAATACAAAGACTAATAACTTATATTAAGTAAAGTTAGACCTTACTAAGTTACTATACTAGAAGCTATGGTGGTGGATCACAAAGCCGGCGTTCACCGTCGTTGAGCGGCCACCTCCGTCAGTCGAAAAGGAGCTGGTGGCGATAGTCCCTGTGGTAGTCGAGTTGGTGCAGAGGTCAGGCCAGATACTATATTAGCTTACTCTTCGGCCAAATAGAGCCAAGTGGAAGGATGAACGCTTACTTTTACAATTTGGGTTCGATTTGCCGGTAATGATCAAACTCTTGTCGCCGCTGAAGATGCTGAATCAACTGCCAGCGGGCAGATTGGTGCGCTGTTCAACCGAGCATCCGGGTTCGGTACTGCAGCCGGCACACGTCGATGTCGTGAATGATACGGCAGCGCTGGATGCGACAAATGCCGAGAGGAGTGTGAGAACAGTAGTGGAGAACTGCATTTTGAGGAGAGTGGACTGCGTTGAAGGTTTGGTGTAGTTGAGATGATAGAGGCGGCTGTGAGAGAAAATGTCTACTTCGAGTGCGACATCATCGGGTCTTAAATGTAGAACTGTTGCCAAAGGTGAGTTTAGTTACATTCTTACTAACTAATACCGTCTCACTAGTATTTGGCCTGTGACTACGCTGACGTTTGCGATCAACCCGTCTCGTGAACATAGAACGCGTAGGCACACCTTACTTGGTCATGGTATCTCTTTAGCGACCCGTCCTAACATGGAAAAAGAGGCTGGTCACTCTTTTCGGTATGTGAGTATGGGCCACGAGGCAGGGAGGCCTAGTTGTTATTACACGGGCGTAATTATAGTAAGCATACCTACACGAGCAGTGATTCGCCACGCGAGATCTACGTTCTGTTTAACAGATGTAACAATGATTTACCGTTACGAATAGCTTAAAACATGCAGATATACCATCGCGTTTGTTCAGGGCCTACTTTGCTCGACAGCAAGGGTCTATCATGAGATCGGTGTGGCGAGGCTTGCGACGCAAGGAAACGCATCTCGCCACCATAAGCACAAGAATAATGCGATGAGATGACAACGCTAAGAAGATGAGTTGGTGGCTGACCAATTGGTATTTCAAAGGCTTGATTTAGGTAATCCATGTGTGTAATAGCACCTCGAAAGATCTAATGTGAGACATAACTTGCTAAGAAGTCTAATTCATGTACTGTGCCTGTGCCTTTTGCAAGTTTTAGTTGGTAGTAAGAAACAATGGGATTTTACCACAATGCGCGGTTACATTAGTTAAGCCGTAGAGTAAGTGAGCCAAATCGGCGACTAAATCGTCAAGCTCTCTGTCAAAAGGAGAGTAAAAGACCGAGATAGGGGTCAACGCTTTATAGAACTGGAAAGCTCTTGTAAACGATGTTCCTTTTAAACCATTCTTAAATCAACTCTACCTGAGCATCACTGGCAACAGTTATGTTGCCCCATCCAACTTCAACGCGCATGGTCATTTGCTTCGTTGGCTTCCAGTTTACGTTTTTGCCAGGCCCATTGTACATACCACCAGTGCTCAGATTTTGCGTCTTGACAAAACACGATCGCGCCTGCAATCCCGCTTGAAAGAAGATGAAAAAAAAAATTAAAAATTGATTTCAACATAATTTTTTTAAAGAGTTGAGAATCGCTATATATTACGTATATTTAAATTACACCATCAACTGTTCTTTGTGTGAGAGTTTTAAAGTGACAATCTTGTAAACTACTTAGTGTGGGAGCTGAGAAGGAGTAATTGAATGATTAGAGGAGGGGAATGATTATATTGATCAACTAAGTGCCACAACAAAGTGTCTAATAACTACTAAAAAGACTTTAGACGATCTAGCTCGTTTATATGCGCGCTACTAGCGCCGTCACGTGATATCCCACTAGGATCACCTAATAACCTGGGTAATCCAGATGTCAAAGGAGTAATCCAGAGTAATCCGCATGTCAGTACTCTAACACAACCCCTAGGTTAGTAAGATACTATTAATCTAAGCTGTAAGCAACTAAGCAATTATAATAAATCTAAGTTATTAATTAAGAAGGCCGTTGTAATTATAGCTCCTTTACGTAATCCTTTGTTGTTGTAGTAATGCTGCGTGTTGTTGCTTTAATTAATTTAGCAGCTCTAAGTAATATTAAAACATTAGATAGACCCTAAATATTACGTAGATAGTTAGTGCGCAATTGCTATAACAAAATTAATTGCGTTTATTACTCCTCTAAAACCTTTTGTCCTTAACCTTAATTAATTCAATTACTAAGTCTTTCTAATCCTGTCTTAACTACTATTACTAACATAATAAGCAATATTGCCTTATTATTCTCTTATTAATTAGCTGCTAATCTTTGTAGTGTAGTCCGCCTTAAGCAATAACAAGCGAAGCTTAGAGAGCTATTATTAACGTAATTAACGCTTAGAAAGCCTGCAACAACAACACAAGAATAGTGCTAAGTATAAGTATTACGCGTGCTAAAGCCTATTTAATAATAAAATTTAGCAAGCAGCTAATCTCTAAAATAATAATAATTAGTTGCCTCTGCCTGTTAATCTATATGCTTATTGCAAGACATCTAGTAGCTCTGCTTAGAGAATAATTACTTTACTTACTAAATTAAGTCTTCTGTTAAGTCTTTATTTAAATTTTAATCTACATAAGAGCCTAACTAAGTACTTTAGCTAATATAAGGGCAAGGCTCCTTAAGAGCTAATATAAAAGTTACAGTAGATTACTGCTTAAGCAGCAACGCGTGAACAGTAATATAGTAACAATAATAGGCTATAAACGCCTATTAAGCTATCTACTAAGCCCTTAGCGCCCCCCTTTACTTAGAAAAAGGCGCCTAATAGCTTCTTAAAGGTTGCTGCTAATCTATTACGCCCTTGCGTTCTGCCGTGTAAGCACTATATAAAGAAGATGCTAAATAGTTTATACGCTAAATACTGCTTTAATTACGTTTAGACTAGTAGTTAAAGTAGCTTACGCTGCAGCAGTTGCTTGTATTACACTTGCCATACAGTTAATACTAATCTTACTAATTATTTTATAGCTATATATAGAGATAAAGAGGTAAGTCTTTAACTTATTAACCTTCTTGCTTAGCTTACTGACTAGTTTTTAGGGTTAGAATAATAATATGATGTACTAAGCTTTAAAAGCTTAACTGCTTAAGAACATTATTGCTTGCCGCAAAGAGATTAATAGCGGCGTCACAACTACTAGTAAGCCTTTTTTATAGAAAGCTTCTGCTAATAACTGTTGCGCTTAAGAAATGTTGTATTATAGTTTTGCTACTTAACCTCTACTACCTGCTCTTACCTCTGCTCCCGCTTTTGCTCTTATAAGCGCTTTCAACCTAAGATATAATGCTAAGAATTAATTTTACCGCACACAACTTAGTTAACCTACTTAGCAACCTGCTTAACAGCTGCAAATAGTAGCTTATTATCTATAGCAACAGCAGCAACAGCCTTAGCAACTTAAGTAGCCTTAGCAACAGCCTGCTTAAAGGTTGCCGCTTTAAGAGCAGCATGCCTACAGAATATTACCCCTGCCTAGTCTATATAATTGCCCTTTTCATTATCGCCCTGATTGTTATACAACTTATTTATATAAGCGCGATTATTACGCTGGAGTAAAAAGGCAATTATCTAACAATACTATATATAGAAGTAATAGGTTAGAATCGCGCTGCAACGCTGCTTACCTTAAGACTCTTGCTGTTTAAGCTTAGATAGCTTAAATTGCTCTTAAGCTAGCTAAAGCTAAGCAGGCTAAGCGTAATATAATAATAAAGTCTAGCGAGTATAATATGTCTAATGCTTATTAGTAATAAGGTTTCTGGTCTTAGTTTAATAGTCTAGCTTACGTTCTCCCGCTTAATAAAATAAGCTATTAAGAGAAGACTAAGCCTAGTATATAGATGTTGCTGCTTGGTACAAATCCTTTGCTTGTTAATTATTGTTTTCTTTAATTAAGTGCTTAACTTACTAAAGGTTAAGCAACTGCTTAAACTTCTTAAACTGTTGTTAGATAAGCAACTTAGTTAATCTATTAGCTAGCATAATTGCTGTTTCTAGATACTTAACTTAAAATAATTTTTTAGTAAATCTCTACTATAGCTACATGTTTTATATATTTACATATCTTAATTAAGTGCTAATCTGCTTTTTTTTTCTAACTACAAGCCTAATTATTTATTAAATATTACACTAGACTGTCTAGACGTTTCCTAGATTAAGAGACAGCTTACAAAAGAAGCGCTTAAAGGCTATAGCTTCCTTAGTAGTGTGCTTAAAAGTAAGCAGCTTAGCCTTAGTAGTTAACGTAGTTACTGTAGTCTGCTAAGCTGCCTTCTAAAATATTAGACTACTAACGTTGTTCACAAGCGAGTCGCTCACCCAAGCGAGTCGCTCACGCAAAATCCCCGCAAAATCTCAAAATAACAGGGAACTATTTCTCAACAACTACCTGGTGAAATCCTCTAAGAATTTAACACAATCGCTGCACTTATATAAAGAGTAAGCTCTTGAAATTTGGAGAGATTGAAATGGATAGTTGTAGAGATAGACTACTTATACCCCTGTAAAACTATAAAACCAAGTATTTCTCTTTCAATATTGGAGCTTAAGTTCTGAAATTTCTACACCTTATTCTTTGTATAGGTGCAGCGATTGTGTGAAGTTTTTAGAGAAATTTACCAGGTAGTTGTTGAGAAGTAGTTTCCTGTTATTTTGAGATTTTGCGGGGATTTTGCGTGAGCGACTCGCTTGGGTGAGCGACTCGCTTGTGAACTACGTTATATAGAATAGCTATGTATTTATAGGACAATTAATAAGTTTCTTAATTATCTGTAAAGGAAGCATTACCTGCAATTATTAAGTCTAGGCTATTATAGTTCTTATATTAGATTGCATTCTATCTTGTTTAATAGAGATATATAATTACCTGTTTTACAATTTTTATATGCTAATTACTAAAGTTTATAAAGAAGTGTAAAAGCTTAAAAATTAAGTAGGCAACATTTAGTTGTAGAATAATAGCTATATTCAGCACTAATTTAACCTTTTCTTAGTAGGCGTTAATCTCCTGCTGTTAAATTTGGGACATCAGCGCGGTTGATCAGGAGGTCGGTGAGATTGGAGAAGGGGTCTGCAAGGGTGATCAGGGGGTGGCGCTAAAGGACGCTAAACGCGCTAGCGCCGCCAAGGCCCACACAGAATCCTGATTATAAAAAGGGCACTCGGAGCATATACAATCCAGACAGAACCCCAACAATCAATTATCAATACAATCAACTTATCATCACTTATATTATCATTATCTTATCAGTATTACTTAACCTCTAATATCTAACATTTAAGAGTCTCACTGCCTTAACTAAACGAGGTTCACTAAACTACTAAATTATACAAGCTATTAAAAAGATAACTACCCTATCTCTACAAGACTCCTCCGTGATCCTTACTAATTACACAAACTAGATTAAATAGATCCGCTAGATTAAAACGCGCGCTAACTCTCTACGCGTGTAGGAGAAGATCAATCTAAACCTAACAATTAAACCTATTAACAAACTAGAAGTACCCTAAATACCTTAACTAAGTAACTATTAAGCGTTGCAATAAGTAATTAATGCGCACGCCGCATTGCACTAAGGTAATTACAGCAATAGCGCACCTATACCGCCTTTTATACCTACACGGCCCGCGGATCTATTAACAAACGCGAGAGCCTTATACAAAGAAGATCTAGAGATCTATAAGTTAGAGCTAGATTAATACAAGACAGAAGATTAGAAGTACATAAAAGAGCAAGTAGCGTTAAATAAAATTACGCAGGAGATACAGCGTACAGTTAACAACTACTTATACACAAACTACTATTAAGTAACACAATTACATTGTTAGTAGATTGCTAATCTAATAGCTACTATAGGCATTAACGCTAAAGATAAGATTAAAGAAGCTTAAAAGCAGTACAAAACTGCTATAAAGCCGCCTAGGGTAATTAACTTATAGAAGACATAGCTTACTAAAGTTAATTACGCTATAACTAAGAGTAAAGCTGTTAGAATACTTAAGTGCTAACTAGACGCGTACGTAAAGAAGGACTTTACCTAAGCTACAGCAAAGCACTTAGAACAATAGACTATATTACTTGCATCTTATAGATTAAAGAGTCCTTTAATTATAGTTAAGGATATAATCCGCGACTATTAAGATTACATGCAGCTCTTCTACCTATCTAAAGCAAAGTTAACTAAGGCGTCCTTTAGAACAGCTACAGGAGCTAGATTACTAACGCTTAACAAGGACAAATTAGACAATCCTAGGCAAAAGCGCAAACAGCGCTAAAATTAGGAGCCTATTAAGGATACTTAATTAAATAATATCTAATACACTGCAAGCAAATACAAAGCTTATAATATAAGACATGCGCTTAAGGATTGCTAGTACGCGCACCTTAGCAACGCGCTAGACTAGTAGCAACCCTAATAAGATAGGATAGATTAAGTCTAATCGCGTATTAACAACAGCCTAGCTATATAAGAAACAATTTACAACTCTAAACAGCAATTATAATTTTAAAGACTTGCAATTAAGAAGTTACATACAGCAACGCCTATAGTTAAGCATAATAACTAACTATATAGTTAAAAGATTAGAGAGATTAACTACACGTTTATTAAGGCCTTATTTAAAGTAATCTAGGATACGTATCCTTTGCGACAATTATAGATCCTTAATTCTAGATTAACTTATTACGTCTCTAACGATACTAGTCGCTTTACTAAAACACAATTAGCAAGGCAAGGAGACTTTCTATAAGCAAGTAACTCACAAGTATAGATTAAGGCATATAAATTAGTTACTTTAACAGTAGCTAGTAGCAAGACTTAAAGCTAACTACACTTAAAAAACGTAGCATACTGCCCTAATCTACTTTGCAATCTTGTCTTGTTTAGGATACTCCGCTTACAAGGCTTATAGTAGAATACTAAATATAATCTAATAGTCCTTTAATAATTACTTACTAATAATCTAATTGCTAACTTTACTAAGTTATATAGACAGTAGGTACTTAAAACAAACTTAATTACTAATTACGCAACAATAGCCTCTAGGGCAGTTAAGCTGTAATACAATTAAAGACAGCGCGCACAAGCGCTTATATAGCACAAGAGGATAAGTTATCTAGGACTAAGTGCGCTTAAGCACCTTATATAACAATTTAAAAAGGTAAAGATTACTAAAGTGCTTACAGTAGCATGTAACGCCTGTAGAAAAGTAAAAGCTAAAAGGCTAATCTGCTGTATACTGCGCAGGATTAATAAGTCTTTAAAAGAACGTATTTCTCTTAACTTTTATAATTATAAGGTTAACAGCTTAACTAAGAAAAGAAGCTAAATACTAATTACAAATTAAGCTACTAGATTTATGTAAGACTACTACTTTAAGGACAATTAAACAGCGTAAATAATTTTTAAGTTTTTATAGTTTTTTATAAGCCTTATAAAGACTTAATTTAATATTACAATAGAGGTTATTAAAACTAATAACAAGATTGTTACAGTTAAACTAGAAGTTACTTAGTAGGCAGAGTCTTAAAGCATGCAGTTTAAGCCTTCCGCTCCTAATACCTAAGCATAGAACGGTAGAGCAGAACGCTTAGGGGGTGTAATTAAAGATAAAGCATAAGTAATGCAACTTAACGCTAACCTGCTGTAGCCACTATAGCCTAAGATCACTTAATTAGTAGTATATTTCTATAATTAAACGCCCTAATACGCAAATTAATAAAGATTACTATATTAAATGTTCTTTACGCACAACGTATACAAAAATAGAATTATTACCTTACTACGCAAGCTACACTAAGGACACCTATAAGTATACAGGTGCAAGGCGTTTGCAATAACAGATAATATAAAGCGCGGCAAGCGCAAACTATAGCGGCTTAATCCTAAGGTATAGATTAGATACCTAGTTAGATATTAATCTATAAACATTTACTATGTATAAGTGCTAATAATAGCTAAGGTAACTACTACACGCAATGTAGTATTTAATAAAGAATTAATCTTTACTAGAGATAAGAAAAATGTTATAGATAACCTAATATATAGCACCCTTAAAGAGATTAAGGCATAGATTAGGACTATAGAACTTCCCCTAGGGATTACAAATAACTAAGAAGAGACATAATCTTTTTTTAAAGATAAGTCTTTTAATAAAGGACCTATAAATAAAGAAACACATAATTAATATAATTAACGCAGAAAAAAGGTTTAAGTAAATTATTTTTTACCCCTACTAACGCCTCTACTAGTAGCCCTTTTAACTAATTTTATAATAGTAAAGAGCATTAGGCGTGTAAATAATCCTCTTAATATTAAGAGTTAGAACGTTGCCTTTGCGCAGCTATTAAACTCTAGGCCTAATTACCTCTTAAGTACTAGCAGCAGCGAGTGTCCTAATTTACGTAGTGCTAATATAGGATTAAGTTCTGTTAGTAAGTCCCTCTAGAAAAACTAGACAGACTTATAGGCTTTAGCGTTTATAGCAGGCGCGAGAGCAGGAAAAGTTTAACAATTAAACAACAAGAAACTTAATAGCGCGGTAGTTCATTAATTGCTTAAAAGTTAAGGTTATAACTAGATGCCTTATCTAAGCGAGCTCCCGCTAGCGCTAAGTCTAAACTAACTAAAGGAGAATTATATATTCTACTAGTTGTTTAAAAAGGCTAAAGAGAATTACCTCGCAAGCTACAAGCAATTAAACTTATAGTTAGAAGTCCTAACACAAGAAGCACGACTAATAGATACCTAGATACTAGAGTCTATGTAGGTATATACCTATAGAATTAATAAAGATTATTAGTTTATTAAGTGCAAAGCGCGCTTAGTTGTATAAGGTAATTAACAGCGCAATGTTACTGCTTAAGAAACTTACGCTGCTATGTTAGTAGGTTAATTTTTTTAAATAGCTCTTGCAATTACTGCCTAATTTAACCTTAAGCTTAAGCAGTATAACGTCACTAACGCCTTTGTACACGCACTAATTAATTAAGTTATATATATAAGAATGCTGCGTGGATACGCAAAAAAGAGAATAATCCTAAAGCTTAATAAAGCTTTGTACAGCCTCTAAATATTGCTACTACTCTAGCAAAGGGACTTCACCACCTATCTCTAAAGATGTAGATTTACTGCTGTCCTATATAAGCTATGCTGCATAATCTATTAAGGGATCTTTGTGTTCTACTACGTTAACAATATTATTGCAATGTACAGCAAGAACTATAAATTAGATGCGCAAGCAGCTATTAAGGATATAAGAAAAAAGTACTAAATTGTTAGAGTACGGACCTCCGGATCACTCCGGATCACGCTTGGACATCCGGATCACCCGGGTTATCAGGTGATCCTAGTGGGATATCACGTGACGGCGCTAGTAGCGCACATATAAACGAGCTAGATTGTCCGAAGTCGTTTTAGTAGTTATTGGACACTTTGTTGTGGCACTTAGTTAATCAATATACTCATTCCCCTCCAACTGATCATTTAATTACTCCTTCTCAGCTCCCACAGTTATGAGCCCGGCCGCTTAATCGTAGTATCAATTCCCACTGCGCAATTAGCAAGCTAGAAGATTATTTGTTTAATCAGATTTTACTCTCCCCTCTTTTATCTCCTACAGCATTAGCCAGCAGATCGCTGCTGCTGCTTTACCTCTCTCACTTATTGATCATACGATCAACCTCTTTCCGACCTATCCTACAGGCTACTGTCATCGTTGACACAGCTACCTACCGACTAACCGATCAATCCTATCGTTACCTCAACGATAACCCACGTTGTAATCTAATATTAGCATCTCACCAATATAGACCTTACCGACACACCGCTTGTTGCCTCGGGGGTGATCCTAGAGGCCCAATCAGACTAGCTAACCTAGTTTGCTCTGTTGAGACTGCACTGCTCAGAGAAGGGCATCTAGGATCAGGTTAATCCTAATCTTCCAGACGTGCTCTTAATAGACTACTAGGAGCCTCAGTATCCTAAACTGCCTAAAGATATCGAGCGACTAGTTGCTCCACCACCCGACGCAAGCGCGCAAGAACAAGAGGATTATAAAATTGCTTAACGCAAATACAAGGCTTAAGTCCTTAATGCTAAGTACAAGAAGGATAATTACAGCAAGCTAGTTAATAGGTACAAAGTACAGGCAGCTTAATAGACGAGGAAGGTTGCTAAGATTACTAATGTTAAGGACTAGATTAGCAAGACTGTCCATCTAGACCTGCTCTTAAACGCGTTAATAAGCATAATTACTTAAAACTTCACTAGCCTTTAAGCCTTAGTAAAGATCCTTAAGGAGGATCTTGCACCTACTAATTAGAATACTTAGTATTTGATTAGAGCGCAGTACTAATCCCACCTAGATAAGGCTCGCCAGGGATAAATAGGTCCTAAGCAATAGTTTACTAAGTGGCAGCTCCTGTATCAACGAGCGACGATCTACTCGCTCCCTAAAGTTGTTAGGCCGTTAGCGATTACTGATTTTTTAGACGCCTTAGGCACTAAGATTGCACTAGACTAGTCGCGCGAGAAGCGCAATAAGCTAGCACAAGCAATAGCGCTTAGAAAAGCTTAGTTAACTCTTAATAATCTAGGAAAGATCTTTAGTGTTTTGTTACAAGATTAGTTAATTAATTCCTTAAAAGGAAAAGGACACCTAGTGTTCTAAACTAGATCTAGATTAGCGTTAGCTTAACAATCTACTAGTGCTAACAACTTAAAGTTAAACAAGGGCAGTAAGCAACCCTACTCTTGTCCCTGCAAGGCTAGTAAAGAGCTAATAAGCAAGTACTTCTAGACACCGCGTAACTGCTATCGACTTCAAACCGCAGTAACTAGATTAACCCCTACTAGCAGTATTCCGATCAAGCTGTTAGATAACAAGAAAAAGAAGATTATTAAGTAATAGAACACTAACACTTAGGCATCTTTGCGCACCTAGATTAAGAAGGAAGGCTAGAAGGCTAGCACTAGCGGATTAGCTACTAATAAGCTAAGTAGATCCTACCCTAGATCATTAGTTTTAGCACTAATTAACCCGAATAACTTTATTAATAAGATCGGGCCAAACGTCTTTAGTGTAGCTTTTACCTCTTATGCCTTATCCCTTTGTACAATCCTAGATAGTAGAGCAGTAGTTTACTTAGTTAATACTATAAATTACCTAGTACTAAGCACCTTTAGCGAATGCGCTAATAATAAGACAGTCTTAGCAGGCACTTAATCTATTCCTGTTACTAGGGTAGAAAACAGGCTGCTTAAGAACGTCCTGCATAGCAAGACAGGCCCTAAGATAGCTGATCTACTACTTACTAACGTCAAGCTTGTACTAGGTTTCTATACTAATATCGTGTCGGAAGAGCGGCTTAACTAGTTAGGCATTTAGTATTTAAGATATAATTACACTATGCGATTTAGTACTCCTAAGAAGAACATTGTCTTAATTAACCTTAAGTGTTATTTTAATCTCTTATTTGTTAAATACAAGCAAGTCTCTCGTTACCCTGCTTAACTAACACCGTTCGTAAACGCAGTAGCGCGATTAAGGAAACCTTAGCTGCGCACTAGTAATAAGGACTTGTAGCATTAATAATTAGGTCACCTAGGACAATAAGCTATTGAAGCCTTAGTCCGCTTAGCTTAGAACGTTAAGATTACTAGCAAGAAACTATTAGAATATAATTATTATGCAATAGCTTATGCCTTGCAAGTAATCTTGCGGCAACTAAGGGAGAGATTACCTTAACCTTTCTATAAGATCTTATAGGATCTGTTTAATTTCCTAACAGGTTGATTGCTTGAGAAATGGGCACTAATTATTAAGGAAGACTACTTAGGCAAGCTGTACAATTACAATATCTAGTTAAAGACGCTAAACGATATTATGCCTGTGATTAAAGGTTTCGCCAAAAGGATTAAGAGGAAATATTAGCAGAGGATCGTAGAAATCTATTAGGATAACAATACTGCTACACTGCCTTAGAGAGGGCAATTAAGATATAAGGAATAGGCAATAGAGAAAGGGATCGTGATTAAAACGCCACCGCTATACACCCATGAGCTAAATGGCTCAGCGGAGAGAGCTAGCTAAGAGCTAATCACTAAGGCTATCAAGATGCGCACGAGCGCTAATCTACTAGCTAAGCTTTGGCTAGTGATTATAGATGCAGCTGCTCACCTACATAGCATAAGCCCTACTAAGATTTATAGTTACTAATCTCTTAATTAGGTGCTCAAAGAATGGTTTAGGAAATATTTCTGATACTATTAACTACCTAAGATTAGACACTAGACAGCTGATCTACGCCTAGACTAGAGTAGAATTTATGCCTATAGCTGCCGAGCATATCCGTTAGATAAGGATAAGGTAGCTAGACGCGATCGTTGAGGATTCAAGGTTAATCCTCGCGGCTATATTAGTTATTTAGTTGGTTATTAAGCCTCTAACATATACTATATATAGGTACTAACACTTAATTAAGTAATTACTACCTATAATGTAACCTTTAATAAATAGTTGTTCTACAAAGAAGATTGCGAAGAAGAGCTGCCAAAGGATTAAGCAATTAAGATTATAGAGATTTTTTATAATAGCAAGCTAGTTAATCCTAGAGACAACTTAGAGGTCCTCTCTCCTGTTTAAGGAAGGGCAGATTAAGATACGCAGCTAACTACTAAAGACCTTAAAGGTAATCTATCTACTATCTTAAGCAGTAAGGACGGCCTGCCCACTAAAAATAATAGTTAATTAGATAAAGCTAAGCAATTAGAGTACGAGGCTAGTGCGCTATTAGGAATTTGCTTAGATTAGCAGTAGATTACTAGTCTTGCTACCCTAGAATCTACTCCTAAACTAAAGACCCTAAGGAACGACAATTTAATTAGTTGTATAGTTACTAACAGTTAAACAGCAGTGCAACTGCTTAAAGGAGCTAATCTATTAGAACCTGTAGGTAATATACCTTATTTACTAGTCTAATAGTCTGTGCCCGTAGACTCTAACGCGCTAGCTAATTGTAATAGAACACCTGCTCCTTTAAGCAGGATAGCAGGGCGTAAATTATCTCGCAGGTTAAGGTCTTAGGCAACAAATAGTAGAAGGGGTAAGCGATTACAAGCTAAACCTCTGCTTACACAACGTAGTGCTTAGATTGCTAGCAAAAGCCTAAATTAGCTTACTAATTAATATCTTCTACTGCGTAAGCCAGGTGGCGGGCGTAAGCGTAAGGATGTAACCTAAGATCCTAACAATTAACTAGGGGGTAGAAGTATAGGTAGTGTTAACGCATGAATTGCGGATTATAAAGATCTATTATAGAATAATTTCTATAATACCTACCTGCTAGGTTTGCAAGAAACCTAAGAAGACTAAGCAAGCTATAAGACTCTTAATTACGTAGTTATAGCAGTTTTGCTTACTAAGTATAAGCTAAAAGGAAATGCTTAACCGCATTGTGACAATCTACCTAAACTGCTAGGATTATAGAAGCAATTGCTCTAGCATCTTATAAGGGCCTTGTTTAAGGATGCCTGCAGGAGAGAGATTAATTAGTTAAGTAAGACTAAGACTTAGACTAAGATATTAGGGGAAGAGGCAATTAATTACCTAAAACTTATAAAGTAGGTTTAGACCTACAAGTTTAATTAGGATAGCTTCTTTCTTAAATGCAAGGCGCGGATTGTTGTGAGAGGTAATCTCTAGGAAAAGGATTTAATTAATTCAACTTATGCTGCTACCTTAGCAGCTAAGTCTTTCTAAGCAGCGATAGCTATCGCTGCTAAGAATAATTTAGAGATTAAGCAATATAATGTTGTAGGAGCATTCCTTAATGCGTTAATTACGGCAGACAACCTAGTAATCTGTAGGATGCTAGATAGCTTTAAAAAGCTAGGGAAGTGCGTATAGCTTAACCGCGCACTATATAGATTGCGAGACTCGCCACTATTGTGGTATTAGGAGTTCTTAGGATCACTAAGAGAGATTAGACTAATCGCCTCACTAGAGGAGCCCTGCCTATTCTTTGATCAAAAAGGAGGATTCTAGTGCTGTTTTATATAGATAATATCCTACTGCTCTTCGCAAAAGATTATAAGCAGAGGGCGATAGATCTTTAGTTAAAGATTATAGACAAGTACAAGATAAAGGAACAAGGATTAGTTAAATAGTTCCTTAGCATCTAGATAATTAGAGATTACAAGAAGCAAACAATCACGCTTGTGCATAATACGTATATTAACAAGATTGCGAAGAAGTTTAAGCTAGAGGATAGCAGCTTTCCTAAGACCCTATTACTGTCTAAGGAGCTGATCAAGAACACTAGCGAAGCAACTAAGCAGGAGATTAAGGCCTACTAAGAAAGGGTTAGATTAGTCCTGTACACAGCTATTATGCTATAACTAGATGTTGCTTACTTAATCTTAAAGCTCTCACACTTCCTTACAAACTCTAGTAATTAGCATATAAAAGCTGTCGAACGGGTAATTATGTACCTCTATCAAACAAGATAGGATGCGATCTAATATAGGAACTATAATAGCCTAGACCTAACAATCGCAGGCGATGCTTCCTTTGCAGATAATTAGGAAACTTGTCAATTATCCTATAGATACATAGCTATCCTATATAGTAGTCTAATATTTTGGAAGGCAGCTCGGCAGACTACAGTAACCACATCAACCACTAAGGCTGAGCTGCTTGCCCTTAAGCATACTACTTAGGAGGCTATAGCCCTTAAGCGTTTCTTTCGCGAGCTGTCACTTAATCTAGGAGACGTCTAGACAGTCTAGTATAACAATTAACAAACGATCAGGCTTGTAGTTAGGAAGAACAAGCAGATTAGCACTTAATTAAGGCATGTAGATATCTAAAACATGTGGCTGCAGCAGGAGTTTGCTAAAGGATTATTTTAGGTTAATTACCTAGAAACAGCGATTATGCTAGCTGATAGACTGACTAAGTTGCTTACCTAACAACAGTTTAAGAAGTTTAAGCAGTTGCTTAACTTCTAGCAAGTCAAGCACTTAATTAAAGAAAACAATAATTGACAAGCAAAGAATTTGTATTAAGCAGCGACATCTATATACTAGGCTAAGTCTCCTCTTAATAGCTTATTTTATTGAGCGGGAGAACGTGAGCCAGACTATTAAACTAAACCAAGACTAGGAACCTTATTACTAATTAGCATCAGACTTATTATACTCGCTAGACTCTATTATCGCATTACACTTAGCCTGCTTAGCCTTAGCCAGCTTAAAGGCAATTTAAGCCATCTAAGCTCGAACAGCAAGAGTCTAGAGGTGAGTAGTATTGCGGCGCAATTCTAACCTATTACTTCTATACATGGAGTTGTTTAATAATTGCCTCTTTACCCTAGCGTAATAATCGCTGTTATATAATCAATTTGTATAACGTTTAGGACGACGAGCAACAGGGCAATTGTATAGACTAGAGGGGGGCAATATTCCTTAGGAAGCTTAATCTTGAAGTAGCAACCTTTAAGCAAGTTGCTGCTAAGGCTGCTAATGCTGTTGCTGCTGTTGCTGCTAAGGGTAATAAGCCGACAATTGCGGCTGTTGAGCGAACGCAGGAGCAGGAGCGAATGCGGGAGCAGGAGCAGGAGCGAACGACGGAGCAGGAGCAGGAGCAAGAGGCTAAGCGGCAAAATTGCAATAAGCTATTTCTTAAGCTTGACGATCATTTGCGGGAGCCTTCTGCGTAGGAGGCTTAGTGGTTATAACGCCGCTATTAATCTCTTTGCAGCAAGCAATAATGTCCTTAAGCAGTTAAGCTTTTAAAGCTTAGTATATCTTATTGTTGTTCTATCCCTAAAAACTAGTTAGTAACCTAAGCAATAAGGTTAATAGGTTAGAGACTTACCTCTTTATCTCTATACATAGCTATAAATTAATTAGCGAGATTAATGTCGACTGTGTAGCAGGTGTAAGACGAGCAACCGCTACAGCGTAAGCTGCTCCGGCTGCTACATAGTCTAAACGCGATTAAAGCAGTGTTTAGCATACAAACTATCTAGCATTTTCTTTATACAGCGCTCACATAGAGGAACGCAAGGGCGTAACAGATTAGCAGCAATCTTTAAGGAGCTGCTAGGCGCCTTCTTCTAAGTAGATAGGGGAGCGGAGCGCTTAGTGGACGGCTTAATAGGCGTTTTTAGCTCATCGCTGTCGCTATGTCGCCGTTCACGCGTCGCTGCTTAAGCAGTAATCCGCTATAACTTTTACTTTAGTTCTTAAGGGGCCTTGCCCTTGCGCTGGCTTAATTACTTAGTTGGACTCTTATGTAGGTCGAAATTTAAATAAGAACTTAACAGCGGACTTAATTCACTAGGTAAGGTAATTATCCTCTAAGCAGAGCCACTAGATGTCTTACGGTAAGCAAAAGGATTAAAAAGCAGAGGCAGCGAATTGTTATTGTTTTGGAGATTAGCTACTTGCTAAATCCTTTTGTCAAATAGGTTTTGGCGCGCGCGACGCTTATGCTTAGCACTATTTTTAAGTTGCTGGCAGCTTTCTGATCGTCTATCACGTTGTTGACGACGGCTCTCTGAGCTGCGCTCGTTATTGCTTAAGGCGGACTACACCAGAGAGATTAGCAGCTGATCAGTGAGAGAACAATAGGGTAACACTTACCATGTTAGTGATAGTGGTTGGGACAGGATTAGAAAGACTTAGTAATTAGATTAATTGAGGTTGAGGACAAAAGGTTTTAGAGAAGTAATAGACGCGATTAATTTTGTTGTGGCGATTGCGCACTAACTATTTACGCGATATTCAGGGTCTATCTAATGTTTTTATATTACTTAGAGCTGCTGGATTAATCAACGCAACAGCACGCAACATTACTACAACAATAGATAATTACGCGGAGGGGCTATAATTACAGAGGCCCTCCTAATTAACGACTTGGATTTATCACGGTTACCTGGATTGCTTACAGCTTAAATCAATAGTATCTCACTGACCTGGGGGGTGTGTTAGAGTACGGACCTCCGGATCACTCCGGATCACGCTTGGACATCCGGATCACCCGGGTTATCAGGTGATCCTAGTGGGATATCACGTGACGGCGCTAGTAGCGCACATATAAACGAGCCAGATCGTCCGAAGTCGTTTTAGTAGTTATTGGACACTTTGTTGTGGCACTTAGTTGATTAATATACTCACTCCCCTCCAACTGATCATTCAATTACTCCTTCTCAGCTCCCACATAAATTACTAGAGGGGATAATCTGCATTAGTTTCTAGGCATAGAGTTAATTAGGAATTAATTACAGCGCAAGATCTAGATCTCCTAATTAGCATGTATTAAGAAGATTAACTAACTAGTAAGCGATTACTTGATTAAAAGTAATACCCTAATAATTAAGGCTGAACTACTGCCCTAAGAAGGCAACGCGACTCCTAGGGAAATTAATCTCTACTAACGAAAGATTAGATTACTCCTATTTGCAGCAGTTAACATAAGACCTAATATAGCCTTTGCAGTATTACGCCTAGCACAATTTCTCACAAACCCTAGCCCTAATTATTAGCTAGCAGCTAATCGCGTACTCCTACACCTTAACTATACACAAACGCTCGCACTACAATTTAGTAAAGATAATTACTTAGTTATTGCAAGTAACGCCTTTTTTACTAATAATACACTTAATTGTAAAAGCTTACAAGGATACGTAATTAAGCTGTTTAGCGGACTAATAGCGTAGAGGGCAAATAAGCAAGATACAGTTACAACTTTAACAACTGAAGCTAAATTACTTGCGCTTTTACAAGTGGCAAAGAAAGCTATATTTATTTAGATGCTGCTTACTAAGCTCTAAGTTTAGATAATTAACTAGATAATCACTATACAGTGCGATAACCTGCAGACAATTTAATTAATCTTAGAGAAGATTTCCTAGTTAACTACAAAGCTACAGCATGTTAATATTTATAACTATTAGCTTAGGTAAGAAGCTTAGAACAAGTTGATTAAAGTAATCTACGTAGAATTAAGCAAGATGCTTGCTAACAGACTTACTAAACTATTACTAGCTAAGCAATAGCTGAGGTTCCTACAACAAATAGGACTAATTGATCTGGGCATACGACCACGACTAGAAGCTGATCTAGTATTAATAACTAATTAGCTTAATGCCTTAGACCTATAATTAACCACCTTATAGAAGAAACAATAAAAGAGGTGTTTAGCTTAATCTGCGCGCTTGAGCTGAGGGGGTGTGTTAAATTTAGGACATCAGCGCGGTTGATTAGGAGGTTGGTGAGATTGGAGAAGGGGTCTGCAAGGGTGATCAGGGGGTGGCGCTAAAGGACGCTAAACGCGCTAGCGCCGCCAAGGCCCACACAGAATCCTGATTATAAAAAGGGCACTCGGAGCATATACATTCCAGACAGAACACCAACAATCAATCATCAATACAATTAACTTATCATCACTTATATTATCATTATCTTATCAGTATTACTTAACCTCTAATATCTGACACCTGCATAGTTGCTTTGCTAGTGTTCTTGATTAGCTTCTCTAACAGTAATAGAGTCTTAGGAAAACTATTATTCTTTAGCTTAAACTTCTTTGCAAATTTGTTAATATATATATTATATACAAGCGTAATTGTTTACTTCTTGTAATTTCTAATTATTCAGATATTAAGGAACTAATTAACTAATCCTTGTTCCTTTTTCTTGTACTTGTCTATAATCTTTAACTAAAGATTTATTACCTTCTGCTTATAATCTTTTGCGAAGAGTAGTAGGATATTATTTATATAAAACAACACTAGAATTCTACTTTCTTAATTAAAGAATAGGCAGAGCTCTTCTAGTAAGGCAATTAGGCTAATATTTTTTAGTAATCTTAAGAACTTCTTATACTACAATAGTAGCAAGTCTTATAATTTATAAAGTGCGCGGTTAAGCTGTACGCACTTCCCTAGCTTCTTAAAGCTATCTAGCATTTTATAAATTACTAAGTTATTTGCTGTAATTAACGCATTAAAGAATACTTCTACAACATTATATTACTTAATCTCTAAATTATTCTTAGCAGCGATAGCTATTGCTACTAAGAAAGACTTAGCTGCTAAGGTAGCAGCGTAAGTTAAATTAATTAAATCCTTTTCTTAGAGATTACCTCTTACAATAATCCGCGCCTTACATTTAAGAAAAAAGCTATTTTAATTAAACTTATAGGTCTAAACCTACTTTATAGGTATTAGGCGATTAATTACTTCTTCTCTTAATATCTTAGTCTAAGTTTTAGTTTTACTTAACTAATTAATCTCTCTCCTGCAGGCATCCTTAAATAAGGCCCTTATAGGATACTAGAGCAATTGCTTCTACAATTCTAGCAGTTTAGATAGATTGTCGCAATGCAGTTAAGCATTTCCTGTACTTAGCTTATGCTTAGTAAGCAAAGCTGCTATAACTACGTAATTAAAAGTCTTGTAGCTTGCTCTGTCTTCCTAAGTTGCTTGCAAACCTAGCAGGTAGGTATTATAGAAGTTTTTCTGTAATACAGAGGGGTGACAAAAATAAAAAGATGTCAAAAAAGTTATTATTTTTAAAGCTTTATATTTCTATGACTAGAAAGGCTATACCAAAAATGGTTAGTGATTTGAAAAGCCAAGAACTTCTTCTTTGAGATGGGCTGCTTAGAAAGCTTCTTAGTCAGCATGATTACGCCTGTAATCTCGCTTGAAATAAGAGAAAAAAAATTCAAAAACTTGATTCAAGTATTACTTTTTTTTGAACTTGTAAAAATTGCTAATAAAAATCTGAGATTAAGTAGCTTACGTAAGCATGATGTGAGCAAAATTTAGAGGCCTATATCTTAGGTACTTAAAGTCTAATTGAAGGGTAAAAAAAATAGAGTTTACGTACGTAATCATTAATTACGTAATAGCTTAGTAATCTTATATTATATTAACTCTTTCAATCATTTTAAACTTACTCTTTTGATGGTATCATTTTTTTTATTGTAGTTTAACGTCCTTTCTCAGCCTAAAAAGCTATATAAGACGTGTAGGTTTAGGACCTACAGGTATCTACGTAGTGTTTTCTAATATATGTTTTATTTACAAGGAGGGGTTTATCTAAATGAAGGTAGGGCTTGTAGCCTAGGGTAGTTTTAATAAGTAGCTTTCTTAGTCCTTTGTTCGGCTTAAAGCCTAAAGTAGTTTTAACAAGTATCTCTCTCAGTCCTTTGTTTTGTAGAGAGTATATAGAGCTAGTATGCTAGTCTAGTTATCTCCTTTACTTCTTCTTTGTTGTTGTTGTTGTTGTAGGCTATGCTAGCTGCCCTCTTGTATTGCTTCTATGGGTGCGCTAAGCAGTTCAGTATAGGGTCGATATATGAGGTCGGTATATTGAGTCGGTATAGGGATTTCGGTGTAGGTAGATAGCTAGGAGCACTAGCTATCGATTCTAATGTGTAGGTCGATATAGGAGGTCGGTATATCGAGTTGGTATGGAGGGATTTCGGTGTAGGTAGATAGCTAGGAGCACTAGCTATCCATTCTAATGTGTAGGTCGATATAGGAGGTCGGTATATCGAGTCGGTATAGGGATTTCGAGTAATAGATAGCTAGGTAGATAAATCTATTAGTTCACTACGCCAATAAATCTATCTACCTAAGTAAAAAGCCGTTGCTTTGTTAAGTAAGAGTCGAATGGCCTTTAATTGAACTCTAAAATCAGCTTACGCACAGACCACTTGCAGAGTTTTCAACAGTTAACCACTCTGTTTTTCTGCAAACAGCAGCGCGCGCGCTACAACACCTGCACCAAGAAAACAGGTGTTGGAAACTGATTTTAGGAAGGCGTTTAAGATAGTTGAGACGAGAAAAAGGCTACGCCAGACCTTTTTCTCGCCTCGAAAAGTTGGTGTTCGATGTTGATAGTATCATTCTTATAGCTTAAAATCGTTGTTTTTCTGAATACTACATTCTTTCTTTCTAATTATAAAATAAGCCTTTACCTTATGTGGTAATATACTAAAATTGTTTCCTAAAAGTATTACTATTACTATTTATGGAATAAAATGCAAAAAACAGCGTTCTTAACTAATTTTAGGCCTAAACTAGGCCGTCTTACCAAGATCTTTTTAAAAGATTCAAAAATACTTAATAAAAACCTTACTAAAAAAACTTAAAAAGGAAATCTTTAACTTATTAAATAAAACAGTTATTTTGTCACTATGGAAAGCTTACAAAACTTCCTAAAATATGAAATCTATCTTATTATAATCTTTAAGAAAATGCTGCCTTTAAACTCAAGAAGAAGCTTATTATTATTATATTTATATCAAGCAAAAACGTGTGAAACTTTATAATTCGAACTCAAATTATGTTTTATAGTAAAATAAGTTTTCTATAAAGTAGTGTTATAGTATAAAAATCATACCCTGTTTAACATAATAAAATAATAGTATTACAAACAAATTATTTTTTACAAAAAGCAGTTCACAGTAGTACCTTTTTATAGTTAAAGTGCTACTTAGCTAATAGAGAAGCTACGGGCTAGTCTACTAAGTATAAGTAAGCTATTGTAAATAATTATTTCAGAAAAACTCAACAACAAGCTTTTTACTATTAACTAATAATCTATAACGCAGTTACTTTGAAACTCTCACACAAAATAGTATTGATAATATATTTTTAATATTAATAATTTCTAGCAATTCTTACAAGTTTAGAAAAAAGTTATTTCAAAATGAAATTTTTCATTTTTTTCGTCTTATTTCAAGCAAGATCGCAGGCGCGATCGTGCTGACTAAGCAGCTTACTTAGCAGCCCATCCCAAAGAGGAAGTTCTTGGCTTTTCAAATCACTAACCATTTTTGGTATAGCCTTTCTAGTCATAGAAATATAAAGCTTTTCAAAATAATAACTTTTTTGACATCTTTTTATTTTTGTCACCCCTCTGTAAATTCTTATAATCTGCAATTAATGCGTTAACACTACTTGTGCTTCTACCCCCTAGTTAATTGTTAGAATTTTAGGTTGTATTCTTACGCTTACGCCCTCTACCTAGCTTGCGCAGTAGAAGATATTAATTAGTAGGCTAATTTAGGCTTTTGCTAGTAATCTAAGCACTACATCTTATAAGTAGAGGTTTAGCTTATAATTGCTTACTTTGTCTGCTGTTTGTTGCCTAAGATCTTAATGTGGAGAACAAGGAGCTAGTAACAATGGTTTAGGAGAACTAGATAGTTAATTCTGACTTTCTATCTGCGTCTAAGTCGCTCTATAAATACAAAGGAAATACTATAGTCTATAACAACAGTTGTAGAGCTTAGAGGGATGCCTCTAAGTACAGTAAGAGTTTTGTAGAGCTTAGATACAAGTATCTAAGCTTAGCGTAAAATCTCTAAGCCTTAGCGTAAAGGCTCTAAGCCTTATTATAAAATCTCTACGCCTTAGCGTAAAGGCTATAAGCTTTAGTTGCTTAGCGCTGCGCGTCCCGCGCAGGCCCGCGTAGGCTCTAACGCTTAGGCCTAGAGCCTTGTAGCTAAGGCGCGTAGCTAATATATGTAACACACCCTCTAGGTAACTAAAACTTTAGTTAGCTATACAAAGCTCTATATAGTTATAGCGCGTCTTGTAACGCGCTGCGTACGCGCAGCTTAGCGTAAGATGCTAAAATAATAATAAATTTTTAAGCCTTCTAAGCTTAGTATTTAACATTACTATAGCTGCTGTAAGTATTACCTAGAAACTCGCCTAAATTCTTTAAAAGCAATACTAATTACTTTTTTTAAGCTCTACTATACTTTTATATAGCTTTTCAAGCTATTACGCGCTACTTTATACCCTTATGCAGCCTCTAGCTATATTTTAGCACTTTTTCTGTTTAGTTACTAACTCTATACAAAAGTTAAAATAATAAAAAGCTACTACTACCTAGGCTGCTGCCTGCGCCTCTGCGCACGCAGCCGCTAGACCGCCCTTGCCCCTGCCCGCGCCGTCGCCCTTGCTAGAGGTGTAGCTGCTCCTACTAGAACGCAATCCTTACGTTAAGTTAACTAGTGCTACTTTAAGTATAGCACTAGCCCGCACGTCTAAAAGGCGTGTAGGTAAGGTTAAAACCCTAGTTAAGACTGCCTATAGGCGTAAGACCCTAGTAGTAACCTCTAGTTGTTAAGGCGCACCTAGTGCGTATTACAGCGTTCTTTATTTTAAGTGCATTAAGAGCGCTTTGTCTAGCAGCTCTAATAAAGCTTATTAAGAAAGGGCCTCTAGCTCTAAGGCGCGCTACTAGTAGTACTTTAATAAGAAGACCTGCAAAGTCTTCTATACAATTTTTTTTCAATTTTAAGCTTCTACTAATAATTAAAGCCTTTAAATTACTGTCTTTTTAGCTAAAAAGCTTTTTACTAAGCTTTAAAAGAATGTGCTATTGTAAGCCTTTCTCTTATTTTTTCTTAAGCTCTTTATACTAACAAATTACAGAGTAAGCAGGCTAAAAAGCCTATAAGCTACTGTTTACATTTTTTTAAAAAAAGCGGCTAAGGAGGAGAAGTCTAAGAAGGACCTTAGTAGTAAGAAAAAAGGTTAAGATAACTAGAATAAGCTTACTAGCTCTTCTAATGTGCCGGTGCACAGGGTGATACCCTGCTGCTCACTAGGTCAGTGCTCAACTACCTGATCTGAAGGTATATAGCTCGTTTCGGGGATCGAAACGAGCGGAGGGACATCGATCATCCTTATCCTCCACTCAAGAACTCAACTCTTGTACTGCTCTTTAATATATATAACCCCTAATAAAATTGTTATCTTACCACCCTCGTTCTCGCATAACCTGACCACCAGTAATCTCTTGCCCTCGTAGCAGTATGTCTTTATACACTCTAACACCTGTACAAATAGCAAAGCCTATAAGGACATACTCTACTACTTAGTGTATAAAGGAACTAGTATACAATTATTGTAAGAACAATATAATAATCTTACGTAAGCACAGAATTCTTAGGATTACTACCAGACACATCCTTAGGATTACTACTAGATATACTCTTAGGATTATTACTAGACATACTTTTAAGGGGTTAGCACTATCCCCTACTACAGACTACGTTAAGGACGATGTTACCTCAGTTAGCACTAACAACAATATAGAAAAACAAAACCTACTAATAAATAACAAAATGCGTTATTAAATGCTAAGTTAAAGTCTGTCTAGCAAAATAGAGGCGGCAAACTGTCTAGCAAAATAAAGGCAGTTTTACATGTGTCTTAAACGCTAATTTAAAGTCTACCTAGCAAAATAGAGGTAGTAACCTGTCTAGCAAAATAGAGATAGCACTAAAAGCTTATACATAAGTACTAGCTTTAAGTATAAATCTAAGCCTACCTAGCAAAATAAGAGGTACCTAAGAGGTAAATATTTATACACACACACTTAAATAAACATACACTATAAAGACTTAAAAAAAGATACTATTTCTCTTAAAGACTATACCTTGTCTATTACTTTACTAACGTTTATTAACTATTTATATAAAGAACTTATATAAGTTCTACTATACCCTAGATGTTAAAAAGGGATTAGAAAGTAGGTTAAGGGCAGGAAGGTGCAACGCTTCCTCTCTCTAGACCTACTACAGCTAGCCCTAATCTACTATTGTACGGGTGTTGGAGTGTATGAAGACATACTACTACGAGGGCAAGAGATCACTAGTGGTCAGATCATGCGAGAACGAGGGTGGTAAGATAATGATCTTATTATAGGTTGTCTATCGAAGAGAGATACAAGAGTTGAGATGTCGAGTAGAGGATAGAGGATGGATAATAGATGTCGCTCGTTTCGATCCCCGAAACGAGCTATATACCTCTGGATCAGGTGGTTGCGCACTGACCTAGTGAGCAGCAGGGTATCACCCTATGCACCGGCACATACCTCCCCTTCCTGCGAGCTTAGCCCCATCAAGCGACCTACTCAGCAGAAAGAAAAACAGCAAAACAAAGGAAATAAAACAAAGGAAATATAACTTAATCACCCCATATCTATCTTAGGCACCTTCCCTCACTTCTTTAGTCGCTTACTTCGGCGAGGCTCTTGAGTGGTAGTCGCAGCGCGTGGCCTAGGCGCAGGTGCAGTAGTAGGAGCAGGGACAGGAGTAGCAGGCGGTTAAGATTCTAATATAGATTAAAGGCGACTATAACGAGGCTGCCTAGTGGGAGTTGTTGGCACTAAGGTATTATCCAAGATAACAGTACCTAATAAAGATTAAACACTAGGAAGGCGTTAAGTAGAGGAGAGCATCGCAGGAGCTTTGCTTTCTTAAAAAAAATCGAGATTTAGAAGTTTGTCAAGATTAGACCTAAGGAAATAGGCTACAGCATCCTATTTATAAAGGCGGCTAAGGACACAAGAGTAAGGAACCGCGAGCTCTTTATTAATAGGGTGCAACAAATACTAGTCTGCATAGTAACTTGCTACTCGTAGAGGCTTAACATTCTTTTCTAAGATCTACAGTTTATTTAAACGTGAGCCTTCGCTTATATAGGCAGATCTAGATTTCTAAGTTATATAGTCTTTCTTTATTATAGTTGTTGTTAGATACCTTGTCTAAATTCGTCTACTTTAGTTAAATAGACTTAATGCTTATAACCTTAGTATACTTATCCTAGCTAGAGTGATTGCTAGGAAGGAGGCGGACAGTATCACCCACACACAGTATCTCAGCACTAATATAAATACTACAGCAATAAATACTAGCATTTAGCTAGATTCCCCAAAAGTAATGTTTACCTATAAGAGACAGCGTAGACATAAGGGCGAGGGCGTTCTTAATAGTAATATGCTAGTCTTTTTAAGGTACACGGCGCAATTAATATCTCTATGTGTATATAGGCTGTATCTATTGCAGTAGAATATACTTGTGTCTTTTAGAAAAACTCTTAACTTAGTCTTTTAAATTTAGGACTAGTTTAACGCGTACACCTATATAAGACACGTTCTTATCTTAAGTAGAGTTAACAAGGTTAGTAACAAAACTGCTGCTAGCTAGTTTAAAAGGGGGGAATATTATTATAATTGTCGTCTTAGAAGATAACTATCCTAATAAAAGGTAGTGAAGTTTGTGTAGAAAGAAAGTTAGATAGCTAGCAGGGGTGTAGATCTAGTTTATATAGAGTGGCGGTATCCTGCTAGCTAGCAGGTAAAGGTAAAAGGGCCTAAATTGCGCTAAAATAAGCGGGTTTCGTAATTAAAATAGTCGTTGTAATTAGCTGCTGCCCTAAGAGTACGTAAAATCGAGTATAGTATTAGTGTGGCGGTAAGCACCTAGTATTAGTAGGATAGGTAGCGTGTGTCTAAGTTTCATAGGAAATTAGTAAATGAGTAGCTAAGGGTAAAAGCAGGTACTACTAGCATAGTATCCCCTCCCCTTCCTAAAAGTATAGGCTGTCCTATAGCCTATTAGTTGTCTAATATAGTTGCATCTAAGTCTAAGTCTAAGCTTTTAAAATCTTGTTTATATACACGTCACTCTTCTTCTGTAAGGCGTTTAGTAATAACAACTTAAAGATAAAAGCTATCACTTATCGCAGGAGGTAGAGGTAGTTGTAGTTCTCGCCCTTTCCTTCTAGTCTTCTCGTCTAAATTCTATAGGCATCTCCTGCTAAGGGATATCTACAGGTTAAACCTTCTTGTCCACCGTCTTGTATAGTGTGTAAAGATTATAGTGTTGTTAGGCATACTTAAGTAATCTTTCTTGCATCTGCTAACAATTAAGCTCACACATAATTAAAAATTTACTAAGTTTACAGTTTCTTGTAGGGCCCTTAGATAGGACTTAGCACGTAATTTGTCTAAAAGCGTTGTACTAAATTAATATCCTAGTGCTTGCACACTAAGGTCCTCCTAGGATAGCAGATCTAGTGACATTAGCAACAATCCTAAACGTAGTCCTAATAGAGACCGTCCCTATTCGTATAGGTATATTAAATGCGGTCCCAACAAACGGGTCATGTGTGCTATTAGCTAAGGTAACACTAGGAGAGGGCTGCCCTAGTTAGTACTCTATTATTTTATATAGTACCTTTAATGCTCGCGCAGCACTTAGTCTCAAGATATTTATTTATACTCTAGTGTTAATTAAGCACTTTAGAAAGCTGCCGTTCATAGTAACCTAGCATTCTAGTAAGTTAGTTTAAGCAAAAGCCTGCCTATTCCCTTGCTAGACCCCTTAGACATCCTTCGTAGGGATACTATCTAATTTATCTATCTAGGAATCTCTCCTTCTACTTATCTCGTAGCGAGTTTGCGCATTCTATTAATACAAATTCATCGCATCGCAATGCGCGCTTTTAATAGGTAGTGTATTTAGTAGAATTCTATAGGTGGGGCCAGTGCGCTAGTTCGGCTAATTAGAGGCTAGAACATTTCCTAGGTGTGATTTAGCGCACCCAGCATCTATTAGCTTAGCGTTTTCACCTTTTAGGTGCTTTGCTAATTTTAATCCTAGCTTCTCTTACTTCCTCTAGGGTAAAGGTTGCACGCTAGTTAGATAGCATAATATAGCGCATCTTAGCATTAGCGCCTCCTTACTCTAGCTAATAAATCTTATTAAGGCTAGTTATCTTCTTGTAGTAAGACTTTAGAAAGGAGTAAATCCCTTCTAGTTTATACGTATCCTAATTATCTCTATTTAGGGCAGAAAGTATATAGTACATAACTGCCTCTTTGTTAGTTCGTAGTAGGCCTTAGAAGAAGAGGATACCTTCCTCTTCTTAAGGGATTTGCCTGTTCTTAATGCATGCATCAGCGACTAAAGTAAAGTATATATAGTACTCCACTAGCCTAGGCTAATTTTGTACACATTTATAGATGTAGGCTTAAAGGTATAAGCGTTTGCCTATCTTAATAGCTATATTCTTATCCTTCTACTATTCCTTTATGTGTGTCTGTAACTTAGACTAATCCTTCTTAGCATATCTAGGTAAACATTTTAGGATACAAGAGAGAGATTAATCCTTATTAAAGAAGTAGTCTAGTAGAATAGAGACCCTTATAGCATCACAGATGCCTCTATTATTAGCTTGTTAATTAAAGTCTTTTAGGAATTCTGTAACGTCCTTCCTAGTAAAAACTAACGTGCTGTATTTTAGTTAAATTATAGTTAACACCAAGTTGTGCGTAGGTGTAACTATAGTATTAATAACTAAGCTTAACAGGGTTAACAGTAGGTTAGGGCTAGTAGTAGTAAGTCCTAAGGAAGGAAGCGTTAAGCCTTCCTGTCCTTAACCTGCCTTCTAATCCCTTTTTAACATCTAGGGTATAGTGGGACTTATATAAGTTTTTTGTACAAATAATTAACAACTATTAGTAAATAAACAAACAAGGTATAGTCTCTTAGAGAAAAAATATCTCTCTTTAAGTCTTTATAGTGTATACTTGTTTAGGTGTAGGTGTATTAATCCTCGCCTCTTAGGTACCCCTTATTTCGCTAGGTAGGCTTAGATTTATACTTAAAGCTAGTACTTATGTGTAAGCTTTTAGTGCTATCTCTATTTTGCTAGACAGCATCTTAGCTTAGCATTTCTTTACGCATGTATTACTGTCTCTATTTCGCTAGACAGTTTGCCGCCTCTATTTCGCTAGACAGACTTTAAATTAGCATTTAATAACGCATTTTATTTTTATTAGTAGTTTTTGTTTTTCCTTGTTGTTGTTGTTGGTGCTAACTTAGGTAACATCGTCCTTAACGTAGTCCGTAATAGGGGATAGTGCTAACCCCCTAAAAGTACGTCTAGTAGTAATCCTAAGAGTATATCTAGTAGTAATCCTAAGGATTCTGTGTTTACGTAAAATTATTATGTTGTTCTCACAATAATCGCGCACTAGCTCCTTTGTGCACTAAGTAGTAGAGTATGTCCTTATAGGCTTTGCTATTTGTACGGGTGTTAGAGTGTATAAAGACATACTACTACAAGGGCAAGAGATCACTAGTAGTCAGATCATGCGAGAACGAGGGTGGTAAGATAATAATCTTATTATGGGTTGTCTATCAAAGAGAGATACAAGAGTTGAGATGTTGAGTGGAGGATAGAGGATAGATAATAGATGTCGCTCGTTTTGATCCCCGAAACGAGCTATATACCTCTGGATCAGGTGGTTGCGCACTGACCTGGTGAGCAGCAGGGTATCACCCTGTGCACCGGCACACTATTAACCTTATTAAGCTTAGTTATTAACACTATAGCTACACCTACGCACAACTTAGTGTTAACTATAATTTAACTAAGATATAGTACATTAGTTTTTACTAAAAAGGATGTTACAGAATTCCTAGAAGACTTTAACTAACAAGCTAATAATAAAGGCATTTATAATATAATAAGAGTCTCTATTCTACTAGACTACTTCTCTAATAAGAATTAATCTCTTTCTTGTATTTTAAAGCGCTTACCTAGATATGCAGAGAAGAATTAGTCTAAGTTATAGATATACATGGCTTCGGCCTTTTAAGACAACCTTTTAATGTGACCACACATTTTGTAGACACTTTTTTAGTAAAAAAAAAGATTTATTGCTAACAACAGGTATTAGGGCTTATGCCCCCTTGTTTAGCATTGCTGGCACGCAATTAGTGTGTCGCATGTTCAGACAGAAACAAAGAAAAGCAAGACAAAGACGCAAATCGCCTCCTAACTTAACGCGCCCTATCTTGCCTATGCTACCTACTTATGTTAAGGCTTTACTTCTAGGTACTCTCAGACGAATTGAAGAAGCAGCACTATTATTACCTTGCTTTCTAACCTATACATACGACGATAGAACGCCTACTCCTCCTTTCCTGCCTCTTTCTTCTCTATCGCTATTTCGACGTTATGCAACAGCTAGCCTAACTAGTTAATAGTTTCTTTACTCAGCCTATGCACGATTAACAAGAAGAGAGAGATGCTAAAGTAGAGTATTTTAAGTACTTTACTAGTATTAGCAAATACTCTATAGATCTTGTATTCCTTCTACAACTAGCTAAGTTGAGGCTTAACATTCTTTTTGTATATAGAGATATTACAGATTCTAGAGTTGTTTATAAGGAATATAATTATAAAGTCCTAAAGAGGCTAAGTTTGTAGATACTTAATGAACTCAGGTGTCTGCATAATCAGCTTAAGCTAGACTAGTTTAGGGGCTAGGTGTACAGCAGGAAAGCTTCTTGTCTTTAGATAAGAGTCGAGGTTAAGGAGATACTCGTCGCGGAGGTTGCACGCTATGTTACAGTGCAGCGTATCGTATGCGAATTGTTTGTATGCAGTGCTGTTTGAAAGGTAAGAAGTAGTAGGTAAGAAGCAGCAGCTTCAGCTTTATAAACTATTACAGGCTCCCGCTGCAGTACGTACGTGTCCTTTCCCTCCTCTATTGCATTATGTTGCAATCCTATTGCAATCCTACTGTAATCCTGTTGTTAGCTATAGGCTGGCAATCACCGTTAGACACGTTTCAACTAGTGTCGTTTTTTAGTACCTTAGTAAATTTTTTAACCCTAATTATCGCTCAGTGGTCTAAGCTTTCCTCCTAGAACTTATCCACCCACCATTCAAATCTCGTTAACTACACACAATCTTTTTTTTTGACTTTTGCGATTGATTAGTAGAGGGTAGCTGCTTTTCACTTTTTTGGAACCCTATTTTGACTACAACAACAACCACCACCCTTGACACCTTAAAAAATAAATAGATATACATAAAGGAATAGTAGAAGGATAAAGATATAGCTATTAAAATAAGTGAACACTTTTACTTTTAAGCTTATATCTATAAATGCGTACAAAACTAGCCTAGCCTAGTAGAGTATTATATATACTTTACTTTTATTGCTAATACATGTATTAAGAATAGACAAATCCCTTAAGAAGAGGAAAGTATTCTCTTCTTCTAAGGCCTGCTACAAACTAACAAAGAAACAGTTATATACTATATGCTTTTTACTTTAAATAGAGATAATTAGGATATATATAAGTTAAAAGAGATCTATTTTTTTTCTTAAATCCTACTACAAGAAGATAACTAGCTTAGATAAAATTTATTAGCTAAAATAAGAGGGCGCTAATACTAAGATACGCTAAATTATGCTGTCTAACTAGCGTGTAACCTTCACTTTAGAGAAAGTAAGAGAAGTAGAGATTAAGATTAACAAAGTATATAAAAAGATAAGTACGCTAGCAAATGTTAACCTAGAGGTAGAGGACCTAATTAAGTCTCTAGGGAACCTAAAGCTTAGACTATTAACTATTAACATGCTTATAGCTTATTCTATAACTAAAAAACCTTTAAAAAAACTTACTAACTATACGTACTTTATTGCACAAGTAACTAATGCAGAATTCCTTAGTAAGAGGAATAATAGATTCTTTATTACTAATACTTTAAAAGGACTACTTAATAAGGTAAGTGCAGTATATGTAAGCAACGTAGAGACACACCCTCTCTATTATATGTATAGTATAGTAGTACACATGCTTAAGGAGTGCGAACTATACTACGCCCTAAAATAGATAGGATAGGTTAGTTTTAACTAGGATATTTCTAGCAAGAAAGGAACTTACTATTTCAGGCCACTATATAAGCGTCTAGGGGAAATCCTAGAACAGCTACTATTAAACTAAGTCTTGCTATAGTTAAAGACAAAGATCTAAGAGTTCTACAACGTTACTAATAACGTGCTTAATTAGCTAGCCTCTAGTGTAGTCTTTAAGAAGTTTGCTAAAAAAAACTTTTAACTAGGTCTAAAGTTTAAAGAGAAAAACGCTAATTCTGTAAACGTAGCAACAAGTTTAATAGGCTAAGGCTACTATAATAATGTTCTTTAGTAGTTCTAATAATTCTAGAAACAGTTATACAATCCTTATGATAGAGAATACGTTAAAAAGCTTAATAATATTAACACTGCTAACATTATACTAGAAGGTAAAGAAAACGCTTTGTATAGTATCTCTAAGTTAAATACTACTACGCGCTTAAAAGGCAAAAGCCTTAACCTCTACTAGGATATTAATTAGGTCTAAGAGGGAGGGGTAAAGAAGCGAGGAAGGCTAAGCAAGGATTTGAGCACCTAAGGAAGCAATTAAATAATATAGAGGGACTTTCCTATCCCTAACTCGCAGCCTATAGATATACAGTATCTGCAAGAAGAAACATAAAGCAATATACTTTTTATAAGTTAGCTACATAATATATTATTTTTAATTATTAGACTACTATAATTAGCTTAGCAAGATAATAACATTTTAGCTAATTCTAAGCATTAATAGTAAGGAAGGAAGAAGAAAGCTGTAAAGTTTATTAACGCTCTTCCTAATCTAGAGCTAAGGGAGATAGTAAGAGGACAGCTAAACCGTATTACAACTGCTCTACTTAGATAAGAAGTCTAAGGGATTACAGTATTAGATCTTATAAAGCAAGCTAATATTTAAAAATAGCTACGTAATCTTCTTAATAATAGTATTAATGCTACAGATAGTTTAGGTGCTCTTAATATTATAACGTGTAGGAAAAACGCTAAGCCTACAGATGCTAGGTGCGCTAAATTACACCTAATATCTATTCTAGCCTCTGATTAGTTAAACTGGCGCACGGGCTCTACCTATAGAATTTCACTAATTATACTACTTATTAAAAGCGTACATTGCAATGCAATAAATTTGTATTAATCAAATACGCAAACTTACTATAAGGTAAGTAGAAGAAGAGATTCCTAAATAGATAAATTAGACAATATACTTACAAAGGATGTCTAAGGGGTTTAGCAAAAGAATAGGTAGGCTTTTGCTTAAACTAACTTACTAGAATGCTAGGTTACTATAAACAGTAGCTTTTTAAAGTGCTTAATTAACACTAAAGCATAAATAAATATCCTAAGACTAAGTGCTACAAGAGCATTAAAGATACCGTATAAAATAATAGAACATAAACTAGGGCAGCTATCTCCTAAAGTTACTTTAGCTAATAGCACACACAACCCGTTTGTTAGAAGTGTATATAATATACTTATATAAATAGGGATAGTTACTATTAGGACTACCTTTAGAATTGTTGCTAATGTCACTAGATCTATAATTCTAGGAGGACCTTAGTGTGTAAGCGCTAAGTTATTAATTTAGTATAATGCGTTTAGGCAAATTACGTGCTAAGTCCTGTCTAAAGAAAGTACAAGAAACGCAGTCTTTGTTGCATTTAACCTTTCTCTAAATTACTCTACACAGACATTTAGAAATAAAGCCTCTAACAACAATTTAGACAGAGAAATAATAAGTAATATACAGTTGCATGTGATTACTAACAGATTAGGCAACAAACTACGAGCAGCTATAGTAAAATACATACAAGAAGCGAAATAGTTAGATCTAATAGCTAGATTTAGCGACTTTAATATGCTGTATACAGAAGGCAGTAGGAAGGGTTAGATAGTTTAAATAAACTAAGTGTTTACGCACGCAGTTAGACAGTTTAAGGACTTTATAAAAAGCTTTAAACTTAGTGAATTTTTGATTATATATAAGCTTAATTATTAGCAGATGTAAGAAAGGCTACTTAAGTAAACCTAACAACACAATAATCTATACACAATGTACAAGACAGTAAATAAGAAAGTATAACTTGTTAATATCTCTTAGCAAGAGGTGCCTATAGAATTTAGATAAGAGGACTAGAAGGGAAGAGCAAAAGAATAATAACTTCTTAGAATAAGTATTTGCAATCCTAATAAAGAGCTGTATAATTATCTATTTAAGCTAAGATATACTACTTTTCTGCAAGAGACAAGGCTTACTAAAGAACAAGTTAACAAGCTACATACTAGAGACTACCTACAGCTACTAGAAAAGGAGATATTCTTATATATGCTTCTTAACTAAGAAGAAGCACTCTTCTAGCAGTTTAAGGAATTAGGAAGGATCTACCTTAATGTATGTCTGCTATATAAGATTCAAATAATACTATATAAAGCCTAGCAAGTGCAAGGTTTTGCTGTCCTAAAAGCCTTAGAACTGCAAGTAGTGGATATAGTTAACGTCTAACTAAATCAAGGAACATAGGAAAAGTGTAACAGTTAATATTACTGTAAAGGGCTGAAGCCCTGACGTTTTTTAGTACTCGGCAAGTTGCCTCGTTTTGCGATCTCACAGATACCGGGTGTCCACCCGGCATCTGTAGGCTTGGCGCGCTTGGGCCTTCTACACCGCTTAACCCTACGCCGCCTAACACCTCTACTCTATTCGGCCCTTCTACCCTGCTCGCCCCTCCTAGCCTGCTCAGCCTTTCTTTTATACTTTGCACAATTTTCTCTTGCTATGTTAGCAGTCGCTGCGCAGTTACTTGTACGTACAACTTACAGGGAGGTAGATAAACTTGCTGCGCAACCTTTGTAGTTTTTTAATTAATTTATTACTGTTTTCCCTTTCATCTTTAGTTAATCTAACGCACCTTTACAATTAAATTAATTTCTTTTTTAGCTACTTGCGTAGCCACGTTGAATTAGAAGCCGCCTAGAGCTATATCTACGCACGGAAGCCAGCTAGAGCTACATCTACGCCTAAAGATTCTGATTAATTAGATCGCTAATCTTAGTTAACGCTGTTTTAAATCTATTAAGAATTAACAGCAGAAGAAGCACAAAGAGTGCTAAAAGATACCTAGCTAAACAAGACCCTACTTGAACGTTTCTTAATACGAACTGTTAGATAAGCCTACTATATTTCTAGTAGCCCTAGAAACCGATCCCCGCTAACTACAATAAAAAGCACTATTAATTTAGAACGCTTATACTACAATAGCAGGGGCTAAAATTACATCTAGAAACTTAGCTATCTAGATAGCAAGACTACACTAAGATAGTGTTAGTAGGGCTAAGATAAAGAGCACTCTTAAAAGTTTCTGCTAAGCAAATAAACTAGATAAGATAGCAGCTTCAACAATTATACAAGAAGCCTTTTTTATCTGTAAGAGTATTAACTTAGCCTCTAAGGAAACAAAACTAGAATATAAACAGCTACATGCTTAGCTACTAACATTACTTGCTGCATTAAAACCGGCGCAGCAAACAGCACAACTTAAACGTTTTAAACAACCTAACTTAGACGCTTTTAATAGAACAAGGAAAAAGTACTAGATCTTTAAAAAGCAGCTTACTGCTAAGACAGAGAACAACTAAGAAGATTTTAGTACAGAAAGAAGGACTTGCGACTACGCCTTTAGTAGGCTTATAGGTTCGGCAGCTACCCTAACGCTGCCCTACCTTAATTAGATAGAGTTGTTAGACGCCTAGAACTTTAAAGACCTATATAGCTCTAAGAGAGCTTAAAACAAACTCTAGTCAATTTCTTAAGGCAAAAAAAGTATCCGTAATTATATTATAGAATTTTAGAAATAGTTGCTGCTGTCAAACAGCAACTTAGATAAAGACACAAAGATAATACTCTTTTAAAAGAGCCTTACTTATAAGCTTTAGAATAAGCTTGTAAGTATTAGTTTTTTAGACTTAGATA
Organism: Alternaria sp. 'sect. Undifilum'; assembly: GCA_024321975.1. Taxonomy (NCBI): domain Eukaryota; kingdom Fungi; phylum Ascomycota; class Dothideomycetes; order Pleosporales; family Pleosporaceae; genus Alternaria; species Alternaria sp. 'sect. Undifilum'. The sequence continues at coordinate 6,541,385 of JAJJZI010000006.1, forward strand.
ACTTGCAAAACAAGTCTATTAAGATTATAGACTACCTATATAGGATAGAGCAATACTCTAAAAGCTAGGATAAGCCTAAGGAACGATATTCTAAGGGATACAAGCTAAGAACTGCCTCTCCTCCTCCTCCTACAGGAGACTAGATAGAAGGAATAGAGTTTACTAGACAATTAGCTAAGCCACGCAGGCTTAGCGATCTAGAACTAAACAGGCTAATAAAGGAAGGACTTTGTTTTACCTGCAAGCAAAAAGGACACTTAGCTATAGAATATATAGAAGAAAAAACGCTAAAGAAAAAGGAGAAAAAAAGAACTACTGTATTAAAGTCCTTAAAAGTAAAAGTAAGAAAGCTAAATAAAAAAAGCTTAAGTAGTAAGAATACTCTAGACAACTAGAATTCTAATTTAGAAAAAGAATAGCTTTTACTTAAAGTTACTAGCAAGAGCCACACGTAAGCTAAGACAACTTAATAAAAAAATAAGCTAGTTTTAAAAAAAATATAAGCAGTAATAAAATTACTATAAGAATATTAGTTAATTGTTATACTTTTACTTTAACTCTAATTAATACAGGAAACCTTGCATATTCTCTTATTAGCTCTTAGCTTGTTAGGAACGCTAACTTATAGTATATTTCTGTTTCCTTGTGCAGGTTAGAAAGAGTTACGGAGAAACCTAGAACTATTAACAGAGTTGCTAGGTTAGAAATTAATATTAAAGGATATAAGGATACTTTTTAGGGTTATGTTGCTCCTACACACCCTAGATACAATTTGCTTCTTAGACGGCCTTAGATAAATAAAAAAGAGGTCACTATTGCCCCCTCTAGAAAAACGATATACATTCACTCTTCTAGACAGAGGATTAAGCTACTAAGCACTAAAGATCGCCCTGTTTTAAATAACAAAAAGTTATAACAAATAAACGCAACTGCCTATTACTCCTATATTAGGCGAGCGAGAAAAGATAAGTTAATTTAGACTTTTGCCGCTTCTTTTAAGAATATTAAAAAGGCCTTAGCTTCTAAAAAGAAAGTTAATATTCTGTTACTGCTTCCTAAGGCGTACTAACACATAGCCTAGATTTTTAAGTTAAAAACTACTTCTGCACTACTACCTCTACGCGGGCTTAAGGTTAATTACTAAATTAAGTTGCAAAAAAATAAAAGTGGAAAGGAAAAAGAACCTCCTTAGGGCCCTCTATATAGTATAAGTAGACTGAAGCTTTTAGTTCTACGCAAGGAGCTTTTATCCCTCTTAAATAAAAAATAGATTAGAGCCAGCAGCTCTATAGCCTCTTCCCTAGTCTTATTTGCTAGAAAACTAGAAGGAGGATTATAGTTCTGCGTTAATTATTAAGCTCTTAACGCTATTACAAAAAAAGATTGTTACTCTTTGCTGTTAATCTAGGAGACGCTTAACAACATTGCTAAAGCAAAATAGTTTACTAAGATTAACGTTTCTGCAGCCTTCTACAAAATTAGAATTAACGCAGGAGATAAATAGAAGACTACCTTTAGAATAAGATTTAGATTATACGAATAGCTAGTTACTTTTTTTAGCATAGCAAATGCTCTTAGTACTTTTTAACAATATATTAACTAGACACTCCGCGAATACATTAACAATTTCTGCTTAGCCTACCTAGACAACGTATTAATTTACACAAATGGCACGCTTAAAGAACACTAACGCAATATAAACAAGGTTCTAAGAGCTATAGGTAAGGCTAGGTTACCTCTTAATATTAAGAAATGCAAGTTTAATGTGCAAAGCACCAGATACTTTAGATTTATTATTAAGGCTAGAAAAGGACTTTAGATAGACCCTAAGAAAGTAAAAGAAATTTAAGAATAGAAGGCACTAACAAATGTTAAAAGAGTACGCAGTTTTCTTAGATTTGCGAACTTTTATTAACGCTTTATTAAGAACTACTCTAATATAGTTACCCCGCTCACAAGACTTACTAGAAACGTCTCCTTCTAATAGAGAAAAGCAGAACAGGAAGCTTTTAATAAGCTAAAGAAGTTGTTTATTACTAAACTTATACTAGCTTAATAGGATCTTAATAGGGAAACTATCCTAGAGACTAATTCTTCTAGTTACGTTGTAGCAGGAGTCCTTTTACAATACAACGACTAAGGAAGATTGTAACTAGTAGCATACTACTTAAAGAAGCTAACTAGCGCTTAAAGCAACTACAAGATACACGACAAGGAACTACTTATAGTTATTTACTGCTTATCTAAATAGGATGCTATGCTACGCTCTTTAAAGAGGTTTCTAGTTATAATAGATTACAAGAACCTAGAGTATTTTAGAAAGCCTAGGCAGCTTAGTAAGAGACAGATAAGGTAGGCTTAATCTCTAGGCAAATTTTCTAACATAGAAATTGCCTATAGGCTTAGAGTTAATAACTCTAAGGCAGATGCCTTATTCTAGAGACAACAAGATATGCCTGCAAATAGCTTAGATAATTAAATTTCTAGAAAGTTTTTACAAGTTTTTAAACTATCTACTATAACAACTCTAGAAATAGAAGAAAAGGAAGAAGAGGAGACTCTTAAGACCTTTAGCTGCAATAGCTATCTAGCAATAGTACTCTAAGAACAATTAAGTCTAGAGAAGCTATAAAACAAAGCTAAGGAAGAGGATAACACTTACTAGCTAGCCTAGAAAGCGGTAAACAAAGAAGAACGATAATTTCTAACAAAGCTTAACCTTAAGCTTTTAATTTCTAAATGCTAACTAGATAATTTTAGAAACCTGCTATACTAAAATTAAAGGTAGGTACTAAATAACAAACCTTTACGCACTAGAATTATTTATAAGATCTACTATTCTAAGGCTCTAGAACAATTAGGAAGGAACTTTACCTATTAAGTAGTTGCTAGAAAATACTTTTAGCCTACTATAAGCTAAACAGTAAGGCAATACATTAGAAACTGCTTAGTATGTAGAAGAACAAAACTATAGAAAGACGGCCTACAAGGAATACTAAAACCTCTACTAATTCCTAAGCGTATCTAGAAGGAGATATTAATTAACATTGTTATAGGACTACTAGAAAGCGAAAGTTGTACAAACCTAATAGTTGTAACTAATAGACTAAGTAAGAATGTAATTTTAATAGGCCTTAAGGATATTACTATAGAAAGCGTTGCTAAAGCGTTTATTAACTTAGTAGTAGCTTACTACTAGCTACTAGACTATATTACTTCTAATTAAGGTGTACAGTTTGTAAGCTACTTTTAGACTTAACTTTATAAGCTGCTAGAGATTAAGCAACGTTTATCTTCTAGATATTATCTTAAAACCAATAGCTTTACAGAACAAATAAACTCTATAGTACAGGCCTACTTACAAGCTTTCTGCGATTAGAATTAAACAAACTAGAAAAGCAACCTAAGGATAGATAAAATTGCGATTATAGCAAGACAAGCACAATCTACTAGAATATTGCCTTTCTTCCTGCAACATAGATATTGTACGGGTGTTGGAGTGTATGAAGACATACTACTACGAGGGCAAGAAATCACTAGTGGTTAGATTATGCGAGAAAGAGGGTGGCAAGATAATGATCTTATTATGGGTTGGCTATTGAAGAGAGATACAAGAGTTGAGATGTAGAGTAGAGGATGGAGGATGGATCTCGCTTGTTTCGATCTCTGAAACGAGCTATATACCTCTGGATTATGTGGTTGAGCACTGACCTGGTGAGCAGCAGGGTATCACCCTGTGCACTGGCACATACCTCCTCTTCCTGCGAGCTTGGCCCTATTAAGCGACCTACTTAGCAGAAGGAAAAATAGCAAAATAAAGGAAATAAAACAAAGGAAATATAACTTAATTACCCTATATTTATTTTGGACATCTTCCTTCACTTCTTTAATTGCTTACTTTGGCGGGGCTCTTGAGTAGTAGTCGCAGCACGTGGCCTAGGCGCAGGCGTAGTGGTAGGAGCAGGGACAGGAGTGGCAGGCGGTTGAGATTCTGATATAGATTGAAGGCCCGCCTCTTTCTTCTCTATCGCCAATTTGACGTCTTGCAATAGCTGTTTGAGCCAGGTTCTGGTCTCTGTACTCAGCCCTTGCACGACGAACAGGAAGAGGGGGATGCCAAAGCAATAGATCTTGAGTACCGCGCTAGTATCAGCGAATACCCTGGAGATCGTGTATTCCTTGCACAACCAGCTGAATCGGGGCTTGACAATCTTTTCGTATATAGGGATATCGCGGATGAGGGACTCGTTTAAGATTTTCATGAACTCAGAAGTCCAGCCAGGTGGTTGAGTTTTGAGATACTCGATGAATTCAGGTGTCCGTATGAGCAGTTCGAGTTGGACTGAATTAGGTGCTGGGTAGACGGTAGCAAAGGATGCTTTTTTTGGAAGAGAGCCTAGAATGAGGAGATGCTCGCCGCGGAGGTTGCACGCCATATTGTAGTGCAGTGTATCGTATGCGAATCGTTCGTATGCGGTGCTGTTCGAAAGGTGAGAAGCAGGCAGTAGGTGAGAAGCAGTAGCTTCAGCTTTATGAAGTATTACAGGCTCCCGCTGCGGTACGTACGTGTCCTTTCCCTCCTCTATTGCATTATGTTGCAATCCTATTGCAATCCTACTGTAATCCTGTTGTCAGCCATAGGCTGGCAATCGCCGTTGGACACGTTTCAACTAGTGTCGTTTTTTAGTACCTTAGCAAATTTTTTGACCCTGATTATCGCTCGGTGGTCTGAGCTTTCCTCCCAGAACTCATCCACCCACCGTTCGAATCTCGTTGACTACACACAATCTTTTTTTTTGACTTTTGCGATTGATTAGTAGAGGGTAGCTGCTTTTCACTTTTTTGGAACCCCATTTTGACTACAACAACAACCACCACCTTTGACACCTTAAAAAATAAATAGATTGAAGGCGACTATGATGAGGCTGCCTAGTAGGAGTTGTTGGCACTAAGGTATTATCTAAGATAATAGTACCTAATTAAGATTAAACACTAGAAAGGCGTTAAGTAGAGGAGAGCATTGTAGGAGCTTTGCTCTCTTAAAAAACTTGGCGCTTATTAGCCTCTAGGCTAAGTTCCTTTTGTAGACGTTGAAGAGAATTAGCTTAAGAGAAATTAGCATCCCACTTATCTTAATCCTTTGTAGTATAATAGGGGTTTTGTCTAAAGTTAGTGAAGTACAAACGATTTAAGAAACCTTAAGCTAGGTTAGCACAAAAAGCGTCTTTCTCTAACTTTTGTACTACAGGCTATAGGTTAATAATTTAACGCAAGACGTGGTTGCGGTGTTCTTAGATGTAGTCGTTAATCCACTCCTTGTTAGCATTCTATAGTATGTTGTTTAACTCCTTGCAGACAAGAGGATTGTCTTACTTTACTTGTCTAACAAGAGCCTTCTAGATCTAAGACCTATACTTAATATAAACATTAGCAGAGAATAGCTAGTTAATTCCTCTAAACTTGTTAGGATAGCTTGAGGGAGTAAAAGGAGTAGCAGTAAGGTTGTGGTGAGCTTTGCAAATTTCCTTATAGGTTCCTATAGTAGGTACCTCTATTACACTATTACGGACTATAACGAACTAAGGGAGGATAGTGCGGCAGTTGCGAGTAGTTGGGCTAGTAGATCTATAAGGTAGTAGAGGAGACAAAATCTAAACTTGTCCTTCCTTACAGATTTGTTTTGTCTAGTGAGCGTCTAGGGCTAGCTTCTGCGCATCTTCTGGCTAGTTAGTCTTGTCCTCTTATTTTTTAATAAGACTATTTAACGATTTAATGCCTGCGTTCTTGCGCTATATTAAGTACTCCGGCACGTAGTTGTAGAAGCCTAGTAGCATCTTAGTGTAGTTGTTTTTATCCTTATTGTTAAAAGAGACGCTGCTTTAAATTATATTAGCACTAAGACCTTTAGTTATTGCTTGCTTAAGGTTAAGGTTAATGTGCTTAAAGTAAGTTTAATTGCCTTTCTTAGCGTACTTAGCGTAGTAGGGCTAAGAAATTAACGTGTGCTCTTTACGGAGTATAGCGTATTGCAACTAGTATTTTAAATTAGTGCGCACAGCTTGTTAGATAAGTAAGTAGTACATGTTGCGCAGCTATTTAAGGTTTAGCTTCTTGTTTATGCGTTGCAGGTGGAAGTAATACATCTTAAAGGTTTTAATAATAATATCCTTAACCTTGCTGTTCTTAAACAGCTAGGTGTAGGTGTTAGTGACAATACTTTTAGTACGTTAGAACTCCTTTACCTGTAGTCTAAACTCTATAGTATTAATAATCTTATCTTAAGAAGGAAGGGGGTAGAGATTGAGTTTAGAAGGTTAATATTAGTAGCTTAGCAGGTCCTTATCCTGCTTAGCTAGGCAATACTTGCTAGTAAAAAGCTTTAAAATTACAGGATCTAATTAGAATTCCTGCTAGCAGTTCTGTTTTATGTATAGTGAGAGCAGACACTTGTTAAGTATATTAGACAGCATAGCCCTCTTAAACAAACTTATAACACTTGCAGCAGTGCGCTTATAGATAAAGTATACTTGCTTGTACAACAGGTTATTAGAGCTAGACAGTTGTTTAATGTTAACTTTACAGTACTATTCCTTAATAACCTTAACGCAGTTAAGATTAGTAATTAGCTTTTTAGCGTAGGCTTGCTTAAGTAGCTTAAGGAAAGCTAAGGTAGGATTTTTGTAATAACATCTTGCTTAAAGGATCTTTTGTTTTTAGTTAAGGGTATCCTGCTCCTTGTCTACATAGGTAGCGTTATTAAGGTTAGTATCTAATTGTGTAGCTGCTTATTGGTAGGCTAGTGTTGCTTTTAGAGCACGAGAGCTTAGTAGAGGCAGTAGTGCAGGGACTTGTTAGTTACTGTCCCTAGCCTTAACTTGTCCTGCCTAGATGTTGGCAGCGTTACGCCTTTGTTTTACTACAGTTATTTTGTTCTAAAGCTCACGCGCCTTAACTGCTAAGTATTAGTTAGGTTTTTAACTAGCTAATATTCCTGTAAATTGCCTTAGATTCTTAGTTATAACTAAAGGACTACAAGTCTCTAGAGCGCGAGTTTTAGACGTTATAAGATTACTATAGCAATTAATAGATTGAGCTTTATTTAGGGTCTTTCCTAGCTCTGCAGTTATAGGAATAATCACGCTATATATTGGATAAGTCTTTATACTAAGCGGCTAGTACTTACTGCTTGAAATATTCTGCGCGGAGTAGACTAGGCTAGTTTTAGAATTTTTAGCTTTAGCTATAAGTTAAAAAACCTTTTGCTAGAATGTATAGAGAGGATTAGGTTTGCCTTGCTTATCCTTCTCATTAGCATTAGGTTGTAGCTTCTGTAGATTAAATTTAACATCTTTTTTCTAGACTTGCGGCTTAGCACTAATATCTTAAAGCTTCTTTGCCTTTTGCTTATTAATATTAGGGTAGAGTACTTAGTTGTAAGAGCTGTTTTGTTTAACAAAAGCACAAATGTCCTTGCATAGTAGCTTTACTGTTGCCTAGTTAGCTGTTAACACATATTGTTCCTTACCTTAATTTTTAGAGTTAATGTAGTGCGCAGCTGCAGCGTTAAGGAAATAAGCAGTATTCTTAAGATTTATACGCTTTAACACAAAAGCTATATTTGTTAATTCTTAGTAGCTAAGTAGTGTATAAAGTATGTAGATGCTGACGCATTTTTAAACAAATTCTAGAGCTAGTTTCTTTACTATTGCAATAGCTTAGCCTAGTTTCTTAGCCTTCTTGTCCCGCGTTGAGGAGGCTACACTAATAATAAGATAGTGTTTTTAGAAACTTTTGACACTGCTGTATTTGTCTATGAGTTTAGGGAGCTAAGCACAAAGGTTACCTACTCCTAAGATAACCTTAAGGATTAGATTAAATTGGTAGGAGGCGTTGTTAAACTAACAATTTATAATAATACGTTGCTGTCTTAGTGCGTTTAAAAGGATTTTGTTAACTAGGGTCTAATTGTTAATAACTCTAATATTGTTGCTAAGCTTTGCGAGCTTTAGTACCTTGTCTTAATGCTGTGCGACCTTAGGGATTTAGTCTACGACGTAGTCTTCTTTTTTAGTAAAGACTTTAAGGTTGTTAAAAACCCTTAATAGACCTAGTATTTGTGGCGGTTGCTGCTGTAGCTGCTTGCCTTTAGCCTTGTCTAACAACACTAGAAGCATTGTTTGCGCAGGTAGACTAAGGTGAGTTAAATATTGTTTTTAGCTGCTGCTAGTTTAAGAGGGGGGGAGTATTATTGTAATTATTATCTTAAAAGGTAACTGTTTTAGCAAAAGGTAGTGAAGTTTGTGTAGAAAGAAAGTTAGATAGCTAGCGGGGGTGTAGTTCTAGTTTATGCGTAGTGGCGGTATCCTGCTAGCTAGCAGGTAGAGGTAAAAAGGGTCCAAATTGCGCTAAAATAAGCGGGTTTTGCAATTAAAATAGTTGTTGTAATTAGCTGCTGTCTTGAGAGTACGTGAAATCTAGTATAGTTTTAGTGTGGCAGTAAGCACCTAGAATTGGTGGGATAGGTAGCGTGTGTCTAAATTTTACATAGGAAATTAGTAAATAAGTGGCTAAAGGTAATAGTAGGTACTACTAGCATAGTATCCCCTCCCTTTCCTAAAAGTATAGGCTGTTCTATAGCTTATTAGTTGTCTAATGTAGTTGTATCTAAGTCTAAGTTTAAGCTTTTAAAATCTTGTTTGTATGCACGTTGCTCTTCTTCTGTAAGGCGTTTAGTAATAATAACTTGAGGATAAAGGCTATTACTTATTGCAGGTGGTAGAGGTAGTTGTGGTTCTATATGTAGCTTAGGCGAGTTAGGCGAGATAGGAATATCTACTGTGGGGCTGGTTCGCTCCTAATAATTAGGATCCTATAACTTTATGTTTCCTTAATCTTCCTTTATAATATCCTAAACAAGTCTTTGTCTAAACAGCTTTAATTGCTATTTAGGTGTTGTGTAGGGGAAGCGTGTACTATTAAGGTCCTCAAGACGATAGGTTCCTCTATTAGGTCTAGCTTCTTAGATATAGTATAGACCTAACTATCTTGTATCTAGCTTGTAGTCTTGCAACATGTTAATTTCTTAAACAGAGTTCTAGAGAAGAACTAAGTCTTCTAGCTTTATATCTTTTTGTTGTATTTCCTTAGTGTTATCCTAGTATTCCTTTTTAGCAGCTCTTATCTAATTAGTATAGGCAACTGCATTCTTTGTAAACTAATCTCTAAGATCTAGCTGTATTGCTTAAATTGCGAGTAGCTGTGCGCGGTCCTTTACTTGTCTAAATAGAAGCGTTTGCTATGTAGGTAGCGCAAGTTTAATAGGAAGTACTAGGTTCTGCCTTGTAACTAACTAGTACAGCAAGTAACTAGTTTGCTTTTGTATTAAGATCCTGTCTGCAAGAAGAATAGTTAGCAAGTTTTTAACTTAAGGTTTTAGTAGCTTTGCGAGGGCGTTTACAATAGGTTTGTGCCTTCTTTTAATTTTTCTTATTGCTTAAGGGTTGTGTCCTGAAGACTGGACTTAGTTAATCCTGTACATATTTAATAGATAGGATACTACCTTAGCGAAATTAAGTTCTTTATTAACTATAAGCTTGCGCGCTGTGCTCTATTAACATATAATGTCCTTATATATGAACTCTGCAATTGTCTTTAACTAGTTGTTTAATAGTGCTTTTGCTCTAGGCTAGCTGCTAAGGTAGTCTTTTGCGATAACTAAAAACTTTTTCTTAAAACACTAAGGCATGTATACTACGTTAATTGCAACAGTCTCTTAAATAGCGAAACTATAGGTGTTAGTAAGTATATTAACTTTCCTCTTAGAGGATTAAAGTTAATAGTCTAGATAAGTGCTAGCTTTTGTTGTACGAGTTTGTACATTCCTTTCTACTAGTATTGCTAAGCAAGTATTAAGTACACCGCGTTAACTCTTTTGTGTCTAATCTAAGTGTGTACGTTTTATATTGCAGCTGTTCTTAGGTTAGTATTATTTACGACCTTTTAGATTGTAATATTTCTAGATGTCTTCCTAAAGAGTATCTTATTTTAAATAAAGAAGTTTAGAGCTTACTTTTTCTATGCCTGTAGTTCTTGTAGTTCTATATTTTTAGGAGTCTTAAAGTTAACTAGGAATTAGGCGTATTGCTTTAACTTTGTTGAGAATTCCTGACAGAGTATCCTTGCCTGTCCTGTTAGTATTAGTGCATTTACATTTCTAATTATATAATTAATAAACTTCTCTAAATCCTCCTCTAGTTCTAGAGGCAGTTCTTAATTATTAGGTTTTAGATACCTTAATAGTGCATTCGCAACTATATTCTTTTGTTTTAGTATATGCTTAATGTTAAAGTCCTATAAAAGAATTGTTAATATCTACCTATTTAAAACAGATCCTAGATTGTTAGTAGATAAGCAATTTAGTTAAGCGATAAAGGTTGCAGCGTTAGTTTCTATAGTAAAGTAGACACTATAGAGGTAGGTATAAAACCTTTTAAGTGCCTATAGTACTGCCTTGCATTCTAACTTAGTTAAGTGCTACAGCCTCTCTTGCGACAACTACATTGTACTCTTAAACTTTACTAGGTAACGCTTATTATTTTCCTTAAGCTGCTTAATGCATGCTCCTGCGCTATCCTAACTTGTATTAATTATTAAGAATATTTTGTAATCCTTAGTGTTAGTGTAGTTAAGGTTTGCAAGTGCAGGTGCGTTGTATATAGTTTGCTTTAGCTTGTACATTGCTGCGTCTTGCGCATCTCCCTATTTGAAAGGAACATCGTCTTGTAAGAGTGTAAACAGAGGTTTAGCGATCTTAGTAAAGTCCTTTACCTATATATAATAGTAGACGCATATGCCTATAAAAAATTGTACCTCTCTTTTGTTCTTGCATAGTGGCTAATTTATAATCTTCTTAACTTTCTTCTAGTTAGGATAACGACCTTAAGGGCTAACTTTATAATCTACAACCTTAAGCCTTTCTATAAGAAAGTAACATTTTTTTCTTAATACAGTGCCTCTAGCCTGTTTAATATTAGCTAGTACCTTATTTAGTTGCAGGATATGCTTAAGAACATAACGTTAAACTCCTAGTATTAATTTTTTTCTGCTATAATTAGTTTTTGGCCCTCTACATGTAATGTCGTTAATAAAGGGCATAGTATTAGGCTAGTAGTTTCTAAGAATTTTTATTATTACCCGTTAAAATGCTGCTACAGAGTTAGTAGCACTTATTACTACCGTGCATAGTTGTATAAGCCTAATTAGTGTTTAAAATGCTGTTATGTCTCTGCTTTCTAGATGTAGTGTGATTTAGTTATATCCTAAGAACAAATTTATAAGTAAGATAATTTTGCACCCTGCGAACCTCTTAGAAAACTTATCTGCTGTTAGTAGTAGGTTTATATCTTGTATAGTAACTGCATTTGTCTGTTGCGTATTGCTAATCTATTAAACGCCTTTATCCTTCTTTAGTACTAGGTGCTATAGGTTGCGATATTAACTATTACACCTTTCCTATGTTCCTTAGTTTAGCTAGACGTTAACTATATCCACTACTTGCAGTTCTAAAGCTTTTAAGATAGTAAAACCTCGCACTTGCTAAGCTTTGTGTAGTATTATTTGTATCTTGTATAGCAGATATATATTAGGATAAATCCTTCCTAATTCCTTAAATTGCTAAGAGAGAGCTCCATCTCTGTTAAGGAGTATATGTATAAATATCTTTTTTTCTAACGGCTGCAGGTGGTCTTTAGTATGTAGCTTGTTAAGTTGTTCTTTAGTAAGCCTTGTCTTTTGCAGGAAAGCTGCATATTTTAGTTTGAACAAATAATTGTATAGTCTTTTATTAGGATTGCAAATACTTATTTTAAGGAGTTGTTGTTTTTTTGCCTTTTCTTTCTAGTCTTCTTGTCTAAATTCTATAGGCATCTCTTGCTAAGGAATATTTACAGGTTAAACCTTCTTGTCTACTGTCTTGTATAGTGTTTAAAGATTATAGTGTTGTTAGGCATACTTAAGTAATTTTTCTTCTATTTGCTGACGATTAAGCTTACACATAATGAAAAATTTACTAAGTTTGCAGTTTTTTGTTAGGTCCTTAGACTGTCTAACTGCGTGCGTGAACACTTAGTTTATCTAAACTATTTAATTCTTCTTGCTGCCTTCTGTATACAGCATGTTAAAGTTACTAAATTTAGCTGTTAAATTTAACTAAGCAGCTTCTTGTATATATTTTACTACAGCTGCTTGTAGTTCTTTGGTTAATTTGTTAGTAATTACATGCAACTATATATTACCTGCTGTTTTTTTATCTAAGTTGTTGTTAGAGGCTTCGTTTTTAATTGTCTGCGCAGGGTAATTTAGAGATAGGTTAGATACAACAAAGACCGCGTTCCTTGTACTGTCTTTAGATAGGACTTAGCACGTAATTTGTCTAAAAGCGTTGTACTGAATTAATATCTTAGAGCTCGCACACTAAGGTCCTCCTAGGATAGCAGATCTAGTAACATTGGCAACAATTCTAAATGTAGTCTTAATAGAGACTGTCCCTATTTGTATAGGTATGTTAAATGCGGTCTTAACAAACAGGTCATGTGTGCTATTAGCTAAGGTAACACTAGGAGAAGGCTGCCCTAGTTAGTGCTCTATTATTTTATTTAGTACCTTTAATGCTCGCGCAGCACTTAGTTTTAGGATATTTATTTATGCTTTAGTGTTAATTAAGCACTTTAGAAAGCTGCTGTTTACAGTAACTTAACATTCTAGTAAGTTAGTTTAAGCAAAAGCCTGTTTATTCCTTTGCTAGACCCTTTAGACATCTTTTGTAAACATACTATTTAATTTATTTATCTAGGAATCTCTTTTTCTACTTACCTTGTAGCAAGTTTGCGCATTCTGTTAATACAAATTTATTGCATCGCAATGCGCGCTTTTAATGGGTAGTGTATTTAGTAGGATTCTATAGGTAGGGCCTGTGCGCTAGTTTAGCTAATTAGAGGCTAGAACATTTCTTAGGTGTAATTTAGCGCACCTAGCATTTGTTAGCTTAGCGTTTTTCCTACACGTTATTACATTAAGCGCACCTAATTTATCTGCAACACTAACGTTGTTATTAAGAAGATTGCGCAGCTGTTTTTAAATGTTAGCTTAGCTTATAAGGTCTAATACTGTAACCCCTTATACTTCCTGTCTAAGTAGGGCGGTTGTAATACAGTTTAGCTGTCCTTGCACTAATTCTTTAAGTTCTAGATTAGGAAGAGCGTTAATAAACTTTATAGCTTTTTTCTTCTTTTTATACTGTAAGTGCTTTAGATTTGCTAACATGTTGTCGTCTTGCTAAGCTAATTAAGGTAGTTTAATAATTAAAAATAGCGTATTATAAGGCTAACTTGCAAAAAGTATATTGCTTTAGGTTTCTTCCTGTAGATACTGTATATTTATAGGCTGCGAGTTAGGGATAGGAGAGTTACCTTATATTATTTAATTGCTTCCTTGTGTACTTAAATCCTTACTTAGCCTTTCTTGTTTCTTTACTCCTCCCTCTCTAACACGATTAATTTTATAGTAAAGAGCAGGGCCTTTGCCCTTTAAGCGTATAGCAGTATTTAACTTAGAGATGCTAAGCAAAGCGTTTTCTTCGCCTCCTAGTATAATATTAGCAGCATCTATATTATTAAGCTTCTTAACGTTTTCTTTAGTAAAAGGAGTGTATAGCTGATTTTAGAATTGCTAGAACTGCTAAAAGACGTTATTGTAGTAGCCTTAGCTTATTAAACTAGTCGCTACGTTTGCAGAGTTAGAGTTTTTCTTTTTAAACCTTATACTTAGCTAAGAGTCTTCTCTAGTAAACTTCTTAGGTACTACGCTAGAGGCTAGTTAATTAAGCACGTTATTAGTGACGTTGTAGAACTCTCTAATCTTCGCCTTTAACTACAATAGGACTTAGTTTAATAGTAGTTGCTTTAGGATTTCCCTTAAATGATTATATAGTGGGCTGAAGTAGTACGTTCCTTTCTTGCTAGAAATATTTTAGTTAAAACTAACCTATCTTATTTGCTTTAGGGCGTAGTATAGTTCGCACTTTTTAAGCATGTGTCCTACTATATTACACATGCAGTAGAGAGGGTGTGTGTTTGTAATATTTATATATGCCGCACTTGTCTTGTTAGATAAACTTTTTAGGGTCTTAGTAATAAAAGAACTATTATTTCTTTTACTAGGGAATTCCGCATTTGTTGCTTGTGTAATAAAGTATGTGTAGTTAGAGAGTTTCTCTAGGAGTCTCTTAGTTGTAGGTTAAGCTATAAGTATGCTGATAGTTGATAGTTTAAGCTTTAAGTTGCCTAGAGACTTAATAAGGTCCTTTACTTTTAGGTTAACGTTTACTAGCGTGCTTAACTTTTTATGTGCTTTGCTAATTTTAATTTTAGCTTCTCTTACTTCCTTTAGGGTGAAGGTTGCATGCTAGTTAGACAGCATAATTTAGCGCATTTTAGTATTAGCGCCTCCTCGCTCTAGCTAATAAATTTTATTAAGGCTAGTTATCTTCTTGTGGTAGGACTTTAGAAAGGAGTAGATCCCTTCTAGTTTATACGTATCCTAATTATCTCTATTTAGGGCAGAAGGCATGTAGTACATAACTGCCTCTTTGTTGGTTTGTAGTAGACCTTAGAAGAAGAGGATACTTTCCTCTTTTTAAGGGATTTGCCTATTCTTAATGTATACATTAGCGGCAGAAGTAAAGTGTGTATAGTACTCTACTAGCCTAGGCTAGTTTTGTACATATTTATAGATGTAGGCTTAAAGGTATAAGCGTTTACCTATTTTAATAGCTGTATCTTTATCCTTCTACTGTTCTTTTATGTGTGTCTGTAACTTAGACTAATCTTTCTTAGTATACCTAGGTAAGCGTTTTAGGATACAAGAGAGGGATTAATCTTTGTTAGAGAAGTAGTCTAGTAGAATAGAGACCCTTATAGCATTACAGATGCCTCTATTATTAGCTTATTAATTAAAGTCTTCTAGGAATTCTGTAACGTCCTTCCTAGTAAAAACTAACGTGCTATATCTTAGTTAAATAATAGTTAACACTAAGTTGTGCGTAGGCGTAATTATAGTGTTAATAACTAAGCTTAACAGGGTTGACAGTAGGTTAGGGCTAGCAGTAGTAGGTCCTAAGGAAGGAAGCGTTAAGCCTTCCTGTCCTTAGCCTGCCTTCTAATCTCTTTTTAACATTTAGGGTATAGTAGGACTTATATAAGTTTTTTGTATAAATAATTAACAAATGCTAGTAAATAAACAAACAAGGTATAGTCTCTTAGAGAAAGAATATCTCTTTTTAAGTCTTTGTAGTGTATGCTTGTTTAGGTGTAGTGTATTAATTCTTGCCTTTTAGGTACCTCTTATTTTGCTAAGTAGGCTTAGATTTATACTTAAAGCTAGTACTTATGTGTAAGCCTTTAGTGCTATCTTTATTTCGCTAGACAGCACCTTAGCTTGGCATTTCTTTACGCATGTATTACTATCTCTATTTTGCTAGATAAGTTGCTACTTTTATTTTGCTAGGTAGACTTTAAATCAGCGTTTAGAACATATGTAAGACTGCCTCTATTTCGCTAGATAGTTTGCCGCCTCTATTTCGCTAGACAGACTTTAAATTAGCATTTAATAACGCATTTTTGTTTTTATTAGTAGTTTTTGTTTTTCCTTATTGTTGTTAGTGCTAACTTAGGTAACGTCGTCTTTAATATAGTCTGTAATAAGGGGTAGTGCTGACCCCTTAAAAGTATGTCCGGTAATAGCCCTAAGGGTATATCTAGTAGTAATCCTAAGGATTCTATGTTTACGTAAAATTATTATGTTGTTCTTGCAATAATTGCGCACTAGCTCCTTCGTGCACTAAGTAGTAGAGTATGTCCCTATAGGCTTCGCTATTTGTACAGGTGTTAGAGTGTATGAAGACATACTACTACGAGGGCAAGAGATTACTAGTGGTCAGATCATGCGAGAACGAGGGTGGCAAGATAATGATCTTATTATGGGTTGGCTATCGAAGAGAGATACAAGAGTTGAGATGTAGAGTGGAGGATGGAGGATGAATCTCGCTCGTTTCGATCTCCGAAACGAGCTATATACCTCTGGATTATGTGGTTGAGCACTGACCTGGTGAGCAGCAGGGTATCACCCTGTGCACCGGCACAATATGAGGTAGATCCCCTCTATATAGTAGTAAAACATGGACCTTAGAATTAACCTTAGGAAAGAAGAATACAGGAAGACTATTAGAAAGTAAAAAAGATAGCTAGCAAACTCTAGCAAAGTATTAAGTTAGCTTAAGCTATAATAGCAGAATTTTAACAGGAACAAGAACAACAAGTAAAAAGAAGAAAAAAGCAATTACTTTAGCTTTAAATAGGTAATAAGGTTTAGTTAAAGCTAAAGGACTACTATAAGATAAAGAGACCTAGCTTAAAAACTTTATTAGAAGAATCTTAAGTATATAGTACTTAAAATTATTAGACTAAACGCTGTAAAGCTAGATACTCTAGGAAGGATACATCTAGTATTTAATATTAACAACTTCTAACTAGCTTCCTTAGATCCTTTACTAAGCTAACTACAAGACAACAGCAAACCTTTACTAATTAAAGTAGATACTAAAGATAAGTACCTAGTAGAGCGCCTATTAGAGGAAAGAAGTACAAGAAGAAGAAAGGAATACCTAGTTAAATAAGTAGAATACCTAGAACTAACTTAGGAACTAGCTTTAAACCTAGAAGATATAGAAGCATTACAGGACTAGAAAGACTTAAGAACCTCTATTAAGAAAGGGGGTACTATAAACAGCTAAAGCCTTAATGTTTTTTAGTACTTAGCAAGTTGCTTTGTTTTGCAATCTTACAGATGCTAGGTGTCTACCTAGCATCTATAGGCTTAGCGCGCTTAGGCCTTCTATACTGCTTAACCCTACGCCGCCTAACACCTTTACGTTGTTTGGCCCTTCTACCCTACTCGCCCCTCCTAGCCTGCTCGGCCTTTCTTTTATACTTTGCACAATTTTCTCTTGCTACGTTAGCGGTCGCTGCGCAGTTACTTGTACGTACAAACTAGCGCCAAGCTTAGGCCTCACAGGGAGATAGATAAACTCGCTGCGCAACCTTCGTAGTTCTTTAATTAATTCATCACTGTTTTCCTTTGCACCTTTGGTCAATCCAACGCACCTTTACAATTACAACCTATGGCACCTAGTACCTAAGAAGGATAAAGGCGTTTAATGGATTAGCAATGCGTAATAGATAAATGTAGTTACTATACGAGATGCGAACCTACTACTAATAGCGGATAAGTTTTCTAAGAGGTTCGCAGGATGCGAAATTATCTCACTTATAGATTTGTTCTTAGAATATGACTAAATCACGCTATATCTAGAAAGCAGGGATATAATAGCGTTTTAAACACCTATAGGGCTTATACGATTATGCACAATAGTTATAGGTGCTACTAACTTAGTAGTAGCGTTTTAACAAGTAATAATAAAGATTCTAAGAGACTACTAGCCTAATACTATGCCCTTTATTAACGACATTACATGTAGAGGGCTGAAAACTAATTATAGCAGAGAAGAATTAATGCTAGAGGTTTAACGTTATATTATTAAGCATATCCTGCAACTAGACAGGGTGCTAGCTAATATTAAATAAGCTAGAGGGACAGTGTTAGGAAAGAAATGTTACTTTTTTATAGAAAGACTTAAGGTTGTAGGTTATAAAGATAGCTTTTAAGGCTCTTATCCTAACTAGAAGAAAGTTAAGAAGATTATAAACTAGCTACTATGCAAGAATAAAAAGGAGGTACAATTCTTTATAGGCATATGCGTCTACTACTATATATAGGTAAAGGACTTTACTAAAATTGCTAAACTTCTGTTTACGCTCTTACAAGACAATGTTCCTTTTAAATAAGGAGATGTATAAGACGCAGCAATATATAAGCTAAAATAAGCTATATACAACGCACCTGCACTTGCGAACCTTAACTACACTAACACTAAGGATGATAAGATATTCTTAATAACTAATGCAAGTTAAGACAATGCAGAAGTATGTACTAAACAACTTAAAGAGGACAATAAGCGACACCTAGTACAGTTTAAAAGCACACTATAGTTAGCGCAAGAAAGGCAATTGCACTTTATTTAGTTAGAATATAAGGCTGTGCTATAGGCTCTTAAAAAGTTTTATACCTACCTCTATAGTGTTTACTTTACTATAAAAACTAACGCTGTAACCCTAATTGCTTAACTAAATTACTTATTTACTAATAATCTAGAATTTGTTATAAATAGATAGATATTAACAATTCTTTTGTAGGACTTCGACATTAAGTATATACTAGGACAGAGGAATGTAGTTACAGACGCACTATTAAGGTATCTAAAACCTAATAATTAGAAACTGCCTTTAGAACCTAAGAAGGATTTAGAGGAGTTATTAATTATATAATTAAAAATGTAAATGCACTAATACTAGCAGGACAGGCACGGATACTCTATTAGGAATTCTTAATAAAATTAGAATAATTCGCTTAATTTTTAGTTAACTTTAAGACTCCTAGGGGTATAGAACTACAAGAACTACAAGTATAAAAGAAGCAAGCTCTAAACTTTTTTGTATAAAACAAGATACTCTTTAAGAAGACATATAAGAATATTGCGATCTAGAGGGTTATAGATAATACTAACCTAAGAACAGCTGCAATTTAGAACTTATACACTTAGATTAGACATAGAGAAGTTAACGCAGTATACTTTATACTTGCTTAGTAATACTAGTAGAAAAGAATGTACAAGCACGTGCGGCAAAAGCTAGCAACTTGTTTATACTATTAACTACAATCCTTTAAGAAGAAAGTTAATATGCTTACTAATACTTATAGTTTTGCAATTTAGAGGACTGTTGCGATTAATGTAGTATACATGCCTTAGTGTTTTAGGAAAAAGTTTCTAGTAATTATAAAAGACTACCTTAGCAGTTAGCCTAAAGCAAAAGCTCTATTTAACAACTAGTCTAAGATAATTATAGAGTTTATATATAAGGACATTATATGTTAATAGAGTACAGCGCGCAAACTTATAGTTAATAGACGGCCTAATTTTGCTAAGGTGGTCTTACATCTATTAAAGATGTACAGAATCAACTAAGTCTAGTTATTAAAACACAACTCTTAAGCTATAAAAAAATTTAAAGAAAAGTATAAACTTATTGTAAACGCTTTTGTAAAGCTGCTAGAACTTAAAGTTAAGAACTTGCTAATAGTTCTCCTTGCAGACAGGATCTCTATACAGGAACAAACAGGTTACTTGCTGTACTAGTTAGTTATAAGGCAGAACCTAGTGCTTCCTATTAAACTCACGCTGCCTACATAGCAAACGTTTCTATTTAAAGAAGTAAATAACCGCGTACAACTGCTTCTAATTCGAGTAATGCAGCTAGATTTTAGAGATTAGTTTACAAAACATGCTGTTGTCTGTACTAACTAGATAAGAGCTGCTAAGAAGGAATACTAAAATAACACTAAAGAAATATAATATAAAGATATAAAACTAGAAGACCTAGTTCTTCTTTAGAACTATGTTTAGGAAATTAATATATCGCGAGACTAAAAACTAGATACAAGATAGTTAGGCTTATACTATTTCTATAAAGCTAGACCTAATAGAGGAACCTATTATCTTAAGGACCTTAATAGTACACGCTTCCCCTACACAACAACTAAATAGCAATTAAAGCTGTTTAGACAAAGACTTATTTAGGATATCATTAAGAAAAATTAAAGAAATATAAAGTTATAGAATCTTAATTACTAGGGTCGAACTAGCCTTATAGTAGATATTCCTATCTTGCCGGACTCGCCTAAGCTATATACAGTACTACAACTACCGTTACCTCTTATAATAAGTAATAATTTTTGTCTTTAAGTTGTTATTACTAAACGTTTTATAGAAGAAAAGCGTTATATAGATAAACAAGACTTTAAAAGCTTAGACTTTAACTTAGATAAGACTACACTAGACAACTAATAGGCTATAAGACAGCCTATATTTTTAGAAAGAGGAGGGAATACTATACTAGCAGTACTTGCTTTTACCTTTATCTACTTATTTACTAATTTTCTATATAAAATTTAGGTACAAGCTGCCTATTCCACAAATTTAGAGTGTGCAGTAAGCACCTAGGACCTGTAGACTCGTTAAGCCTTACTGCCACACTAATACTATAATTAATTTCTCGCATTTTTAGAGCAACAGCTAATTATAATAGCTATTTCAATTGCGAAACCTACTTATTTTAGCACGATTTAGACCCTGTTTACTTTAACCTTTACCTGCTAGCCGGCAAGATACCGCTACCACGCATAAGATAAAACTACAACTTTACTAACTATCTAACTCTCTTTCTACGCAACTACACTACCTTTTATTAAGGTATTTACCTTCTAAGATAACAATAACAATAATATCTCTCCCCCTCTTAAACTAGCAGCTGGTAAAGACAATATTTAACTTACTTTAGCTAACCTGCTTAAATAATGCTTCTAGCATTATTAGACAAGGCTATGAGCAAGCAGCTACAGCAGCAACTGCCGCAAACACTAAGACTATTAAAAGTTTTTAACAACCTTAAAGTTATTACTAAGAAAAAACATTATATTATAGACTAAATCCCTAAAGTTGTATAGTATTAAGACAGGGTACTAGAGCTTGCGAAGCTTAGTAACAACATTAGAGTTATTAATATCTAGACCCTAGTTAACGAGATCCTTTTAAACGCGCTAAGACAGCAACGTATTATTGTGAATTATTAGTTTAACAACGACTCCTACTAATTTCACCTAATTCTTAAGGTTGTTATTAGAGTAGGTGACCTTTATACTTAGCTCTCTAGACTTATAGACGAATATAGTAGTGTTAAATGTTTCTAGGAACACTATCCTATTATTAGTGCAGCATTCTTAACGCAGGACAAAAGGGCTAAGGAACTAGGCAAAGCTATTGCAATAGTAAAGAAGCTAGCTCTAGGATTTATCTAAAAATAGGTTAGTATCTACATGCCTTGTACGCTACTTAGTTACTAAAAATTAACTAATATAGCTTTTGTGTTAAGGCGTATAGATCTTAAAAATGCTGCTTATTTTCTTAACGCTGTAGTAGCGCACCGCATTAACTCTAAAAACTAAGATTCAAAATAATACATGTTAATGACTAACTAGGCAACAGTAAAACTACTATGTAAAGATATTTATGCGTTTATTAATTAAAATAACTCTTACAACTAAACACCTTACCTAAATATTAACAAGTAAAAAGTAAAAGAGCTTTGTAATATCTACGCTAAGCTACAAGTCTAGAAACAAGATATTAAATTTAACCTACAGAAGCTACTTCCTAATGCTAAGGCTAAGAATAAGCAAGGTAAGCCTAATCCTCCGTATATATTCTAGTAAAAGGTGTTTTAACTTATAGCTGAATCCAAGGACTCTAAAACTAGCCTAGTTTACTCCGCACGTAACGTTTTAAGTAATAAGTATAGGCCGCTTAGTGTAAAGACGTATTTAATATATAGTGTAGTTATCTCTATAACTATAGAGCTAGTGTACGGGTGTTGGAGTGTATGAAGACATACTACTACGAGGGCAAGAGATCACTAGTGGTCAGGTCGTGCGAGCACGAGGGTGGTAAGATAACAATCTTATTAGGGGTTGTATATATCAAAGAGCAGTATAAGAGTTAAGTTCCAGAGTAGAGGATAGATGTTGGAGATTAAATGTTCCTCGCTTGTATCAATCCCTAAAACGAGCTATATACCTTCAAATTAGGTGGTTGAGCACTAACTTAGTAAGCAGCAGGGTATCACCCTGTGTACTAGCATATACCTCCCCTTCCTGTAAGCTTAGCCCTATCAAGCGACCTACTTAGCAGAAGAAAAAACAGCAAAACAAAAGAAATAAAATAAAAGAATTATAACTTAATTAACTTATATCTATCCTAAACACCTCTCTTTACTTCTTTAAGCTCTTACTTTGGCGAGGTTCTTAAGTAGTAGTTAAAGCGCGTGGCCTAGGCGCAGGCGCGGTAGTAGGAGTAGGGATAGGAGTAGCAGGCGCTTAAGATTTTAATATTAAGTAAAGACAACTGTGACAAGGCTGCCTAGTTAAAGTTATAAGTACTAAGACGTTATTAGAGATAACTGTACTTAATTAAGAGTAAACGCTAGGCAGGCGTTGCGTAAAGGAGAGCATAGCAGGGTTTTTGCTATCCTAAAATACTAAGCGCTTATTAGCCTTTAGGCTAAGCTCTTCCTAAAGACGTTGTAGAGAATTAGCTTAAGAGAAATTAGTATTCTACTTATCTTAGTCCTTTATTGTATAAGGAGGGTTCAGTCTATAGTTAGCAAAGTACAAGCAGTTAAGGTATCCTTAAACTAGGTTAGCACAAAAAGCGTCCTTCTTTAACTCTTAAACTATAGGCTATAAGTTAATAATTTGTTATAGAACATAGGTGTAGTTGTTTTTAATGTAGTTATTAATCTACTCCTTGTTAGTGTTTTATAGCATATTGTTTAGCTCCTTACAGACTAGAAAATTGTCCTACTTAGCCTGTCTAATAAGGGCCTTCTAGATCTAAGACTTATACTTAATAAAAATATCTGCTAGGAATAGCTAATTAATTCCTCAAAACTTGTTAGGATAGCTAGAGGGAGTATAAGGAGCAGTAGTAAGGTTACAATAAAACTTGCAAATCTCCTTATAGGTTTCTATAGCAGGTACCTCTATTACACTATTACAAACTATAATAAACTAAGGGAGAATAGTGCGGCGATTGTAAGTAGTTAGACTAGTAGATCTATAAGGTAGTAGAGGTAACAAAATTTAAACTTATCCTTTTTTATAAATTTGCTTCGCCTAGCAAGCGTTAGAGGCTAGCTTTTATACGCTTTCTAGCTAGTTAGTCTTGTCCTCCTACCCATTAATAATACTATTTAACAATTTAACGCCTGCGTCTTTGCGCTACCTTAGATATTCTAGTACATAGTTGTAAAATCCTAGTAGTATCTTAGTGTAGTTATTCTTATTTGTATTATTAAACAATACACTGCTTTAGATTATTTTAGCACTAAGGCTTTTAGTTATTGCTTACTTAAGGTTAAAGTTAATGTGCTTAAAGTAAGTTTAATTACTCTTTTTAGCATACTTAGCGTAGTAGAGATAAAAGATTAGAGTATATTCCTTGCGGAGCATAGCGTATTGTAGCTAGTATTCTAAGTTAATGCGTATAGCCTGCTAGATAAGTGAGTAGTACATGCTGCGCAGCTATCTAAAGTTTAGCTTCCCGTCTATGCGTCGCAAATAGAAGCGATATATCTTAAAGGTTTTAATAATAATATCCTTAACTTGGCTGTCCTTAAACAGCTAGGTGTAGGCGTTAGTAACAATGCTTCTAGTGCGCTAGAACTCCTTTACTTATGGTTGAAACTCTATAGTATTAATAATCTCATCCTGAGTAGAGAGGGGGTAGAGATCGAGTTTAGAAGGTCGATAGCGGTAGCTTAGCAGGTCCTTATCCTGCTTAGCTAGGCAATACTTGCTGGTAAAAAGCTTTAAAATAACAGGGTTAGATTAGAATTTTTGCTAGCAGCTCTGTCCCACATATAGTAAAAGCAGACACTTATTAAGTATATTAGACGGCATCGCCCTCTTAAACAAACTTATAACACTTGCTGTAGTATTCTTATAAATAAAGTATACTTGCTTATATAATAGGTTATTAGAGCTAGGCTATTATCTAATATTAACCTTACAATACTATTCCTTTATAACCTTAACGTAGTTAGAATTAGTAATTAGCTTCTTTGCGTAGGCTCGCTTAAGCAGCTTAAGGAAAGCTAAGGTAGAATTCTTATAATAACACTCTGCCTAAAAGATCTCTTATTCCTAATTAAGGGTATCTAGCTCCTTGTCTATATAGGTAGCGTCCTTAAAGTTAGTATCTAATTAAGTAGCTACTTGTTAGTAGGCTAGTGTTGCTTTTAGAGCACAAGAGCTTAGTAGAGGTAGTAGTGTAGAGACTTGTTAGCTACTAGCCTTAGTCCTAACTTAACCTGCCTAGATGTTAGTAGCATTACGCCTTTATTACACAACTGTTATTCTGTTTTAAAACTTATGCAACTTAATTGCTAAGTATTAGTCTAGCCTTTAACTAGCTAACATCTCTGTTAATTGCTTTAAATTCTTAGTTATAACTAACAGACTGCGACCCCCTAGAGAGCGAGTCTTAGATGCTATAAGATTCCTATAGCAATTAATAGCTTAAGCCTTGTTTAGGGTTCTTCCTAGCTCTAAAGTTATAAAGATAACTACACTATAAGTTAAATGCGTTTTTACACTAAGCGGCCTATACTTATTACTAGAAACGCTATGTGCAGAGTAGACTAGGCTAGTTTTCAGGTCTTTAGATTTAGCTATAAGCTGAAAAACCTTTTGCTAGAATACATAAAGAGAATTAGGCTTGCCTTGCTTATTCTTCGCCCTAGCATTAGGACGTAGCTTCTGTGGATTCAATTTAATATTCTCTTTCTAGACTCGCGGCTTAGCGCAGATATTATAAAGCTCCTTTGCCACTTGCTTATTAATATCTAGATAGGGTGCTTAGTTATAAGGGTTATTCTAATTAACAAAAGGACAAATATCCTTACATAGCAGTTTTACTATCGCCTAATTAGCTATTAACATATATTGTTCTTTACTTCAGTTTTTAAAGTTAATGCGGTGCGCTGCTATAATATTAAAAAAATAAGTAGCATTTTTAGGATCTATACGCTTTAACACAAAGGCTATATTAGTTAATTCTTGGTAACTAAGTAACGTATAAAGCATGTAGATGCTAACGCATTCTTAGACAAATCCTAGAGTTAGCTTCTTTACTAATGCAATAGCCCTACCTAGTTCTTTAGCCCTCTTGTCCCGCGTTAAAGATGCTGCACTAATAATAGGATAGTGTTCCTAGAAACCTTTAACACTACTATATTTGTCTATAATTCTAGAGAGCTAAGCATAAATGTTACTTACTCCCAGGACAACCTTAAAGATTAAGTTAAATTAGTAGAAGGCGTTATTAAACTATTAATCTATAATAATATATTGCTGTCTAAGCGCGTTTAAAAGAATCTTGTTAACTAAGGTCTAGATATTAATAACTTTAATGTTGTTGCTAAGCTTTGTAAGCTCTAGTACCTTGTCTTAATGCTGTACAACCTTAAGGATTTAGTCTATAACATAGTCTTCCTTCTTAGCAATAAATCTAAGGTTGTTAAAAACCTTTAATAGTTTTAGTGTTTGTAGCAGTTGCTACTATAGCTACTTGCCCTTAGCCTTATCTAACAACGCTAAAAGCATTCTCTAAGCAGGTTAGCTAAGGTAAGTTAAATGTTGTCTTTAGCCGCTGCTAGTTTTAGAGGAGAGAGATATTATTATAACTGTCGTCCTAGAAAGTAACTACTTTAATAAAAGGTAGTAAAGATTGTGTAGAAGGAAAGTTAGATAGTTAGCAGGGTTATAGTTCTAGTTTATGCGTAGTAGCGGTATCCTGCCGGCTAGCAGGTAGCAGTAGAGGTAAACAGGGTCTAAATCGCGCTAAAATAAGCAGGTTTTGCAATTAAAATAGTTGTTGTAATTAGCTATTGCCCTAAGAGTGCGTGAAATTAAGTAAAGTATTAGTGTAGCAGTAAGTACCTAGTCTATTTATTTTTTTAAGGTGTCAAGGGTGGTGGTTGTTGTTGTAGTCAAAATGGGGTTCCAAAAAAGTGAAAAGCAGCTACCCTCTACTAATCAATCGCAAAAGTCAAAAAAAAGATTGTGTGTAGTCAACGAGATTCGAACTGTGGGTGGATGAGTTCTGGGAGGAAAGCTCAGACCACCGAGCGGTACCTAGTCTATAGAATAAGTGGCTTGTACCTAAATTTTACATAGGAAATTAGTAAACAAGTAGCTAAAGGTAAAAACAAGTACTACTAGCATAGTTTCCCCTCCCTTTCCTAAAAATATAGGCTGTCCTATAGTCTATTAGTTGTCTAATGTAGTATTATCTAAGTTAGAGTCTAAGCTTTTAAAGTCTTGTTTATATACATAACGCTCTTCTTCTATAAGACGTTTAGTAATAACAACTTAAGGGCGAAGATTATTACTTATTATAGAAGGTAAAAGTAGTTGTAGTTCAGTATGTAGCTTAGGCAAGTCCGGCAAGATAGGAATATTTACTGTAGGGCTAGTTCGTCTCTAGTAATTAGAATTCTATAACTTTATGTTACCTTAATCTTCCTTAATAATATCCTAAACAAGACTTTGTCTAAACAGCTTTAATCGCTATCTAGGTGTCCTGTAGAGAAAGCGTGTACCATTAAGGTCCTTAAGACAATAGGTTCCTCTATTAGGTCTAGCTTTATAGATATAATATAAACCTAACTATCTTATATCTAGCTTGCGGTCTCGTAACATATCAATTTCTTAAACAGAGTTCTATAGAAGAACTAAGTTACCTAGCTTTATATCCTTATGTTATATTTCCTTAGTATTATCTTAGTATTCCTTCTTCGCAGCTCTTATCTAGTTAGTACAAGTAACAGCATCTTTTGTAAACTAATCTCTAAGATCTAGCTACATTACTTAAATTGTAAGCAGCTGTGCGCGGTCCTTTACTTTCTTAAATAGAAGCGTTTGCTATATAGGGAGCGCGAGTTTAATAGAAAGCA
The DNA here is from genome assembly GCA_024321975.1 of Alternaria sp. 'sect. Undifilum'. Taxonomy (NCBI): domain Eukaryota; kingdom Fungi; phylum Ascomycota; class Dothideomycetes; order Pleosporales; family Pleosporaceae; genus Alternaria; species Alternaria sp. 'sect. Undifilum'. Next base: position 6,568,183 of record JAJJZI010000006.1, read on the forward strand.
CTAGGTTCTGCCCTGTAACTAGCTAGTACGGCAAGTAACCTATCTATTCCTGTATTAAGATCCTGTCTATAAGAAGAACTGTTAGCAAGTTCTTAACTTAAGGTCCTAGCAGCTTTGCAAGAGCGTTTACAATAAGCTTATACTATTTTTTAATTTTTTTCATAGCTTAAGAGTTGTGTTTTAATAACTAAACTTAGTTAATTCTGTATATCTTTAATAGATGTAAGACTACCTTAGTAAAATTAGGCCTTCTATTAATTATAAGTTTGCGCGCTGTGCTTTATTAATATATAATGTCCTAATATATAAACTGTGCAATTGTCTTTAACTAGTTGTTTAACAGAGCTTTTGCTTTAGGCTAGCTGCTAAGGTAGTCTCTTATAATAACTAAAAACTTCTTCCCAAAACACTAAGGCATAGATACTACATTAATTACAATAGTCTCCTAGAGAGCAAAACTATAGATATTAGTAAGCATGTTAACCTTCCTCTTAGAGGATTGTAGTTGACAGTCTAGGCAGGTTGCTAGCTTTTGCTGCACGTGCTTGTATATTCCTTTCTACTAGTATTGCTAAGCAAGTATAGAGTACACTACATTAACTCTTCTATGTCTAATCTAAAAGTGTACGTTCTATACTGTAGCTGTTCTTAGATTAGTATTATCTACAACCCGCTAGATCGCAATATTCCTAAATATCTTCCTAAAAAGTATTGTCGGAAACAAAATACCGACCGATCGATAGATCGCGCTCCGGCTAGAGGATACATATACACGTTGCGACACACCCCCTAGATTGCTAGCAGTGCCTACTGCTAGTCAATCTACCTAAGAGCACACTAGCCCTTCTTTAGGCGCTCTCTTGAGCAGGAGGCTAGGATACTGGCTCGCTGGCTCTGGCGACTAGGCGCACCGACCCTATAAGGCTAGCGAAGCTACCTTGTACTGCGGGCTGTCTGTGTGTTGTATCCCCTAGGCTTATCTTTTTGCTGCTAATTTCTCGCTTGTGGTCACCCACCTAGGTCAGCGATAAAAATAAGCGTATTACTCTAATTCTGCTAAGAATTCTTAAAAGAGTACTCCTGCTTGTCCTGCTAGTATTAGTGTATTTACATTTCTAATTATATAATTAATAAACTCCTCTAAATCCTCTTTAAGTTCTAGAGGTAGTTCCTAATTATTAGCCTTTAAATACTGTAATAGTGTATCCGCAACTACATTCTTCTGTCCTAGTATATACTTAATATTAAAGTTTTATAAAAGAATTGTTAATATTTACCTGTTTATAACAAATCCTAGATTGTTAGTAGATAAGCAATTTAGTTAAGCAATAAGGGTTGCAGCATTAGTTTCTATAGTAAAATAAATACTATAGAGATAGATATAAAACTTCTTAAGAGCCTATAGCACAGCCTTATATTCTAACTTAGTAGAGTGCTATTGCCTCTCTTGCGCTAACTATAGTGTGCTTTTAAACCGCACTAGGTGCCGCTTGTTATCTTCCTTAAGCTATTTAATATATGCCCCTGCACTATTTTAACTTGCATTAGTTATTAAGAATATCTTGTAATCCTTAGCGTTAGTGTTATCTAGGTTCGCGAGTGCAGGTGTGTTATATATAGCTTATTTTAGCTTATACATTGCCGCGTCTTGTGCATCTCTTTATTTAAAAGGGACATCGTCTTGTAGGAGCGTAAATAGAGGTTTAGCAATCTTAATAAAGTCTTTTACCTAAATTTAGTAGTAGACGCATATGCCTACAAAGGACTGTACCTCCTTTTATTTTCTGCATAGTAGCTAGTTTATAATCTTTTTAACTTTCTTCTAGTTAGAGTAACGTTCTTGTAGGCTAATCTTATAACCTATAACCTTAAGTCTTTCTATAAGAAAATAACACTTCTTTCCTAATACTATGCCTCTAGCTTATTTAATATTAGCTAGCACCCTGTCTAGTTGCAGGATATGCTTAAGAACCTAACGTTAGACTCCTAGCATTAATTCTTCTCCGCTATAATTAGTTTTAGCCCTCTACATGTGATGTCGTTGATAAAGGGCATGGTATTAAGCTAGTAGTCTCTTAGAATCTTTATTATCACTCGTTAAAACGCTGCTACTAAGTTAGTAGTATCTATAACTATTATGCATAATTATATAAGCTCTATAGGTGTTTAAAACGCTGTTATGTCCTTACTTTCTAGATATGACGTGATTTAGTTATATTCTAAGAATAAATCTATAAGTAAGATAATCTTGCATCTTGTAAACCTTTTAGAAAACTTATCTACTGTTAGTAGTAGGGTCGCATCTTGTATAGTAACTACATTTATCTGCTACACATTACTAATCTATTAAACGCCTTTGTCCTTCTTAGGCACTAGGTGCTATAAATTGCAATATTAACTATTACACCTTTCCTATATTCCTTAATTTAGGCAGACGTTAACTATATCTACTACTTGCAGTTCTAAGGCTTTTAGGACAGCAAAACCTCGCACTTGCTAGGCTTTGTATAGTATTATTTATATCTTGTATAGTAGACATATATTAGGATAAATCCTTTCTAATTACTTAAACTGCTAGAAAAGCATTCCCTTTTAGTTAAGAAGCATATGTAAGAATATCTCCTTTTCTAGTAGCTGTAGGTAGTCTCTAGTATATAGCTTATTAACTTATTCTCTAGTAAGCCTTGTTACTTGTAGGAAAGCAGTATATTTTAGCTTAAATTAATAATTGTATAGCTCTTTATCTAGGTTGCAAATGCTTATTCTAAGAAGTTGTTATTCTTTTGCCTTTTCTTTCTAGTCCTTTTATCTAAATTATATAGGCACCTCTTGCTAAGAGATATTAATAGGTTGTACTTTCTTATCTACTGGCTTATATATTATATATAGATTATTATGTTATTAGGTTTACTTAAGTAGCCTTTTTTGCATTTGCTAAAAATTAAGCTTACACATAATTAAAAATTTACTAAGTTTAAACCTTTTTATAAAGTCTTTAGACTGCCTAACCGCGTGCGTAAACACTTAATTTATCTAAAACATCTAATCCTCCTTACTGTCCTTTGTATACAGCATATTAAAGTTGCTAAATCTAGCTATTAGATCTAACTAGGCAGCTTCTTGTATGTATTTTACCGCAGCTGCTCGCAATTTAATGCCTATTCTATTAGTAATTACATGCAACTGTATATTACCTATTATTTCTCTATCTGAATTATTGTTAGAGGCTTTATTTCTAATCGTCTGCGTAGGGTAATCTAGAGAAAAGTTAGATATAATAAAGACTACGTTTCTTATACTATCTTTAGACAAGACTTAGCACGTAATTTGTCTAAACGCATTATACTAAATTAATATCTTAGCGCTTGTACACTAAGGTCCTCCTAAAATTGCAGATCTAGTAACATTAGCAACAATTCTAAACGTAGTCCTAATAGTAACTATCTCGATTTGTATAAGTATATTGTATGCAGTCCTAACAAATAAGTTATGTATGCTATTAGCTAAAGTAACTTTAGAAGATAGCTGCCCTAGTCTATGTTTTATTATCTTATACAGTATCTTTAATGCTCTTAAAGCACTTAGTTTTAGGATATTTATTTATGCTCTAGTGTTAATTAAGCACTTTAAAAAGCTGCCGTTTACAGTAACCTAGCATTCTAGTAAGTTAGTTTAAGCAAAAGCCTACCTATTTCTTTACTAAACTCTTTAGACATCCTTTGTAAGTATATTGTTTTCGATGTGAGCCATCGGTCTTCGTGTCGAACGGGGAGAAGAACAGTCCGAGCATTGTATCGTTCGTATGCGGTACCGTGTGGTGTGGGAAATCCTGAAGGTGAGAAGCAGCAGGCAGGGAGCTTTTATGAAGTATTGCAGGCTCCCGCTGCGGTAACGTACGTGTCCTTACCCTCCTCCACCTCCACCTCCTCCACCTCCATCGCAATCTTGTTGCCAGCCTATGGCTGGCAATCGCCGTTGAACACGTTTCAATTGGTGTCGTTTTTTGGTACCTTCAGCAAATTTTTTGACCCTGATTTCGCTCGGTGGTCTGAGCTTTTCTGCTCCGAGCGCTTAGCGCGTGGACCTCATCCACTCACCGTTCGAATTTCGTCGACTACACACAATCTTTTTTTGACTTTTGCGACTGATTAGTAGAGGGCAGCTGCTTTTCACTTTTTTGGAAAACCCATTTTGACTACAACAACAACCACCACCTTTGATACCCTAAAAATAAGTAAGTATATTGTTTAATTTATCTATCTAGAAATCTCTTCTTCTACTTACCTTGTGGCGAGTTTGCGCATTTAATTTATACAAATTTATTACATTGCAATACGCACTTTTAATAGGTAGTGTATTTAGTAAAATGCTATAGGTAAGGCCCGTGCGCTAGTTCGACTAATTAGAGGCTAGAACAGATGCTAGGTGTAATTTAGCGCACCTAGCATTTATAAGCTTAGCGTTTTTCCTATATGTTATAACATTAATACTGTTATTAAGAAAATTATATAGCTGTTTTTAAATGTTAGCTTGCCTTATAAGATTTAATACTGTAATTCCTTAAACTTCTTGTCTAAGTAGAGCAGTTGCAATGCGGTTTAGCTGTCCCTGCACTATCTCCCTAAGTTCTAGATTAGGAAGAGCGTTAATAAACTTTACAGCCTTTTTCTTTCTCCCTTGCTATAAGTGCTTTATATCTGCTAACATATTATTATCTTGCTAAGCTAATTATAGTAGTCTAACAATAAAAAAATAATATATTATAAGGCTAACTTGCAAAAGGTATATTGCTCTATGTTTCTTTCTATAGATACTATATATCTATAGGCTGCGAGTTAGGGATAGCGGAGTTACCCTATATTATTTAATTGCTTTCCTAAGTGCTTAAATTCTTGCTTAGCCTTCCTTGTTTCTTTATTCCGCCCTCCTAGACACAATTAATATCTTAGTAGAGAGCAGTGCCTTTGCTTTTTAAGCGCGTCGCTGTATTCAACTTAGAGACACTAAGCAAAGCGTTATCTTCGCCTCTTAGTATAATATTAGCAGCATTAATATTATTAAGCTTCTTAACGTATTCTTTAGTAGAAAGGTCTTTAGCAGAAAAGTTGTAAAGCTATTCCTAGAATTGCTAGAACTGCTAAAAGACATTATTATAGTAGCCTTAGCTTGTTAAACTAGTTGCTATGTTTACAAAATTAGAGTTTTTCCCCTTAAACCTTAGACCTAGTCAAGAGTCTCCTCTAGTAAACTTCTTAAGGACTACACTAGAGGCTAGCTAATTAAGCACGTTATTAGTAACATTATAGAACTCTTAGATCTTTGTCTTTAACTATAGCAAGACTTAGTATAATAGTAGCTATCTTAGGATTTCTTCTAAACGCTTATATAGTGGCTTAAAGTAGTAAGTTCTTTTCTTGCTAGAAATATCCTAGTTAAAACTAACCTATCCTATCTATTTTAGGGCGTAGTATAGTTCGCACTCCTTAAGCATGTGTCCTGCTATACTATATATACAACAAAGAGGGTGTGTCTCTACATTGCTTATATATACTGCACTTGCCTTTGTCAAATTTGGGACATCAGCGCGGTTGATCAGGAGGTCGGTGAGATTGGAGAAGGGGTCTGCAAGGGTGATTAGGGGGTGGCGCTAAAGGACGCTAAACGCGCTAGCGCCGCCAAGGCCCACACAGAATCCTAATTATAAAAAAGGGCACTCGGAGCATATACAATCCACACACAGAACACTAACAATCAATTATCAATACTATTAACTTATTATCACTTATATTATTATTATCTTATTAGTATCACTTAACCTATAATATCTGACAATTAAGAGTCTTACTGCCTTAACTAAACGAGGATTAACAAACTACTAAACTATACAAGCTATTAAAAGGATAACTACCCTATCTCTACGAGACTCCTCCGTGATCGTTACCAATTACACAAACTAGATTAAATAGATCTAACAGATTAAGACGCGCGCTAACTCTCTACGCGTATAGAAGAAGATTAATCTAAACCTTACAATTAAACCTATCAATAAACTAGAAATACCTCATCGAACACCAACTTTTCGAGGCGAGAAAAAGGTCTGGCGTAGCCTTTTTCTCGTCTCAACTATCTTAAACGCCTTCCTAAAATCAGTTTCCAACACCTGTTTTCTTGGTGCAGGTGTTGTAGCGCGCGCGCTGGCCGGTTGTAGAGAAACAGAGTGGTTAACTGTTGAAAACTCTGCAAGTGGTCTGTGCGTAAGCTGATTTTAGAGTTCGATCGAAGGCCATTCGACTCCTACTCGACAAAGCAACGGCTTTCTACTGAGGTAGATAGATTTATTGGCGTAGTGAACTAATAGATTTATCTACCTAGCTATCTATTACTCGAAATCCCCATACCGACTTGATATACCGACCTCCTATATCGACCTCCTACACATCCGAAATTCATCCCGACTCGATATACCGACCTCCTATACCGACCTACACATTAGAATTGATAGCTAGTGCTCCTAGCTATCTACCTACACCGAATTCCCTATACCAACTCGATATACCGACCTAATATACCGACCTACACATTAGAATGGATAGCTAGTGCTCCTAGCTATCTACCTACACCGAAATCCCTATACCAACTCGATATACCGACCCAATATACCGACCTACACATTAGAATGGATAGCTAGTGCTCCTAGCTATCTACCTACACCGAAATCCCTATACCAACTCGATATACCGACTCGATATACCGACCTAATATATCGACCCTATACCGAACTGCTTAGCGTACCTATATAAGCAACACAAGAGGGCAGCTAGCATAGCCTACAACAACAACAAATAAGAAGTAAAGGAGATAACTAGACTAGCATACTAGCTCTATATACTTCCTGCAAAACAAAGGACTGAGAAAGCTACTCGTTAAAACTACCCTAGGCTACGAGCCTCACCTTCATTTAGACGAACCCCTCCTTGTAAATAATCATATATTAGAAAACACTACGTAGATACCTGTAGGTCCTAAACCTACACGTCTTATATAGCCTTTTAGGCTGAGAAAGGACGTTAAACTACAATAAAAAAACTAAAAAAACTAAAAAAAAACAAAAACTAGAAATACCCTAAATGCCTTAACTAAGCGACTATTAAGCGTCGCAACAAGCAATTAATGCGCACGCCGCATTGCACTAAGGTAATCACGGCAATAGCGCACCTATACCGCCTTTTATACCTACACGGCCTGCGGATCTATTAACAAACGCGAGAGCCTTATACAAAGGAGATCTAGAGATCTATAAGTTAGAGCTAGATTAATACAAGATAGAAGATTAGAAGTACATAAGGGAGCAAGCAGCGTTAGATAAGATTACGCAGGAGATACAGCGTACAGTTAACAACTACTTATATATAAACTACTGTTAAGCAAGATAATTACATTATTAGTAAATTGCTAATTTAATAGCTACTGTAGGCATTAACGCTAAAGATAAGATAAAGGAAGCTTAAGAGCAGTATAAAGCCGCGATAAAGCCGCCTAAGGTAATTAACTTATAGGAGATATAGCTTACTAAAGTTAATTACGCTATAACTAAGGGTAAAGCTGTTAGAATACCTAAGTGCTAACTAGACGTGTACGTGAAGGAGGACTTTACCTAAGCTACGGCAAAGCACTTAGAACAATAGACTATATTATCTGTATCTTATAGATTAAAGAGTCCTTTAATTACAGTTAAGGATATAATCTGCGACTATTAAGATCACATGCAGCTCTTCCACCTATCTAAAGCGAAGTTAACTAAGGCGTCCTTTAGAACAGCTACAAGAGCTAGATTACTAACGCTTAACAAGGACAAATTAGACAATTTTAGGCAGAAGCGTAAACAGCGCTAAATTTAAAAGCTTATTAAGAATACTTAATTAAACAATATCTAATACACTGCAAGCAAATGCAAAGCTTATAATATAAGACATACGCTTAAGGATTGCTAGTACGCGCACCCTAGCAACGCTCTGGACTAGTGGCAACCTTAACAAGACAGAATAGATTAAGTCTAATTACATATAAACAACAGCCTAGCTATGCAAAAAACAATTTGCAACTCTAAGCAGCAATTATAATCTTAAAAACTTGTAATTAAGAAGTTACACACAGCAACGCCTATAGTTAAGCATAATAACTAACTATATAGTTAAAAGATTAGAGAGATTAACTACACGTTTATTAAAGTTTTATTTAAAATAATCTAGAATACGTATCCTTTGCGACAATTTTAGATTTTTGTCTCTAGATTAACCTATTACGTCTCTAACAATACTAGTCGATTTACTAAAACCTAATTAGCAAGGCAAAGAGACTTCCTTTAGGCAGGTAACTTATAAGTATAAATTAAGGTATATAGATTAGTTACTTGAACAGTAGCTAGTAGCAGGACGCAAAGTTAACTACACCTAAAAGACGTAGTATACTGCCCTAATCTACTCTATAATCTTGTCTTGTTTAGGATACTCCGCTTATAGGGCTTGTAGTAGGATACCAAATACAATCTAACAGTCTTTTAATAATTGCTTACTAATAATTTAATTACTAACCTTACTAAGTTACATAGACAGTAAGTGCTTAAAGAAAACTTAATTACTAATTACGCAACAATAGCCTCTAGGGTTGTTAAGCCACAATACAATTAAAGACAGCGCGCACGAGCGCTTATATAGCACAAGAGGTTAAGTTATCTAAAACTAAGTGTGCTTAAGCACCTTGTACAACAATCTAAAAGGGTAAAAATTACTAAAGTGCTTACAGTAGCATACGACGCCTGTAGACAAGCAAAAGCTAAAAGGCTAATCCGCCGTACACCGCGCAGGATCAATAAGTCTCTAGAAGAGCATATCTTACTTAACTTTTATAATTATAAAGTTAACAGCTTAACAAAGAAAAGAAGCTAAATGCTAATTATAAATTAAGTTACTAGATTTATGTAGAACTACTACTTTAAGAATAATTAAATAGCGTAAGTAATTTCTAAGTCCCTAGAATCCTTTGTTATCTTTATAAAGACCTAATTTAATATTACAATAAAGGTTATTAAAACTAATAACAAGATTATTACCGTTAAACTAGAAGTTGCTTAGTAAGTAGAGTCCTAAGGCATGCGGTTTAAGCCTTCTGCTCTTAATACCTAAGCACAGAACGGTAGAGTGTAAAGGGCTGGAGCCTTGGTGTTCCCTAGTACTCGACCTGTGGCCTTCGTTAGCTTTTCTGACCTCAGCACTAGCAGCTGACCATTAGCACTAGCAACTGACTATCAGCCGCACTATTGAAACTCAGCACTAGCAGCCAACTATCGGCCGCACTATTTATGCTAGCTCCTAGCTAATCTGTTAGCTCCTGCTAGTAACTACACTACCAGCCGCACTAATCACGCTGACTGTTAGCTGATCCGACAACCTCCGGCAACCTCGGTTAGTTCTAACCTAGGATAAGTCCTGATCATCTGGGTTGGAGATATAAACCTACGTAGTCTCCCTCTGTAGTTCAATATCTAATTTATTCACTGTTTACCTTGCATCTTTGGTCAATCTAACGCACCCTTACAATTGAATTAGATCCTTCTTTAGCTACTCGCGTAGCCACGTCGTACTTGGAAGCCACCTAGAGCTATATCTAGACGAGACTCTAATTGATTAGATCGCTGATTGAAGCTGTTTTAAATCCATCGAGGATTAACAGTAGAGAAGCACAAGGAGTGCTAAAGGATACCCGGCTGAACGAGACCCTACCTGAGACGTTTAAATTCGTTGGATAAGCCTACTAAGCGTAGTAGCACCTACAACGATCTCTGCCGATAATAATAGAGTACTAGCGAGTACCTATAAATACAATGGCGGAACCCTTAGCAGCTTTTTTAGTTGTAAGGATAGCGGAACTACACCGAGATGGTGTTAGTAGACCTAAAGTAGAAACTACTTTAGAAGGTCTTTGTAGAGCGGGTGGCCTAGATAAGATGGCTGCTTCTATGAAGATACAAGAAGCCTTTCAAGCCTAGGAGGCTATAGGCACAACACTACAACACAGGAAGACTAGGGTAGAGCAGCAACTACTACCTTAGTTACCTACTTTATTAGCTGCCCTAGGGAATTTACTAACACAACAACTAGCACAACCTAAGCAATTTAAACAACCTAATCTAGATACCTTTAACAGAAACAGAAAGATGTACTAAATCTTTTAACAACAACTTGCCGCTAAGGTAGAGAATAACAAGGAAGATTTTAACACGGATAAAAGGACTTGCGATTACGCCTTTAGTCGACTAAAAGGCTTAGCTGCAACTCTTACACTACCTTTCATCAACTAAATAGGGATTTCTAATACATAGAACTTTAATAAGCTATTAAACTTCTTTAACTAAATGTTTAGAGATCCCTATAGCGCAGAAAGGGCTAAGAACAAGCTCTAGTTAATATCTTAAGGCAAAAAGCGTATCCGTAATTATATTATAGAATTTTAGGAACAATTGCTATTGTCAAACAGCAATTTAGATAAGGATACAAAGATAATGCTCTTTTAAAAGAGCCTTACTTATAAGCTTTAGGATAAGCTTGTAGGTATTACTTTTTTAGACTTAGATACCTTACAGAACAAGTCTATTAAAATTGCAGACCACCTATACAGAATAGAGCAATACTCTAAAGGTTAAGATAAGCCTAAGGAACGATACTTAAAGGGATACAAGCTAAGACCCGCTTCTCCTTCTCCTTTAAAAGGAGACTAGATAGAAGAGATAGAATACACAGGAAGAACTACTAAACCTTAACAGTTTAGGAACTAGGAGTTAGAACAGTTGTACAAAGAAAGACGCTGTTTTAACTACAAATAGAAGGCTATCTGTCTGCATATTGTACAAAGGATAAAAGATCCTCTAAAAAGGAGAAAAGGACTTTGGTTAAGTCCTCTGACTCTAAGGAAGAGGATAATAAGCTTAGCAAGGGAAGCTTAAATAAAGATTTAGACTTAGAAAAAGAATAGCTCCTGTTCGAAGTCACTAACAGGAGCCTTTAAGTCAGGATAACTTAGTTAAAGAGTAGGCTAGATTTAAAAAAAACATAAGCAGCAGTAGGATCACTTTAGAGGCACTAGTTAATCGTTACACTTTCGCCTCTACTTTAATTAATACAGGAAACCTTGCATACTCGCTTATTATCCCTCAACTTGTTAAAAACGCTAACTTACAGTACATTTCTATTTCTCCTAGGAGATTAGAAGGAGTTACGGATAAACCTAGAACTATCAACAAAGTTGCTAGGTTAGATATTAATATTTAGAGTTATAAGGATACAATTTAGGGTTACGTGGCCCCTACACACCCTAGTTATGATTTATTACTTAGACAGCCCTAGATAAATAGAAGAGAGGTTACTATTGCTCCTTCTAAAAAATCGATTTATATCTATTCTTCTAGCTAAAGGATTAAGTTACTTAGCACTGAGGATCGCCCTATTAAAAGAGACTAGAGATTAAAACAGATAAGCGCAGTAGCTTATCACTCCTACATTAAGCAGGCGAGAAAGGATAAGTCTATTTAGACTTTTGCTACTTCTCTTAAGGATATTAAAAAAGCCCTAGCTCCTAAGAAGAAAGTAGAGATCCTACTTTTACTCCCTAAGGCTTATCAACACCTAGCTTAGATTTTTAATCTAAAAACTGCTTCTATACTACCTCCTTTACGCGGATCTAAAGTAGATCACTAATTGAACTAGAGAAAGATAATAAAGGCAAGGAGAAAGAGGCTCCTTAGGGACCTCTATATAGTATAAGCTGCCTAGAACTCTTAGTATTACAAAAGGAGCTTATTTCTCTACTTAATAAAGGATAGATTAGAGCTAGTAGCTCTCTTACCTCCTCTCCTGTCCTTTTTGCTAAGAAACCTAGAGGAGGATTACGTTTCTACATTAATTACTAAGCCTTAAACGCTATTACTAGGAAAGATTGTTATCCTTTACTCTTAATTTAGAAAACCCTTAATAGTATTACAAAAGCTAAATAGTTTACAAAAATCAACGTTTCTGCAGCTTTCTACAAAATTAGGATTAATACAAGAGATAAGTAGAAAACAGCTTTTTGTACTAGATTTAGGTTATATAAGTGGCTAGTTACTCTATTTAGTATAGCAAATGCTCCTAGTACCTTTCAACGCTATATTAATTGGACCCTCCGCGAGTATATCGACGATTTTTGTTCAGCCTACCTAGACGACGTATTAATTTACACAAATAGCACGCTTAAAGAACACTAACGCAATACAAATAAGGTCCTAGAAGCTATAAGCAAGGCTAGATTACCTTTAGATATCTAGAAATGCGAATTTAACGTACAAAGTACAAAATACCTTAGATTTATTATTAAGGCTAGAAAAGGACTTTAGATAAACCCTGAGAAAGTAAAAGCAATTAGAGATTAGCAGGCACCTACAAACGTTAAAGGAGTACGCAGTTTTCTTAGTTTTGCAAACTTCTATTAATGATTTATTAAGAACTACTTAGGAATAGTAGCTCCTCTTTCAAGGCTTACTAGTAACATCTCCTTTTAATAGGGAAAAACTAAGCAAGAGGCTTTTAATAAGCTAAAGGAGTTATTTATTACTAAACTAGTACTAGCTCAATGGGATCCTAACAGAGAAACAATCCTAGAAACAGACTCTTCTAGATATGTAGTAGCAGGAGTCCTCTCACAATACAACGATAAAGGAAGCTTACGCCTAGTAGCTTATAATTTAAAAAAGATAACTAGCACGCAAAGCAATTACAAGATACACAATAAAGAATTACTAGCAGTTATCTCTTGCTTATCTAAGTAAGATGCTATACTACAATCTTTAAAGAAGTTTATAGTTATTACAGACTATAAAAACCTTAAATATTTTAGCAAGCCTAGACAGCTTAGCGAGAGACAGATAAGATAGGCTTAATTTCTAGGGAAGTTTCCTAACATGGAAATTTCCTACAGGCCTAGAGTTAATAACTCTAGAGCTAATGCCTTATCTAGGAGACAACAGGATATGCTAGCAAACAATTAAGATACTAGGATTTCTAGGAGGTTTCTACAAGTATTTAAACCTACAACTGCAGCTACTAACAAAGAACTAGAAGAAGAAGAAGTACTTAGAACCTTTAGCTGCAATAGCTATCTAGCAGCTGTACTAGAATTACCCTAGGAGCAATTAGATCTAGAGGATCTATAGGATAAAGCTAAAAAAGAGGATAAAACCTACTAAATAGCCTAGGAGGCTGTAAGGAATAGTAAACGACGATTTCCTACAGCTCTAGATCTTAAACTTTCTATTTCTAAATGCCGACTAGACAATTCTAGAAACCTTCTATACCGAGATCGAAAATGGGTACCAAATAATGAACCTCTAAGAACTAGAATTATCTACGAAATCTATAGTTCTAGAGCTTTAGGTTATCTAGGAAGGAATATCACCTATTAAGCAGTTGCTAGAAAATACTTTTAGCCCTCTATAAGCTAAACAGTAAGGCAATATATTAGAAACTGCTTAGTATATAGAAGAACTAAACTATAGAGAGACAGCCTGCAAAGATTGTTAAAACGTCTACTAATCCCTAAGCGTATCTAGAAGGAAATATTAATTAACTTTGTTACAGGGTTACTAGAAAGCGAAGGTTATACAAACTTAATAGTAGTAACTAATAGACTAAGTAAGGTTGTGATTTTAATAGGCCTTAAGGATATTACTACAGAAAGCGTTGCTACAGCCTTTATTAAGTTAGTAGTTACGTACCACTAGTTACTAGACTATATTACTTCTAATTAAGGTATACAGTTTATAAACTACTTCTAGACTTAGCTTTGCGAGCTGCTAAAAATTAAGCGACGTCTATCTTCTAGATATTATCCTAAAACTAATAGGTCTACAGAAAGAATAAACTCTACAGTACAGGCTTATTTATAAGCCTTCTGCAATTAGGATTAAACAAATTAGAAAAGTAACCTAGAGATAGCTAAGATTGCAGTTATAGCAAGACAAGCTTAGTCTACTAAAATGTCTTCTTTCTTTCTACAACACGGCTATAAGGTAGATCCTCTACAAATTGTAACTAAGCACAGCTCTTAACAGCAACTTCTAAGGAGAATACAGGAAGACTATTAAAAAGTAGAAAACATTATTAATAAACTATAACAAAGTATTAAGCTTGCACAAGCTATAATAGAAGAAAGTTAACAAGAATAAGAGAAGCAGGTAAATAAGAAAAGACACTAATTACCTTAGCTTAAAATAGGCGATAGAGTATAGTTAAAACTAGGTGACTACTACAAAATAAAAAGGCCTAGCAGAAAACTTAACTAGAAAAATTTAAAGTATACAGTACTTGAGGTTATTAGACTAAACGCAGTTAAATTAAATACTCCTAGACAGTTTCACCTAGTATTTAATATTAATAACCTTAGACTAGCGTCTTCAGACCCTCTACTAAGCTAGCCAATAGACGACAATGAACCTCTACCAATAAAGACAGAGGATGGAGAGGAATATCTAGTAGAAACAATATTAGAGGAAAGAGGGAGAGGAAGAAAAAAGGAGAACTTGGTTAAATGGTTAGGATATCTAGATCTAACCTAGGAACTAGCTATTAATCTCAAGGATACGGAAGCCCTAGAAGAGTAGAACTCTAGGTAACAAGATTACTACTCCTACTTTTTTAGGAGGGGGGTATTGTAAAGGGCTAGAGCCTTGGTGTTCCCTAGTACTCGACCTGTGGCCTTCGTTAGCTTTTCTAACCTCAGCACTAGCAGCTGACCATCAGCACTAGCAACTGACTATCAGCCGCACTATTTGCGCTAGCTTTCAGCTGACCTAGTAGCTCCTGCTAGTAACTACACTACCAGCCGCACTAATTACGCTAACTGTTAGCTAATCCGACAACCTCCGGCAACCTCGGTTAGTCCTAACCTAGGATAAGTCCTGATCATCTGGGTTGGAGATATAAATCTACGTAGTCTCCCTCTGTAGTTCGATATCTAATTCATTCACTGTTTACCTTGCATCTTTGGTCAATCCAACGCACCCTTACAATAGCAAGACTACACTAAGATAGTGTTAGCAGGGCTAAGATAGAGAGCACTCTTGAAAGTCTCTGCCGAGCAAATAAACTAGACAAGATAGCAACTTTAATAATAATATAAGAAGCCTTCCTTATCTGCAAGGCTATTAACCTAGCTTCTAATAAAATTAAACTAGAATATAAATAGCTACCTACTTAGCTACTAACATTACTTGCTGCATTAAAACTAGCGCAGCAGACAGCATGACCTAAGCGCTTAAAACAACCTAACTTAGACGCTTTTAATAGAATAAGAAAGATGTACTAAATCTTTAAAAAGCAGCTTACTGCTAAAGTAGAGAACAACTAAGAAGACTGTAATATAGAAAAAAAGACTTGCGACTACACCTTTAGTAGACTTGAAGATTTAGCAGCAACTCTAATGCTGCCCTACTTTAATTAGATATAAGTATCAATCGTCTAGAACTTTAAACACTTGTTAAACTTCTTTGATTAGATGTTTAGAGATCTATATAGCTCTAAAAGAGATTGAAACAAACTCTAGTTAATATTATAAGGCAAAAAGTGTATTTATAATTATATTATAGAATTTCAGGAACAGTTGCTACTGTTAAACAGCAACTTAGATAAGGACACGAAGATAATTCTTTTTTAAACGAGCCTTACTTGCAAGCTTTAGGATAAGCTTGTAGGTATTACTTTTTTAAACTTAAATAACTTGCAAAATAAGTTTATTAAAATTGCAGACTACCTGAATAGGATAGAGCAATACTATCAGAGCTAAAATAAGCCTAAGGAGTGATACTCTTAGGGATACAGACTAAGACCCGCTTCTCCTCCTCCCCCTACAGGAGACTAGATAGAAGGGATAGTGTTTACTAGAAGATTAGCTAGGCCACGCAGGGTTAGTAATCTAGAACTAAACAAACTAATAAAAGAAGGATGTTGTTATACCTATAAGTAAAGAGAACACTTAGCTGTAAAATATATAAAAGAAAAAAAGGAAAAAAAAGAAAAAAAAAAGAACTGCTATTTAAAGTCCTTAAAAACAAAGACAAGAAAGCTTAGTAAATAAAGCTTAAGCAGCAAATATACTTTGGAGAACTAAAATTTAAATTAAGAAAAACAATAGCTTTTGTTTAAAGTTACTAGCAAGAGCTACACGTAAGCTAAGACAACTTAACAAAAAACTAGGCTAGTTTTTAAGAAAGAAATAAGCAGCAATATAATTATTGAAAAAATGTTAGTTTATTATTATACTCTTGCTTTTACATTTATTAATACAGGAAACTTTATATACTCTTTTATTAGCTCTTAGCTTATTAGAAATGCTAACTTATAGTGTATTTCTATTTCACTGCGCAAATTCGAAGGAGTTACAGAGAAACCTAGAACTATTCATAGAGTTGCTAGGTTAGAAATTAATATTAAAGGATAGAAGTATACTATCTAGGATTATGTTGCTTCTACACACTTTAGGTACAATTTAATACTTAGACAGCCTTAGATAAATAAGAGAAAAGCTACTGTAGGGGTGTTGGAGTGTATGAAGACATACTACTACGAGGGCAAGAGATTACTGGTGGTCAGGTCATGCGAGAACGAGGGTGGTAAGATAACAATCTTATTAGGGGTTGTATATATCAAAGAGCAGTACAAGAGTTAAGTTCTAGAGTAGAGGATGGATGTTAGGTGTTCCCTGTTCCTCGCTCGTTTCGATCCCCGAAACGAGCTATATACCTCTAGATCAGGTGGTTGAGCACTAACCTAGTGAGCAGCAGGGTATCACCCTGTGCACCGGCACATACCTCCCCTTCCTGTGAGCTTGGCCCTATCAAGCAACCTACTTAGCAGAAGGAAAAATAGCAAAACAAAGGAAATAAAACAAAAGAAACATAACTTAATTACCTTATATCTATCCTAAACACCTCCTTTTACTTCTTTAGGCGCTTACTTTAGCGAGGTTCTTAAGTCGTAGTTAAAGCGCGTGGCCTAGGTATAGTAGTAGGAGCAGGAACAGGAGTAGCAGGCGCTTAAGCTTCTAATATTAAATAAAGGCGATTATAACAAAGCTGCCTAGTTAGAGTTATAGGTACTAAGACGTTATTAGAGATAACTATACTTAATTAAGAACAAACGCTAAAAAGGCGTTGCGCAAAGAAGAGTATAGCAGGATCTTTGCTCTTCTATAAAACTTAGCGCTTATTAGCCTTTAGGCCAAGTTCCTCCTAAAGACGTTGTAGAGAATTAGCTTAAGAGAAATTAGTATCCTACTTATTCTAGTCCTTTATTATACAAGGAAGGTTTTGTCTAAGGTTAGTAAAGTACAAACAATTTAGAAAACTTTAAACTAGGTTAGCACAAAAAGCGTCCTTCTCTAACTTTTACACTATAAGCTATAAGTTAATAATTTAATACAGGATATAGTTGCAGTGTTCTTGAATATAGTGTACGGGTGTTGGAGTGTATGAAGACATACTACTACGAGGGCAAGAGATCACTAGTGGTCAGATCATGCGAGAACGAGGGTGGCAAGATAAAGATCTTATTATGGGCTGTCTATTGAAGAGAGATACAAGAGTTGAGATCTAGAGTGGAGGATAGAGGATGGATCGATGAAGGATCTCGCTCGTTTCGATCTCCGAAACGAGCTATATACCTCTGGATCATGTGGTTGAGCACTGACCTGGTGAGCAGCAGGGTATCACCCTGTGCACCGGCATATACCTCCCCTTCCTGCGAGCTTGGCCCCATCAAGCGACCTACTCAGCAGAAGGGAAAAAAGCAAAACAAAGGAAATAAAACAAAGGAAATATAACTTAATTACTTTATATTTATTCTAGGCACCTTCCCTTACTTTTTTAGTTGCTCACTTCGGCGAGGCTCTTGAGTAGTAGTCGCAGCACGTGGCCTAGGCGCAGGTGCAGTAGTAGGAGCAGGAACAGGAGTAGCAGGCGGTTAAGATTCTAATATAGACTAGAGGCGACTATAACAAGGTTGCCTAGTTAGAGTTGTTAGTACTAAGGTATTATCTAAGATAACAGTACTAAATTAAGATTAAACACTAGGAAGGTGTTAAGTAAAGAAGAGCATCGCAGGAGCTTCGCTTTCCTAAAAAACTTAGCGCTTTTAGCCTCTAGGCTAAGTTCCTCTTGTAGACGTTAAAGAGAATTAGCTTAAAAGAAATTAGTATCCTACTTATTTTAATCTTTTGTAGTATAAGAAGAGTTTTGTCTAGAGTTAGTAAAGTACAAATAATCTAGAAAACCTTAAACTAAGTTAGTATAAAAAGCGTCCTTCTCTAACTCTTGTACTATAGGCTATAGGTTAATAATTTAACGTAGGACGTAGTTGCAGTGTTCCTAAATATAGTTATTAATCTACTTCTTATTAGTATTCTATAGCATGTTGTTTAACTCCTTGCAAACAAGAAGATTATCCTACTTTACTTATTTAATAAAAGCCTTCTAGATCTAAGACCTATACTTAATATAAACATTAGCAAGAAATAGCTAGTTAATTCCTCTAAACTTGTTAGAATAGCCTAAAGGAGTATAAGGAGTAGTAGTAAGGTTGCAGTAAGCCTTACAAATTTCCTTATAAGTTCCTATAGCAGGTACCTTTATTATACTATTACAGACTATAACGAACTAAGGAAAGATAGTGCGGCGGTTGCGAGTAGTTAGGCTAGTAGATCTATAAGGTAGTAGAGAAGATAAAATCTAAACTCGTCTTTCCTTGCAGATTTGTTTTGTCTAGCGAGCGTCTAGGGCTAGCTTCTATGTATCTTCTAGCTAGTTAGTCTTGTCTTCTTATCCTTTAATAAGACTATTTAACAATTTAATGCCTGCGTCTTTACGCTATGTTAAGTACTCTAGCACGTAGTTGTAGAAGCCTAGTAGCATCTTAGTGCAGTTATTCTTATCCTTATTATTAAAAGAGACGCTGCCTTAAATTATATTAGCACTAAGACCTTTAGTTATTGCTTACTTAAGTTTAAGGTTAATATGCTTAAAGTAAGTTTAATCGCCTTTTTTAGCGTACTTAGCGTAGCAGGAGTAAGAAATTAACGTGTACTTTTTATATAGCATAGCGTATTGCAACTAGTATCTTAGATTAGTACGCATAGCTTATTAAATAAGTAAGTAGTACATATTGCGCAGCTATTTAAAGTTTAGCTTCCTGTCTATACGTTGCAGGTAGAAGTAATATATCTTAAAAGTTTTAATAATAATATTCTTGACTTTGCTGTTCTTAAATAGCTAGGTGCAGGCGTTAGTAACGATGCTTCTAGTACGTTAGAACTACTTTGCCTGTAGTCTAAACTCTATAGTATTAATAATCTTATCCTAAGAAGGGAGGGGGTAGAAATTAAGTTTAGAAGGTTAATATTAGTAGCTTAGCAGGTCCTTATCCTGCTTAGCTAGGCAATACTTGCTAGTAAAAAGCTTTAAAATTACAAGATCTAATTAGAATTCCTGCTAGCAGTTCTATCTTACGTATAGTAAGAGCAGACACTTGTTAAGTATATTAGATAGCATAGCTCTCTTAAACAAACTTATAACACTTACAGCAGTACACTTGTAGATGAAGTATACTTACTTATATAATAGGTTATTAGAGCTAGACAGTTGTCTAATGTTAACCTTACAGTACTATTTCTTAATAACCTTAACGCAGTTAGGATTAGTAATTAGCTTCTTAGCGTAGGCTTGCTTAAGCAGCTTAAAGAAAGCTAAGGTAGAATTTTTATAATAATATCCTGCTTAGAAGATCTCTTGTTCCTAGTTAAGGGTATCTAGCTCTTTGTCTACATAAGTAGCGTTATTAAGGTTAGTATCTAATTATGTAGCCACTTATTAGTAGGCTAGTGTTGCTTTTAGAGCACAAGAGCTTAGTAGAGGTAGTAGTGCAAGGACTTATTAGTTACTGTCCCTAGTCCTAACTTATCCTGCTTAGATGTTAGCAGCGTTACGCCTCTATCGTACTACAGTTGTTCTGTTCTAAAGCTTACGCGCCTTAACTACTAAGTATTAGTTAAGTCCTTAACTAGCTAACATTCTTATAGATTGCCTTAGATTCTTAGTTATAACTAATAGACTATAAGTTCTTAGAGAGCGAGTCTTAGACGTTATAAAATTACTGTAGCAATTAATAGATTAAGCCTTATTTAGGGTCCTTCCTAGCTCCGCAGTTATAGGAATAACTACGCTATATATTAAATAAGTCTTTACACTAAGTAGCTAGTACTTATTACTTAAAATGTTCCGCGTGGAGTAGACTAGGCTAGTTTTAAGATTCTTAGCTTTAGCTATAAGTTAAAAAACCTTTTGCTAGAATGTATAGAGAGGATTAGGTTTGCCTTACTTATTCTTCTCTTTATTATTAAGTTGTAGCTTCTATAAATTAAATTTAACATCTTCTTTTTAAACTTATAGCTTAGCACTAATATCTTAAAGCTCCTTTACCTCTTGCTTATTAATATTAGGGTAAGGTACTTAGTTGTAAGAGCTATTCTATGTAACAAAAGCATAAATGTTCTTGTATAGTAGCTTTACTATTACCTAGTTAGCTATTAATATATATTGTTTCTTACATTAGTTTTTAGAGTTAATGCAGTGCGCAGCTGCAGCGTTAAGGAAATAAGTAGTATCTTTAAGATCTATACGCCTTAACACAAAGGCTATATCTATTAATCTTTAGTAGCTAAGTAGTGTATAAAGTATGTAAATGCTAACGTATTCTTAAATAAATCCTAGAGCTAGTTTCTTTACTATTACAATAGCTTAACTTAGTTCCTTAGCCCTCTTGTCCTGCGTTAAGGAGGCTACACTAATAATAAGATAGTATTCTTAGAAACTCTTAACACCGCCGTATTCGTCTATAAGTCTAGGGAGCTAAGCACAAAGGTTACCTACTCCTAAGACAACCTTAAGAATTAGGTTAAATTAGTAGGAGGCGTTGTTAAACTAATAATTTATAATAATACGTTGCTGTCTTAGTGCGTTTAAAAGGATCTTGATAACTAAGGTCTTAATATTAATAACTTTAATGTTGTTGCTAAGCTTTGCAAGCTTTAGTACCTTGTCTTAATGCTATATAACTTTAGGGATTGAGTCTACAACATAGTCTTTCTTTTTAGCAAAGACTCTAAAATTGTTAAAAACTCTTAATAAACTTAGTGTTTGTAGTAGTTGCTGCTGTAGTTGCTTGCCTTTAGCCTTATCTAATAACGCTAGAAGCATTGTTTGCGCAGGTAGGCTAAGGTAAGTTAAATTTTATCTTTAGCCGCTGCTAGTTTAAGAGAGGGGGAATATTATTATAATTATTATCTTAAAAAGTAACTATTTTAACAAAAAGTAGTAAAGTTTATATAGAAAGAAAGTTAGATAGCTAGTAGAGGTGTAGTTCTAGTTTATGCGTAGTGGCGGTATCCTGCTAGCTAGCAGGTAGAGTTAAAAAGAGTCTAAATCGCGCTAAAATAAGCAGGTTTTGCAATTAAAATAGTTGTTGTAATTAGCTGCTGTCCTAAAAGTACGTGAAATCTAGTATAGTTTTAGTGTAGCGGTAAGCACCTAGAATTAGTAAGATAGGTAGCGTGTGTCTAAATTTTACATAGGAAATTAGTAAATAAGTAGCTAAAGGTAAAAGCAGGTACTACTAGTATAGTATCCCCTCCCCTTCCTAAAAGTATAGGCTGTCTTATAGCCTATTAGTTATCTAATGTAGTTATATCTAAGTCTAAGTCTAAGCTTTTAAAATCTTATTTGTATACACGTCGCTCTTCTTCTGTAAAGCGTTTAGTAATAACAACTTAAGAATAAAGACTATTACTTATTACAAGAGGTAGAGGTAGTTGTAGTTTTATATATAGCTTAGGCGAGTTAGGCGAGATAGGAATATTTACTATAGGGCTAGTTATCTCCTAATAATTAGGATCCTATAACTTTATATTTCCTTAATCTTCTTCTATAATATCCTGAACAAGTCTTTGTCTAAACAGCTTTAATTGCTATCTAGGTGTCGTGTAGGGGAAGCGTGTACTATTAAGGTCTTTAAGACAATAGGTTCCTCTATTAAGTCTAGCTTCTTAAATACAGTATAGACCTAACCATCTTGTATCTAGCTTGCGGTCTCGCGATATATTAATTTCTTAAACAGAGTTCTAGAGAAAAACTAAGTCTCCTAGCTTTATATCCTCCTATCGTATTTCCTTAGTGTTATCCTAGTATTCCTTCTTAGCAGCTTTTATCTAATTAGTATAAGCAACCGCATCCTTTGTAAACTAATCTCTAAGATCTAGCTGTATTGCTTGTATTGCAAGTAGCTGTGCGCAGTCCTTTACTTTCCTAAATAGAAGCGTTTACTATATAGGTAGCGCAAGTTTAATAGGAAGCACTAGGTTCTGCCCTATAACTAACTAGTACAGCAAGTAACCTATTTACCCCTGTATTAAGATCTTGTCTGCAAGAAGAACTATTAGCAAGTTCTTAACTTAAAGCCCTAGCAGCTTTGCGAGGGCGTTTATAATAGGCTTATGCCCTCCTTTAATCTTTCTTATTACTTAAGGGTTGTGTCTTAAAGATTAGACTTAGTTGATTTTGTATATACTTAATAAATGTAAGACCACCTTAGCAAAATCAGGTCCTCTATTAACTATAAGCTTGCGTGCTGTGCTTTATTAACATATAATGTCCTTATATACAAATTCCGCAATTGTCTTAGACTAGTTGTTTAATAGGGCTTTTGCCTTAGGCTAGCCGCTAAGGTAGTCTCTTGTAATAACTAAAAACTTCCTCCTAAAACACTAAGGCATGTATACTACATTAATCGCAATAGTCTTCTAAATAGCGAAACTATAGGTGTTAGTAAGCATATTAACTTTCCTCTTAGAGGATTAAAGTTAACAGTCTAGACAAGTTACTAGCTTTTGCCGCACGTGTTTGTACATTCCTTTCTACTAGTATTGCTAAGCAAGTATTAAGTACACTGTGTTAACTCCTCTATATCTAATCTAGGTGTGTACGTTCTATATTGCAGCTATTTTTAGGTCGGCATTATCTACAACCCTCTAGATCGCAATATTCCTAGATGTCTTCCTAAAGAGTATCCTATCTTAAACAAAGAAGTTTAAAGCTCGCTTCTTCTATACCCGTAGTTCTTGTAGTTCTATATTCCTAGAAGTCTTAAAGTTAACTAGAAATTAGGCGTATTACTCTAACTCTGTTAAGAATTCCTAATAGAGTATCCTTGCCTATCTTGTCAGTATTAGTACATTGACATTTCTAATTATATAATCAATAAACTCCTCTAAACCCTTCTTAGGTTCTAGAGGTAGTTCCTAATTATTAAGTTTTAGATACCTTAATAGTGCATCCGCAACTACGTTCTTTTGTCCTAGTATTTGCTTAATGTCAAAGTCCTATAAGAGAATTGTTAATATCTACCTATTTATAACAGATCATAATTGTTAGTAGATAAGTAATTTAGTTAAGCAATAAGAGTTACAGCGTTAGTTTCTATAGTAAAGTAGACACTATAAAGGTAGGTACAAAACTTTTTAAGTGCCTATAGCACTACCTTGCATTCTAACTTAGTTAAGTGCTATAGCCTCTCTTACAACAACTATAGTATACTCTTAAACCTTACTAGGTAACGCTTATTGTCTTCTTTAAGCTACTTAATGCATGCTCCTACGCTATCCTAACTTACATTAGTTATTAAGAATATCTTGTAATTCTTAGTATTAGTATAGTTAAGGTTCGCAAGTGTAGGTGCGTTGCATATAGTCTACTTTAGCTTATATATTACTACGTCTTGCGCATCTCCTTATTTAAAAGGAACATCGTCTTATAAGAGTGTAAACAGAGGTTTAGCAATCTTAGTAAAGTCCTTTACTTATATACAATAGTAGACGCATATACCTACAAAGAATTGTACCTCCCTTTTATTCTTGCATAGTGGCTAGTTTATAATCTTCTTAACTTTTTTCTAGTTAGGATAACGACCT
This sequence comes from Alternaria sp. 'sect. Undifilum', assembly GCA_024321975.1. Lineage (NCBI taxonomy): Eukaryota > Fungi > Ascomycota > Dothideomycetes > Pleosporales > Pleosporaceae > Alternaria > Alternaria sp. 'sect. Undifilum'. The sequence continues at coordinate 6,592,276 of JAJJZI010000006.1, forward strand.
TAAGGGCTAACCTTATAACTTACAACCTTAAGCCTTTCTATAAGAAAGTAACATTTCTTTCCTAACACAGTGCCTCTAGCCTATTTAATATTAGCTAGCACCCTATTTAGTTGTAGGATATACTTAAGAATATAACGTTAAACTCCTAGCATTAATTCTTCTCTACTATAATCAGTTTTTAGCCCTCTACATGTAATGTCGTCAATGAAGGGCATAGTATTAGGCTAGTAGTCTCTAAGAATCTTTATTATTACCCGTTAAAATGCTGCTACAGAGTTAGTAGCACTTATTACTATTATACATAGTTGTATAAGCCTAATTAGTATTTAAAACGCTGTTATATCTTTGCTTTCTAAATACAGTATAATTTAGTTATATCATAAGAACAAATTTATAAGTAAGATAATCTTGCACCCTATAAACTTTTTAGAAAACTCATCTACTATTAGTAGTAAGTTTACATCTTGTATAGTAACTGCATTTATCTATTGCGCATTGCTAATCTATTAAACGCCTTTATCCTTCTTAGGTACTAAGTGCTATAGGTTGCAATATTAACTATTACACCTTTCCTATGTTCCTTAATTTAGGCAGACGTTAACTATATTTACTACTTGCAGTTCTAAAGCTTTTAAGACAGCAAAACCTTATACTTACTAAGCTTTATATAGTATTGTTTATATCTTGTATAGCAGACATACATTAGGATAAATCCTTCCTAATTCCTTAAATTGCTAGGAGAGAGCTCCTTCTCTGTTAAGAAGCATATATATAAATATCTCCTTTTCTAACAGCTGCAGGTAGTCTCTAGTATATAGCTTGTTAAGTTGTTCTTTAGTAAGCCTTGTCCCTTGCAGGAAAGCAGCATATCTTAGTTTAAATAGATAATTGTACAGCCCTTTATTAGGATCACGAATGCTTATTCTAAGAAGTTGTTATTTCTTCGCCCTTTCCTTCTAGTCTTCTTGTCTAAATTCTATAGGTATCTCCTGCTGAAGGATATTTATAGGTTAAACCTTCTTGTCCACTATCTTGTACAATATGTAAAGATTATAGTGTTGTTAGCTATACTTAAGTAATCTTTCTTACATTTACTAACAATTAAGCTTACACATAATTAAATAATTACTAAGTTTATAGTTTCTTATAGGGACCTTAGACTGTCTAACCGCATGCGTAAACACTTAGTTTATCTAAACTCTCTAATCTTTCCTATTGCTTTTAGTATATAGTATGTTAAAGTCACTAAATCTAACTATTAGATCTAACTAAGCAGCTACCTATATGTATTTTACTGCAGCTACTTGTAGTTCTTTGCCTAATTTGTTAGTAATTACATGCAACTATGTATTACTTGCTGTTTCTCTATCTAAGTTGTTGTTAGAGGCTTCGTTTCTAATCGTCTGCGCAGGGTAATTTAGAGATAGGTTAGATATAACAAAGACTACGTTCCTTATACTATTTTTAAATAGAACTTAGCACGTAATTTGTCTAAAAGCGTTGTACTAAATCAATATTCTAGAGCTAGCACATTAAGGTCCTCCTAGAATTACAGATCTAGTAACATTAGCAACAATCCTAAACATAGTCTTAATAGAGACTGTCCTTATTTATATAAGTATATTAAATGCAGTCCTAACAAACGGGTTATGTGTGCTATTAGCTAAGGTAACACTAGGAGAAGGCTGCCCTAGTTAATGCTTTATTATTTCATATAGTACTTTTAATGCTCGCGCAACACTTAGTTTTAGAATATATATTTGTGCTTTAGTATTAATTAAGCACTTTAGAAAGCTGCTGTTTACAGTAACCTAACTTTCTAGTAAGTTAGTTTAAGCAAAAGCCTATCTATTTCTATACTAAACCCCTTAGACATCCTTTGTAGGGATACTATTTAATTTATCTATCTAGGAATCTTATCTTCTACTTACCTTATAGCAAGTTTATATATTTTGTTAATACAAATTTATTGAATTGCAATGCGCGCTTTTAATAAGTAGTGTATTTAGTAAAATTCTATAAGTAGGGCCTATGCGCAGGTTTAGCTAATTAGAGGCTAGAACATTTCCTACGTGTAATTTAGCGCACCTAGTATCTGTTAGCTTAGCGTTTTTCCCACACGTTATTACATTAAGCGCACCTAAACTATCTGCAAAACTAACGTTGTTATTAAGAAAATTGCGCAGCTGTTTTTAAATATTAGCTTAGCTTATAAAGTCTAATACTGTAACCCCTTATACTTCCTATCTAAGTAGGGTAGTTATAATATAGTTTAGCTGTCCTTGCACTATTTCTTTAAGTCCTAAATTAGGAAGAGCGTTAATAAACTTTATAGCCTTCTTCTTCCTTTCTTGCTATAAGTACTTTAGATCTGCTAACATATTGTCGTCTTGCTAAGCTAATTAAAGTAGTTTAATAATTAAAAATAGCGTATTATAAGACTAACTTGTAAAAACTATATTGCTCTAGGTTTCTTCTTGCAAATACTATATATCTATAAGCTGCAAGTTAGAGATAAAAAAGTTACTTTATATTGTTTAATTACTTTTTTGTGTGCTTAAATTCTTGCTTAGCCTTCCTTGTTTCTTTACTCCTCCCTCTCTAACACAATTAATATTATAGTAGAGAGCAGGAGCTTTGCCTTTTAAGCATATAGCAGCATTTAACTTAGCAATACTAAGCAAAGCGTTTTCTTTGCCTCCTAGTATAATATTAGCAGCATTTATATTATTAAGCTTCTTAACGTTTTCATTAGTAAAAGAAGTGTATAGCTATTCCTAGAATTGCTAGAACTACTAAAAGACGTGATTGTAGTAGCCTTAGCTTGTTAAACTAGTTACTACGTTTGCAAAGTTAGAGTTTTTCTCTTTAAACTTTATATCTAGCTAAAAGTATCTTCTAGTAAACTTCTTAAGTACTACACTAAAGGCTAGTTAATTAAGCATGTTATTAGTAATGTTGTAGAACTCTTAGATCTTTGCCTTTAACTACAATAAGACTTAGTTCAATAGTAGTTGCCTAAGGATTTCTCTTAAACGCTTATGTAGTAGACTAAAGTAGTACGTTCCTTTCTTACTAGAAATATTCTAGTTAAAACTAACTTATCTTATCTACTTTAGGGCGTGGTATAGTTTACACTTCTTAAGTATATATCCTATTATATTATATATGCAGTAGAGAAGGTATGTGTTTATAATATTTATATATACTACACTTGTCTTATTAGATAAACCCTTTAGGGTCTTAGTAATAAAAGAACTATTATTTCTCTTACTAGGGAGTTCCGCATTTGTTGCTTATATAATAAAGTATATATAGTTAAAGGGTTTCTCTAGGAGTCTCTTAGTTGTAGGATAAGCTATATGTATATTAATAGTTAATAGTCTAAGCTTTAAGTTGCCTAGAGACTTAATAAGGTCCTCTACTTCTAGGTTAACGTCTACTAGCGTACTTAACCTTTTATGTGCTTTGCTAATCTTAATCCTAGCTTTCTTTACTTCCTCTAGGGTAAAGGTTGCACGCTAGTTAAACAGTATAATTTAGCGCATCTTAGTATTAGCGCCTCCTTGCTCTAGCTAATAAATCTTATTAAGGCTAATTATCTTCTTGTAGTAGGATTTTAGAAAAAAATAGATCACTTCTAGTTTATACGTATCCTAATTATCTATTTTTAAAGTAGAAGGTATATAGTATATAACTACCTCTTTGTTAGTTTATAGTAGACCTTAGAAGAAGAGAATGCCTTCCTCTTCTTAAGGGATTTGCTTATTCTTAATACATGTATTAGTAACAGAAGTAAAGTATATATAGTACTCTACTAGACTAGGCTAGGTTTGTACGCATTTATAGATGTAGGCTTAAAGGTATAAGCGTTTACTTATTTTAATAGCTGTATCTTTATCCTTCTACTGTTCCTTTATGTGTGTCTGTAACTTAGACTAATTCTTCTTAGCATATCTAAGTAAGCGCTTTAAGATATAAGAGAGAGATTAATCCTTGTTAGAGAAGTAGTCTAGTAGAATAGAGACCCTTATAGCAGCGCAAATACCTCTATTATTAGCTTATTAATTAAAGTCTTCTAAGAATTCTATAACGTCTTTCTTAGTAAAAACTAACATGCTGTGTCTTAGTTAAACTATAGTTAGCACTAAGTTATGCGTAGGCGTAACTATAGTGTTAATAACTAAGCTTAACAGGGTTAATAGTAGGTTAGGGCTAGCAGTAGTAGGTCCTAAAGAAGGAAGCGTTAAGCCTTCCTGTCCTTAACCTGCCTTCTAATCCCTTTTTAATATTTAGGGTACAGTAGGACTTATATAAGTTCTTTATATAAATAGTTAATAAATATGAGTAAATAAACAAATAAGGTATAGTCTTTAAAAAAAAGCATATTTCTCTTTAAGTCTTTGTAGTATATGCTTGTTTAAGTATAAGTATATTAATCCTTACCTCTTAGGTACCTCTTATTTTGCTAGGTAAGCTTAAATTTATACTTAAAGCTAGTACTTATGTATAAGCTTTTAGTGCTATCTCTATTTTGCTAAATAGCACTTTAGCTTAGCATTTCTTTACGCATATATTACTGTCTCTATTTTGCTAGACAAGTTGCTACCTTTATTTCGCTAGGTAAACTTTAAATTAACGTTTAGAACACATGTAAGACTACCTTTATTTTGCTAAATAGTTTGCTGCCTCTATTTTGCTAAATAGAATTTAAATTAGCATTAAATAACGTATTTTGTTTTTATTAGTAGTTTTTGTTTATCCTTGTAATTGTTGTTAGTGCTAACTTGGGTAACGTCGTCCTTAACGTAGTCTATAATAAGGGATAGTGCTAACCCCCTAAAAGTATGTCTTGTAATAGCCCTAAGGGTATATCTAGTAGTAATTCTAAGGATTCTGTGTTTACGTAAAATTATTATGTTGTTCTTGCAATAATCGCGCACTAGCTTCTTTGTGCACTAAGTAGTAGAGTATGTCCCTATAGGCTTCGCTATTTGTACAGGTGTTAGAGTGTATAAAGACATACTACTACAAGGGCAAGAGATCACTAGTGGTCAGATCATGCGAGAACGAGGGTGGCAAGATAAAGATCTTATTATAGGTTGTCTATCGAAGAGAGATACAAGAGTTGAGATCTAGAGTGGAGGATAGAGGATAGATCGATGAAGGATCTCGCTCGTTTCGATCTCTGAAACGAGCTATATACCTCTGGATCATGTGGTTGAGCACTAACCTAGTGAGTAGCAGGGTATCACCCTGTGCACCGGCACAATAGTTGTTAATCTACTCCTTATTAGCGTTCTATAGCATGTTGTTTAGCTCCTTACAGACAAGAAAATTGTCCTACTTAGCCCATCTAACAAGGGCCTCCTAGATCTAAGACCTATACTTAATATAAGTATTAGCAGAAAATAGCTTATTAATTTCTTTAAACTTGTTAGGATAGCTAAGGAAGTATAAGGAGTAGTAGTAAGGTTATAATAAGCTTTGCAAATTTCTTTATAGGTTCCTATAGTAGGCACCTCTATTACTTTATTACAGACTATAACAAACTAAGGGAGGATAGTGCAGCAGTTGCAAGTAGTTAGGCTAGTAAATCTATAAAGTAGTAGAGGAGATAAAATTTAAACTTATCTTTCCTTATAGATTTACTTTGTCTAGTAAGCGTTAAGAGCTAGCTTCTGTATATTCTCTAGCTAGTTAGTCTTGTCTTCCTATCCTTTAATAAGCCTATTTAACAATTTAATGCCTGCGTTCTTGCGCTATGTTAAGTACTCTAGCACGTAGTTATAGAAGCCTAGTAGTATTTTAGTGCAGTTGTTCTTATCCTTATTATTAAAAGAGACGCAGCCTTAAATTATATTAGCACTAAGACCTTTAGTTATTGCTTGCTTAAAGTTAAAGTTAATGTGTTTAAAGTAAGTTGAATTACCCTTCTTAGCATACTTAGCATAGTAGAGATAAGAAATTAACATATGCTTTTTATAGAGTATAGCGTATTGCAACTAGTATCCTAGATTAGTGCGTATAGCTTGTTAGATAAGCGAGTAGTATATATTGCGTAGCTATCTAAGGTTTAGCTTCCCGTCTATGCTTTACAGGAAAAAGCAATATATTTTAAAAGTTTTAATAATAATATTTCTAACTTAGCAATCTTTAAACAGCTAGGGGTAGGCGTTAGTAACAATGCTTTTAGTGCGTTAGAACTCCTCTGCTTATAGTCTAAATTCTATAGTATTAATAATCTTATCCTAGGTAAGGAGGGAGTAGAGATTAAGTTTAGAAAGTTAAGATTAGTAGCTTAGCAGATTTTTATATTACTTAGCTAGATAATACTTGCTAGTAAAAAGCTTCAAAATTATAGGATCTAATTAGAATTCCTGCTAGCAGTTCTGTTCTATATATAGTAAGAGCAGAACCTTGTTAAGTATATTAGACAGCATAGCCCTTTTAAATAAACTTATAACACTTGTAGCAGTGCGCTTATAAATAAAGTATACTTACTTATACAATAAGTTATTAGAGCTAGATGATTATCTAATATTAACTTTACAGTACTATTTCTTAATAACCTTAACGTAGTTAGGATTAGTAATTAGCTTCTTTGCGTAGGCTCGCTTAAGCAGCTTAAAGAAAGCTAAAGTAGAATATTTGCAATAACATCCTGCTTAAAGGACCTCTTATTCCTTATTAAGGGTATCCGGCTCCTCGTCCACATAAGTAGCGTTCTTAAGGTTAGTATCTAATTATATAGCTACTTGTTAGTAGGCTAGTGTTGCTTTTAGAGTATAAAAGCTTAGTAGAGGTAGTAGTACAGGAACTTATTAGTTACTATCTCTAGTCCTAACTTATTATGCCTAGATATTAGCAGCATCGCGCCTCTATTATATAACTATTATTTTGTTCTAAAACTTATGCAACTTAATTGCTAAGTATTAGTCTAGCCCTTAACTAGCTGTTATTCCTATAGATTGCCTTAGATTCTTAGTTATAACTAACGGACTACGACTCCTTAGAGAGCGAGTCTTAGATGTTATAAGATTACTATAGCGATTAATAGCTTAAGCCTTCTTTAGAGTCCTTCTTAGCTCTGCAGTTATAAAGATAACTACACTATATATTAGATGCGTTTTTATACTAAACAACCTATACTTATTGCTTAAGATGTTGCGTGTAGAGTAGATTAGGCTAGTTTTAGGGTCCTTAGATTTAGCTATAAGTTAAAACACCTTTTGCTAGAATACATAAAGAGGGTTAGGCTTGCCTTGCTTATCCTTAGCTCTAGCATTAGGACGTAGCTTCTGTGGGTTGAATTCAATATCTTCTTTCTTAACTAGCGGCTTGGCGCTAATATCACGAAGCTCCTTTGCCTTTTGCTTATTCATGTCTAGATAGGGTGTTTAGTTATAAAAGTTGTTTTAATTAACAAAAGCGCAAATGTCCTTACATAGTAGTTTTACTATTACCTAGTTAGCTATTAACACGTATTATTTTTTACCTTAGTTTTTAGAGTTAATGCGGTGCGCTACTGCAGCATTGAGAAAATAAGTAGTATCTTTAAAATTTATACGCCTTAATACAAAGGCTATATTAGTTAATCCTTAGTAACTAAGTAGCGTACAAGGTATGTAGATGCTAACGCATTCTTAGACAAATCCTAGAGCTAGCTTCTTTACTAATGCAATAGCTCTACCTAGTTCTTTAGCCCTCTTGTTCTACGTTAAGGATGCTGTACTAATAATAAAATAGTGTTCCTAGAAACCTTTAACACTACTATATTCGTCTATAAGTCTAAAGAGCTAAGCATAAAGGTTACCTACTCCTAGGACAACTTTAAAAATTAGGTTAAATTAGTAGAAAGCGTTGTTAAACTAACAATCTACAATAATATATTACTGTCTTAGCGCGTTTAAAAGGATCTTATTAACTAGGGTCTAGATATTAATAACTTTAATATTATTGCTAAGCTTTGCAAGCTCTAGTACTTTGTTTTGATACTATACAACTTTAGGGATTTAGTCTACAACGTAGTCTTCTTTCTTAGTAATAACTTTAAAGTTGTTAAAAACTTTTAATAGTCTTAGTGTTTGCGGCAGTTGCTACTATAGCTGCTTGCCCTTAGCCTTGTCTAACAACGCTAGAAGCATTGTCTAAGTAGGTTAGATAAGGTAAGTTAAATGTTGTCTTCAGCCGCAGCTAGTTTCAGAGGGGGGGAGATATTATTATAACTGTCGTCCTAGAAGGTAACTACTTTAATAAAAGGTAGTAAAGTTTTTGTAGAAAAAAAGTTAGATAGTTAGCGGGGTTATAGTTCTAGCTTATGTGTAGTGGCGGTATCCTGTCGGCTAGCAGGTAGAGGTAAACAGGGTCCAAATCGCGCTAAAATAAGCAGGTTTCGCAATTAAAATAGCTATTATAATTAGCTGTTGCCCTAAAGGTGCAAGAAATTAAGTATAGTATTAGTGTAGCGGTAACGCTTAACGCGTCTATAGGTCCTAGGTGCTTACTGCACACCTAGAATCTGTAGGATAAGTAGCGTGTGTTTAAATTTTACATAGGAAATTAGTAAATAAGTAGCTAAAGGTAAAAGCAGGTACTATTAGCATAGTATCCCCTCCCTTTCCTGGAAGTATAGGCCGTTCTATAGCCTATTAGGTGTCTAATGTAGTTGCCTCTAAGTCTAAGTCTAAGCTTTCAAAATCTTGTCTATATACACAACACTTCTCTTTTGTAAGGCGTTTAGTAATAACAACTTAAGGATAAAGACTATTACTTATTACAGGAGGTAGAGGTAGTTGCAGTTCTATATGTAGCTTAGGCAAGTCCGGCAAGATAGGAATGTCTACTATAGGGCTAGTTCGCTCCTAATAATTAGGATCCTATAACTTTATATTTCTTTAATCTTTCTTAATAATATCTTAAACGAGTCTTTGTCTAAACAGCTTTAATTGCTATTTAGGTGTTGTGTGGAGGAAGCGTGTACCATTAAGGTCCTTAAGACGATAGGTTCCTCTATTAGGTCTAGCTTTATAAATACAGTATAGACTAAACCACCTAGTATCTAGCTTGCGGTCTCTTAACATATCAATTTCTTAAATAGAGTTCTAGAGAAGAACTAAGTCTCGTAGCTTTATATCCTCCTGTTGTATTTCTTTAGTGTTATCCTAGTATTCCTTCTTAGCAGCTCTTATCTGATTAGTACAGGCAATAGCATCCTTTATAAACTAATCTCTAAGATCTAGCTACATTGCTTAAATTGCAAGTAGCTGTGCGTAGTTTTTTACTTCTCTAAATAGAAGCGTTTGCTATACAAGTAGCGCAAGTTTAATAAGAAGCACTAGGTTCTACCTTATAACTAACTAGTACAGCAAGTAACCTATTTGTTTCTGTATAAAGATCCTGTCTGTAAGGAGAACTATTAGCAAGTTCTTAACTTAAGGTCCTAGCAGCTTTGCAAGGGCGTTTATAATAGGCTTATGCCCTTTTTTAATTTTCTTTATAGCCTACGAGTTGTATACTAACAACTAGACTTAGTTAATTCTATACATCTTTGCTAGATGTAAGACTACCTTAGCGAAATTAGGCCCTCTATTAATTATAAGTTTACGCGCTGTGCTCTATTAACATATAATGTCCTTATATATAAACTCTATAATTGTCTTTAACTAGTTGTTTAACAGGGCTTTTGCTTTAAGCTAGCTACTAAGGTAGTCTCTTGCAATAACTAAAAACTTCTTCCTAAAACTCTAAGGCATGTATACTACATTAATTGCAACAGTCTCTTAGATAGCGAAACTATAGGTGTTAGTAAGCATATTAACTTTCCTCTTTAAGGATTGCAGTTAATAGTCTAGGCAAGTTACTAGCTTTTGCTGCACGTGCTTGTACATTCCTTTATACTAGTATTGCCAAGCAAGTATAAAGTACACTGCGTTAACTCCTCTGTGTTCAAGGAATCCACACCAACGTCGACTTTTCTGGAGATTGATCAGAAACAACCGGATCTAAAGGAAACTACCCCGAGGAATCGATTGCGATACTTTTTGAAGCCTGCAGCGAGGGCGCGAGGGCGCGAGAGAGGGTGAAAGAGTCGCCCCCCCCTCCTTTGAGGAGAGAAAAATTTTCCGTTTTCCTCAAAAGCTCGGGCCACATGCTGAGGCATCTTGAGCCAATTGAGATCGAGGAGCTTATCGAAGCCTAATTTAACCAAGAAATTACAACTACTCAAAAAAAAAAACGAATTGCCTCTAGAGACTTAGGAGGAATAAATAAAAAACAAATAGAGTTAGACGAGGATAATAGAGACAGTGGCCAAGCTACAACACCCTGCCTAGAAAGGCAAACCCTAGAAGAACCTCAAAGGCCTACCCACATTCGAACTAGGAGTAACTTTTCTCCTTTTATTGGTCCTATCCCTTGATACCTAATTGGAAATAAAACACCAAAAGCCACCTTAGTTGAAGAAGCACTTAAAATCGCTAGAAACTTAGTAATCTAAGCAGCTAATTTAGCTAAAAACAATCCTACCTAGCAAACAAGCCTCTTGGACTTAGTAGAAGTCTTTAGAGACTATACAGAAAATGGCAGAGTAAACAAAAAGAATACTGCTATCTTAGCAGACCAAATATTAAGCCTCTTAAACGTCTTAAGGGAGTTAAGGGAGAAAATTAGACGCATTAAGAAACCAACAACAAACACGTCTATCTAGAATACGCCTATCTAGAACACGCCTTACACTACTGCAGCTACTTTTGCTACTATAGCAGGCAACAACAACAATCAACCATGGACGAATATCTAAAATACAAAAAAACTAAAGGCTACTAGCCTAAAAGAGCGCTAGCTAGTTCTAGTTAACGAGACCCCAGCTGTATTTAATGCCTTTAAGCTTAGAAACGCCTTCAACAACGCCTTTGCAACAAAAGGAGGTGTACAATCGCCTGTAGTTGCTTTAATTACGATATCTTCTAAGGGAAACAAAATAGTCACAACTATACCAGCTTTTAAAGCAAAATACCTCTTAGAGAATTAGGCTATATAGCAAGATATTACAACTTTTAAGGCTGCCCAACTTATTACGCCTTAGTTTAAGGTTGTTATCCACCAGCTTCCTACAAACCACAGCCTAGAGGTAGTAAAAGAAGAAATCAAAACATTTAATAGAGGCTTAAAAGTTATTGGCAATCCTTTTTGGCTTACGCCTAAGGATAAAAGAGAAAACTAAAATTTTAGTTCAGCATGCGTGGCCTTTGCAACAAAGGAAGAAGCCTAAAGGGCTATTAGAGGAAAGCTTTATATTTTAGGAGAAAGCCTTTAAGCAGAAAAGCTTAGAGTTATAAGAAAAATAACTCTAGAACAACAATGCGAAAGGTGCTAAGGCTTTGGTCATGATAAGGCTAGGTGCTTAAAAATAGCCTGCTAGCTCTGTAGTGAGCCTCACTACACAAGCCAACACAAGTGTAAGACTTGTTATACTAAAGGAGAGTCTTGTGTCCACACTATATATAAGTGTGTAAACTGCAACCAACCTCACGCAGCAAACAACCTTATCTGCGACTTTATCTTAGCAAGAGCTAGGCCTTAGCTTACATTAGGTGCTATTTCCTTTTTATTTTATTTTATTATTTTTATTTTTCCTTTCGTCTCCGCAAGCCCTCTTACTACCTATACACTAGGCCACGAGCCTTACCTTCATTTAGATGGCTCCCTCCTTGTCATTAAATAAATCTGAGATAAAAACTACGTAGATACTTGTAGGTCCTAAACCTACACGTCTTATATAGCCCTCTAGGCTGAGAAAGGACGTTAAATTACAATAAAAAAAAATAAACTCCTCTGTGTTTAATCTAAGAGTGCACGTTCTATACTGCAGCTGTTCTTAAGTTAGTATTATCTACAACCTGCTAAATTGTAATGTTCCTAGATGTCTTCCTAAAAAGATTCTGTCTTGTATAAAGAAGTTTAAAGCTCGCTTTTTCTATGCTTAAAGTTCTTGTAGTTCTATACCTTTAGGAGTCCTAAAGTTAACTAAAAATTAAGCGTATTGCTCTAATTCCGCTAAGAATTCCTAACAGAGTACCCTTACTTGTCCTACTAGTATTAGTGCATTTACATTCCTAATTATATAAATAATAAACTCCTCTAAATCCTCTCTAGGTTCTAGAGGCAGTTCCTAATTATTAGCCTTTAGATATTATAATAGTGCATCTACAACTACATTCTTCTATCCTAGAATATACTTAATGTTAAAGTCCTATAAAAGAATTATTAATATTTACTTATTTATACCAGGTCCTAGATTGTTAGTAAATAAGCAATTTAGTTAAGTAATAAGAGTTGTAGCGTTAGTTTCTATAGTAAAGTAAACACTATAGAGGTAAGTACAAAATTTCTTAAAAGCCTACAGCACAGCCTTGCATTCTAACTAAGTAGAGTGCTATTGCCTCTCTTGCGCTAACTATAGTGTACATTTAAACCGCACTAGGTATTGCTTATTATTCTCCTTTAGCTGTTTTATACATACTCCTGCACTATTTTAACTTATATTAGTTATTAGAAATATCTTGTAATCCTTAGTGTTAGTGTAGTTAAAGTTCGCAAGTGCAGGTATATTGTATATAGCTTATTTTAGCTTCTATATTACTGCGTCTTGTACATCTCCTTATTTAAAAGGAACATCGTCTCGTAAGAGCATAAACAGAGGTTTAGCAATCTTAATAAAGTCCTTTACCTATATATAGTGTACGGGTGTTGGAGTGTATGAAGACATACTACTACGAGGGCAAGAGATCACTAGTGGTCAGATCATGCGAGAACGAGAGTGGTAAGATAAAGATCTTATTATGGGTTGTCTATCGAAGAGAGATACAAGAGTTGAGATGTAGAGTAGATGTTAGAGGATAGATAATAGATGTCGCTCGTTTTGATCTCCGAAACGAGCTATATACCTCTAGATTATGTGGTTGAGCACTAACCTAGTGAGCAGCAGGGTATCACCCTGTGCACCGGCACATACCTCCCCTTCCTGCGAGCTTAGCCCTATTAAGCGACCTACTCAGCAGAAGGAAAAACAGCAAAACAAAGGAAATATAACTTAATTACCTTATATCTATTCTAGACATCTTCCTTCACTTCTTTAATCGCTTACTTCGGCGGGGCTTTTAAGTGGTAGTCGCAGCACGTGGCCTAGGCGCAGGCGCAGTGGTAGGAGCAGGGACAGGAGTAGCAGGCAGTTAAGATTCTAATATAGATTAAAGGCAACTATAATAAGGCTGCCTAGTAGGAGTTGTTGGCACTAAGGTATTATTTAAAATAACAGTACCTAATTAAGATTAAATACTAAGAAGGCGTTAAGTAGAAGAGAGCATTGCAGGAGCTTCGCTCTCCTAAAAAACTTAGCACTTATTAGCCTTTAGGCCAAATTTCTCCTATAGACGTTAAAGAGAATTAGCTTAAGAGAAATTAGCATCTTACTTATCCTAATCTTTTATAGTATAAAAAGAGTTTTGTCTAAAGTTAGTAAAGTACAAACAATCTAAGAAACCTTAAGCTAGGTTAATATAAAAAGCGTCCTTCTCTAACTCTTGTACTACAGGCTATAGGTTAATAATTTAACACAGGACGTAGTTGTAGTGTTGCTAAATATAGTTGTTAATCTACTTCTTATTAGCATTTTATAGTATGTTGTTTAACTTTTTGCAGACAAGAGAATTGTCCTACTTTACTTGTCTAACAAGAGCCTTCTAGATCTAAGACCTATACTTAATATAAATATTAGCTGGGAATAGCTAGTTAATTTTTCTAAAGTTATTAGAATAGCCTAAAGGAGTACAAGGAGTAGTAGTAAGGTTGTAGTAAGCCTTGCAGATTTCCTTATAGGTTCCTATAGCAGGTACCTCTATTATACTATTACAGACTATAACAAACTAAGGGAGGATAGTGCGGCGATTGTAAGTAGTTAGGCTAGTAGATCTATAAGGTAGTAGAGGAGATAAAATTTAAACTTATTCTTTCTTGCAGATTTATTTTGTCTAGCGAGCATTTAGGGCTAGCTTCTGCGTATCTTCTAGCTAGTTAGTCTTATCCTCCTATTTTTTAATAAAACTATTTAACAATTTAATGCCTACGTCCTTACGCTATATTAAGTACTCTAGCATGTAGTTGTAAAAGCCTAGTAGTATCTTAGTGCAGTTATTCTTATCTTTATTATTAAAAGAGACGCTGCTTTAAATTATATTAGCACTAAGACCTTTAGTTATTGCTTGCTTAAGGTTAAGGTTAATGTGCTTAAAGTAAGTTTAATTGCCTTTCTTAGCGTACTTAGCGTAGTAGGGCTAAGAAATTAACGTGTGCTCTTTACGGAGTATAGCGTATTGCAACTAGTATTTTAAATTAGTGCGCACAGCTTGTTAGATAAGTAAGTAGTACATGTTGCGTAGCTATCTAAGGTTTAGCTTCTTGTCTATGCGTTGTAGGTAGAAGTAATACATCTTAAAAGTTTTAATAATAATATTCTTAACCTTGCTGTTCTTAAACAGCTAGGTACAGGTATTAGTAATAATGCTTCTAGTACGTTAGAACTCCTCTGCCTATAGTCTAAACTCTATAGTATTAATAATCTTATCCTAAGGAGGGAGGGGGTAGAGATTAAGTTTAGAAGGTTAATATTAGTAGCTTAGCAGGTCCTTATCCTGCTTAGCTAGGTAATACTTGCTAGTAAAAAGCTTTAAAATTATAGGATCTAATTAGAATTTTTGCTAGCGGTTCTGTTCTACGTATAGTAAGAGTAGACACTTGTTAAGTATATTAGACAGCATAGCCCTCTTAAACAAACTTATAACACTTGCAGCAGTGCGCTTGTAGATAAAGCATACTTGCTTATATAATAGGTTATTAGAGCTAGACAGTTGTCTAATGTTAACCTTACAGTACTATTCCTTAATAACCTTAACGCGGTTAGGATTAGTAATTAGCTTCTTAGCGTAGGCTCGCTTAAGCAGCTTAAGAAAAGCTAAGGTAGGATTTTCGCAATAACATCCTGCTTAGAGGATCTCCTATTCGTAGTTAAGGGTATCCGGCTCCTTATCTACATAGGTAGCGTTATTAAAGTTAGTATCTAATTATGTAGCTGCTTGTTAGTAGGCTAGTATTGCTTTTAGAGCACGAGAGCTTAGTAGAGGTAGTAGTGCAGGGACTTATTAGTTACTGTTTCTAGCCCTAACTTATCCTACCTAGATGTTAGCAGCGTTACGCCTTTGTTGTACTATAGTTATTCTGTTCTAAAGCTTACGCGCCTTAACTGCTAAGTATTAGTTAGGTCTTTAACTAGCTAACATTTCTATAGATTGCCTTAGATTTTTAGTTATAACTCAAGGACTACAAGTCCTTAGAGAGCGAGTCTTAGATGTTATAAGATTACTATAGCAATTAATAGATTAAGCCTTTTTTAAGGTCCTTCCTAGCTGTGTAGTTATAGAAATAACTACGCTATATGTTAGATAAATCTTTACACTAAGCAGCTAGTACTTATTGCTTAAAATGTTCTGCGCGGAGTAGACTAGGCTAGTTTTGGAATTCTTAGCTTTAGCTATAAGTTAAAAAACCTTTTACTAAAATATATAGAGAGGATTAGGTTTACCTTGCTTATTTTTCTTTCTAGCATTAGGTCGTAGCTTCTGTAAAATAAATTTAACATCTTTTTTTTAAACTTATAGCTTAGCACTAATATCTTAAAGCTCCTTTGCCTCTTACTTATTAATATTAAGGTAGGGTGCTTAGTTGTAAGAGCTATTTTATTTAACAAAAGCATAAATATCCTTGCATAGTAGCTTTACTATTGCCTAGTTAGCTATTAACATATATTGTTCCTTACTTTAGTTTTTAGAGTTGATGCGGTGCGCAGCTGCAGCGTTAAGGAAATAAGTAGTATCTTTAAAATCTATATACCTTAACATAAAGGCTATGTTTGTTAATTCTTAGTAGCTAAGTAGTGTATAAGGCATGTAGATGCTAACGCATTTTTAAATAAATTTTAGAGCTAGTTTCTTTACTGTCGCAATAGCTTAGCTTAGTTCCTTAGCCCTCTTGTCCCGCGTTAAGGAGGCTGCACTAATAATAGGATATAATTCCTAGAAACCCTTAACACAGCCGTATTTGTCTATAAGTCTAGGGAGCTAAGCACAAAGGTTACCTACTCCTAAGATAGCCTTAAGAATTAGATTAAATTAGTAGGAGGCGTTGTTAAACTAACAATCTACAATAATATATTACTGTCTTAGTGCATTTAAAAGGATCTTGTTAACTAGTGTCTAGATATTAATAACTACAATATTGTTGCTAAGCTTTATAAGCTCTAGTACCTTGTCTTAATGCTATACAACTTTAGGGATTTAGTTTACAACATAGTCTTCCTTTTTAGCAAAGACTCTAAGGTTGTTAAAAACTCTTAATAGACCTAGTGTTTGTAGCAGTTACTGCTATAGCTGCTTGCCTTCAGCCTTGTCCAATAACGCTAGAAGCATTGTTTGCGCAGGTAGGCTAAAGTAAGTTAAATATTATCTTTAGCCGCTGCTAAATTAAGAAAGAGGAAATATTATTGTAATTATTGTTTTAAAAGGTAACTATCTTAATAAAAGGTAGTAAAGTTTGTGTAGAAAGAAAGTTAGATAGCTAGCAGGGGTGTAGTTCTAGTTCATGCGTAGTGGCGGTATCCTGCTAGCTAGCAGGCAGAGGTAAAAAGGGTCTAAATTTCGCTAAAATAAGCGGATTTTATAATTAAAATAGTTGTTGTAATTAGCTGCTGCCCTAAGAGTACGTAAAATTAAGTATAGTTTTAGTGTAGCAGTAAGCACCTAGAATTAGTAGGATAGGTAGCGTGTGTCCAAATTTTACATAGGAAATTAGTAAATAAGTAGCTAAAAGTAAAAGCAGGTACTACTAGCATAGTATCCTTTTCCCTTCCTAAAACTATAGGCTGTCTTATAGCCTATTAGTTGTCTAATGTAGTTGCATCTAAGTCTAAGTCTAAGCTTTCAAAATCTTGTCTATATACACGTTACTCTTCTTCTATAAGGCGTTTAGTAATAACAACTTAAGGATAAAGGCTATTACTTGTTACAAGAGGTAGAGGTAGTTGTAGTTCTACATGTAGCTTAGGCGAGTCAGGCGAGATAGGAATAATTACTATAAGGCTAGTTCGCTCCTAATAATTAGGTTCCTATAACTTTACGTTTTTTTAATTTTCCTTTATAATATCCTAAACGAGTCTTTGTCTAAACGGCTTCAATCGCTATCTAGGTGTCGTGTAGGGAAAGCGTGTACTATTAAGGTCCTTAAGATAATAGGTTCCTCTATTAAGTCTAGCTTTTTAGATATAGTATAGACCTAGCTATCTTGTATCTAGCTTGCAGTCTTACAACATGTTAATTTCTTAAACGGAGTTCTAGAGAAGAACTAAGTCTCCTAGCTTTATATCCTCCTGTCGTATTTCCTTAGTGTTATCCTAGTATTCCTTCTTAGCAGCTCTTATCTAATTAGTACAGGCAACTGCATCCTTTATAAACTAATCTTTAAAATTTAGCTATATTGCTTAAATTGCAAGTAGCTGTGCGCAGTCCTTTACTTCTCTAAATAGAAGCGTTTGCTATATAGGTAGCGCGAGTTTAATAGGAAGTACTAGGTTCTGCCTTATAACTAACTAGTACAGCAAGTAACTAGTTTACTCCTATATTAAGATTCTATCTACAAGAAGAATAGTTAGCAAGTTCTTAACCTAAAGTCCTAGCAGCTTTGCAAGGGCGTTTACAATAAGTTTATGCCCTCTTTTAATTTTTCTTATTACTTAAGAGTTATGTCCTAAAGACTAGACTTAGTTAATCCTGTACATATTTAATAGATAGAATACCAACTTAGCAAAATTAGGTCCTCTATTAACTATAAGCTTGCGCGCTGTGCTCTATTAATATATAATGTCCTTATATACAAACTCTGCAATTGTCTTTAACTAGTTGTTTAATAGTGCTTTTACTTTAGGCTAGCTGCTAAGGTAGTCTTTTACAATAACTAAAAACTTCTTCCTAAAACACTAAGGCATATATACTACGTTAATTGCAACAGTCTCTTAAATAGCGAAACTATAGGTATTAGTAAGTATATTAACTTTCCTCTTAGAGGATTAAAGTTAATAGTCTAGACAGGTTACTAGCTTTTGTCGCACATGTTTATATATTCCTTTCTACTAGTATTGCTAAGCAAGTATGAAGTACACTACGTTAACTCCTCTATATCTAATCTAAGTGTGTACGTTCTATATTGCAGCTGTTCTTAGGTTAGTATTATCTACAACCCTCTAGATCGCAATATTCCTAGATGTCTTCTTAAAGAGTATCTTATCTTAAATAAAAAAGTTTAGAGCTTGCTTTTTCTATGCCTGAAGTTCTTGTAGTTCTATATTCCTAGAAGTCTTAAAGTTAACTAGAAATTAGGCGTATTACTCTAACTCTGTTAAGAATTCTTAATAGAGTATCCTTACCTGTCCTGTTAGTATTAGTGCATTTACATTTCTAATTATATAATTAATAAACTCTTCTAAATCCTCCTCCAGTTCTAGAGGCAGTTCCTAATTATTAGGTTTTAGATACCTTAATAGTGCATCCGCAACTACGTTCTTTTGTCCTAGTATATGCTTAATGTTAAAGTCCTGTAAGAGAATTGTTAATATCTACTTATTTATAACAGATCCTAGATTATTAGTAAATAAGTAATTTAGTTAAGTAATAAGGGTTGCAGCGTTAGTTTCTATAGTAAAGTAGATACTATAAAAGTAAGTACAAAACTTTTTAAGTGCCTATAGCACTGCCTTACATTCTAACTTAGTTAAGTGCTACAGCCTCTCTTACGACGACTACAGTGTACTCTCAAACCTTACTAGGTAACGCTTATTATCTTCCTTAAGCTACTTAATGCATGCTCCTGCACTATCCTAACTTATATTAGTTATTAAGAATATCTTGTAATCCTTAGTAATAGTGTAGTTAAAGTTTACAAGTACAGGTGCGTTGCATATAGTCTGCTTTAGCTTATACATTACTGCGTCTTGCGCATCTCCTTATTTAAAAGGAACATCGTCTTGTAAAAGTATAAATAGAGGTTTCGTAATCTTAGTAAAGTCCTTTACCTATATACAATAGTAGACGTATATACCTACAAAGAATTGTACCTCCCTTTTGTTCTTGCATAGTAGCTAGTTCATAATCTTCTTAACTTTCTTCTAGTTAGAATAACAACCTTAAAGGCTAACCTTATAACCTACAACCTTAAGCCTTTCTATAAAAAAGTAATATTTCTTTTCCTAACATAGTGCCTCTAGCCTTTTTAATATTAGCTAGCACCCTATCTAGTTGCAGGATATACTTAAGAACATAACGTTAAACTTCTAGCATTAATTCTTCTCTACTATAATCAGTTTTTAGCCCTCCACATGTGATGTCGTTGATAAAGAGTATAGTATTAGGCTAATAGTCTCTAAGAATCTTTATTATTACCTGTTATAAGGCTGCTACAGAGTTAGTAGTACCTATTACTATTATGCATAATTGTATAAGCCTAACTAGTGTTTAAAACACTATTATGTCTCTGCTTTCTAAATGCAGTGTAATTTAGTAATATTCTAAAAACAAATTTATAAGTAAGATAATCTTACACCCTACAAACCTCTTAGAAAACTTATCTACTGTTAGTAGTAGGTTTGCATTTTGTATAGTAACTACATTTATTTGTTGCACATTGCTAATCTATTAAACGCCTTTATTTTTCTTTAGTTCTAGGTGCTATAAGTTGTAATATTAACTATTACACCTTTCTTATGTTCCTTAGTTTAGCTAGACGTTAACTATATCTACTACTTGCAGTTCTAAAGCTTTTAGGATAGTAAAACTTTGCACTTGCTAAGCTTTATATAGTATTGTTTATATCTTGTATAGCAGACATACATTAGGATAAATCTTTCCTAATTTCTTAAATTGCTAAGAGAGAGCTCCTTCTTTGTTAAGGAGCATATGTATAAATATCTCCCTTTCTAACAGTTGTAAGTAGTCTCTAGTATATAGCTTATTAAGTTGTTCTTTAGTAAGCCTTGTCCCTTGCAGGAAAGTAGCATATCTTAGTTTAAATAAATAATTGTACAGCCCTTTATTAAGATTGTAAATGCTTATTCTAAAAAGTTGTTGTCCCTTCGCCCTTTCCTTTTAGTCTTCTTGTCTAAATTCTATAGGCATCTCCTGCTAAAGGATATCTATAAGTTAAACCTTTTTATCTACTGTCTTGTACAGTGTGTAAAAATTATAGTGTTATTAAATATACTTAACTAATCTTTCTTGCATCTACTAATAATTAAGCTTACACATAATTAAAAATTTACTAAGTTTATAGTTTCTTATTAGGTCCTTAGACTATCTAACTGCGTGCGTAAACACTTAGTTTATTTAAACTATCTAATCCTTCTTACTACCTTCTGTATACAGCCTGTTAAAGTTACTAAATCTAGCTATTAGATTTAACTAAGCAGCTTCCTGTATGTATTTTACTATAGCTGCTTGCAGTTTTTTACCTAATCTATTAGTAATTATATGCAACTTTACATTACCTGCTGTTTCTCTATTTAAGTTATTGTTAGAGGCTTTATTTCTTATTGTCTGCGTAAGGTAATTTAGAGATAAGTTAGATACAATAAAGACTATATTCCTTGTACTATCTTTAGATAGAACTTAGCACGTAATTTATCTAAACGCGTTATACTAAATTAATATTTTTAAGCTTATACACTAAAGTCCTCCTAGAATTGTAGATCTAGTAATATTAGCAACAATCCTAAACGTAGTCTTAATAGAGACTGTCCCTATTCGTATAGGTATATTAAATACAGTTCTAACAAACAGGTTATGTGTACTATTAGCTAAGGTAACACTAGGAGAAGGCTGCCCTAGTTAATGCTCTATTATTTTGTACAGTACTTTTAATGCTTACGCAGCACTTAGTCTTAGAATATTTATTTGTGCTCTAGTGTTAATTAAGCACTTTAGAAAGCTACCGTTTACAGTAACCTAATATTCTAGTAAGTTAGTTTAAGCAAAAGCCTATCTATTCCTTTACTAGACCTCTTAGACATCTTTTATAAGGATACTATCTAATTTATCTATCTAGGAATCTCTTCTTCTACTTACTTTGTAGCGAGTTTGCGCATTCTGTTAATACAAATTCATCACATCGCAATACGCCCTTTTAATAGGTAGTGTATTTAGTAGAATTCTATAGGTAAGGCCCGTGCGCTAGTTTAGCTAATTAGAGGCTAGAACATTTCTTAGGTGTAATTTAGCGCACCTAGCATCTATTAGCTTAGCGTTTTTCTTATACGTTATAATATTAAGCGCACCTAAACTATCTGCAACACTAACATTATTATTAAGAAAATTGCGTAGCTGTTTTTAAATATTAACTTAGCTTATAAGGTCTAATACTGTAACCCCTTATACTTCCTGTCTAAGTAGAGTAGTTGCAATACAGTTTAGCTGTCCTTGCACTACTTCTTTAAGTTCTAGATTAAGAAGAGCGTTAATAAACTTTATAGCTTTTTTCTTTTTTCCTTACTATAAGTGCTTTAGATCTGCTAACATATTATTGTTTTGCTAAGCTAATTAAAGTAGTTTAATAATTAAAAATTGCGTATTATAAAGCTAACTTGCAAAAAGTATATTGCTCTAGGTTTCTTCCTGCAGATACTATATATCTATAGGCTGCAAGTTAAGGATATGAAAGTTACCTTATAATATTTAATCGCTTCCTTATGTGCTTAAATCCTTGCTTAGCCTTCCTTGTTTCTTTACTTCTCCCTCTCTAACACGATTAATATTATAGTAGAGAGTAGGGCCTTTGCCCTATAAGCGTGGAGTAGCATTTAACTTAGAGATACTAAGTAAAGCGTTTTCTTCGCCTTCTAGTATAATATTAGCAGCATCTATATTATTAAGCTTCATAACGTTTTCTTTAGTAGAAGAAGTGTATAGCTATTCCTAGAATTGCTAGAACTACTAAAAGACGTTATTATAGTAGCCTTAGCTTATTAAACTAGTTGCTATGTTTGTAGAGTTAGAGTTTTTCCCTTTAAACCTTATACCTAGCTAAAAGTCTCCTCTTGTAAACTTCTTAAGTACTACGCTAGAAGCTAGTTAATTAAGCACGTTATTAGTAACGTTGTAGAACTCTCTAATCTTCGCCTTTAACTACAACAGGACTTAGTTTAATAGTAGTCGCCTTAGGATATCCCCTAAACGCTGATATAGTAGACTAAAGTAGTACATTCCTTTTTTACTAGAAATATCCTAGTTAAAACTAACCTATCTTATCTGCTTTAGGGCGTAGTATAGTTTGCACTCTTTAAGTATATATCTTACTATATTACACATGCGGTAGAGAGAGTGTGTATTTATAATATTTATATATGCCGCACTTGTCTTGTTAGATAAACCCTTTAAGGTCTTAGTAATAAAGAAACTATTATTCCTCTTACTAGAGAATTCTGCATTTGTTGCTTATGCAATAAAGTATATGTAGTTAAAGAGTTTCTTTAAGAGTTTTTTAGTTATAGAATAAGCTATAAGCATGTTAATAGTTAATAGTCTAAGCTTTAAGTTGCCTAGAGACTTAATAAGGTCCTTTACCTCTAGGTTAACGTCTACTAGCGTGCTTAACTTTTTATATACTTTGCTAATCTTAATCCTAGCTTCTCTTACTTCCTCTAAGGTGAAGGTTGCACGCTAGTTAGACAGCATAATCTAGCGTATCTTAGCATTAGCGCCTCCTCGCTCTAGCTAATAAATCTTATTAAGGCTAGTTATCTTCTTGTAGTAGGACTTTAGAAAGGAGTAAATCCTTTCTAGTTTATATGTATCTTAATTATCTCTATTTAAGACAAAAAGCATATAGTACATAACTACCTCTTTGCTAGTTTGTAGTAGACCTTAGAAGAAAAAAATGCCTTTCTCTTCTTAAGGGATTTGCCTGTTCTTAATATATGCATTAGCGACAGAAGTAAAGTGTGTGTAGTACTCTACTAGACTAGGCTAGTTTTATACGTATTTATAGATGTAGGCTTAAAGGTATAAGCGTTTACCTATCTTAATAGCTATATCTTTATCCTTCTACTATTCCTTTATGTGTGTTTGTAACTTAGACTAATCCTTCTTAGCATATTTAGGTAAGCGCTTTAGAATACAAGAGAGGGATTAATCTTTATTAAAAAAGTAGTCTAGTAGAATATAGACTTTTATAGCATTACAAATGCCTCTATTATTAGCTTATTAATTCAAGTCTTCTAGGAACTCTATAACGTCCTTTTTAGTAAAAACTAACGTGCTATATTTTAGTTAAATTATAGTTAACACTAAGTTATGCGTAGGCGTAATTATAGTGTTAATAACTAAGCTTAACAGGGTTAAAAGTAAGTTAGGGCTAGTAGTAGTAAGTCCTAAGGAAAGAAGCGTTAAGCCTTCCTATCCTTAACCTACCTTCTAATCCCTTTTTAATATCTAAAGTATAGTAAGACTTATATAAGTTCTTTGTACAAATAATTAACAACTATTAGTAAATAAACAAATAAGGTATAGTCTCTTAAAAAAATATCTCTTTTTAAGTTTTTGTAGTGTATGCTTATTTAAGTGTAGGTGTATTAATCCTTGCTTCTTAAGTACCCCTTATTTCGCTAAGTAAGCTTAGATTTATACTTAAAGCTAGTACTTATGTATAAGCTTTTAGTGCTATCTCTATTTCGCTAGACAGTACCTTAGCTCAGCATTTCTTTACGCATGTATTACTGTCTCTATTTCGCTAAACAGGTTGCTATCTCTATTTCGCTAGGTAGACTTTAAATTAGCGTTTAGAATACATGTAAGACTACCTCTATTTTACTAAATAGTTTGTCACCTCTATTTTGCTAGACAGACTTTAAATTAGCATTTAATAACGTATTCTATTTTTATTAGTAGTTTTTGTTTTTCCTTGTTGTTGTTAGTGCTAACTTAAGTAACATCGTCCTCAACGTGGTCTGTAATAGGGGGTAGTGCTAACCCCCTAAAAGTATATCTAGTAATAATCCCAAGAGTATATCCGTGTTTACATAAAATAATCATGTTATTCTCACAATAATCGCGCACTAGCTCCTTCGTGCACCAAGTAGTAGAGTATGTCCCTATAGGCTTCGCTATTTGTACGGGTGTTGGAGTGTATAAAGACATACTACTACGAGGGCAAGAGATTACTAGTGGTCAGATCATGCGAGAACAAGAGTAGTAAGATAAAGATCTTATTATAGGTTGTCTATCGAAGAGAGATACAAGAGTTGAGATGTAGAGTGGAGGATAGAGGATGGATAATAGATGTCGCTTGTTTCGATCTCCGAAACGAGCTATATACCTCTAGATCATGTGGTTGAGCACTGACCTGGTGAGCAGCAGGGTATCACCCTGTGCACCGGCACAATAGTAGTAGACGCATATGCCTATAAAGAATTGTACCTCCTTTTTATTCTTGCATAGTGGCTAGTTTATAATCTTCTTAGCTTTCTTTTAGTCAGGGTAACATCTTTGCAGGCTAACCTTATAACTTACAACTTTAAGTCTTTTTATAAAAAAATAACACTTCTTTCTTAACACTGTGCCTCTAGCTTGTTTAATATTAGCTAGCATCCTATCTAGTTGCAAGATATACTTAAGAACATAACGTTAGACTCCTAGCATTAATTCTTCTCTGCTATAATTAGTTTTTAGCCCTCTACATATAATGTTATTAATAAAGGGCATAGTATTAGGCTAGTAGTCTCTTAGAATCTTTATTATTACTTGTTAGAATGCTGCTATAGAGTTAGTAGCGCCTATAACTATTGTGCATAATTGTATAAGCTCTAATAGTGTTTAAAACGCTGTCATGTCCCTACTTTCTAGATGTAGCGTAATTTATTTATATCCTAAAAACAAATCTATAAGTAAGATAATCTTACATCTTGTAAACCTCTTAGAAAACTTATTTACTATTAGTAGTAGGTTTATATCTTATATAGTAACTGCATTTATTTACTGCGCATTACTAATCCATTAAACGCCTTTATCCTTCTTAGGCACTAGGTGCCATAGATTGCAATATTAACTATTACACCTTTCTTATATTCTTTGATTTAGGCGGACGTTAACTCTATCTACTACTTGCAGTTCTAAGGCTTTTAGGATAGCAAAACTTTGCACTTGCTAGGCTTTATATAGTATTGTTTATATCTTATATAGTAAACATATATTAGGATAAATCCTTCCTAATTCCTTAAACTACTAGAAGAGCGCTCCCTCTTAGTTAAGAAGCATATATAAGAATATCTCCTTTTCTAGTAGCTGCAGGTGGTCTCTAGTATGTAGCTTATTAACTTGTTTTTTAGTAAGCCTCGTCCCTTATAAGAAAGCAGCATATCTTAGCTTAAATAAATAATTATATAGCCCTTTATTTAAGTCGCGAATGCTTATTCTAAGGAGTTGTTATTCTTTTGCCTTTTCTTTCTAGTCCTTTTATCTAAATTTTATAGGCACCTCTTGCTAAGGGATATTAATAAGTTATACTTTCTTGTCTACTGTCTTATACATTATGTACAGATTATTATGTTGTTAAGTAAACTTAAACAATCTTTTTTGCAACTACTAACAATTAAGTTTACACATAATTAAAAATTTACTAAGTTTAAGGCTTCTTGTAGAGTCTTTAGACTACCTAACTACGTGCGTAAATACTTAATTTATTTAAAATATCTGATCCTCTCTGCTGTCTTTTATAAACAGCATGTTGAAGTCGCTAAATCTAGCTGTTAGATCTAACTAGGCAGCTTCCTATATGTATTTCACCGCAGCTGCTCGCGATTTAATGCCTATTCTGTTAGTAATTACATGCAACTATATATTACCTGCTGTTTCCTTGTCTAAGTTGTTGTTAAAGGCTTTATTTCTAATTGTCTGCGTAGAGTAATTTAGAGAAAGGTTAGAAGCAATAAAGACTGCGTTTCTTGTACTGTTTTTAGACAGGACTTAGCACATAATTTGTCTAAACACATTATACTAAATTAATATCTTAGCGCTAGTACACTAAGGTCCTCCTAGAATTGCAGATCTAGTAACATTAGCAACAATCTTAAACGTAGTCTTAATAGTAACTGTTCCTATTTATATTAGTATATTATATGCAGTCCTAACAAACAGGTTATGTGTGCTATTAGCTAAAGTAACTCTAGAAGATAGCTGCTCTAGTCTGTGTTCTATTTTTTTATACAGTATCTTTAATGCTCTCGCAGCACTTAGTTTTAGGATATTTATTTATGCTCTAGTGTTAATTAAGCACTTTAAAAAGCTGCTATTTACAGTAACCTAGCATTCTAGTAAGTTAGTTTAAGCAAAAGCCTGCCTATTTCTTTGCTAAATCTCTTAGATATCCTTTATAAGTATATTATTTAATTTATTTATTTAGGAATTTCTTCTTCTACTTACCTTGTAGCAAGTTTGCGCAATTGATTAATACAAATTTATTACATTGTAATACGCGCTTTTAATAGGTAGTATATTTAGTAAAATTCTTTAAGTAGGGCCCGTGCGCCAGTTTAACTAATTAAAGGCTAGAACAGATGCTAGTTGTAATTTAGCGCATCTAGCATTTGTAGGCTTAGCGTTTTTCCTACACGTTATACTATTAAGAGCACCTAAACTATCTACAATATTAATACTATTATTCAGAAGATTGCGTAGCTGTTTTTAAATATTAGCTTGCACTATAAGATCTAATACTATAATTTCTTAGACTTCTTGTCTAAGTAGGGTAGTTGCAATGCAGTTTAGCTATCCCCGCACTATCTCCCTAAGTTCTAGATTAGAAAAAGCGTTAATAAACTTTATAGCCTTTTTCTTTCTCCTTTACTACAAGTGCTTTAGATCTGCTAACATGTTATTATCTTGCTAAGCTAATTATATTAGTCTAATAATTAAAAATAGTATATTACTTTATGTTTCTTTTTGCAGATACTGTATATCTATAAGCTGTGAGTTAGGGATAGAAAACTTACCTTATATTGTTTAATCACTTTCTTAGGTGCTTAAATCCTTACTTAGCCTTCCTTGTTTCTTTATCTCTCTCTCTTAGACACAATTAATGTTCTAGTAGAGAGTAGGGCTTTTGCCTTTTAAGCGAATAGCCGCATTAAACTTAAAAATACTAAGCAAAGCGTTATCTTCGCCTCCTATTATAATATTAGCAGCATTAATATTATTAAGCTTCTTAACGTATTCTTAAGCAAAGAGGTTTTATAGTTGTTCCTAGAATTGCTACAACTGCTAAAAGACATTATTGTAGTAGCCTTAGCTTATTGAACTTGTTGCTATATTTATAGAATTAGCGTTTTCCCCCTAAAACTTTAGACCTAGTTAAGAGTCTTTTTTAGTAAACTTCTTAGAGACTACAATAGAGTCTAGCTAATTAAGCATATTATTAGTAATGTTATAAAACTCTTAGATCTTTGTCTTTAACTATAGCAAGACTTAGTTTAATAGTAGCTATTTTAGGATTTCCCCTAGACGCTTATATAGTAGCCTGAAGTAGTAAGTTCCTTTCTTGCTAAAAATATCCTAGTTAAAACTAACTTATTTTATCTATTTTAGAGCGTTATATAGTTTGCATTTCTTAAGCATATATCCTGCTATACTATATATACAATAGAGAAAGTATATCTCTACGTTGCTTATATATACTGTGCCGGTGCACAGGGTGATACCCTGTTGCTCACTAGGTTAGTGCTCAACCACCTGATCTAGAGGTATATAGCTCGTTTCGGGGATCGAAACGAGCAAGGAGGCTATCCACCTTCTACTTGACTACAAAACTCAACTCTTGTACTTCTCTTTAATAGACAACTTATAATAAGATTGTTATCTTACTACCCTTGTTCTCGCATAATCTAACTACTAGCAATCTCTTGCCCTTGTAGTAGTATGTCTTTATACACTCTAACACCTGTATAAATAGCAAAGCCTATAGGGACATACTCTACTACTTAGTGCACGAAGGAACTAGTGCACAATTATTGCAAGAACAATATAACAACCTTACGTAAGCACAGAACTCTCAGGATTACTACTAGACATACTTTTAGAGAGTTAGCACTATCCCCTATTACAGACCACGTTGAGGACAATATTACCTAAGTCAGCACCAACAACTACAATATAGGAAAATAAAATTTATTAATAAAAAATAGAATGCGTTATTAAATGCTAAGTTAAAGTCTATCTAGCAAAATAGAGGCGGCAAACTATTTAGCAAAATAGAAGTAGTCTTACATGTGTTTTAAACGCTAATTTAAAGTCTACTTAGCAAAATAGAAGTAGCAACCTGTTTAGCAAAATAGAAGTAGCAACCTGTTTAGCAAAATAGAAACAGGAATACATACGTAAAGAAATAACAAGCTAAAGTGCTGTCAAGCAAAATAGAGATAGCACTAAAAGCTTACACATAAGTACTAGCTTTAAGTATAAATTTAAGCCTACTTAGCGAAATAAGAGGTACTAAAGAGGCAAAGATTAATATACACAAACCTAAACAAACATATACTATAAAAACTTAAAAAGATATATTATTTCTTTTAGAGACTATACCTTGTTTATTACTTTACTAACGTTTGTTAACTATTGATATAAAGAACTTATATAAGTCCTACTGTACCCTAGATGTTAAAAAAGAATTAGAAGTTAGGTTAAGGGCAGGAAGGCGTAACGCTTCCTCCCTCTAGACCTGCTACTGCTAGTCCTAATTTATTATCTACCCCTTTAAGCTTAGTTATTAACACTATAGCTATACCTACGCACAACTTAGTGTTAACTATAATTTAACTAAGATACAGTATATTAGTTTTTACTAAAAAAAATGTTATAGAATTCTTAAAGGACTTTAACTAGCAAGCTAATAATAAAAACATCTGTAATGCTGTAAGAGTCTTTATTCTACTAGACTACTTTTCTAATAATAATTAATCTCTCTCTTGTATCTTAAAACGCTTACTTAGATATGCTAAGAAGGATTAGTCTAAGTTACAGGCATACATCAAGGAACAGTAGAAGAATAAAAATATAGCTATTAAGATAAGTAAACGCTTATACCTTTAAGCCTATATTTATAAATGCGTATAAAACTAGCCTAGTCTAGTAGAGTACTATATATACTTTACTTTTGTTGCTAATGCATGTATTAAGAACAGGCAAATCTCTTAAGAAGAGGAAAGTATTCTCTTCTTCTAAGGTCTACTACAAACTAACAAAAAAGTAGTTATATACTATATACTTTTTTCCCTAAATAGAGATAATTAGGATACGTATAAACTAGAAGAGATTCATTCTTTTCTAAAATCCTACTATAAGAAAATAACCAGCCTAGATAAAATTTATTAGCTAGAGCAAGGAGGCGCTAATGCTAAAATGCGCTAAATTATATTGTTTAACTAATAAGCAACTTTTACCTTAGAGAAAGTAAGGAAAGCAGGGATTAAAATCAGCAAAGCACATAAAAAGTTAAGCACGCTAGTAGATATT
The DNA here is from genome assembly GCA_024321975.1 of Alternaria sp. 'sect. Undifilum'. NCBI lineage: Eukaryota > Fungi > Ascomycota > Dothideomycetes > Pleosporales > Pleosporaceae > Alternaria > Alternaria sp. 'sect. Undifilum'. The sequence continues at coordinate 6,621,924 of JAJJZI010000006.1, forward strand.
AACTTAAAGGTAGAGGATCTTATTAAGTCTCTAGGCAACCTAAAACTTAGACTATTAATAATTAATTAGCTTATAGCTTACCCTACAACCAAAAGACTTTTAGAGAAACCTACTAACTATACGTACTTTATTACACAAGCAACTCATGCAGAATTTTTTAGTAAAAGAAATAATAGTTTCTTTATTACTAATGCTTTAAAGAGACTATTTAACGAGACAAGTTTAGTATATATGGGTAATATAGAGATATACTTATTTTGTTATATATGTAATACTGTAGAGCACATGCTTAAGGAGTGCAAACTATACTATGCCTTAAAATATATAAAATAAGTTAGTTTTAACTAAGATATGTTTAGTAAGAAGAGAACTTACTACTTTAGTCTACTACATAAGCGTCTAAAGGAAATCTTAAGGCAACTACTATTCAACTAAGTCTTGCTGTAGTTAAAGGCAAAGATCTAAGGTATTTATAACGTTACTAATAACATACTTAATTAGCTAGCCTTTAGCGTAGTACTAGAGAAGTTTGCTAAAGGAGACTTTTGCTTAAGTTTAAAGTTTCAAGGGAAAAACTCTAATTTAGCAAATATAGCAACTAGTTTAACAAGCTAAAGCTACTATAATAATATCCTTTAGTAGTTCTAGCAATTTTAGAAGTTACTATACAATCTTTGTGCTAAAGAACACGTTAAGAGGCTTAATAATATTAACGCCGCTAACATTATACTTAGAGGCAAAGAAAACGCTTTGTATAGTATCTTTAAGTTAAATGCTACTACGCGCTTAAAAAGCAAAAGCCCTAACCTTTACTAAGATATTAATTGTGTCTAGGAAGAAGGGGTAAAGAAGCAAAAAAGGCTAAGCAAGGACTTAAGTACCTAAGAAAGTAATTAAACAATATAGGGAGACTCTCTTATTCTTAACTTACAGCCTATAGATATCTAGTATTTGCAGGAAGAAACATAGAGCGATATACCTTTTGCAAGTTAGCCTTATAATACACTATTTTTTATTGTTAGACTACTACAATTAGCTTAGCAAGATAATAACATTTTAGCAGATTCTAAGTATTTATAGCAAAGAAGAAAGAAGAAGGCTGTAAAGTTTATTAACGCTTTTCCTAATCTAGAGCTTAGGGAGATAGTGTAAGAACAGTTGAACTATATTACAACTGCCCTACTTAGACAAGAGGTATAAGAAGTTACTATATTAGATTTTATAAAGTAAGCTAACATTTAAAAACAGCTGCGTGATTTTCTTAATAACAGTATTAATATTGCAGATAGTTTAGTTGCGCTTAACGTTTTGACGTGTAAGAAAAACGCTAAGCTAATAAATACTAGGTGCGCTAAATTACACCTAGCATCTGTTCTAGCCTCTAATTGGCCGAACTAGCGCACAGGCCCTACTTATAGAACTTTACTAAACATACTACCTATTAAAAGTGCGTATTGCAATGCAATAAATTTGTATTAATTAAATACGTAAACTTGTTACAAGGTACATAGAAGAGGTAACTCCTAGATAAATAAGCTAGATAATGTACTTACTAAGGAGGTCTGCGGGGTTTAGCGAAGAAATAGGCAGGCCTTTGCCTAAACTAACCTACTAGAATGCTAGGTTACTATAAACGGTAGCTTTTTAAAGTGCTTAATTATTACTAATGCACAGATAAATATCTTAAGACTAAGTACTACGCAAGCATTAAAGATATGTATAAAATAATAGAACACTAGCTAAGGTAGCCTTCTCCTAGTATTACTTTAGCTAATAGTACATATAACTTGTTTGTTAGAACCGCATTTAATATACTAATACAAATAAGGACCGTTACTATTAGCACTACCTTTAGGATTGTTGCTAATGTTACTAGATCTATAATTGTAGAAGGACCTTAGTGTAAAGGCGCTAGGATATTAATTTAGTATAAAGCGTTTAGGCAAATTACGTATTAAGTTCTATCTAAAGATAGTTTAAAGAACGCAGTCTTTGTTGCGTCTAATCTATCTTGAAATTACTTTGCGTAGACAATTAGATATAAAGCCTTTAATAATAATTTAGACAGAGAAACAGCAGGTAACATGCAGTTGTATATAGTTACTAACAGAATAGGTAATAAATCGCGGGCAGCTGCAGTAAAATACATATAGGAAGCTGCATAGTTAGATTTAATAGTTAGATTTAGCAACTTTAACATGCTGTATATAGAAGACAGCAGGAAGGAGTAGATGCTTTAAATAAACTAAGTGTTTATATACGCAGGTAGGCAGTTTAAGAATTTTATAAGAAACTACTGTGCCGGTGCACAGGGTGATAACCCTGCAGCTCACTAGCTTAGTGCTCAACCACATGATCTGAAGGTATATAGCTCGTTTCGGGGACCGAAACGAGCAGGGGAATCCATTATCCTTATCCTCCACTCCACTCGACAACTCTCAACTCTTGTACTTCTCTTTAATAGACAACCCATAATAGAATCTTTATCTTATTACTCTTGTTCTCGCATAATCTAACCACCGGTAATCTCTTGCCCTTGTAGTAGTATGTCTTCATACACTCTAACACACGTATAAAATAGCAAAGCCTATAGGGACATACTCTACTTCTTAGTGCACAAAGGAACTAGTGCACAATTATTGCAAGAACAATATAATCATCTTACGCAAGCATAGAATCTTTAGAATTACTATTAGTCATATTCTTAGGATTACTACTAGACATACTTTTAGGGGGTTAGCACTATCCCCTATTACAGACCACGTTAAGAACAATATTACCTAAGTCAGCACTAACAACTATAATATAGAAAAATAAAATCTACTAATAAAAAATAGAATGCGTTATTAAATGCTAATTGAAAGTCTATCTAGTAAAATAAAGGCAGCAAACTATTTAGTAAAATGGAGGTAGTCTTATATGTGTTTTAAACGCTAATATAAAGTCTACTTAGCAAAATAAAAGTAGCAACCTATTTAACAAAATAGAGATAAGAATACATGCGTAAAGAAATGCTAAGCTAAAGTGCTGTCTAGCAAAATAGAGATAGCACTAAAAGCTTACACATAAGTACTAGCTTTAAGTATAAATTTAAGCCTACTTAGCGAAATAAGAGGTACTAAAGAGGCAAAGATTAATATACACAAACCTAAACAAACATATACTATAAAAACTGAAAAAGAAATATTGTTTCTTTTAGAGACTATACCTTGTTTATTACTTTACTAACGTTTGTTAACTATTTATATAAAGAACTTATATAAGTCCTACTGTACCCTAGATGTTAAAAAAGAATTAGAAGTTAGGTTAAGGGCAGGAAGGCGTAACGCTTCCTCCCTCTAGACCTGCTACTGCTAGTCCTAATTTATTATCTACCCCTTTAAGCTTAGTTATTAACACTATAGCTATACCTACGCACAACTTAGTGTTAACTATAATTTAACTAAGATACAGTATATTAGTTTTTACTAAAAAAAATGTTATAAAATTCTTAAAGGACTTTAACTAGCAAGCTAATAATAGAGGCAATTGTAATGTTATAAAGGTCTTTATTCTACTAGACTACTTTTCTAACAAGGATTAATCTCTTTCTTATATTCTAAAGCGCTTACCTAGATATGCTAAGAAGGATTAGTCTAAGTTACAGGCACACATAAAGGAACAGTAGAAAGATAAAAATACAGCTACTAAAATAGGCAAACACTTATACCTTTAAGCCTACATCTATAAATGCGTACAAAACTAGCCTAGTCTAGTAGAGTACTATATACACTTTACTTTTATTGCTAATACTTATATTAAGAACAGGCAAATCCCTTAAGAAGAGAAAAGTATTCTCTTCTTCTAAGGTCTACTACAAACTAACAAAAAGGCAGTTATATACTATATACTTTCTGCCCTAAATAAAGATAATTAGGATACGTATAAACTAGAAGAGATCTATTCATTTCTAAAATCCTACTACAAGAAGATAACTAGCCTAGATAAGATTTATTAACTAGAGCAAGAAGGCGCTAATGCTAAGATGCGCTAAATTATATTGTCTAACTAACAAGCAACTTTTACCCTAGAGGAAGTAAGAAAAGCAAGGATTAAGATTAACAAAGCACATAAAAAGTTAAGCACGCTAGTAGATGTTAACCTAGAAGTAAAGGATCTTATTAAGTCTTTAGGCAACCTAAAACTTAGACTATTAATAATTAATATGCTTATAGCTTACTCTACAACCAAAAGACTTTTAGAGAAACCTACTAACTATACGTACTTTATTACACAAGCAACTAATGCAGAATTCTCTAGCAAGAGAAATAATAGTTTCTTTATTACTAATACTCTAAAAAGACTATCTAACAAGACAAGTTTAGCATATATAAGCAACATAGAGATACACCCTCTCTATTGTATATGCAATACTATAGGGCACATGCTTAAAGAGTGCAAACTATACTATACCCTAAAACAGATAAAATAAGTTAGTTTTAACTAGAATATATCTAGCAAGAAGGGAACTTACTACTTTAGTCTACTACATAAGCGTCTAGAGGAAATCCTAGAATAACTACTATTAAACTAAGTCTTGCTGTAGTTAAAGGCAAAAATCTAAAAGTTCTATAACGTTACCAATAACGTGCTTAATTAGCTAGCCTCTAGTGTAGTACTAAAGAAGTTTGCTAGAGAAGACTCTTCATAGGTTTAAGGTTTAAAGCGAAAAACTCTAATTTAGCAAATGTAGCAACTAGTTTAATAAGCTAAGGCCACTATTATAATATCCTTTAGCAGTTCTAGCAATTCTAGGAGCAATTATACAATCCTTATGCTAAAGAACACGTTAAAAAGCTTAATAATATTAACGCCGCTAATATTATACTTAAAGGCGAAGAAAACGCATTACATAGTATTTCTAAGTTAAATGCTACTACGCGCTTAAAAGGCAAAAGCCCTAACCTCTACTAGGATATTAATCGTGTCTAGGAGAGAGGGGTAAAGAAGCAAGGAAGGCTAAGCAAGGACTTAAGTACCTAAAGAAGCAATTAAACAATATAAGAGGACTTTCCTATCCCTAACTTGTAGCCTATAGATATCTAGTATCTACAAGAAAAAACATAGAGCAATATACCTTTTGTAAGTTAGCCTTATAATACACTATTTTTAATTGTTAGACTACTACAATTAGCTTACCAAAATAACAACATTTTAGCAGATCCTAAGTATTTACAGCAAGGAAGGAAGAAGAAAGCTATAAAGTTTATTAACGCTCTTTCTAATCTAAAGCTTAGGGAGATAGTGCAAGAACAGCTAAACCGTATTGCAACTGCCCTACTTAGACAAGAGGTACAAGGAGTTACAGTATTAGATCTTATAAAGCAAGCTAATATTTAAAAATAGCTACGCAATCTTCTTAATGAGAGTATTAATGTTGTAGATAAGTTAGTTGCGCTTAACGTTTTAACGTGTAAGAAAAACGCTAAGCTAACAAATGCTGGGTGCGCTAAATTACACCTAGCATCTGTTCTAGCCACTAGTTAGCTGAACTAGCGCACGGGCCCTACCTATAGAACTTTACTAAACATATTACTTATTAAAAGTACGTATTGCAATGCAATAAATTTATATTAATTAAATGTGCAAACTTGTTACAAGGTGCATAGAAAAAGTAACTCCTAGATAGATAAGCTAGATAATATACCTACTAAGGATGTCCGCGGGGTTTAGCAAAGAAATAGGCAGGCCTTTGCCTAAACTAACCTACTAGAATACTAGGTTACCGTAAACAGTAGCTTTTTGAAGTGCTTAATTAACACTAGGGCATAAATAAATATCCTAAGACTAAGTGCTACGCGAGTATTAAAGATACCGTATAAAACAATAGAACACTAGCTAGGGCAGCCTTCTCCTAGTGTTACTTTAGCTAATAGTATACATAACCCGTTTGTTAGGACTGCATTTAATATACTAATACAAATAGAGACGGTCACTATTAGAACTACCTTTAGGATTATTGCTAATGTCACTAAATCTGCAATTCTAGGAGGACCTTAGTGTACAAGCGCTAAAATATTGATTTAGTACAATGCGTTTAAGCAAATTACGTGTTAAGTCTTATCTAAAAATAGTTTAAGGAACGCAGTCTTTATTACGTCTAATTTATCTCAAAATTTCCCTGCGCAGACAATTAGAAATAAAGCCTCTAACAATAATTTAGACAAAGAAACAGCAGGTAACGTTTAGTTGCATATAGTTACTAACAGAATAAGCAACAAATTACAGGCAGCTACAGTAAAATACATACAGAAAGCTGCATAGTTAGATCTAACAGTTAAATTTAGCAACTTTAACATGCTATATACAAAAGATAGCAAGAAGAAGTAAATACTTGAAATAAACTAAGTGTTTACACACTCAGTTAGGCAGTCTAAAGATCTTATAAAAAACTACAAACTTAGTAAATTTTTAATTATGTGTAAGCTTAATTATTAGCAGTTATAAGAAAGACTGTTTAAGTTTACTTAACAGCATAATAATCTATACACGATATACAAGACAGTAGAAAAGAAAGTTTAACCTATTAATATCTTTTAGCAAGAAATACCTATAGAATTTAGAAGAGAAGACTAGAAAAAAAAGCAAAAGAACGACAACTTCTCTAAATAAGCATTCGCAATTTAAATAAAGGGCTGTGCAATTATCTATTTAAGCTAAGATATGCTGCTTTCCTGCAAGAGACAAGGCTAACTAAAGAACAGGCTAACAAGCTACATACTAGAGGTTACCTGTAGCTATTAGAAAAGAAGATATTTATACATATGCTTCTTAACAGAGAAGAAGCGCTCTCCTAGCAATTTAAGGAATTAGAAAGGATTTATCCTAATGTATATCTGCTATATAAAATACAAACAATACTATATAAGGCTTAGCAAGTATAAAGTTTTGCTGTCCTAAAAGCCTTAGAGCTGCAAGTAGTAGATATAGTTAACGCCCGCCTAAATTAAGGAACATAAGAAAGGTGTAATAGTTAATATTACAACCTATAGCACCTAGTACCTAAGAAGAACGAAGGCGTTTAATAGATTAGCAATACGCAGCAGATAAATGCAGTTACTATACAAGATGCGAACTTACTACTAATAGCAAATAAGTTTTCTAAGAAATTCGCAGGATGCAAGATTATTTTACTTATAAATTTATTTTTAGAATATAATTAAATTACGCTACATCGAGAAAGTAGGGACATAACAGCGTTTCAAACACTAGTAGAACTTATTTAATTATACACAATAGTTATAGGTGCCACTAACTCTGTAGCAGCATTTCAACAAGTAATAATAAAAATTCTAAGAGACTACTAGGCTGATACTATGCTCTTTATTGACGACATCACATGTAGAGGGCCAAAAACTAATTATAACAAAGAAGAATTAATGCTAGGAGTTTGACGCTATGTTCTTAAGCATATCCTGCAACTAGACAGAGTGCTAGCTAATATTAAACAAGCTAGAGGCACTATGTTAAAAAAGAAGTGTTATTTTCTTATAGAAAGACTTAAGGTTGTAGGTTATAAGGTTAGCCCTTAAGGCCGTTATCCTAACTAGAAGAAAGTTAAGAAAATTATAAACTAGCCACTATATAAAAATAAGAGAGAGGTATAATCCTTTGTAAGCATATGCGTCTACTACTATATATAAGTAAAAGACTTTACTAAGATCGCTAAACCTCTGTTTACACTCCTATATGATAATATCCCTTTTAAATAGGGAGATGCACAAGACGCAGTAATATACAAATTAAAGTAGGCTATATATAACGCACCTGCACTCGCGAACCTAGACTACACTAACACTAAGGATTATAAGATATTCCTAATAACTAATGTAAGTCAAGACAGTGCAGGAGCATGTATTAAATAACTTAAAGAAGACAATAAGCAACACCTAGTGCAGTTTAAAAGCATACTATAGTTAGCACAAGAGAGGCAATAGCACTCTACTAAGCTAAAATGCAAGGCTATACTATAGGCTCTTAAGAAGTTTTGTACCTACCTCTATAGTGTTTACTTTACTATAGAAACTAACGCTGCAACCTTTATAGCTTAACTAAATTACTTATATACTAATAATTTAGGATCTGTTATAAACAAGTAGATATTAACAATTCTTTTGTAGAACTTTAACATCAAGCATATACTAGGGCAGAAGAACGTAGTAGCAGATGCACTATTAAGGTATCTAAAAGCTAATAATTAAGAACTGCCTCTAGAGCCTAAGGATGATTTAGAGGAGTTTATTAATTATATAATTAGAAATGTAAATACACTAATACTAGCAGGATAGGCAAAGATACTTTGTTAGGAATTTTTGACAGAATTAGAACAATACGCTTAGTTTTTAATCAACTTTAAGACTCCTAGGGGTATAGAATTACAGGAACTAAGAGCATAGAAGAAGCAAGCTCTAAACTTCTTTATACAAGATAAGATACTCTTTAGAAAGATATCTAAGAACATTGCGATCTAGAGAGTTGTAGATAATACAAACCTAAGAACAGCTGCAGTATAGAACGTACACTCTTAGATTAGACAAAGAGGAGTTAACGCAGTGTACTCTATACTTACTTAGCAATACTAGTAGAAAAGAATGTATAAGCACATGCAGCAAAAGCTAGCGACCTGTCTAGACTGTTAACTGCGATTCTCAAAAAGGAAGGTTAATATACTTACTAACACTTATAGTTTTGCTATTTAGGAAACTGTTGTAATTAATGTAGTATACATGCCTTAGTGTTTTAGGAGAAAGTTTTTAGTAATTACAAGAGACTACCTTAGCGGCTAGCTTAAAGCAAAAGCTCTATTAAACAACTAGTCTAAGATAATTGCAGAGTTTATATATAAAGACATTATATGTTAATAGAGCACAGCGCGTAAACTTATAGTTAATAGAAGGCTTAATTTTGCTAAGGTAGTTTTATACTTATTAAAGATGTACAGAATTAACTAAGTCTAGTTGTTAGGACACAACCTTTAAGCTATAGAAAAGATTAAAGGAAGGCACAAGCCTATTATAAACGCCCTTGCAAAGCTGCTAGAACCTTAAGTTAAGAACTTGCTAACAGTGCTTCTTGCAGACAGGATCTTAATATAGGAATAAACAAGTTACTTGCTGTACTAGTTAGTTATAGGTTAGAACCTAGTGCTTTCTATTAAACTCACGCTACTTACGTGGCAAACGCTTTTATTTAGGGAAGTAAATAACTGCGCACAACTACTTGTAATTTAAGCAATGCAGCTAGATCTTAAAGATTAGTTTATAAAGAATGCTGTTGCTTATACTAACTAGATAAGAGCTATAAAGAAGGAATACTAGAATAATACTAAGAAAATACAATATAAGAATATAAAGCTAGAAGACTTAGTTCTTCTGTAGAACTTTGTTTCAGAAATTGATATGTCACAAGACTACAAGCTAGATACAAGATAGTTAGGCCTATACTATATCTATAAAGCTAGACTTAATAGAGGAACTTATTGTCTTAAGGACCTTAATAGTATACGCTTCCCCTACACGACACCTAGATGGCGACTAAAGCAGTTTAGACAAAGGCTTGTTTAGGATATTATTAAAGAAGATTAAGGAAATATAAAGTTATAGAATCTTAATTATTAGGAGCGAACTAGCCCTACAGTGGATATTCCTATCTCGCTAGACTTGCCTAAGCTACATACGGAACTATAACTACTTTTACCTTCTATAATAAGGAATAACTTTTGTTCTTAAGTTGTTATTACTAAACGTTTTACAGAAGAAGAGCGCTATACATATAAATAAGACTCTAACAGCTTAAACTCTAACTTAGATGCTACTACATTAGATAACTAATAGGCTATAAGACAGCCTACATTTTTAGGAAGGGGAGAGGATACTATACTAGTAGTACCTGCTTTTACCTTTAGCTACTTGTTTACTAATTTCTTATGTAAAATTTAGGTACAAGCTACCTATCCCGCAGATTTTAGATAGTTACCGCCGCACTAATACTATACTTAATTTTACGCACTCTTAAGGCAACAGCTAATTACAACAACTATTTTAATTATAAAACTTGCTTATTTTAGCGCGATTTAGACTCTGTTTACCTCTACCTTTACCTACTAGCTAGCAGGATACCGCTACTACGCATAAGATAAAATTACAACTCTGCTAACTATCTAACTCTCTTTCTACGCAACTATACTACCTTTTATTAGAGTATTTACCTTCTAAGACGACAATTACAATAATATCTCTCTTCTCCTAACCTAGCAGCGGCTAAAGACAATATTTAACTTACATTAGCTAACCTGTTTAAGCGATACTTTTAGCATTGTTAGACAAGGCTAAAGGCAAGCAGCTACAGCATCAACTGCCGCAAACACTAGAACTATTAAGGGTTTTTAACAACTTTAAAGTAATTACTAAGAAGAAAGACTACGTTGCGAACTAAATTCCTAAAGTTGTATAGTATTAAGATAGGGTACTAGAGCTTACGAAGCTTAGCAACAACATTAGAGTTATTAATATCTAGACCCTAGTTAACAAGATCCTTTTAAACGCGCTAAGACAGCAACGTAGTATTGTAGATTGTTAGTTTAACAAAGCCTTTTACTAATTTAACCTAATCTTTAAAGTTGTTCTAGGAGTAAGTAACCTTTATACTTAGCTCCTTAGACTTATAGACAAGTATAGTAGTGTTAAAAGTTTCTAGAAACACTATTCCATTATTAGTGCAGCATCTTTAACACAGGATAAGAAGGCTAAAGAACTAGGCAAGGCTATTGCAACAGTAAAGAAGCTAGCTCTAGGATTTATATAAGAGTGCGTTAGCATCTACATGCCTTATATGCTACTTAGTTACTAAGGATTAACTAACATAGCCTTTATATTAAGGCGTATAAATCTTAAGAATACTGCTTATTTCCTTAACGCTGCAGTAGCGCACTATATTAACTTTAAAAACTAAGGTAAAAAACAATATATGTTAACAGCTAACTAAGTTATAGTAAAACTGCTGTACAAGGATATTTGTGCTTTTATTAATTAGAATAACCTTTACAACTAAGCACTCTACCTGAATATTAATAAGCAAGAGGCAAAGGAGCTTCGTAATATTAGCGCTAAGCCGCTAGTCTAGAAAGAAAATATTAAATTTAACTTACAGAAGCTACGTCCTAATGCTAGAGCTCAGGATAAGTAAAGTAAGTCTAACTCTCTCTATATATTTTAGCAAAAGGTGTTTTAACTTATAGCTAAATCTAAGAACTCTAAAACTAGCCTAGTCTACTCTACATAAAACGTCTTAAGCAATAAGTACAGGCCGCTTAGTGTAAAGACGCATCTAATATATAGTGTAGTAATCTCTATAACTGCAGAGCTAGGAAGGACCCTAAATAAGGCTTAAGCTATTAATTGCTATAGTAACCTTATAACATCTAAGACTTGCTCTTTAGGGAGTCGCAGTCTGTTAGTTATAACTAAGAATCTAAGGCAACCTTTAGGAATAACAGCTAGTTAAAGGCTAAACTAATACTTAGCAATTAAGTTGCATAAGTTTTAGAACAGAATAACTATTGTACAACAAAGGCGCAATGCTGCTAACATCTAGGCAGGTTAAGTTAGAGCTAAGGCTAGTAGCTAACAAGTCCCTGCACTACTACCTCTACTAAGCTCTTGTGCTCTAAAAGCAACACTAGCATACTAATAGGCAGCTACTTAAATAGATACTAACCTTAATAACACTACCTATATAGACGAGGAGCTTAAAACTCTTAATTAGGAACAGGAGATTCTCTAAGTAGAGTATTATTGCAAAAATCCTACCTTAGCTTTCCTTAAACTACTTAAGCGAGCCTACACAAAAAAGCTAATTACTAATTTTAACTACGTTAAGGTTATTAAAGAATAGTACTGTAAAGTTAACATTAAATAACAACCTAGCTCTAATAACTTGTTATATAAGTAAGTATACTTTATCTATAAGTGTACTGCTGCAAGTGTTATAAGTTTGTTTAAGAGGGCTATACTATCTAATATGCTTAACAAGTGTCTACTCTTACTATATATAGAATAGAGCTGCTAGCAAGAATTCTAATCTAATTTAGTTATTTTAAAGCTTTTAACTAGCAAGTATTGCTTAGCCAAGCAGGATAAGGACCTGCTAAGCTACCGCTATTGACCTTCCAAACTCGATCTCTACCCCCTCTCTACTTAGAATAAGATTATAAAACTATAGAGTTTTAACTACAAGTAGAGAAGTTCTAACGCACTAGCAGCATTGTTACTAATATATACACCTAGCTGTTTGAAGATTGCTAAGTTAAAAATATGATTATTAAAACTTTTAAAATTTATTGCTTCTATTTGCAACGCATAGACAGAAAGCTAAACTTTAGATAGCTACGCAACATGTACTACTTACTTATCTAGTAGGCTATACGCACTAACCTAGGATACTAGTTGCAATACGCTATGCTCTACAAAGAACATACTCTAATTTTTTACCCCTACTACGCGAAGTACGCTAAGAAGGGTTATTAAACTTACTTTAAGCATATTAACCTTAACTTTAAGCAAGCGATAACTAAAGGCCTTAGTGCTAATATAATTTAAGGCAGTGTGTCTTTTAAAAATAAGGATAAGAATAACTACACTAAGATACTACTAGAATTTTATAACTATGTGCTAGAATACCTAAGGTGGCGTAATGACGTAGGCATTCAAATTATTAAATAGTCTTATTAAAGGATAGAAGGATAAGACTAACTAGCTAGAAGATGCACAGAAACTAGCTCCTAACACTTGCTAGACAAAGCAAATCTATAAGGAAGAATAAGTTTAAATTTTATCGCCTCTACTACTTTATAGATCTACTAGGCCAACTACTTACAATTGCTGCACTATTCTTTCTTAGTTTGTTATAGTCTGTGATAGTGTAATAGAAGTGCCTGCTATAGGAACTTATAAAGAGATTCTGTAAGGCTTATTACAACCTTACTGCTACTCTACGTACTCTCTCTCTAGTTATCCTAACAAGTTTAGAGGATTCAATTAGCTATTTCCCACAGACGTGCATATTAAGTATAAGTTCTAGTTTTAGAAAGCTCTTATTAAAAAAGCTAAGTAGGACAATCCTCTTGTTTGTAAAAAGCTAAACAATATGCTATAGAATACTAATAAGGAGTAGATTAATAACTATATTAAAGAACACCGCAACTATGTTCTATAACAAACTATTAACTTATAGCTTATAGTTTAAAAGTTAAAGAAAGACGCTTTTTATGCTAATCTAATTTAAGAATACCCTAACTACTTATACTTTACTAACTATAGACAAAACCCCCCATATACAACAAAGAACTAAAATAAGTAAAATACTAATTTCTCTTAAGCTAATTCTCTCTAACGTCTCTAGGAGGAGCTCAGCCTAGAGGCTAATAAACACTAAGTTTTCTAAAAAAGCAAAGATCTTGCTATACTCTCCTCTACACAACGCCTTCCTAGCGTTTGTTCTTAATTAGGTATAGTTATTTCTAATAACGTCTTAGTATTCACAACTCTTACTAGGCAGCCTCATTATAGTTGCCTTTATTTAATATTAGAAGCTTAAGCGCCTGCTACTCTTGTCCCTGCTCCTACTACTGCACCTAGGCCACGTGCTTCAACTACGACTTAAGAACCTCACTAAAGTAAGCGCCTAAAGAAGTAAAGAGAGGTAGTTAGAATAGATATAAGATAAATAAGTTATATTTTCTTTGTTTTATCTCCTTTGTTTTGCTGTTTTTCCTTCTGCTAAGTAGGTCGCTTAATGGGGCCAAGCTCGCAGGAAGGGGAGGTATGTGCCAGTGCATAGGGTAATACCGTGTTGCTTTCTAAGTTAGTGCTTAACCACCTAATCTAGAGGTATATAGCTCGTTTTAGGGATTGAAACAAGCAAGGAGGCTATCCACCTTCTACTCAACTACAAAACTTAACTCTTGTACTTCTTTTTGATAGACAACTTATAATAAGATTGTTATCTTACCACCCTCGTTCTCGCATGATCTGACTACTAGCGATCTCCTGCCCTCGTAGCAGTATGTCTTTATACACTTCAACACCCGTACAATACTGCACTTGCCTTATTAGGTAGTCCTTTTAGAGCATTAGTAATAAAAGACTTATTATTTCTCTTGCTAAGGAATTCTGCATTAGTTGCTTATGCAATAAAGTACGCATAGTTAGTAAGTTTTTCTAAAAGTTTCTTAGTTATAGAATAAGCTATAAGCATGTTAATAGTTAATAGTCTAAGCTTTAGGTTGCCTAGGGACAATATAAAGTCTTTTACTTCTAGGTTAACATCTACTAGTGTGCTTGTCTTTTTATGTGCTTTGCTAATCTTAATACTTACTTTCTTTACTTTCTCTAGGGTAAAGGTTGCACGCTAGTTAGACAGCATAATTTAGTGTATCTTAGTATTAGCGCCTCTTTGTTCTAGCTAATAAATTTTATCTAAGCTAGTTATCTTCTTGTAGTAGGATTTAAGAAAAGAATAGATCCCTTCTAACTTATATATATCCTAATTATCTCTATTTCGGGCAGAAGGTATATAGTATATAACTACCTTTTTGTTAGTTCGTAGTAGGCCTTAGAAGAAGAAAATGCCTTCCTCTTCTTAAGGGATTTGTCTGTTCTTAATATATGTATTAGTAATAAAAGTAAAGTATGTATAGTACTCTACTAGGCTAGGCTAGTTTTGTACGCATTTATAAATATAAGCTTAAAAGTAAAATCGTTTACTTATTTTAATAGCTATATCTTTATTCTTGTATTGTTCCTTTATGTGTGTCTATAACTTAGACTAATTCTTCTCTATATATCTAGGTAAGCGCTTTAAGATACAAGAGAGAGATTAATCCTTGTTAAAGAAGTAGTCTAGTAGAATATAAATTCTTATTATATTATAAATGCCTCTATTATTAGCTTGTTAGTTAAAGTCTTCTAGGAATTCTGTAATACTCTTTTTAGTAAAAACTAATATACTGTGTCTTAGTTAAATTATAGTTAACACTAAGTTGTGCGTAGGTATAGCTATAGTTTTAATAACTAAGCTTAATAAAGTTAATAGTAGATTAGGGCTAACGTAAACCACCACCGAGCTGGTTAACCCACCGAGCTGGTCAAAAATGCTTGGCAGCACCACTCCTCCAACAAATGCGACATGAATCAACAACAGAACGTGCAGCCCTCTAACTAAGAAGGTAGAATTCTACTTGCGCTTTCTACTTATAATCACTGCTAATTTAAAAGCCTCCGACTCGCTGCTAAGGCGTTTAAGGTGCCTCCTTCAACGTTGACTAGCTAATACAACAGAATCCTATTTCAACCTAGTACATAACCTAACAGCTATAAGCTCACTGCGACTAAAGAGCAGACAATTGTTTAATACATCCTCAACCTCAATTTACAAGGATTCGCGCCCTAGCTATGCGAGGTAGTAGATATAGCTAATAAACTGCTAGCTATACGCAGTAGTAAGCTAGTTAGTAAGCACTAGGCTGAGCGCTTTGTAACGCGTTCAGCTAAGCTTAAAATAGCCTTTAATTGAGCTAAGGATAGGCAGAGGATACTGCAGGAAGATCCTAAAGTAATTAGCGCGTAGTTTAAGCTAGTAGAGGACACTAAAGCTAAGTACAGCGTCTACGACAACAACGTGTACAACTTTAATAAGACTAGCTTCTAGATAGGCGTCGTATTATCTAGCAAGGTTGTCACAAGCTCTAAGAGGCGTACTTAGCTAGAGCTAGTTTAGCTAGGCAATCGCAAGTAGGTTACTGTGATCTAGAGTATCTGCGCGGACAGCAGTTATACCCCACCTTTTATTATCTACAAGGGACGCGTCTACATCTCTACATAGTATAAGGAGGCTTTAATACTGTGTAATTAGAGGCTCTCCGTGTTAGAGAATAGCTAGACAAACAACGCGCTAGGTCTAGAGTAGTTAAAGCACTTTAACGCGCATATAAAGGCGCGTTAGGTAGAGGCATACAGGCTGCTTATACTTAACAGCTACGAGAGCTATCTCAACTAGGAGTTCAAGGACTACTACCTAAAAAACAAGATCCTTACCCTCTACATGCTACCTTACTTATCGCACATCTTTTAGCTACTTAATATAGTCTGTTTCTTACTACTAAAGTGTAAGTACTCTTAGCGTGTTAAAGACTTAGCACGCTAGCGCGTCTTCTATATTAACAAGGAAGGCTTCCTCTCTACCTTTAAGGACGCGTTTTTCAACGTGTTTACAGAGGAGAACTGCCGCAAGGCCTTTAAGGCGTTAGGGCTAGTCCCTATTAACGCGTAGGTAGTGTTAGATCGCCTTGAAGTGCGGCTGCGTACCCCGCCAGAACCTCTCCTCCTAGAAACGCTATAGTAGTCGAAGACTCTAAGCAATACTTACGAGTTTAGATCCTAGTTGAAACTTGTACACAAGGCCTTTACTTAGTCGCCTGTTACAGCCTAGGCTAGCTTCTCTCAGCTTATAAAAGGTAGAGAACTAATGCTACACTAAAACGCGCTTTAAGCAGCGCAGATTTTTAAGCTTAAGGAGCAATTAGTAGTAATAACTAAAAGAAAAACACGCAAACGCAAGCATATCCAGCATAGTAGTACAATAGAGTATAGGACTGCTGCAGCGCAGGTAGCCGCTAAGGCGTCTACAGGGCCTCAGCAATTAAAGAAGGCTTGTAGTAGTAGTAATTAAGAACTAGCCTAACTAGCTGTACAGCGCTGTGGGAACTGTAGCAGAACTAGGCATAACGCGCGCACGTGTAGAAAAGATACAGAGATATCTTCTGAATCTAATGTGAGCACGACGTACGCAGGCTCCTTGTTTAATAGCGATGAAATTGAAGATGCGTAACATAAGTTAGGGCTGCCAAGCATTTTTGACCAGCTAGGTGGGTTAACCAGCTCGGTGGTGGTTTACGTTAGTAGTAGTAAGTTTAGAGGGAGGAAGCGTTGCACCTTCCTGCCCTTAACCTACTTTCTAATCTCTTTTTAACATTTTGAGTATAGTAAGACTTATATAAGTTCTTTATATAAATAGTTAACAAACGTTAGTAAAGAAACAGATAAGGTATAGTCTTTAGAAAAAATAATTTCTCTTTTCAAGTCTTTGTAGTGTGTATTTGTTTAGGTGTAAGTGTATAATTCTTTACCTTTTTAGTACCTCTTATTTTGCTAGATAGGCTTAGATTTATACTTAAAGCTAGTACTTATGTGTAAGCTTTTAGTGCTATCTCTATTTTGCTAGATAGCACCTTAGCTTAGCATTTCTTTACACTTGTATTACTATCTCTATTTTACTAGATAAGTTGCTACTTCTATTTTGCTACGTAGACTTTAAATTAGCGTTTAGAACACATGTAAGACTACTTCTATTTTACTAAACAGTTTACTACCTCTATTTTGCTAGACAGACTTTAACTTAGCATTTAATAACAGATTTTATTATTTTATTAAAAAGTTTTGTTTTTTTTATTATTATTGTTCGTGCTAACTTAGGTAATATCATCCTTGACGTAGTCTATAATAAGGGATAGTGCTAACTCCCTAAGAGTATATCTACTAGAAATCCTAAGAGTATATCTAGTAGTAATTCTAAGGAGTCTATGCTTGCGTAAGATTATTATATTATTTTTATAATAATTGTGCACTAGTTCTTTTGTGCACTAAGTAGTAAAGTATATTCTTATAGGCTTTGCTATTTGTAGGGGTGTTAGAGTGTATAAAGACATACTACTACAAGGGCAAGAGATTACTAGTAGTTAGGTTATGCGAGCACAAGGGTAGAAAGATAACAATCTTATTAGGGGTTGTATATATTAAAGAGCAGTACAAGAGTTAAGTTCTAAAGTAGAGGATAGATGTTGGGTGTTCCCTGTTCTTCGCTCGTTTCGATCCCCGAAACGAGCTATATACCTCTAGATTAGGTGGTTAAGCACTAACCTAGTGAGCAGCAGGGTATCACCCTGTGCACCGGCACACTACTATTGCCTTTTCTAGAAAGATAATATACATTTACTCTTTTAGACAAAGAATTGGACTGCAGAGCACTAAAAATTACCTTGTTTAAGAGAACAAAAGGTTAAGGCAAATAAACGCAACAGCCGATTACTTCTATCTTCGATAAGCAAGAAAAGACAAGTTAATTTAAACTTTTGCCGCTTCTCTTAAGAATGTTAAAAAGGCCCTAGCTTCTAAAAAGAAAGTAGATGTTTTATTACTACTTCCTAAGGCGCACTAACACATAGTGTGCCGGTGCATAGGGTGATACCCTGCTGCTCACTAGGTTAGTGATCAACCACCTGATCTAAAGGTATATAGCTCGTTTCGAGGGTCGAAACGAGCGAGGACTTATCCATTATCCTCTACTCTACTCCACAACTTTACTCTTGTGCTTTCCTTTAATATATATACAACTTATAATAAGATTGTTATCTTACTACCTTTGTTCTCGCATAATCTAACTACTAGTAATCTTTTACCTTTGTAGTAGTATGTCTTTATACACTCTAACACCCGTACAAATAGCAAAGCCTATAAAGATATACTTTACTACTTAGTATATAAAGGAACTAGTGCACAATATTGCAAGAATAATCTAATAGTTTTATATAAGCACAGAATTTTTAGGATTATTACTAGATATACTCTTAAGATTACTACTAGACATATTTTTAGAGAGTTAGCACTATTCTCTATTACAGACTACGTTAAGGACGATGTTACCTAAGTTAGCACTAATAATAATATAAAAAAAACTTACTAATAAAATAATAAAATATATTATTAAATGCTAAGTTAAAGTTTGTCTAGCAAAATAAAGGTAGTAAACTATTAAGTAAAATGATAGTAGTCTTATATGTGTTCTGAACGCTAATTTAAAGTCTACCTAGCGAAATAGAGATAGTAACTTATTTAGTAAAATAGAGGCGGTAATATATGCGTAAAGAAATGCTAAGCTAAGGTGCTATCTAGCAAAATAGAGATAGCACTAAAAGCTTACACATAAGTACTAGCTTTAAGTATAAATCTAAGCCTATCTAGCAAAATAAAGAGTACTTAAGTAGCAAAGATTCATAAACACGTACCTAAATAAATATATACTACAAGAACTTAAAAAGAGATATGATTTCTTCTGAAAACTATACTTTATCTGTTACTTTACTAACGTTTGTTAACTATCTATACAAAGAACTTATATAAGTCCTACTATACCCTAAATATTAAAAAGAGATTAGAAGTTATGTTAAGGGCAGGAAGGCGCAATGCTTCCTCCCTCTAGACCTGCTACTACTAGTCCTAACTTACTGTTAACCCTATTAAGCTTAGTTATTAACACTATAGCTACACCTACGCACAACTTAGTGTTAACTATAATTTAACTAAGACATAGTACTTTAGTTTTTACTAAGAAGAATATTACAGAATTCTTATAAGACATTAACTAACAAGCTAATAATAGAG
Source organism: Alternaria sp. 'sect. Undifilum' (assembly GCA_024321975.1). Classification (NCBI taxonomy): domain Eukaryota; kingdom Fungi; phylum Ascomycota; class Dothideomycetes; order Pleosporales; family Pleosporaceae; genus Alternaria; species Alternaria sp. 'sect. Undifilum'. The sequence goes on from JAJJZI010000006.1 coordinate 6,641,456, forward strand.
GCATTAATAATGCTATAAGAGTCTTTATTCTACTAAACTACTTCTCTAATAAGGATTAATCTCTCTCTTGTATCCTAAAGCGTTTACCTAGATATGCTAAGAAGGATTAGTCTAAGTTACAAACACACATAAAGGAGTAGTGTAGAGGGCTAAGTAAGGATTTAAGTACCTAAAAAAGCAATTAAACAATATAAAAAAGTTCTCTTATCTCTAACTTGCAGCCTATAGATATACAGTATCTGCAGGAAGTATAAAAGGTTATAGCATTAGATCTTTTAGAGCAAGCTAATATTTAAAAACAGCTACGCAATCTTCTTAATAATTGTATTAATATTATAGATAGTTTAGTTACGCTTACTGTTTTAACGTGTAAGAAAAACGCTAAGCCTATAGATGCTAGGTGCGCTAAATTACACTTAGCAACTATTCTAGCCGCTAATTAGCCGAACTAGCGCACGGACTCCACCTAAGGAACTTTACTAAATACATTACTCACCTAGAACGCGTATTGCAATGTAATAAATTTGTATTAATTAAGTGCGTAAACTTGTTACAAGGTGCATAGAAGAGGTAACTCCTAAATGGATAAGCTAGATAATGTACCTACTAAGGATGACAGTAGGGTTTAGCAAAGGAATAGTTAGGCTTTTACTAAAACTAACCTACTTGAAGGCTAGGTTACTAAAAACGTCAGCTTTTTAAAGTGCTTAATTAATACTAGGGCATAGATAAATATCGTAAGACTTAGTGCAGCGTGAGCATTAAAGATACTGTATTTATAAAGCTAGACTTAATAGAGGAACCTATTGTCTTAAGGACCTTAATAGTACACGCTTCCCCCACACGACACCTAGATAGCAATTAAAGCCGTTTAGACAAAGACTTATTAAGAATATTTTTAAAGAAAATTAAAAAAATATAAAGTTATAGGATCTTAATTGTTAGGAGCGAACTAGCCTTACAGTAGACATTCTTATCTCGCTGGACTCCCTTAAGCTACATACAGAACTACAACTACTTCTACCTCCTACAATAGGTAATAATCTTTATCCTTAAGTTGTTATTACAAAACGTCTTACAGAAGAAAAGTGTTGTACATTTAGATAAGACTTTAAAAGCTTAGACTCTAACTTAGATGCTACTACATTAGACAACTAATAGGCTATAGGACGGCCTACTATTTTAGGAAGAGGAAGGGATACTATACTAGTAGTACCTGCTTTTACCTTTAGCTACTTGTTTACTAATTTCTTATGCAAAATTTAGGTACAAGCTACCTATCCTACAAGATTCTAGGTGCTTACCGCTACACTAATACTATTCTTAATTTCACGCACCCTTAAGGCAACAGCTAATTACAACAACTATTTTAATTGCGAAACCTGCTTATTTTGGCGCGATTTAGACGCTGTATACCTCTACCTACTAGCTGGCAGGATACCGCCATTACGTATAAACTAGAACTACAACCCTGCTAACTATCCAACTCTCCTTCTATACAAACTACACTACCTTTTATTAAAGTAGTTACTTTCTAAAACAACAATAAAAATAATTTCTCCTCCCTCTTAACATAGCAGCGGCTAAAGACAACATTTAACTTACTTTAGCTAACCTACTTAAATAATACTTCTAGCGTTGTTAGACAAGGCTAACAGCAAGCAGCTACAGCAGCAACTGCCGAAAACACTAGGACTATTAAAGGGTTTTAACAACTTTAGAGTTATTGCTAAGAAGGAGGAATACGTTGCAAATTAAATCCCTAAAGTTGTACAGCATTAAGATAAGGTACTAAAGCTTAAAAAGCTTAGCAACAACATTAGAGTTATTAATATCTAGACCTTAGTAGATAAGATTCTTTTGTACGCGCTAAGAAAACAATATATTATTATAGATTGTTAGTTTAACAACGCCTTCTACTAATTTATCCTAATCCTTAAAGTTGTCCTAGGAGTAGGTAACCTTTGTGCTTAGCTTCTTAGACATATAGATAAATATAGTAGTGTTAAAGGTTTCTAGGAACACTATCCTATTATTAGTGCAGCATCTTTAACGCGGGACAAGAGGGCTAAAGAACTAGGTAGGGCTATTACAATAGTAAAGAAGCTAGCTCTAAAATTTATACAAGAATGCGTTAGCATTTATATACTTTATATGCTATTTTGTTACTAAGAATTAACTAATATAGCCTTTATATTAAGGCGTATAGATCTTAAAAATACTGCTTATTTTTTTAACGCTGTAGTAGCACACAGCATTAACACTAAAAACTAAAGTAAAAAACAATACGTGTTAACAGCTAACTAGGCAATAATAAAGCTGCTATATAAGAATATTTGTGCTTTTATTAATTAGAATAACCTTTACGACTAAGCACCCTACCTAAATATTAATAAGTAAGAGGCAAAGGAGCTTTATGATATCTACGCTAAGCCGCAAGTCTAGAAAGAAGATATTAAATTTAACCTATAGAACCTACGTCCTAATGCTAGGGCTAAGAATAAGCAAGGCAAGCCTAATTCTTTTTATATATTCTAGTAAAAGGTGTTTTGACTTATAGTATATATATTATATATAAGCGTGATTGTTCGCTTCTTGCAATCTCTAATTATCTAGATACTAAGAAACTATTTAACTAATCTTTGTTCCTTTATCTTGTACTTGTCTATAATCTTTAACTAGAGATATATTGCTCTCTGCTTATAATCTTTTACAAAGAGCAGTAGGATATTATCTATATAAAATAGTACTAAAATCCTCTTTTCTTAATTAAAGAATTGGCAAGGCTCCTCTAGTAAGGTAATTAGTTAAATCTCTCTTAGTAATTCTAAGAACTTCTTATACTATAATAGTAGCAAGTCTTGCAATCTATATAGTGCGCGGTTAAGCTATACGCACTTCTCTAGCTTCTTAAAGCTATCTAGCATCTTATAGATTACTAAGTTGTCTGCCGTAATTAACGCATTAAGAAATGCTCTTACAACATTATATTGCTTAATCTCTAAACTATTCTTAGCAGCAATAGCTATTGCTACTTAGAAGGACTTAGCTGCTAAGGTAGCAACGTAAGTTAAATTAATTAAACCTTTTTTCCAGAAATTACCTCTTTCAATAATCCGCGCCTTGCGTTTAAGAAAGAAGCTATTCTAATTAAACTTGTAAGTCAAAACTTAATTTTTAATAATTAAGCAATTAATTGCTTCTTCTCTTAATATCTTAGTCTAAGTCTTAGTCTTACTTAACTAATTAATCTCTTTCCTGTAAGTATTCTTAAACAAGGCCCTTATAAGATGCTAGAGCAATTACTTCTATAATCCTAGTAGTTTAGGTAGATTGTTGCGATGCAGTTAAGCATTTCCTATACTTAACTTATGCTTAGTAAGCAAAGCTATTATAACTACATAATTAAAAGTCTTGTAGCTTGCTTAGTCTTCCCCGGTTGCTTGTAAATCTAGCAGATAGGTATTATAAAAATTATTCTATAATAGATCCTTATAATCTACAATTAATGCATTAACACTACTTATGCTTTTACCCCTTAGTTAATTGTTAGGATCTTAGGTTGCGTCTTTATGCTTACGCCCGCCACCTAGCTTGCGCAGTAGAATATATTAATCAGTAAGCTAATTTTAGCTTTTACTAGCAATTTAAGCACTACGTCTTGTAAGCAGAAATTTAGCTTATTATTGCTTACCTTGTCTACTGGTTGTTGCCTAAGACCTTAACTTGCAAAATAATTTACGCCCTGCTATCCTACTTATATAAGTAGGTGTTCTATTATAATTAGCTAGCGCGTTAAAGTTTATAGGCATAAACTGTTAGACTAGTAAATAAAATATTCTACCTATAAGTCTTAAAAAATTAGCTTTTTTAAGTAGTTAGACTGCTATTTAACTATTAATTACTATATAATTAATTAGTTTGTCGCTCACTAGAGTCTCTAGTTTAAGAGTAGGTTCTAGGGTAGTAAGACTAGTAATCTGCTGCTAATCTAAGCAAATTGTTAATAGCGCACTAGCCTTATACTCTGATTACTTAGCGTCTTCTAATTTACTTTTATTTTTAGTAGGCGGGCCGTCCTTACTACTTAAGATATTAGATAAATTACCTTTAAGGTTCTTAGTAGTTAGCTGCGTATTCTAATCTGCTCTTCCTTAAACAGGCAAGAGAACCTCTAAGTTATCTCTAAAATTAACTAGCTTGCTGTTATAAAGAATCTCTACAATCTTAATTGCTTAATTCTTTAGCAGCTCTTTCTTGCTATCTTCTTTGTAGAACAACTGTTTATTAAAGGTTATGTTATAGGTATTAATTACCTAATCAAGTGCTAGTACTTATATATAGTATATATTAGAGGCTTAATAACTAACTAAATAACTAATATAGCCGCAAGAATTAACCTTAAACTCTTAATACTTGCGTCTAGCTGCCTTATCTTTAACTAAAGGATAGGCTCGGCAGCTATAGGCATATATTCTACTCTAATCTAGGCGTAGATTAGCAGTCTAGTGTTTAATCTTAGGTAGTTACTAGTATTAGAAATATTTCCTAAACTCTGCTTTAAGCACCTAGTTAGAGGATTAGTAGCTATAGATCTTAGTAGGGCTTATACTATGTAGGTAAGCAGCTGCATTTATAATTACTAGCTAAAGCTTAGCTAGTAGATTAGTGCTTATGCGCATTTTAATAGCCTTTGTAATTAGCTCTTAGCTAGCTCTCTACGCCAACCTATTAGGCTTATAAGTGTATAGCAGTAGTGTCTTAATTACAATCCCTTTTTTTATTGCCTATTCCTTATATCTCAATTGTCCTCTCTAAGGCAGTGTAGCAGTATTGTTATCCTAATAAATTTTTACAATTCTTTACTAATATTTCCTCTTAATTCTCTTAGCAAAACCTTTAATTACTAGCATAATATTATATAGTATCTTTAACTAGATATTTAAATGTACAGCTTGCCTAAGTAGTCTTTCTTCATAATTAGTGCCTATTTCTTAAGCAATCGACCTGTTAGGAAATTAAACAGATCATATAAGATCCTATAGAAAGGTTGTAGTAATCTTTCCCTTAGTCACTGCAAGATTACTTAAAAGGCATAAGCTATTGCGCAATAATTATATTCCAATAGCTTCTTGCTAGTAATCTTAACGTTCTGCGCTAAGCGGACTTAGGCTTTAATAGCCTGTTGTCTTAGGTGACCTAATTATTAGTGCTACAAGTTCTTATTACTAGTGCGCAACTTTAGTATCCTTAATCGCGCTACAGCGTTTACAAGCAGTAGTAGTTAAGCAGGATAATAAGAGATTTGCTTGTATTTAACAAATAAAAAATTAAAATAATACTTAAAATTAAGCAAGACAACGTTCTTTTTAATTATACTAAATTGTATAGTATAATTATATCCTAAATATTACAGGCCTAACTGCTTAAGCCGCGCTTTTAAGACAATATTAGTGTAAAAACCTAGTGTGGAGAACAAGGAGCTGGTGACAATGGTTTAGGAGAACCTGATAGTTGATTCTGCCTTTCTACCTGCGTCTGAGACGCGCTATATATACAAAGGAAATAGTCCTAACCTAGAAAGGCTGTTGTAGAACTCAGAGGGATTACCTCTGAGTTTGCCACGTATCCTGTAGAGCTCGGGAGTAAGATCCTGAGCTCGGTGTGAAAACTCTGATATGCGTTCAACTAGCGCGAGCCTTAGCGCGTAAGCTGACAGGCGCCTGGGCCTGATGCTCAAGTGCGCCTTTGGCCTTGAGGATGGTACGTCATATAAGTAGATTAGCTGTCTTAGGGCATACCTCGCTATATAGGACGTTCTTTAGCAGCCTGTTTTCTATCCTAGTAATTAGAATAAATCAAGTGCCTACTAATATAGTCTGATTATTAGAGCATTTTGTAAAGGTGCCTAGTACTAACTAATTTATAGTATTAACTAAGTAGACTGCTGCTCTTCTATTTAGGATTGTACAAAGAGACAAGGCATAAGAAGTAAAAGCTACGCTAAAGACGTTTAGCCTAATTTCCTTAATAAAGTTACTTATGTTAAATAGTACTAAAACTATTAATTTAGGGTAGGATCTACTTAGCTTATTAGTAGCTTATCTGCTAGTGCAGTCTTCTAGCCTTCCTTCTTAATCTAGGTGCGCAGGGATGCTTAAGTGTTAGTATTCTATTACTTAATAATCTTCTTTTTCTTATTGTCTAACAGCTTAATTAGTATATTACTAGTAAGGCTTAATCTAGTAACTGTAGTTTAAAGTTAGTAGTAGTTGCGTAGTATCTAGAAGTGCTTGCTTATAAGCCCTTTACTAGCCTTGCAGGGACAAGAGTGGGGTTGCTTACTACTTTTATTTAACTTTAAGTTGTTAGCACTAGTAGACTGTTAAGCTAACGCTAATTTAGATCTAGTTTAGAACACTACGTGTTAATTTCCTTTTAAGAAAGCAGTTATTTAATTTTGTAATAAAACACCAAAAATCTTTCCTAGATTTTTAAAAGTTAATTAAGCTTTTCTAAGCGCTATTGCTTATGCTAGCTTATTACGCTTCTTGCGCGACTAGTTTAGTATAATCTTAGTGCCTAAGGCGTCTAAAAAATTAGTAATTGTAAGTGGCCTAATAACCTTAGGGAGCAAGTAGATTGTCGCTTGTTAATACAGGAGCTGCTACTTAGTAAACTATTGCTTAGGGCCTATTTGTCCCTAGCAAGCCATATTTAGATAGGATTAATACATCGCCCTAATTAAATACTAAGTATTTTAATTAGTCGGTGCGGGATCCTTCTTTAGGATCTTTACCAAGGCTTAAAGGTTAGTAAGGTTTTAAGTAATTATATTATTAAAGCTTTTAAGAGCAGGTCTAAATAAATAGTAGTGCTAATCTAGTCTTTAACATTTATAATTTTAGCAACTTTTCTTATTAATTCAGCGGCCTGTACTTTGTATGTGTTAACTAGCTTACTGTAATTTTCATTCTTATACTTAGTATTAAAGACTTAAGCCTTATATTTATGTTAAGTAATTTTATAATCCTCTTGTTCTTGTGTGCTTGCGTTGGGTAGAGGAGAAATTAGCTTCTTGATATCCTTAGGCAGTTTAGAATACTGTAGCTCCTAGTAGTCTATTAAGAGTACGTCTAAAAGATTAGGATTAACCTAATCCTAGATGCCCTTCTCTAAGCAGTGCAGTCTTAATAGAGTAAACTAGGTTGGCTAATTAGATTAGGCCTTTAAGATTACCCCTAAGGCAATAAGTAGTGTGTTAGTAAGGTCTATATTAGTAAGATACTTTTGTAAGATTACAACGTAGGTTATTGTTAAGGTAACAATAAGATTTATTAGTTAGTTAGTAGGTAGGTAGGTAGCTTTGTCAATAATAATAGTAGCCTGTAGGTTGTAGGATAGGTTGGAAAGAGGTTAATCTTATAATTAATAAGTGAGAGAGGTACAGCAGCAGCAGCGATCTGCTAGCTAGTGCTGTAGAAGAGAAAAGAGGAGAGTAAAAAACTAATTAAATAAATAATCTTCTAGTTTGCTGATTGCGGAGTAGGAATTGATACTACAATTAAGAGGCCAGGCTTATAACTTTGGGAACTAAGAAGGAGTAATTTAAATAATTAGTGGAGGGGAATGAGTATATTAACTAAGTGCTACAACAAAGTGTCTAATAACTACTAAAAAGACTTTGGACGATCTAGCTTGTTTATATGCGCGCTACTAGCGCCGTCACGTAATATCTTACTAGGATTACCTAATAACCTGGGTGATCTAGATGTTAAAGGAGTAATCTGGAGTAATCCGCATGTTAGTACTCAAACATATGTTATAGCAGGAGTCTTTTTGTAATACGACGACTAAGGAAGATTACAACTAGTAGCGTACTACTAAAAGAAGATGACTAGCGCTTGAAGCAACTAGAAGATACACAACAAACAATGCTTTACAGTTATTTACTACTTATTTAAGTAGGATACTATGCTACACTCTTTAAGGAAGTTTCTAGTTATAACAGACTATAAAAACCTAGAGTATTTTAGAAAGCCTAGGCAGCTTAGTAGGAGACAGATAAGATAAGCTTAATATTTTAGTAAATTTCCTAACATAGAAATTGCCTATAAGCCTAGAGTTAATAACTTTAGGGCTAATGCCTTATCTTAAAGACAACAAGATATGCCTGCAAATAGATTAGATGATGAAATTTCTAGAAAGTTTTTATAAGTCTTTAAACTATCTACTGCAACAACTCTAGAAACAGAGAAATAAGAAGAAGATAGTTTCAAGGTCCTTAGATTTAGCTATAAGTTAAAACACCTTTTGCCAGAATACATAAAGAGAATTAGGCTTGCCTTACTTATTCTTAGCCTTAGCATTAGGACGTAGCTTCTGTAGGTTAAATTTAATATTTTCTTTCTAGACTCGCGGCTTAGCGCAGATATCACGAAGCTTCTTTACCTTTTACTTATTAATATCTAGGTAGGGTGCTTAGTGGTAAGGGTTATTCTAATTAATAAATGCACAAATATCCTTGTATAGCAAAAATTTAAACTTTTCCTTCCTTATAGATTTGCTTTATCTAGCAAGTGTTCGGAGCTAGTTTCTGTGTATTTTCTAGCTAGTTAGTCTTATCCTCTTATTCTTTAATAAGACTATTTAACGATTTAATGCCTGCGTCTTTGCGCTACCTTAAGTATTCTAGCATATAGTTGTAGAATCCTAGTGACATCTTAGTGTAGTTGTTTTTATCTTTATTATTAAACAACACACTGCCTTAGATTATATTAGTACTAAGGCCTTTAGTTATTGCTTGCTTAAGGTTAAAGTTAATATGCTTAAAGTAAGTTTAATTACCCTTTTTAGCGTACTTGGCGTAGTAAGAGTAAAAATTTAGAGTGTGTTCCTTACAGAGCATAGCGTATTGCAACTAGTATCCTAGGTTAGTGCGTATAGCTTGTTAGATAAGTAAGTAGTATATGTTGCGCAGCTATTTAAGGTTTAGCTTCCTATCTATGGGTTGCAAATAGAAGTAATATATCTTAAAAGTTTTAATAATAATATCCTTAACCTAGCGATTCTTAAACAGCAAGGTGCAGGCATTAGTAACAATGCTGCTAGTGCGCTAAAACTCCTCTGCTTATAGTTGAAACTCTATAGTATTAATAATCTTATTCTAAGTAGGGATAGGGTAGAGATTACGTTTAGAAGGTTAATAGCAATAGCTTAGCAGGTTCTTTTCCTACTTAGCTAGGCAATACTTGCTAGTCAAAAGCTTTAAAACATTAGGGTTAGATTAGAATTCTTGCTCGCAGCTCTATTTTATATATAGTAAAAGCAGACACTTGTTAAGTATATTAAATAGCATAGCTTTTTGAAACTAACCTATAACACTTGCAGCAATACGCTTATAGATTAAGTATACTTTTTTGTATAACAAGTTATTAAAGTTAAGCTGTTGTCTAATGTTAACTTTATAGTACTATTCTTTAATAACCTTAACGTAGTTAAGGTTAGTAATTAGCTCTTTTGTATAAGCTTACTTAAGCAGCTTAAGGAAAGCTAAAGTAGGATTCTTGTAATAACACTCTACCTAGAGAATCTCCTGTTCTTAATTAAAGGTATCTAGCTCCTTGTCTATTTAAGTAGCGTTATTAAAGTTAGTATCCAATTAGGTAGCTGCTTGTTAGTAGAATAGTGTTGCTTTTAGAGCACAAGAGCTTAGTAGAGGTAGTAGTATTTATTTTTTAAGGTGTCAAGGGTGGTGGTTGTTGTTGTAGTCAAAATGGGGTTCCAAAAAAGTGAAAAGTAGCTACCCTCTACTAATTAATCGCAAAAGTCAAAAAAAAGATTATAAGTAGTTAACAAGATTTGAACGGTGGGTGGATGAGTTCTAGGAGGAAAGCTCAGACCACTGAGCGATAATTAGGGTTAAAAAATTTGCTAAGGTACTAAAAAACGACACCAGTTGAAACGTGTCCAACGGCGATTGCCAGCCTATAGCTGACAACAGGATTACAGTAGGATTGCAATAGGATTGCAATATAATGCGATAGAGGAGGGAAAGGACACGTACGTACTGCAGCGGGAGCCTGCAATACTTTATAAAGCTGAAGCTGCTACTTCTCACCTACTGCTTCTCACCTTTTAAATAGCACTGCATATGAATGATTCGCATACAATACGCTGTAATAGTATACAACCTCTGCGACAAGCATCTCATTAACCTTAACTCTTATCTAAAGACAGGAAGCTTTCTTGTCGTACACCTAGCCCCTAAACTAGTCTAGCTTAAGCTGATCATGCGGACACCTTAGTTCATTAAGCATTTACAAACTTAGCCTCTTTAGGACTTTATAATTATATCCCTTATAAATTACTCTAGAATCCGCGATATCTCTATATATAAAAAGAATGTTAAGCCTTAACTTAGCTAGTTGTAGAAGGAATACAAGATCTACAGGGTGTTCGCTAATACTAGCAAAGTACTTAAAATAATCTGCTTTAGTATCCCTCTCTTCTTGTTAATTGTGCATAGGCTAAGTAAAGAAACTATTAACTAGTTAGGCTAGCTGTTGCATGACGTCGAAATGGCGATAGAGAAGAAAGAGGCGGGAAAGGAGGAGTAGGCGTTCTATTGTCGTATGTATAGGTTAGAAAGCAAGGCAATAATAGTGCTGCTTCTTTAATTTGTCTAAGAGTACCTGGAAGTGAAGCCTTAACATAAGTAGGTAGTATAGGCAGGATAGGGCGCGTTAAGTTAGGAGGCGATTCGCGTCTTTGTCTTGCTTTTCTTCGTTTCTGTCTAAACATGCGACACACTAATTGCGTGCCAGCAATACTAAACAAGGGGGCATGAGCCCCGATACCTATTGTTAGCAATAAATCTTTTTTTTTACCAAAAAGGTGTCTACAAAATGTGTGGTCACATCAAAAGGTTGTCTCAAAAGGCCGAAGCCAGAGGTAGTAGTATAGGGACTTATTAGCTACTAGCCTTAGTTCTAACTTAACCTGCCTAGATGTTAGCAGCATCGCGCCTTTATTTTATAATAGTTATTCTATTCTAAAACTTATGCGACTTAATTGCTAAGTATTAGTCTAGCTCTTAACTAGCTGCTATTTTTATAGATTACCTTAGATTCTTAGTTATAACTAACAGACTACAACTCCCTAGAGAGCACGTCTTAGATGTTATAAGATTTCTATAGTAATTAATAGCTTAAGCCTTATTGAAGGTCCTTTCTAGTGTGCCGGTGCACAGGGTGATACCCTGCTGCTCACTAGGTTAGTGCTCAACCACCTGATCTGAAGGTATATAGCTCGTTTCGGGGATCAAAACCAGCGAGGAACATTTAACATCTAACATCTATCTTCTACTCTAGAACTTAACTCTTGTACTGCTCTTTAATATATACAACCCCTAATAAGATTGTTATCTTACTACCCTTGTGCTCGCATAACCTAACTACTAGTAATCTCTTGCCCTTGTAGTAGTATGTCTTTATACACTCTAACACCTGTACAAATAGCAAAGCCTATAGAGATATACTTTACTACTTAGTGTATAAAGGAACTAGTGCATAATTATTACAAGAACAATATAATAATCTTACGCAAGCACAGAATCCTTAGGATTATTACTAGATATACTTTTAGGATTACTACTAGACATACTCTTAGGGGGTTAGCACTATCCTCTATTATAGACTACGTTAAGGACGATGTTACCTAAATTAGCACGAACAATAATAAGGAAAAACAAAACCTACTAATAAAACAATAGAATATGTTATTAAATACTAAGTTAAGGTCTGTCTAGCAAAATAAAGGCAGTAAACTATTTAGTAAAATAGAGGCAGTTTTACATGTGTTCTAAACGCTAATTTAAAGTCTACCTAGCAAAATAGAGGTAGTAACTTGTCTAGTAGAATAGAGATAGTAATACAGGCGTAAAGAAATGCTAAGCTAAGGTGCTATCTAGCAAAATAGAGATAGCACTAAAAGCTTAGACATAAGTACTGGCTTTAAGTATAAATTTAAGCCTACCTAGTAAAATAAAGGGTACTTAAGAGGCAAAGATTTATACACCTACACCTAAACAAACACACACTATAAAAACTTAAAGAAAGATATTATTTTCTCTAGACACTATACCTTATCTATTTCTTTACTAATGTTTGTTAATTATTTGTACAAAGAACTTATATAAGTTCTACTATACTTTAGATGTTAAAAAGGGATTAGAAAGCAGGTTAAGGGCAGGATGGTGCAACGCTTCCTCTCTCTAGGCCTACCACTACTAGCCTTAATCTACTATTAACTCTATTAAGCCTAGTTATTAACACTATAGCTACACCTACGCACAACTTAGTGTTAACTATAATTTAACTAAAATATAGTATATTAGTTTTTACTAAGAAGGATGTTATAGAATTCCTAGGAGACTTCAACTAATAAGCTAATAATAAAGGCATTTGTAATGTAATAAAAGTCTCTATTCTACTAAACTACTTCTTTAACAAGGATTAATCTCTCTTTTGTATTCTAAAGCGCTTACCTAGATATATAGAGAAGAATTAGTTTAAGTTACAAATATACATAAAGGAACAGTAGAAGAATAAAAATATAGCTATTAAAATAAGTAAACGCTTTTACCTTTAAGCTTATATCTATAAATGCGTCCAAAACTAGCCTAGCCTAGTAGAGTATTATATATACTTTACTTCTATTACTAATATATGTATTAAGAATAGACAAATCCTTTAAGAAGAGGAAGGTATTCTCTTCTTCTAAGGCCTGCTACAAACTAACAAAGATATAGTTATGTACTATATGCTTTTTACTTTAAATAGAGATAATTAGAATATATATAAGTTAAAAGAGATCTATTTTTTTTCTTAAATCCTACTACAAGAAGATAACTAGCTTAGATAAAATTTATTAGCTAGAATAAGAGGGCGCTAATGCTAAGATACGCTAAATTATACTGTCTAACTAGCGTGTAACCTTCACCCTAGAGAAAGTGAGAGAAGTAGAGATTAAGATTAGCAAAGCACATAAAAAGATAAGTACGCTAGCAAATGTTAACTTAGAGGTAGAGGACCTTATTAAGTCTTTAGAGAACTTAAAGCTTAAAATATTAACTATTAACATGCTTATAGCTTATCCTACAACTAAAAAACTTTTAAAAAAACTTACTAACTATACGTACTTTATTGCACAAGCAACTAATGCAGAATTCCTTAGTAAGAGGAATAATAGATTCTTTATTACTAATACTTTAAAAGGACTACTTAATAAGGCTGTCAGATATTATAGGTTAAGTAATACTAATAAGATAATAATAATATAAGTAATGAGATGGCTTCGGCCTTTTGAGACAACCTTTTGATGTGACTACACATTTTGTAGACACCATTTTGGTAAAAAAGATTTATTGCTAACAACAGGTATCCAGGCTCATGCCCCCTTGTTTAGTATTGCTGGCACGCAATTAGTGTGTCGCATGTTTAGACAGAAACAAAGGAAAAGCAAGACAAAGACGCGACTCGCCTCCTAACTTAACGCGCCCTATCCTGCCTATTCTTGTTGCTTTACTGCTAGGCGCTCTTAGATAAAGTAAAGTAGTAATACTATTATTGCCTTGCTTGCTAACTTATAGACGCGACAATAGAAAGCCTACTTCTTCTTTCTTGCCTCTTTCTTCTCTATTGCTAATTTAACGTTTTGTAATAGCTGTTTAAGCTAAGTTCTAGTCTCTATACTTAGCCCTTACACGACAAACAGGAAGAAGAAGATACTAAAGCAATAGATCTTAAGTACCGCGCTAGTATTAGCGAATACCCTAGAGATTGTGTATTCCTTCTACAACTAGCTAAATTAGGACTTAATAATCTTTTTGTATATAGAGATATCGCAGATAAGGGACTTATTTAAGATTTTTATAAACTTAGAAGTCTAGCTAAGTAATTAAGTTTTAAGATACTTAATAAATTTAGGTGTCTGCATAAGCAGTTTAAGTTAGACTAAATTAGGTGCTAGGTAGATAGTAGCAAAGGATGCTTTTTTTAGAAGAGAGCTTAGAATAAGGAGATGCTCGCCGCGGAGGTTACACGCTATGTTGTAGTATAGTGTATTGTATACGATTTGTTTGTATGCGGTGCTGGTTAAAAGATAAGAAGCAGTACGTGAGAAGTAGCAGCTTTAGCTTTATAAAGTATTGTAGGCTCCCGCTGCAGTACGTACGTGTCCTTTCCCTCCTCTATTGCATTATGTTGCAATTCTATTGCAATCCTACTGTAATTTTATTGCTAGCTATAGGCTGGCAAATGCTGTTAGACACGTTTTAACTAGTGTTGTTTTTTAGTACTTTAGCAAATTTTTTTGACCCTAATTATTGCTTGGTAGTCTAAGCTTTCCTCCTAGAACTTTTCTACCTACTGTTCAAATCTTTTTAACTACACACAATCTTTATTTTTTGACTTTTGCGACTAATTAGTAGAGGGTAGCTGCTTTTCACTTTTTTGGAAACTCTATTTTGACTACAACAACAACTACCACCTTTGACGCCTTAAAAATAAATAAGTAATAATAAGTTAATAGTATTGATGATTGATTGTTGGTGTTCTGTGTGTGGATTGTATATGCTCTAAGTGCCCTTTTTTATAATCAGGATTCTGTGTGGGCCTTGGCGGCGCTAGCGCGTTTAGCGTCCTTTAGCGCCACCCCCTAATCACCCTTGCAGACCCCTTCTCCAATCTTACCAACCTCCTAATTAACCGCGCTGATGTCCTAAATTTAACACACTCCCTTAACTTAAGCGTACAAATTAAGCTAAACACCTCCTTTGTTATTTTTTCTGTAAAGTAGTTAATTATAGGTCTAAGGCTTTAAGCTAATTAGTTATTAATACTAGATTAGCTTCTAGTCGTAGTTGTATGCCTAGATTAATTAGTCCTATTTGTTGTAGGAACCTCGGCTATTAATTAGCTAGTAATAGTTTAGTAAGTCTGTTAGCAAGCATCTTGCTTCATTCTACGTAGATTACTTTAATTAACTTGTTCTAAGCTTCTTGCCTAAGCTAATAGTTGTAGATATTAACATGCCGTAGCTTCGTAGTTAACTAGGAAATTTCTTCTAAGATTAATTAGATTGTCTGTAGGTTATTGCACTATATAGTAATTGTTTAGTTAATTATCTAAACTTAGAACTTAGTAAGCAGCATCTAAATAAATATAGCTTTTTTTGCTACTTGTAAGAGTGTAAGTAGTTTAGCTTTAGTTGTTAAGGTTGTAACTATATCTTGCTGTGGGAGCTGAGAAGGAGTAATTGAATGATCAGTGGAGGGGAATGAGTATATTGATCAAATAAGTGCCACAACAAAGTGTCCAATTAACTGCTAAAAAGACTTCGGACGATCTGGCTCGTTTATATACACGTTACTAGCTCCATCACGTGATATCCCACTAGGATCACCTGATCACCCGGGTCATCCAGATGTCAAAGGAGTAATCCGTACTAATCCGCAGGTTAGTACTCTAACACACCCCCTAGGTCAGTAAGATACCCTTGATCTAAGCTATAAGCATCTAGGTAATCGTAACAAGTCTAAATCGTTAATTAAGAGGGCCTCCGTAATTATAGCTCCTCTGCGTAATTATCTATAATTGTAGTAATGCTGCGTGTTGTTGTTTTAACTGATCCAGCGGCTCTAAGTAATATTAAAACATTAGATGGACCCTAAATATCGCGTAATTAGTTAGTGCGCAATCGTTACAACAAAATTAATCGCGTCTATCTCCTCTAAAGCTTTTTCTTTTTATCCTTAACCTTAATCTAGTCACTAAGCCTTCCTAATACTGCCTTAACCACTATCACTAATTTAGTAAGTAGTATTGCCTTATTGTTCCCTCACTAATTAGCTGCTAATCTTTCTAGTGTAGTCTGCCTTAAGCAACAACAATTAAAGCTTAGAGAGCTATTATTAATATAATTAACGTTTAGAAAGCCTTTGCTAACAACGCGGAAATAGTGCTAAGCATAAGCGTCACGCGCGCTAAAGGTTGTTTAACAGTAAAATTTAGCAAGCAGCTAACCTTTAAAATAATAAAAGTTTACTGCCCCTGCCTCTTAATCTGTACGCTTACTGCAAGACATCTAGTGGCTTTGCTATGAGGCTAATTACCTTACCTACTAAATTAAGTCTGCTGTTAAGTTCTTAATTAAACTTTAATCTATATAAGAGTCTAACTAAGTAAATAAGCTAGCGCAAGGGCAAGGCTCCTTAAGAGCTAAAGAAAAAATTATAGTAAATAACTGCTTAAGCAGTAACACGTGAACAGCAATATAGCGACAGCAATAGGCCTAAAACGCCTACTAATCTGTCTAATAAGCGCACCGCGCCCCCCTCTACTTAGAAGAAGGCGCCTAGCAGCTCTTTAAAAATTGCTGCTAATTTATTACGTCCTTGCGTTCCTCTGTGTAAGCGCTATATAAAGAAGATACTAAATAGTTTATACGCTAAACACTACTTTAATTGCGTTTAAACTAGTAGTTAGAGCAGCTTATGCTGTAGTAGTTGCTCGTCTTACACCTATTACATAGTTAATATTAATCTTGCTAATTAATTTATAGCTATGTATAGAGATAAAGAGGTAAGTTTCTAACCTATTAACCTTCTTGCTTAGCCTGCTAACTAGTTTTTTAGGGATAAAATAATAATAAAATGTACTAAGCTTTAAAAGCTTAATTGCTTAAGGACATTATTGCTTGCTGTAAAGAAATTAATAGCAGCGTTATAACTAATAAGCCCTATGCGTAGAAGCCTCTTTTAACTAATTGCCGCGCTTAAGAGATATTGTATTGCAGTTTTGCTACTTAACCTCTTGCTCCCGCTCCTGCTCCTCTCGCGTTCGCTCCTGCTCAGCAACTCGCTTAACAGTTAATATAGTTAGCTTATTATTCTTAGCAGCAAATAAAACAACAACATTAACAATAGTAATAGCTACAACAGCAGTAAACTGCTTAAAGGTTGCCGCTTTAAGAGTAGGCTGCCTAAGAAATATTGCCGCCTTCTATCTTATACAATTGCCCTTTTCCTTGTCACCCTAATTAATATATAAATTAATTATATAACAGCGATTATTATGCTAGTGTAAGGAGACAATTATTAAATAACTCTATATATAAAAGCAATAGATTAGAATTAAGGCGCAATGCTACTTACCTTTAGACTCTTGCTACTCGGGCTTAAATAGCCTAAGCTGCTCTTAAGCTTGCTAAAGCTAAGCTTGCTAAGCATAAGGCGATAATAAAGTCTAGCAAGTATAATAAATCTAATACTAATTAGTAATAAGGTTCCTAGTCCTAGTTTAATAGTCTAGGTCACGTTCTCCCGCTTATTTAAATAAGCTATTAAGAGGAGACTTAGCCTAGTATATAGATGTTACTGCTTAATATAAATCCTTTACTTGTTAATTATTACTTCTTTTAATTAAATGCTTAACTTGCTAAAGGTTAAGCAACTGCTTAAACTTCTTAAACTGTTGTTAGGTAAGCGACTTAGTTAGTCTATTAGCTAGCATAATAGCTATTTCTAGGTATTTAACCTAAAATAATCCTTTAGCAAATTCTTGCCGCAGCTACATATTTTGTATATCTACATGTCTTAATTAAGTGCTAATCTACTTATTTTTCTTAACTACAAGCCTAATTATTTGTTAATTATTACACTAAACTGTCTAGACGTCTCTTAGATTAAGAGACAGCTTACAAAAGAAGCGCTTAAGGGCTATAGCCTCCTTAGTAGTATGCTTAAGGGCGAGTAGCTTAGCCTTAGTAGTTAACGTGGTTACTGTAGTCTGCTGAGCTGCTTTCTAAAATATTAGACCACTATATAGGATAGCTATATATCTATAGGACAATTAACAAGTTTCCTAATTATTTGCAAAGGAAGCATTGCCTGCAATTGTTAAGTTTAGGCTATTGTAGTCCTTGTATTAGATCGCGTCCTATCTTGTCTAATAAAGGTACATAATTACCCGTTTAATAGCCTTTATATACTAATTACTAGGGTTTGTGAGAAAGTGTAAGAGCTTTAAGATTAAGTAAGCAATGTCTAGTCGCAGCATAATAGCTGTGTACAGCACTAATCTAACCCTTTCTTAGTAGGCCTTAATCTCCTACTTAGTTGCTTTGCTAGTGTTCTTAATTAGCTCCTCTAACAGTAATAGAGTCTTTAGAAAGCTGCTATCCTCTACCTTAAACTTCTTTGTAATCTTGTTAATGTACGTATTATAAATAAGCGTAATTGTCTGCTTCTCGCAATCTCTAATTATCTAGATACTAAGGAACTATTTAACTAATCCTTGTTCCTGTATCTTGTATTTGTCTATAATCTTTAACTAAAGATCTATCGCCCTCTGCTTATAACCTTTCGCAAAGAGCAGTAGGATATTATCTATATAAAATAGTACTAGAATTCTCTTTTCTTAATTAAAAAAAAGGCAGGGCTCCTCTAGTAAGGCGATTAGTCTAATCTCCCTTAGTAACCCCGAGAACTCCTTATACTACAATAGTAGCAAGTCTTACAATCTATATAGTACGCGGTTAAGCTGTACGCACTACTCTAGTTTCTTAAAGCTATTTAGCATTTTGTAAATTACTAGGTTATCTGCTGTAATTAACGTATTAAAGAATACTCCTACGACATTATATTGCTTAATCTCTAGATTATTCTTAGCGGCGATAGCTATTGCGGCTTAGAAGGACTTAGCTGCTAAGGTAGCAGCGTAAGTTAAATTAATTAAATCTTTTTCCTAGAGATTACCTCTTACAACAATCCGCGCCTTGCACTTAAGAAAGAAGCTGTCCTAATTAAACTTGTAGGTCTAAACCTACTTGATTAGTATTAGGTAATTAATTGCTTCTTCTTTTAATATCTTAGTCTAAGTATTTGTTTTACTTAACTAATTAATCTCTCTCCTGCAGGCATCCTTAAATAAGGCCCTTATAGGATACTAGAGTAACTGCTTCTATAATCCTAGCAGTTTAGGTAGATTGTCGTAATACAGTTAAGCATTTCTCTTTAGTCTATGCTTAGTAAGCAAAGCTACTATAACTATATAATCAAAAGTCTTATAGCTTGCTTAGTCTTCCTAAGTTGCTTGCAAACCTAGCAGGTAGGTATTATAAAAGTTATTTTATAATAGATTATTATAATCCGCGATTAATGCGTTAACACTACCTATGCTTCTACATCCTAGTTAATTGTTAGGATCTTAAGTTGCGTCCTTACGCTTACGCCTGCTACCTAGCTTACGCAGTAGAAAATATTAATTTGTAAGCTAATTTGGGCTTTTGCTAGCAATCTAAGCACTACGCCTTGTAAGCAGAGGTAGAGCTTATAATTACTTACCCTGTCTACTGTTCGTTGCCTAAGATCTCAACTTGCGAGATAATTTACGCCTCGCTATCCTACTTACACAAGCAGGTGTTCTATTATAATTAGCTAGCGCGTTAGAGTCTACAGGCACAGACTGTTACACTAGTAAATAAGATATTATACTTACAGGTCTTAACAGATTAGCTCTTTTAAGTAGTTGCACTGCTGTTTAATTATTAATTCTTTTACAACTAATTAAATTGTCGCTCCTTAGGGTCTTAAGTTTAGGAGTAGGTTCTAGGGTAGCAAGACTAGTAATTTGCTGCTAATTTAAGCGAATTCCTAATAGCGCACTAGCCTCGTGCTCTATTTGCCTAGCGTTTTCTAATCTGCTCTCCTCTTTAGTAGGCAGGCCTTCCTTACCGCTTAAGATAGTAGATAGATTATCTCTAAGGTTATTAGTAGTTAGCTGCGTATTCTAATCCGCTCTTCCTTAAACAGGAGAGAGGACCTCTAAGTCATCTCTAGAATTAACTAGCTCGCTATTATAAAGGATCTCTACAATCTTAATTGCTTAATCCCTTAGCAGCTCTTCCTTGCAACTTCCTTTATAGAACAACTGTTTATTAAAGGTTACTTTACAAGTAGTAATTACCTAATTAAGTGTTAGTACTTATAGGTAGTATATATTAGAGGCTTAATAACTAACTAAATAACTAATATAGCCGCGAGGATTAACTTTAAATCTTTAATGATCGCGCTTAGCTGCCTTATCCTTATTTAAAGGATATGCTTGACAGCTATAGGCATAAATTCTACTCTAGTCTAGGCGTAGATTAGCAGTCTAGTGTCTAATCTTAGGTAGTTAATAGTATTAGAAATATTTCCTAAACTATTCTTCAAGCACCCAGTTAGGGGATTAGTAGCTATAGATCTTAGTAAGGCATATGCTATGCAAGTAAGCTGCCGCGTCTATAATTACTAGCTAAAGCTTAGCTAGTAGATTAGCGCTCGTGCGCATCTTAATAGCTTTTGTAATTAGCTCCTCTTAATCCCTTTAGCAAAACCTTTAATTACAGGTATAATATTGTTTAGTGTCTTTAACTAGATATTGTAATTATATAGCTTGCCTAAGTAGTCTTCCTTAATAATTAGTGCCTATTTCTTAAGCAGTCAACCTGTTAGAAAGTTAAATAGGTCCTATAAGATCCTATAGAAAGGTTGTGGTAATCTTTCCCTTAGTCGCCGCGAGATTACTTGCAAGGCATAAGCTGTTGCGCAGTAGTCGCATTCTAATAGCTTCTTGCTAGTAATCTCAACGTTCTGCGCTAAGCGGACTAAGGCTTTAAGAGCTTATTGTCTTAGGTAACCTAATTATTAGTGCTAAAGGTCCTTATTACTAGTGCGCAACTTTAGTATCCTTAATTGCGCTACAGCGTTCACGAGTAGTGTTAGTTAAGCAGGGTAACAAGAAACTTGCTTGTATTTAATAAATAAAAGATTAAAATAACACTTAAAGTTAATTAAGACAGCGTTCTTGTCTAGCGTACTAAATTGCATAGTGTGATTATATCCTAAATACTAAATGCCTAACTAGTTAAGGCGTTCCTCTAATACAATATTAGTATAGAAACCTAGTACAAGCTTAACGTTGGTAAGCAGTAGATTAGCCGTCTTAGGGCCTGCCTCGCTATGCAGGACGTTCTTGAGCAGCCTGTTTCCTACCCTAGCAACTAGGATAAATTAAGTACCTGCTAATACTGTCTTGTTCTTAGTGCATTCGCTAAAGGTACCTAGTACTAGGTAATCTATAGTATTAACTAAGTAGACTGCTGCTCTACTATCTAAGATTGTACAAAGAGATAAGGCATAAAGGGTAAAGGCTGCGCTAAAGATGTTTAGCCTAATCTTATTAATAAAGTTATTTAGGTTAATTAGTGCTAAAACTAATAAGCTAAGATAGGATCCACTTAGTTTATTAGTAGCTAATCCGCTAGTGCTAGCCTTCTAGCCTTCCTTCTTAATCTAAGTACGCAGGGATGCCTAAGTGTTGCTGTTCTAACGCTTAACGATCTTCTTCTTCTTATTATCTAACAGTTTAATCAGTAAATTGCTAGTAGGGCATAATCTAGTAACTGCAGTTTAAAGTTAATAGCAGTTGCGCGGTGTCTAGGAATGCTTGCTTGTTAGCCCTTTACTAGCCTTGCAGGGGTAAGGGTAAGATTGCTTACTACCCTTGTTTAACTTTGTGTTGTTAGCACTAGTAGACTGTTAAGCTAACGCTAATCTAGATCTAGTTTAAAACACTGCGTGTCCTTTTCCTTTTAAGAAGGTAATTAACTAATCCTGCAATAGAATACTAAAGATCTTTCCTAGATTATTAAGGGTTAATTAAGCTTTTCTAAGCGCTATTACTTGTGCTAGCTTATTGCGCTTCTCGCGCGACTAGTCTAATGCAATTTTAGTGCCCAAGGCGTCTAAAAAATTAGTGATCACTAACGGCCTAACAACCTTAGAGAGCGAGTAGATAGTCGCTCGTTAATATAGGTGCTGCTACTTAGTAAACTATCGCTTAGGTCCTATTTGTCCCTAGCAAGCCTTATCTAGGTGTAATTAATACTGCGCCCTAATTAAATATTGTGTATTCTAATTAGTAGGTGCGAGATCCTCCTTTAGGATCTTTACCAAGGCTTGTAGGCTAGTAAGGTTTTAAGTAATTATGCTTATTAAAGCGTTTAAGAGCAGGTCTAGATAGACAGTCTTGCTAATCTAGTCCTTAACATTAGTAATCTTGGCGACCTTCCTTGTCTATTAAGCTAACTGTACTTTGTACCTATTAACTAGCTTGCTATAGTTATCCTTTTTATACTTAGTATTAAGGACTTAAGCCTTATATTTGCGCTAAGCAATCTTATAGTCCTCTTGTTCTTGCGCGCTTGCGTTAGGTAGAAGAGCAATTAGCTTCTTAATATCCTTAGGCAACTTAGTATACTGCGGTTCCTAGTAATCTATTAAGTGCACGTTTAGGAGATTAGGATTAACCTAATCCCAGATGCCCTTCTCTAAGCAGTGCAGTCTCAATAGAGCAAACCAGGTTAGCTAGTCTAATTAGGCCTTTAAGATCACCCCCGAGGCAACAAGCGGTGTGTTAGTAAGGTCCATATTAGTGAGATGCTACCGTAGGATCACAACGTGGTTATCGTTGTAGTGCGATAGATCGATCGGTCGATCGGTAGGTAGGTAGGTAGCTGTGTCAACAATGACAGTAGCCTGCAGGTTGTAGGATAGGTAGGTAGGAGGTTGATCGTATGATCAATGAGTGAAAGAGAGGTACAGCAGCAGCGGCAATCTGCCGGCTAGTGCTGTAGGAGATAAAAAGAGGAGAGTAAAATCTAATTAAATAAATAATCTTCCAGCTTGCTAATTGCGCAGTGGGAATCAATACTACAATCAAGCGGCTGGGCTTATAACTGTAGGAGCTGAGAAGGAGTAATTGAATGATCAGTAGAGGGGAATAAGTATATTGATCAACTAAGTGCCACAACAAAGTGTCTAATTAACTGCTAAAAAGACTTCGGACGATCTGGCTCGTTTATATGCACGTTACTAGCTCTATCACGTGATATCCCACTAGGATCACCTGATCACCCGGGTCATCCGGATGTCAAAGGAGTGATCCGTACTGATCCGCAGGTCAGTACTCCAACACTTGCTTATTTACCCTTTAAGCTATTAGTCTACTAAACAGCTTAATTACGTATTTTTATAAGCTTTTGCAATTAAGTGTATTATTAGCAAAAAAGGCGTTACTTACAACAACTAAGTAATTGTCTCTACTAAATTGTAGTGCGAGCGTTTATGTATAGTTAAGGTAGAGGAGCACGCAATTAGCCACTAGCTAATAATTAGGGCTAAGGTTTGTAAGAAATCGCGCTAGGCGTAATACTGCAAAGGCCGTATTAGGTCTTGTGTTAACTGCTGCAAATAGAAGTAATCTAATTTTTTGTTAGTAGAGGTAAATTTCCTTAGGAGTTGCGTTGCCTTCTTAGGGCAGCAGTTCAGCCTTAATTATTAGAGTATTACTCTTAATTAAGTAATCGCTTACTAGTTAGTTAATTTTCTTAATATATACTAATTAGGAGATCTAGATCTTGCGCTGTAATTAATCTCTAATTAACTCTATGCCTAAAAACCAATATAGATTGTCTTTTCTAGTTATATAGTACTTTTTTCTAATATCCTTAATAGCTGCTTGCGTATCTAATCTATAGTTCTTGCTGTACATTGCAATAATATTGTTAACGTAGAAGAACACAAAAATCCTTTAGCAGATTATGCAGCATAGCTTATGTAGGACGGCAGTAAATCTACATCTTTAGAGATAGGTAGTAAAGTCCCTTTACTAGAGTAGTGGCAATATCTGCAGGCTGTACAAAGCTTTGCTAAGCTTTAAGATTATTCTCTTCCTTGCGTATCTACGCGGCATTCTTATATATATAACTTAATTAATTAGTGCGTGTGTAAAGGCGTTAGTGACATTATACTACTTATGCTTAAAGTTAAATCAGGCAGCAATCACAAGTGCTATTTAGAAGGATTAACCTGCTAACGTAGCGGCGTAGGTCTTTTAATTAGTAACTTTGCGCTGTTGATTACTTTATATAACTAAGCGCACTTTATACTTAACAAACTAATAATTCTTAATAATCTTATAAGTATATACCTACATAGACTTTAGTATTTAAGTGTCTGTTAGTTATGCTTCTTGCGTTAGGACTTCTAACTATAAGTTTAATTGCTTGTAGCTTACAAGGTAATTCTCTTTAGCCTTTTTAAACAACTAGTAGAATATGTAATTCTTCTTTAGTTAGTTTAGACTTGGCGCTAGCGGGAGCTCGCTTAGATAAGGCATTTAGTTATAATCTTAACTCTTAAGCAATTAATTTACTACTGCGCTATTAAGTTTCTTGTTATTTAATTGTTAAACTTTTTCTGCTCTTGCACCTGCTATAAACGCTAAAGCCTATAAGTCTGTCTAGTTTTTTTAGAGGGACTTACTAACAGAACTTAATCCTATATTAGCACTGCGTGGATTAGGACACTCGCTGCTGCTAGTACTTAAGGGGTAATTAGGCGTAAGGTTTAATAGCTGCGTAAGGGCGACGTTCTAACTCTTAATATTAAAAGGATTATCTACACGCCTAATGCTCTCTGCTGTTATAAGATTAGTTAAGAGGGCTACTAGTAGAGGCGTTAGCAGGGGTAAGAGATAATCTACTTAAACATTTTTTTTGCGTTAATTATATTTATTATATATATCTTTATATATAGGTCCTTTATTAAAGAACTTATTTTTAAGAAAAGATTATGTTTTTTTCTAGTTATCTTTAATCTCTAGGGGAAGTTCTATAGTCCTAATTTATGCCTTAATCTCTTTAAAGGTGCTATTCATTAGGTTATCTATAACGTCCTTCTTATTTTTAGTAAAGATTAATTCTTTATTAAATACTACATTGCGTGTAGTAATTACCTTAGCTATTATTAGCACCTATACACAGTAAATGTTTGTAGATTAATATCTAACTAAGTATTTAATTTATGCCTTAGGATTAAGCCGCTGTAGGTTGCGCTTGCTACACTTAATATTATCTGTTATTGTAAACGCTTTGCACCTGTATACTTATAGGTGACCTTAGTGTAGCTTGCGCAGTAAAGTAACAATTCTATTTTTGTATACGTTGTGCGTAAAAAATTCTTAATATAGTAATCTCTATTAATTTGCGTATTAGGGCGTTTGATTATAGAGATATACTGCTAATTAAATAATCTTAGGCTACAGTGGCTATAGTAGGTTAGCGTTAAGTTGCATTGCTTATGCTTTATCCTTAATTACACCTTTTAAGCGTTCTGCTCTATGTAAGGGTGCGTTGGATTGACTAAAGATGCAAGGTAAACAGTGAATGAATTAGATATCGAACTACAGAGGGAGACTACGTAGGTTTATATCTCCAACCCAGATGATCAGGACTTATCCTAGGTTAGGACTAACCGAGGTTGCCGGAGGTTGTCGGATCAGCTAACAGTTAGCGTAATTAGTGCGGCTGGTAGTGTAGTTACTAGCAGGAGCTACTAGGTCAGCTGAAAGCTAGCGCAAATAGTGCGGCTGATAGTCAGTTGCTAGTGCTGATGGTCAGCTGCTAGTGCTGAGGTCAGAAAAGCTAACGAAGGCCACAGGTCGAGTACTAGGGAACACCAAGGCTCCAGCCCTTTACAGCTATCTAGATAGCTAAGTTTCTAGATGTGATTTTAGCCCCTGCTATTGTAGTAAAGCGTACTAAATTAATATTGCTTTTATTGTATTTAGTAGGGATTAGTTTCTAAAGCTACTAGAAATATAGTAGGCTTATCTAACTGTTTGTATCGCGAAACGCTTTGGGTAGAGTCTTATACAGCTAGGTATCCTTTAGCACTCCTTGTGCTTCTTCTACTGTTAATCCTTAGTAGATTTGAAAAAAGCTTTAACTAAGATTAGCAATTTAATTAATTAGAATCTTTAGGCGTAGATGTAGCTCTAGCTAGCTTTTTGTCTAGATGTAGCTCTAGGAGGCTTCCGTGCGTAGATATAGCTCTAGGCGTCTTCTAATTCAACGTAGCAGCGCTACTAATGGATTTATTTTAATTGTTTAATTGTAAGGGTGCGTTAGATTAACTAAAGGTGTAAGGTAAAGAGTATTAAATAAATAAAGAACTATAAAAGTTGCGCAGCGAGTTTATCTACCTCTTTGTAAGGCCTAAGCTTAGCGCTAGTTAGTACGTACAAGTAACTACGCAACAACTGTTAACGTGGCAAGAAAATATTGCGCAAAGTTAAAAAGATAGACTAAGTAGGCTAGAAGGGGCTAGAAGGGGGGAGCAGCATAGAAGGGCTGAGTAGAGTAGAAGAGCTAGGCGCGCTAGGCCTACAGATTCCGGGTGCGCACGGACACCCGGAATCTGTAAGATAGCAAAACGAGGCATCTTGCTGGATACTAAAGATACTAGGGCTTTAGCTTTTTACAACGCCTACTTCTCTTTTCTAACCCTTTTCTTCTTTATTACTATTGTGACGTTATGCAACAGCTAGCCTAACTAATTAACATTTTCTATACTTAGCATATGCACAATTAATATAAAAAGAAGAATACTACAGTAGAGTATTTGAATACTTTGCTAGTATTAGCAAATAGTTTGTAAATCTTATATTTCTTCTACAATTAGCTAGGATCAAGGCCTAATATTCTTTTTGTATAGAGATAATGCATATTCTAGAGTTATTTATAAAGAATATAATTATAAAGTCTTAGAAAGGCTAAGTTTATAGATTCTGAGTAAATTTCGTTGTTTGCATAATTAGCTTAAGCTAGACTATTTTATAAGCTAGGTATATAATAAAAAAACTTTCTATCTTTGAAAAAAAGTTAAGGTTAAGGAGATCCCTATTGCAGAGGTTACAAACTATATTATTGTACAATATATTCTATGCATATTGTTTGTATATATTGCTGTTTAAAATGTAACAAGTAGTAGGTAAGAAGTAGCAGCTTTATAAAGTATGATAGGCTTCTGCTATAGTACGTACGTGTTATTCCTCTCCTCTATTGTATCATATTGCAATCTTATTGTAATTCTGCTCTAATTATATTATTAGCTATAGGCTACCAATCCTTGTTAGACACGTTTGAAGTAGTATTGTTTTTTAGTATTTTAGCAAATTTTTTTAACTCGAATTATTGTTTTGTTACGGATAGCTGTGTACTAGCTGGATCCGCTAAGTCTCGCTTATTGTTAGTGTGCACACTTATAATTTTGCTTATAAGCTGCCCCTTATCTGCGAAGATTACTGCAGGTATTATTGCTTAAAATATATATATGTTCTTATTCTAAGCTATCTCTCACTATCTTCTGTGGTGTGAAGCAAGTACTATTGCCTAAAGCTACCCCTTACAGAATAATACCTTTCTTCTACAGGCTAATAGTCTAGAGATAGCTTCTTTAACGCAATTTAACACTTAAGGTAACTAAAAAAGCTAGAGCTCTACTTTATTAGAACTTCCTAATCCTCCTCTACTTTTATTAAAGCATACTACACCTAAAAAGCCTAGAGGGCGCACTTAAGACGCACCTCTAACACTTAAGAAGCGTATTAAAGCAGCAGAGAAGTAACGTAACAAACTTTAATTCTTGCAACAATTGCGTAATCTAGAGAAAGAAGCAGCATAACTAGAAGAGATTAGAAAGGAGTAAACTCTAAATATATAAATAGTATTAACTTTAACTTCTTGCACGCGGAACGCACCTAAAGCAACACTTACCCCGCACGTGCAACGCGCCTTAAAACCTAAAAACCTAGCTTAATACTAAGGTAAAACTTTAATGAACATTGTAAGTTTATTTGCTCTTGTAAGGTAGTGTTTTAGCTATTACTGCAAGAAATTTAAAGAGATAATAATAAAGTAATTTAGGCAATGCAGTATCTTAAGGCAGACTCTTAAGAGCTTTAGTATGCTTATTATAAGTGCTCTTTTAAAGTAAAGAATAAAGTACTAACGTAGGACTACTTTAAGTAATACTTACTTAATCTACTTTTAGACTTTATTAACTATAGCCTTAAACTAGCTACCGCGCACGCGTAGGCAATGTAGCAGAAGGATTAAACTGTTTAATTGTTTGTAACTTACCTAGATGTCCTTAAAAACTAACCTACAACGTATACTAAAGCATAAAAGGTTTAGCACTTATTTATAAAGCTAAGACTTGAATTATAACGCGTAATTACTAATTACTCCTAGATTCTAGTAACTAGGGAAGACCTTATTACACTTAGATCTACTCTTAAAAGGAACATACGCAGAGTACCTATAGCGCATAATTAGCTTAACTAAAAAACTGTTATAAAGAAAAAGAAGAGGCACTTCCCTGCTACTACTACACTAGACGCACTAGAAAAGTGTAAAAATAATAATAATATTACATGCTTTAAGTGCTAGAAGAAGAGGCACTACGTAAATAGGTGTTAAAGCGGTAATCCTAACAAGGTCCCAGTTAATATAAATGGTTATTTTAGACTTATAAGTAGATGTTTGCCTTATTAGTTAAAAAACGGCTATAAAAATAAATTTAAAACCTATTAAAGATGTAGAACTGCTCTGCCTTGGTTAGATTAGACCTTAAAGGCAAAATACATACATAGTATATAAGCTTTAAATGCGGCTTTTAGATAATGATAGTGTAGAGCGTATAGTAAAGGCTACTGCGTATAGAGTAGACGAAGAGGGCGCACTACCAATACTTAGCAACCTTTTTTTAAGCTAAGAGGGTATTTATATTAACTGTAGACAATAGATGTGGCGCTAAGAATATACAAATGGCAAATATTAACCTAGTAGCTACTACGGTATTTTTAAAGAACGCAGGACTTATAAACTTAAGAACGTACTTTTTAGAAATGCTTTAATAATATAGTGCGTGGATTAAACTTAAGGCACACGTGTTAAATATATCTGCAGCGAAGGTACTACGTATTCCTAATACACTATAAAACTACGCTAATGTCTTTAACAACAACGCTGTTGAAATCTTTCTATAACTTAAAAGTTTAGATTATATAATCTTCGTTTAATAAGGTAAGGAGCTTTCTTATAGGCTCTTTTACACTCTTTCTTCTTGTAAGCTCTAGGTGCTCTAAAAATACATTAAAGAGGGCCTAGGGAAAGAATAGATTCGCTACAGCACTAGTCCTACTAGCGCTTCTATATTATTTGTATTAAAGAAGAATAGAACCTTAAGCCTATGTATAGATTACAAGAGCCTTAACGCTGTATCATTAAAGACTGTTGCCTGCTCTCTTTAATTAGAGTGACTTTAGACTGCCTATTAAGCGCACGTTACTACACAGCTTTAAATCTAAAAGACGCCTACTATTGTCTAAGAATAAAAGCAAGTGACGAGTAGAAGACTACTTTTAGGACATAATATAGATATTTTAAGTATCTTGTTATGCCTTTTAGGCTCACGAACGCCCTAGCAAGTTTTAAAGCCTACATTAATAGGACTTTATAAGGGCACTTAGATTATATATGTATATTTTACTTAGACAATTTCTTTATTTAAACCTACAATAATTTAACTACGCTGCACTAGCGTGCTGTACGCGCTGTTCTTAAATTATTGCAGAAAGCAGAGCTTTACGTAAATTTTAAGAAACGTATATTTACTTTTAGCAAAGTGCATTTCCTTAACTTTACAGTTACTAGAAGCAGCATTTGCGCAGACCTTACGCGCGTTGCTACTATAAAATAATAGCCTACACTAACTAATATCAAAGAGCTATAGTGTTTTCTAGAATTTGTAAACTTTTACTAGCGTTTTATTAAAAACTACGCTGTAGAAACAGTCTCTCTTATAGATATCATAAAAGAGAAACAGGCGTTCTATTAGAACAAGAATATATAAACTATCTGTATAAGGCGAAAGTAACGCTTTATATGTGCGCTTATCCTGCGCTACTTTAATAATTTACGTGTAATTTTTATTAAGACCAACGCTTCTACTTTTGCTATTTTAAGCATATTATCTTAACTATCGAAAGACGAGAAATAGCATTCTGTTTTATTCTACTTACAGAAGTTGCAAAACGCTAAATTTAACTATAAGACATACAAACCAGAACTCTTGGCTATTATATAGAGCTTTAAGAAATAGCGACACTACTTAGAAATTGCTTAGCACACTATTTAGGTATTAACTAATTATAATAACCTACGCTCTATACGCGTGGTATAGAAGCTAAACTAGCACTAAGCACGCTAAGCTTTGTATTTAGAAGCTTTTAACTTTAAAGTTAAGTACTGCTTAAAGTATACACACTCTGTAGACAACCTATTAAGAAGAGTAAATTATAAATAAGAGAACTTATTACTAACTTGACTATTGCTTACTTTGCAGAATAAACTTCTAGTAAAAGTAGAGCGTAGTAGAACAGAAGGATTTATAAACTAGCACAGCTAAGAAGGCACATATAAGACGCATGTAGCTAGCGTTTGTAGGATAGAGAGTATCTGTACTGCTAGTGCTATAGATTATACACTATACGTACTACGCTTACTAGCTAGAGCATTAGTTAGTAGTAAACCTGCGACAGTAGAGTTAGAAGCTTTAATAAATAAACTGCGCTAGCTATAGTAAAAAGACCCTTTTGCCTAACAGCAGGTTGTAGACTTTAAGCAATTTATATATACTTAAAATAGTAGTAGCGCATAAGTGTAGCCCGTTAACAATAAAGGAGTTATAAAATATAAAAGTAAAACTTATGTTCTACTAAAATACGCTATTAGGTAGGAGATTC
Source organism: Alternaria sp. 'sect. Undifilum' (assembly GCA_024321975.1). Taxonomy (NCBI): domain Eukaryota; kingdom Fungi; phylum Ascomycota; class Dothideomycetes; order Pleosporales; family Pleosporaceae; genus Alternaria; species Alternaria sp. 'sect. Undifilum'. The sequence goes on from JAJJZI010000006.1 coordinate 6,672,211, forward strand.
TGTTACAGAGTTATAACACGCGTATAGCAGGTTATTTTAGCGCACGTAGAACGTATAAGCTTATTAGCAGGCTATATTACAAGCTAGAGCTAAACTATAATATTTAGGATGATGTAAAGACCTGTGCGGTATACTAAAGGAGTAAAGCTTCTAGGCATAGTAAATATAGTAAGGTGTTACTACGACTAGTTTTTAATAAGATTTTTATAGAAGAAGCTTTATTTTTGTTACCAAGCTACTACCAGCAGAGCGTAGTTTAGGTTGCGTGTTTAATACAATTTGTATAATTATTAATTGCTTTTTAAAGATAGCAATCTATATACTAGCATCAAAGACGTGAGATGCAAAGCAGTTCGCGGAATACTACTTTAAACATATTATCCTAAAATATAGGATCTAAAAAGGCATTATGTTCAATCGCGGCTTAATCTTTACGTTAGTATTTTAGATAGAAATATGCTACTAACTATAGGTAAAGCGCAGGTTAAGCACAGCTTTCTATTTCTAGACAAACAAGTAAACTAACTGCTAAAATTAGATAATAAAACAATATCTGAGAACTTTTCCTTTAGAATAACAAGATAATTAGGTCTTACTGCTACTAACAGCTTAATTTACATACAACAATTCTATCTACAAGTTAACAAAGACAACACTATTTTACGTAGTATATAGTAAGCACCTATTGCTTACCTTGCCTTCTAAGGACAGTGGGCTAGAAGGGGAGGTGCTAGACGCTGTAAACAAAGTGCAGCGCTTGCACAGCGCGCGTGCAATAGCAAAAAAGCACTTATTAGCAGCATAAGAATATCAATGCTGCTACTACAACAAAAAACATAAACTAAAGACTTTCTACTAAGAATATTAATGCGCCTTAGCATATAGAATATTAACCTAGCTTACTAACCTAGTAAGAAGCTTTTTAGCAAGTTTATAGGGCTATTCTAAGTATAAGGAGCAGTTAGAGCGCAGGCTTACTAACTATAATTACTACTACACTATTATATTTACAATGGTTTCTATGTGTTTCTACTAGAGCAGTAGAAGTCGCGCAATAGCTAAGAGAACAATACTTAGGCACTAGAGATTAGCCCCAAGGGCGAAGAGATTTAGGAATTTAAAAAGATATTAAGGAGGCAGATTAAGAATAGCTAGCTAGAACATTAGTTGTAATAGAAGCGCTACGATAAGTTATAGGATACCTAGACCATAGCATTATAGTTTAAGAATATAAAAGAACTAATTAAGGAATTTAAACACAAGCAAAGTGCATTACGTAGTAAGCGCGCAAAAAAATATTATTAAACATAGTTATTACGCATGCAGAGCGCGAGACGTAGTATTTAGAAGAAATAAAATTATAAGTACACAATTACTAACTACTACTTATTACTACTAACCTCCTTACCGCCCCCCACCTCCTTATTACTAGAATCTTTAAAACTGTCTCTATAAACGCCACCTGCGCCCTATGTGGGCCCAACGGGAGGCACACCCTTATCACCCGAACTCTATTATCTTTATTATTATTAACAGAGGGACTAGCTATCCTAGCCGCATAGCTAATAAGCTGCGTAAAAGTAGTTGCTATATAACGCTACTTTACTAAGATTAAGCTTAAGAAGTAGGAAAAGGTTGTTAGCAGCTAGGTAGGAACACTTAAGGGAGTAACTATATAGGCTGCAACGCAACGGCAGTTAGCAAGCTTAAGATTAGATTAGCGCTAGCAACGCGTAAGCTTAACGCCTATAGCAATAACTACAGTACTAGTTTAAAGGACAGCAGCATTAGTAACTACTATGTTATAGCAACTACAGAGTTAGTATAAGCAATTTAATTGCCTATTAAGCGCTGCAGGCACCTGATTAAATTAGCAAAGGCGCAGTTAATAAAGTAGAAGACTTACTTTGTTTTATCTACTATAGTTGCCTTTAGCATAGTAGTTATAACAATAATGCTTAGTCTTTTTATAGATTTCTTTCTGCTTAGCAATGTTCTATACGCAGCGTAAGCATGTTGTGTATAAGGTAACAAAATTAGTAGCTTTTTCTAGCACGCTAAACGTGTATAGCTAAGCACCCTAAAAGTGCAACTTTTTAATATACTTAGAATTAGGATATTTAATTATAGTAAAGAATAAAGCTTAATGTCTAAGTGCTTGTTAGACACGTGTTAGGTGCGCGATAATTATGTTAAGCAAAGTAAAAACCAAAAAAATTATACTAAAGAATTCTTTGTTACTACAACAAATATTACCTTGTATAAATTATTTATAATAATTACGCATATTTACTTTCAATTTAGAAACTTTTAATAAATAAACAATAAACTTTAAGAGTTACTATAATAACACTACAAGAGCCTAAAACTTAGACATACTACAGCTTATAACGCGTCTAACTTACATGTAACAAGTGTCTAGAGCGCACCTAAGCCGCGTGTAGAACGCGCTGCCTGCTATACTACCTTATATATACAGTTTAGAATTTGACTGAAGGCTGTTAGAACGCTAGCCTAGAGGGCGAGGCTCTATTACGGATAGCTGTGTACTAACTAGATCTGCTAAGTCTCGCTTATTATTAGCCTGCACACCTATAATTCTACTTATAAACTGCCCCTTATCTACAAAAATTCCTACAGGTATTATTGCTTAAAATATATACACGTTATTATTCTAAGCTACCTCTTACTATCTTCTGTGGTGTAAAGCAAGTACTATTGCCTAAAGCCACCCCTTACTTGTTTAGTTGTCTAAGCTTTCTTCCTAGAACTTATCTATCTACTTTTTAAATCTTATTAACTACACATAATTCTATTTTTCACATTTGCGGTTAATTAGTATAGGGTAGCTGCTTTTTACAATTTTAAAACCCCAATTTAACTACAACAATAACAACAACCACCGTTAACACCTTAAAAAAATATTAAGTCATTTATTTCTTAATACTTTAACTAGAGACTAAGAGTAACTAAAATAGCTATTAAGAATATTATAAAAGAATTATTACTATAACAAAGTTAGGAATTTAGTACTAGTAATAGATTCGGCTGGCATTTTAGTACATTCTATCATTTATGTTAAATAATCGATTTTTTATAACTTTTATTGGAGACTAGGCTTAACTAAAATAGCTAATAGAAAGTTTTAATAATTCCATATATCTAGTAGCAAATATGAAAATCTTAGTTTTTATAAATATACGTTTTAGAGTTTCTTGTCTCTTTATATTCTAAAACCTTTCATAAGATTTTTCTTAGCCAAATGTCTATTTAAGCTACTGTCTATTCCGTTTTAAGTAGTCTTAACTAAGGTAAATTATAAAATGCTTACATATATAAAATTTAGTTCTTTTTCTACTTCGTTTTTGGATAAATTTTTTATTTCTCAAAATTACTTTTAGATTACTGCTCTTCAATTAATATTAACTAAGCTTAAATATAAACGATTTTAAGGTATAAATAGTTTATTGCTTTTGAGTATTCTTTTTGTAAGGGTGCGTTGGATTAAACAAAGGTGCAAAGGAAAAAAGTGATAGATTAATTAAAGAACTATAAAGGTTGCGCAGCGAGTTTATCTACCTCCCTGTAAGGCCTAAGCTTGGCGCTAGTTAGTGCATATCAGTAACTACGCAGTGACTGCTGACGTGGCAAAAGAAAATTGCGTGAAGTATAAAAGAAAGGCTAAGCAGGCTAGGAGAGGCGAGCAGGATAGAAGGGCCGAGCAGGGTAGAAGAGCTAGGCAGTGTAGAAGGGTTAAGCGATGTAGAAAGACTAAGCACGCGCTAAGCTTACAGATTCTAGGTGCGCATAGACACCTAGAATCTGTAAAATTAAAAAAATAAGGTATCTTGTTAAGTACTAAAAACGTTAGGGCTTTAGCTCTTTACAGTACCCCTTTCCTTAATAGAGGTTCTTAAGTCTTTCTAGTTTTGTAATGCCTCTGTATCCTCTAAGTTTCAAGCTAGTTTCTAAGTTAGTTCTAGGTATTCTACTTATTTAACTAGGCATTCTTTTCATCTTTAAGAAAACATCTAGAAATATTACAATTTAAAGGGTTGTAGATAATACAAACCTAAGAATAGCTGTAGTATAAAATGTATATACTTAGATTAAACACAGAGAAGTTAACGCAGTATACTTTATACTTATATAGCAATACTAGTAGAGAGGAATATAAAAGCACTGGTAGTAAAAACTAGCAACTTATCTAGACTGTTAACTGTAATCCTTAAAAAGAAAAGTTAGTATGCTTACTAACACTTATAGTTTCGCTATTTAGGAGACTTTTGCAATTAATATAATATCAATGCCTTAGTGTTTTAGAAAGAAGTTTTTGGTAATTATAAAAGACTACTTTAGTAGCTAGCTAGAAGCAAAAGCCCTGTTAAACAACTAGTTTATGATAATTGCAGAGTTTATATATAAAGTTATTATATGTTAATAGAGCACAGCACGCAAACTTATAGTTAATGGAGAGCTTAATTCTACTAAGGTAGTCTTACAGAGGCGTAACAAAAAAAAAGATGTTAAAAAAGTTGTTATGTTTAAGGCTTTATATTTCTATAACTAGAAGGGCTACACTAAAAGGGGTTAGGAATTTGAAAAGCTAAGAGCTTCCTCTTTAAGATAGTCTGCTTAGTAAGCAGCTTAGCTAGCATTATTGCGTCTCTAATCTTGCTTGAAATCAGAGGAAAAAAAATAAAAAACTTAATTCTAGTATTACTTTTTTTGAACGTGTAAAAATTGCTAATAACAATATTAGATTAAGTAGCTTACGTAAGCATAGTGTAAGCCAAATTGAGAGGCTTATATCTTACTTACTTAGAGTTTAATTAAAGGGTGAAAATCAATAGAGTTTACTTACGTAATTATTAATCACGTAATAGCTTTGTAATCTTTTAGTATATCAACTCTTTTAAGTTTAAAAAACTTACTTTTTTGATAGTATTATTCTTACAGCTTGAAATTTTGTTTTTCTTAATACTAAATTATTTCTTTCTCACTATAAAATAAGCGTTTTTCCTAAAGTGGTAATATACTTAAAAAGTTTCCTACAATTATTACTAATACTCTTTATTAAATAAAAAGCAAAAAACAGCGCTTTTAACTACTTTTAGGCCTGAACTAGGCCGTCTTACTAGAATCTTTTTAAGAGTTACAAAAATACTTAATAAAAACTTTATTTAAAAAAACTCAATAAGGAAATTTCTAGCTTATAAAATAAAATAATTGTATTTTCTTATTTAAAAGCTCACAAAACTTCCTAAAAAAGATATAATTTTTATTATAATTTCTAAGAGATTGTTGCCTTTAAACTATAGAAAAAGCTCATTATTTTTATATTTATATTAAGCAAAAACGTGTAAAACTTTATAATTCAAACTTAAATTAAGATTTAGAGTAAAATAAATCTTCTATAGAGTAGTGTTACAGTATAATAATAATAACCTATTTAATAATACTTAAATATAGTATTACAAACAGGTTAGTTTTTATAAAAAGTAGTTAATAGTAATACTTTTTAGTAGTTAAAGTGCTATTTAGCTAATAAAGAAGCTACAGGCTAGTCTACTAAGTATAAGTAAGCTATTTTCAATAATTATTTTAGAAAAACTTAAAAACAAGCTTTTTAAAATAAACTAATAATTTATAATACAATTACTGCGCTAGTGCATAGGGTAATACCCTGCTACTCACTAGGTTAGTGCTTAACTATTGAATTTAGAGGTATATAGCTTGTTTCAGGAATTAAAATAAGCAAAGGATATCTAGCATCCTCTACTTTACTTTACAACTTAACTCTTGTGCTTTCCCTTAAAATATACAACTTATAATAAAATCGTTATTATACTACCTTCATTCTTATATAATTTAACTACTAGTAATCTCTTACCTTTACAGTAGTATGTCTTTATACACTCTAATACTTATACAAATAACAAAGCTTATTAAGATATACTCTACTACCTAGTGCACAAAAGAACGAGTGCATAATTATTGTGAAAATAATATAACAATCTTACGTAAGCACAGAATTCTAAGAATTATTACTGAATATACTTTTAAGATTACTAATAGACAAACTTTTAAGGGGTTAGCACTATCTTCTATTATAGACTACGTTAAGGACAATGTTACCTAAGTTAGAACTGATCATAATAAGGAAAAATAAAACCTACTCATAAAATACTGCAATAGGTTATTAAATACTAAGTTAAAGTCTGTCTAGTAAAATAAAGGTAGTAAACTATTTAGCAAAATAAAAGTAGTTTTACATATTTTTTAAACGCTAATTAAAAGTCTACCTAGCAAAATAGAGGTAGCAACCTATTTAGTAAAATAGAGATAGTAATATATGCGTAAAGAAATACTAAGCTAAGGTACTATTTAGCAAAATAGAGAGAGCACTGAGAGCTTATATATAAATACTAGCTTTAAGTATAAATCTAAGCTTATCTAGTAAAATAAAGGGTACTTAAAAGGCAAAGATCTATATATACTCACCTAACCAAACATATACTACAAAGACTTCAAAAGAGATTTTTTTTTTAAAGACTATATTTTGTTTGTTACTTTACTAACATTTGTTAACTATTTATATAAAGAACTTATATAAGTCCTACTATACCCTAAATGTTGAAAAGGGATTAGAAGATAGGTTAAGGGTAGAAAGGCGCAACGCTTTCTTTCTCTAGACTTGTTACTACTAGTCTTAATTTACTATTAACCCTACTAAGCATAGTTATAAATACTATAGCTATACCTACGCACAACTCATTGTTAACTATAATTTAACTAAGATATAGTACTTTAGTTTTTACTAGAAATTATCTCACAGAATTCTAGAGAACTTTAACTAATAGGCTAATAATAAAGGTATTTATAATGTTATAAGAGTCTCTACTTTACTAAACTAATTCTTTAATAAAAACTAATCTCTTTTTTGTATCCTAAAGCGCTTACCTAGATATGCAGAGAAGGATTAGTCTAAGTTACAGATACACATAAAAAAACAGTAGAAGAATAAAAATATAGCTATTTAAATAAGTAAATGCTTATACCTTTAAGCTTATATTTATAAATGCGTACAAAACTAGCCTAGCCTAGTAGAGTACTATACACACTCTACTTCTGTTGCTAATATATATATTAAGAATAGGCAAATCCTTTAAGAACAGGAAGGTATTCTCTTCTTCTAAGACTTACTATAAACTAATAAAGAGGTAGTTATATACTATATGCCTTCTGCCCTAAATAGAAATAAATAGAATATATATAAATTAGAAGAGATTTATTGTTTCTTTGAATCCTACTATAAATAGATAAATAGCCTAGATAAGATTTATTAGCTAGAATAAGAAGGCGCTAATGCTAAAATGCGCTAGATTATGCTATCCAACTAGCGCGCAACTTTTTACCCTAGAGAAAGTAAAAGAAGTAAGGATTAAAATTAGCAAAGTATATAAGAAGATAAGCAGGCTAGTGGACGTTAACTTAGAGGTAGAGAACCTTATTAAGTCTTTAGGTAACCTAAAGCTTAGAATATTAACTATTAATATGCTAATAACTTTACAACTAAAAGACTCTTAAAAAAACCTACTTATTATATATACTTTATTACATAAGCAACTAATGCAGAATTTCTTAGCAAAAGAAATAATAGTTTCTTTATTACTCATGCTCTAAAAAGACTATCTAACAAGATTAGTATAGTATATAGAAGTAATACTAAAATACACTCTCTTTATTTTATGGTAGAGCACATACTTATAAAGTGTAAACTATACTACGCCCTAAAGCGTATAAGATAGGAACTTTTAACTAGATTTCTTCTAGCAAGAAAGGAACATACTAATTTAGTCTACTATACATATATCTAGAGAAAATCCTAAAACAACTACTATTAAACTAGGTTTTGTTATAGGTAAAGGCAACAATTTAAGAGTTTTATAATATTACTGATAATGTGCTTAATTAGCTAGCCTCTAGCGTAGTACCTAAGAAGTTTACTAGAAGAAACTCTTAAATAAGTTTAAGGTTTAAAGGGAAAAACTCAAATTTTATAAATATAGTAACTAGTTTAACAAGCTAAGGCTATTGTAATAGTATTTTTTTAGCAGTTCTAGTATTTCTAGAAACAGTTATACTATTCTTATACTAAAGGATAAGTTAAGAAGCTTAATAATATTAACACTGCTAATATTATACTAGGAGGCAAAGAAAATGCTTTGTATAGTATCTCTAAGTTAAATGCTGCTACGCGCTTAAAAGGCAAAGGCTCTAACCTCTAGTAGGATATCAATTAGATTTAAGAGGGAGGGGTAAAGAAGTAAAGAAGGGTAAGCAAGGATTAAAGTACTTAACAAAGCAATTAAATAGTATAAGGTAACACTTTATTCTTTACTTGTAGAGTATAGATATACAGTATCTGCAGAAAGAAACATAAAGTAATATACTTTTCGCAAGTTAGCTTTATAATATATTATCTTTAATTATGAAACTACATTAATTAGCTTAGCAAGACGATAACATGTTAGCAGATCTAAAGGACTTACAGCAAGAGAGGGAAAAGAAGTAGTAAAGTTTATTAACGCTCTTTGTGATCTAGAACTTAAAGAAATAGTGTAAGGATAGCTAAACTGTATTACAACTACTCTACTTAGATAAAAAGTATAAGAAGTTATAGTATTAGCCTTTATAAGGCAAGCTAATATTTAAAAATAGCTACGTAATTTTCTTAATAATAGTATTAGTGTTGTAGATAGTTTAGGTACGCTTAATGTTGTAACGTGTAGGAAAAACACTAAGCTAACAGATACTAAGTGCGCTAAATTACACCTAGAATCTGTTCTAGCCGCCAATTAGCTAAACTAGCGCATAGACCCTACTTATAAAACTTTACTAAACACACTACCTATTATAAGCGCGTATAACAATATAATAAATTTGTATTAATTAAATACGCAAACTTGCTATAAGGTAAGTAAAAGAAGAGATTTCTAGATAGATAAATTAGATAATATACCTACAAAAAATGTCTAGGGAGTTTAGTAACAAAATAAGTAGGATTTTGCTTAAACTAAGTTGCTAAAATGCTAGGTTACTATAAACGGCAGCTTTTTCATGTGCTTAATTAACACTAAAGTATAAATAAATATCTTAAGACTAAGTGCTGTGTAAGCATTGAAGATATTATATAAAATAATAGAACATAGACTAGGGCAGCTATCTCCTAGTGTTACTTTAGCTAATGGTATACATAACCTGTTTGTTAGAACTACATTTAATATACTTAGATAAATAGGGACAGTTACTATTAAGACTACGTTTAGAATTGTTACTAATAGTACTAGATCTGCAATTCTAGGAGGACCTTAGTGTGCAAGCGCTAGGATATTAATTTAGTATAATGCGTTTAGGCGAATTACGTGTTAAGTCCTATCTAAAGATAGTATAAGGAACGCAGTCTTTGTTGCGTCTAACCTATCTCTAAATTACCCTGCACAGACGATTAGAAATAAAGCCTTTAATAATAATCGAGATAGAGAAACGGCAGGTAATATATAAGTGTATGTAATTACTAATAGAATAGGCAACAAACCGCGAGCAGCTGTAGTAAAATAAATACAGGAAGCTGCATAATTAAATTTAATAGCTAGAGTTAGTAACTTTAACATGCTGTATACAGAAGACAGTTGTCAAATTTAGAACATCAGCGCGGTTAATCAGGAGGTCGGTGAGAGTGGAGAAAGGGTCTGCAAGGGTGATCAGGGGGTAGCGCTAAAGGACGCTAAAACGCGCTAGCACCGCCAAGGCCCACACAGAATCCTGATTATAAAAAGGGCACTTAGAGCATATACAATCCAGAGACGACACACAAACAATTAATCATTAATACAATCTACTTATTATTATTTAAATTTTTATTATCTTATTAGTATTACCTAACCTATAATATCTGAAAGTTAAGAGTCTTACTGCCTCAACTAAACGAGGTTCTATAACCAACACACTACCAAACCATAAAACTTATCAAAGAATGTCTACCCTATCTCTATAAGACTCCTCCGTAATCCTCACTAATCACACAAACTAGATTAAATAGATCTAGCAGATTAAGAAACGCGCTAACTCTCTACGCGTGTAGGAAAAGATTAATCTAAATCTTACAATCAAACTGATTACTAAACTAGAGGTACCCTAAATGCCTTAACTGAGCGACTATCAAGCGTTGCAACAAGCAATTAATACGCACACCTTATTGCACAAAGATAATCACGGCAATAGCGCATCTATACCACCTTTTATACCTACACAGCCCGCAGATCTATTAACAAACGCGAGAGCCTTATACAAAAAAGATCTAGAGATCTATAAGTTAGAGCTAGATTAATACAAGACAGAAGATTAAAAGTACATAAGAAAGCAAGCAGCGTTAGATAAGATTACGCAGGAGATACAGCGTACAGTTAACAACTACTTATACACAAACTGCTGTTAAGTAAGGCAATTACATTATTAGTTAATCACTAATCTAATAGCTACTATAGGCATTACCGCTAAAGATAAAATTAAGGAAGCTTAAGAGCAGTACAAAACTGCAATAAAGCCGCCTAGGGTAATTAATTTATAGAAGACATAGCTTACTAAAGTTAATTACGCTACAACTAAGAGTAAAGCTGTTAGAATACCTAAGTGCTAACTAGACGTATACGTAAAGAAGGACTTTACCTAAGCTACAGCAAAGCACTTAAAACAATAGACAATATTCTTTGTAGCCTATAGTTTAAAGAATCCTTTAATTATAGTTAAGGATATAATCTGCGATTGTTAAGATTACATGCAGCTTTTCTACCTATCTAAGGCGAAGTCAACTAAGGCGTCCTTTAGAACAGCTACAGGAGCTAGATTACTAACGCTTAACAAGGACAAATTAGATAATCCTAGGCAGAAGCGCAAACAGCGCTAAAATTAGGAGCCTATTAAGGATACTTAATTAAATAATATCTAATACACTGCAAGCAAATGCAAAGCTTATAATATAAGACATACGCTTAAGGATTGCTAGTACGCGCACCCTAGCAACGCTCTGGACTAGTGGCAACCTTAACAAGACAGAATAGATTAAGTCTAATTACATATAAACAACAGCCTAGCTATGCAAAAAACAATTTGCAACTCTAAGCAGCAATTATAATCTTAAAAACTTGTAATTAAGAAGTTACACACAGCAACGCCTATAGTTAAGCACAATATCTAACTATATAGTTAGAAGATTAGAGAGATTAACTATACGTTTATTAAGGCCTTATTTAAAGCAATCTAGGATACGTATCTGTTAAGACAATTATAGATTCTTAACTCTAGATTAACCTATCACGTCTCCAACAATACTAGTTAATTTACCAATATATAAATAGCAAGGCAAGAAGACTTTCTATAGGCAGGTAACTTATAAGTATAGATTAAGGCCTATAGATTAGTTACTTTAACAGTAGCTAGTAGCAGAACTCAAAGCTAACTACACCTAAAAAACGTGGCATACTACCTTAATCTACTCTACAATCTTATCTTGTTTAGAATACTCTGCTTACAGGGCTTGTAGTAGGATACTAAGCACAATTTGACAGTCCTTTAATAATTACTTACTGACGATCTAATTGCTAACTGTAGAGAACAAGGAGCTGGTAACAGTGGTTTAGGAGAACCGGATGGTTAATTCTGCCTTTCTACCTGCGTCTAAGACGCGCTATATATACTATATACAAAGGAAATAGTCCTAACCTAGAAAGGCTGCTGTAGAACTTAGAGGGTTTACCTCTAAGTTTGCTACGTATCCTGTAGAGCTCTAGAGTAAGCTCCTAAGCTCGGCGTGAAAACTCTAATATGTGGTTAACTAGCGCGAGCGTAGCGCGTAAGCTAACAGGCGCCTGGGCCTAATGCCTAAGGGCGCCTTAGGCCTTAAGGATAGTACGATATATATGCAATACACTCCTTAAGTAACTAAAACCTCAGTTACTTATACAGAGCTTTATGTAGTCCTAGTACACTACGTAACGCGCTGCGCACGTGCAGCTTAGCGCAAGGCGTAATAACAATAATAATAAATTTTCAAGCTTCTTAGGCTTAGTATCTAACACTACTATAGCTGCTGTAAGTATTACTCCGCAACTTGCCTAAATTTTTTAAAAGCAATACTAATTAGTCACGCAGTTTTAACTATACTTTTGTGAAGTTTTTTAGGCTATTACGCGCGCTACTTCTTACCCCTACACAGCTTCTAGCTCTGTTTTAGCACTTTTTTTATTTAGTTACTAACTTTATACAGAAGTTAAAACTATAAAAAGCTGCTGCTGCCTGCGCTGCCGCCCGCGCCTCTGCGCGCGCTGCCGCCGCTCCGCCGCCCTCGCTCTTGCTAGTGGCGCAGCTGCCTTTACCTTGCGCTTCTTGCGCAAAGTCAACTAGTGCTGCTTTAGGTGCAGCAGTAGCCCTTATATTTCAAGGGCGTGTAGGTAAGGTTAAAACTCTAGTTAAGACTACCTGTAGGGGTAAGACTTTAGCAGCAACTTTTAGTTGCTAGAGCGCACCTAGTGCGTATTACAACGTGCTCTATCTTAGGTGCGTTAAGAGCGCTTTGTTTAGCAGCTCTAATAGAGCTTATTAGAATAGGGCCTCTAGCTCTAGGACGCGCTGCTAGTAGTACTTTAATAGGAAGACTTATAAGGTCCTGTATATAATTCCTTATTGGATTTTAAGCTTTTACTAACAATTAAAGCTTTTAGATTACTGTTTTCTTAGCTAAGAAGCTTTTTACTAAGCTTTAAAAGAATTTGCTAGCATAAGCCTTTTTTCTGTTCTTTTTTAAGTTTCTTATACTAACTTATTATAGAGTAAGCAGGCTAAAAAGCCTGTGAGCTGCCGTCTACATCCTTTTAAAGGAAGCGGCTAAGGAGGAGAAGTCTAGGGAGGGTCTTAGTAGTGAGGAGAAGGCTAGTGAAAATAACTAGGAGAGATCCTCTAGTAAGGCTGACAGTCTCCTTACGCGTTGTTAACGCGTTAGGAAGCTGTTAGACAAGCTAGTAGATCTCCTAGTTATTTAAATACCTATTAGGAGGAGGTTGTCCTCCTAGAATCTTATAAATTCTCTAGGGGTAGAGGGCTAATCTACCTTAATAATTAAACACTTATCTCTTTTTTTTTTATACTTTTCTTTTATAAATCTTTGTAAGCTATGCAACCTATACTAATAAGCTTCTCAAAGTGCTTAAGCTTTTGCCTTAATAAGTATTTAGTAAGTCTGTTAGCTAGTATCTTAGCTATTAGTAAGTACTTAATTTAAAACAAGCTTTTAGCGTGCTCCTAGCAGAGCTACATGTTCTGTATATTAACATGTTAGAGCTTAGTAGTAATCCTTTCTTACTTTCTAAAAACTAGGCGTATTGTTTGCTAGTTATTATAGAAGATTCTCTAAGCTCTTAAAACTATAAGCTTAAGCTCTTTAAATAGCCTTTTAAGCGCTATAGATTTTTTTGCTACATGCTCTAATACAAGGAGCTTAGTTTCTATTGTTAAGATTGTTACTATAGCTTGACAAGCTGCTTTCTAAATAATTAAACCTTTAAAGAGCATAATAATGTAGCCTTAAAAAAATTAATAAGTTTCTAAATTATCTGCAAAAGACGCGTCTTAATATATAGTAAGCTTCTTGCTATTATTATTGCTATACGTAATCCTCTTATGCCTTGTATAGTAGAGGTATTATATAAAATAATCTATAGCCTTTATATAAGCTTTTAAAAGGTTAGTAAGAAAGTAAGAAAGCTTAGAAACTGAGTAGGCAGCGTTAGGACGCAGCATAACAGCTGTGTACAGCACGCTGCTAACGCGCTCTTAGTAGGCCTTAATTCAAGGCTTTAAGGCCTTTTCTAGATTTTTAACTAGCTCTTTTAAGAGTAAAGAAGTTTGAGGGAACCTGCTAAGGGCCTTTATATAAAACCTTTTAGCAACTTTGTTAATATAAGTGTTGTGTAGTAGCAACATTATGCGCTTCTTACCATCTCTTCCAATTCTTATTCTTAAAAACTAGCTTGCCTTTCCTTTATTCTTAACCTTGCAGGTGTCTTTAATAGATTCAAGAAGCTTATAGGCTATAGTTTAGTAAGTTTAATAATACATAAGGAGTATATTGTTTATATAGAATATTAGGAGGAGCGAGCGATCCTTAGTAAAGAAAAGGCACGGCTTTTTAGCTAAGGCCTGCAGGCTAAGCTTCTTTAGTATGCTTAAGAACTTATTATACTATAATAATAGCGAGTCTTATAGGCTATATAAAGCTCTTTTAAGCTTAACGCACTTGCCTAAGTACTTATAACTATTTAGTAGGTTGCATAGAACTATTGTTTTATTACTAATATTAGTGTTAAGGAACGCGCCTACTATGCTAAGCTACTATATTTCAATGTTTGGCTTCGGCCTTTTGAGACAACCTTTTGATGTGACCACACATTTTGTAGACACCTTTTTAGTAAAAAAAAAGATTTATTGCTAACAACAGGTATTGGGGCTCATGCCCCCTTGTTTAGCATTGCTAGCACGCAATTAGTGTGTCGCATGTTTAGACAGAAACAAAGAAAAGCAAGACAAAGACGCAAATCGCCTCCGAACTTAACGCGCCCTATCCCGCCTATGCTACTTACTTATGTTAAGGCTTTACTTCTAGGTACTCTTAGACAAATTAAAGAAGCAGCACTATTATCGCCTTGCTTTCTAACCTATACATACGACGATAGAACGCCCACTCCTCCTTTCCCGCCTCTTTCTTCTCTATCGCTATTTCGACGTCATGCAACAGCTAGCCTAACTAGTTAATAATTTTTTTACTTAGCCTATGCACGATTAATAAGAAGAGAGGGATACTAAAGTAGAGTATTTTAAGTACTTTGCTAGTATTAGCGAACACCTTGTAGATCTTGTATTCCTTCTACAACTAGCTGAGTTGAAGCTTAATATTCTTTTGTATATAGAGATATCGCGGATTCTAGAGTTGTTTATAAAGGATATAATTATAAAGTCCTAAAGAGGCTGAGTTTGTAGATACTTAATAAACTTAGGTGTCCGCATAATCAGCTCAAGCTAGACTAGTTTAGGGGCTAGGTGTACGACAGGAAAGCTTCCTGTCTTTAGATAAGAGTTGAGGTTAAGAAGATGCTTGTCACGGAGGTTGCACGCCATTGCAGCGTATTATATGCAAATCGTTCGTATGCAGTGCTGTTCAAAAGGTGAGAAGCAGTAGGTGAGAAGCAGTAGCTTCAGCTTTATAAAGTATTGCAGGCTCCCGCTGCGTGTCCTTTCCCTCCTCTATCACATTATATTACAATCCTATTGCAATCCTACTGTAATCCTGTTGTCAGCCATAGGCTGGCAATCGCCGTTGGACACGTTTCAACTAGTGTCGTTTTTTGGTACCTTAGCAAATTTTTTAACCCTAATTATCACTCGGCGGTCTAAGCTTTCCTCCCAGAACTCATCCACCCACCGTTCGAATCTCGTTGACTACACACGATCTTTTTTTTTTGACTTTTGCGATTAATTAGTAGAGGGTGCTGCTTTTCACTTTTTTAGAACCCCATTTTGACTACAACAACAACCACCACCCTTGACACCTTAAAAAAAATATTTCAATGTTAAACTTAGCTGCAATTACAATTGCGAGCTTAAAGTATTATACGGCTAGTGTTGCCGCGGACGTTAAGTATAGTAAGTTTCTTACTTAAAGGTCTCTTTTTACTACAAGACGTGCTTTACATTTAAGAAAGTAGCTGTTTTAATTAAGCTTCTAAGTAAATACCTATTTAAGAGAAAGAAGCTTAGAGTCCTCTAGGATCTTCTCTTCAATCAAAGTACCTTTTAAAAGTAGAGTATTAATTTCTTTTTAGCTAGCCTGTCTAAATAGAGTCCTATATTAGTGGTTGTAGATATCCTTTTATTTATTTAAAAGCTTTAGGAGATTATTAAAATGTGTTTAGAATTAATTAAACTTTCTAAGAGCTGCTGCTATTATAGCGTAAACTGTAATTAGCTTTTTATTATAGTTCTAAAGCTAAGGGAGTAGTGCCTTAAGCTTAGAAGCCTTTAAGGGGTTATATAATAGGTAATATACGCCTGTACCCTCTACGTTAAGACTATATTAGTCTTTATTCTTTAGCCTTAAAGCGCTCCTTATAGGAGGTTCTTATACTTTTTTTCTATAAAGTCTTTTTACTAAAAGATTTTAAAGGGCTCTAGTTAGTGTTGTAGGATTTTTAGTACCGCGCTAGGCGTCTTTAGAAGCAATTTCTGCTTTCTCTTAAGACTATAAGAGTCTTAGCGCGTCTATTAAGCTTAATTTACTAGTAGTTTACAATTCCTAAGAGCTAAGCAGCTTATTGCTGCTATCTATAGCTTTTTAAGCTAAGGTGCCTTGCCTTAGCATTTGCGCTTTTAGTGAAAAAGCGCTAGCATTGCCTTAGGCGTTAGTAACTGTTCTAAAGAACCTTTTTGCTTTACACAAATTTTCTAAAAAGCGTTAGCTTAACACTCTTTACGTGCTGTTAGCGTACTACTTATTAAAGACTATAATAGGCCTTTTATAGTCTTTATTACTAGTTAATTGCTTGTCAGCTATAAGGCCTTTTGTGTTGTTACTTATGCTTAACTAATATTAGTAAGCTGCTTAAGTACTTCTTTAGCTTTACTAATTTTGTTTTTATTTACGGTGTTTATTATAAGAACTGCGTTTTGCCTAGGCAGCTTAAAAGCTTGTCTCTAGTAGTATAGCGTTTTGTTAAATGTAACATTACGTGTTATAAGAACTTAGTTAAGCGCTAAGACTTATATATAGTATATGTTAGAGGCTCTATAACTTACTAAGTAACTAGTATAGCCTTTAAGAAGAGTCTTAAAGCTTTTTCTATATTACTTAGCTGCTTTATCCTTATATAAGAAATAGGCGCGGCAGCCGTAGGCGTATATACTGCTCTAATTTAGTTTTATATTAGCTGTAAGGCTCTTAAGTGGCTTAAGCTTATAGTACTTAAAGTACTTCCTACTTTATTGCTTAAAGAGCTTATTTAGTAAGCATAAGCTATGCGCTTAAAAAGAACTTATATTATAAAGCTATGCTACAGCCTTAACTATTTTTAGCTAGAGTTTCTTAGGCAGGTTTGCGCTTGCGTTTATCTTAATTAACTTAGTTATTAGCTTTTAGCCTGCTTATTTAGCAGGTCCATTTAGTTTATGTGTATCTAGTAAAAGAAAGCTTAATAGTAATACTGCGCTCTTTATACTATATTTAGTATTACAACGTCTCTCTTTAAGAGAGCGTTGAGAGGTGGTTATCTTATATAATTTTTACAATCTAGAGCTTATAGCAAGCTTTAAGAAGTGCCTTAAAGTAGTAAAAGGCTTTTATAATCTCTAAGATAGATTTTGCTTGTAAGATATACACATAGAGCGTGCTACTAAACGCGTTCTTTATTACTTATATTTATTGCTCTCTTAAACGTCCTTTAGACATGTTAAATAAGTTCTACAAGATCCTCTAGTATAGTTAAAAAAAGGGCTTCTTTAGTCTTTGTAAAATAACCTATTTTATATAAGTTAGAGCGTAGTGCTTGCACTTAACGAGTACTATTTTTTTTAATTTTAACTTCTTAAGCTGCATTAACAAGTACTTCTAGTGCTTTAGGACTTGGGTGCCCTACGCAGGCATACTAAAGGTCTTCTAAGTTACTTCTTAAATAGGTAGTCTATAAGCTTCTAATAAAAGGCATTACGTTTATAATAAGCTTTAGATAAGAAAATAGAAGCTTATATTTAGGAGATAAAAGGTAAAAACAACATTTAAGCTATGCTAGTACAACGTTTTTGCCTAGTGTACCTTGGTAGAGAGTATTATCTAGGCCTAAGTACTAGATACCTTTTTTATGTAGGCGAGCTTCTAAGACTATATTTAGATAAAAACAATTAACAACTACTACGTCTATAAACGTAAGGTCTTTAGTCTTCTTACTACGTATTCTATTTAGAACTTAGCAAAAAATATAAGTGCCTTAGCTGCTAATAAAAAAAGCCTAAGTACCTGCCTTTACTATCTCTACCTCCCTTGCAGGTATAAAAGAGCTTAGTATAAGTAGTTCCCTACTGTTTATTAGGTACAACGCGGCCCTACTGTCTAGTATAGTGCTTCCTAATAGTATATAAGCGTTAAAGTTACTTATATAGTATATACCTAAGCTGTTGTTTTCTTTAAGAAGCGCTAAATTAATTAAGAATGCAATTATACTACTTAAAAAAGTTTTTAACTTACTCTTTACCTTCTAAGAGAGCTTGTGTCCTGCTTTAACTAGCTTGTTTTAGAGTTCTTTTGTCAGATATTATAGGTTAGGTAATACTGATATGATAATAATAATATAAGTAATGATAAGTTAATTGTATTGATAATTGATTGTTGGTGTTGTGTGTGTGGATTGTATATGCTCTGAGTGCCCTTTTTATAATCAGGATTCTGTGTGGGCCTTGGCGGCGCTAGCGCGTTTAGCGTCCTTTAGCGCCACCCCCTAATCACCCTTGCAGACCCCTTCTCCAATCTCCCCAACCTTCTAATTAACCGCGCTGATGTCTTAAATTTAACACCCCCCCTTAGCTTAAGCGTACAGATTAAGCTAAATACCTCCTTTGTTGTTTCTTCTGTAAAGTAGTTAATTATAGGTCTAAGGCGTTAAGCTAATTAGTTATTAATACTAGATCAGCCTCTAGTCTTAGTTGTTTGCCTAGATTAATTAGTCCTATTTGTTGTAGGAACCTTAGCTATTAATTGGCTAGTAATAGTTTGGTAAGTCTATTAGCAAGTATCTTGCTTAATTCTATGTAGATTACTTTAATTAACTTGTTCTAAGCTTCTTGCCTAAGCTAATAGTTGTAGATATTAACATGCTGTAGCTTTGTAGTTAACTAGGAAATCTCCTCTAAGATTAATTAGATTATCTGCAGGTTACTGCACTGTATAGTAATTGTTTAGTTAATTATCTAAACTTAGAGCTTAGTAAGCAGCATCTAAATAAATATAGCTTCTTTTGCTACTTGTGAGAGCGTAAGTAGTTTAGCTTTAGTTGTTAAGGTTATAACTGTATCTTGCTTATTTGCCCTCTAAGCTATTAGTCTACTAAATAGCTTAATTATGTATTCTTATAAGCTTTTACAATTGAGTGTATTATTAGCAAAAGAGGCGTTACTTGCAATAACTAGGTAATTGTCTTTACTAAATTATAGTGCGAGCGTTCGTGTATAGTTAAGTGTTACGAGTAACAAAGGTTATTCTCTCCTTAACGCAGAGGTCGGGGTTAGAGGCCAACCAGCGACTACGTCAGAAGGTGATGATCACCGCGGGGCTGTGATCACGTGATTAACATCCTGCCAAGGCAGACCCTTCGGGATGGCCGTGCATGAAGGGATGGCAAGGACGGAAGCAATAGGTATAAGAATGTGTTAGATCTCATTATTACACTCGTTGTAGTCAACTCTCTTATAGTTCATCTCTTACACAGATTGTAACTAGTTATTCTATCTTATATAGAATTAGATTGTCTTTTATTACTCGGTTAATCCACGATAACTCTTTTCCACACGAATCGCCAGACAAACCGCACGGGCTACCGCTTTAGTCTACCTCGCCTTAGTACGGACCGAGCCTAGAGAAGTATAGCCTACACCCCCGTGTAACATTAAAGTAGAGGAGTACGCGATTAGCTGCTAGCTAATAATTAGAGCTAGGGTTTGTGAGAAATCGCGCTAGGCGTAATACTGCAACGGCGGTATTAGGTCTCGTGTTAACTACTATAAATAGGAGTAATCTAATCTTTTGTTAGTAGAGGTTAATTTCCCTAAGAGTTGCGTTGCTTTCTTAGGGCAGCAGTTTAGCTTTAATTATTAGGGTATTACTTTTAATTAAGTAATTACTTACTAGTTAGTTAATCTTCTTAATATATGCTAATTAGGAGATCTAGATCTTGCGCTATAATTAATTCTTAATTAACTCTATGCCTAAAAACTAATGCAGATCGTCTCCTCTAGTCATACAGTACCTCTTTCTAATATCCTTAATAGCTGCTTGCGTATATAATTTATAGTTCTTGCTGTATATTACAATAATATTGTTAACGTAGAAGAACATAAAGATCCCTTAGCAGATTATACAGTATAGCTTATATAAAACGGCAGTAAATCTATATCTTTAGAGATAGGTAGTAAAGTCCCTTTGCTAGAGTAGTAGCAATATCTGCAGGCTGTACAAAGCTTTGTTAAGCTTTAGGATTATTTTTTTCTTTACGTATCTACGCGGCATTCTTATGTATATAATTTAATTAATTAGTGCGTGTGTAAAGACGTTAGTGATGTTATACTACTTAAGCTTAAGGTTAAATTAGGCAGCAATTACAAGGGCTATTTAGAAGAATTAACTTGTTAACGTAGTAGCGTAGGTCTTTTAAGTAGTAATGTTACGCTGTTAATTACTTTGTACAACTAAGCGCGCTTTATACTTAATAAACTAATAATCTTTGTTAATCTTGTAGGTATATACCTACATAGACTCTAGTATCTAGGTGTCTATTAGTCGTGCTTTGTGCGTTAGGACTTCTAACTATAAGTTTAATTGCTTGTAGCTTGTAAAGTAATCTTCTTTAGCCTTTTTAAACAACTAGTAGAATATATAATTCTTCTTTAGTTAGTTTAGACTTGGCGCTAGCGGGAGCTTGCTTAGATAAGGCATCTAGTTATAACTTTAACCCTTAAGTAATTAATTAACTGCCGCGCTATTAAGTTTCTTGTTGTTTAGTTGTTAAACTTTTCCTGCTCTCGCACCTGCTATAAACGCTAAAGCCTATAAGTCTATCTAGTTTTTCTAGAAAGACTTACTAATAGAACTTAATTCTATATTAGCACTGCGTAGATTAGGACACTTGCTGCTACTAGTACTTAAGAGGTAATTAGGCTTAGAGTTTAATAGCTGCGCAAGGGCAACGTTCTAACTTTTAATATTAAAAAGATTATCTACACGCCTGATGCTCTCCGTTGTTATAAGATTAGTTAAAAGGGCTACTAGTAGAGGCGTTAGCGGGGGTAAAGGATAATTTACTTAAACTTTTTTTCTGCGTTTATTATATTAATTATATGTTTCTTTATATATAAGTTCTTTATTAAAGGACTTATCCTTAAGAAAAGGTTATGTCTTTTCTTAGTTATTTGTAATCTCTAGAGGAAGTTCTATAGTTCTCATTTATGCCTTAATCTCTTTAAGGGTGCTATGTATTAGGTTATTTATAACATTCTTCTTATCTTTAGTAAAAATTAATTCTTTATTAAATACTACATTGCGTGTAGTAATTACCTTAGCTATTGTTAGCACCTATACACGGTTATTGTTTGTGGATTAATATCTAACTAGGTATCTAATCTATGCATTAGGATTAAGCTGCTGTAGTTTGCGCTTGCCGCGCTTTATATTATCTGTTATTATAAACGCCTTGCACCCGTATACTTATAGGTGTCTTTAGTGTAGCTTACGTAGTAAGGTAACAATTCTATTTTTGTATACGTTATGCGTAAAGAACTCTTAATATAGTAATCTTTATTAATTTGCGTATCTAGGCGTTTAATTATAGAGATATACTGCTAATTAAGTGATTTTAGGCTATAGTGGCTACAGCAAGTTAGCGTTAAGTTGCATTGCTTGTGCTTTATCCTTAATTATACCCCCTAAGCGTTCTGCTTTACTGTTCTATGCTTAGGTATTAGGAGCGGAAGGCTTAAACCGCATGTCTTGGAACTCTACCTACTAAGCAACTTCTAGGTTGACTGTAACGATCTTGTTATTAGTTTTAATAACCTTTATTGTAATATTAAATTAGGTCTTTATAAGGCTTACAAAAGACTTTAAGGACTTAATAATGATTTACGCTATTTAATTATCCTTAAAGTAGTAGTCCTATATAAATTTAGTAGCTTAATCTATAATTAGCATTAAGCTTCTTTCTTTAGTTAAGCTGTTAACTTTATAACTATAAAAGTTAAGGAAGATACATTCTCCTAGAGACTTATTAATCGTGCGCGGTGTGCGGCGGATTAGCCTTTTGGCTTTCGCTCTTCTACAGGCGTCGTATGCTACTATAAGCACTTTAGTAATCCTTACCCCTTTAAATTGTTGTACAAGGTGCTTAAGCGCACTTAGTTCTAGATAACCTATCTTCTTGTGCTATATAAGCGCTTGTGCTCGCTGTCTTTACTTGTATCGCAGCTTAACAACCCTAGAGGCTATTGTAGCGTAATTAGTAATTAAGTTTACTTTAAGCACCTATTGTCTATGTAACTTAGTAAGGTTAGCAATTAGATTATTAGTAAGTAATTATTCAAGGACAGTTAAATTGTATTTAGTATTCTACTACAAGCTCTATAAGCAGAGTATCCTAAATAAGACATAATTATAGAGTAGATTAAAGCAGTATGCCACGTCTTTTAGGTGTAGTTAGCTTTAAGTCCTGCTACTAGCTACTGTTAAAGTAACTAATTTATATGCCTTAATCTATACTTGTAAGTTACCTGCCTATAAAAAGTTTCCTTGCCTTGCTAATTGTGTTTTAGTAAATTAACTAGTATTGTTAAAGACGTAAAAGGTTAATCTATAGTTAAGGATCTATCATAGTTGCAGATAATATATATCCTAAATTGCTCTAAATAAGGCCTTAATAAACGTGTAGTTGATCTCTTTAATCTTCTAACTATATAGTTAGTTATTGTGCTTAACTATAGGCGTTACTCTGTGTAAATTCTTAATTGCGGGTCTTTAAAATTGTAATTGCCGCTTAGAGTTGCAAATTATTTCTTTTATAGCTAGGCTGTTATTAATAAGTAATTAGACTTAATCTATTCTGTCTTGTTAAGGTTGCTACTAGTCTAGCGCGTTACTTAGGTGCGCATACTAGTAATCCTTAAGCATATATCTTATAGCACAAGCCTTGCATTTTCTTGCTGTGTATTAGATATTGTTTAATTAAGTATCCTTAATAGGCTTCTAATTTTAGCGCTGTTTGCGCTTCTACCTAGGATTATCTAATTTGTCCTTGTTAAGCGTTAGTAATCTAGCTCCTGTAGCTGTTCTAAAAGACGCCTTAGTTAACTTTGCTTTAGATAGGTAGAAGAGCTGCATGTAATCTTAATAGTCGCGGATTATATCCTTAACCGTAATTAAAGGACTCTTTAATCTATAAAATATAAATAATATAGTTTATTGTTCTAAGTGCTTTGCTGTAGCTTAGGTAAAGTCCTCCTTTACGTACGCGTCTAGTTAGCACTTAAGTATTCTAACAGCTTTACTCTTAGTTATAGCGTAATTAACTTTAGTAAGCTATGTCTTTTATAAGTTAATTACCCTTAGCGGCTTTATTGCGGTTTTGTACTGCTCTTAAGCTTCCTTAATTTTATCTTTAGCGTTAATGCCTACAGTAGCTATTAGATTAGCAATCTACTAATAATATAAATGTCTTGCTTAACAGCAGTTTATATATAAGTAGTTATTAACTGTACGCTGTATCTCTTGCGTAATCTTATCTAACGCTGCTTGCTCTTTTATGTACTTCTAATCTTCTGTCTTGTATTAGTCTAGCTTTAACTTATAGATCTCTAGATCCTCTTTGTATGAGGCTCTTGCGTTCGTTAATAGATCCGCGGGTCGTGTAGGTATAAAAGGCGGTATAGTTGCGCTATCGCTGTGATTATCTTAGTGCAATGTAGTGTGCGTATTAATCGCTTGTTACAACGCTTAATAGTCGCTTAGTTAAGGCATTTAGGGTACCTTTAGTTTATTAATAGGTTTAATTGTAAGGTTTGGATTGATCTTCTCCTACACGC
This sequence comes from Alternaria sp. 'sect. Undifilum', assembly GCA_024321975.1. Classification (NCBI taxonomy): domain Eukaryota; kingdom Fungi; phylum Ascomycota; class Dothideomycetes; order Pleosporales; family Pleosporaceae; genus Alternaria; species Alternaria sp. 'sect. Undifilum'. The sequence continues at coordinate 6,696,151 of JAJJZI010000006.1, forward strand.
GTAGAGAGTTAGCGCGCGTTTTAATCTGTTAGATCTATTTAATCTAGTTTATGTGATTAGTGAGGATCACAGAGGAGTCTTGTAGAGATAGGGTAGTTATCCTTTTGATAGCTTGTATAGGTTGGTAGTTTGTTAAACCTTGTTTGGTTAAGGCAGTGAGACTCTTAATTGTTAGATATTATAGGTTAGGTAATATTGATAAGATAATAATAATATAAGTAATAATAAGTTAATTGTATTAATGATTAATTGTTGGTGTTGTGTGTGTAGATTGTATATGCTCTAAGTGCCCTTTTTATAATCAGGATTATGTGTGGGCCTTGGCGGCGCTAGCGCGTTTAGCGTCCTTTAGCGCCACCCCCTAATCACCCTTGCAGACCCCTTCTCCAATCTCCCCGACCTTCTGATCAACCGCGCTGATGTCCCAAATTTGACATCTTTATACTAGCTGGTGTATAAGCGTTCCTAAATCTTTTTAGCTTTCTTTTTACTGATACTATAGTTAACTTTTGCATAGGCTTTAATTGCTACTAAAAGCGTGTAGCATTTTATAAGATTTAAGAAATACTTACTATCTTTATTATCTTAATATAAGCACTTGTAGCCGCGTTTTTAGCTTACGCTTTTAGTACCTTATAGTTTGCAAAGTTTTAAGTTTCTTAAAGTAGCGTAGGCTTCTAAAGAGCTTACCCTTAAGCTTAGTAAGTTATTCAAGCGCTAGTAAAGCATTTCTAAAAATACTTAACTAGTTTAGTTAAAGTTTAGATAATCTATACTAATTATTTAGTGCTACTAGTAAAGAGTTTTTGTAGTACTTACCTAGTTAAGAGCGTATTTAGCTCCTAGTACGTCTAGAAAGTTAAATACAGCAAGCGCGCTGTCTACCTTAGAAATCTTTAGCCTCTTAGCTTTTAGTTAGCTTGTCTGCTACTTATTGTACTAAGCTTGTAGTTCTATAGTACTAAGCTTTACCTTAAGGCTTACACAGTACTCCTAGCGTACAACTATTTAGTTAATAGCGTCTATTAGAGCTAGTTTAATCTTTCATTATTTAATAAGCTTGATTAGAGTTTAACTAGCACTGTCTACAAGTCTAATTATAATTAGAGCTAGTAACTATTTGTTAACAGTTGCGTAGACCTAATTCTAAATATACTAAAAGGCGCGTGTATTTACTGCCTAGTCTACATACCTTACGTAATATTTGTTAAGCTTTTTACTATAGGCGTTAAGTTTTTCTTTAGAGAAGTCCTCTGCAGGCGCTAAGAGCCTTAGAGGCGGCCTTTTTTATTATTGTAGTTTAACGTCCTTTCTCAGCCTAAAGGGCTAAATAAGACGTGCAGGCCGAGGCCTGCAGGTATCTATGTGGTTTTTATCTTCTAAGTAATTTACAAGGGGTGGATTATCTGAATGAAGGTGAGGCTCTTAGCCTATTGGGTAGGGGTAGAGAAAGGGGAGGAGAAGGAGGAGAGGAGGAGGAGGGGGAGGGGTGCTTAGAGCTTAATCGCCTAGGTAGACGATTGCATCTAGTTGTCGGAGTTTCCTTTGTACCAGGCCTGTGTACTAACCCTAGTTTCTTGAATAAAGGCTATTATAGCCTTGATACCTGCTTCTATTTAGAAAAGATATTGTAAAGAGATTGGCTCTGTACATGAGTTCTGAAGTATTGCTCTACTATCCTTATATAGTTGGCACCTAAGGATAATATGAGCTGTATCTTGAGTAGCTCTAAAATTGCATAGGCAAGTTTTAGATTCTACTTTTCCTCTCTTAAATAGATAGCTCTTTAGGTAGCTATAACCTAGTTTTAATTGAAAGAAAGAGCTAGATATATCTCTCCCAGTAGAAGGGATAAGTATCTGTTTCCTTATTTTCCATTTGAAAGTTGCTAAGTAGGTGCTTAGGTTCTTTGTAGTAGCTTTTTTCCTATAGTTCTCTAGGAGGCTTAACTAATTAACATTAGCTAGTTGTTTAATTTGTGAGTTAACAACTGCTAGGCTTGTCTTATTTGTTGAAGGGTTTATTTTTGTAGCCTCTTTTGCTAGGAGGTCTGCTTAATCGTTTCTAGGTATATCTTGGTGTCCTAGGACTCAATATAGCGCAGGGGAGATGCCTTTTTCTTCTAGTAGGGTTGCTGCTTTAATACACCTAATTTGCCACTCTTGGCCAGGGTTGTTTAAGGTGTTTTTCAATTAATATAAAGCCGCCTAATTGTCTACGTAGATATTAACGTTTTGGCATGTGTTTGATAGGCTGACTGCTGTCTCTAGCCCTAAGGTAATACCTTCAAGTTCACTGTTGTAAACTAGCTAGTTATTTCCTATATTTGCTTGTAGTTCCTTAATAAGAGTATCTCCCTTGTAAAAAGCAACGCCTACGCCTATTCCTTTGCTATTCCTTGTAGCCAAGGCATCTAAGTATATTAATAGAAGGTTGTTGTCCACTAATAGTTTCCTATAGCTTTCTGCTTTAATCTCTTTTGTCTTGTTTGATATGAGAACCTTGTAAGGAGTCTTAGCGTTCTATAGCGTAAAGGCGTAGTGTTGTAATTCCTCTATATTGTCTGAGATAGCTGAGGTGATAGATAGTTGTATTTAATTAAGTTGCTCTCCTCTGTTGTTATTAATAGCAGTATTTAGAGGGTGGTTTAGATCTAATATAGTAGATCTAAAGGCGTATCTCCTTATACTGTTGTCTAGCCTAACTCTAGGTGGAAATAGAGCGGCTTCTACCTCACTAGGCATTGCAGGGGAAGATCTAAAAGTCCCTAAGATCTTTCTACAGGCCTAGTTTTAGAGTTTTTGCCTGCTATTAAGGACGTGTTGTTAGCCTTTCTAAGATAGCTAGCATCCGTAATCCGCTACGCTAGTAATGCACGCTAGGTATAGCTGCCTTATTGCCCTTAGTAAGAGGCCTTTATTAATATTAGCTAGCCTGCTTAGGCGGAAAAAGGCCTAGTTTGCTTGTTGTAACCTTATATAGCAGTAGTCTCTAAACTTTAGGGTATTGTTAAAAAAGATACCTAGCTACCTAACTAGTCTTTTTAGCTAAAAGATCTCTTAAGTAGGTAGCGTGAGGACTCTGTTTGTATCTTTTCTTAATCTTAACTAGTTTGCTAATTCTATTTTTAAGCTATTAAACTTAATAGCTAACTCCTTTGCTTAGTTAAAGAGGTTTGCTAGCTCCTTTCTAAGCAGCTTGATGTTTTTCCTAATAGATGTTGTGAATATTAAGATTTAAAGGTTGTCTATATAGGATAAGGAGTATATATTGTCGTTTGCTATAATTAATTAGAATAGCGGTTTTGTGTAAATTAGAAATAAGATAGGAGAGGCTAGGCTCTTTTAAGGTGTACTAGTGTTAACCTTCTGTAGGTTCTCTGTTTGCCTATTAAAGGATAACTCTAAAAGCCTTTCTATAAGGAATAAGTTTGTCCATCATAGGAGGCATACAGGTAGCTGCTAGTTGCTTATATTTTCTAGAAGCTTGTTCTTAGATAAATAGTCAAAAGCGCCTCTAATATCTAAAAAGGCTGTTAACGTAACTCTTTTCTTCTTTCTTTGTTGTTCAATATTGTTATAGAAGAGGAGTCCTGCGTTAATAGCTAATTTCTTTAGCCTGCCTCCTATTTGCGTAGGGTGGAGTAGGTCTGTTGTTTCTACTAGGATCTCTAATCTTTTTGAGTATAGCCTTTCTAACGCTTTCCCTAGGCAGTATAAGAGGGAGATAACTCTATATACTTTTAGGATTGAGTAATCTAGTTTGTTTAGCTTTCTAAGGATAACCCCTTTTACTTTTCGCCAGCAACTTAGTTAGTATCCTAGGTTAAATAAGGCTAAGTACACCTTAAAAAAGATGCCTAGTTAGTATTTGTATGCTTTTGAGATAACTTCTTGGCTAATTCTATCTAGTCCTAGTAAGGTAGCTTTTATTTTTTAACATACAGTGTAGAGCTCTTCTTTAGATAGAATTAGCTATTCCTATTTAAGGTTTTCTTAGTAGTTATTAAGTAATAGGGCTAGTGTAGAAGGAGGAGGTAAAAAAAGCTCTTTTTTAAAGGCTTAGCACTTCTCTTAAAAGGATTCTTTGCCTCTAATAGTAGAAATTCTTATGAGGATGTTGTTTTTGGTATAGGCTATTGCTTTAAATATCTCTTTTAGCAATTCGTTTTAGAGGAACTATTCTTAATAGTTAAGTTTAGCTTTCTTGATAGCTCTAAAGTACTTATTTTTAGCTAGTAGGTAATCTCTTTTTCACAGGTATAGAGTATTGTCTCCTCTCCTTGCTGCTCGTTTGTAATCTTAAGAGGTCCTACTTAGGATAGCCTTAAGGAGATCTAGATCGCTAGTCTACTAGGGCTTCAGTTTTAGTTTTTAATTTGTAAGGGGAGTAGATCTCCTAAGCGCTTGTTAAATTGTTGTTGTAAGATCCTCTGCTATTTTATCTAGCCTCTCCTCTAAAGGATTATTAAGGCCTAGAAGTAATTGTCCTAAGAGGTAGTTTAAGGCGTGTAGTAGGGCTAGTAATTAATCCTCTAGCTTTACTTAGGCTATCTCCTCTTGTAAGGCAGTGTTAAAAAAATTCTAATTTGTTTTTTTTGTGTTGTACTTTTTTAGCTGGCTAAGTAGCTGCCCTTAGTTAACAATACTAAACAGGATAGCGTAATAGTCTAATCTAACTTTAGGGATAACCTGCTAGTCTATAATTATAGTGGCTATATTGCTTGTTAAGAAAGTAAGGTTAAGTATACACTCTTTTTGCATATAAGCTCTAAAGAAAGTACTAACTCCTATAGTATTTAATAAAGATAGGTTTTAGTTATTAACCTACTCTACTAAATCCTCTGCTTGTTAATTTGGGTTGCATTCTTGTAGGCTTTATCTAGGGTAGTAGCAATTAAAATCCCTTAGGATAATTAAATGTAATTTAATCAGCTCTCCTAGGAGGCGTCTTTAGATTGTTGTTGTATTTAGCCCTTATCTTAGGCTTTTTTTATTATAAATGTTATAGACGTAGATCTTTCTTGTGTTAAGTTGTATTAAAATAGCTTAAAAGTTGTTGTCGTCGCTAATATAAGGATTAAAATCTACTTCTACATACTTTTAAATATAGAATAGAGTTCTAGGTCGTAGGCCTTAATAATTTAGTAATATTTGCGTAAATTCTAGATAAGCAATTGACCTAGTATCTTTATTTATTTTTAGGGTATCAAAGGTGGTGGTTGTTGTTGTAGTCAAAATGGGTTTTCCAAAAAAGTGAAAAGCAGCTGCCCTCTACTAATCAGTCGCGAAAGTCAAAAAAAGATTGTGTGTAGTCGACGAAATTCGAACGGTGAGTGGATGAGGTCCACACGCTAAGCGCTCGGAGCAGAAAAGCTCAGACCACCGAGCGAAATCAGGGTCAAAAAATTTGCTGAAGGTACCAAAAAACGACACCAATTGAAACGTGTTCAACGGCGATTGCCAGCCTATGGCTGGCAACAAGATTGCGATGGAGGTGGAGGAGGTGGAGGTGGAGGAGGTGGAGGTGGAGGAGGGTAAGGACACGTACGTTACCGCCTAGTATCTTTATAAGGTCCTCTTATTAACTAAGGCTCTTGTATTGCAATAACTGTAGCGTTTGCTGTAATAGCTAGGTTAATCGCGCTTTTAGTAGCAAGGCTACTTCTATTAACATTTATTTGTAGGGCTTTAATTATACTAATTAGTCTAATTGTTCTTAGCTGTCCTAGCCTGTAGGATTTCACATTCTTAGCTGTTTACTGCATAAAGTCTGCTGCAATTAGTACACTTAAATATAGTGTAGATACAAGGTTTTCCTTTACTAGCATAAGACTTACACTTGTGTTAGCTAGTAGAGTGTGCTTCGCTGCAAATTTAGTAGGCTAATTTTAAGCATCTAACCTTAAAGTAGCTAAATCCTTAGCATTTAGTGCATTGCTTTAAGATATTAACAACTTGTAGTTTCTCTGCTCTAAGGCTTTGCCCTAAGATATAGAGTTTGCCTCTAATAGCTTTTTAGGCTTCCTCCTCTATAGCAAATGCTACGCATGCTAAGCTAAAGTTCTAGTATTCTTTTTTATCCTTAGGCGTAAGCTAAAAAGGATTACTTATAACTTTTAGGCCTTTGTTAAAGGTTTTAATTTCTTTTTTTATAACCTCTAGACTATAGTTTGTAGGTAGCTTATGGATAACAACCTTAAACTAGGGCGTAATAAGTTGGGCGGCTTTGAAGGTTGTGATATCTTGCTATATAGCCTAATTCTCTAAGAGGTATTTAGCCTTAAAGGCTAGTGTAGTTGTGATTATTTTGTTGCCTTTAGAGGATAATGCAATTAAGGCAACTATAGGCGATTGCACGCCTCCTTTTATTGCAAAAGCGTTGTTGAAATTATTTCTAAGTTTAAAGGCTTTAAATGCAGCTAGAGTCTCGCTAACTAGAACTAGCTAGCGATCTTTTAGGCTAGTAACCTTTAGTTTTTGCGTCTTTTAGATATTTGTCTACAGTTAATCTTTGTTGTTACCTGCTATAGTAGCGAAGGTTGCTGTAGTAGCAATAGGCGTGTTCTAGACAGGCGTATTCTAGATAGAGGTATTCTAGATAGGTGTGTTTGTTGTTAGTTTCTTAATGCGTCTAATTTTCTCTCTTAACTCTCTTAAGACGTTTGAGAGACTTAATATCTAGTCTGCTAAGATAGTAGTATTCTTCTTGTTTACTCTGCTATTTTTAGTATAGTCTCTAAAGACTTCTACTAAGTCTAGAAGACTTGATTGCTGGGTAGAATTGTTTTCAGCTAGATTAGCTGCTTGGATTACTAGGTTCCTAGCTATCTTAAGAGCCTCTTCTACTAAGGTAGCTTTTGGTGTCTTATTTTCAATAGGATATTAAGGAATAGCTCTAATAAAAGGAGAAGAATTACTCTTTGTTCGAATGTAAGTCAGCCTTTAAGGTTCCTCTGTATTTTGCCTTTCTTGGCGCGGCGTTGTTATGCTGTCTTCCTCTATCTCTATCTGCCTTTTGTTTACTCCTCCTAGATCTTTAGAAGCAAATCGTTTTTTGTTATTTTTTTAGTTAATGCGATTTCTTGATTTAGTTGAGCTTTAATAAGCTCCTCAATCTTAATTGGCTCAAGACGCCTCGGCATGTGGCCTAAGCTTTTAATAAAAATGAAAATTTTTTCGCTCCTCCAAAGAGGGGGGTAGGCGACTCTTTCACCCTCTCTCGCGCGCTGGCGCCCTCGCTGCAGGCTTTGAAAGGTGTCGCAATCGATTACTCGAGGTTGTTTCCTAGTAATCCGGTTGATTCTGATCAATCTCCAGAAAAGTCGACGTTGGTGTTGTGGCCTAAGATTACTTGATTAGCAGTATTTCTCTATAATTAAACGCCTTAATACGCAAATTAATAGAGATCACTATATTAAAAGTTCTTTACGCATAACGTATACAAAAATAGAATTATTACCTTACTGCGCAAGCAACACTAAGGACACCTACAAGCATACAGGTGCAAGGCGTTTACAATAACAAATAATACAAAGCGCGGTAAGCGCAAACTACAGCAGCTTAATTTTAAAGCATAGATTAGATACCTAGTTAAATATTAATTTAAAAACATTTACCGTGTATAAGTGCTAACTATAGCTAAGGTAATTACTACACGCGATGTAGTATGTAATAAAAAATTATTTTTTACTAGAAATAAAAAGGATGTTATAGATAACCTAATGCATAGCACCATTAAAGAGATTAAGGCAGAAAATAGAACTGTAGAACTTCCACTAGAGATTACAAATAACTAAAAAGAGACACAATTTTTTCTTAAAAATAAGTCCTTGAATAAAGAACCTATACATAAAGAAACAAATAATTTATATAATTAACGCAAAAGAAAGGTTTAAGTAGATTATTCTTTACCCCTACTAACGCCTCCACTAGTAGCCCTCTTAACTAATCTTATAACAGCGGAGAGCATTAGGCGTGTAAATATTCCTCTTAATATTAAGAGTTAGAACGTTGCCTTTGCGCAGCTATTAAACCGTAGGCCTAATTACCTCTTAAGTACTAGTAGTAGCAAGTGTCCTAATCTACGTAGTGCTAATATAGGATTAAGTTCTGTTAGTAAGTCCCTCAAGAAAAACTAGATAGACCTATAGGCTTTAGCGTTTATAGCAGGTGCAAGAGCAGGAAAAGTTTAATAATCAAATAACAGAAAACTTAATAGCACGGCGGTTAATTAATTGCTTAAGAGTTAAGGTTATAACTAAATACTTTATCTAAGCAAGCTCCTGCTAGCGCCAAGTTTAAACTAACTAAAGAAGAATTACATATTCTACTAGTTGTTTGAAAAAGCTAAAGAGGATCACCTTGCAAGCTACAAGCAATTAAACTTATAGTGTGCCGGTGCACAGGGTGATACCCTGTTGCTCACTAGGTTAGTGCTCAACTACCTAATCTAGAGGTATATAGCTCGTTTCGGGGATCGAAACAAGCAAGGAAGCGATTCACCTTGTACTCAACTACAAAAACTTAACTCTTTTACTTCTCTTTAATAGACAACTCATAATAAGATTATTATCTTACTACCCTTGTTCTCGCATGATCTAACCACTAGTAATCTCCTGCCCTTGTAGCAGTATGTCTTCATACACTCTAACACCCGTACAAAATAGCAAAGCCTATAAAGATATACTCTACTACTTAGTACACGAAGAAACTAGTGCACAATTATTACGAGAACAATATAATAATCTTACGTAAGCAGGGAATTCTTAGGATTACTACTAGATATACTTTTACGGGGTTAGCACTATCCCCTATTACAGACCACATTAAGGACAATGTTACCTAAGTTAGCACTAACAACTATAATATAGAAAAATAAAATCTACAAAAAAAAAACAAAATGCGTTATTAAATGCTAATTTAAAGTTAGTTTAGCAAAATAAACGTAGTAAACTATTAAGCAAAATAGAGGTAGTTTTATATATGTTTAAAACGCTAATTTAAAGTCTACTTAGCAAAATAGAGGTAGCAACCTATATAGTAAAATAGAGACAGTAATACATGCGTAAAGAAATGCTAAGCTAAAGTGCTATCTAGCAAAATAGAGATAGCACTAAAAGCTTATATATAAGTACTAGCTTTAAGTATATATCTAAGCCTACCTAACAAAATAAAAAGTACTAAAAAGGTAAAAATTTATACACACACACCTAAATAAACATATACTACAAAGACTTAAAAAGAAATATTATTTCTCCTAGAGACTATACCTTGTCTGTTACTTTACTAACGTCTATTAACTATCTATATAAAAAACTTATATAAGTCCTACTGCACCTTAAATATTAAAAAGGGATTAGAAGTTAGGTTAAGGGCAGGAAGGCGTAACGCTTTCTCCCTTTAGACCTGCTACTACTAGTCCTAATTTATTATCTACCTTATTAAGCTTAGTTATTAACACTATAGCTACACTTACGCACAACTTAGTGTTAACTATAATTTAACTAAGACACAGTATATTAGTTTTTACTAGAAAGAATATTATAGAATTCTTAAAGGACTTTAACTAGTAAGCTAATAATAAAGGTATCTATAATGCTATAAAGGTATCTATTCTACTAGACTACTTTTTCAATAAGGACTAATCTCTCTCTTGTATCATAAAGCGCTTACCTAGATATGCTAAGAAAGATTAGTCTAAGTTATAGGCACATATAAAGGAACAGTAGAAAGATAAAAATATAGCTATTAAAATAAGTAAACGCTTATACCTTTAAGCCTATATCTATAAATACGTATAAAACTAGCCTAGTCTAGTAAAGTACTATACACACTTTACTTCTGTCGTTAATATATATATTAAGAACAGGCAAATTCTTTAAGAAGAGGAAGGTATTCTCCTCTTCTAAGGTCTACTATAAACTAACAAAGAGGTATTTATATACTATATAATTTCTACTCCAAATAGAGATAATTAGGATACGTATAAACTAGAAGAGATTTATTCTTTTCTAAAATCCTACTACAAGAAGTTAACTAGCCTAGATAAGATTTATTAGCTAGAGCAAGGAGGCGCTAATGCTAAGATACGCTAGATTATATTATTTAACTAACAAGCAACTTTCACCCTAGAGAAAGTAAGAGAAGCAGGTATTAAGATTAGCAAAGTACATAAAAAGTTAAGCACGCTAGCAGACGTTAACCTAGAAGTAAAGAATCTTATTAAGTCTCTAAGCAACCTAAAACTTAAACTATCAACAATTAACATGCTTATAGCTTACCTTACAACTAAGAAACTTCTAGAGAAACCTACTAACTATACGTACTTTATTACACAAGCAACTAATACAGAATTCTCTAGCAAGAGAAATAATAGTTCTTTTATTACTAATGCTTAAAAGGGACTATCTAATAAGACAAGTCTAGCATATATAAACAATACAAAGACACACTTTCTTTGTTATATATATAATACTATAGAGCACATGCTTAAGCAGTGCAAACTATACTATACCTTAAAATAAATAGGATAGGTTAGTTTTAACTAGGACATATCTAGCAAGAATAGAACTTACTACTTTAGTCTACTACATTAGCGTGTAGATAAAATCCTAAGACAACTACTATTAAACTAAGTCTTGCTGTAGTTAATGGCAAAGATCTAAAAGTTCTATAACATTATTAATAACGTGCTTAATTAGCTAGCCTCTAGTATAGTACTAAAGAAGTTTGCTAAATGAGACTCTTGCCTAGGTTTAAGGTTTAAAGGGAAAAACTCTAATTTGACAAATATAGCAACTAGTTTAATAAGCTAAGGCTACTACAATAATATCCTTTAGCAGTTCTAGCAATTGTAGAAGTAACTATACAATCCTTGTGCTTGGCTTCGGCCTTTTGAGACAACCTTTTGATGTGACCACACATTTTGTAGACACCATTTTGGTAAAAAAGATTTATTGCTAACAACAGGTATCCGGGCTCATGCCCCCTTGTTCGGCATTGCCGGCACGCAATTGGTGTGTCGCATGTTTAGACGGAAACAAAGATGCGCGATATCCCTCCAACTAACCCTCTTGACTGATAACTATTTACTAATGACTATTTACCGCTGACCACAACTTCTGTTGTCTCTGTCGCCATCCCGGCGGTGTTGCAGTCGCGGCGTTTCTGGCGCCTATACTTGGATGTGAACATACGACAACAGCGTCACTATCTAAGCACGGCTCTCCCATCCCTAGAGGCGACTCACAAAATCCTCCTGCTCGTCAGTTTGTCCTAGCTGCTTAATAGCTGTTTTGACACGCTCTTGCTCCTTGTAGAGCCACTGCAAGGTCTCTCTACTAAGGTTGCATTCGCGCAGGAGGAGATTTGTAAGATAACACACTGTCACTGCACCTAGACTATTGACATGCGCAACGTATTTAATAGACTCGCCGCTAAACAAGCCTTTCACAACCTCTATTATAACCTTAACATCTATAATACTAGACGCATCAATGAGGTGTTGATAAATGACAGAATTCGACCTCTGCGTCCACCTGATTACTATAGGAGCTACCGCCGACAGCTCCTCTTCGACTGACCGGGGAGGCCGCTCAACGAAGGTGAACGCGGGCTTCGTGATCTACTACTATAGCTTCTCGTATAGTAACCTAGTGAGGTCTAACTTTACTTAATGTGAGCTATTAGTCTTCGTGTTAAACGGGGAGAAGAATAGTCTGAGCATTGTATCGTTCGTATGCGGTATCATGTGGTGTGGGAAATCCTAAAGGTGAGAAGCAGCAGGCAGGGAGCTTTTATAAAGTATTGCAGGCTCCCGCTGCAGTAACGTACGTGTCCTTACCCTCCTCCACCTCCACCTCCTCCACCTCCACCTCCTCCACCTCTATCGCAATCTTGTTGCTAGCTATAGGCTGGCAATCGCCGTTGAACACGTTTTAATTGGTGTCGTTTTTTAGTACCTTCAGCAAATTTTTTGACCCTGATTTCGCTCAGTGGTCTAAGCTTTTCTGCTCCGAGCGCTTAGCGCGTAGACCTTATCTACTCACCGTTCAAATTTTGTCGACTACACACAATCTTTTTTTGACTTTTGCGACTGATTAGTAGAGGGCAGCTGCTTTTCACTTTTTTGGAAAACCTATTTTGACTACAACAACAACCACCACCTTTGATACCCTAAAAATAAATACAATTCTTGTGCTAAAGAACACATTAAGAAGCTTAATAATATTAACGCTGCTAATATTATACTTAAAAGCAAAGAAAACGCTTTATATAGTATCTCTAAGTTAAATACTGCTACGCGCTTAAAAGGCAAAGGCCCTAACCTCTACTAGAATATGAATTGTGTCTAGGAGGAAGGGGTAAAGAAGCAAGGAAGGCTAAGGAAGGACTTAAGTACCTAAAGAAGCAATTAAACAATATAGGGGGACTCTCTTATCTCTAACTTGTAGCCTATAGATATCTAGTATCTGCAGGAAGAAATATAGAGCGATATACCTTTTGCTAGTTAGCTTTATAATATACTAATTTTAATTGTTAGACTACTACAATTAGCTTAGCAAGATAATAATATTTTAGCAGATCCTAAGCATTTACAGCCAGGAAGGAAGAAGAAGGCTATAAAGTTTATTAACGCTTTTTCTAATTTAGAGCTTAGGGAGATAGTGCGAGGACAGCTAAACCGTATTGCAACTGCCCTACTTAGACAGGAGGTATAAGGAGTTACAGTATTAGATCTTATAAGGCAAGCTAACATTTAAAAACAGCTGCGCAATCTTCTCAATAACAGTATTAATATTATAGATAGTTTAGTTGCGCTTAACGTTTTAACGTGTAGGAGAAACGCTAAGCTAATAGATACTAGGTGCGCTAAATTACACCTAGCATCTATTCTAGCCTCTAATTGGCCAAACTAGCGCACAGGCCCTACCTATAGAACTTTACTAAATATACTACTTATTAAAAGTGCGTATTGCAATGCAATAAATTTATATTAATTAAATGCGTAAACTCGTTACAAGGTGTATAGAAAGGGTAACTCCTAGATAGATAAGCTAGATAATATATCTACTAAAGATGTCTACAGGGTTTAGCGAAGATATAGGCAGGCCTTTGCCTAAACTAACCTACTAGAATGCTAGGTTACTGTAAACAGTAGCTTTTTAAAGTGCTTAATTAACACTAGGGCATAGATAAATATTTTAAGACTAAGTGCTGTGTAAGCATTAAAGATACTGTATAAAACAATAGAACACTAGCTAGGGCAGCTTTCTCCTAGTATTACTTTAGCTAATAGTACACATAACCTGTTTGTTAGGACTGCATTTAATATACTAATACAAATAGGGATAGTTACTATTAGGACTACCTTAAGGATTGTTGCTAATGTTACTAGATCTGCAATTCTAGGAGGACCTTAGTGTACAAGCGCTAGAATATTAATTTAGTATAATGCGTTTAGGCAAATTACGTGTTAAGTTCTATCTAAAGACAGTTTAAGAAACGTAGTCTTTATTATATTTAATTTATCTCTAAATTACTCTACGCAGATAACTAGAAATAAAGTCTCTAACAATAATTGAATAAAAAAACAGTAGGTAATATGCAGTTGTATATAGTTACTAATAAAATAGGCAACAAATTGTAGGCAGCTGCAGTAAAATATATATAAGAAGATGCATAGTTAAATCTAATAGTTAGATTTAGCAACTTTAATATGCTGTATATAAAAGACAGCAGGAAGGAGTATATACTTTAGATAAACTAAGTATTTACACACGTAGTTAGGCAGTCTAAATTTTTTATAAGAAACTACAAACTTAGTAAATTTTTAATTATGTATAAGCTTAATTATTAGCAGTTGTAAGAAAGACTGTTTAAGTTTACCTAACAGTATAATAATCTGTACATAATGTATAAAATAGTAGAAAAAAAAGTTTAACATATTAATATCTCTTAGCAAGAGATGCCTATAGAATTTAGAAAAGAAGACTAGACAGAAAAGGTAAAAGAACAGCAACTTCTCTAAATAAGTATTCGCAATCCTAATTAAAGGCTGTGCAATTATTTATTTAAGCTAAAATATACTGCTTTCCTGTAAAGGACAAGGCTGACTAAAGAACAGTTTAACAAGCTACATACTAGAGATTACCTGCAGCTATTAGAAAAGGAGATATTTATATATATGCTTCTTAATAGAGAGGGAGTACTCTTCTAGTAATTTAAGAAATTAGGAAGGATTTATCTTAATATATGTCCGTTATATAAGATACAAACAATACTACACAAGGCTTAGTAAGTATAAGGTTTTACTATCCTAAAAGCCTTAGAGCTGCAAGTAGTAGATATAGTTGACGTCTGCTTAAATTAAGGAACATAAGAAAGGTGTAATAGTTAATATTACAACCTATAGCACCTAGTACTTAAGAAAGACGAAGGCGTTTAATAGATTAGCAATGCGCAGTAAATAATTGTAGTTACTATATAAGATGCGAACCTACTACTAATAGCGGATAAGTTTTCTAAGAGATTTAAAGGATACAAGATTATTTTGCTTATAGATTTATTTTTAGAATATAATTAAATTACGCTATATCTAGAAAGCAGAGACAAAATAGCGTTTTAAACACTAGTAGAACTTATACAATTATACATAATAGTTATAGGTGCTACTAACTCTATAGCAGCATTGTAACAAGTAATAATAAAGATTCTAAGAGACTACTAGCCTAATACTATGCCCATTATTAACAACATCACATGTAGAGGGCCAAAAACTAATTATAATAGAGAAGAATTAATGCTAGAGGTTTAACGCTATGTTCTTAAGCATATTCTATAACTAGACAGAGTGCTAGCTAATATTAAACAAGCTAGAGGCACTAAGTTAGAAAAGAAGTGTTATTTTCTTATAGAAAGGCTCAAGGTTATAGGTTATAAGGTTAGCTCTTAAGGCTATTATCCTAACTAGAAGAAAGTTAAAAAGATTATAAACTAGCTACTATGCAAGAATAAAAGAAAGGTATAATTTTTTATAAGTATATGCGTCTACTACTATATATAAGTAAAGGGCTTTACTAAGATCGCTAAACTACTGTTTACACTCCTACAAGATAATATCCCTTTTAAATAGAGAAATACATAAAACGCAGTAATATATAAATTAAAGCAGGCTATATATAACGCACCTGCACTTGCGAACCTAGACTACACTAACACTAAAAATTATAAGATATTCCTAATAACTAATATAAGTTAAAACAGTGCAGGAGCATGTATTAAACAACTTAAAAAAGACAATAAGCAACACCTAGTGCAGTTTAAAAGCACACTATAGTTAGTATAAGAAAGGTAATAGCACTCTACTAAGTTAGAATATAAAGCCGTACTATAGGCTCTTAAGAAGTTTTGTACCTACCTCTATAGTATTTACTTTACTATAGAAACTAATGCTGCAACCCTTATCACTTAACTAAATTACTTATCTACTAACAATCTAGAATCTGTTATAAATAGGTAAATATCAACAATTCTTTTGTAGAACTTTGATATTAAGCATATACTAAGATAAAAGAACGTAGTAGCGGATGCACTATTAAGGTATCTAAAAGCTAACAATTAGGAACCGCCTCTAGAGCCTAAGTAGAATTTAGAGAAGTTTATTAATTATATAATTAGAAATATAAATACACTAATACTAGCAGGATGGGCAAAGATACTCTATTAGGAATTCTTAACAGAATTAGAACAATACGCTTAGTTTTTAATTAACTTTAAGACTTCTAAAGGTATAGAATTACAGGAACTACAAGCATAGAAAAAGCAAGCTCTAAACTTCTTTATACAAGATAGGATACTCTTTAGAAAAACATTTAGGAATATTGCAATCTAGAGAGTTGTAAATAATGCTAACCTAGGAATAGCTGTAGTATAGAACGTACACTTTTAAATTAGACACAAAGGAGTTAACGCGGTGTACTCTATACTTGCTTAGCAATACTAGTAGAAGGGAATATATAAGCACGTGCGGCAAAAGCTAGCAACTTCTCTAGACTATTAACTGCGATCCCTAAAAAGGAAGGTTAATATGCTTACTAATACTTATAGTTTTTCATCGAACACCAACTTTCGAGGCGAAAAAAAGGTCTGGCGTAGCCTTTTTCTCGTCTCAACTATCTTAAACGCCTTCCTAAAATCAGTTTCCAACACCTGTTTTCTTGGTGCAGGTGTTGTAGCGCGCGCGCTGGCCGGTTGTAGAGAAACAGAGTGGTTAACTGTTGAAAACTCTGCAAGTGGTCTGTGCGTAAGCTGATTTTAGAGTTCGATCGAAGGCCATTCGACTCCTACTCGACAAAGCAACGGCTTTCTACTGAGGTAGATAGATTTATTGGCGTAGTGAACTAATAGATTTATCTACCTAGCTATCTATTACTCGAAATCCCCATACCGACTTGATATACCGACCTCCTATATCGACCTCCTACACATCCGAAATTCATCCCGACTCGATATACCGACCTCCTATACCGACCTACACATTAGAATTGATAGCTAGTGCTCCTAGCTATCTACCTACACCGAATTCCCCTATACCAACTCGATATACCGACCTAATATACCGACCTACACATTAGAATGGATAGCTAGTGCTCCTAGCTATCTACCTACACCGAAATCCCTATACCAACTCGATATACCGACCCAATATACCGACCTACACATTAGAATGGATAGCTAGTGCTCTTAGCTATCTACCTACACCGAAATCCTTATACCGACTCGATATACCGACCTAATATATCGACCCTATACCGAACTGCTTAGCGTACCTATATAAGCAACACAAGAGGGCAGCTAGCATAGCCTACAACAACAACAAATAAGAAGTAAAGGAGATAACTAGACTAGCATACTAGCTCTATATACTTCCTGCAAAACAAAGGACTGAGAAAGCTACTCGTTAAAACTACCCTAGGCTACGAGCCTCACCTTCATTTAGACGAACCCCTCCTTGTAAATAATCATATATTAGAAAACACTACGTAGATACCTGTAGGTCCTAAACCTACACGTCTTATATAGCCTTTTAGGCTGAGAAAGGACGTTAAACTACAATAAAAAAAATACTTATAGTTTCGCTATCCAGGAAACTGTTGCAATTAACATAGTAGACATGCCTTAGTGTTTTAGGAAGAAGTTTTTAGTAATTACAAAAGACTACCTTAGTAGCTAGTCTAAAGCAAAAGCTTTATTAAATAACTAGTCTAAGTTAATTGCAGAGTTTATATATAAGGACATTATATGTTAATAAAGCACAGCGCGCAAACTTATAGTTAATAGAAGGCCTAATATTGCTAAAGTAGTCTTACACTTATTAAAGATGTATAAAATTAACTAAGTTTAGTTGTTAGAACACCACTCTTAAGCTATAAAAAAGATTAAAGAAGGGCACAAGCCTATTGTAAACGCCTTTACAAAGCTGCTGGGACCTTAAGTTAAAAACTTACTAATAGTGCTTTTTGCAGACAGGATCTTAATATAGAAACAAACAGGTTACTTGCTGTACTAGTTAGTTATTAGTTAGAACCTAGTGCTTCCTATTAAACTCGCGCTACCTACGTAGCAAACGCTTCTATTTAGAGAAGTAAATAACTGCGCACAACTACTCATAATTTAAGCAATACAGCTAAACTTTAGAGATTAGTTTACAAAGAATGCTGTTGCTTATACTAACTAGATAAAAGCTGCGAAGAAGGAATACTAAGATAATACTAAAGAAATACAATATAAAGATATAAAGCTAGAAGACTTAGTTTTTTTGTAGAACTCTGTTTAAGAAATTAATATATTATAAGACCGCAAGCTAGATACAAGATAGTTAGGCCTATACTATATCTATAAAGCTAGACTTAATAGAGGAACCTATCGTCTTGAGGACCTTAATAGTACACGCTTCCCCTACACAACACCTAAATAGCAATTAAAGCTGTTTAGACAAAGACTTGTTTAGGATATTATAAAGGAAGATTAAGGAAACATAAAGTTATAGGATCCTAATTATTAAGAGCGAACTAGCCCTACAGTAGATATTTCTATCTTGCTAGACTTGCCTAAGCTATATACAGAACTACAACTACTTTTACTTTCTATAATAGGTAATAACTTTTGTTCTTAAGTTGTTATTACTAAACGTTTTATAGAAAAAGAGCGCTGTGTATACAAATAAGACTTTAAAAGCTTAAACTCTAACTTAAATACTACTATATTAGACAACTAATAGGCTATAGAACGGCCTACATTTTTAGAAAGGGGAGGGGATACTATACTAGTAGTACCTGCTTTTACCTTTAGCTACTTGTTTACTAATTTCTTATGTAAAATTTAGGTACAAGCCACCTACCTTACAGATTCTAGGTAGTTACTACTACACTAATACTATACTCGATTTTACGCACACTTAAGGTAACAGCTAATTATAATAACTATTTTAATTGCAAAACCTGCCTATTTTAGCGCGATTTAGACCTTGTTTACCTCTACTTTTACCTACTAGCCGGTAGGGTACTACTACTATATATAAGATAAAACTTCAACTCTGCTAACTATCTAACTCTCCTTCTACGCAACTACACTACCTTTTATTAAGGTATTTACTTTACCGATCGATAGATCGCGCTCCGGCTAGAGGATACATATACACGTTGCGACAATTACAATAATATCTCCCTCCTCCTAACCTAGCAGCGGCTAAAGACAACATTTAACTTATATTAGCTAACCTGTTTAAGCAATGCTTTTAGTATTGTTAGACAAGGCTAAGAGCAAGCAGCTATTGCAGCAACTGCCGCAAACACTAAAACTATTAAAAGTTTTTAACAACTTTAGAGTAATTGCTAAGAAGGAAGACTACGTTGCAGACTAAATCCTTAAGGTTATACAGCATTAAGACAGGGTACTAAAGCTCGCGAAGCTTAGCAACAATATTAGAGTTATAAATATCTAGACTCTAGTTAACGAGATCCTTTTAAACGCGCTAAGACAGCAACGTATTATTGTAAATTGTTAGTTTAAAAATGCCTTCTACTAATTTAACCTAATTCTTAAGGTTGTTCTAGGAGTAGGTAACCTTTGTACTTAGCTTCCTAGACTTATAGACGAATATAGTAGTGTTAAAGGTTTCTAAGAACACTATTCTATTATTAGTGTAGCATCCTTAACGCGGGACAAGAGGGCTAAAGAACTAAGCAGGGCTATTATAATAGTAAAGAAGCTAGCTCTAGGATATGTACAAGAGTGCGTTAGCATCTACATGCCTTGTACGCTACTTAGTTACTAAGAATTAACTAATATAGCCTTTGTATTAAGGCGTATAGATTTTAAAGATGCTGCTTATTTCCTTAACGCTGCAGTAGCACACCGCATTAACTCTAAAAACTAAGGTAAAGAATAATACGTGTTAACAGCTAACTAGGCAATAGGAAAACTGCTATATAAGAACATTTATGCTTTTATTAATTAGAACAACTCTAACAACTAAGCACCCTACCTAAATATTAATAAGTAAGAGGCAAAGAAGCTTTGTAATATTAGCGCCAAGCTGCTAGTCTAGAAAGAAGATATTGAATTTAACTTATAAAAGCTACGTTCTAATGCTAGAGCTAAGAATAAGCAAGGCAAGCTTAACCCTCTTTATGTATTCTAGCAAAAGGTGTTTTAACTTATAGCTAAATCTAAAGACCCTAAAACTAGCCTAGTCTACTTTACAAGAAACGTCTTAAGTAATAAGTATAGGCTGCTTAGTGTAAAGACGTATCTAATATATAGTATAGTTATTCTTATAACTACAGAGCTAGAAAGGACCCTAAATAAGGCTTAAGCTATTAATTGCTATAGTAACTTTATAACATCTAAGACTTGCTCTCTAGGGAGTTGTGGTATATTAGTTATAACTAAGAATCTAAGGCAATTTTTAAGAATAACAGCTAGTTAAGAGCTAGACTAATACTTAGCAATTAAGTTGTATAAGTTTTAGAATAGAATAACTATTATACAACAAATGCGCAATGCTGCTAACATCTAGG
Organism: Alternaria sp. 'sect. Undifilum'; assembly: GCA_024321975.1. NCBI lineage: Eukaryota > Fungi > Ascomycota > Dothideomycetes > Pleosporales > Pleosporaceae > Alternaria > Alternaria sp. 'sect. Undifilum'. The sequence continues at coordinate 6,716,234 of JAJJZI010000006.1, forward strand.
TAAGTTAAGTTAGGGCTAAGGCTAGTAGCTAATAAGTCTCTGCACTACTACCTTTACTAAGCTCTCGTGCTCTAAAAGCAACACTAGCATACTAACAAGTAGCTACTTAATTAGATACTAACTTTAACAACGCCTTCTATGTAAATAAGGAGCCTAATACTCTTAATTAGGAATAGCAGAACCTCTGCGCAGGGTGTTATTGCGAGAATTCTACTTTAGCTTTCCTTAAGCTACTTAAGCAAGCCTACGCAAAGAAGCTAATTACTAATCCTAACTACGTTAAGGTTATTAAGAAATAGTACTATAAGGTAAATATTAAATAACAACCTAGCTCTAATAACTTAATATATAAGCAAGTATGCTTTATCTATAAGCGCACTGCTATAAGTGTTATAGGTTTATTTAAGAGGGCTATGCTGTCTAATATGCTTAACAAGTGTCTGCTCTTACTATATATAGAACAGAGCCGCTAGCAAGAATTCTAATCTAATCTAGTTATTTTAAAGCTTTTTATCAGCAAGTATTACCTAGCTAAGCAGGATAAGAACCTGCTAAGCTACTGCTATTAACCTTCTAAACTTGATCTCTACCCCCTCTTTACTTAAGATAAGATTATTAATACTATAAAGTTTTGACTACAAGCAGAGGAGTTCTAACGCACTAGCAGTATTGTTACTAATATATACACTTAGCTGTTTAAAAATAGCTAGGTTAAGGATATTGTTATTAAAACTTTTAAGATATATTGCTTCTAATTACAACGCATAGACAGAAAGCTAAACCTTAGATAGCTGCGCAACATATACTACTTACTTATCTAGCAGGCTGTACGCACTAACCTAGGATACTAGTTGTAATACGCTATGCTCTGCAAGGAACACACTCTAATTTCTTACCCCTATTACGCTAAGTACGCTAAGAAGGGTAATTAAACTTACTTTAAGCATATTAACTTTAACCTTAAGCAAGCAATAACTAAAGGCCTTAGTGCTAATATAATTTAAGGCAGTGTGTTATTTAATAATAAGGATAAAAACAACTACACTAAGATGCTACTAGGATTTTACAACTATGTGCTGGAATACCTAAGGTAGCGTAAAGACGCAGGCATTAAATTGTTAAATAGTCTTATTAAAGGATAGGAGGATAAGACTAACTAGCTAAAAGATGCATAGAAACTAGCTCCTAACACTTGCTAGACAAAGCAAATTTGTAAAAGAAAATAAGTTTAAATTTTGTTGCCTCTATTACCTTATAGATCTACTAGGCTAACTACTTGCAATTGCTACACTATTCTTCTTTAGGTTGTTATAGTCCGTGATAGTGTAATAAAAGTGCTTGCTATATGAACTTATAAAGAGATCTTTAAGGCTTATCGCGACCTCACTGCTGCTTTTGTACTCCCTCTAGTTATTCTAACAAGTTTAGAGGAATTAATTAGGTATTTCTTGTAGATGTGCATATTAAGTATAAGTCCTAGATTTAGAAGGCCCTTATTAGAAAAGCTAAGTAGGACAATCCTCTTGTTTATAAGGAGCTAAATAATATGCTATAAGACGCTAATAAGAAGTAGATTAACAACTATATTAAAGAACACCGCAACTATGTTTTAAAATGAATTGTTAACCTATAGCTTATAGTTTAAGAGTTAGAGAAAGACGCTTTTTGTGCTAATTTAGTTTAAGGATACCTTAACTGCTTATACTTTACTAACTATAGACAGAACCCCCCTTATACAATAAAGGACTAGGATAAGTAGGATACGGTTTTCTCTTAAGCTAATTCTCTCTAACGTCTCTAGGAGAAGCTTAGCCTAAAGGCTAATAAACGCTAAGTTTTCTAAGAGAGCAAAGATCCTGCTATGCTCTTCTCTATATAACGCCTCCCTAGCGTTTGTTCTTAATTAGGTACAGTTATCTCTAATAACGTCTTAGTACCTACAACTCCTACTAGGCAGCCTTATTATAGTTGCCTTTATTTAATATTAGAAGCTTAAGCGCCTGCTACTCCTGTCCCTGCTCCTACTACTGCACCTAGGCCACGTGCTTTAACTACGACTTAAGAACCTCGCTAAAGTAAGCGCCTAAAGAAGTAAAGGGAGGTAGTTAGGATAGATATAAGATAAATAAGTTATATTTCCTTTGTTTTATTTCCTTTGTTTTGCTGTTTTTCCTTCTGCTAAGTAGGTCGCTTAATGGGGCTAAGCTCGCAGGAAGGGGAGGTATGTGCTAGTGCACAGGGTGATACCCTGTTGCTCACTAGGTTAGTGCTTAACCACCTAATCTAGAGGTATATAGCTCGTTTCGGGGATCAAAATTAGTAAGGAAGCGATCCACCTTGTACTTAACTACAAAAACTCAACTCTTGTACTTCTCTTTGATAGATAACTAATAATAAGATCGTTATCTTACCACCCTCGTTCTCGCATAATCTGACCACTAGTGATCTCCTGCCCTCGTAGCAGTATGTCTTCATACACTCCAACACCCGTACAATAGTTAAAAGTCCTAACGCAAGAAGCACAACTAATAATCACCTAAATACTAGAGTCTATATAGGTATATGCCTACAAGAATAACAAAAACTATTAGTTTGTTAAGTGCAAAGCACGCTTCGTTGTATAAGGCAATTAACAGCGCAACGTTACTACTTAAAAGACCTACGCCGCCACGTTAGCAGGTTAATTCTTCCAAATAGCTCTTATAATCGCTGCCTAATTTAACCTCAAGCTTAAGCAGTACAACATCACTAACGCCTTCGCACACGCACTAATTAATTAAGTTATATATATAAGAATACCGCGTGGATACGCAAGGAAGAGAACAATCTTTAAGCTTAACAAAGCTTTGTATAGCCTTTAGATATCGCTACTACTCTAGCAAAGGGACTTCACCACCTATCTCTAAAAATATAGTTTTACTGCCGTCCTATATAAGCTATACTACATAATTTGTTAAAGGATCTTCGTGTTCTTCTACGTTAACAATATTATCACAATGTACAGCAGGAACTATAAATTAAATACGCAAGTAGCAATTAAGGATATTAGAAAAAAGTACTGTATAACTAAAGGAGATAATCTGCATTAGTTCTTAGGCATAGAGTTAATTAGGGATTAATCACAGCGCAAGATCTAGATCTACTAATTAGCATATAATAAGAAGATTAACTAACTAGTAAGCAATTACTTACTTAAGAGCGATACCCTAATAATCAAGGCTAAACTACTGCCCTAAGAAGGCAACGAGACTCTTAGGGAAATCAACCTCTACTAACAAAAGATTAGATTACTCCTATTTGCAGCAGTTAACACGAGACCTAATACGGCCTTCGCAGTATTACGCCTAGCACGATTTCTTACAAACTTTAGCCTTAATTATTAGCTAGCAGCTAATTGCGTACTCCTATACCCTAACTATACACAAACGCTCGCACTACAATTCAGTAAAGACAATTACCTAGTTATAGCAAGTAACGCCTCTTTTGCTAATAATACACTTAATTATAAAAGCTTACAGGAATACGTAATTAAGCTGTTTAGTAGACTAATAGCTTAGAGAGCAAACAAGCAAAATATAGTTATAACCTTAATAACTAATGCTAAATTCTTTGCGCTCTTATAAGTAGCAAAAGAAGCTATATTTATTTAAATGCTGCTTACTAAGCACTAAGTTTAGATAGTTGACTAAATAATTACTATACAGTGCTATAACTTACAGACAATTTAATTAATTTTAAAGGAGATTCCCTAGTTAACTATAAAGCTACAGCATGTTAATATCTACAACTATTAGCTTAGGCAAGAAGTTTAGAACAAGTCAATTAAAGTAATCTACGTAGAATTAAGCAAGATACTTGCTAACAGAATTACTAAGCTATTACTAGCCAATTAATAGCTAAGGTTCCTACAACAGATAGGACTAATCGATCTAGGCATACAACTAAGACTAGAAGCTAATCTAGTATTAATAACTAATTAGCTCAACGCCTTAGACCTATAATTAACCACCTTACAGAAGAAACAAAGAAGAAGATGTTTAGCTTAATCTGTACGTTTAAGCTAAGGGAGTGTGTTAAATTTAGGACATTGGCGCGGTTATTTAGGAGGTTGGTGAGAGTGGAGAAGGGGTCTGCAAGGGTGATCAGGGGGTGGCGCTAAAGGACGCTAAATGCGCTAGCGCCGCCAAGGCCCACACAGAATCCTGATTATAAAAAGGGCACTTAGAGCATATACAATCCAGACACGACACACAAACAATTAATCATCAATACAATCTACTTATTATTACTTATATTATTATTATTATATCAGTATTACCTAACCTATCATATCTGACAACAGTAGAGAGAATTAGATGTTTAAATAAACTAAGTGTTTACGTACATAGTTAGGTAGTCTGAGAATCTTACAAGAAACTATAAACTTAGTAAATTCTTAATTATGTATAAGCTTAATTGTTAGCAGTTATAAGAAAAACTGTTGAAGTCTACCTAACAACACAATAACATGTACACAATATATAAGATAGTAGACCAAAAGGTTTAACATATTAATATCTCTTAGCAAGACATACCTATAGAATTTAGATAAGAAGACTAGAAAGAAAAGGTAAAAGAAGAATAACTTCTCTAAATACGCATTTGTGATCCTAATAAAGGGCTGTGCAATTATTTATTTAAACTAAGATATGCTGCTTTCTTGCAAGAAATAAGGCTAAATAAAGAATAAATTAACAAGCTATATACTAGAGACTACCTGCAGCTATTAGAAAAGAAGATATTTATACATATACTTCTTAGCAGAGAGAAAGCGCTCTCCTGGTAATTTAAGAAATTAGAAAAGATTTATTCTAATGTATATCTGCTGTATAAGATACGAACAATACTATATAAAGCTTAGCAAGTACAAGGTTTTGCTGTACTAAAAGCTTTAGAGCTGCAAGTAGTAGATATAGTTAATATTTAACTAAATTAAGGAACATAGGAGAGGTGTAATAGCTAATATTGCAACCTATAGCACCTACTACCTAAGAAGGACGAAGGCGTTTAATAGATTAGCAATGCGTAGTAGATATGTAAATGTAGTTATTATATAAGATGCAAACCTGCTACTAATAGTAGATAAGTTTTTTAAGAGGTTTATAGGATGTAAGATTATTTTACTTATAGATTTTTCTTAAGGTATTGTACGGGTGTTGGAGTGTATGAAGACATACTACTACGAGGGCAAGAGATCACTAGTGGTCAGGTCATGCGAGCACGAGGGTAGTAAGATAACAATCTTATTAGGGGTTGTATATATCAAAGAGCAGTACAAGAGTTAAGTTCTAGGGTAAAAAATTAATGTTAGATGTTCTATGTCCCTTGCTCGTTTTAATCCCTAAAATGAGCTATATACCTTCAGATTAGGTGGTTAAGCACTAACCTAGTAAGTAGCAGAGTATTACCTTGTGCACTAGCACATACCTCCCCTTCCTGCGAGCTTAGCCCTATTAAGCAACCTACTTAGCAGAAGAAAAAACAGCAAAACTAAGGAAATAAAACAAAAGAAATATAGCTTAATTACCTTATATCTATCCTAAATACCTCTCTTTACTTCTTTAAGCGCTTACTTTAGCAAGGTTCTTAAATAGTAGTTAAAGCGCGTGGCCTAGGCGCAGGCGCAGTAGTAGGAGCAGGGACAGAGGTAGCAGGCGCTTAAGATTCTAATATTAAGTAAAAACAACTGTAACAAGGCTGCCTAGTTAGAGTTATAAGTACTAAGACGTTATTAAAGATAACTGTAGCTAATTAAAAGTAAACGCTAGGGAGGCGTTGCGTAGAGGAAAGCATAGCAGGGTCTTTGCTATTCTAGAAAACTTAGCGCTTATTAGCCTCTAGGCTAAGCTCCTCCTATAGACGTTGCAGAGAATTAGCTTAAGAGAAATTTGCATTCTACCTATTTTAGTCCTTTATTGTATAAGAAGGGTTTTGTCTATAGTTAGTAAAGTACAAGCGATTAGGGTATCCTTAAACTAAATTAGCATAAAAAGCGTCCTTCTCTAACTCTTAAACTATAAGCTATAGGTTACTAATTTGTTGTAGAACATAGGTGCGGTGTTCTTTAATATAGTTATTAATATACTCCTTGTTAACGTTCTATAGCATATTGTTTAGCTCCTTATAGACTAGAGGATTATCCTACTTAGCCTGTCTAATAAGGGCCTTCTAGATCTAAACCTTATACTGAATGTAAACATCTGCTAGGAATAGCTAATTAATTCCTCTAAACTTGTTAGGATAGCTAGAGAGAGTATAAGGAGCAGCAGTAAGGTTGTAATAAGACTTGCAAATCTCCTTATAAGTTTTTATACCAAGTACCTCTATTACACTATTTCAGACTATAACAAACTAAAGAAGAATAGTGCAGTAATTGTAAGTATTTAAACTAGTAAATCTATAAAGTAGTAGAGGCAACAAAATTTAAACTTATCTTTTTTTACAAATTTGCTTTGCTTAGTAAGCGTTAGGGGCTAGCTTTTGTGCAATTTCTAGCTAGTTAGTCTTGTTCTCTTACTCTTTAATAATACTATTTAACTATTTAACGCCTACGTCTTTGCGCTACTTTAGGTATTCTAGCACATAGTTGTAAAATCTTAGTAGTATCTTAGTATAGTTGATTACATCTTTATTATTAAATAACACACTACTTTAAATTATTTTAGCACTAAGGCCTTTAGTTATTGATTGCTTAAAGTTAAAGTTAATATACTTAAAGTAGGTTTAATTACCCTTCTTAGCGTACTTAGCGTAGTAAAGATAAGAAATTAGAGTATGTTCCTTGCAGAGCATAGCATATTACAACTAGTATTCTAAGTTAGTGTGTATAGCCTTTACATAAGTAAGTAGTACATGTTGCGCAGCTATCTAAGGTTTAGCTTCCTATCTATGCATTATAAATAGAAGCAATATATCTTAAAAGTTTTAATAATAATATTCTTAACCTAGCTGTCTTTCAATAGCTAGGTGCAGGCGTTAGTAAGAATGCATGCTTCTAGTGCGCTAGAACACCTCTGCTTGTAGTTAAAACTCTATAGTATTAATAATCTTATCCTAAGTAGGGAGGGGGTAGAGATCGAGTTTAGAAGGTTAATAGCGGTAGCTTAGCAGGTCTTTATCCTACTTGGCTAGGCAATACTTGCTAGTAAAAAGCTTTAAAATAACAAGATTAGATTAGAATTCTTGCTAGCAGCTCTATCCTACGTATAGTAAGAGTAAATACTTGTTAAGTATATTAGACAGCATAGCCTTTTTAAACAAACCTATAACACTTATAGTAGTATACATATAAATAAAGTATACTTACTTAGATAATAAGTTATTAGAGCTAGGCTATTATCTAATATTAACTTTATAGTACTATTCCTTCATAACCTTAACACAGTTAAAATTAGTAATTAGCTTCTTTATATAGGCTTGCTTAAGCAGCTTAAAGAAAGCTAAAGTAGGATTTTTGCAATAACACCCTGCCTAGAGGATCTCTTATTCCTAATTAAGGGTATCTAGCTCCTTGTCTACATAGGTAGCGTTATTAAAGTTAGTATTTAATTAAGTAGCTGCTTGTTAGTAGGCTAGTATTGCTTTGAGAGCACAAGAGCTTAGTAAAGGCAGTAGTACAGAGACTTATTAGCTACTAGCCTTAGTTCTAACTTAACCTGCCTAGATGTTAGCAGCATTGCGCCTTTATTGTATAACTATTATTCTGTTCTAAAACTTATGCAACTTAATTGCTAAGTATTAGTCTAGCCTTTAACTAGCTAATATCTCTATTAATTACTTTAAATTCGTAGTTATAACTAATAGATTGCAACCCCCTAGAGAGCGAGTCTTAGATGCTATAAGATTACTATAGCAATTAATAGCTTAAGCCTTGTTTAGGGTCCTCCCTAGCTCTACAGTTATAAAGATAACTATACTATATATTAGATGCGTTTTAATACTAAGCAGCCTATACTTACTACTAGAAACGCTATATGTAGAGTAGACTAGGCTAGTTTTAGAGTCCTTAAATTTAGCTATAAGCTAAAAAACCTTTTGCTAGAATATATAAAGAGAATTAGGCTTGCTTTGCTTGTCTTTCGCCCTAGTATTAGGGCGTAGCTTCTATAGGTTAAATTTAATATCCTCTTTCTAGACTCGCGGCTTGGCGCAGATATTACAAAGCTCATTTGCCTCTTGCTTATTAATATTTAGATAGAGTGCTTAGTTGTAAAAGTTGTTTTAATTAACAAAAGCGCAAATGTCCTTATATAGTAGTTTTACTATTGCCTAGTTAGCTATTAACATATATTGTTCTTTACTTTAGTTTTTAGAGTTAATGCAGTGCGCTGCTACAACGTTAAAAAAATAAGCAGCATTTTTAAAATCTATACGCCTTAACACAAAGGCTATATGAGTTAATTCTTAGTAACTAAGTAACGTATAAGGTATGTAGATGCTAACGCATTCTTAAACAAATTCTAGAGCTAGCTTTATTACTAATGTAATAGCTTTGCCTAGTTCGTTAGCCTTTTTGTCCTGTGTTAAGGATGCTGCACTAATAATAGGATAGTGTTCTTAGAAACCTTTGACACTACTATATTCGTCTATAAGTCTAGAGAGCTAAGCACAAAAGTTACCTACTCCTAGGATATCTTTAAGGATTAAGTTAAATTAGTAGAAAGTGTTGTTAAACTAACAATTTATAATAATACGTTGCTATCTCAGCGCGTTTAAAAGGATCTTATTAACTAGAGTCTAGATATCATTAACTTTAATCTTGTTGTTACGTTCTGTAAGCTCTAGTACCTTGTCTTAATACTATATAACCTTAGAGATTTAGTCTGGGACGTAGTCTTTTTTCTTAGTAATAACTCTAAGGTTGTTAAAAACCTTTAATAGTCCTAGTGTTTGCGGCAGTTACTACTGTAGCTACTTGCTCTTAGCCTTGTCTAACAACGCTAGAAGCATTCTCTAAGCAGGTTAGCTAAGGTAAGTTAAATGTTGTCTTTGGCCGCTGCTAGTTTAAGAGGGGAAGATATTATTGTAGCTAGTATTTGAGAAGATAACTACCTTAATAAAAGGTAGTAAAGTTTATATAGAAGGAAAGTTCAATAGTTAGCAGGGTTGTAGTTCTAGTTTATGTATAGTGGCGGTATCCTACTAGCTAGCAGGTAGCGGTAGAGGTAAACAGGGTCTAAATCGCGCTAAAATAAGCAAGTTTTTTAATTAAAATAGTTATTGTAATTAGCTGTTGCCCTAAAAGTGCGTGAAATTAAGTAAAGTATTAGTGTAGTAGTAAGCACCTAGTCTATAGAATAGGTAGCTTGTACCTAAATTTTACATAGAAAATTAGTAAACAAGTAGCTAAAGGTAAAAATTGGTACTACTAGCATAGTATCCCCTCCTCTTCCTAAAAATATAGGCCGTTCTATAGCCTATTAGTTGTCTAGTATAGTAGTATTTAAGTTAAAGTCTAAGCTTTTAAAGTCTTGTCTGTATGCACAACACTTCTCTTCTGTAAAACGTTTAGTAATAACAACTTAAGGATAAAGATTATTACTTATTATAAGAGGTAAAGGTAGTTGTAGTTTAGTATGTAGCTTAGGCAAGTCTAGCAAGATAGGAATGTCTACTGTAAGGCTAGTTCGTCCTTAGTAATTAGGATCCTATAACTTTATGTTACTTTAATCTTTCTTAATAATATCCTAAACAAGTCTCTATCTAAACGGCTTCAATTGCTATCTAGGTGTCGTGTAGAGAAAGCGTGTACTATTAAGGTCCTTAAGACAATAGGTTCCTCTATTAGGTCTAGCTTTATAGATATAGTATAAACCTAACTATCTTATATCTAGCTTATAGTCTTGTAACATATTAATTTCATTAATAGAGTTCTATAGAAGAACTAAGTTACGTAGGTTTATATCTTTGTATTGTATTTCCTTAGTATTATTCTAGTATTCCTTCTTCGCAGCTCTTATCTAGTTAGTACAAGTAACAGCATCTTTTATAAACCAATCTTTAAAATCTAGCTACATTGCTTAAATCACAAGCAGCTGTGCACAGTCCTTTACTTCCCTGAATAGAAGCGTTTGCTATATAGGTAGCGCGAGTTTAATAGGAAGCACTAAGTTCTGCTCTATAACTAGCTAGTACGGCAAGTAACCTATTTGTTCCTATATTAAGATCTTGTCTGTAAAGAGAACTGTTAGCAAGTTCTTAACCTAAGGTCCTAGTAGCTTTACAAGAGCGTTTACAATAAGTTTGTGCTCTTTTTTAATTTTTTTTATAGCTTAAAGATTATATCCTAATAACTAGACTTAGTTAATTCTATAAATCTTTAATAGTTGTAAGACCACCTTAGCCAAATTAGGCTCTTTATTAACTATAAGTTTGCGCGCTGTGCTCTATTAACGTATAATGCCCTTATATATAAACTCTGCAATTATCTTTAACTAGTTATTTAACAAGGCTTTTGCTTTAGGCTAGCCGCTAAGGTAGTCTCTTGTAATAGATAAAAACTTCTTCCTAAAACACTAAGGCATGTATACTACATTAATTGCAACAGTCTTCTAGATAGCGAAACTGTAGGTGTTAGTAAGCATATTAACTTTCCTCTTTAAGGATTATAGTTAATAGTCTAGGCAGGTTGCTAGCTTTTACCGCACGTGCTTATATATTCTTTTCTACTAGTATTGCTAAGCGAGTATAAAGTACACGGCGTTAACTCCTTTTTGTCTAATCTAAGAGTGCACGTTCTATACTACAGCTATTCTTAGGTTAGTATTATCTACAACCCTCTAGATTACAATATTCCTAGATATCTTTTTAAAGAGTATCTCGTCTTATATAAAGAAGTTTAGAGCTTGCTTTTTCTATGCTTAAAGTTCTTGTAGTTCTCTACCTCTAGGACTCTTAAAGTTAACTAAAAATTAAGCGTATTGCTCTAATTCTGCTAAGAATTTCTAACAAAGTACCCTTGCTTGTCCTGCTAGTATTAGTGCATTTACATTTCTAATTATATAATTAATAAACTTCTCTAAATCTTCCTTGGGTTCTAGAGGCGGCTCCTAATTGTTAGCCTTTAGATACTATGAAAGTGCATCCGCAACTATATTCTTCTGTCCTAGTATATGCTCAATATTAAAGTCCTATAAAAGAATTGTTAATATCTACCTGTTTATAACAGATCCTAGATTATTAGTAGATAAGTAATTTAGATAAGCAATAAGAGTTACAGCGTTAGTTTCTATAGTAAATAAATACTATAGAGATAAGTACAAAATTTCATAAGAGCTTACAGTACAGCCTTGCATTCTAACTTAGTAGAGTGCTATTACTTCTCTTGCACTAACTATAGTGTGCTTTTAAACTGCACTAGGTGCCGCTTGTTGTCTTTTTTAAGCTGTTTAATACATGCTCCTGCACTATCTTAACTTATATTAGTTATTAAGAATATTCTGTAATTTTTAGTGTTAGTATAATTTAGGTTCGCGAGTGTAGGTGCGTTATATATAGCTTGTTTTAGCTTATACATTGCTACGTCTTACGCATCTTTTTATTTAAAAAGGATATTATCTTGTAAAGGCGTGAACAGAGGTATAGTAATTTTAGTAAAGTCTTTTACCTAAATTTAGTGGTAGACGCATATGCTTACAAAGAACTATACCTTTCTCTTATTTCTACATAGTGGCTAGTTTATAATCTTTTTAACTTTTTTTTAGTTAGTGTGACGTTCTTGTAGGCTAACTTTATAACCTATAACCTTAAGTCTTTCTATAAAAAAATAACACTTCTTTCCTAATATAGTGTCTCTAGCTTGTTTAATATTAGCTAGCACCTTGTCTAGTTGCAGGATATACTTAAGAACATAACGTTAGACTCCTAGCATTAATTCTTCTCTGCTAATATTAGTTTTTAGCCCTCTACATGTTATGTTGTTAATAAAGGGCATAGTATTAGGCGAGTAGTGTTTTAGAATCTTTATTAATACTTGTTAAAACGCTACTACTAAGTTAGTAGTACCTATAACTATTCTACATAATTGTATAAGCCCTATAAGTGTTTAAAACGCTGTTATGTGCCTACTTTCTAGATATAGCGTAATTTAGTTATATCCTAAGAACAAATTTATAAGTAAGATAATCTTACATTCTACAAACCTCTTAGAAAACTTATCTACTATTAGTAGTAGGTTTGCATTTTATATATTAACTGCATTTATCTGCTACGCATTACTAATTTATTAAACGCCTTTGTTCTTCTTAGGCACTAGGTGCTATAAATTGCAATATTAATTATTACACCTTTCCTATATTCCTTAATTTAGGCGGATGTTAACTATATCCACTACTTACAGTTTTAAAGCTTTTAGAATAGCAAAACTTTATACTTACTAGGCTTTGTATAGTATTGTTTATATTTTTTATAGTAGACATACATTAAAATAGATCTTTCTTAATTCTTTAAACTACTAGAAGAGCGCTCCCTCTTATTTAAAAAGCATATATAAGAATATCTTTTTTTAGTAGCTGCAGGTAGTCTCTAGTATGTAGCTTGTTAACTTATTCTTTAGTAAGCCTTATCTCTTATAGGAAAGTAGCATATTTTAGCTTAAACAAATAATTGTATAGCTCTTTATCTAGGTTACAAATGCTTATTCTAAGAAGTTGTTGTTCTTTTGCTTTTTCCTTCTAGTTCTCTTGTCTAAATTTTATCAGCACTTCTTACTAAAGGATATTAATAGGTTGTACTTTCTTATCTACTATCTTGTAAATTATGTACAGATTATTGTATTATTAAGTTTACTTAAGTAGCTTTTTTTACATCTACTAATAATTAAGCTTTTATATAAATAAAAATTTACTAAGTTTAAAGCTTCTTGAAAGGTCTTTAGACTGCCTAACTGCGTACATAAACACTTAATTTATTTAAATATTTAATTCTTCTTGCTGTCTTTTATATACAGCATGTAAAATTGCTAAATCTAGCTATTAGATCTAACTAGGCAGCTTTCTGTATGTATTTTACCGCAGCTGCTCGCAATTTAATGCCTATTCTGATAGTAATTATATATAACTATATATTACTTGTTGTTTCTTTGTCTAAAATGTTGTTAAAGGCTTTATTTCTAATTGTCTGCGCAGGGTAATTTAGAGAAGAGTTAGACGCAACAAAAGCTACGTTTCTTAAACTAACTTTAGATAGGACTTAGCACGTAATTTGTCTAAACACATTATACTAAATTAATATCCTAGCGCTTGCACACTAAGGTCCCCCTAGAATTGCAGATCTAGTGACATTAGAAACAATCCTAAACATAGTCCTAATAGTAACTATCCTTATTTGTATAAGTATATTATATGCAGTCCTAATAAATAAGTTATGTGTACTATTAGCTAAAGTAACTTTAGAAGAAGGCTGCCCTAGCTAGTACTTTATTATTTTATACACTATTTTTAATGCTCACGCAGCACTTAGTCTTAGAATATTTATTTATGCTTTAGTGTTAATTAAGTACTTTAAAAACTACAATTTATAGTAACCTAGTATTCTAGTAAGTTAGTTTAAGTAAAAGCCTGCCTATTCCTTTACTAAACCCCTTAAACATCCTTTGTAGGTATATTATCTAATTTATCTATCTAAGAATTTTTTCTTCTACTTACCTTATAGCAAGTTTGCGTATTTAACTAATACAAATTTATTGCATTGTAATACGCGCTTTTAATAAGTAGTGTATTTAGTAAAATTCTATAGGTAGGGCCCGTGCGCCAGTTTAACTAATCAGAGGCTAGAATAGATACTAGGTGTAATTTAGCGCACCTAGCATCTGTAGGCTTAGCGTTATTTCTACACATTATAATATTAAGAGCACCTAAACTATCTGCAACATTAGTACTATTATTAAGAAGATCGTGTAGCTGTTTTTAAATGTTAGCTTGCCCTATAAGATCTAATACTATAATTCCTTAGACTTCTTGTCTAAGTAGGGCAGTTGTAATACAGTTTAGCTATCCCTGCACTATCTCCCTAAGTTCTAGATTAGGAAGAGCGTTAATAAACTTTATAGCCTTTTTCTTTCCCTCTTGCTTTAAGTACTTTGAATCTACTAATATATTATTATCTTGCTAAGCTAATTGTAGTAGTCTAACAATTAAAAATAGTATATTATAAGGCTAACTTGCAAAGAGTATATTACTTTATGTTTCGTCCTACAGATACTATATATCTATAGGCTGCAAGTTAGGGATAGTAGAGTTACTTTATATTATTTAATCGCTTTTTTAGGTGCTTAAATCCTTGCTTAGCCTTCCTTGTTTCTTTATCCCTCTCTTCTAGACACAATTAATATCCTAGTAGAGGGCAAGGCCTTTGCCTTTTAAGCAAGTTGCTGTATTTAACTTAAAGATACTAAGTAAAGCGTTATCTTCGCCTCCTAGTATAATATTAGCTGCATTAATATTATTAAGCTTCTTAACGTATCCTTTAACAGAAGAGTTGTATAGTTATTCCTAGAATCGCTAGAACTGCTAAAAGACATTATTATAGTAGCCTTAGCCTGTTACACTTATTACTACGTTTGTAGAATTAAAGTTTTTTCTCTTAAACCTTAGACCTAGTTAAAAGTCTCTCTTAGTAAACTTCTTAAGGACTACACTAGAGGCTAGCTAATTAAGTATGTTATTAGTAATGTTATAGAACTCTTAGATCTTTGTCTTTAACTATAGCAAGACTTAGTTTAATAGTAGCTATTCTAGAATTTCTTCTAGACGCTTATATAGTAGCCTAAAGTAGTAAGTTTCTTTCTTGCTAGAAATATCCTAGTTAAAACTAACCTATCCTATCTGTTTTAGGGCGTAGTATAGTTCGCACTCCCTAAGCATGTGTCCTGCCGTACTATTTATATAACAGAGAGGGTATATCTCTATATTACTTATATATACTGCACTTGCCTTATCAGGTAGTCCCTTTAGGGTATTAGTAATATAAAACTTATTATTCCTCTTGCTAGAGAATTCTGCATTGGTTGCTTGTGCAATAAATTACGCATAGTTAGTAAGTTTTTCTAGAGGTTTCTTAGTTGTAGGATAAGCTATAAGCATGTTAATAGTTAATAGTCTAAGCTTTACGTTGCCTAAGGACTTAATAAGGTTCTCTATCTCTAGGTTAACATCTGCTAGCATGCTTATCTTTTTATGTACTTTGCTAATTTTGATCCCTACTTCTCTTACTTCCTCTAGGGTGAAGGTTGCACGCTAGTTAAATAGCATAATTTAGCGTATCCAGCATTAGCACCTCCTTATTCTAGCTAATAAATCTTATCTAAGCTAGTTTTCTTCTTGTAGTAGGATTTAAGAAAAGAATAGATCCCTTTTAACTTATATATATTTTAATTATCTTTATTTAGAGTAGAGGGCATATAGTACATAACTGCCTCTTTGTTAGTCTATAGCAGGCCTTAGAAGAAGAAAATGCCTTCCTCTATTTAAGGGATTTGTCTATTCTTAATATATATATTAGCGACAGAAGTAAAGTGTGTATAGTACTCTACTAGGCTAGGCTAGTTTTGTACGTATTTATAGATGTAAGCTTAAAAGTAAAAGCATTTACCTATCTTAATAGCTATATCTTTATTCTTCTACTATTCCTTTATATGTGTCTATAACTTAGACTAATCCTTCTTTGTATATCTAGGTAAGCGCTTAAGGATACAAGAGAAAGATTAATTCTTATTAAAGAAGTAGTCTAGTAGAATAGAGACTCTTATCGTATTATAGATGCCTCTATTATTAGCTTGTTAGTTAAAGTCCTCTAGAAATTCTGTAACATCCTTTCTAGTAAAAACTAATATACTCTGTCTTAGTTAAATTATAGTTAACACTAAGTTGTGCGTAGGTGTAGCTATAGTGTTAATAACTAAGCTTAATAAGGTTAATAGCAGATTAGGGCTAGTAGTAGTAGGTCTAGAGGGGGGAAGCGTTGCACCTTCCTGCCCTTAACCTGCTTTCTAATCTTTTTTTAATATCTAGGGTACAGAAGGACTTATATAAGTTCATTATATAAATAATTAACAAACGTTAGTAAAGAAATAGACAAGGTATAGTCTCTAGAAGAAATTATATCTCTCTTTAAATCTTTGTAGTGTGTGTTTGTTTAGGTGTAGGTATATAAATCCTCGACTCTTAGATACCTCTTATTTCGCTAGGTAGGCTTAGATTTATACTTAAAGCTAGTAATTATATGTAAGCTTTTAGTGCTATCTTTATTTTAGACGACAGCACCTTAGCTTAGTATTTCTTTACGCATGTATCACCGTCTCTTTGCTAGGTAGACTTTAAATTAGCGTTTAGAACATATGTAAGACTGCCTCTATTTCGCTAAATAGTTTACTGCCTCTATTTCGCTAGACAGACTTTAACTTAGCATTTAATAATGCATTCTATTATTTTATTAGTAAGTTTTATTTTTTCTTATTATTATTAGTGTTAACTTAGGTAACATCATCCTCAACGTAGTCTATAATAGGAAATAGTACTAACTCCCTAAAAGTATGCCTAGTAGTAATTCTAAGAGTATATCTAGTAGTAATCCTAAGGATTCTATGCTTACGTAAGATTATTATATTATTCTCGCAATAATTGTGCACTAGTTCCTTTATGCACTAAGTAGTAGAGTATGTCTTTATAGGCTTCGCTATTTGTACAGGTGTTAGAGTGTATAAAGACATACTACTACAAGGGCAAGAGATCACTAGTGGTTAGGCTATGCAAGAACGAGGGTAGTAAGATAATAATCTTATTAGGGGTTGTATATATTAAAGAGCAGTATAAGAGTTAAGTTCTAGAGTAGAGGATAGATGTTGGATGTTGGATGTTGGATGTCCGATGTCGAATGTCCCCCGCTCGTTTCGATCCCCGAAACGAGCTATATACCTTCAGATCAGGTGGTTAAGCACTAACCTAGTGAGCAGTAGGGTATCACCCTGTGCACCGGCACAATATTATACTAAGAGGCAAAGATAACGCTTTGCTTAGCATCTCTAAGTTAAATGTAGCTACGCGCTTAAAAGGCAAAGGCCCGGCTCTATACTAGGATATTAATCGTGTCTAGGAGGGCGGGATACAGAAACAAGGAAGGCCGAGCAAGGATTTAAGCACCTAGGAAAGTGATTAAACAATATAAGGTAACTCCTCTATCTCTAACTTGCAGCCTATAGATATATAGTATCTGTAGGAAGAAACATAGAGTAATGAACTTTTTATAAGTTAGCCTTATAATACACTATTCTTAATTGTTAGACTACTACAATTAGTTTAGCAATATAATAACATATTAGTAGATTTAAAGCACTTATAGTAAGAAGGAAAGAAAAAGGCTAAAAAGTTTATTAACGCTTTTCCTAATCTAGAATTTAGGGAGATAGTGCAGGGACAGCTAAACCGCATTGCGACTGCCCTACTCAGACAGGAAGTCTAAGGAATTATAGTATTAAATCTTATAAGGCAAGCTAATATTTAAAAACAGCTACGTAATCTTCTTAATAATAGTATTAATATTGCAGATAGTTTAGGTGCTTTTAATATTATAACGTATAGAAAAAACGCTAAGCTTTTAAATGCTAGGTGTGCTAAATCACACTTAGTATCTGTTCTAGCCTCTAATTAGTTGAAATAGCGCACGGGCCTTACCTATAGAGTTTTACTACATATACTACCTATTAGAAGCGCGTATTGCAATGCGATGAATTTGTATTAAATAAATGCGTAAACTTACTATAGGGTAAGTAGAAGAAGAAATTCTTAAATAGATAAATTAGATAATATACCTACACAGAATGTCTAAAGGGTTTAGCAAAAGAATAGGCAAGCTTTCGCATAAATAGATTTACTAGAATGCTAAGTTACTGTAAACAGTAGCTTTTTAAACTGCTTAATTAACACTAGAGTATAAGTAAATATCCTACGACTAAGTGCTACGTAAGCATTAAAGATACTGTATAAAATAATAAAGCACTAGCTAGGGCAGCCTTCTTCTAGAGTTACTTCAGCTAATAGCATATATAACCTATTTGTTAGGACTGTATATAATATACTTATATAAATAGGGACAGTTACTATAAGGACTACGTTTAGGATTATTGCTAATGTTACTAAATTCGCAATTTTAGGAGGACCTTAGTGCGCAAGCGCTAAAATATTAATTTAGTATAATACGTTTAGACAAATTACGTGCTAAGTCTTATTTAAAAATAGTATAAAAAACGCTGTCTTTGTTATATCTAACCTTTCTCTAAATTACCCTGCGTAGACAATTAGAAATAAAGCCTCTAACAACAATTTATATAGAGGAATAATAGGTAATATAAAGTTGCATATAATTACTAACAGAATAGGCATTAAATCGCGAGCAGCTACAGTGAAATATATACAGGAAGCTGCCAGTTAGATCTAACAGCTAGATTTAGTAACTTTAACATACTATATATAAAAGACAGCAGAAAAAATTAGATGTTTTAGATAAATTAAGTGTTTACGTATATAGTTAGGCAGTCTAAAGACCTTATAAAAAGCTTTAAACTTAGTAAGTTTTTAATTATATATAAGCTTAATTATTAGTAAATGTAAGTAAGGCTGCTTAAGCAAACCTAATAATACACTAATCTATACACGATGTATAAGACAGTAGACAAAAAAGTATAACTTATTAATATCTCTTAGTAAGAGGTGCCTATAGAATTTAGACAAGAGGACTAGAAAGAAAAGGCGAAAGAATAATAACTCCTTAGAATAAGCATTTACAACCAAGATAAAGGGCTATGTAATTATCTGTTTAAGCTAAGATATACTGCTTTTCTATAAAAGACAAGGCTTACTAAAAAACAAGTTAATAAGCTATATACTAGAGACTACCTATAGCTACTAGAAAAAAAATTATTCTTATATATGCTTCTTAACTAAAAGGGAGCGCTCTCTTAGCAGTTAAAGGAATTAGGAAAGATCTAATCTAATATATGTCTGCTATACAAGATACAAATAATACTATATAAAGCCTAGCAAGTCTAAGGTTTTGCTGTCCTAAAAGCCTTAAAACTACAAGTAGTCAATATAGTTAACGTCCGCCTAAATTAAAGAACATAGGAAAGGTGTAATAGTTAAAATTATAATTTATAGTACCTAGTGCCTAAGAAAAACTAAGGCGTTAAATAGATTAGCAATACGTAGTAGATAAATGCAGTTACTATACAAGATGTAAACTTACTACTAATAGCAAATAAGTTATTTAAAAAGTTTATAAAATGCAAGATTATTTTACTTATAAATTTATTTTTAGAATATAACTGAATCACGCTACATCTAGAAAGCAGGGACATAATAACGTTTTAAACACCTATAAAGCTTATACAATTATATATAATAGTTATAGGTGCCACTAACTTTGTAGCAGCGTTTTAATAAGTAATAATAAAGATTCTAAGAGACTACTAGCCTAATACTATGCCCTTTATTAACAACATCACATGTAGAGGGCTAAAAACTAATTATAGCAGAGAAGAAATAATGCTAGAAGTCTAACATTATGTTCTTAAGTATATCTTACAACTAGACAGGGTGCTAGCTAATATTAAACAAGCTAGAAGTATAGTATCAGAAAAGAAGTGTTATTTTCTTATAGAAAGACTTAAAGTTGTAGGTTATAAAGTTAGCCTGCAAGGACGTTACCCTAACTAGAAGATAGTTAAAAAGATTATAAACTAGCTACTATGCAGAAATAAGAAAAAGGTACAGTCCTTTGTAAGCATATGTGTTTACTATCAAATTTAAGTAAAGGACTTTACTAAAATTACTAAACCTCTGTTTACGCTTCTATAAGACAATGTCTTTTTTAAATAAAGAAATACATAAAACGCGGCAATGTACAAGCTAAAATAAGCTATATATAACGTACTTACACTCGCGAACCTAGATTATACTAACACTAAAGATTACAAGATATTCTTAATAACTAATACAAGTTAAGAAAGTGCAGGGGCATGTATTAAATAGCTTAAGGAAGACAATAAGCGGCACCTAGTGCGGTTTAAAAGCACACTATAGTTAGCGCGAGAGAGGTAATAGTACTCTACTAAGTTAGAATATAAGGCTGTGCTGTAGGCTCTTAAGAAGTTTTGTACCTATCTCTATAGTGTTTATTTTACTATAGAAATTAATGCTGTAACCCTTATCGCTTAACTAAATTGCTTTTCTACTAACAATCTAGAATCTGTTATAAATAGGTAGATATTAATAATTCTTTTATAGGACTTTAACATTAAGTATATACTGAGACAGAAGAATGTAGTGTACGGGTGTTGGAGTGTATAAAGACATACTACTACGAGGGCAAGAGATCACTAGTGGTTAGGTCATGCGAGAACAAGGGTGGTAAGATAATATTCTTATTAGGGGTTGTTTATATCAAAGAAAAGTACAAGAGTTGAGTTGTAGAGTAGAGAATAAGGATAATCAATGGATATTCAATAGATGTTGGATGCCTCCGCTCGTTTCGATCCCAGAAACGAGCTATATACCTTCAGATCAGGTGGCTAAGCACTAACCTAGTAAGCAGCAGGGTATCACCCTGTGCACCGGCACATACCTCCCCTTCCTGCGAGCTTAGCCCCATTAAGCGACCTACTCAGCAGAAGGAAAAACAGCAAAACAAATAAAATAAAATAAAGGAAACATAACTTAATTACTTTATATTTATCCTAAACACCTCCCTTTACTTCTTTAGGCGCTTACTTTAGCGAGGTTCTTAAGTTGTAGTTAAAGCACGTGGCCTAGGCGCAGGCGCAGTAGTAGGAGCAGGGACAGAGGTAGCAGGCGCTTAAGATTCTAATATTAAGTAAAGATAACTGTAACGAGGCTGCCTAGTTAGAGTTGTAGGTACTAAGACGTTATTAGAGATAACTGTACCTAACTAAGAGCGAACGCTAGGGAGGTGTTGCGTAGAGGAGAGCATAGCAAGATCTTTGCTCTTCTAGAAAACTTAGCGCTTATTAGCCTTTAGGCTAAGTTACTTCTAGAGACGTTGTAGAGAATTAGCTTAAGAGAAATTAGCATCTTACTTATTTTAGTCCTTTATTATATTAGGGGGGTTTTATCTAAAGTTAGTAAAGTATAAATAATTTAAGAAACCTTAAACTAGGTTAGCATAAAAAGCGTCCTTCTCTAACTTTTGCACCACAGGCTATAAGTTAATAATTTAATACAGGATATAGTTACAGTGTTCTTAGATGTAGTTATTAATCTACTTCTTGTTAGTATTCTATAGCATGTTATTTAGCTCCTGTTGGAGTACTGACCTGCGGATCAGTACGGATCACTCCTTTGACATCCGGATGACCCGGGTGATTAGGTGATCCTAGTGGGATATCACGTGATGGAGCTAGTAACGTGCATATAAACGAGCCAGATCGTCCGAAGTCTTTTTGGCAGATTATTGGACACTTTGTTGTGGCACTTAGTTGATCAATATACTTATTCCCCTCCACTAATCATTCAATTACGCCTTCTTAGCTTCCATAGTTATAAGCCTGGCCGCTTAATCGTAGTATTAATTCCTACTGCGCAATCAGCAAGCTAGAAGATTATTTGTTTAATTAGATTTTACTCTCCTCTTTTTATCTCCTACAGCACTAGCCGGCAGATTGCTGCTGCTGCTGTACCTCTCTCTCACTCATTGATCATACGATCAACCTCCTACCTACCTATCCTACAACCTGCAGGCTACTGTTATTGTTAACACAGCTACCTACCGACCGAACGATCGATCTATCGCACTCCAACGATAACCTACGTCGTTATCCTACGGTAGCATCTCACTAATATGGACCTCACCGACACACCGCTTGTTGCCTTGGGGGTGATCCTAAAGGCCTAATTAAACTAGCTGACCTGGTTTTCTCTATTAAGACTGCACTGCTTAGAGAAGGGCATTTGGGATTAGGTTGATTCTGATCTTCTAGACGTGCACTTAATAGATTACTAGGAGCCGCAGTATCTTAAGTTGCCTAAAGATATTAAGAAGCTAATTGCTCCTCTACCTAACGCAAGCGCGCAAGAACAAGAGGACTATAAAATTGCTGAGCGCAAATATAAGGCTTAAGTCTTTAATGCTAAGTATAAGAAGGATAACTACAGCGAGCTAGTTAATAAGTACAAAGTATAGTTAGCTTAATAGACAAGGAAGGTTACTAAAATTACTAATGTTAAGGACTAGATTAGCAAAACTGTCTATCTAGACCTACTCTTAAACGCTTTAATAAGCATAATTACTTAAAACCTTACTAGCCTACAAGCCTTAGTAAAGACCCTAAAGAAGGATCTTGCACCTACTAATTAGAACACTTAATATTTAATTAGGGCGCAGTATTAATTACACCTAGATAAGGCTTGCTAGGGACAAATAGGACCTAAGCAATAGTTTACTAAGTGGCAGCACTTGTATTAACAAGCGACTATCTACTCACTCCTTAAGGTTGTTAGGCTGTTAGTAATTACTAATTTTTTAGACGCCTTAGGCGCCAAAATTGCACTAGACTAGTCGCGCGAGAAGCGCAATAAGCTAGCACAAGTAATAGCGCTTAGAAAAGCTTAATTAACCTTTAATAATCTAGGAAAGATCTTTAGTGTTCTGTTGCAGGATTAGTTAATTACCTCCTTAAAAGGAAAAGGACACGTAGTGTTTTGAACTAGATCTAGATTAGTGTTAGCCTAACAGTCTACTAGCGCTAACAACACAAAGTTAAACAAGGGTAGTAAGCAATTTTACTTTTGCCCCTGCAAGGCTAGTAAAGGGCTAACAAGTAAGCATTCCTAGACACTGCGCAATTGCTATTAACTTTAAACTGTAGTTACTAGATTATACCTTGCCAGCAATATACTAATTAAACTATTAGATAATAAGAAGAAGAAGATTAATAAATAATAGAACAGCAACACTTAGGCATCCTTGCGTACTTAGATTAAGAAGGAAGGCTAGAAGGCTAGTACTAGCGGATTAGCTACTAATAAACTAAGTAGATCCTATCCTAGCTTATTAGTTTTAGCACTAATTAACCTAAATAACTTTATTAATTAGATTAGGCTAAACATCTTTAGCGCAGCCTTTACCCCTTATGCCTGATCCCTTTGTATAATCCTAGATAGTAGAGTAGCAGTCTACTTAGCTAACACTATAGATTACCTAGTACTAGGCACCTTTAGCGAATGCACCGAGGACGAGACTGTTTTAGCAGGCACTTAATCTATCCTAGTTGCTAGGGTAGGAAACAGGCTGCTTAAGAACGTCCTACATAGCAAGGTAGGCCCTAAAACAGCTAATCTACTACTTACTAACGTTAAGCTTGTACTAGGTTTCTATACTAATATTGTATTAGAGGAACGCCTTAACTAGTTAGGCATATAGTATTTAGAATATAATTACACTATGCAATTTAGTACGCCTAACAAGAATGTTGTCTTAATTAACTTTAAGTATTATTTTAATCTTCTATTTATTAAATATAAGCAAGTTTCTTATTACTCTACTTAACTAACACTGCTTATAAACGCCGTAGCGCGATTAAGGATACTAAAGTTGCGCACTAGTAATAAGGACCTTTAGCACTAACAATTAGGTTACTTAGGACAACAAGCTCTTAAAGCCTTAGTCTGCTTAGCGTAGAACGTTAAAATTACTAGCAAAAAGTTATTAGAATATAATTACTGCGTAACAGCTTATGCCTTGCAAGTAATCTTGCGGCGACTGAGAGAAAGATTACTACAACCTTTTTATAGGATTTTATAGAACCTATTTAACTTTCTAACAGGTTAACTGCTTAAGAAATAGGCACTAATTATTAAGGAAGACTACTTAGGCAAGTTGTACAATCACAATATCTAGTTAAAGACGCTAAACAATATTATGCCTGTAATTAAAGGTTTTGCTAAAAGAATTAAGAGGATATATTAGTAGAGGATTGTAGAAATTTATTAGGATAACAATACTGCTACACTACCTTAGAAAGGGCAATTTAGATATAAGGAATAGGCTTTAGAGAAAAGGATTGTAATTAAAACGCTACTACTATACACTTATAAGCCAAACGGCTTAGCAGAGAGAGCTAGCTAGGAGCTAATTACAAAAGCTATTAAGATGCGCATAAGCGCTAATCTGCTAGCTAAGCTTTTGCTAGTAATTATAGACGCAGCAGCTTACTTGCATAGCATGTGCCCTACTAAGATTTATAGCTACTAATCCCCTAACTAGGTGCTTAAAGAATAGTTTAGGAAATATTTCTAATACTATTAACTACCTAAGATTAGACACTAGACTGCTAATCTACGCCTAGACTAGAGTGGAATTTATGCCTATAGCTGTTGAGCATATCCTTTAAACAAGGATAAGGCAGCTAGGCGTAATTATTAAGGATTTAAGGTTAATCCTTGCGGCTATATTAGTTATTTAGTTCGTTATTAAGCTTCTAACATATACTACATATAAGTACTAAAACTTAATTAGGTAATTACTACCTATAATATAACTTTTAATAAACAGTTATTCTACAAAGGAAATTACAAGGAAGAGCTGCTAAGGGATTAAGCAATTAAGATTATAGAGATTTTTTATAATAGCGAGCTAGTTAATCCTAAAGAGAACTTAGAGGTCCTCTCTCCTGTTTAAGGAAGAGCAGATTAGAATACACAGCTAACTACTAATAACCTTAAAAGTAATTTATCTACTATCTTAAGCGGTGAGGAAGGCCTGCCCACTAAAGAGGAGAGCAGATTAGAAGACGCTAGGCAAATAGAGCACAAGGCTAGTGCGCTATTAGGAATTTGCTTAAATTAGCAGCAGATTACTAGTCTTGCTACCCTAGAACTTACTCCTAAACTAGAGACTTTAGGGAGCGACGATTTAATTAGTTATAAAGAGATTAATAATTAAATAGCAGTGCAACTACTTAAAAGAGCTAATTTATTAAGACTTATAAGTATAATACCTTATTTACTAGTCTAATAGTCTATGCCTATAGACTCTAACGCGCTAGCTAATTGTAATAGAACACCTACTTGTGTAAGCAGGATAGCAGGGCGTAAATTATCTTGCGAGTGAAGAGCTTAGGCAACAAACAGCAGACGGGGTAAGTAATTACAAGCTAAACCTCTATTTACAAGGCGTAGTGCTTAGATTGCTAGAAAAAGCCTAGATTAGCTTATAAATTAATATTTTCTACTGCGCAAGCTAGGTAGCAGGCGTAAGCGTAAGGACGCAACCTAAGATCCTAACAATTAACTAGGAGGTAGAAGTATAAGTAGTGTTAACGCATTAATTGCGGATTAGAAGAATCTATTATAAAACAACTTTTATAATACCTACTTACTAGGTTTGCAAGCAACTTAGGAAGACTAAGCAAGCTACAAGACTCTTAATTATATAGTTATAGCAGCTTTGCTTACTAAGCATAAACTAAAGGGAAATACTTAACTACATTGCGACAATCTACCTAAACTGCTAGGATTATAAAAGCAGTTGCTCTAGTATCTTATAAGGGCCTTGTTTACGGATGCCTGCAGGAGAGAGATTAATTAGTTAAGTAAGATAAATACTTAGACTAAGATATTAAGGGAAGAAGCAATTAATTGCTTAATATCTATAAAGTAGGTTTAGACCTACAAGTTTAATTAGGACAGCTTTTTTCTTAAGTACAAGGCGCAGATTGTTGTAAGAGGTAATCTTTAGGAAAAAGACTTAATTAATTTAACTTACGCTGCTACTTTAGCAGCTAAGTTCTTCTAAGCAGCAATAGCTATTGCTGCTAAGAATAATCTAGAGATTAAGCAATATAATGTTGTAGGAGCATTCCTTAATGCGTTAATTACAGTAGATAACCTAGTAATCTGCAAGATGCTAGATAGCTTTAAGAAGCTAGGGAAGTGCGTATAGCTTAACTGCGCACTATATAAATTGCGAGACTCGCTACTATTGTAGTATAAGGAGTTCTTAAGGTTACTAAGAAAGATTAGACTAATTGCCTTACTAGAGGAGCCCTGCCTTTTCTTTAATTAAGAAAGGAGGATTCTAGTGCTATTTTATATAGATAATATCCTACCGCTCTTCGCGAAAGGTTATGAGCAGAGGGCAATAGATCTTTAGTTAAAGATTATAGACAAATATAAGATACAGGAATAAAGATTAGTTAAATAGTTCCTTAGTATCTAGATAATTAGAGATCGCAAGAAGCGGACAATTACGCTTGTTTACAATATGTATATTAAAAAGATCGCGAAGAAGTTCAAGCTAGAGGATAGTAGCTTTCTAAAGACTCTATTACTGTTAGAGGAGCTAATTAAGAACACTAGCGAAGCAACTAAGCAGGAGATTAAGGCCTACTAAGAAAGGGTTAGATTAGTGCTGTACACAGCTATTATGCTGCGACTAAACGTTGCTTACTTAATCTTAAAGCTCTTACACTTTCTTACAAACCCTAGTAATTAGCATATAAAGGCTATTAAACAGGTAATTATATACCTCTATTAAACAAGATAGGACGCGATCTAATACAGAGACTACAGTAGCCTAGACTTAACAATCGCAGGCGATGCTTCCTTTGCAGATAATTAAGAAACCTGTTAATTGTCCTATAGATATATAGCTATCCTATATAGTGGTCTAATATTTTAGAAAGCAGCTCAGCAGACTACAGTAACCACGTCAACTACTAAGGCTAAGCTGCTCGCCCTTCAGCACACTACTAAGGGGGCTATAGCCCTTAAGCGCTTCTTTTAAAAGCTGTCTCTTAATCTAAGAGTCGTCTAAACAGTTTAGTATAATAATTAATAAACAATTAGGCTTGTAGTTAAGAAAAATAAGCAAATTAGCACTTAATTAAGATATATAGATATACAAAACATGTAGCTGCGGTAGGAATTTGCTAAAGGATTATTTTAGGTTAAATACTTAGAAACAGCTATTATGCTAGCTAATAGACTAACTAAGTTGCTTACCTAACAACAGTTTAAGAAGTTTAAGTAGTTGCTTAACCTTTAGCAAGTTAAGCATTTAATTAAAGGAAGTAATAATTAACAAGCAAAGGATTTGTATTAAGTAGCAATATTTTTATACTAGGCTAAGTTTCCTCTTAATAGCTTATTTAAATAAGCGGGAGAACGTAAGCTAGACTATTAAACTAGGACTAGAAACTTTATTACTAATTAGCATTAGATTTATTATACTCGCTAGACTCTATTATCGCCTTACGCTCAGCTTGCTTAGCTTTAGCAAGCTTAAGAGCAGCTTAGGCTATTTAAGCCTAAGCAGCAAGAGTCTAGAGGTAAGTAGTATTGCGCCTTAATTCTAATCTATCGCTCCTATATATAGAGTTTTTTAATAATTATCTCCTTACACTAGCATAATAATTGCTGTTATATAATTAATTTATATATTAATTAGGGCAATAAGGAAAAGGGCAATTGTATAGGACAGAAGGCAGCAACATTCCTTAGGTAGCCTGCTCTTAAAGCGGCAACCTTTAAGCAGTTTACTGCTATTGCAGCTATTGCTGTTGTTAATATTATTATTGTATTTGCTACTAAAAATAATAAGCTAACTATATTAACTGTTAAGCGAGTTGCTAAGTAGAAGCGAACGCGAGAGGAGTGGGAGCGGGAGCAGGAAGTTAAGCAGCAAAACTGCAATACAACATCTCTTAAGCGTAGTAATTAGTTAAGAGAGGCTTCT
Source organism: Alternaria sp. 'sect. Undifilum' (assembly GCA_024321975.1). Classification (NCBI taxonomy): domain Eukaryota; kingdom Fungi; phylum Ascomycota; class Dothideomycetes; order Pleosporales; family Pleosporaceae; genus Alternaria; species Alternaria sp. 'sect. Undifilum'. The sequence goes on from JAJJZI010000006.1 coordinate 6,744,014, forward strand.
GCGCAGAAGGCTTATTAGTTATAACGCTGCTATTAATCTTTTTGCAGCGAGCAATAATGTCCTTAAGCAGTTAAGCTTTTAAAGCTTAGTATATCTTATTATTGTTTTATCCCTAAAAAACTAGTTAGCAGGCTTAGCAAGAAGGTTAATAAGTTAGAAACTTACCTCTTTATCTCTATACATAGCTATAAATTAATTAGCAAGATTAATATTAACTGTGTAACAAGTGTAAGATAAGCAACTGCTATAGCGTAAGCTGCTCTAACTACTAGTCTAAACGTGATTAAAGTAGTATTTAGTGTATAAACTATTTAGCATCTTTTTTATACAGCGCTTACACAGAAGAACGCAAGGACGCAATAGATTAGCAGCAATTTTTAAAGAGCTACTAGGCGCCTTCTTCTAAGTAAAGGGGGGCGTAGTGCGCTTAGTAGATAGATTAGTAGGCGTTTTAGGCGTATTGCTGTTGCTATATTACTGTTTACACGTCGCTGCTTAAGCAGTTATCTACTATAATTTTTACTTTAGCTTTTAAGGAGCCTTGCCCTTGCGCTAGCTTGTTTACTTAGTTAAACTCTTATGTAGATTAAAGTTTAATTAAGAACTTAACAGCGGACTTAATTTAGCAGGTAAAGTAATTAGCCTCTAAGCAGAGCTACTAGATGTCTTGCGGTGGGCGTACGGATTAGGAGGTAGGGGCAGTAAACTCTTATTATTTTAAAGGTTAGCTGCTTGCTAAATCTTACTGTTAAACAACCTTTAGCGCGTGTGACGCTTATACTTAGCACTGTTTTCGCGTTGTTAGCAAAGGCTTTCTAATTGTAAATTACGTTAATAATAGCTCTCTAAGCTTTAATTGTTGTTGCTTAGGGCAGACTATACTAGAAAGATTAGCAGCTGATTAGTAAGGGAACCATAAGGTAATACTACTTACTATATTAGTAATGGTGGTTGAGGCAGTATTAGGAAGGCTTAGTGACTAGATTGAGGTTGAGGATAAAAAGAAAAAGCTTTAGAGGAGATAGACGCGATTAATTTTGTTGTAGCGATTGCGCACTAACTAATTACGCGATATTTAGGGTCTATCTGATGTTTTAATATTACTTAGAGCTGCTGAATTAATTAAAACAACATCACGCAGCATTACTACAACAACGGATAATTACGCAGAGGAGCTATAATTACGGAGGCCCTCTTAATTAACAACTTAGACTTATTACGATTACCTAGATGCTTACAGCTTAGATTAAGGGTATCTCACTAACCTGGGGGGTGTGTTGGAGTACTGACCTGCGGATTAGTACGGATCACTCCTTTGACATCCGGATGACCCGGGTGATTAGGTGATCCTAGTGAGATATCACGTGATGGAGCTAGTAACGTGCATATAAACGAGCCAGATCGTCCGAAGTCTTTTTGGCAGATTATTGGACACTTTGTTGTGGCACTTAGTTGATTAATATACTCATTTCCCTCCACTGATTATTCAATTACTCCTTCTCAGCTCCCACAGCTCCTTACAAACAAGAGGATTGTCCTACTTTACCTATCTAACAAGGGCCTTCTAGATCTAAGACTTATACTTAATATAAACATTAGCAGGAAATAGCTAAGTAATTCCTTTAAACTTGTTAAGATAGCCTGGGAGAATATAAGGAGTAGTAGTAAGGTTGTAATAAGCCTTGCAAATTTCCTTATAGGTTCCTATAGTAGGCACCTCTATCACTCTACTACAGACTATAACAAACTAAGGAAGGATAGTGTTGCGGTTGTAAGTAGTTAGGCTAGTAAATCTATAAGGTAGTAGAGGAGACAAAATTTCAACTTGTTCTTTCTTATAAATCTGCTTTGTCTAGTGAGCGTTAGGAGCTAGCTTCTATACATCCTTTAGCTAGTTAGTCTTATCTTCCTATCCTTTAATAAGCTTATTTAATAATTTAATACCTACGTCCTTGCGCTATGTTAAGTACTCTAGCACATAGCTATAGAAGCCTAGTAGCATCTTAGTGTAGTTATTCTTATCCTTATTATTAAAAGAGACGCTACTTTAAATTATATTAGCACTAAGATCTTTAGTTATTACTTGCTTAAGGTTAAAGTTAATATGTTTAAAGTAAGTTTAATTGCCCTTCTTAGCGTACTTAGCGTAGTAAAAGTAAGAAATTAACGTATACTTCTTACAGAGCATAGCGTATTGCAACTAGTATCCTAAATTAGTGCGTATAGCCTGTTAGATAAGCAAGTAGTACATATTACGCAGCTATCTAAGGTTTAGCTTCCCGTCTATGCGTTGCAGGTAGAAGCAAAACATCTTAAAAGTTTTAATAATAATATCCTTGACATAACTGTTCTTAAACAGCTAGGTGCAGGCGTTAGTAATAATGCTTCTAGTGCGTTAGGACTCCTCTGCTTGTAGTCTAAATTCTATAGTATTAATAATCTCATCCTAAGTAAGGAGGGGGTAGAGATTAAGTTTAAAAGGTTAATATTTGTAGCTTAGCAGGTCTTTATCCTACTTAGCTAGATAATACTTGCTAGTAAAAAGCTTTAAAATCACAGGATCTAATTATAATTCCTGCTAGTAGTTCTGTCCTACGTATAGTAAGAGTAGACACTTATTAAGTATATTAAATAGCATAGCCCTCTTAAACAAACCTATAACACTTACAGCAGTACGCTTTTAGATAAAGTATACTTACCTATATAACAAGTTATTAAAGCTAGTTAATCGTCTAATATTAACCTTATAGTACTATTCTTTAATAACTTTAACGCAGTTAAGATTAGTAATTAGCTTCTTTGCGTAGGCTCACTTAAGTAGCTTAAGGAAAGCTAAAGTAGGATTCTTACAGTAACACCCTGCCTAGAGGATCTTTTATTCTTAATTAAGGGTATCTAGCTCCTCGTCTACATAGGTAGCGTTATTAAAGTTAGTATCTAATTAGGTAGCTGCTTGTTAGTAGGCTAGTGTTATTTTCAGAGCACAAGAGCTTAGTAGAGGTAGTAGTACAAGGACTTGTTAGCTACTAGCCTTAGTCCTAACTTAACCTGCCTAGATGTTAGCAGCATTGCGCCTCTATTATACTATAGTTATTCTGTTCTAAAACTTATATAACTTAATTGCTAAGTATTAATTTAGTTCTTAACTAGTTAACATCCTAGTTAATTGCCTTAGATTCTTAGTTGTAACTAACGGACTGCGACTCCCTAGAGAGCGAGTCTTAGATGCTATAAGATTACTATAGCAATTAATAGCTTAAGCCTTATTTAGGGTCCTTCCTAGCTTTGTAGTTATAGAGATAACTACACTATATATTAGATGCGTCTTTACACTAAGCGGCCTGTACTTATTACTTAAGACGTTGCGTACAGAGTAGACTAGGCTAGTTTTAGGATCCTTAGATTTAGCTATAAGTTAAAACACCTTTTACTAGAATACATAGAGAGGGTTAGGCTTGCCTTGCTTATTCTTAGCCCTAGCATTAGGACGTAGCTTCTGTAGGTTGAATTTGATATCTTCTTTCTTAACTAGCGGCTTGGCGCCAATTTCGCGAAGCTCCTTTGCCTCTTGCTTATTAATGTCTAGATAGGGTGCTTAGTTGTAAAAGTTGTTCTAATTAACAAAAGCGCAAATGTCCTTGCATAGCAGTTTCACTGTTGCCTAGTCGGCTGTTAACACATATCGTTCTTTACCTCGGTTTTTAGAGTTAATGCGGTGCGCTGCTTGCCCTTGGCCTTGTCTAACAACGCTAGAAGCATTCTCTAAGCAGGTTAGCTAAGGTGAGTCGAATGTTGTCTTCGGCCGCTGCGAGTTAGAGAGGGGGAAGATATTATCGTGACTGTCGTCCTAGAAGGTAACTACCTTAATAAAAGGTAGTAAAGTTTGTGTAGAAGGAAAGTTAGATAGTTAGCAGGGTTGTAGTTCTAGTTTATGTGTAGTGGCGGTATCCTGCCGGCTAGCAGGTAGAGGTAAACAGGGTCCAAATCGCGCTAAAATGAGCGGGTTTCGCAATTAAAATAGCTATTGTAATTGGCTATTGCCCTGAAAGTGCAAGATATTGAGTATAGTATTAGTGTGGCGGTAAGGCTTAACGCGTCTACAGGTTCTAGGTGCTTACCGCATACCTAGAATCTGTAGGATAGGTGGCGTGTGTCCAAATTTTACATAGGAAATTAGTAAATAAGTAGCTAAAGGTGAAAGTAGGTGCTACTAGCATAGTATCCCCTCCCCTTCCTAAAAGTATAGGCCGTCCTATAGCCTATTAGGTGTCTAATGTAGTTGCCTCTAAGTCTAAGTCTAAGCTTTTAAAATCTTGTTTGTATGCACAACGCTTCTCTTCTATAAAGCGTTTAGTAATAACAACTTAAGAATAAAGACTATTACTTATTGTAGAAGGTAGAGGTAGTTGTGGTACTATATGTAGCTTAGGCGAGTCCGGCAAGATAGGGATATCCATTGTGGGGCTAGTTCGCTTATGATAATTAGGATCCTATAACTTTATATTTCCTCTATCTTTCTTAATAATATCTTAATCAAGTCTTTGTCTAAACAGCTTTAATTGCTATTTAGGTGTTGTGTAGAGGAAGCGTGTACTATTAAGGTCCTTAAGACGATAGTTTCCTCTATTAGGTCTAGCTTTATAAATACAGTATAGGCCTAACTATCTTGTATCTAGCTTGCGGTCTTATAATATATCAATTTCTTAAACAAAGTTCTATAGAAGAACTAAGTTACTTAGCTTTATATCCTTATGTTGTATGTCCTTGTGTCAAATTTGGGACATCAGCGCGGTTGATCAGGAGGTCGGTGAGATTGGAGAAGGGGTCTGCAAGGGTGATCAGGGGGTGGCGCTAAAGGACGCTAAACGCGCTAGCGCCGCCAAGGCCCACACATAATCCTGATTATAAAAAGGGCACTTAGAGCATATACAATCTACACACACAACACCAACAATTAATCATTAATACAATTAACTTATTATTACTTATATTATCATTATCTTATTAGTATTACCTAACCTATAATATCTAACAATTAAGAGTCTTACTGCCTTAACTAAACGAGGTTTAACAAACTACCAAACTATACAAGCTATTAAAAGGATAACTACCTTATCTCTACGAGACTCCTTCGTGATCCTCACTAATTACACAAACTAGATTAAATAGATCTAACAGATTAAGACGCGCGCTGACTCTCTACGCGTGTGGGAAAAGATTAATCTAAACCTTACGATTGAACTTATTAATAAACTAGAGGTACCCTAAATGCCTTAACTGAGCGACTATTAAGCGTCGCAACAAGCAATTAATGCGCACGCCGCATTGCACTAAAGTGATTACGGCGATAGCGCAACTATACCGCCTTTTATACCTACACGGTCTGCAGATCTATTAACAAACGCGAGAGCCTTATATAAAAAGGATCTAGAGATCTATAAGTTAGAGTTAGATTAATACAAGACGGAAGATTAGAAGTACATAAAGGAGTAAGCAGCGTTAGATAAGATTACGTAGGAGATACAGCGTACAGTTAATAACTACTTATACACAAACTACTGTTAAGCAAGACAATTATATTGTTAGTAGATTGCTAATCTAATAGCTACTGTAGGCATTAACGCCAAAGATAAGATTAAGGAAGCTTAAGAGCGGTACAAAACCGCAATTAAGCCGCCTAGGCTAATTAACTTATAAGAGATATAGCTTACTAAAGTTAATTACGCTACAACTAAGGGTAAAGCTGTTAGAATACTTAAGTGCTAACTAGACGCGTACGTAAAGGAGGACTTTACCTAAGCTACGGCAAAGCACTTAGAATAATAGACTATATTATTTGCATCTTATAGATTAAAGAGTCCTTTAATTACAGTTAAGGATATAATCCGCGACTATTAAGATTACATGCAGCTCTTCTACCTATCTAAAGCAAAGTTAACTAAGGCGTCCTTTAGAACAGCTATAGAAGCTAGATTACTAACGCTTAATAAGAACAAATTAAACAATCCTAGGCAGAAGCGCAAACAGCGCTAAAATTAGAAGCCTATTAAGGATACTTAATTAAACGATATCTAATACACTGCGAGCAAATACGAAGCTTGTAATATAAGACATGCGCTTAAGGATTGCTAATACGCTTACCTAAGCAACGCGCTAGACTAGTGGCAACCTTAATAAGATAGAATAGATTAAGTCTAATCGCGTATTAACAACAGCCTAGCTATATAAGAAATAATTTACAACTCTAAGCAGCAATTACAATTTTAAAGACCTGCAATTAAGAAGTTACACACAGCAACGCCTACAGTTAAGCACAATAACTAACTATATAGTTAGAAGATAAGAAAGATTAACTACACGTTTATTAAGGCCTTATTTAAAGTAATCTAGAATACGTATTTTTTGCAACAGTTATAGATCTTTAACTTTAGATTAACCTGTTACGTCTCTAACAATACTAGTTAATTCACTAAAACACAATTAGCAAGGCAAGGAGACTTCCTATAGGCGGGTAACTTACAAGTATAGATTAAGGTATATAGATTAGTTACTTTAATAGTAGCTAGTGGCAGGACGCAAAGCTAACTACACTTTAAAGACGTAGCATACTGCTCTAATCTACTCTGCAATTTTGTCTTATTTAAAATACTCTGCTTATAGAGCTTTTAGTAGGATACTAAACATAATTTAACAGTTCTTTAACAATTACTTACTAACAATCTAATTGCTAACCTTACTAAGTTACATAGACAATAGGTGCTTAAAGCAAACTTAATTACTAATTACGCTACAATAGCCTCTAGGGTTGTTAAGCCGCGATACAATTAAAGACAGCGCGCACGAGCGCTTATATAGCACAAAAGGATAGGTTATCTAGGACTAAGTGCGCTTAAGCACCTTATACAACAATCTAGGAAGGTGAGGACTACTAGAGTGCTTACGGTAGCATGCGACGCCTGTGGACGAGCAAAAGCTAAAAGGCTGATCTGCCGCACACCGCGCAGAATTACAGTGCCCGTGCGCGGGTCGAGCCAGTTCGCGGGTCGAGCCACCCCACCAATGTTGCATCCCAACTTCAACACAACGTAACTCCACTAATATAGACCTAATTCAAGAAGCGATTGAATATTTAAATTCGCATAAACTTAGAGATAATTTCTTGTACTGCAAAGTCACAGAAAAGTTTGGAGTTAATTAAACGACGCTGTCGCGAAGACACAGAGGTGCACAGCGATCCCAACGCAACTAGGCGCGCCACTAGCTCTCCCTTAACCCACAACAAGAGGATAAGCTTATTAGATATATAGAAGGGACTACAAGAGATAGCGTACTACCTACACAAAGTATTTTAAATTTTTTTAGCAGCGTAGTTATGCAGTATAAGGTCTCTAAGAGCTAGGTTACCTAATTTTAATACTGTTATCCTGACAAGCTTATTACTAAATAGGACACTAGTATAGATTGTAAGCGTTACCTAGCTAAACAAGTATTTTACAAGTTATACTTTAGCAGCGTAGACTCTAAAATACAAGAACATAGGATTAAAAAGCGCAACACGTATAATATAGATAAGAAGAGCTTCTTTATTAGCATTGCCTACTACAGCAAGAGGATCTTCTCTAAGGCAGTTTATAAGTTAAGGGAGCGTATAGCGGCGATAAGAGATAGTAATAAAGAATAGGTAACGCTGCTAGCTTGCGTATACGCTTCTAGGGAGGCATTGCCGCCTGCTCTTATCTACTAGGGCACCTCTAAAGTTTAATTAAGCTAAGTTAACAACTTGTTAGCTAAACAACACAAAGTTTTTGTATTTTACTTAGCTTTAGGATAGTTAAATAACAATTTAGGACTTGCCTAGCTTTAACAGATCTTTAAACGCTATACAGCAGCTGAAGCTTGCTAGCAATAGCGCCTTTTAATTCTTAATAGCTACGCTAGCTACCTTACGCCTAATTTTTGAGAGTTTTGTAGAGCTAAACGTATTATAGTTATAGTATATTTACTTGATTTAACTTACAGTTTGCAGCTGTTAAATATTATACTCTTTTTACTGCTTTTAAAGCACTACACTAAGAAGCTTACTTAACGCCTTTAGCAAACCTAAGGCCTCTTAAGGATTACTAAACGCAACTTCTACAGCAACTTTTAGCTAGCTTAGAGCTTTATAATTACTTACAATCTTATATTAAAGAGTTTTTAAGCTACAGGCGTGTGGCTAATAGACGCAGACTAGGTACATTAATGCTTTAACAACAACTTACAACAACAAAATAACAACTTAGAAATTAAAGAGCAGAGTAATAGTAATACCTAGCCTTAGTTACACAAAATTTTAACGCTGCAGTAGCAGACAAGGCTATAGTTAAAGCTAAATAGCTATCTTAAGGCCTACACTTGCTGCAGGTTAACAACAAGCTTTTCTACCTCTAAAACGCGGAGCTACGCGCTAAGCTTAACCTTATTTAAAGGCGCCTAATTAAGTTAACAACACTAACTACACAAGAAGGCGATAACTAGCACAGCGGCGCTGTATTCTACAGTCCTAGGAAGCTTGCTAGCGCCTGCGCGCGTAAGGCTGCAGAACTAGACAAAGCTGCGGAGCTACAACTCTAAAAAACTCGTAATAGAGAGGCAAGAGCAGCAGCAACAGCTTATAAGAAGTAAGTTTAAGAAGCTGCAAAGGTAGCTTAATAGCAAGCTAAAATTAAGCATAATCGCAAGCGTTAAAAGCGCGCTAAGGAACTAGCTGCGTTGCGGGCACTTAAAAAGCAACAACAACAAGCTGCAACCGCTTAAAAAAGTTACGATACAGCAAATAAGCTTAAGCAGAAGGCCTTACACAAAGTAGCAAAAAATCTAATAAAGCGTTATTGTGTTGCTGCTGCATTAAGTTAGGTTAACGCTAGTCCACCTAAGGCGTCTCCCCCACCCAAAAACAGCGCGCGCGGCCGCCAAATCAAGACGCCAGCGAGATACAAGTAGTGCAAACGCTCTAGAAGCTTCTATATAGCAATACTCTAAAAAATCTCACAATAATAGCTATTTGGTGTGGCTCTACAACCTCATATTATCAATCGCCCAATATTGGTGGGGTGGCTCGACCCGCGAACTGGCTCGACCCGCGCACGGGCACTGTAATAAGTCTCTAGAAGAGCGCATTTTACTTAACTTTTATAATTATAAAGTTGACAGCTTAACTAAGGAAAGAAGCTAACTGCTAATTGCTAATTAAGTTACTAGATTTATGTAGGACTACTACTTTAAGGACAATTAAATAGTATAGGTAATTATTAAGTCTTTAGAATTCTTTGTTATCTTTATAAAGACCTAATTTAATATTACAATAAAGGTTATTAAAACTAATAACGAGATTGTTACAGTTAAACTAGAAGTTGCTTAGTAGGTAGAGTCCTAAGGTATGCAGTTTAAGCCTTCCGCTCCTAATACCTAAGCACAGAACTGTAGAGCAGAACGCTTAAAAGGTGTAATTAAGAATAAAGCACGAGCAATGCGACTGAACGCTAACCTGCTGTGGCTACTGTAGCCTAAGATTACTTGATTAGCAGTATATCTCTATAATTAAACGCCCTAATACGCAAATTAATAGAGATTACTATATTAAAAGTTTTTTACGCACAACGTATACAAAAATAGAATTGTTACCTTACTACGTAAGCTACACTAAAGACACTTACAAGTATACGGGTGCAAGGCGTTTGCAATAATAGATAATATAAAGCGCAGCAAGCGCAAACTACAGCAGCTTAATCCTAAGGCATAAATTAGATACTTAGTTAGATATTAATTTACAAACATTTACTATGTATAGGTGCTAACAATAGCTAAGGTAATTACTACACGCAATGTAGTATTTAATAAAGAATTAATCTTTACTAAGGATAAAAAGGACGTTATAGATAACCTAATACATTGCACCCTTAAAGAGATTAAGGCATAGATTAGGACTGTAGAACTTCCTCTAGGAATTACAAATAACTAAGAAGAGACACAATCTTTTCTTAAGAATAAGTTCTTTAATAAAGAACTTTTATATAAAGAAACACATAATTAAAATAATTAACGCAGAAAAAAGGTTTAAGTAGATTATCTCTTACCCCTGCTAACGACTCTACTAGTAGCCCTCTTAACTAATCTTATAACAGCAGAGAGCATTAGGCGTGTAGATAATTCTCTTAATATTAAGAGTTAGAACGTCGCCCTTGCGCAGCTATTAAACCCTAGGTCTAAATACTTCTTAAGTACTAGCAGCAGCAAGTGTCCTAATCTACGTAGTGCTAATATAGAATTGAGTTCTGTTAGTAAGTCCCTCTAGAAAAACTAGACAGACCTATAAGCTTTAGCGTTTATAGCAGGTGCAAGAGCAGGAAAAGTTTAATAATTAAATAACAAGAAACTTAATAGCGCAGTAGTTAATTAATTGTTTAAAAGTTAAAGTTATAACTAGATACTTTATCTAAGCAAGCTCCCGCTAGCGCTAAGTCTAAACTAACTAAAGAAGAATTACATATTCTACTAGTTGTTTAAAAAGGCTAAAGAGGATTACCTTGCGAGCTACAAGCAATTAGACTTATAGTTAAAAGTCCTAACGCAAGAAGCACAACTAACAGACACCTAGATACTAGAGTCTATATAAGTATATACCTACAAGATTAATAAGAATTATTAGTTTATTAAGTGTAAAGCGCGCTTAGTTGTATAAGGTAATTAACAGCGCAACGTTACTGCTTAAGAAACCTACGCTGCTACGTTAGCAGGTTAATCTTTCTAAATAGCCCTTGCGATTGCTGCCTAATTTAACCTTAAGCTTAAGTAGTACAATGTTACTAACGCCTTTGCATACGCACTAATTAATTAAGTTATATACATAAGAATGCCGCGTAAATACGCAAGGAGGAGAATAATTCTAAAGCTTAACAAAGCTTTATACAGCCTACAGATATTGCTACTGCTCTAGCAAAGGGACTTTACCACCTATCTCTAAAAATATAGATTTACTGCCGTCCTACATAAGCTATGCTGCATAATCTGCTAAAAGATCTTTGTGTTCTTCTACATTAACGATATTATTGCAATGTACAGCAAGAACTATAGATTAGATACGCAAGCAGCTATTTAGGATATTAAAAAAAATTACTGTATAACTAGAAGAGATGATCTGCAATAGTTTTTAGGCATAGAGTTAATTAGAATTTAATTACAGCGCAAGATCTAGATCTCCTAATTAGCATATATTAAGAAGATTAACTAACTAGTAAGCGATTACTTAATTAAGAGTAATACCTTAATAATTAAGGCTGAACTACTGCCTTAAGAAGGCAACGCAACCTCTAGGGAAATTAACCTCTACTAACGAAAGATTAGATTACTCCAATTTGCAGCAGTTAACACGAGACCTAATACGGCCTTTATAGTATTACGCCTGGCACGATTTCTTACGAACCCTAGCCCTAATTATTAGCTAGCAGCTAATTGCGTACTTTTATATCCTAACTATACACAAACGCTCGCACTATAATTTAGTAGAAACATTTACCTAGTAGTTGCAAGTAATGCCTCTTTTGCTAATAATATACTTAACTAGAAAAGCTTACAAGGATACGTAATTAAGCTGTTTAGCAGACTAATAGCTTAGAGGGCAAATAAGCAAGATACAGTTACAACCTTAACAACTAAATCTAAACTGCTTGCGCTCTTACAAGTAGCAAAGGAAGCTATGTTTAATTAGATGCTGCTTACTAAGCTCTAAGTTTAGATAATTAACTAAACAATTACTATATAGTGCGATAACCTACAGACAATCTAATTAATCTAAGAAGAGATTTTCTAGTTAACTTCGAAGCTACAGCATGTTAATATCTACAACTATTAGCTTAGGCAAAAAGCTTAGAACAAGTTAATTAAGGTAATCTACGTAGAATTGAGCAAGATGCTTGCTAACATACTTACTAAATTATTACTAGCTAATTAATAGCTAAGGTTCCTACAACAAATAGGACTGATTAATCTAGGCATACGACCACGACTAGAAGCTAATCTAGTATTAATTACTAATCAGCTTAACGCCTTAGACCTATGATTAACTACCTTACAGAAGAAACAACAAAGGAGGTGTTTAGCTTAATCTGTACGCTTGAGCTGAGGGGGTGTGTTGAATTTAGGACATCAGCGCAGTTAATAAGGAGGTTGGTGAGATTGGAGAAGGGGTCTGCAAGGGTGATTAGGGGGTGGCGCTAAAGGACGCTAAACGCGCTAGCGCCGTTAAGGCCCACACAGAATCCTGATTATAAAAAGGGCACTCGAGCATATACAATCCACACACAGAACACCAACAATCAATTATTAATACAATTAACTTATCATTACTTATATTATCATTATCTTATCAGTATTACCTAACCTATAATATCTGGCACCTTGGTATTATCCTAGTATTCCTTCTTCGCAGCTCTTATCTAGTTAGTACAAGCAACAGCATCCTTTGTAAACTAATCTCTAAAATCTAGCTACATTACTTAAATCGCGAGCAGCTGTGCGCGGTCCTTTACTTCCCTAAATAGAAGCGTTTGCTAGGTAGGTAGCGTAAATTTAATAGGAAGCACTAGGTTCTGCTCTATAACTAGCTAGTACGGCGAGTAACCTATCTGTTCCTATATTAAGATCCTGTCTGTAAGGAGAACTATTAGTAAGTTCTTAACTTACGGTCCTAGCAGCTTTATAAGGGCGTTTACAATAAGTTTGTGCCCTTTTTTAATTTTTCTTATAGCTTAAGGATTGTGTTCTAACAACTAGACTTAGTTAATTCTATACATCTTTAATAGATGTAAGACTACCTTAGCGAAATTAGGCCCTCTATTAACTATAAGTTTACGCGCTGTGCTCTATTAACAGATAATGTCCTTTTATATAAACTCTACAATTGTCTTTAACTAGTTGTTTAATAGGGTTTTTACTTTAAGCTAGCCGCTAAGGTAGTTTCTTGCAATAACTAAAAACTTCTTCCTAAAATACTAAGGCATGTATACTATATTAATTACAACAGTCTTCTAGATAACGAACCTGTAAGTATTAGTAAGCATATTAACCTTCTTTTTTAAGGATTGCAGTTAACAGTTAAGGCAGGTTACTAGCTTTTACTGCACGTCCTTGTACATTCCTTTCTACTAGTATTGCTAAGTAAGTATAAAGTAGATACTGCGTTAACTCCTCTATGTTTAATCTAAGAGTGTACATTCTATACTATAGCTGTTCTTAAGTTATTATTATCTATAACCTGCTAGATTGCAATGTTTCTAAATATTTTCCTAAAGAGTATCCTGTCTTGTATAAAGAAGTTTAGAGCTCGCTTTTTTTATGCTTAAAGTTCTTATAGTTCTATACTTGTAGGGGTTCTAAAGTTAACTAAAAATTAAGCGTATTACTCTAATTCTGCTAAGAATTCCTAACAGAGTACTCTTGCTTGTCCTGCTAGTATTAGTGCATTTATATTCCTAATTATATAATTAATAAACTCCTCTAAATCCTCCTTAGGTTCTAGAGGCGGTTCCTAATTGTTAGCCTTTAGATACTGTAATAGTGCATCCGCAACTACATTCTTCTGTCCTAGTATATACTTAATGTTAAAGTCCTATAAAAGAATTGTAGATATTTACTTATTTATAACAGATTCTAGATTATTAGTAGATAAGAAATTTAGTTACGCAATAAGAGTTATAGCATTAGTTTTTATAGTAAAGTAAACACTATAAAAGTAAGTATAAAATTTCTTAAGAGCCTACAGCGCAGCCTTGTATTCTAACTTAGTAGAGTGCTATTGCCTTTCTTACGCTAACTATAGTATGCTTTTAAACTGCACTAGGTGCCGCTTGTTATCCTCCTTAAGCTATTTAATATATGCTCCCGCACTTTTTTACCTTACATTAGTTATTAGGAATATCTTATAATTCTTAGTGTTAGTGTAGTTAAGGTTTATGAGTGTAGGTGCGTTATATATAGCTTGTTTTAGCTTATACATTGCTGCGTCTTATACATCTCTTTATTTAAAAAGAACATCGTCTTGTAAGAGCGTGAACAGAGGTTTAGCAATTTTAGTAAAGTCCTTTACTTATTTATAGTAGTAGACGCATATACTTATAAAGAATTATACTGCCCTTTTATTCTTGCATAGTAGCTAGTTTATAATCTTTTTAACTTTTTTTTAGTTGGGGTAACGTCCTTGCGGGCTAACTTTATAACTTACAACTTTAAGTCTTTCTATAAGAAAATAACACTTCTTTCTTAACACTGTGCCTGTAGCTCGTTTAATATTAGCTAGTACCCTATCTAGTTGCTGGATATGCTTAAGAACATAACGTTGAACTTCTAGCATTAATTCTTCTCCGCTATAATTGGTTTTTAGCCCTCTACATGTGATGTTGTTAATAAAGGGCATAGTATTAGGCTAGTAGTGTTTTAGAATCTTTATTATTACTTATTAAAACGCTGCTACTAAGTTAGTAGTACCTATAACTATCGTGTATAACTATATAAGCTAAACAGGTGTTTAAAATGCTGTTATGTCCCTACTTTCTAGATATAGCGTAATTTAGTTATATCTTAAGAATAAATTCATAAGTAAGATAATTTTACATCCTGCAAACCTCTTAGAAAACTTATTTGCTATTAGTAGTAGGTTTGCATCTTGTATAGTAACTATATTTATCTGCTACGTATTGCTAATCTATAAAACGCCTTTATCCTTCTTAGGCACTAGGTGCTATAAGTTGTAGTATTAACTATTACACCTTTCTTATGTTCCTTAATTTAGGCGGACGTTAACTATATTTACTACTTACAGTTCTAAGGCTTTTAGGATAGCAAAACCTTACACTTGCTAGGCTTTAGATAGTATTATTTGTATCTTGTATAGTAGATATATATTAGGATAGATCCTTTCTAATTCCTTAAATTGCTAGAAGAGCGCTCTCTCTTAATTAAGAAGCATATATATAAATATCTCCTTTTCTAATAGCTGCAGGTAGTCTCTAGTATGTAGCTTATTAAGTTATTCTTTAGTAAGCCTTGTCTCTTGCAGGAAAGTAGTATATTTTAGTTTAAACAAATAATTGCACGGCTCTCTTTAGAATCGCGAATGCTTATTTTAAGGAGTTATTGTTCTTTCGCTCTTTCCCTCTAGTCCTCTCGTCTTAATTCTATAAGCACCTCTTGCTAAGGGATATTAATAAGTTATACTTTCTTGTCTACTATCTTATATATTATGTACAGATTATTATGTTGTTAAGTTTACTTAAACAGCCTTTCTCGCATCTACTAATAATTAAGCTTACATATAATTAAAAATTTACTAAGTTTAAGGCTTTTTGTAAAGTCTTTAGACTGCCTAACTGCATATATAAACACTTAATTTAATTAAAACATCTAATTCTCTTTGCTGTCTTTTGTATACAGTATGTTAAACTTGCTGAATCTAGCTGTTAGATCTAACTAGGCAGCTTCCTGTATGTATTTCACTGCAGCTGCTCGCGATTTAATGCTTATTCTGTTAGTAATTACATGCAACTGTACATTACCTGTTATTTCTCTATTTAAATTGTTATTAGAGGCTTTATTTCTAATTATCTGCAGAGGGTAATTTAAAGAAAAGTTAGATATAACAAAGACTACGTTTCTTGTACTATCTTTAGATAGGACTTAGCACGTAATTTATCTAAACCTATTATACTAAATTAATATCCTAGCGCTTACACACTAAGGTCCTCCTAGAATTACAGATCTAGTAATATTAGCAACAATCCTAAATATAGTCCTAATAGTAACTGTCCTAATTCGTATGAGTATATTATATATAGTCCTAACAAACGGGTCATATGTGCTATTAGCTAAAGTAACTCTAGAAGATAGCTACCCTAGTCTGTGTTCTATTATTTTATATAGTATTTTTAATACTCTTGTAGTACTTAGTCTTAGGATATCTATTTGTGCTCTAGTGTTAATTAAGCACTTTAAAAAGCTGCTGTTTACAGTAACCTAGCATTCTAGTAAGTTAGTTTAAGCAAAAGCCTACCTATTTCTTTACTAAACTCCTTAGACATCCTTTGTAAGTATATTGTTTAATTTTTTATTTAGAAATTTCTTCTTTTACTTACCTTGTAGTAAGTTTGCGTATTTAATTAATACAAATTTATCGCATTACAATACGCGCTTTTAATAGATAGTGTATTTAGTAAAATTCTATAGGTAAGGCCCGTGCGCCGGTTTAACTAATTAGAGGCCAAAATAGATGCTAGGTGTGATTTAGCGTACCTAGCATCTATAGGCTTAGCGTTTTTCCCACACATTATAATATTAAGAGCACTTAAACTATTTACAATATTAATACTGTTATTAAGAAGATCGCGTAGCTATTTTGAAATATTAGCTTGCCCTATAAGATCTAATACTATAATTCCTTATACTTCTTGTCTAAGTAGGGCAGTTGCAATACGGTTTAGCTGTTCTCTTACTATCTCCCTAAGCTCTAGATTAGGAAGAGCGTTAATAAACTTTTTAGCCTTCTTCTTTCTTCCTTGCTGTAAATGCTTAGAATCTACTAAAATGTTGTTATCTTGCTAAGCTATTTGCAGTATTCTAACAATTAAAAATAGTGTATAATATAGCTAACTTGCAAAAAGTATATTGCTTTATATTTCTTTTTGCGGATACTGTATATCTATAGGCTGCAAGTTAGGGATAGGAGAGTCCCCTTATATTGTTTAATTGTTTCTTTAGGTACTTAAGTCCTTGCTTAGTCTTCCTCGCTTCTTTACCCCTCCCTCTTAGACCTAATTAATATCCTAGTAGAGGTTAAGGCTTTTGCCTTTTAAGCGCGTAGCAGCATTTCACTTAGAGATACTATGCAAAGCGTTTTCTTCGCCTTCTAGTATAATGTTAGCAGCGTTAATATTATTAAGCTCCTTAACGTATTCTCTAGCATAAGAATTATATAACTATTCCTAAAATTATTAGAACTACTAAAGAACATTGTTATAGTGGCCTTAGCTTGTTAAACTTGTTGCCACATTTGCAGAAGTAGAGTTTTTCCCTTTAAACCTTAAACTTAGTTAAAAGTCTTCTTTAGTAAACTTCTTAGGTACTACACTAGAAGCTAGCTAATTAAGCATGTCATTAGTAATGTTGTAGAACTCTTAGATTTTTGTCTTTAACTATAGCAAGACTTAGTTTAATAGTAGCTGTCCTAGGATTTCCCTTAAACGCTTATATAGTAGCCTAAAGTAGTACTTTCCTTTCTTGCTAGAAATATCCTAGTTAAAACTAACCTATCCTATTCGTTTTAGGGCGTAGTATAGTTCGCACTTCTTAAGTATATGTCCTGCTATACTACACATACGACAGAGAGGGTGTGTTTCTACATTACTTACATATACTGCACTTACCTTATTAGGCAGTCCCTTTAGAGTATTAGTAATAAAAGACCTATTATTTCTCTTGCTAGAGAATTCCGCATTAGTTGCTCATGCTATAAAGTATGTATAGTTAGTAGGTTTTTCTAGAAGTTTCTTAGTTTTAGGATAAGCTATAAGCATGTTAGTAGTTAATAGTTTAAGCTTTAGGTTGCCTAGGAGCTTAATAAGGTCCTCTATCTCTAGGTTAACATCTGCTAGCGTGCTTGTCTTTTTATGTGCTTTGCTAATCTTAATACCTGCTTTTCTTACTTCTTCTTAGGTAAAGGTTGCGCGCTAGTTAGACAGCATAATCTAGCGTATCCTAATATTAGCGCCTTCTTGTTCTAGCTAATAAATCTTATCTAGGCTAGTTATCTTCTTGTGGTAGGAATTAAAGAAAGAATAGATCTCTTCTAATCTATATGTATTCTAATTATCTCTATTTAGAGTAAAAAGTATATAGTACATAACTACCTCTTTGTTAGTTTGTAGTAGGCCATAGAAGAAGAGAATACTTTCCTCTTCTTAAGGAATTTGCCTGTTCTTAATACATGCATTAGCAATAGAAGTAAAGTGTATATAGTACTTTACTAGACTAGGCTAGTTTTATACGTATTTATAGATATAAGCTTAAAAGTAAAAGCGTTTACTTAACTTAATAGCTATATCTTTATTCTTCTACTATTCCTTTATGTGTGTCTATAACTTAGACTAATTCTTCTCTATATATCTAAGTAAACGCTTTAAGATACAAGAGAGAGATTAATCCTTATTGAAGAAATAGTTTAGTAAAATAGAGACTCTTCTAGCATTACAAATGCCTCTATTATTAGCTTATTAGTTAAAGTCCTTTAGGAATTCTGTAATATCCTTTCTAGTAAAAACTAAAGTACTGTGTCTTAGTTAAATTATAGTTAACACTAAGTTGTGCGTAAGTATAGCTATAGTGTTAATAACTAAGCTTAATAAGCTTAATAGTAGATTAAGGCTAGTAGTAGTAAGTCTAAAGAGAGGAAGCGTTGCACCTTCCTGCCCTTAACCTACTTTCTGATCTCTTTTTAATATCTAGGGTACAGTAGGACTTATATAAGCTCTTTATATAGATAGTTCATAAACGTTAGTAAAGTAATAGACAAAGTATAGTCCTTAGAAGCAATAGTATCTCTCTTTAAGTCTTTGTAGTGTATGTTTGTTTAAGTATATATATATAAATCCTTACCTCTTAGGTACCCCTTATTTCGCTAGGTAGGCTTAGATTTATACTTAAAGCTAGTACTTATATGTAAGCTTTTAGTGCTATCTTTATTTTGCTAGACAGCACTTTAGCTCAGCATTTCTTTACGCATATATTACTATCTCTATTTCGCTAGACAGGTTGCTACCTCTATTTCGCTAGGTAGACTTTAAATTAGCGTTTAGAATACATATAAGACTGCCTCTATTTTACTAAATAGTTTACTACCTTTATTTCGCTAGACCGACTTTTACTTAGCATTTAATAACGCATTTTATTGTTTTAATAGTAGATTTTGTTTCTCCTTATTGTTGTTAGTGCTAACTTAGGTAACTTCGTCCTTAACGTGGTCTGTGATAGGGGATAGTGCTAACCCCCTAAGAGTATGTCTGATAGTAATCCTAAGAGTATATCTAGTAGTAATCTTAAGGATATGTCTAGTAGTAATTCTAAGAATTCTATGCTTACGTAAAATTGTTATATTGTTCTTGCAATAATCGTGCACTAGTTCCTTTGTGCACTAAGTAGTAGAGTCTATCCTTATAGGCTTTGCTATTTATACAGGTGTTGGAGTGTATAAAGACATACTACTACGAGGGCAAGAGATCACTAGTGGTTAGGTCATGCGAGAACAAGGGTGGTAAGATAACAATCTTATTAGGGGTTGTTTATATTAAAGAAAAGTACCAGAGTTAAGTTGTGGAGTGGAAGATAAAAATAATTAATAGATATTCGATAGATGTTGGATGCCTACGCTCGTTTCGATCCCCGAAACGAGCTATATACCTTCAGATCAGGTGGCTGAGCACTAACCTAGTGAGCAGCAGGGTATCACCCTGTGCACCGGCACAGTAGTTGCGGATACACTATTATAGTATCTAAAGGCTAACAATTAGGAACAGCCTTTAGAACCTAAGGAGGATTTAGAGGAGTTTATGAATTATATAATTAGAAATGTGAATGCACTAATACTGTTAGAACAAGCAAGGGTACTCTATTAGGAATTCTTAGCGGAATTAGAGCAATACGCTCAATATTTAGTTAACTTTAGGACTCTTAGAGGTATAGAACTATAAGAACTTTAAGCATAGAAAAAGTAAGCTCTAAACTTCTTTATATAAGATAGGATACTCTTTAGGAAAACATCTAGGAACATTGCAATCTAGCGGGTCGTAGATAATACTAACCTAAGAACAGCTGCAGTATAGAACGTACACTCTTAGATTAGATATAGAGAAGTTAACGCAGTATACTCTATACTCGCTTAGCAATACTAGTAGAAAGGAATGTACAAGCACGTGCAGCAAAAGCTAGCAACCTGCCTAGACTGTTAACTACAATCCTTAAAGAGGAAGGTTAATATACTTACTAACACCTACAGTTTTGCTATCTAGGAAACTGTTGTAATTAATGTGGTATACATGCCTTAAAGTTTTAGAAAGAAGTTTTTAGTTATTACAAGAGACTACCTTAGCAGCTAGCGTAAAGCAAAAGCCTTATTAAACAACTAGTTAAAGACAATTGCAGAGTTTATATATAAAGATATTATATGTTAATAGAGTACAGCGCGCAAACTTATAGTTAATAGAAGGCCTAATTTTGCTAAGGTAGTCTTACATCTATTAAAGATGTACTAAATTAACTAAGTCCAGTTATTAGAACACAATCCTTAAGCTATAAGAAAAATTAAAAGAAAGTATAAACCTATTATAAACGCTCTTGCAAAGCTACTAGGACCTTAAGTTAAGAACTTGCTAACAGTTCTCCTTATAGACAAGATCTTGATATAGGAATAGACAGGTTACTTACCGTACTAGCTAGTTATAGGGCAGAACCTAGTGCTTCCTATTAAACTCGCGCTACCTACATAGCGAACACTTTTATTTAAGGAAGTAAAGGACTGTGTATAGCTACTCGCGGTTTAAGTAATACAGCTAGATCTTAGAGATTAGTTTACAAAAGATGCTGTTGCTTAAACTAACTAGATAAGAGCTGCGAAGAAGGAACACTAGAATAATACTAAGGAAATACAACATAAGGATATAAAGCTAAGTAACTTAGTTCTTTTATAGAACTTTGTTTAAGAAAGTAATATGTCACAAGACTACAAGCTAAATACAAGATAGTTAGGTTTATACTATATCTATGAAGCTAGACTTAATAGAGGAACCTATCGTCTTAAGGACCTTAATAATACACGCTTCCTCTACACAACACCTAGATAGCAATTAAAGCCGTTTAGATAAAGGCTTGTTTAGAATATTATTAAGGTAAATTAAAGTAATATAAAGTTATAGAATCCTGATTACAAGAGACAAACTAGCTTTATAGTAGATATTCCTATCTTGCTAAACTTGCCTAAGCTACATACTTAACTACAACTATCTTTACCTCCTATAATAAGTAATAATCTTTACTCTTAAGTTGTTATTACTAAACGTTTTATAGAAAAAGAGCGTTATATATACAGATAAGACTTTAAAAGCTTAGACTTTAACTTAAAAAATACTACATTAGACAATTAATAGGCTATAGAATAGCCTATATTTTTAGGAAGAGAAGAGGATACTATGCTAGTAGTACTTGTTTTTACCTTTAGCTACTTGTTTCCTAATTTCCTATGTAAAATTTAGGTATAAGCTACCTATCTTATAGACTAGGTACTTACTGCTACACTAATACTTTACTTAATTTCACGCACTCTTAGGGTAATAGCTAATTAAAACAACTATTTTATTGTAAAACCTACTTATTTTAGCGCGATTTGGACCCTGTTTACCTCTACTGCTACTTGCTAGCTAGCAGGATACCGCTACTACGCATAAACTAGAACAATGACCCTACTAACTATCTAACTTTCCGTCTACGCAAACTTTACTACCTTTTATTAAAATAGTTACCTTCTAGGACAATAGTTATAATAACATCTCCCCCCTCTTAAACTAGTAGCGGCCGAAGACAACATTTAACTTACCTTAGCTAACCTGCTTAGAGAATGCTTCTAGCGTTGTTAGACAAGGCTAAGGGCAAGTAGCTATAGTAGTAACTGCTACAAACACTAGAACTATTAAGGGTTTTTAACAACCTTAGAGTTATTGCTAAGAAAGAAGACTATGTTGCGGACTAAATCCCTAAGGTTGTATAGCGTTAAGACAAGGTACTAGAGCTTATAAAGCTTAGCAACAATATTAAAGTTATTAATATCTAGACTTTAGTTAATAAGATCCTTTTAAACGCGCTAAGATAGCAACGTATTATTATAAATTGTTAGTTTAACAACGCTTTCTACTAATTTAACTTAATCTTGAAGGTTGTTCTAGGAGTAGGTAACCTTTATGCTTAGCTCTCTAGACTTATAAACAAATATAGTAGTGTAAAAGGTTTCTAGGAACACTATCTTATTATTAGTGCAGCATCTTTAACGCAGGATAAGAAAGCTAAAGAACTAGATAGGGCTATTATATTAGTAAAGAAGCTAGCTCTAGAATTTGTCTAAGAATGCATTAGTATCTACATGCCTTGTACGTTACTTAGTTACTAAGGATTAACTAATATAGCCTTTGTGTTAAGGCGTATAGGTTTAAAAATGCTGTTTATTTCCTTAATGCTATAGTAGCGCACCGCATTAACTCTAAAAACTAAAGTAAAGAATAATATATGTTGACAGCTAACTAGGTAATAGTAAAACTACTATATAAGAATATTTGTGCTTTTGTTAATTAGAATAACCTTTACAACTAAGCAGCTTATCTAGATATTAATAAGCAAGAGGCAAAAGAGCTTTGTAATATCTGCGCTAAGCTGCGAGTCTAGAAAGAGGATATTAAATTTAACTTACAGAAGCTACGTCCTAATGCTAGGGCGAAAGACGAGTAAGGTAAGCCTAATTTTCTTTATACATTCTAGCAAAATGTTTTTTAGCTTATAGCTAAATCTAAAGACTCTAAAACTAGCCTAGTCTACTCTGCATATAGCGTTTCTAGTAATAAGTATAGGCTGCTTAGTGTAAAGACGCATCTAATATATAGTGTAGTTATCTTTATAACTGCAGAGCTAGGAAGGACCTTAAATAAGGCTTAAGCTATTAATTGCTATAGTAAACTTATAGCATCTAAGATTCGCTCTCTAAGAGGTCGCAGTCTGTTAGTTATAACTAAAAATCTAAAGTAATTAATAGAAATGTTAGCTAGTTAAGGGCTAGACTAATACTTAGCAATTAAGTTGTATAAGTTTTAGAATAGAATAATAGTTGTACAACATAGGCGCGATGCAGCTAACATCTAGGTATGTTTAGTTAGAACTAAGGCTTGTAGCTAATAAGTCCTTATACTACTGCCTTTACTAAGCTCTTGTGCTCAAAAAGCAACACTAGCCTACTAACAAGTAGCTACTTAATTAGATACTAACTTTAATAATGCTACCTGTGTGGACGAGGAGCCGGATACCCTTAATTAGGAACAAGAGATCCTCTAGGCAGGGTGTTATTGCAAGAATTCTACCTTAGCTTTCCTTAAGCTACTTAAGCTAGCCTACGCAAAAAAGCTAACTACTAATCCTAACTGTATTAAAGTTATTGAAAAATAGTATTATAAGGTTAATATTAAATAATAGCTTAGCTCTAATAACTTGTTGTATAAGCAAGTATGCTTTATCTATAAGCGTACTACAGCAAGTGTTATAAGTTTATTTAAGAGGGCGATGCTATCTAATATACTTAACAAGTGTTTGCTCTTACTGTACGTAGAATAGAGCTGCTAGCAAGAATTCTAATCTAACTTTGTTATTTTAAAGCTTTTTACTAGCAAGTATTGCCTAGCTAAGCAGAATAAGGACCTGCTAAGCTACTGCTATTATTCTTCCAAACTTGATCTCTACCCCCTCTCTACTTAAGATAAGATTATTAATACTATAGAGTTTCAACTACAAGTAGAGAAGTTCTAGCGCACAAGAAGCATTATTACTAACGCCTACACCTAGCTATTTAAGGACAGCTAGGTTAAGAATATTATTATTAAAACTTTTAAGATATATCGCTTCTATTTGCAACGTATAGACAGGAAGCTAAACCTTAGATAGCTACGCAACATGTACTACTTACTTATCTAGTAGGCTATACGCACCGACCTAGGATACTAGTTGCAATACGCTATGCTCTACAAGAAATACACTCTAATTTCTTATCTCTACTACGCTAAGTACGCTAAGAAGGGTAATTAAACTTACTTTAAGCACATTAACTTTAACCTTAAGTAAGCAATAACTAAAGGCCTTAGTGCTAAAATAATCTAAGGCAGTGTGTTGTTTAATAATAAAGATAAGAACAACTAAACTAAGATACTACTAGGATTTTATAACTATATGCTAGAATACCTAAGGTAGCGCAAAGACGCAGGCGTTAAATTATTAAATAGTCTTATTAAAGAGTAGGAGGACAAAACTAACTAGCTAAAAGGCGCATAAAAGCTAGCCCCTAACGCTTGCTAGACAAAGTAAATCTGTAAAAAAGGATAAGTTTAAATTTTATTGCCTCTACTACTTTATAGATCTACTAGTCTAACTACTTACAATTGCTGCACTATTCTCCCTTAGTTTGTTATAGCCTGTAATAGTGTAATAGAGGTACCTATTATAGAAACCTATAAAGAGATTTGCAATTCTTATTACGACCTTACTGTAGCTTCTTGTACTCCCTCTAGCCATCCTAACAAGTTTAAAGGAATTAATTAGCTATTTTTAGTAGATGTTTATATTAAGTATAAGTCTTAGATCTAGAAGGCCCTTGTTAGACAAGCTAAGTAAGATAATCCTCTAGTCTATAAAGAGCTAAACAATATGCTATAGAATGCTAATAAGGAGTAAATTAATAACTATATTGAAAACTACTGTACCTATGTTCTACAACAAATTGTTAACTTATAGCCTATAGTTTAAGAGTTAGAGAAGGACGCTTTTTGTGCTAACTTAGTTTAAGGATATTTTAACTGCTTGTACTTTACTAACTATAGACAAAACCCGTCTTATATAACAAAGGACTAGAATAGGTAGGATACTAATTTCTCTTAAGCTTATTCTTTGCAACGTCTCTAGAAGGAGCTCAGCCTAGAGGCTAATAAGCGCTAAGTTTTTTAGAATAGCAAAGACCCTACTATGCTCTTCTCTACGCAACGCCTACCTAGCGTTTGCTTTTAATTAGGTATAGTTATCTCTAATAACGTCTTAGTACTTATAACTTTAACTAGGTAGCCCTATTACAGTTGTCTTTACTTAATATAAAAATTCTAAGCGCCTGCTACTCTTGTCCTTGCTCCTACTACTGCGCCTGCGCCTAGGCCACGCGCTTTAACTACTACTTAAGAACCTTGCTAAAGTAAGCGCTTAAAGAAGTAAAGGAAAGTGTTTAGAATGGATATAAAGTAATTAAGTTATGTTTTCTTTGTTTTATTTTCTTTTTTTTGCTGTTTTTTCTTCTGCTAAGTAGGTCGCTTAATAGGGCTAAGCTCGCAGGAAGGGGAGGTATGTGCTAGTGCACAGAGTAATACCCTGCTGCTTACTAAGTTAGTACTTAATCACCTAATCTAAAAGTATATAGCTCGTTTTAGGGATTGAAACAAGCAAGGAACATCTAACATCTAACATCTATCCTCTACTCTAGAACTTAACTCTTGTACTGCTCTTTAATATATACAACCCCTAATAAGATTGTTATCTTACTACTCTTGTTCTCGCATAACCTAACCACTAGTAATCTCTTGCCCTCGTAGTAGTATGTCTTTATATACTCCAACACCCGTATACTAGCACAGTACTTATAATACTCTACTTTAGCATCCCTCTCTTCTTATTAATCGTGTATAGGCTAAGTAAAGAAACTATTAACTAGTTAGGCTAGCTGTTGCATAACGTTGAAATGGCAATAGAGAAGAAAGAGGCGGGAAAGGAAGAGTGGGCGTTCTATCGTCGTATGTATGCGTTAGAAAGCAAGGCAATAATAGTGCTGCTTCTTTAATTTGTCTAAGAGTACTTAAAAGTAAGGCCTTAACATAAGTAGGCAGCATAGGCGAGATAAAGCGCGTTAAGTTAGGAGGCGAGTCGCGTCTTTGTCTTGCTTTTCTTTGTTTCTGTCTAAACATGCGACACACTAATTACGTGCTAGCAATGCTAAACAAGAGGGCGTAAGCCCGGATACCTGTTGTTAGCAATAAATCTTTTTTTACTTAAAAGGTGTCTACAAAATGTGTGGTCACATTAAAAGGTTGTCTTAAAAGGCCGAAGCCAGTACCTACCTCTATAGTGTTTACTTTACTATAGAAACTAACGCTGTAACCTTTATTACTTAACTAAATTACTTATCTACTAACAATCTATAATCTATTATTAATAGGTAGGTATTAACAATTCTTTTGTAGGACTTCAACATTAAGCATATACTAGGACAAAAGAATGTAGTAGCAGATGTATTATTAAGGTAGCTAAAAGCTAACAATTAGGAACTGCCTTTAGTACCTAAAGAGAATTTAGAGGAGTTTATTAATCATATAATTAAAAATAAAAATTCACTAATACTGTGCCGGTGCACAGGGTGATACGCTGCTGCTCACCAGGTCAGTGCTCAACCACATGATCTAGAGGTATATAGCTCGTTTCGGAGATCGAAACGAGCGACATCTACCATCTATCCTCTATCCTCCACTCAACATCTCAACTGTTGTATCTCTCTTCGATAGCCAACCCATAATAAGATCATTATCTTACCACCCTCGTTCTCGCATAATCTAACCACTAGTGATCTCTTGCCCTCGTAGTAGTATGTCTTCATACACTCCAACACCCGTATAAATAGCAAAGCCTATAGGGACATACTCTACTACTTAGTGCATAAAAGAGCTAGTGCGAATTATTACAAGAACAACATAATAATTTTACGTAAACACAGAATCCTTAGGATTACTACTAGATATACCCTTAGGGCTATTACTAGACATACTTTTAGGGGGTTAGCACTATCCCCTGTTACAGACTACGTTAAGAACAACGTTACTTAAGTCAGCACTAACAACAACTACAAGAAAAAACAAAAACTACTAATAAAAATAGAATACGTTATTAAATGCTAATTTAAAGTCTGTCTAGCGAAATAGAGGCAGTAAACTATCTAGCGAAATAGAGGCAGTAAACTATCTAGCGAAATAGAGGTAGTCTTACATGTGTTCTAAACGCCGATTTAAAGTCTACCTAGCAAAATAGAGGTAGCAACCTATCTAGCGAAATAGAGATAGTAATACATGCGTAAAGAAATGCTAAGCTAAGGTGCTATCTAGCGAAATAGAGATAGCACTAAAAGCTTATACATAAGTACTAGCTTCAAGTATAAATCTAAGCCTACCTAGCGAAATAAGGGGTACTAAAGAGGCGAGGATTAATACACCTACACCTAAACAAGCATACACTATAAAGACTTAAAGACAGATATCCTTTCTTAGAGAGACTATACTTTGTTTGTTTATTTACTAACAATTATTAATTATCTGTACAAAGAACTTATATAAGTCCTACTATACCCTAGATGTTAAAAAGGGATTAGAAGGCAGGTTAAGGATAGGAAGGCTTAACACTTCCTTCCTTAGGACCTACTACTGCTAGCCCTAACCTACTGTTAACCCCGTTAAGCTCAGTCATCAACACTATAGTTACGCCTACGCACAACTTAGTGTTAACTATAATTTAACTAAGACACAGCACGTTAGTTTTTACTAAGAAGGACGTTACAGAATTCCTAGAAGACTTTAATTAACAAGCTAATAATAGAGGCATCTATGATACTATAAGGGTCTCTATTCTCCTAGACTACTTCTCTAACAAGGATTAATCCCTCTCTTGTATCCTAAAACGCTTACCTAGATATACTAAGAAGGATTAGTCTAAGTTACAGACACACATAAAGGAACAGTAGAAGAATAAGAATATAGCTATTAAGATAGGCAAACGCTTATACCTTTAAGCCTATATCTATAAATATGTACAAAACTAGCCTAGTCTAGTAAAGTACTACATATACTTTACTTCTGTTGCTAATGCATATATTAAGAACAGGCAAATCCCTTAAAAAAAAAAGGTATCCTCTTCTTCTAAGGCCTACTACAAACTAATAAAGAGGTAGTTATGTACTATATACTTTCTACCCTAAATAGAGATAATTAGGATACGTATAAACTAGAAGGGATCTATTCCTTTCTAAAATCTTACTACAAGAAGATAACTAGCCTAAATAAGATTTATTAGCTAAAACGAGGAGGCGCTAATGCTAAGATACACTAGATTATGCTGTCTAACTAGCGTGCAACCTTCACCCTAAAGAAAGTAAAGAAAGCTAGGATTAAGATTAGCAAAGCACATAAAAAAACAAACACGCTAGCAGACGTTAACCTAGAGGTAGAAGACCTTATTAAGTCCCTAGGCAACCTAAAGCTTAGACTATTAACTATTAACATGCTTATAGCTTATCCTACAACTAAGAGACTTCTAGAGAAACCCTCTAACTACACATACTTTATTGCACAAGCAACTAATACAGAATTCCCTAGTAAGAGAAATAATAGTTCCTTTATTACTAAAGCCCTAAAGGGTTTATTTAACAAGATAAGTGCGGTATATATAAATATTATAAACACACACCCTCTCTGCCGCATGTATAATATAGTAAGACATATGCTTAAGAAGTGCGAACTATACTACGCCCTAAAGCGGATAGAATAAGTTAGTTTTAACTAGGATATTTCTAGCAAGAAAAGAATATACTACTTTAGTCTACTACATAAGCGTTTAGAGGAAATCCTAGGGCAACTACTATTAAACTAAGTTCTGTTGTAGTTAAAGGCGAAGATCTAAGAGTTCTACAACGTCACTAATAACGTGCTTAATTAACTAGCCTCTAGTGTAGTGCCTAAGAAGTTTACTAGAAAAGACTCTCGGCTAGGTATAAGGTTTAAAGGGAAAAACTCTAACTCCGTAAACGTAGCGACTAGTTTAACAAGCTAAGGCTACTATAATAACGTCTTTTAGTAGTTCTAGCAATTCTAGGAACAGCTATACACTCCTTCTACTAAAGAAAACGTTAAGAAGCTTAATAATATAGATACTGCTAATATTATACTAGGAGGCGAAGAAAACGCTTTGCTTAGCATCTCTAAGTTAAATGCTGCTACACGCTTAAAGGGCAAAGGCCCTGCTCTCTACTATAATATTAATTGTGTTAAAGAGAGAGGAATAAAGAAACAAGGAAGGCTAAGCAAGGATTTAAGCACACAAGGAAGCAATTAAACAATATAAAGTAACTCTCCTATCCCTAACTTGCAGCCTATAAATATACAGTTTCTGCAAGAAGAAACCTAGAGCAATATACCATTTACAAGTTAGCCTTATAATACGCTATTTTTAATTATTAAACTACCTTAATTAGCTTAGTAAGACAACAACATATTAGCAGATCTAAAGCACTTACAGCATAGAAGAAAGAAAAAAGCTATAAAGTTTATTAACGCTCTTCTTAATCTAGAACTTAAAGAAATAGTACAAGGACAGCTAAACCGTATTACAACTGCCCTACTTAGATAGGAAGTATAAGGGGTTACAGTATTAGACCTTATAAGCTAAGCTAACATTTAAAAACAGCTGCGCGATCTTTTTAATAACAACGTTAGTGTTGCGAATAGTTTAGGTACGCTTAATATAATAACGTGTGGGAAAAACGCTAAGCTAACAGATGCTAGGTGCGCTAAATCACACCTAAGAAATGTTCTAGCCTCTAATTAGCTGAACTAGCGCACAGGCCCTACCTATAGAATTTTACTAAATGCACTACTTATTAAAAGCGCGTATTGCAATGCAATAAATTTGTATTAACAGAATGCGTAAACTTGCTATAAGGTAAGTAGAAAGAGAGATTCCCAGATAAATAAATTAGACAATATCTCTACAAAGGATGTCTAAGGGGTCTAGCAAAGGAATAGACAGGCTTTTGCTTAAACTAACTTACTAGAATGCTAAGTTACTGTAGACAGCAGCTTTCTAAAGTGCTTAATTAACACTAAAGCATAAATAAATATTCTAAGACTAAGTGCTACGTGAGCATTAAAGGTACTGTATAAAATAATAGAGCACTAACTAGGGCAGCCTTCTCCTAGCGTTGTCTTAGCTAATAGCACATATAACCTGTTTGTTAGGACCGTATTTAATATACCTATATAAATAGGGACGGTCTCTATCAGGACTACGTTTAGGATTGTTGCTAATGTCACTAGATCCGTGATTCTAGAAGGACCTTAATGTGCGAGCTCTAGGATATTAATTTAGTACAACGCTTTTAGACGAATTACGTGCTAAGTCCTATCTAAAGACAGTACAAGGAACGCGGTCTTTGTTGTATCTAACTTATCTCTAAATTACCCTGTGCAGACAATTAGAAACAAAGCCTCTAACAACAACTTAGGCAGAGAAATAGCAGGCAATGTACAGTTGCATGTAATTACTAATAGATTAAGCAAAGAACCGCAAGCAGCTGCGGTAAAATACATATAGGAAGCTGCTTAGTGAGATCTAACAGCTAGATTTAGTAACTTCAACGTGCTATATACTAAAGGCAGCAGGAAGGATTAAATAGTTTAGATAAACTAAGTGTTCACGCACGCGGTTAGACAGTCTAATGACCCTACAAGAAACTGTAAACTTAGTAAATTTTTAATTATATATAAGCTTAATTGTTAGCAGATGCGAGAAAGATTACTTAAGTATACTTAATAACACTATAATCTTTACACACTGTACAAGACGGTAGATAAGAAAGTACAACCTATAGATATTCCTTAGCAGGAGATGCCTGTAGAATTTAGACGAGAAGACTAGAAGGAAAGGGCGAAGGAACAATAACTCCTTAGAATAAGCATTTGCGATCCTAATAAAGGGCTGTATAATTATCTATTTAAACTAAGATATGCTGCTTTCCCGCAAGGGACAAGGCTTACTAAAGAACAACTTAATAAACTATATACTAGAGACTACCTGCAACTATTAGAAAAGGAGATATTTATATATATGCTTCTTAACAGAGAAGGAGCTCTCTCCTAGCAATTTAAGGAATTAGGAAGGATTTATCCTAATGTATGTCCGCTATACAAAATACAAACAATACTACATAAGCTTAGCAAGTACAAAGTTTTGCTATCCTAAAAGCTTTATAACTGCAAGTAGTGGATATAGTTAACGTCCGCCTAAATTAAGGAACATAGGAAAAGTGTAATAGTTAATATCGCAACCTATAGCACCTAGTACCTAAGAAGGATAAAGGCGTTCAATAGATCAGCAATGCGCAACAGATAAATGCAGTCACTATATAAGATGCGAACCTACTACTAACAGCAAATAAGTTTTCTAAGAGGTTCGCAGGGTGCAAGATTATCTTACTTATAAATTTATTTTTAAGATATAACTAAATTACACTGCATCTAGAAAGCAGAGACATAACAGCGTTTTAAACACTAATTAGGCTTATACAATTATGCACGATAGTAATAAGTGCTACTAACTCTGTAGCAGCCTTTTAACAGGTAATAATAAAGATTCTTAGAGACTAATAGCCTAATACTATACCCTTTATTAACGACATCACATGTGGAGGGCCAAAAACCAATTATAGCAGAGAAGAATTAATGCTAGGAGTTTAACGTTATGTTCTTAAGCATATCCTGCAACTAGATAGGGTGCTAGCTAATATTAAACAGGCTAGAGGCACTGTGTTAGGAAAGAAATGTTACTTTCTTATAGAAAGGCTTAAGGTTATAGGTTATAAGGTTAGCCCTTAAGGTTGTTATCCTAACTAGAAGAAAGTTAAGAAGATTATAAACTAGCTACTATGTAAAAACAAAAAAGAGGTACAATCCTTTGTAGGCATATGCATCTACTATTGTATATAGGTAAAGGACTTTACTAAGATCGCTAAACCTCTGTTTACACTCTTACAAGACAATGTTCCTTTTAAATAAGGAGATGCGCAAGACGCAGTAATATACAAGCTAAAGTAGACTATATACAACACACCTGCACTCGCGAACCTTAACTACACTAACACCAAGGATTACAAGATATTCTTAATAACTAATGCAAGTTAGGATAGCGCAGGAGCATGCATTAAGCAGCTTAAGGAAGATAATAAGCATTACCTAGTAAGGTTCAAGAGTACACTGTAGTTGTCGCGAGAGAGGCTGTAGCACTCAACTAAGTTAAAATGCAAGGCAGTGCTATAGGCACTTAAAAAGTTTTGTACCTACCTCTATAAGGTCTACTTTACTATAGAAACTAACGCTGCAACCCTTATCGCTTAACTAAATTGCTTATCTACTAACAATCTAGGATCTGTTATAAACAGGTAGATATTAACAATTCTCTTATAGAACTTTAACATTAAGCATATACTAGGACAAAAGAACGTAGTTGCGGATACACTATTAAGGTATCTAAAACCTAATAATTAGGAACTGCCTCTAGAACTAAAGGAGGATTTAGAGAAGTTTATTAATTATATAATTAGAAATGTGAATGCACTAATACTAACAGGACAGGCAAGGATACTTTGTTAGGAATTCTCAACGGAGTTAGAGCAATACGCCTAATTTCTAGTCAATTTCAAGACTCCTAGGAATATAGAACTACAAGAACTACGGGCATAGAAAAAGCAAGCTCTAAACTTCTTTATTTAAGATAGGATACTCTTTAGGAAGACATCTAGGAATATTGCGATCTAGAGGGTTGTAGATAATACTAACCTCAGAACAGCTGCAATATAGAACGTACACACTTAGATTAGACACAGAGGAGTTAACACAGTATACTTAATACTTGCTTAGCGATACTAGTAGAAAGGAATGTACAGACACATGCAACAAAAGCTAGCAACTTATTTAGACTATTAACTTTAATTCTCTAAAAGGAAAGTTAATATGCTTACTAACACCTACAGTTTTGCTATTTAGGAGACTATTGCGATTAACGTAGTATACATGCCTTAGTGTTTTAGGAAGAAGTTTTTAGTTATTGTAAGAGACTACCTTAGCGGCTAGCCTAAAGCAAGAGCACTGTTAAACAGCTAGTTAAAGACAATTGCAGAGTTTGTATATAAGGACATTATATGTTAATAGAGCACAGCGCGCAAGCTTATTGTTAATAAAGGACCTAATTTTGCTAAGGTAGTATCCCATCTATTAAATATATACAGGATTAACTAAGTTTAGTCTTTAGGACACAACCCTTAAGCGATAGGAAAAATTAAAGGAGGGCACAAACTTATTATAAACGCCCTCGCAAAGCTGCTAGGACCTTAGGTTAAGAACTTACTAACTGTTTTTCTTGCAGACAGGATCTCGATATAGGAGCAAACTAGTTACTCGCCGTACTAGTTAGTCATAGAGCAGAACCCAGTACTTCCTATTGAACTCAAGAGCTGCTAAGAAGGAATACTAGGATAAAACTAAGGAAATACGACAGGAGGATATAAAGCTAGGAGACTTAGTTCTTCTCTAGAACTCCGTTTAAGAAATTAACATGTCGCGAGACCGCAAGCTAAATACAAGATAGTTAGGTCTATACTATATTTAAGAAGCTAGACCTAATAGAGGAACCTATTGTCTTAAGGACCTTAATAGTACACGCTTCCCCTACACGACACCCAGATAGCGATTAAAGCTGTTTAGACAAAGACTCGTTTAGAATATTATAGAAGAAGATTAAAGAAACATAAAGTTATAGGATCCTAATTATTAGGAGCGAACTAGCCCTACAGTAGATATTCCTATCTCGCCTAACTTGCCTAAGCTATATATAGAACCACAACTACCTCTACCACCTGCAATAGGTAATAGCCTTTATCCTCAAGTTGTTATTACTAAACGCCTTACAGAAGAAGAGCAACGTGTATACAAACAAGATTTTAAAAGCTTAGACTTAGACTTAGATACAACTACATTAGACAACTAATAGGCTATAGGACAGCCTATACTTTTGGGAAGGGGAGGAGATACTATGCTAGTAGTACCTGCTTTCACCTTTAGCTACTTATTTACTAATTTCCTATGTAAAATTTGGACACACGCTACCTATCTTACTAATTCTAGGTGCTTACCGCTACACTAAAACTATACTAGATTTTACGTACTCTTAGGACAGCAGCTAATTACAATAACTATTTCAATTGTAAAACCTGCTTATTTTAGCGCGATTTAGACCCTTTTTACCTCTACCTGCTAGCCGGCAGGATACCGCCACTACGTATAAACTAGAACTACACCCCCGCTAGCTATCTAATTTTCTTTCTACACAAACTTCACTACCTTTTATTAGAATAGTTACCTTTTAAGACAATAATTACAATAATATTCCCCCCCTCTTAAACTAGCAGCGGCTAAAAACAATATTTAACTTACCTTAGCCTACCTGCATAAATAATGCTTCTAGTGTTGTTAGACAAGGCTAAAGGCAAGCAGCTACAGCAGCAACTGCTACAAACACTAGGTCTATTAAGGGTTTTTAACAACCTTAAAGTCTTTGCTAAAAAGAAAGACTACGTCGTAGACTAAATCCCTAAGGTCGTACAGCATTAAGACAAAGTACTAGAGCTCGCAAAGCTTAGCAATAACATTAGAGTTATTAATATCTAGACTCTAGTTAACGAGATCCTTTTAAACGCACTAAGACAGCAACGTATTATTGTAGATTGTTAGTTTAACAACGCCTCTTACTAATTTAATCTAATCTTTAAGGTTGTCTTAGGAGTAGGTAACCTTTGTGCTTAGCTCCTTAGACTTATAGACGAATACGGCGGTGTTAAGGGTTTCTAAAAACACTATCCTATTATTAGTGCAGCCTCCTTAACGCGAGA
The DNA here is from genome assembly GCA_024321975.1 of Alternaria sp. 'sect. Undifilum'. NCBI lineage: Eukaryota > Fungi > Ascomycota > Dothideomycetes > Pleosporales > Pleosporaceae > Alternaria > Alternaria sp. 'sect. Undifilum'. Next base: position 6,778,629 of record JAJJZI010000006.1, read on the forward strand.
CAAGAGGGCTAAGGAACTAGGCTAAGCTATTGCGATAGTAAAGAAACTAGCTCTAGAATTTTTTTAAGAATGCGTTAGCATCTACATGCCTTGTACACTGCTTAGCTACTAAAGATTAACAGATATAGCCTTTGTGTTAAGGTGTATAGATCTTAAGGATGCTGCTTATTTCCTTAACGATATAGCTGCGCACCGCATTAACTCTAAAAACTAAGGTAAGGAACAATATGTGTTAACAGCTGACTAGGCAACAGTAAAGCTACTATACAAGGACATCTATGCTTTTGTTAAATAGAATAGCCTTTACAACTAAGCACCCTACCCTAATATTAATAAGCAAGAGGCAAAGGAGCTTTAAGATATTAGTGCTAAGCTATAAGTCTAGAAAGAAGATGTTAAATTTAATCTACAGAAGCTACAACCTAATACTAAAGAGAAAGATAAGCAAGGCAAACTAAATCCTCTCTATGTATTCTAGCAAAAGGTTTTTTAACTTATAGCTAAAGCTAAGGATCCTAAAACTAGCCTAGTCTACTCTACGCGGAACATTTTAAGCAATAAGTACTAGCCGCTTAGTGTAAAGACTTATCTAACATATAGCGTAGTTATTCCTATAACTGCAGAGCTAGGAAGGACCCTAAATAAGGCTTAATTTATTAATCGCTATAGTAATCTTATAATGTCTAAGACTTGCTCTCTAGGGACTTATAGTCCTTTAGTTATAACTAAGAATCTAAGGCAATCTACAGGAATGTTAGCTAGTTAAGGACTTAACTAATACTTAGCAGTTAAGGCGCGTAAGCTTTAGAACAGAATAACTATAGTATAATAGAGGCGTAACGCTGCTAATACCTAGGCAGGATAAGTTAGGGCTAGGGATAGTAACTAATAAGTTCTTGCACTACTACTTCTACTAAGCTCTTGTGCTCTAAAAGCAACACTAGCCTACTAACAAGCAGCTACACAATTAGATACTAACCTTAATAACGCTACCTATGTAGACGAGGAGCCGGATACCCTTAACTACGAATAGGAGATCCTCTAAGCAGGATGTTATTGCGAAAATCCTACCTTAGCTTTCCTTAAGCTGCTTAAGCGAGCCTACGCTAAGAAGCTAATTACTAATCCTAACTGCGTTAAGGTTATTAAGGAATAGTACTGTAAGGTTAACATTAGACAACTATCTAGCTCTAATAACTTGTTGTACAAGCAAGTATGCTTTATCTACAAACGCACTAGTATAAGTGTTATAGGTTTGTTTAAGAGGGCTATGCCGTCTAATATGCTTAATAAGTGTCTGCTCTTACTATACATAGGACAGAACTGCTAGCAAGAATTCTAATTAGATCCTGTGATTTTGAAGCTTTTTACTAGCAAGTATTGCCTAGCTAAGTAGGATAAGGACCTACTAAGCTACTAATATCGACCTTCTAAACTTAATCTCTACCCTCTCCCTCCTTAGGAAGAGATTATTGATACTATGGAGTTTAGACTACAGGTAGAGGAGTTCTAACGTACTAGAAGCATTATTACTAACGCCTGCACCTAGCTGTTTAAGAACAGCAAGGTTAAGGATATTATTATTAAAACCTTTAAGATATATTACTTCCACCTGCGACGCATAGACAGGAAGTTAAACCTTAGATAGCTACGCAACATGTACTACTTACTTATCTAATAAGCTATGCGCACTAATCTAGGATACTAGTTGTAATACGCTATGCTCTGTAAAAAGTACACGCTAATTTCTTACCCCTACTACGCTAAGTACGCTAAGAAAGGCGATTAAACTTACTTTAAGCACATTAACCTTAACCTTAAGTAAGCAATAACTAAAGGTTTTAGTACTAATATAATTTAAGGCAGCGTCTCTTTTAATAATAAGGATAAGAACAACTGTACTAAGATACTACTAGGCTTCTACAACTACGTGCTAGAGTACTTAACATAGCGTAAGGACGTAGGCATTAAATTGTTAAATAGTCTTATTAAAGGATAGGAGGACAAGACTAACTAGCTAGAAGATACGCAGAAGCTAGCCCTAGACGCTTGCTAGACAAAACAAATCTGCAAGAAAGGACAAGTTTAGGTTTTATCTCTTCTACTACCTTATAGATCTACTAGCCTGACTACTCGCAACCGCCGCACTATCCTCCCTTAGTTCGTTATAGTCTGTGATAGTGTAATAGAGGTACCTGCTATAGGAACCTATAAGGAAATTTGCAAGGCTCACTACGACCTTACTACTACTCCTTATACTCCCTTAGGCTATCCTAATAAGTTTAGAGGAATTAACTAGCTCTTCCCTGCTAATGTTTATATTAAGTATAGGTCTTAGATCTAGAAGGCTCTTATTAGGTAGGTAAAGTAGGACAATCCTCTTGTCTACAAGAAGTTAAATAACATGCTATAGGATGCTAATAAGGAGTAGATTAACCACTATATCTAAGAACACTGCAACTACGTCCTGCGTTAAATTATTAACTTATAGCCTATAGTATAAAAGTTAGAGAAAAACGCTTTTTGTACTAACCTAGCTTAAGGTTTCCTAGATTGTTTGTACTTTACTAACTTTAGACAAAACTTTTCTTATACTACAAAAGATTAGAACAAGTAAGATACTAATTTCTCTTAGGCTAATTCTCCTTAACGTCTACAAGAGGAACTTAGCCTAGAGGCTAATAAGCACTAAGTTTTTTAAGAGAGCGAAGCTCCTACAATGCTCTCCTCTACTTAACGCCTTCTTAGTGTTTAATCTTAATTAGGTACTGTTATCTTAGATAATACCTTAGTGCTAACAACTCTTACTAGGCAGCCTTGTTATAGTCGCCTTTAATCTATATTAGAATCTTAACTGCCTACTACTCCTGTCCCTGCTCCTACTACTGCGCCTGCGCCTAGGCCACGTGCTGCGACTACTACTTAAGAGCCCCGCTAAAGTAAGCGATTGAAGAAGTAAAGGAAGGTGTCTAGGATAGATATAGGGTAATTAAGTTATATTTTCTTTGTTTTATTTCCTTTGTTTTGCTGTTTTTCCTTCTGCTGAGTAGGTCGCTTGATGGGGCTAAGCTCGCAGGAAGGGGAGGTATGTGCCGGTGCACAGGGTGATACCCTGCTGCTTACTAGGTTAGTGCTCAACCACATGATCTAGAGGTATATAGCTCGTTTCGGAGATTAAAACGAGCAACATCTACTATCTATCCTCTATCCTCCACTCAACATCTCAACTCTTGTATCTCTCTTCAATAGCCAACCTATAATAAGATTATTATCTTACCACCCTTGTTCTCGCATAATCTAACCACTAGTGATCTCTTGCCCTCGTAGTAGTATGTCTTCATACACTCCAACACCCGTATAATACTAGCAGGACAGGCAAGGATACTCTATTAGAAATTCTTAATAGAATTAGAATAATACGCTTATTTTTTAGTTAAGTTTAAGACTCTTAGGGATATAGAACTACAAGAACTATAGGCATAGAAAAAGCAAGCTCTAAACTTCTTTATATAAAATAAGATAATTTTTAAAAAAACATCTAGGAATATTGCAATCCAGAAGGTTGTAGATAATACTAACTTAAGAACAGCTGCAGTATAGAACGGTGACTTTTAGATTAGATATAAAGGAGTTGATATAGTGTACTTAATACTTGCTTAGTAATACTAGTAAAAGAGAATGTATAAGCACGTGCAGCAAAAGCTAGTAACCTGTCTAGACTATTAACTATAATCATTAAAGAGGAAAGTTAACATGCTTACTAACACCTATAGTTTTGCTATTTAGGTGACAGTTGTAATTAATGTAGTATAAATGCTTTAGTATTTTAGGAAGAAGTTTTTAGTAATCGCGAGAGACTACTTTAGTAGCTAGCCTAAAGCAAAAGCCTTGTTAAATAACCAGTCCAAGATAATTGCGGAGTTTATATATAAGGATATTATATGTTAATAGAGCACAGCGCGCAAACTTATAGTTAATAAAAGGCTTAATTTTGCTAAGGTAGTCTTACATCTATTAGAGATATATAGAATTAACTAAGTCTAGTTGTTAGGACACAACATTTAAGCTATAGAAAAGATTAACAAAGAGTATAAACCTATTGCAAACGCTTTTGCAAAGCTGTTAGAACCTTAAGTTAAGAACTTACTAACAGTTCTCCTTATAGACAGGATCTTAATATAAGAATAGATAGGTTGCTTGCCGTACTATTTATTTATAGAGTAGAACCTAGTGCTTTCTATAGAACTTGCGTTACTTATATAGAAACGCTTCTATTTAAGGAAGTAAAGGACTATACATAACTACTTGCAATTTAAGTAATATAGCTAGATTTAAAAAATTAGTTTACAAAGGATGCTGTTGCTTGTACTAACTAGATAAGAGCTGCAAAGAAGGAATACTAGGATAATACTAAGAAAATATAACATAAGGAAATAAAGCTAGGAGACTTAGTTCTTCTATCAACTCTGTTTAAGAAATTAATATGTTACGAGACTGCAAGCTAGATACAAGATAGTTAGGCCTATACTGTATTTATAAAGCTAGACTTAATAGAGGAACCTATTGTCTTGAGGACCTTGATAGTACACGCTTCCCCTACACGACACCTAGATAGCGATTAAAGCTGTTTAGACAAAGGCTTGTTTAGGATATTATTAAAGAAGATTAAGGAAATATAAAGTTATAGGATTCTAATTACTAGGAGCGAACTAGCCCTATAGTAGATATTCCTATCTCGCTAGACTTGCCTAAGCTACATACAGAACTACAACTACCTTTACCTTCTGCAATAAGTAATAACCTTTGTCCTTAAGTTGTTATTACTAAACGTTTTATAAAAGAAGAGCGCTGTGTATACAAACAAGACTTTAAAAGCTTAAACTTTAACTTAAATGCTACTATATTATACAACTAATAGGCTATAGGACGGCCTACATTTTTAGGAAAGGGAGAGGATACTATACTAGTAGTACCTACTTCTACCTTTAGCTACTCGTTTACTAATTTCCTATGTAAAATTTAGGTACAAGCTACCTATTCTACAGATTCTAGGTAGTCACTGCTACACTAATACTATACCTAATTTTACGCACTCTTAAGGCAATATCTAATTAAAACAACTATTTTAATTGCAAAACCTGCCTATTTTAGCGTAATTTAGACCCTATTTACCTCTACTTTTACCTGCTAGCTAGCAGGATACTACTACAACGCATAAAATAAAACTACAACCTTGCTAACTATCTAACTCTCTTTCTACGCAACTACACTACTTTTTATTAAAGTATTTACTTTTTAAGATAACAATTACGATAATATCTTCTCTCTCCTAACCTAGCAGCGGCTAAAGACAATATTTAACTTACATTAGCTAACCTGTTTAAGCGATACTTCTAGCATTATTAGACAAGGCTAAGGGCAAGCAGCTATAGTAGTATCTGCTGCAAACACTAGGACTATTAAGGGTTTTTGATAAATTTAGAGTAATTGCTAAGAAGGAAGACTACGTTGCGGACTAAATCTCTAAGGTCGTACAGTATTGAAATAGGGTACTAGAGCTTGCGAAGCTTAGCAATAACATTAGAGTTATTAATATCTAGACTCTAGTTAACGAGATCCTTTTAAACGTGCTAAGACAGCAACCTATTATTGTAGATTATTAGTTTAACAACGCCTCCTATTAATTTGACCTAATTTTTAAGGTTGTCCTAGAAGTAGGTAACCTTTGTGCTCAGCTCCCTAGACTTATAGACGAATATGGTGGTGTTAAAAGTTTCTAGGAACACTATTCTATTATTAGTGCAGTATTCTTAACGCGGGACAAGAGGGCTAAAGAATTAGGTAGAGCTATTGCAATAGTAAAGAAGCTAGCTCTAGGATTTGTATAAAAATACGTTAGCATCTACATGCCTTGTACGCTACTTAGTTACTAAGGATTAAATAATATAGCCTTTGTATTAAGGCGTATAGATCTTAAAGATGCTGCTTATTTTCTTAATGCTGTAGTAGCACACTATATTAACTCTAAAAACTAAAGTAAAGAACAATACGTGTTAACAGCTAACTAGGCAACAGTAAAACTGCTATGCAAGAATATTTGTGCTTTTATTAATTAGAATAACCTTCACAACTAAGCACCTTACTTATATATTAATAAGCAAGAGGCAAAGGAGCTTTGTAATATTAGCGCTAAGCCGCTAGTCTAGAAAGAAGATATTAAATTTAACCTATAGAAGCTACGTCCTAATGCGAGAGCTAAGGATAAGTAAGGTAAGCCTAACCTTCTTTATATATTTTAGTAAAAGGTGTTTTAACTTATAGCTAAATCTAAGGACCTTAAAACTAGCCTAGTCTACTCAGCACAAAACGTTTTAAGCAATAAGTACAGGCTGCTTAGTGTAAAGACGCATTTAATATATAGTGTAGTTATTTTTATAACTGCAGAGCTAGAAAGGTCTCTAAATAAGGCTTAAGCAATTAATTGCTATAGTAACCTTATAACATTTAAGACTCGCTCTCTAGAGAGTTGTAGTCTGTTAGTTATAACTAAGAATCTAAGGCAATCTTAGGAATAATAGCTAGTTAAGAGCTAGACTAATACTTAGCAATTAAGTTGCATAAGTTTTAGAACAGAATAACTGTTGTACGACAGAGGCGCAATGCTGCTAATATCTAGGCAGGTTAATTTAGAGCTAAGGCTAGTAGCTAACAAGTCCCTGCACTACTACCTCTACTAAGCTCTTGTGCTCTAAAAGCAACACTAGCATACTAATAGGCAGCTACTTAATTAGATACTAACCTTAATAACGCCTCCTATGTAGACAAGAAGCTTAATACCTTTAATTAGGAATAGAAGATTCTCCGCGCAGGGTGTTATTGTAAAAATTCTACTTGAGCTTTCCTTAAGCTACTTAAGCGAGCCTACGCAAAAAAGCTAATTACTAATCCTAACCGCGTTAAGGTTATTAAGGAATAGTACCGTAAGGTTAACATTAGATAATAACTTAGCTCTAATAACTTAATATACAAGTAAGTATACTTTATCTATAAGCGCACTACTGCAAGTGTTATAGGTTTGTTTAAGAAGGCTATGCTGTCTAATATGCTTAACAAGTGTCTGCTCTTACTATACGTAGGACAAAGCCGCTGGCAAGAATTCTAATCTAATCTAGTTATTTTAAAGCTTTTTACCAGCAAGTATCGCCTAGCTAAGCAGGATAAGGACCTGCTAAGCTACTGCTATTAACCTTCTAAACTTAATCTCTACCCTCTCCCTACTTAGGATAAGATTATTGTGGAGAACTAGGAGCTGGTAACAGTGGCTTAGGAGAACCTGATAATTGATTCTGTCTTTCTACCTGCGTCTTAAGACGCTCTATAAATACAAAGGAAATACTATCGTCTAGAACTATAGTTGTAGGGCTTAGAGGGATGCCTCCGAGCACGGCAAGTGTTTTGTGGAGCTCGGATACAAGTATCCAAGATTGCTGTAAAATCTCTAAGCCTTAGCGTAAAGGCTCTAATCCTTAGCGTAAAGGCTCTAAGCCTTATCGTGAAATCTCTGCGCCTTAGCGCAAAGGCTGTAAGCCTCGGTCGCTTGGCGCTGCGCGTCCTGCGCAGGCCTGCGCAGGCTCTAGCGCTTAGGCCTAGAGCCTCGCGGCTAGGGCGCGTGGCTAATATATGCAACACACCCCCTAGGTAACCAAGACTTTAGTTACCTGTACAGAGCTCTATGTAGTTATAGCGCGTCCTGTAACGCGCTCCGCACTTGCGGCTTAGTATAAGGTGCTAAAACAATAACAAATTTTTAAGCCTCTTAGGCTTAGTATCTAACATTACTATAGCTGCTGTAAGTATTACCTAGAAACTCGCCTAAACTCTTTAAAAACAATACTAATTGCCTTTTTTAGGCTCTACTATACCCTTATATAGCTTTTTAGGCTATTACGCGCTTACTTTATACCTCTACGCAGCTTCTAGCTCTATTTTAGCACTTCTTTTATTTAGTTACTAACTTTATACAGAAGTTAAAACTACAAAAAGCTGCCACCGCCTGCGCCGCCGCCTACGCCTCCGCGCGTGCCGCCGCCAGGCCGCCCTCGCTAGAGGTGCAGCCGCCCCTACTAGAACGCGCTTCTTGCGCCAAGTCGACCGGTGCTACTTTAGGTACAGCACTAGCCCGCACGTCTAGGGGGCGTGTAGGCAAGGTTAAAACCCTAGTTAAGACCGCCCGCGGGCGTAAGACCTTAGCAGCAACCCCTAGTTGTTAAAGCGCACCTAGTGCGTATTACAGCGTGCCCTATCTTAAGTGCGTTAAGAGCGCTTTGTCTAGCAGCTCTAATAAAGCTTGTTAGGACAGGGCCTCTAGCTCTAGGGCGCGCTACTAGCAGTGCTCTAATAGGAAGACCTGTAAGGTCCTATATATAATTTCTTCTTAAATTCTAAGCTTCTGCTAATAATTAAAGTCCTTACATTGCTATCTTTTTAGCTAAGAAGCTTCTTGCTAAGCTTTAGAAAAATGCGCTATTGTAAGCCTTTCTCTTATTCTTTTTTAAGCTCCTTATACTAACAAATTATAAGGCGAGTAGGCTAAAAAGCTTGTAAGCTGCTGTCCGCATCCTTTTAGAGGAAGTAGCTAAGGAGAAGCAGTCTAAGGAGGACCTTAGTAGTAAGGAGAAAGGTTAGAATAACTAGAATAAGCCTGCTAGCTCTTCTCACGGTCTCCTTGCGCGTCGTCTGCGCGTTAAGGAGCTGTTAGGTAAGCTAGTAGACCTTCTAGTCACCTAAAAACCTAATAGGAGGGGGAGGGGGTTGTCCTCCTAGAATCTTATAAGTTCCTTAGGAGTGGGGGGCTAATCCACCCTAACAATTAAGAATTTGTCTCTTCCCTTTTTTAACTCTCTTCTTCTTGTAAACCTTTGTAAGAAATGCGTTCTATATTAATAAGTTCTTTAAAGTGCTTAAGCTTCTGCCTTAATAAGTATTTAGTAAGTCCGTTAGCTAGCATCTTAGCTATTAGCAAGTACTCAATTTAAAACAAGCCTTTAGCGTGCTCTTAGCGGAGCCACATGTTCTATATATCCACATAACGAAGCTTAGTAGTAATCCTTCCTCGCTCTCTAACTACTAGGCGTATAGTTTGCTAGTTGTCGCAAAAGATCCTCTAGGCTCTTAAGACTACAAGTTTAAGCTTATTAAATAGTCTCTTAAGCGCTATAGATTCTTTTACTACATGCTCTAGCGCGAGGAGCTCAGCTTCTATAGTTAAGGTTGTTACCGTAGCTTGCTAAGCTGCTTTCTAAACAATTAGATCTCTAAAGAGCATAATAACGTAGCCTTAAGAAGATTAACAAGTCTCTAAATTATCTGCAAAAGACGCGTCTCTATATATAGTAAGTTCCTCACTGTTGTTATCGCTGTACGTAATTCCCTTATGCCTCGTATAGTAGAAGTATTATATAAGATAATCCACAGCCTTTATATGAGCTTCTAAAGAGTTAGTTAAAAAGTAAGAGAGCTTAGAAACTGCGTAGGCAGCGTTAGGACGCAGCATAATAGCTGTGTACAGCGCGCTGCCAACGCGCTCTTAGTAGGCCTTGATCTAAGGCTTTAGGGCCTCTCCTAGATTTCTAACCAGCTCCTCTAAAGGCAAAGGAGTTTCTAGGAACCTGCTAAGGGCGTCCAAACCAAAGCGTTTAGCGACTTTGTTAATATAGGTGTCGTGTAGTAGCGATATTGTACGCTTCTCACAGTCTCTCACAATCCTTATCCCTAGAAACTAGCTTGCCTCTCCTTTATCCTTAACCTTGTACATTTTCTTAATAGATTCAAGGATCTTGTGGGCTTCAGTTTGGTGAGTTCAATAGTACATAAGAAGTATATCGTCTACATAGAATATTAGGAGTATTAAGCGCTCTTTAGTAAAGAACAAGCATAGCTCCTTAGCTAAGGCCTGCAGGCTAAGCTTTCTTAGTGTGCTTAAGAACTTGTTATACTATAATAATAGCGAGTCTTTTAGGCTATACAAGGCTCTCTTAAGCTTAACGCACTTGCCTAGGCGCTTGTAATCGTCTAGTAGGTCGCACAGGACTATTATTCCTTCACTAATATTTACGTTAAGGAACGCGCCTACTACATTAAGTTGCTGTATCTCTATGTTAAACTCAGCTGCAATTGCGATTGCGAGCCTAAAGCATCGCGCGGCTAGTGTCGCCGCGTACGTTAAGTGTATTAAGTCTTTCACTTAAAGGTCTCCTCTTACTACAAGACAAGCTTTGCACTTAAGAAAGTAGCTGTTCTTATTAAGCTTGTAAGTAAATACCTACTTAAGAGGAAGAGGTTTAGTGTCCTCTAGGGTCTCTTCCTCTATCTAGGTGCCTTTTAAAAGTAGAGTATTAATCTCCTTTTAGCTAGCCTGTCTAAATAGAGTCCTATATTAGTAATTATAGAGATCTTTCTATTTATTTAAAAGCTTTAGGAGATCGTTAAAGTGCGTTTAAGGTTTGTTAACCTTTTTAAGAGCTGCTGCTATTACAGCGTAAACTGTAATTAACTCTCTTTTAAGGTCTTGTAGCTAAGGAAGTAATGCCTTAAGCTTAGGAGCCTTTAAGAAGTTATATAATAGGCAATGTACGCCCGCACCCCCCACGTTAAGACCGCGTTAGTCCTTATCCTTTAGCCTTAAGGAGCTCCTTAAAAGAGGTCCCTATACCTTCTTTTTATAAAGTCTTTTTGATAGAGAATTTTAAGGGGCTCTGGTTAGTGTTGTAGGATTCTTAGCACCGCGCTAGGCGTCCTTAGAAGCAATCCCCGCTCCCCTTTAAGACTGTAAAAGTCTTAGCGCGTCTGTTAAGCTTAATCCACTAGTAGTTTGCAATTCCTAGGAGCTAAGCAGCTTATTACTGCTACCTATAGCCCTACTTGCTAGGGTGCCTTGCCCTAGCATTTGCGCTCCTAGTAAAGGAGGCGCTAGCGTTGCCTTAGGCGTTAGTAGCTGTCCTAAAGGACCTTTCTGCCCTGCACGAATTCCCTAAGAAGCGTCGGCCCAACGCTCCTTACGTGCTGTCAGCGTACTACCTATTAGAGATTATAACAGGCCTTCTACAGTCTCTATTACTAGCTAATCGCTTGTTAGCTGCAAGTCCTCCTGTATTGTTACTCCTACATAACTAATACTAGTAAGCTGTTTAAGTACTTCTCTAGCCTCACTAATTTTGTCCTTATTAAGGGTGTTTACTATAAGGACCGCGTTCTGCCTAGGCAGCTTATAAGCTAGTCCTTAGTAGTACAGTGTCTTGTTAAATGTAACGTTGCGCGTTGTAATAACTTAGTTAAGCGCTAGGACCTATATATAGTATATGTTAGAGGCTCTGTAGCCTACTAAGTAACTAATATAGCCCCTAAGAAGAGTCTTAAAGCTTTTCCTATATCGCCTAGCCGCTCTATCCTTGTTCAAGGGATAGGCGCGGCAGCCGTAGGCATATATACTACTCTAATCTAGTTTTATATTTGCTGTAAGGCTCCTAAGAGGCTCAAGCTTATAGTACTTAAAGTACACTCTACTCTATTATTTAAGGAGCTTATTTAGTAAGCGCAAGCTATATGCATAAGAGGAACTTATATTATAAAGCTAGGCCGCAGCCTTAACAATCTCTAGCTAGAGTTTCTTAGGCAGGTTTGCGCTTGCCCTCATCTTAATTAACTTAGTTATTAGCTCCTAGCCTGCTCGTTTAGCAGCTCTATTTAGTTTATGTGTATGTAGTAGAGAAAGCTTAATAGTAATACCACGTTCCTCACACTATATTTGGTACTGCGACGTCCCTCTCTATAAGAGTATTAAAGGGTCGTTATCTTGTATGATTTTAACTATCTAGAGCTTGTAATAAGCTTTAATAAGTGCCTCTAGGTTGTAAAAGGCTCTTATAATCTCTAGGATAGATTTCGCTTACAGGATATACACATAGAGCTTGCTAGTAAAGGCGTCCTTTATTACTTGTATCCACTGCTCTCCTAAACGACCTTAAGGCATGTTGAATAGATCCCACGAGATCCTCTAGTATAGCTGAGGAGAGGGCTCCTTTAGCCTTCGTGATATAACTTGTTTCGCGTAGGTTTAAGCACAGTGCTCGCACTTAACACGTGCTATCCCTTTAATTCTTACTCTTTAAGCTGCATTAACAAGTGCTTTTAGTGCTTTAGGGCCTAGGTGCCCTGCGCGGGCATACTAAAGGTCCTCTAAGTCGCTCCTTAGATAAGTTACCTATAAGCTTCTAACTAAAGGCATTACGTTTAGAACAAGGTTAGGATAAGAGGATAGAGGCTTGTATTTACGAAATAAGAGGTTAAAACAGCGTTTAAGCCTTGCTAGTACAACGTTTCTGCCTAGTGAACCTTAGCAGAGAGTATTGTCTAGGCCTATGTACTAAACTCCTTTTCCATATAGGCAAGCTTCTAAGACAATATTTAGATAAAAACCTTTAACAACTGCTACGTCCGTAAGCGTAAGGTCCTTAGTTTTATCGCTACATATTCTACTTAGAACTTAGCATAGGATACAAGTGCCTCGGCCGCTAATAGAGAAGGCCTAAGTGCCTGCCTCTACTGTCTCCACCTTCGTAGCGGGTACAAAGGAGCCTAGTACAAGTAGTTCCCTGTTGTTTACTAAGTGTACCGCGGCCCTACTATCTAGTATAGTGCTTCCTAATAGTACATAAGCGTTAAAGTCGCTAGTGTAGTATACACTAGTATTATTTTCTTTAAGAAGCGCTAGGTTAATCAAGAATATAACTATACTACCTAAAAAAGCCTTTAACTTGTTCTATTCCTTCTAAGGGAGCTTGTGTCCTGCTTTCACAAGTTCGTCTTAAAGTTCTTCATACTAGTTAGTGTATAGGCGTTCCTAAATCTTCTTAGATCTCTCTTTATTAACATTAAAGTTAACCTTTGCGCAGGCCTTAATTGCTGCTAGAAGTGTGTAGCACTCTACAGGATCCTAGTAATGCTTGCCGTTGTCACTATCTTAACATAGGCACTTAAAACTTTGTTTGTAGCCTGTGCCTTTAGCGCCTTTTAGACAAGGTTTTAAGTTTCTTAATATAGTATAGGCTCCTAAGGATTTAGCTAAGCTTAGTAAGCTAATTAAGCGCTAGTAGATTATTCCTAAGAACACTTAACCAGTTTAGTCAAGATTAAGATAACTCTTCCTAAGCGTCTAGTCCTGCTAGTAGAGCGTTTTTGTAGTGCTAGCCTATTTAAGAGCGTATTTAGCTCCTACAGCGTCTAAAAAGTTAAATACAGCAAGCGCGCCTTCTACCTTAAGGATCTTTAGCCCCTTAGCTTTTAGTTTGTTTGCCAATCGTTGTACTAAGCTCGTAGTTCTATAGTACTAAGCTTTGCTTTTTTAAGGCTCGCACGGTAATCCTAGCGTGTTACTATTTAGTTAACAGCGTCCGTTAGCGCTAGTTTAAGCTTTAATTGTTTAACAAGCTTATTAAGAGTCTAGCTTAGTCTATCTGCAAGTCTTATTATAATTAGAGCTAGTAACTGCTCGTTAACAGATGCGTAGACCTAGTCCTAAATGTGCTGCAGTGCGCGCGCGTTTACGGCCTAGTCTACGTGCCTCGCGCGATATTCATTAAGCTTTCTGTCGTAGGCTTTAAGCTTTTCCCTAGATAAGTCCTCTAGAGGCACTAAGGGCCTCGGAGGCGGCCTTATCAATATATTGACAGTGACCATAGCGTCTAGGTTAACATATTCCTAGACTCCTTTAGATTTAGCGTTAAACTTTAGCTAGGTGTACTAGTAAGTCCAGCTTGCGTAGCCTGTAAGGCGCGCTAAGTTAGTAATTTGCGAGGAGTCGCTCGCTATAGTAATGCGTGCAATTAATTAGTAGGTTAAAGGGTGTGTTTAAACAAATTAGAGGGTCTAAACTACTGCTAGCGAACTTTAGGATGCGTAGGGAGAATCTAAACTGCGATTTAAAGCGCCGGGCTTATAACTATAGAGAACTAGGAGCTGGTAACAGTAGCTTAGGAGAACCTAATAATTGATTCTGTCTTTCTACCTGCGTCTTAAGACGCTCTATAAATACAAAGGAAATACTATTGTCTAGAACTATAGTTGTGGGGCTTAGAGGGATGCCTTCGAGCACGGCAAGTGTTTTGTGGAGCTCAGATACAAGTATCCGAGATTGCCGTGAAATCTCTAATCCTTAGCGTGAAGGCTCTAAGCCTTATCGTGAAATCTCTGCGCCTTAGCGCGAAGGCTGTAAGCCTCGGTCGCTTGGCGCTGCGCGTCCTGCGCAGGCCTGCGCAGGCTCTGGCGCTTGGGCCTAGAGCCTCGCGGCTGGGGCGCGTGGCTGATATATGCGACAATTATTAATACTATAAAGTTTTAACTACAAGCAGAGGAGTTCTAACGCACTAGCAGCATTGTTACTAATACATGCACCTAGCTGTTTAAGGATTGCTAGGTTAGAGATATTATTATTAAAACTTTTAAAATGTATTGCTTCCATTTGCGACGTATAGACAGAAAGCTAAACCTTAAATAGCTGCGTAATATATACTACTTACTTATCTAGCAGGCTGTACGCACTAACCTAGGATACTAGTTGCAATACGCTATGCTCTGCAAGGAACATACTCTAATTTCTTACCTCTACTACGCTAAGTACGCTAAGAAGGGTGATAAAACTTACTTTAAGCACATTAACCTTAACCTTAAGTAAGCGATAACTAAAGGCCTTAGTACTAATATAATCTAAGGCAGTGTGTTGTTTAACAATAAGGATAAGAATAACTGCACTAAGATGCTACTAGGATTTTACAACTATGTGCTAGAATACTTAAAGTAGCGTAAAGACGCAGGCATCAAATTGTTAAATAGTCTTATTAAAGGATAAGAGGATAAGACTAACTAGCTAGAAGATGCACAGAAACTAGCTCCTAACACTTGCTAGACAAAGCAATTCTGTAAGGAAAGTTAAGTTTAAATTTTATCGCCTCTATTACCTTATAGATCTACTAGGCCAACTACTCGCAATCGCTGCACTATTCTTTTTTAGTTTATTATAGTCTGTAATAGTATAATAGAAGTGCCTGCTATAGGAACTTATAAAGAGATCTGTAAGGCTTATCGCGACTTTACTGCTGCTTTTTGTACTCCCTCTAGGCATCCTAACAAGTTTAGAGGGATTAATTAGCTATTTCCTGCAGATGTGCATATTAAGTATAAGTCCTAGATTTAGAAGGCCCTTATTAGAAAAGCTAAGTAGGACAATTCTCTTGTTTATAAGGAGCTAAACGATATACTATAGAACGTTAATAAGGAGTAGATTAACAACTATATTAAAGAACACTGCAACTATGTTCTACAACAAATTGTTAACTTATAGCCTGTAGTTTAAGAGTTAAAAAAAGACGCTTTTTGTGCTGATCTAGTTTAAGGATACCTTAACTGCTTATACTTTACTAACTATAGACAGAACCCCCTTTATATAACAAAGGACTAGAATAGGTAGGATACTAATTTCTTTTAAGCTAATTCTCTCTAACGTCTCTAGGAGGAGCTTAGCCTAGAGGCTAATAAACGCTAAGTTTTTTAGAAGAGCAAAGATCCTGCTATGCTTTCCTCTACACAACGCCTCTCTAGCATTTATTCTTAATTAAGTACAGTTATCTCTAATAACGTCTTAGTACCCACAACTCCTACTAGGTAGCCTTGTTATAGTTGCCTTTATTTAATATTAGAAGCTTAAGCGCCTGCTACTCCTGTCCCTGCTCCTACTACTGCACCTAGGCCACGTGCTTTAACTACAACTTAAGAACCTCGCCGAAGTAAGCGCCTAAAGAAGTAAAAGGAGGAGGTTGGGATAGATATAGGATAAATAAGTTATGTTTCCTTTATTTTATTTCTTTTGTTTTGCTGTTTTTCCTTCTGCTAAGTAGGTCGCTTGATAGGGCCAAGCTCGCAGGAAGGGGAGGTATGTGCTAGTGCACAAGGTGATACCCTGTTGCTCACTAGGTCAGTGCTCAACCACCTGATCTAGAGGTATATAGCTCGTTTCGCGGATCGAAACGAGCAGGGGGGCGATCCACCTTCCACTTGACTACAAAACTCAACTCTTGTACTTCTCTTCGATAGACAACTTATAATTAGATCGTTATTTTACCACCCTCGTTCTCGCATGATCTAACTACTAGCGATCTCCTGCCCTCGTAGCAGTATGTCTTCATACACTCTAACACCCATATACTATCCTTTATTTAAAAGGGATATAAGCTTCTTGCGTAGAACTAAATGCTCTAGTTTACTTATATTGTATAGAGGGCCCTAAGGAGGTTCTTTTTCCTTTCCACTTTTATCTTTTTGCAATTTAGTTTAGTAATTAACCTTAGGCCCGCGTAGAGATAGTAGTGTAGAAGCAGTTTTTAACTCAAAAATCTAGGCTATGTGTTAGTACGCCTTAGGAAGCAGTAACAGAACATTAACTTTCTTTTTAAGAGCTAAGGCCTTTTTAATATCTTTAATAGAAGCAGCAAAAGTCTAAATTAACTTGTCTTTTCTTGCTTACCTAATATAGAAGTAGTAGGCAGTCGCGTTTATTTGTTGTAACCTTTTGGTATTTAAAATAGGGCAATCCTTAGTGCTTAGTAGCTTAATCCTCTGTCTAGAAGAGTGAATGTATATTATTTTTCTAGAGGAGGTAATAGTAACCTCTTTTTTATTTATCTAGAGCCGTCTAAGTATTAAATTATATCTAGGGTGTGTAAGAGCAATATAACCCTAGATAGTATCCTTGTATCCTTTAATATTAATCTCTAACCTAGCAACTCTATTAATAGTTCTAGGTTTCTCTGTAACTCCTTCTAACCTGCGCAGGGAAATAGAAATGCACTATAAGTTAGCGTTCCTAATAAGCTAAGGGCTAATAAGAGAGTATACAAGGTTTCCTGTATTAATAAGGGTTAAAGTAAAGGTATAACAGTTAACTAACGTTTCTACAGTAATTTTATTGCTACTTATGTCCTTTTCAAAACTAGCTTATTCTTTTGTTAAGTTGTCTTAGTTTACGTGTAGCTCTTGCTAGTAACTTTAAGCAAAAGCTATTCTTTTTCTAAATAAGAATTCTAGTTGTCTAGAGTATCCTTGCTACTTAAGCTTTTCTTGCTTAGCTTTCTTGCTTTTGCTTTTAAGGACTTTAATACAGTAGTCCTTTTTTTTTCTTTTTTAGCGTTTTTTTTCTATACATTCTATAGCTAAGTGTCCTTTTTGCTTGCAGGTAAAACAACGTCCTTCCTTTATTAGCCTGTTTAGTTCTAGATTGCTAAGCCTACGTGGCTTAGCTAATCGTCCGGTAAACACTATTCCTTCTATCTAGTCTCCTGTAGGAGGAGGAGAAGAGGCAGTTCTTAGCTAGTATCCCTTAGAGTATCGTTCCTTAGGCTTATTCTAGCTTTTAGAGTATTGCTTTATCCTATAAAAGTAGTCTGCAATCTTAATAGACCTGTTTTATAAGTTATCTAAGTCTAAAAAACTTATACCTACAAGCTTATTTAAAAGCTTATAAGTAAGGCTTTTTTAAAAGAGTATTATGTTTATGTTTTTATTTAAGTTGCTGTTCAACAGCAGCAACTGTTCTTAAAATTCTATAATATAATTCTAGATACTTTTTTTGCCTTAAGAAATTAACTAGAGTTTACTTTAAGCTCTCTTAGAGCTGTATTAGTCTCTAAACATCTAATTAAAGAAGTTTAATAGGTGTTTAAAGTTCTAGGCGTCTAACAACTCTATCTAATTAAGGTAAGGCAGCGTTAGAGTAGCTGCCGAACCTTTAAGCCTACTAAAGGCGTAGTCGCAAGTCCTTCTTTCTATACTAAAATCTTCTTAGTTGTTCTTTATTTTAGCAGTAAGCTGCTTTTTAAAGATCTAGTACATTTTTCTTATACTATTAAAGCGTCTAGGTTAGGTTGTTTAAAACGCTTAAGTTGTACTATTTGCTGCGTTAGTTTTAATGCAGCAAGTAATATTAGTAGCTAAGCAGGTAGCTATTTATGTTCTAGTTTTGTTTTCTTAGAGGTTAACTTAATAGCCTTATAGATAAGAAAGGCTTCTTATATAATTATTAAAGTTGCGATCTTATTTAGTTTATTTGCTTGGCAAAGACTTTTAAGAGTGATCTCTATCTTAGCCCTGCTAATACTATCTTAGTGTAGTCTTGCTATCTAGATAGCTAAGTTTCTAGATGTAATTTTAGCCCCTACTATTGTAGTATAAGCGTTCTAAATTAATAGTGCTTTTTATTATGTTTAGCAGGGATTGCTTTCTAGGGCTACTAGAAATATAGTAGACTTATCTAACAGTTTGTATTAAGAAGCGTTTAGGTAGAGTCTTATTTAGCTAGGTATCCCTTTAGCACTCCTTGTGCTTCTTCTGCTGTTAATCCTTAATAGATTTGAAACAGCATTAACTAAGATTAGTAATCTAATCAATCAAAATCTTTAGGCATAGATGTAGCTCTAGCTAGCTTCTGTACGTAGATATAGCTCTAGGCGGCTTCTAATTTAACGTGGCTACGCAAGTAGCTAAAGAAGGATTTAATTTAATTGTAAGGGTGCGTTAGATTAACTAAAAGTGCAAGGGATAATAGTAATAAATTAATTAAAGAACTACAAAGGTTATACAGCAAGTTTATCTACTTCTCTATAAGACCTAAGCTTAGCGCTAGTTTGTACGTACAAGTAACTGCGCAGCAACCGCTAATGTAGCAAAAGAAAATCGTGCAAAGTATAAAAAAAAAGCTGAGCAGGCTAGGAGGGGCGAGCAGGGTAGAAGGGCCGAACAGGGTAGAGGTGTTGGGCGGCGTAGGGTTGAGCGGTGTAGAAGGCCCAAGCGCGCCAAGCCTACAGGATGCTAGGTGGACACCCGGCATCTGTAAGATCGCAAAACGAGGCAACTTGCCGAGTACCAAAAAACGTCAGGGCTTTAGCCCTTTACATTAAGCTACTAATATTAACTTTTTAAACTTGATTTTTACCCCCTCTCTACTTAGGACAAGGTTATGAATATTATAGAATTTTAACTACAGGCAGATAAGTTCTAACGCACTAGCAGTATTATTACTAATGCCTACACCTAGCTGTTTAAGGACGGCTAGGTTAAAGATATTATTATTAAAACTTTTAAGATGTATTGCTTCTATTTGCAACGCATAGACAGGAAGCTAAACGTTAGATAGCTACGTAACACGTACTACTTGCTCATCTAACAGGCTGTACGTACTAACTTAAGATACTAGTTACAATATGCTATGCTCTATAAAGAACATACTCTAATGTTGGAGTACTGACCTGCGGATCACTCCGGATCTCTCCTTTGACATCCGGATCACCCGGGTTATCAGGTAATCCTAGTGGGATATCACGTGACGGCGCTAGTAACGCGCATATAAACAAGCTAGATTGTCTGAAGTCTTTTTAGTAGTTATTGGACACTTTGTTATAGCACTTAGTTAATCAATATACTTATTCTCCTCCACTAATCATTTCAATACTCCTTCTCAGCTCCTACAGTTATAACCCTAGCTGTTTAATTATAGTATTAATTCCTACTGCGCAATTAGCAAGCTAGAAGATTATTTGTTTAATTAGATTTTTACTCTCCTCTTTTTATCTCCTACAGCACTAGCTAGCAGATCGCTGCTGCTGCTGTACCCCTCGCACTTATTGATTATACGATCAACCTCTTTCCAACCTATCCTACAACCTACAGGCTACTGTTATTGTTAACACAGCTACCTACTAACTAACTAATTAATCCTATCGTTACCTTAACAATAACCCACGTTGTAATCCTATAATAGCATGTTACTAAGATAAATTTACTAACACACCGCTTGTTGCCTTAAAGGTAATTCTAAAGGCCTAATTAGATTAGCTAACCTAGTTTGCTCTTTTAAGACTGCACTCCTTAGAGAAGGGTATCTAGGATTAGGTTAATCCTAATCTTCTAGACGTGCTTTTAATTAATTACTAAGAGCTACAGTATCCTAAACTGCCTAAAAATATTAAGAAACTAATACTTTTACTACCTAACGAAAGCGCGCAAGAACAAGCGGATTATAAAATTACTTAACATAATTATAAGGCTTAAGTCCTTAATGCTAAGTATAAGAAAGATAATTATAGCAAGCTAGTTAATAGGTACAAAGTATTGGCATCTTAATAAACAAGGAAGGTTGCTAAGATTACTAATGTTAAAGACTAGATTAGCAAGACTGTTTATCTAGACCTGCTCTTAAACGCATTAATAAGCATAATTACTTAAAACCTTACTAACCTTTAAGCCTTAGTAAAGATCTTTAAAGAGGATCTCGCACCTACTAATTAGAATACTTAGTATTTAATTAGAGCGCAGAACTAATCCAACCTAGATAAGGCTTGCTAGAGACAAATAGGCTCTAAGCAATAGTTTACTAAGTGGCAGCTCCTGTATCAACAAGCAACAAACTACTCGCTACCTAAGGTTGTTAGGCTACTTACAATTACTAATTTTTTAGTCGCTTTAGGCACTAAGATTACACTAGACTAGTCAAGCAAGAAGCGCAATAAGCTAGCATAAGTAATTCCGCTTAAAAAAGCTTATTAACTCTTAATAATTTAGAAAAGATCTTTAGTGTTTGGTTGCAGGATTAGTTAATTGTTTCTTTAAAAGAAAAAGGACACGTAGTGTTCTAAACTAGATCTAGATTAGCATTAGCTTAACAATCTACTAGTGCTAACAACTTAAAGTTAAACAAGAGTAGTAAGTAACTCTAGTCTTGTCCCTGCAAGGCTAGTAAAGGGCCTATAAGTAAGTACTTCTAGACACCGCGCAACTGCTACTAATTTTAAACTACAGTTACTAGATTAAGCCTTACTAGTAATATTCTAATTGAGCTGTTAGACAATAAGAAAAAGAAGATTATTAAGCAATAAAATACTAACACTTAGGCATCTCTGCGCACCTAGATTAAGAAGGAAGGCTAGAAGGCTAGCACTAGCAGATCAGCTACTAATAAGCTAAGTAGATCCTACTCTAGATTATTAGTTTTAGCACTAATTAATCTAAATAATGTTATTAATAAGATTAGGCTAAATATCTTTAGTGCAGCGTTTACCCCTTATGCTTTATCTTTTTGTACAATCCTAGATAGTGGAGCAGCAGTCTACTTAGTTAATACTATAAATTACCTAGTACTAGGCACCTTTAGCGAATGCGTCGATGATAAGACAGTCTTAGCAGGCACTTAATCTATTCTAGTTACTAGAATAGAAAACAGGCTGCTTAAGAACGTCCTGCATAGCAAGGCAGGCCCTAAGATAGCTAATCTACTGCTTACTAACGTTAAGCTTGTACTAGGTTTCTATACTAATATTATGTTGGAAGAGCTGCTTAACTAGTTAGGCATTTAGTATTTAGAATAAAAATTCAACTATATAATTTAGTACTCCTAAGAAGAACGTTGTCTTAATTAACCTTAAGTGTTATTTTAATCTCTTATTTGTTAAATACAAGCAAGTCTCTTGTTACTCTACTTAACTACCGCTCGTGAACGCTGTAGCGCGATTAAGGAAACTACAGTTGCGCACTAGTAATAAGGACTTATGGCATTAACAATTAGGTTATCTGGGACAACAGGCTATTAAAGCTTTAGTCTGCTTACGCAGAACATTAAAATCACTAGCAAGAAGCTTTTAAATTGCAATTATTGCGTAATAGCTTATGCCTTGCAAGTAATTTTGCGGCGACTAAGAGA
Organism: Alternaria sp. 'sect. Undifilum'; assembly: GCA_024321975.1. Lineage (NCBI taxonomy): Eukaryota > Fungi > Ascomycota > Dothideomycetes > Pleosporales > Pleosporaceae > Alternaria > Alternaria sp. 'sect. Undifilum'. The sequence continues at coordinate 6,800,425 of JAJJZI010000006.1, forward strand.
AAGATAACTACAACTTTTTTATAAGACATTATAAGATTAGTTTAATTTTCTCATAGGTTAATTGCTTAAGAAATAGGCACTAATTATTAAAAAAGACTACTTAGGCAAACTTTATAATTACAATATCTAGTTAAAGACACTAAACAATATAATGCTAGTAATTAAAGGTTTTGCTAAAAGGATTATGAGGAAATATTAGCAGAGGATTAAAGAAATTTATTAAAATAACGATACTGCTACACTGCCTTAGAAAGAGCAATTAAGATATAAGGAATAGGCAATAGAGAAAGAGATTATAATTAAGACGCTACTGCTATACACTTAAAAGCCTAATGGCTTGGCAGAGAGAGCTAGCTAAGAGCTAATCAAAAAAGCTATTAAGATGCGCATAAGCTTTAGCTAGTATTTATAGATGTAGCGGCTTACCTACATAGCATAAGCCCTACTAAGATTTATAGCTACTAATCCCCTAAATAGGTGCTCGAAGAATAGTTTAGGAAATATTTCTAATACTATTAATATCTAAGATTAGACACTGGACTGCTAATCTACGCCTAGACTAGAGTAGAATATATGCCTATAGCTGCCGAGCCTATCCTTTAGATAAAGATAAGGCAGCTAAGCGCAATTATTAAGTATTTAAGGTTAATCCTTGCGGCTATATTAGTTATTTAGTTAGTTATTAAGCGTCTAATATATACTATATATAGGTACTAACACTTAATTAGGTAACTACTACCTGTAATGTAACCTTTAATAAATAGTTGTTCTACAAAGGAGATTGCAAAGAAGAGCTACTAAGAGATTAAGTTATTAAGATTATAAAATTTCTTTATAGTAGCGAGCTATTTAATTCTAAAGACAACTTAAAGGTCCTCTCCTCTGTTTAAAAAAAGGCGGATTAGTATGTATAGCTAACTACTAAAGACTTAAGAAGTAATCTATCTACTATCTTGAGCAATAAGGACGGCCTGCCTACTAAAAATAAGAGTAGATTAGAAGAAGCTAAGCATTCAGAGCACAAAGCTAGTGCGCTATTGAAAATTTGCTTAGATTAGTAGCGAATTACTAGTCTTGCTACCCTAGTACTTACTCCTAAACTTGAAACCCTAGAGAACGATATCTTAATTAATTATTTAGTTACTAATAGTTAAACAGTAGTGCAACTACTTAAAAAAGCTAATAAATTAAAACTTGTAGGTAGAATACCATATTTACTAGTTTAATAGTCTGTGCCTATAGACTCTAACGCGCTAGCTAATTGTAATAGAACACCTGCTTGTGTAAGCAGGATAGCGGGGCGTAAATTATCTTACAAGCTAAGGTCTTAGGCAAAAAAAAGCAAACAGAGTAAGCAATTTTAGGCTAAACCTCTACTTATAAGACATAGTGCTTAGATTACTAGCAAAAGCCTAAATTAGCCTACTAATTAATATCTTCTACTACGCAAGCTAGGTGGCAGGCGTAAGCGTAAAGACGCAACCTAAAATCCTAATAATTAACTAGAAAGTAGAAGCAAAGGTAGTGTTAACGCATGAATTGCAGATTATAAAAATCTATTATAGAACAATTTTTATAATACCTACCTGCTAGGTTTGCAAGAAACTTAGAAAGACTAAGCAAGCTACAAGACTCTTAATTATATAGTTATAGCAGCTTTGCTTACTATGCATAAGCTAAAAAGAAATGCTTAACCGCATCGCGACAATCTACCTAAACCGCTAAAATTATAGAAGCAATTGCTCTAGTATCCTATAAGGGCCTTGTTTAAGAATGCCTGTAGAAGAGAGATTAATTAGTTAAGTAAGGCTAAGACTTAGACTAAGATACTAAAAGAGAAAGCAATTAATCACCTAATACCTATAAAGTAGGTTTAGACCTATAAGTTTAAATAAGATGGTTTTTTTTTAAATATAAGGCGCAGATTGTTGTAAGAGGTAATCTTTTAAAAAAAATTAATCAATTTAACTTACGCTGCTACCTTAGCAGCTAAGTCCTTCTAAGCAGCAATAGCTATCGCCGCTAAGAACAATTTCAAGATTAAGCAATATGATATTGTAGAAGCAATCCTTAATACGTTAATTATAGTAGACAACTTAGTAATTTGTAAGATGCTAGATAGCTTTAAGAAGCTAGAAAAGTGTGTACAGCTTAACTGCGCACTATATAGATTGCAGGACTCGCTGCTATCGTAGTATAAGAAGTTTATAGGATTACTAAGAGAGATTAGACTAATTCCTTTACTAGAGGAACTCTACCTGTTTTTTAATTAAGAAAGGAGGATCCTAGTGCTATTTTATATAAATTATATTCTATTACTCTTTGAAAAAGATTATAAGCAGAAGGCAATAAATCTTTATTTAAAGATTATAGACAAGTACAAGATATAGAAACAAGGATTAGTTAAATAGTTCCTTAGTATCTAAATAATTAGAGATTATAAAAAGCAAACAATTACGCTTATACCATATATATATTAACAAGATTACAAAGAAGTTTAAGCTAAAGAATAGTAGCTTTCTTAAGACCCTATTACTGTCTAAAGAGCTAATTAAGAACACTAGCAAAGCAACTAAGCAGGAGATTAAGGCCTACTAAAAAAAAGTTAGATTAGTGCTATACACGGCTATTATACTACAACTAGATATTGCCTACTTAATTTTAAAGCTTTTACACTTCTTTACAAACCCCAGTAATTAGCATATAAAAGCTGTCAAATAGGTAATTATATACTTCTATTAAACTAGATAGGATGCGATCTATTATAGGAACTATAATAGCTTACACCTAATAATTATAGGCGACGCTTTCTTTACAGATAATTAGGAAACTTGTTAATTGTTCTATAGATATATAGCTATTTTATAAAGTAGTCTAATATTTTAGAAGGTAGCTTAGTAGACTATAGTAGCTACATTAACTACTAAGGCTAAGCTACTTGCTCTTAAGCACACTACTAAGGAAGCTATAGCCTTTAAACGTTTTTTTCGCAAGCTGTCTCTTAATCTAGGAGACGTCTAGATAGTCGTGTGTAATAATTAACAAATAATTAGGCTTGTAGTTAGAAAGAATAAACAGATTAGCACTTAATTAAGATATATAGATATACAAAATATATAGCTGCAGTAAGAATTTGCTAAAAGATTATTTTAAGTTAAGTACTTAGAAACAGTAATTATGCTAGCTAATAGACTAACTAAGTTGCTTACCTAACAACAGCTTAAGAAGTTTAAGCAGTTGCTTAACTTTTAGCAAGTTAAGCACTTGATTAAAAAAATTAATAAGCAAAGGATTTGTATTAAGCAGCAACATATATATACTAGGCTAAGTCTCCTCTTAATACCTTATTTTATTAAGCAGGAGAACGTAAGCTAGACTATTTATTTTTAAGGTGTCAAAGGTGGTGGTTGTTGTTGTAGTCAAAATGGAGTTTCCAAAAAAGTGAAAAGCAGCTACCCTCTACTAATCAGTCGCAAAAGTCAAAAAAAAAGATTGTGTGTAGTCAACGAGATTCGAACGGTGGGTGGATGAGTTCTGGGAGGAAAGCTCAGACCACCGAGCGATAATCAGGGTCGAAAAAATTTGCTAAGGTACCAAAAAACGACACCAGTTGAAACGTGTCCAACGGCGATTGCCAGCCATAGGCTGGCAATAGGATTACAGTAGAATTGCAATAGGATTGCAACATGATGCGATGGAGGAGGGAAAGGACACGTACGTACCGCAGCGGGAGCCTGCAATACTTCATAAGTAAGCTAGACTATTAAACTAAAACTAAGAACTTAATTACTAATAAGCATTACACTTATTATACTTGCTAGACTCTATTATTGCATCACACTTAGCCTGCTTAGCTTTAGCAAGCTTAAGAGCAATTTAAGCTATCGAAGCTTAAACAGCAAGAGTCTAGAGGTAAGCAGCATTACGGCGCAATTCTAACCTATTACTTCTATTCATAGAGTCGTTAGATAATTGCCTTCTTACTTTAGCGTAATAAGTGCTCTTATATAAATAAGTTGTATAGCGATTAGAATAACAAACTTAAGAGCAAATGTATAAAGCAGGCGAGGGCAATTTTCCGCAAGCAGTCTGCTCTTAAAGCAGTAACTTTTAAGTAGGTTACTGCTAAGGCTACTTATATTGTTGTTAATGTTGCTGTTGCTGCTATTACTGCTAAGGATAATAAGCTGACTGTTGCGGCTGTTAAGCGAACGCAGGAGCAGGAGCGAGCGCGGGAGTAGAAGCAAACGCGGGAGCAGGAGCAGGAGTAAGAGGCTAAGCAGCAAAACTTTAATACAACATTTCTTAAGCACAACAATTATTAGTAGAAGGCTTCTTAGTAGTTATAACGCTGCTCTTAATCTCTTTACGGCAAGCAATAATATTTTTAAGCAGTTAAGCTTTTAAAGCTTAGTACATTTTATTGTTGTTCTATCCCTAAAAACTAGTTAGCAAGCTAAGCAAGAAGGTTAATAGGTTAAAGACTTACCTTTTTACCTCTATACATAGCTATAAATTGATTAGCAAGATTAATATTAACTGTGTAGTAGGTGTAAGATAAGCAACTGCTACAGCATAAGCTTCTCTAACTACTAGTCTAAACGCGATTAAAGCAACGTTTAGCGTATAAACTATACATTTTCTTTATATAGCGCTTACACAGAGGAACGCAAGGGCACAATAGATTAGTAATAATCTTTAAGAAGCTATTAGGCGCCTTTTTCTAAGTAGAGAGGGGCGATAAGCGCTTAGTAGACAGCTTAATGAGCGTTTCTAGCCTATTTTTGTTACTATATTGCTGTTTACGCGTTGCTGCTTAAGTAGTAATTTACTATAACTTTTACTTTAGCTTTTAAGTAGCCTTGCCCTTACGCTAGCTTGATTGCTTAGTTTGACTCTTATGTGGATTAAAATTTAAATAAAAACTTAACAGCGGACTTAATTTAGTAGGTAAGGCAATTATTCTCTAAGCGGATCTACTAGTTGTCTTGCGGTAAGCAAATAGATTAACAGGCAGAGGTAACTAATTGTTATTATTTTAGAAATTAGCTACTTGCTAAATTTTATTATTAAACAGGCTTTAGCGCGTGTAATGCTTATGCTTAGTACTGTTCTTGCGTTGTTGTTGCAGGCTTTCTAATTGTTAATTGCGTTGTTAACGACAGCTCTCTAAGCTGCGCTTGTTATTGCTTAGGACGGACTACACTAGAAAGATTAGCAGCTGATTAGTAAGAGAACAATAGGGCAACACTTACTATGTTAGTAATAGTAGTTAAGACAGGATTAGAAAGACTTAGTAATTAGATTAATTAAGGTTAAGGACAAAAGGTTTTAGAGGAGCAATAGCCGCAATTAATTTTGTTATAGCAATTGCGCACTAACTATTTACGCAATATTCAGGGTCTATCTAATGTTTTAACATTACTTAGAGCTGCTAGATTAATTAAAGCAACAATACGCAGCATTACTACAACAACAGGGGATTACGCGGAGGAGCTATAATTATAGAGGCTCTCTTAATTAACAACTTAGGTTTATTATGATTACCTAGATTAATTATAGCTTAGATTGATAGTGTCTTACTGACCTAGGGGGTGTGTTGGAGTACTGACCTGCGGATCACTCCGGATCTCTCCTTTGACATCTGGATCACCCGGGTTATCAGGTGATCCTAGTGGGATATCACGTGACGGCGCTAGTAACGCGCATATAAACGAGCCAGATCGTCCGAAGTCTTTTTAGTAGTTATTGGACACTTTGTTATAGCACTTAGTTGATCAATATACTCATTCCCCTCCACTGATCATTCGATTACTCCTTCTCAGCTCCCACATCTAATTTCTTACCTCTACTACGCTAAGTACGCTAAGCAGAGTAATTAAACTTACTTTAAGCACATTATCCTTAACCTTAAGTAAGCAATAACTAAAGACCTTAGTGCTAATATAACTTAATGTAGTGTATTGTTTAACAATAAAGATAAGAACAACTATACTAAGATGCTACTAAGATTTTACAACTATGTGCTAGAATACTTAAGGTAGCGCAAAGACGTAGGCGTCAAATAGTTAAATAGTCTTATTAAAAAATAAGAAGATTAGACTAACTAGCTAGAAGATGCATAGAAACTAGCTCCTAATATTTACTAGATAAAGCAAATCTATAAAGAAAGATAAATTTAAATTTTTTTGCCTCTACTACCTTATAGATCTACTAGGCTGACTACTTGTAACTACTGCATTATTCTCCCTTAGTTTGTTATAGTCTGTGATAGAGTAATAGAGGTGCCTGCTATAGGAACCTATAATGAGATTTGCAAAGCTTGTTATTACCTTACTGCTACTTCTTGTACTTTCTCTAGCCATTTTAACAAGTTTAGAGGAATTAATTAGCTATTCCCTACTAATGTGCATATTAAGTATAGATTTTAGATTTAGAAAGCCTTTATTAGAAAAGCTAAGTAGGACAATTCTCATGTTTGTAAAGAGCTGAACAATATGCTATAAAACGCTAATAAGGAGTAGATTAATAACTACAGAGGGGTGACAAAAATAAAAAGATGTCAAAAAGGCTGTTATATTTAAAGCTTTATATTTCTATCACTAAAAAGGCTATACCATAAAAGGTTAGTAATTTGAGAAGCCAAGAGCTTCCTCTTAAGATAGGCTGCTTAGTACGCTGCTTAGTCAGCACGATCGCCCCTGCAATTCTGCTTGAAATAAGATTAAAAAATTAAAAGATATTTTTTTAACATAGCTTTTTTTTCAGACTTGTAAAATTCGCTATGAATTATTAATATCGAAAAAAAACTATTAACACTATTTTGTGTGAAAGTTTCAAAGTAATCGCATTATCAATTATTAGTTTATCTTAAAAAGCTTGTTTTTAAGTTTCATCAAAATAATTATTTAAAATAGCTTACTAATACTGAGTAGACTAGCCCTCAGCTTCGTTATTAGCTAAATATCACTTGAAATACAAAAAAGTATTAACGTATTCCACCAGCGAGTGAGCCACCCCAGCGAGTGAGCCAGTTTCTGCCAAGACCCTCTACTCTCTCATTAACGCGACATGCCTCAACAACAGATCGCGCAATTATCTAACAGAGAAGGCAGAATCTAGCTTGCCCTTTCTGCCTATACTACACGTTAATTTCTAAGCCTCTAACGCGCTGCTAAGGAGTTTAACGTACCTCGTGCGACATTAAATTATTAATACAACAGAATCCTACATCGCCCTAAAACTTGCAACGCCTAACATAAGCTTACTACAACTAAAAAGCAAATAATTATATAATACATCCTTAACCTTAATTTGCAAGAATTTGCGCCCTAGCTGTGCAAGGTAGTAGATATAGCTAACAAACTGCTAGGCGTACGTGGTAGGCAGCCTATAGGCAAGCACTAGGCTAAGCGCTTTGTAACGCGCTTAGCTAAGCTTAAGATAGCCTTTAATTAAGCTAAAGATAGGCAGAGGATACTGCAGGAGAATCTAGAGACAATTAGCGCGTAGTTTAAGCTAGTAGACGATACTAGAGCTAAGTACAGCGTACACAACTACAACATGCATAACTTTAATAAGACTAGCTTCTAGATAGGTGTTATTAGCTTAATAAAGGTTGTTATAGGCGCAGAGAGACGTACTTAACTTAGGCTCGTTTAGCTAGGCGATTGCAAGTAGGTAACAGTTATCTAGAGCGTCTGCGCTGCTAGGTCTTTTACTCCGCCTTTTATTATCTACAAAGAACGCGTCTACCTCTCTGCCTAGTACAAGGAGGTAGATATACTACGTAATTAGAAGCTCTTAGTCTCTAAGAACAGCTAGACAAATAACGCGCTTAGTCTAGAGTAGTTAAAATACTTTAACGCGCATACAAAGGCGTACAAGGTAAAAGTATATAAGCTGTTTATTTTAAATAGCTATAAGAGCTACTTTAACTAGAATTTTAAGGACTACTGCCTTAAATACATAATCTTTACCCTCTACATGCTACCTTACTTATTGCACATCATCTAGCCACTTAATATAGTCTACTTCTTGCTGTTAAAGCGCAAGTACTCTTAGCGCGTATAAGACTTAGCACGCAAGCGCGTCTTCTATATTAAAAAAGAAAGCTTCCTTCCTGCCTTTAAGAACGCGTTTTTTAATGTATTTACAGCAGAGAACTGTTGTAAGGCCTTTAAGGCAGCAGGGCTAGTCCTTAATAATACGCAGGTTGTGCTAGATCGCCTTAAAGTACGCCTACGTACTCTGCTAGAACCTCTCCTCCTAAAGACGCCGTAGTAGTTAAAGACTTTAAGCAATACGCATAAGTTTAGATCTTAGTTAAAGCTTGTACGCAAGTCTTTTTTTTGGTTACCTATTACTGCGCAAACAGGCTTCTCTTAGCTTATAAAGGGGGGTAAGCTAATGCTATATAAGAACGCTCTGCTTGCTGCGCGTAATAAAGAGCTTAAGGAGTAATTAGTAGTAATAACTAAGTAGAAATTATACAAACAAAAGCAGATCTAATAAAGTAGTACTATAGAGTATAGTAAGGCAGCAGCCTAGGTGGCTGCAGAGGCCTCTATAGCCGCTAAGCTGTTAAAGAAGGCTTGTAGTAGTAGTAATTAAGAAAGAGCCTAACTAGCTCTACGGCGCTGTGGAAACTGTAGAGAGACTAGACACAACGCGCGAACGTGCAAAAAAGATACAGAGGCATCTTCTAAATTAGATGCAAGCACAACGTCCGCTAGCTTCTTGTTTAATAGCGATGAATTTGAAGAGTTGTAACATGAGGTGGTCGTGCCAAGCTTTTTTGGCTCACTCGCTGGGGTGGCTTACTCGCTGGTGGAATACGTTACTGTTGAGTGCTTTTTGTAAAAACTAACCTGCTTTTAATCCTATTATTGAATATTGTTAAACAGTGTATTTTTTTTATACTATAACACTACATTATAGAAGACTTATCTTACTCTAAATCTTCATTTAAGTTGAAAATATAAATTTTTACACGTTTTTGCTTAATATAAATATAATAATAATAAGCTTTTTCTAGAGTTTAAAGGAAACATTTTCTTAAAAATTATAATAAAATAGACATATTTATTTACGAAGTTTTGTAAGCTTTTGATAAAGAAAAAAATAACTATTTTATTTTATAAGTTAGAAATTTCATTAAGTATTTTGAAATTTTTGAAAAAGATCTTAGTAAGACGGCCTAGTTTAGGCCTGGAAGTAGTTAAGAACGCTGTTTTTGGCATTTTATTCAATAAAGAGTATTGGTAATATGTGTGGGGAAATTATTTAGTATATTACCACATAAGGAAAGAGGCCTATTTTATAATTAGAAAGAAATGATTTAGTATTTAGATAAACAAAAATTTCAAGCTATAAGAATAATACTGTCAAGAAAGTAAGTTTTTAAAAATTAAAAGAGTTAATATACTATAAGATTACTAAGCTATTACTTAAGTAATGATTACATAAGTAAACTCTATTTTATTGACCCTTCAATTAAACTCTAAGTGAATAGGATATAGGCCTCTACATTCTGCTCATACTATGCTTACGTAAGCTACCTAATCTAACATTTTTATTAGCAATATTTACATGTTCAAAAACAATTAATACTAGGATCAGGTTTTTTATTTTTTTTCCTCTAATTTCAAGCAAGATTACAGGCGCATTTATGCTGACAAAGGAGCTCATTAAGCAGCCTATCTTCAAGAAGAAGTTCTTGGCTTTTCAAATCACTTACCCTTTCTGGTGTAGCCCTTATAGTCATAGAAATATAAAGCCTTAAAAATAACAACCTTTTTGACATCTTTTTTTGTCCCCCCTCTGTATCTTAAAGAACACTGCAACTATATTTTACAACAAATTGTTAACTTGTAGCCTATAGTTTAAGAGTTAGAGAAAGACGCTTTTTGTTCTAATCTAGTTTAAGGATACCTTAACTGTTTATATTTTACTAGCTATTAATAAAACCCTCATTATTTAACAAAGGACTAAGATAAGTAGAACGCTGATTTCTCTTAAGCTAATTTTCTAGAACGTCTTTAGGAGGAGCTTAGTCTAAAGGCTAATAAACGCTAAGTTTTCTAGAAGAGCGAAAATCCTATTATGCTCTCTTTTACGCAACGCCTCTCTAGCGTTTGTTTTTAATTAGATATAGTTATTTTAGATAAGATTTTAGTACTTATAACTCTAACTAGGCAGCCTTGTTATAGTCGCCTTTAATTAATATTAGAATTCTAAGCGCCTGCCGCTCTTGTCCCTCTTCCTACTACAGCACCTGCGTCTAGGCTACGTGCTTCAACTACTGCTTAAGAACCTTGTTATAGTGAACGCTTAAAGAAGTAAAGGAGGGTTTCTAGAAAAGATATAGAGTAATTAAGTCATATTTTCTTTGTTTTATTTTCTTTGTTTTTCTGTTTTTCCTTCTGCAGAGTAGGTCGCTTAATAGGGCTAAGCTTGCAGGAAGGGGAGGTATGTGCTAGTACATAGGGTGATATCTTGCTGCTTACTAGGTTAGTGCTTAACCACCTAATCTAGAGATATATAGCTCGTTTCGGGGATCAAAACGAGCGGGACTATTAATTATCTTCTACTCTACAACTTAACTCTTGTACTTCTCCTTAATATACACAACCTATAATAAGATTATTATCTTACTACCCTCGTTCTTGCATGACCTAACCACTAGTGATCTCTTGCCTACGTAGTAGTATGTCTTCATACACTCCAACACCCGTACCACACTAAGCAGTTTCTAAAATATTGCCTAACTGTTTAGCTAATTAAGGGCTAAAAGTATTCTCTTGCAACTACTTAACAGGTAAGGTTCCTTCCTAGGTGCCTTAAAGTCTTAGAACAGTAGATCTTATAGATAATTCTAGTGCGTAGGGGTTCGTTGTTTAGTACCTACTTTCAACCTTAGTATAGCAGGTTTCCAAAATCATCTAGTTAGCATTCAGAAATAGAAAGCTTAAAATTAAGCTTTATTAAGAATTAGCGTTCTCCCTTGTTTACTGCTTTCTAAGCTAGCTAGTAAGTGTTATTCACTTCCTTAGCTTTGTTCTATAGCTCCTCTAGATCTAATTTTTCTTAAAGCACTGTTGCTAAATAGCTATTGTAGCTAAAGGTCCTAAGAGTCTCTTCTACCTCTTGTTCTTCTGTTTCTAGAGTTATTGCAGTAGATAGTTTGAAGACTTATAGAAACCTTTTAGAAATTTAGTTACTACAACTGTTTACAGGCATATCTTATTGTCTTTAGGATAAAGTATTAGCATTAGAGTTTCTAACTCTAGGCCCATAGGCGATTTCTATGTTAGGAAATCTTCTAAGGGATTAGGCCTATCTTATCTGTCTCTCACTAAGCTGCCTAGGTTTTCTAAAATACTCTAGGTTTTTATAGTCTGTTATAACTAGAAACTTCTTTACAGAACGTAGCATAGCATCCTACTCTAATAAGCAGCAAATAACTACAAGTAGTTCCTTATTATATATCTCGTAGTTGCTTCAAGCGCTAGTTATCTTCTTTAAGTAGTACGCTACTAGTTGAAATCTTCTTTAGTTGTTGTATTGCGAAAGGACTCCTGCTACAACGTAACTAGAAGAATTAGTTTCTAGGATAGTTTCCTTATTATGATCTCATTAAGCCAGTATTAGTTTAGTAACAGACATTTCTTTTAGCTTATTAAAAGCTTCCTATTCTGTTTTTCTTTATTGAAAGGAGACGTTTCCAGTGAGCCTTGTAAGCGGGGCAACTATATTAAAGTAGTTCTTAATAAAGCGTTAATAAAAGTTTGCAAATTTAAGAAAACTGCGTACTCCTTTAACATTTGTTAGTGCCTCCTATTCTTAAATCGCTTTTATTTTCTTAGGGTTTATTTAAAGTCCTTTTCTAGCCTTAATAAAAAATCGAAGGTATTTAGTACTTTAAACATTAAACTTGCATTTCTTTATCTTAAAAGATAACCTAGCCTTGCCTATAGCTTCTAGAACCTTGTTTGTATTGCGTTAATGTTCTTTAAGCGTGCCATTTGTGTAAATTAATACGTTGTCTAAGTAGGCTAAACAGAAATTGTTAACATATTTGCAGAGTGTCTAGTTAAAATATTATTCAAAAGTACTAGAAGCGTTTGCTATACAAAGACGAGTAACTAGCTATTTATATAACCTTAATCTTGTTCTAAAGGCAGTCTTCTATTTATCTTCTGCGTTAATTCTAACTTTGTGGAATGCTGCAGAGACGTTAATCTTAGTAAACTATTTCTCCTTAGTAATATTGATAGGCGTCTTCTGGATTAACAGCAAGGGATAATAATCCTTTTTTGTAATAGCGTTAAGAGGTTAATAATTAACGCAGAACTGTAATCACCCTTCTAGTTTTTTAGCAAATAAAACTAGAGAAGAGGCTGCAGAGCTGCTAGCTCTAATTTATTTTTCATCTAAAAGGGATATAAGCTCCTTGCGTAGAACTAAAAGCTTTAGTCTGCTTATATTATATAAAGAGCCCTAAAGAGGTTCTTTTTTTTCTACATTTATCTTTTTGCAACTTAATTTAGTAATTAACCTTAAGTCCGCGTAGAGGTAGTAGTGCAGAAGTAGTTTTTAACTTAAAAATTTAAGCTATGTGTTAGTACGCCTAAAAAAGTAGTGACAAAACATCTATTTTCTTTTTAGAAGCTAGGGCCTTTTTTATATCCTTAAAAGCAGCGGTAAAAGTCTTAATTAACTTATCTGTTCTCGCTCGCCTAATATAAAAGTAATAGGCGGTTACGTTTATTTGCTGTAACTTTTTGTTTTTTAAAACAAGGCAGTTTTTAGTGCTTAGTAGCTTAAACTTTTGTCTAGAAGAGTAAATGTATACTGTCTTTCTAGAGGGGGCAATAGTAACTTCTCTTTTATTTATCTAGGGCTGTCTAAGTATTAAATCGTATCTAGGATATGTAGAAGCAACATAACGCTAAATAGTATCCTTATATTTTTTAATACGAATCTCTAACCTAGCAACTCTATAAATAGTTCTAGGTTTCTCTGTAACTTCTTCTAACTTACGCAGGGAAATAGAAATACACTGTAAGTTAGCGTTCCTTATAAGCTAAGGGCTAATAAAAAAGTATACAAAGTTTGCTGTATTGATAAAAGTTAAGGCAAACGTATAACTATTAACTAATATTTCTATAGTAATTCTATTGCTGCTTATATTCTTTTTAAAACTAGCCTATTCTTTCGTTAAATTGTCTTAGCTTACGTGTGGCTCTTGCTAGTAACTTTAAACAAGAGCTATTCTTTCTCTAAATTAGAATCTTAGTTATCTAGAGTATTCTTACTACTTAAGCTTTTCTTGCTTAGCTTTCTTGCTTTCGCTTTCAAGAACTTTAATACAGTAGTCCTTTTCTTCTCTTTCTTTCTTAGCGTTTTTTTTTCTATATATTCTGCAGCTAAGTATCTTTTTTGCTTGCAGGTAAAACAACGTCCATCTTTTATTATTTTTTTTAGTTCTAGATTACTAAGCCTGCGTAGCCTAGCTAATTGTCTTGTAAACTCTATCTCTTATATCTAGTCTCCTGTAGGAGGAGGAGAAGAAGCAGGCCTTAGTTTATATCCCTTAGAGTATCGTTCCTTAGGCTTATTCTAGCCTTTAGAGTGTTGTTTTATCCTATATAAGTAGTCTGCAATTTTAACAGACTTGTTCTGCAAGTTATCTAAGTCTAAAAAGGTAATACTTATAAGCTTATCCTAAAGCTTATAAGTAAAGCTTTTTCAAAAGAGCATTATCTTTGTGTCCTTATCTAGGTTGCTGTTTAACAGCAGCAACTGTTCCTAAAATTGAATAATATAATTATAAATACTCTTTTTGCTATAAGATATTAACTAGAGTTCATTTTAAGCTCTTTTAGAGCTGTATAGATCTCTAAACATCTAATTAAAGAAGTTTAACAAGTGTTTAAAGTTCTAGGCGTCTAACAATTCTATCTAATTAAGGTGGGGCAGCGTTAGAGTAGCTGCCTAACCTCGTAGCCTACTAAAGGCGTAGTTGCAAGTCCTTTTCTCTGTATGAAAATCTTTTTAGTTAATCTCTACCTTAGCAGCAAGCTGTTTTTTAGAAATTAAGTATATCTTTCTTGTTTTATTCAAAGCGTCTAGTTTAGGTTATTTAAAACGCTTAGGTTGTGCTGTTTGCTGTGCTAGTTTTAATGCAGAAAGTAATGTTAGTAGCTAAGTAGGTAGCTGTTTATGTTCTAGTTTGGTTTTTTTAAAGGCTAAATTAATAGCCTTACAAATAAGAAAGGCTTCTTGTATTATTATTAAAGTTGCTATCTTATCTAGTTTATTTGCTTAGTAGAGACTTTTAAGAGTGCTCTCTATCTTAGCCCTGCTAACACTATCTTAGTGTAGTCTTGCTATCTAGATAGCTAAGTTTCCGGATGTAATCTCTGCCTCTGCTATATTTGTATACATAAGCGTACTAAACAAATAGTGCTTTTATTGTATAATCAGCGGGGATCAGTTTCTAGGGCTACTAAAAATATAGTAGGCTTATCTAACAGTTCGTATCGCGAAACGTTTTAGGTAAGGTCTTGTTTAGCTAGGTATCCCTTAGCACTCCTTGTGCTTCTTCTACTGTTAATCCTTAGTTGATTGAAAACAGCTTTAAGTAAGATTAGCAATCTAATTAATTAGAGTCTTGTCTAGATGTAGCTCTAGGTAGCTTCTTGTCTAGATATAGCTCTAGGTGGCTTCTTGTCTAGATATAGCTCTAGGTAGCTTCTGTGCGTAGATATAGCTCTAGGCGGCTTTAATTTAACGTAGCAGCGCTACTAAAAGAATTAATTTAACTGTAAGGGTGCGTTAGATTAACTAAAGGTGCAAGGGAAACAGTAATAAATTAATTAAAAAACTACAAGGGTTGCACAGTAAGTTTATCTACCTCTCTATAAGGCCTAAGCTTAGCGCTAGTTAGTACGTACAAGTAACTACGCAGCAACTGCTAACGTGGCAAAAGAAAATTGCGTAAATTATAAAAAAAGGCTAAGCAGGCTAGGAAGGGCGAGCAGGATAGAAGAGCTGAGCAGGGTAGGAGGGCTAGGCGGTGTAGAAGGGTTAAGCGGTGTAGAAGGGTTAAGCGGTGTAGAAGGACTAAGCGCGCGCTAAGCCTACAGATTCTGGGTGCGCACGGACACCCGGGATCTGTGAGATCGTAAAACGAGGCATCTGGTCGAGTACTAAAAACGTCAGGGCTTCACCCCTTTCCACTTTTATAGAATAGTAAGTAGCTAATTTATTTTCTTTCTTATGTTTTTTTGTGTTTTTTCTCCGCTAAACTAGGCTTAATAAAGATATTGTATGGTATTTAAACTAGTATATGCTTCTTTTCTCTATAAATAGACAATCTTATTCGATTATTAGAACTACTACCTCTAAATCTACCTCTACCTCTATCTCTAAAGCAACCTCTACCTCTACCACTAGATCTAATTCTACCTCCTCCGCAGGTGTATTACTTTATAGGCTACGCGTAAGGAGCTATAATATAGATTTACTAAAATTTAATTGAATGAGAAGAAAAAGGAACTATAAAGTATAAAAGTGCTGAATATTTATTGGAAAGCTTAAGTAAACCTTTTTATAATGTTTGTTAGAGAAGAGTTTAGTCGAATTAATGATTAAGTAGGCCTAACTATAAGCCGTGCACTTGCACGAGTGACCAATATACTATTAAGGATTCGTTACTAGGCTCCAGCCCATCACAAGTGTAGATGAAAGGACTAGGCTTAACTAGAACTAAGCTGTTAGCTAGTCGCTAGTGTATGCCAGAGATTACAAATCCGTGCTAGTATATATACTATTCCAGGTTACGATAACTATCTTAATTATTAATCCTCTTTTAGGGTGTAGTGGTGTAGTAGTCTAGAGCTATGTCCTTATAGCCGAGTAGGTTAGTCACGCTAAGCTAAACTAACCAGCTCGCTTACTTATCACATATTAGATAACCATTCAGTATACTATATTAAATAATACATATCTTAGAGAAAACCATTGTTATCAGAAGTATTGAATAAATATTTAGCTTGATAAAAGTTAAGAATAAGACGTAAACGACGTTGTGTTAAGTTAACGATAATGATTTTCTTACTAAACACTTAGAGTAAGCTTTGGGTTGACTTAGGTGACAGTAGAAATAACAAATTAGTTATATAAGTCAAAGATAAAACATTAGAAAAGAAACATAGTGTTATAATCTAGCATAAAGAATGCCTAGGGGGTAAGCATAATTACTTGGAGAGATTGCAAGACACAACGCAAAGTTAAGGCATAGTAACTACGCTGTAGTTATGTGACTACTTAGGAGCTAGCTAATTATACTTATGTAATAGTAAGTAGGCTATAACAAATTACCTTATACTTTATATTAAGCGTTATAAATGCTTATTAGTAGGCATTGTTACTGCTTAACAATAAGCATTACATTTTTTTAGTATATAGCATCAGGCAACAAGGTCTTAGAGCTTATTATGTTTAACATAAATCTTAACTTCAACTTTTAATTACAGAATTTAAACTACTTGATTCTAAAACGCCGTGTTCTTACATCGACCTATCAATTCTGCTAGTACACTACCCTGTCTAACGTCGCCCACTCGTTCCCCGAGAACCAACTGAAGATCGTTTAAGGACGATCTTCACACCGTTCACCTTAGTATGCACTAGGGTGTACACCCTGTGCACCGGTACACTCTATGTGTGCATTACTTCGATTAGTGCCTAGTCTGATACACCCACTCGATTCTGACAACTACCAACAAATTTGGGGTAAGGGGTAATGTCATTCCTGACTGTCTTTGTCTTTGTATAGCATCCTCTGTTATCTCGACACGTGCATTTTCTTCGTTGTATGTGTACCGTGTGTCAGTTTCCCTCACAAGCACTGAACCCATGAGGTTATCGCCAATAAAGCGGAAGTTCTCGGTCGGGGATACGGTCAATGCAACAGCACCAGGACCAGCGGGACCCCACCTCAGTTGTATCAGGCCGTCTGCTATGACCCTTTCCCCCTAACGGGGAATCTTATCGTGGTGTGACCGCGGTGTTCTGCTGGCCCCAGAAGTATCGAGAGATCATGAGCCACCTACAGTATGATGAGGTGACGGTGGAGGTCGGCGGTTGGGAAGACAGAAGAAGCCGCACCCGAAGTTCCTTTGTCCTGGAACTGGTTCTGGTAGCGGATGGGCTTTACTGGTATAAACGTGCAGCAGGAGTATGCTGCATAGAAAGTGTAGTAGCTTATACTGATGCATACTGAAGACTTCTAGTGTAGACACAGTACTGTAAACTTAAGCTTTAGAAAGGCTAGCTAGTCGCGTTATAGTACTGTGCTAACTTGCGCAAGGACAGCGCTTTGCCGTCTAAGTTGCTGTGAATATAGAAGGAACGTAAACAAAGAGTCGCGTGTACGGCCTAGTAAAAGCGTCGTAAGTGTTGAAGAGCGTGCGAGTACCGTAGCCAAAAGCGTAAAACAGTTAAAGGAAAAGAAATGTAAAATGTCCACAAGTGCGTGTTGCTAGTAAAGATAGAGAAGAGAGTGGGTAGTAAGGTTGTATTGCTAGGCAGTAGGGTAAAAGTGAAGTAAGAGGTAGTTTCAGGCTATAATACTTGCTTTACACGACAAATATGATAAGAGGTCGTGATGCAAGAGGAAGTATAGGCATGAATAGGGGATAATTGTTGATCTAAGAGGTACTGCAAAAGTGCTGCTATATATACACTGCTTAGTGAGTAGTGCTTATTATCTTAGGTCAGCTTAGCTTAGCCAAGTCACATGCTAGCGTCAGCGCAGTGCGTGGGGGCAGTGCTCTTAGCTCAGCTTAGCTCAGCTTAGCTCAGCTAAATCACATGCTAGCGTCAGCGCAGTGCGTAGGGGCAGTGCTCTTAGCTCAGCTTAGCTTAGCTTAGCTCAGCTAAATCACATGCTAGCGTCAGCGCAGTGCGTGGGGGCAGTGCTTTTAGCTTAGCTTAGCTCAGCTAAGTTACATGCTAGCGTTAGCGTAGTGCGTAGGGGCAGTGCTCTTAGCTTAGCTTAGCTAAGTCACATGCTAGCGTCAGCGCAGTGCGTGGGGGCAGTGCTCTGCAACAGATCGCTTTTGTATAATAATATAGATTATTTAATAAAAATGTAACAACAACACAAAAACGCTTTTTTTTTAAAAGCTCTTTTGCTATCTTCTTAAAAATATATACTTGAAATCTGTTCTAATGTATTTAATACGCTAATATGCTTGTGCGCAAGGCGAGATAGGTCGCGACTTAAGCTACCTAAATATTATAGTGTTCAGATTATCTTAAGGTATATTGTTGCAGAAGAGAGCATAGAAATAAGCATACTTTATAGGAGATATTTAAAAAAGGCTACAAAAGTGCTGCTATATACATATAACTTTAGCTATAGCCTTTTAAGACAGCCTTTTAATGTAACTACATATTTTGTAGACGCCTTTTTAGTAAAAAACGATTTCGTACTAATAATAGGTATCCAGGCTTAAGCCCTCTGGTTTAGCTAGCACGCAATTGGTGTGTTGCATATTTAAACAGAAATAAAGATACTCGATATCCTCTTAACTAACCCTTTTGAATAATAAGTATTTATTAATAACTGTTTACTACTTACTATTTACTGCGAACTACAACTTGTCGCAGAGCACTGCCCCACATGCTACGCTACTACTAGCAAATAACTTACCTAAGCTAAGCTGACATAAGAGCACGAGACCTGTACAATCAGCTAACATAAGATAATAAGCACTACTCGCTAAGCAGTGTATCTATAGCAGCACTTTTACAGTGCCTCTTATTTGTTTTTATTTATTTTTATTTATTTTTATTGTAGTTTAACGTCCTTCCTCAGCCTGAAAGGCTATATAAGACGTGTAGGTTTAGGACCTACAGGTATCTACGTAGTGTTTTCTAATATATAATTTATTTACAAGGAGGGGTTCGTCTAAATGAAGGTGAAGCTTGTAGCTTAGTGTAGTTTTAACGAGTAGCTTTCTTAGTCCTTTGTTAGGCTCAAAGTCTAAAGTAGTTTTAACAAGTATCTTTCTTAGTCCTTTGTTGTGTAGGAAGTATGTAGAGCTAGTATACTAGTCTAGTTATCTCTTTTACATCTTATACGTTGTTGTAGGCTATGCTAGCTGCTCTCTTGTATTGCTTATATAGGTACCTAAGCAGTTCGGTATAGGGTCAATATATGAGGTCGGTATATCCAGTGGTTATAGGGATTTCGATGTAGGTAGATAGCTAGTTGCTAGTCTAGCTATTAATTTTAATGTGTAGGTCGGTATATTGGGTCGGTATATTGAGTTGGTATAGGGGAATTCGGTGTAGGTAGATAGCTAGGTAGCCTAGCTATTAATTCTAATGTGTAGGTCGATATAGGAGGTCAGTATATCAGGTTAGTATAGAGAGACTTCGGTGTAGGTAGATAGCTAAGAGCACTAGCTATCAATTCTAATGTGTAGGTCAGTATATTGGGTCGGTATATTAAGTTAGTATAGAGGGATTTCAGTATAGGTAGATAGCTAGGAGCACTAGCTATCCATTCTAATGTGTAGGTCGATATAGGAGGTCAGTATATTGAGTCGGTATAAGGATTTCAAATAATAGATAGCTAGGTAGATAAATCTATTAGTTCACTACGCCAATAAATCCATCTACCTAAGTAGAAAGCCGTTGCTTTGTTAAGTAGAAGTCGAATTGCCTTTGATTAAACCCTATATTCAGCTTACGTACAGACCACTTGCAGAGTTTTTAATAGGTAACTACTCTATTTACTACAAACAGCCAGAGCGCACGCCACAACACCTACACCTAGAAATCAGGTATCAGAAACTAATTTTAGGAAGGCGTTTAAGATAGTTGAGACGAGAAAAAGGCAAAGCTAGACCTTTTTCTCGCCTCGAAAAGTTAGTGTTTGATTTAGCCTGCGCCTTTAGTAGCTTGTTTTAGTAGACGAGGTTTTAAGTTTCCTTATGTAGCGTAAGCTCCTAATAAGGTAACTAAGCTTAGTAAGCTATTTAATCGCTAGCAGAGTATCCCTAAAAATATTTAACTAGTTTATTAAAGGTTTAGATAATCTTTCCTAAGCGTCTGGTTTTACTAGTAGAGAGTTTTTGTAGTGCTAGCCTAGGTGGGAGCGTATTTAGCTCCTACAGAGTCTAGAAGGTTTAATACAGTAAGCGCGCCATCTACCTTAGGGATCTTTAGCCTTATAGCTTTTAGTTAACTTGTCTGCTACTCGTTGTACTAAGCTTAAAGTTCTATAGTACTAAGCTTTGCCTTTTTAAGGCTTGCACAGTACTCCTAACGTACTACTCTTTAGTTAATAGCGTCTGTTAGAGCTAGTTAAATCTTTAATTGCTTAAAAAGCTTGTTAAGAGTCTAAGTAGCACTATCTGTAAGTTTAATTATAATTAGAGCTAGTAACTAACCTGGTTGGTCGCGTTACCGTGTCCGTGCGCCCGATGGGCCAGTTTACCCGATGGGCCACCCCAACATCAAAACAATAGTTCTATCCTAACTTTAACACGAGATAACTCCACCACTATAAGCCTAATTAAGGAAGCGATTAAAGCAATCGAATTGCGTGAAGAAGGCGCATCTTTTAGCTATTGCGAAGTTGCAAAAATGTATGGTGTTCTTTAGTTAACTTTAGCGCGCTGACACTAGCAAAATCTAATAATGTGGCAGAAGCAGCGCGCTAACAACAACTACTTAACTTACAACAGGAGTTAGAGCTTATATAATATATAGAAGAATGTATAAGAAGAGGCTTGCCGCTAACACACAAAATAGTACAAAATTTTACGTTAACTATAACAGAGTAGGAGGTTTCTTAAAGCTAAGTTACTTAGTTTTTTTTATTGCTACGCTGACAAGCTTACTATTATATAGAGCCCTAGAATTAATTGTAATAGACATAAAGCTAATCTCGCAACGTGTATATGTATCCTCTAGCCGGAGCGCGATTTATCGATCGGTCGGTATTTTGTTTTCCGACAGCTAATTTACTATATACAGAGGGGTGACAAAAATAAAAAGATGTCAAAAAAGTTATTATTTTTAAAGCTTTAAATTTCTATGACTAGAAAGGCTATACCAAAAAGGGTTAGCGATTTGAAAAGCTAAGAATTTCCACTTTGAGATGGGCTGCTTAGTAAGCATCTTAGTCAGCACGATCGCGCCTGCAATCTTGCTTGAAATAAGACGAAAAAAATAAAAAAATTCATTTCGAAATAACTTTTTTCTTAACTTGTAAAAATTGCTGAAAAATTTTAATATTGAAAAAATATCATCAACACTATTTTGGGTGAAAGTTTTAAAGTAATTGCATAATAGATTATTAGTTAATAGTAGAAAGCTTGTTGTTGAGTTTTTCTAAAATAATTATTTAAAATAGCTTACTAATACTTGGTAGACTAGCCCGTAGCTTCTTTATTAGCTAAGTAGCACTTTAACTATAATAAGGTACTACTGTTAACTGCTTTTTGTAAAAATTAACTTGTTTGTAATACTATTATTTCATTATGTTAAACAGGGTATAATTTTTATACTATTGTAAAAGTGCGTTGGATTGACTAAAGGTGCAAGGGAAAATAGTAATAAATTAATTAAAGAACTATAAAGGTTGCGCAGCGAGTTTATTTACCTCCCTGTAAGGCCTAAGCTTGGCGCTAGTTTGTACGTACAAGTAACTACGCAGCGACTGCTAATGTAGCAAGAGAAAATCGTGCAAAGTATAAAAGAAAGGCCGAGCAGGCTAAGAGGGGCGAGTAGGGTAGAAGGGCCGAATAGGGTAGAGGTGTTAGGCGGCGTAGGGTTAAGCGGTGTAGAAGGCCTAAGCGCGCCAAGCCTATAGATGCTGGGTAGACACTTAGCATCTGTAAGATCGCAAAACAAGGCAACTTGCTAAATACTAAAAAATATTAAGGCTTTAGCCCTTTACAGTACTTCTCTTCTTAATAAAGGTTCTTAAGTCTTTTTAGTTCTATAATGCTTCTATATCCTCTAGGTTTAAAGCTAGTTCCTAAGTTAGTTCTAGGTATCCTACTTATTTAACTAGGTATTCCTTTCTTCTTCCTATACTTCTTTCTTCTAATAGCCGCTCTACTAGGTACCTATCTTTGCTATCTACTTTAATTAGTAAGGGTTTGCTGTTGTCTTGTAGTTAGCTTAGTAAAGGATCTAAGGAAGCTAGTTAGAGGTTGTTAATATTAAATACTAGATGTATCCTTCCTAGAGTATCTAGCTTTACAGCGTTTGGTCTAACAATTTCAAGTACTATATACTTAAGATTCTTCTAATTAAGTTTTTAGCTAGGTCTCTTTGTCTTATAGTAGTCTTCTAGCTTTAACTAAACTCTATTCCCTATTTAAAGCTAAAGTAATTGCCTTCTTCTTCTATTTGCTTGTTATTCTTGTTCCTGTTAAGATTCCACTATTATAGCTTAAGCTAACTTAATACTTTGCTAGAGTTTGCTAGCTATCTTTTCTACTTTCTAATAGTCTTCCTGTATTCTTCTTTCCTAAGGTTAATTCTAGGGTCTATGTTTTACTGCTATTTAGAGAGGGTCTACCTTGTATCTATGTTGCAGGAAAAAAAGCAACATTCTAGTAAATTGTGCTTATCT
Organism: Alternaria sp. 'sect. Undifilum'; assembly: GCA_024321975.1. Taxonomy (NCBI): domain Eukaryota; kingdom Fungi; phylum Ascomycota; class Dothideomycetes; order Pleosporales; family Pleosporaceae; genus Alternaria; species Alternaria sp. 'sect. Undifilum'. The sequence goes on from JAJJZI010000006.1 coordinate 6,823,097, forward strand.
TGCTATAATCGCGATTTTTGCTATCTCTAGGTTGCTTTTCTAGTTTGTTGCATCCTAATTGCAGAAAGCTTATAAGTAGGCCTGTACTGTAGAGTTTATTTATTCTGTAGAGCTATTGGTTTTAAGATAATATTTAGAAGATAAACGTCGCTTAATCTCTAGCAGCTTGCAAAGTTAAGTCTAAAAGTAGCTTATAAACTATACACCTTAATTAGAAGTAATATAGTCTAGTAGCTAGTAGTAAGCTACTACTAAGTTAATAAACGCTTTAGCAACGCTTTCTATAGTAATATCCTTAAGGCCTATTAAAATTACATTCTTACTTAGTCTATTAGTTACAACTATTAGGTTTGTACAACTTTCGCTTTCTAGTAATTCTGTAATAAAGTTAATTAATATCTCCTTCTAGATACGCTTAGAGATTCGTAGGGGTTTTAGCATTTTTTGTAAGCTATCTCTCTATAGTTTTGTTTTTTTACACACTAAGCAGTTTCTAATATATTACCTTACTATCTAGCTTATAGTAGGCTAAAAGTATTCTCTAGCAACTACTTAATAGGTAAGGTTCCTTCCTAGGTGTCCTAGAGCCTTAGAACAGTAGATCTTATAGATAATTCTTGTGCGTAAGGGTTTGTTGTTTAGTACCTCTTTTTAATTTTAGTATAGTAAGTTTTTAGAATTATCTAGTTAGCATTTAGAAATTAAAAGCTTAAGGTTAAGCTTTGCTAGGAATTAGTGTTCCCTTTTGTTAACTGCTTTCTAGGCTAGCTAGTAAGTAATATCCTCTTTTTTAGCTTTATTCTATAGCCTCTCTAAGTTTAATCGCTCTTAAAGTACTGTTGCTAGATAGCTATTACAGCTAAAGGTCTTAAGAGTCTCCTATTCTTCCTATTTTTCTATTTCTAGGGTTATTGCAGTAGATAGTTTAAAGACTTGCAAAAACTTTCTAGAAATTTAATTATTTATACTATTTGTAGGCATATTTTATTGTGTTTAAAAGAAGGCATCCGCCTTTAAGTTATTAACTCTAGGTCTATAGGCAATTTCTATGTTAGGAAATTTACTTAGAAATTAGGCCTATCTTATTTGTTTTTTACTAAGCTGCCTAAGCTTTCTAAAATACTCTAGGTTCTTATAGTCTATTATTACTAGAAACTTCTTTAAGGAGCATAGCATAGTATCTTATTTAGATAAGTAGCAAATAACTATAAGTAGTTTCTTGTTATATATTTTGTAGTTGCTTTAAGCGCTAGTTATCTTCTTTAAGTAGTATGCTACTAGTTGCAATCTTTCTTAGTTATTGTATTGTAAAAGAACTCTTACTATAACGTAACCTAAAGAATTAGTCTTTAGGATAGTTTCTCTATTAGGATCTTATTAAGCTAGTATTAGTTTAGTAATAAATAACTCTTTTAGCTTATTAAAAGCTTCTTGTTCTGCTTTTCCCTATTAGAAAGAGACGTTTCTAGTAAGTCTTATAAGCAGGGCAACTATATTAGAGTAGTTCTTAATAAAGTGTTAATAAAAGTTTGTAAATCTAAAAAAACTGCGTACTCCTTTAATATTTGTTAGTGCCTTTTATTTTTAAATTGCTTTTACTTTCTTAGGGTCTATTTAAAGTCCTTTTTAGCCTTAATAATAAATTTAAGGTATTTAGTGCTTTGCATATTAAACTTGTATTTCTTAATATTAAGAGGTAACCTAGCCTTACTTATAGCTTCTAGGACCTTGATTGTGTTGCGTTAGTATTCTTTAAGCGTGCTATTTGTGTAGATTAATACGTTGTCTAGGTAGGCTAAGTAGAAGTCGTTAATATATTCGCGGAGTGTCTAGTTAATATATTGTTAGAAAGTACTAGGAGCATTTGCTATGCTAAAAAGAGTAACTAGCTATTTATATAACTTAAATCTTATTTTAAAAGTAGTCTTGAATTTATCTTTTACGTTAATCTTAATTTTGTAGAAAGCTGCAGAGACGTTAATCTTAGTAAACTATTTTACCTTAGTAATGTTGTTAAGTGTTTCCTAAATTAATAGTAAGAGATAATAATTCTTTTGTGTAATAGCGTTAAGAGCTTAATAATTAACGCAGAACTATAATGTTCCTCTAGGTTTTCTAGTAAATAAGACTAGGGAAGAGGCTGTAGAGCTGCTAGCTCTAATCTATTCTTTATCTAGGAGGGATATAAGCTCCTTGCGTAGAACTAAAAGTTCTAGTCTACTTATATTGTATAAAGGGCCCTAAGGAGATTTTTTTTCTTTTCTACTTTTATCTTTTTGCAACTTAATTTAGTAATTAACCTTAGGTCTGCGTAGGGGTAGTAGTGTAGAAGCAGTTTTTAACTTAAAAATCTAGGCTATGTATTAGTACGCCTTAGGAAGTAGTAGCAAAACATTTACTTTCTTTTTAAAAGCTAAGGCCTTTTTAATATTCTTAAGAAAAGCAGTAAAAGTTTAAATTAACTTATTTTTTCTTGCTTGCTTAATATAAGGATAATAGGTAGTTGCGTTTATTTGTTGTAGTCTTTTATTTTTTAAAACAAAGTAATTTTTAGTGCTTAGTAGCTTAATTTTTTATCTTAAAGAGTAAATATATATTGTTTTTCTAGAGAGAGCGATAGTAAGTTGAATTTTATTTATCTAAGGCTGTCTAAGGATTAAATTGTATCTAAGGTGTGTAGAAGCAATATAGCCCTAGATAGTATTTTTGTATCCTTTAATATTAATCTTTAACCTAGCAACTCTATTAATAGTTCTAGGTTTCTCTGTAACTCCTTCTAACCTGCGCGGGGAGATAAAAATACACTATAAGTTAGCGTTCCTAACAAGATAGAGGCTAATAAGAGAGTATATAAGGTTTCTTATATTAATAAGAGCTAAAGTAAAGGTATAATAATTAACTAACATTTTTACAGTAATTCTATTGCTACTTATATATTTTTTTAAAACTAGCCTATTTTTTTGTTAAGTTATCTTAGCTTACGTATAGCTCTTGCTAGTAACTTTAAGTAAGTGCTATTTTTTTTCTAAATTGAAATTTTAGTTGTCTAAAGTATTTTTGCTACTTAAGCTTTCTTTGCTTAACTTCTTTGCTTTTGCTTTTAAGGACTTTAATACAGTAGTCCTTTTTTTTTTTTTTTTCTTAGCGTTTTTTCTTTAGTAGAATTTATAGCTAAGTGTTTTTTCTACTTATAAGTAAAATAACGTTCTTCCTTTATTAGTCTGCTTAGCTCTAGATTGCTAAGCCTACGTGGCTTAGCTAATTGTCTAGTAAACTTTATTCCTTCTATCTAGTCTCCTGTAAGAGGAGATGAGGCGGGTCTTAGCTTGTATCTCTTAGAGTATTGTTCCTTAGGCTTATCTTAGCTTTTAGAGTATTGCTCTATCCTATATAAGTAGTCTACAATTTTAATAAAATTATTTTACAAGTTATTTAAGTTTAAAAAAGTAATACTTACAAGCTTATCTTAAAGCTTATAAGTAAAGCTTTTTTAAAAAAGCATTATCTTTGTGTCCTTATCTAAGTTGCTGTTTAATAGTAGCAACTGTTCCTAAAATTTAATAATATAACTATAGATACTCTTTTTGCTTTAAAATATTAACTAAAGTTTGTTTTAAGCTCTTTTAGAGCTGTATAAGTCTCTAAATATTAAATTAAAGAAGTTTAATAAGTATTTAAAGTTTTAGGCGTCTAACAATTCTATCTAATTAAAGTAGAGCAGTGTTAGGGTAGCTGCTAAACCTTTAAGTCTACTAAAGGCGTAGTTGCAAGTCTTTCTCTCTATATTAAAATCTTCTTAGTTGTTCTTTACCTTAGCAGTAAGCTGCTTTTTAAAGATCTAGTACATTTTTCTTATTCTATTAAAAGCGTCTAGATTAGGTTGTTTAAAACACTTAGGTTGTGCTATTTACTGCGCTAGTTTTAATGTAGCAAGTAATATTAGTAGCTAAGCAGGTAGCTGTTCGTGTTCTAGTTTTATGTCTTTAGAGGCTAAGTTAATAGCCTTGCAGATAAAAAAGGCTTCTTATATAACTATTAAAGTTACTATCTTGTCTAGTTTATTTGCTTAGCAGAGACTTTTAAGAGTACTTTTTATTTTAGCCCTACTAACACTATTTTAGTATAGTCTTGCTATGAAGATAGCTAGGTTTCTAGATATAATTTTAGCCCCTGCTATTGTAGTAAAAGCGTTCTAAATTAATAGTGCTTTTATTGTATTTAGCAGAGATTAGTTTCTAGGGCTACTAGAAATATAGTAGGCTTATCTAACAGTTTATATCGCGAAACGTTTTAGGTAGGGTCTTGTTTAGCTAGGTATCCCTTAGCACTCCTTGTGCTTCTTTTACTGTTAATTCTTAATAGATTTAAAACAGCTTTAACTAAGATTAGTAATCTAATTAATTAGAGTCTCGTCTAGATATAGCTCTAAGTGGCTTCCGTGCGTAGATATGGCTCTAGGCGGCTTCTAAGTATAACGTAGCTACGCAAGTAGCTAAAAGAAAAAATTAATTTAATTAATTATTTTTTAAGGTGTCAAAGGTGGTGGTTGTTGTTGTAGTCAAAATGGGGTTCCAAAAAAGTGAAAAGCAGCTACCCTCTACTAATCAATCGCAAAAGTCAAAAAAAAGATTGTGTGTAGTCAACGAGATTCGAACGGTGGGTGGATGAGTTCCTAAGAGGAAAGCTCAGACTACCAAGCAATAATCAGGGTTAAAAAAATTTGCTAAGGTACTAAAAAACGACACTAGTTGAAACGTGTCCAACGGCGATTGCCAGCCTATAGCTGACAACAAGATTACAGTAGGATTGCAATAGGATTGCAACATAATGCGATAGAGGAGGGAAAGGACACGTACGTACCGCAGCGGGAGCCTGCAATACTTTATAAAGCTGCTGCTGCTCACCTACTGCTTCTCACCTTTTGAATAGCACCGCATATGAACGATTCGCATACAATACACTGCACTGTAATATAGCGTGCAACCTCTGCAGCGAGCATCTCCTCATTCTAGGCTCTCTTCTAAAAAAAGCATTCTTTGCTACTATCTACCTAGCACTTAATTTAGTCTAACTTAAACTGCTTATGCAGACACCTAAATTTATTAAGTATCTTAAAACTTAACTACCTAGCTAGACTTCTAAGTTCATAAAAATCTTAAACAAGTCCCTTATCCGCGATATCTCTATATATAAAAAGATTGTTAAGCCCTAATTTAGCTATTTGTGCAAGGAATACACGATCTCTAAGGTATTTACTAATACTAGCGCAGTACTCAAGATCTATTGCTTTAGCATCCTCCTCTTCCTATTTGTCGTGTAAGGGCTGAGTACAGAGACTAGAACCTAGCTTAAACAGCTATTACAAGACGTCAAATTAGCAATAGAGAAGAAAGAGGCAGGAAAGAAGAAGTGGGCTTTCTATCGTCGCGTCTATAGGTTAGTAAGCAAGGCAATAATAGTGTTACTGCTTCACTTTATCTAGGAGCGCCTAGCAGTAAAGCAACAAGAATAGGCGGGATAGGGCGCGTTAAGTTAGAAGGCGATTTGCGTCTTTGTCTTGCTTTTCTTTGTTTCTGTCTAAACATGCGACACACTAATTGCGTGCTGGGAATGCTAAACAAGGGGGTGTAAGCCCGGATACCTGTTGTTAGCAATAAATCTTTTTTTTTACCAAAAAGGTGTCTACAAAATGTGTGGTCACATTAAAAGGTTGTCTCAAAAGGCCGAAGCTATTAATTTAATTATAAGAGTGCGTTAGGTTAACTAAAGGTGCAAGGGAAAACAGTAATAAATTAATTAAAGAACTACAAAGGTTGCGCAGCAAGTTTATATACCTCCTTATAAGGCCTAAGCTTGGCGCTTATTTGTACGTACAAGTAACTGCGCCGCAACTGCTAACGTAGCAAGAGAGAATTGTGTAAAGTATAAAAGAAAAGCCGAGCAGGCTAGGAGGGGCGAGCAGGGTAGAAGGGCCGAATAGGGTAGGAGGGCCGAACAGGGTAGAGGTGTTGGGCGGCGTAGGGTTGAGCGGTGTAGAAGGCCCGAGTGCGCTAAGCCAACAGATGCCGGGTGGACACCCGGCATCTGTGAGATCGCCAAACAAGGCAACTTTGCCGAGTACCAAAACGTTAGGGCTTTAGCCCTTTACACATATCTTGTTGTCTCTAGAATAAGGCTTCTACCCTAGAGTTATCAACTCTAGGCCTATAGGCAATTTATATGTTAGGAAATTTGCTTAAAAATTAGGCCTACCTTATTTGTCTCTTACTAAGCTGCCTAGGCTTTCTAAAACACTCTAGGTTTTTATAATATATTATAACTAGAAACCTCTTTAAAGAGCGTAGCATAGCATCCTATTTAGATAAGCAGTAGATAACTGTAAGTAGTTCTTAGTTATGTATCTCGTAGTTACTCTAAGCGCTAGTTATCTTCTTTAAGTAGTACGCTACTAGTCGCAATCTTCCTTAGTTGTTGTATTATAAAAGGACTCCTGCTACAACGTAACTAGAAGTATTAGTCCCTAAGATAGTTTCCCTATTAAGATCTTATTCAGCTAGTATTAGTTTAGTAACAAACAACTCCCTTAGCTTATTAAAAGCTTTTTTAGTATTGCAGGCTCCCGCTGCGGTAACGTACGTGTCCTTACCCTCCTCCTCCATCTCTATCGCAATCTTGTTGCCAGCCATAGGCTGGCAATCGCCGTTGAACACGTTTCAATTGGTGTCGTTATTGGTACCTTCAGCAAATTTTTTCGACCCTGATTTTCGCTCGGTGATCTGAGCTTTTCTGCTCCGAGCGCTTAGCGCGTGGACCTCATTCACTTACCGTTCGAATCTCGTTGAATACACACAATCTTTTTTTTTTAACTTTTGCGACTGATTAGTAGAGGGTAGCTGCTTTTCACTTTTTTGGAAAACCAATTTTGACTACAACAACGACCACCACCTTTGACACCTTAAAAATAAATTAAAAGCTTTTTGTTCTATTTTTCTCTATAAAAAGAAGACGTTTCTGGTAAGTCTTGTAAGCAGAGCAACTATATTAGAGTAGTTCTTAATAAAGCGTTAATAAAAGTTCACGAGTCTAAAAAAACTACGTACTCTTTTAATATTTGTTAGTGCCTTCTATTCTTAGATTGTTTTTACTTTCTTAGGGTCTATCTAAAGTCCTTTTCTAGCCTTAATAATAAATTTAAGGTATTTAGTGCTTTGCACATTGAACTTACATTTCTTAATATTAAAAGGTAACCTAGCCTTGCCTATAGCTTCTAGAACCTTGTTTGTAATGTGTTCGTGTTCTTTAAGCGTGCTATTTGTGTAAATTAATACGTTGTCTAGGTAGGCTAAGCAGAAATTGTCAATGTATTCGCGGAGTGTCTAGTTAATATATTATTTAAAAGTACTAAGAGCATTTGCTATGCTAAAAGAAGTAACTTGCTTTTTATACAATCTAAATCTTATTTTAAAAGCAGTCTTCTATTTATCTTCTACGTTAATTCTAATTTTGTAGAAGGCTGCAGAAACATCAATTTTAGTAAACTATTTCGCCTTAGTAATGTTGTTAAGCGTCTCCTAGATTAATAGTAAGGAGTAACAATCCTTTTTTGTAATAGTGTTAAGAGCTTAATAATTAACGCCGAACTGTAATCTTCTCCTAGTTTTCTAGCAAATAAAACTAGGGAAGAGGCTGCAGAGCTGCTAGCTCTAATCTATTCTTTATTTAAAAGTAATATAAGCTCCTTGCGTAAACTAAAAGCTCTAGTCTGCTTATACTGTATAAAGGGCCTTAAGGAGGTTCTTTTTCCTTTCTACTTTTATTTTTTTGCAACTTAATTTAGTAATTAACCTTAGGCCTGCGTAAAGGTAGTAGTGCAGAAGCAGTTTTTAACTTAAAAATCTAGGCTATGTGTTAGTACGCCTTAGGAAGCAGTAACAGAACATTAACTTTCTTTTTAAGAGCTAAGGCCTTTTTGATATCTTTTAGAGAAGTAGCAAAAGTCTAAATTAACTTGTCTTTTCTTGCTTGCTTAATATAAGAGTAATAGGCAGTTGCGTTTATTTATTGTAACTTTTTATTATTTAAACAAAGCAATCTTTAGTGCTTAGTAACTTAATTCTTTGTCTAAAAGAGTGAATGTATATTGTTTTTTTAGAAGGGGCAATAGTAACCTCTCTTTTATTTATCTAGGGCCGTCTAAGAAGCAAATCGTATCTAGGGTGTGTAAAAGTAACATAACCCTAAATAGTATCCTTGTATCCTTTAAAATTAATCTTTAACCTAGCAACTCTGTTAATAGTTCTAGGTTTCTCTATAACTTCTTCTAACCTGCGCAGGGAAACGGAAATGCACTATAAGTTAGCGTTTCTAACAAGCTAAGAGTTAATAAGAGAGTATACAAGGTTTCTTATATTAATAAGAGTTAAAGCAAAAGTATAACAATTAAATAATATTTTTACATTAATTTTATTGCTGCTTATATCCTTTTTAAAATTAGCTTATTCTTTTATTAAGTTGTTTTAGCTTACGTGTAGCTTTTGCTAGTAACTTTAAGCAAAAGCTATTTTTTTTCTAAATTAGAATTTTAGTTATCTAGAGTATCCTCGCTACTTAAGCTTTTTTTGCTTAGCTTTCTTGCTTTTGCTTTTAAGGATTTTAATACAGTAGTCCTTTTTTTCTTTTTCTTTTTTAGCGTTTTTTTTTATATATTCTATAGCTAAGTGTCCTTTTTGCTTGCAGGTAAAACAAAGTCCTTCCTTTATTAGCCTATTTAGTTCTAGATCGCTAAGCCTGCGTGGCTTAGCTAATTGTTTAGTAAACTCTATTCCTTCTATCTAGTCTCCTGTAGAAGGAGGAGAAGAGGCAGTTCTTGGCTTGTATCCCTTAGAATATTATTCCTTAGGCTTATTCTAGCTTTTAGAGTATTTCTTTATCCTATATAAGTAGTCTACAATCTTAATAGACTTGTTTTGTAAGTTATTTAAGTCTAAAAAGGTAATACCTACAAGCTTATCCTAAAGCTTATAAGTAAAGCTTTTTTAAAAGAGTATTATCTTTGTGTCTTTACTTAAGTTACTGTTTAACAGCAGCAACTATTCCTAAAATTCTATAATATAATTACAGATACTTTTTTTGCCTTAAGAAATCAACTAAAGTTTATTTTAAGCTCTCTTAGAGCTGTATAGGTCTCTAAACATCTAATTAAAGAAGTTTAATAGGTGTTTAAAGTTCTAGGCGTCTAACAACTCTATCTAATAAAGGTAGGGCAGCGTTAAGGTAGCTGCCGAACCTTTAAGCCTACTAAAGGCGTAGTCGCAAGTCCTTCTTTCTATACTAAAATCTTCTTAGTTATTCTTTATCTTAGCAGTGAGCTGCTTTTTTAAAATCTAGTATATTTTCCTTATTTTATTAAAAGCGTCTAGGTTAGGTTGTTTAAAACGTTTATGTTGTGCTGTTTGCTGCGCTAGTTTCAATGCAGCAAGTAATATTAGTAGCTAAGTAGGTAGCTGTTTGTGTTCTAGTTTTGTTTCCTTAGAAGCTAAGTTAATAGCCTTATAGATAAGAAAGGCTTCTTATATAATTATTAAAGTCGCTATTTTATCTAGTTTATTTGTTTAGCAGAGACTTTTAAGATTGCTCTCTATCTTAGCCCCACTAACACTATCTTAGTGTAGTCTTGCTATCTAGATAGCCAAGTTTCTAGATGTGATTTTAGCCCCTACTATTGTAGTATAAGCGTTCTAAATTAATAGTGCTTTTTATTGTAGTTAGCAGGGATTGATTTCTAGGGCTACTAGAAATATAGTAGGCTTATCTAATAGTTTGTATTAAGAAACGTTTAGGTAGGGTCTTATTTAGCTAAGTATCCCTTAGCACTCCTTATGCTTCTTTTACTGTTAATCCTTAATAGATTTAAAACAGCGTCAACTAAGATTGGCAATCTAATTAATTAGAACCTTTAGGCGTAGATGTAGCTCTAGCTAGCTTCTGTGCGTAGATATAGCTCTAGGCAGCTTCTAATTTAACGTGGCTACGCGAGTAGCTAAAGAAGAAATTAATTTAATTATAAAAGTGCGTTAGATTAACTAAAGGTACAAGAGAAAACAGTAATAAATTAATTAAAGAACTATAAAGGTTGCGCAGCAAGTTTATCTACCTCCTTATAAAGCTTAAGCTTAGCGCTAGTTTGTACGTACAAGTAACTGTGCAGCGACCGCTAACATGGCAAGAGAAAATTGTGCAAAGTATAAAAGAAAGGCCGAGCAGGCTAGGAGGGTCAAGCAGGGTAGAAGGGCCGAACAGGGTAGAGGTGTTAGGCGGCGTAGAGTTAAGCGGTGTAGAAGGCCCAAGCGCGCCAAGCCTACAGATGCCGGGTGTCCACCCGGCATCTGTGAGATCGCAAAACGAGGTAACTTGCCGAGTACTAAAAAACGTTAGGGCTTTAGCCCTTTACACTATAATACTACTTTATAGAAGACTTATTTTACTATAAAACTTAATTTGAGTTCAAATTATAAAAATTCACACGTTTTTGCTTAATATAAATATAATTATAATAAGCTTTTTCTTAAGTTAAAAGGCAGCATTTTATTAAAGATTGTAAGAAAATAGATATTATTTTTTAGGAAGTTTTGTAAGTTTTCAATAAAGAAAAAATAACTATTTTATTTCATAAGTGAAAAATTACCTTTTTAAATTTTTTTTGTAAGGTTTTTATCAAGTATTTTTGAAACTTTGAAAAAGATCTTAGTAAGACGGCCTAGTTTAGGCCTAAAAGTAGTTAAGAACGCTGTTTTTTGCTCTTTATTCATTAAATAGTATTAGTAATACTTGTCGGAAACATTTTTAGTATTTTACCATATAAGGAAAAAGGCTTATTTTATAATTAGCAAGAAAGAATTTAGTATTCAGAAAAACAAAAATTTCAAGCTATAAGAATAATACTATAAGATAAGAAAGTTTTGAATAATTAAAAGAGTTGATATACTATAAGATTACTAAGCTATTACGTAATTAATGATTACGTAAGTAAACTTTTTTTTTCACCCTTCAATTAGACTCTAAGTAACTAAGATATAGGCCTCTAAATCTTGCTCACATCATGCTTACGTAAGCTAGTTCATCTCAGATTTTCATTAGCAATTTTTACACCTTCAAAAAAAAGTAATACTAGAATCAAGTTTTTTAATTTTTTTTCTCTTATTTCAAGCGGAATTATAGGCGCATTCATGCTGACTAAGCAGCTTACTAAGCAGCCCATCTCAGAGAAGAATTTCTTGGCTTTTCAAAACACTAACCCTTTTTGGTATAGCCTTTCAAGTTATAGAAATTGAAAGCATTAAAAATAATAACTTTTTTGACATCTTTTTATTTTTGTCACCCCTCTGTAATTTCAAGCTCTACATTAAACTGTTACATTTAAAAATACGCAAACATGCTATAACGAGCGCAATACGTATAATATAAGTAAGAAAGGCTTTTTTGTTAGTGTCTAAAAACGTAGCAAAAGAATTTTTACTAAGGCCTTATTAAGCTTAAAATAGTAAGCAACTGCTGTATAAGATAGTAACTAGAAAATAAATAACGCTGCTAGCTTGCGTATGCGCTTTTAGAGAGGCATTGCCGCTAGCGCTTGTGTACTAAGGCTTAGCTAGACTTTAATTAAGCTAGTTCGACGCTGTAGAGGCTAAGAAACATAAGATTTTCTACTTGAACTCACCTTTAGAATAGAGCAATAATAAGATAGAATTAGCTTAGCTTAAATAGGTATTTAATTGCTATACAAAGCAAAATGCGCGTCGCAATTACTAACTTCTTATTTTTAACAGCTACGGTAGGTATATTACCATTAATTTTATTCAATTTTGCGACAGTAATTAGATCCTCCTAGCTATATTTCTACTGCATGCTACCTACAGTCTCTAGCCGCTTAACGTAGTAATTTTTAGGCCTCTATCGCAATACTATACTTAAGAACTTAATTGCTACATCTAATGTACACAGAACCTTATAAGGATATAAAATACAATTTCTTTGGCTTTTTTTTAGCCTGCGTAGTGGTCTATAATAACGCATGAGCTTATTTTAAAGAGTTTTCAAGTTATAGGCGTCTAGCTAATATATACAGACGCTGTACTAAAACGCTTTAATATCTACTAACAACAACAAGCTAAGGCTCTAGTACTTAGGCAGCCTAGTAATAGCAATAGCTAGAGAAAGCTGCGAAAATTTCTAGACTCTACGCTGCAGTATACTCTAAAAGTTAACTAAAATTAAGTTAAGGCTTTATTCTATTCTCTACAGGGGCAAGACTGTAATAGGCTAGGCCCAGGGTAGATTCTTGTAAGGGGTAGCTTTAGGCAATAGTACTTGCTTTACACTACAGAAGATAGTAAGAGATAGCTTAGAATAATAACGTGTGTATTTCAAGCAATAATACCTGCAGGAATCCTCTGCAGGCAAAGGTAGCTTATATAGAGAATTACAAGTGTGCACGCTAGTAATAAGTGAGATCTAGCAGATCTAGGTTAGCACACAGCTATCCGTGACAGAGCCTCCCCCTCTAGGCTAACGTCCCGACAGCCTTCAGTCAAACTCCAAACTGTATATATAAGGTAGTGTAGCAGGCAGCGCGTCCCACGCGCGGCTTAGGTGCGCTCTAGACGCTTGTTATATGTAAGATAAACGCGTTGCAAGCTATTGTAGTCTAAGTTTTAGGCTCTTATAGTATTGTTGTAGTAACTTTTAAAATTTGTTGTTTGTTTATTAAATTTTTTTTAAAGTAAAGGTAAGAGTGTGTTATTATTATGAATAGTTTATACAAGGTAATATTTGTTGTAGTAAGAAAATATTTTTTATATATTCTTACTTAAGTTCTTAACTTGCTTAACACAATTATCGCGCACCTAATCTACGTTAAACAAGTACTTAGATATAAAGCTCTAGTCTTTACAATAGTTTACTACCCTAATCTTAAGTATATTAAGAAGTTACACTTTTAAAGTGCTTAGCTGTACACGTTTAGCGCGCTAGAAAAAGCTACTAATCTTATTACTTTGCACGCGACATGCTTGCGCTACGCACAAAATATTACTAAGTAGAAAAAAATCTATAGAATGACTAAGTATTGTTGTTACGACTACTATGCTAAAGGCAACTGTAGTAGTTGTAATAAGGTAAGTTTTCTGCCTTATTAACTACGCCTTAGCCAATTTAAATAGGTGCCTGTGGCGCTTAATAAGCAAATAAATTGCTTATACTAACCCTTTTTAACCTGTCTCTAGGCTCCTCCTCTTTAGCTTGTCTGTTAACTGCTTCTATTCTTTATAGAATACATCTATTTTCTATCTTTCTCTTATTTAACTTGCTATACTATTTGCCTGCGTACTTCTTAATATATAGTATCTCTGTTAAAATTCGTTTGTATCTAATCTAGCTAGAATGCTTCCTTGCGGCAACCCTTCGTCTGTTGTAGCTAGCTAGCTATATTAAGTTTCTAGTATCTTTTTTAATAATATAAGCTTGTCTCCTTAAGAAGCATGTCTTTTACTTAGACCTCTCTTGTTAAACAACCGCAATCCTTAGGATCTTTAGCGTTTCTAAGCTACATAGATAGTTAACCATTTCTTAAAAACTTCTATAGAACCTACCCCTTTCGCTATCTTAATTATATAAGTTACTAGGTTTAAGCCTACATTTAGAAGTTGCTAAGCCTAAACTTAATAACGTTTGTCTTCCTTAAACAGAATTTTAGAATTGCGAACGCTCTATTAATTTTAAGTACATGCTACTGTTTGCACTAGCTGCAAGTTTAATTAATCTACTATATTCTTGTAAGTCTATTTTGTTGTCTTTTCGCGTTTTTGCTTCGTCTCCGCTTGTGTTGCTGTGTCTACTATAGCTATGTTGTTGTCTTTAGGGGTTGGTTGTTGTAAGGCGTTTCTATTATTAGCTTCTAATATGCTGCTTAAATAGTTATAGTTGTAGTTTATAATTTTAAAAAGTGGTAGCTTAGGAATGTTTCAACACATCTAACAAAGCGCATCCTATAAGTCTTAAGCTATAAACGCTGTACAAGGTACTAGGTCGTCTAGTAAGGTAACAAAAGCCGCTAGTTTTATGCTAGGCAAGCTATCCTAGACAGCACGGCCAACAGTAACAAGGTCCGCATTGTCTGTTACGTCTTTTAGCTTATGAGTAGACGTAGGAACAGCTAGCATTGTTAGAAGAGAACTTTTTAACTGTCTAACAGTGTGTTAGGTGTAATCTAAAGCGTAATTTTACGCAGCTAAGTTAGAAAAAGCTATCTACTCTGCACTTATACTTATTTAGGGTTAGCTAAGCGTCTAGTCGCGGCAACTTTCCACTGTTTAATCTAGTAACGCCTTACTAAAACTAGTGCTTACGGCCTAGGCGGATCCTTTCTTGCAGCGGATAAGAATATAATATAAGTCTAATTTTCTATAAAACCTTGCAATTTCCCCTCTACCTTTTATACTTTATATATTTTCTTAGCCTCTATTGTGTTAGTAGAGTATATAACATTAGTGTTTACGTTTTTATAAAGCCTTGCAATTTCCCCCCCGCCTCTTATGCTCTGTACTCTCTCTTAACCCCTGTTGTTATAGCAGGCAGTATTAGAGAGGCGGATTAGAGAGGCGGTATTAGAGAGGCGGTATTAGAGAGGCGGTATTAGAGAGGCGGTATTAGAGAGGCGGTATTAGAAGAGAAGCCGTATACTATACTACTAAACAGTACAACGAACGTAGGGTTAGAGGTAAGTAAAACATTAAACGTAGGCGTATAGTAAGTTGCTACCTCTAGGGGTAGGATTTTAGACGTGGATGTTGCGGCCAGTTGCTGCTAGTTGCTAGTGCTGCCCCTAGGGGTAGGATCTCAGACGTAGATGTTGCGGCTAGTTGCTGCTAGTTGCTAGTGCTGCCCCTAGAGGTAGGATCTTAGACGTAGATATTGCGACTAGTTGCTACTAGTTGCTAGTTGCTAGTTGCTACCCCTAAGGGTAAGATCTTAGACGTAGATGTTACGGCTAGTTACTGCTAGTTGCTAGTGCTGCCCTTAGGGGTAGGATCTTAGACGTAGATATTGCGGCTAGTTACTGCTAGTTGCTAGTGCTGCCCCTAGGGGTAAGATCTTAGACGTACATGTTGCGGCTAGTTGCTGCCCCTAGGGGTAGGATGTTAGACGTAGATGTTGCGGCTAGTTGCTACCCCTAGGGGTAGTAGGATATTAGACGTAGATGTTGCGGCTAGTTACTACCCTTATAGGCAAGTATAATTAATACTTACTTATAGTAGCCTATGCTCTTACCTAGTTATACCTTGTGTAGTATCTT
Organism: Alternaria sp. 'sect. Undifilum'; assembly: GCA_024321975.1. Taxonomy (NCBI): domain Eukaryota; kingdom Fungi; phylum Ascomycota; class Dothideomycetes; order Pleosporales; family Pleosporaceae; genus Alternaria; species Alternaria sp. 'sect. Undifilum'. Next base: position 6,838,446 of record JAJJZI010000006.1, read on the forward strand.
GCTATTGGTTTATAACTTTCTATTATTATTTTTTCCTACTTACTTTAGTTTTTTACTTACTTTAAAACAATGCTGCAATGAAGCGCTCTTAGGAAAATATCTCTACTAAAAACTATAAAAAGTAACGTACAAGCAATGCAGAGATTTAAGACTTAACTTTTATCTATAAATAAGCTGTGCTATACCTACTTGCTACAGCAAAGTTTCTAATTAATACTCTTACTACAAAATAGAAGTTAGGTGTTAACAGGCCTATTAACTTAGCACATTAGTGCTGTATCTGCAACCTGTTTAAATAAACATGCGTTTTTTAATAAGATACTAGCTACTAACTACAGATTGATTATTTAAAGAAACACGTAAAGTAGATACGTTATTAGCTTTAAGTAGAGGCTCTTATTTAGAGCATAGTTACTTCTGCTACGCTTGTAGATAAAGAGAGTTTAGAATTACTATTGTTTAATTATTAGATAAGCGTAGTTAGAAAAAAGCAAAGCTTATTATAAGTAATTATTAAGTAGAAGCATTTAAAGAGTATCTTCGCCTTTAACAGTTAGAAGAAGAGAAAAAGTAGTAGGTATGTTGCATTTATAATAATGGCTGGCGCTCTTAGACGTGTATACTACTAAGAATAGACTTACATATACTAGACGCGCTACCGCTAAACATCCTTATTAAACTTTAGGCAAATTAGGCTAAAATTACGCTCTCTAATGATTATAGCTAGATATAGTTAGAATTAAATAGCCTGTCCTGCTACAACAACAAGCTCTTTTAAAGCTTAAGCACGTCTATTAATAAAGAGATGTAAGAGCACCTTTAGCTTTCTAAAAACTTTAAGTATTTAACAGCACAGCTAGCTCCTTTATAGAAAAATTAAAGCTAGTAGCCTTTAATTACGCGTTAGTGCTCTACTACAATTAAGCAGGTAATATTTAACATCTTTACTTTTAAATAAATAGCTAGTTGTTAAATAGATAATGTATATCTAGCCCGCCTCTTTAGTGCTCTGCTCTATTTTGCTAATTTACTATATAGTACTAGTTAGCTGCGTTTAACAACGTTATAAGCATCTTTACATCTATTTAAGAACAGCATAGAGTCGACCTTAGCCTAGTAGACTAGAACAGGCTAGCTAGCCTGCTATAGGCACGAAGTACCTATAACGTGCAAGACCTGTTCTACCCTAGTAAGAAGTTAGATATAGAACATAGTCCCTTCTATACGCATTAGCAAGGCTTTATCTTAACTTTAAGTAATAAGGCCTACTATACTCTGTACACTACTATGCTCGCAACGCCTATAGACACGTATATAGATATTTTTACTCTTTTAAAAACTATAAAAAAAGTTAAGCTACTTATTAAAGAAGTTATAACTTACGTTAGCAAATAGGTAATTAGCAGATCTACTAAGGTGTTAAACACTAGTAATAATAAGCTTACGCTGCAAAAAGGCCTAGTGCTCGCGCTATAGAACAAGTATAGCAACTAGGCTAATAGAAAGTCTCTTAACTTTTAGTAAGAAGTACTGCAGTACGTACGCTAAAAAGTAGAAGTATTTATAAGTTCTACGCTAGAGCACTTTAATAATAAGTACTTAAGTCTAAAGAAGAATAACTACAGCGCACGCTTCTAACACAAGGCGTAAAAAGACTTGCTATTAATTATTTCTGATTTTACAAAGTTAACTTTACAGAATCAGCACTTAGTATACTTGATTAAAAGTAGTAATTATATAATATAAATGCCTATTATTGCATAAACTGTGTATAATGTTATTAGTTAGATGTTTAGAGTTATAGACAAACCTGCGCTCTAGTCTATAATAGTAGCAGACAACCTGCTAAAGATAATACAAGTTGTAATTACTAAATAGATGTCTAGACACGCTCTAGAAAAGTCTAATAACAATAGTTAAAAAGCTTTACTATCTACAAGGCGCTTCAAAGACAAGTAAAGTAGAAAAAGTAAGCTAACTCTAATAGCATTTAAAGCGGCGCGTTGTAGTTTAAAAAGATTAAGTTCACACTAGCTTACTCTAAAGCAAAATTCTAAACTATTAACTAAGCACTACATAGCAAAGGTACCCTAGCAAACTAAAGTTTAAGACAAGAAAATTATACATATAAGTAAAAGTAAGATTGTAAAAGCACCCTAGTAGACTAGGGTTTAAAACAAAAGAATTACAGATATAAATTAAAGCAAGATTACTACGCTCTAAAAAATATACTGTTACTAGCGAACCCCTAGCGACTAGGTAGCTGTAGAGCACGGCGCTTCTTGTAGCGTAAAGCCCTCTCTATTACTACTATTGTCTTTATATGCGAAGAAACGCCGCGGAGCTTAAAAGCTGTTAGACAAACCGTTATCCTAGCTATTTATATCTAACCCTAGCCCTAACCTAATAAACCTCCTTGCTTTCCTCTTTTTACGCAATATAAATATTGTGTTACTTTACTCTATTAAGACGGCACCCTAAAGATTATTTATATATTGTTTTTTATCCTACATTATAAGCTCTTAGTTAACTTATAATATAAGCTGTTAGTTATCTTATAATTATAATAACTATCTTTTAGATTATCTTTAGATTAACCTTTAGATTCTACACAACAAAGTGATAGCGATAGTAATAATAGTAATAGCAGTGCTAAGGAGGGAGGCAGCCTATACAAAGATATGCTACCTAATAAAGATAAAAATAATAGAGAAGACTATTACGAGGGCAGCTTTGGGGACAAAAAAGAAGTAATAGTAGATAATTAATACACCTAGAGTATTAACTACCGCATAGGCAACTACTAACTTTATAGTAGGTTTTAGAGCATTCTACTTGTGCACAGATAATAACTACGTAGTAGTAGACAACTTTATTAAGGCTATAGAAAGCTCTTTATTTAACAACAGCAAGGCTATTAAGATACTCTAGCAGCAATTTATAATTAACTATAGAGCAAAGCGCGTTAGGTCCTAAAGAGTTGTAAAAACTAATAAATTTTATCTAACTTTTAGCCTTAACCTTATTATTATTATTAGCTAACTACTTAAACCTATCTTAAAGGTCTCTACGTTCTTTAATAACGTAACTATTAGCTTTAAACACTAGCAAGCTTTGTATAGCTGCAAACACAGCCACAAACTATTATTTAATATAAAGTACTATACTTTCTATCTTATAAAGAGTGCAACACGCAAATTCTAGTTTATTATTATGCACCTTGTTGCTAGTACAGTAGAACCTCTTCTATTAAGAAGCAAACGTTGTAAACGCCGTAAGAAGACGTCTAAGTATAGCGCTTTTAAACTCTACTACGCCTTATTCCTTGTGTTGTATATTAAGGATGTCTTCCTTATAAGCGAATTAGTTAAAGAAGGCGTTAAGGACTCTTAGAAACTAGGTAGTTCTAGGTTAGAAAAGATCTCTTATTCTAAGTAGAAAACGTTCTAGGACAAGTTTATAGAAGAGTAGCTAGAGTACGTACGCGAGAACACGCAGGATCTATTCTAGACTAAGAACTAGCTAGCGTTTTATGCGTATAACTATAGGCAGAACCTTAATATTATATTATTTGCTTAACAACTTTAACAACTTAAGGCTCTACTTAAAGAAACCTAGTTATAGTTTAAAAATAATTTATTTAACTCTAAGGACAATTTGTTAGACTCTAAAGGCAAGGCAGCTAAGTTCGCAAGCAGCGCAGAGAGAGCTACGTCCTTACAAAGTAATAGACTAGAAGGTAGCATAACTTCTACGCTGTATAACTATAGATAGCTATTTAATAGCAACACATAGAAGCTTTAACATAAACTAAAAAGTAAGTATAATCTAGAGAGCATTAAGGCGGTCTCCTATACGCTAGCAGTAAACATTAACTTAATAGAAGGTCTAGTCCGCGCTAACACCTTTACTAGATCTAATCTCTCTCCGCGCCGCCTTCTTGCGGACCGCAATATAGTCTTGCCTAAGTATTAAAACCTACGCAACTTTACTTTCTACCCTCTTGCCTTCTACCTAGCGTACGGCAACTTCTCCTTAGCGCAGCCTCTAGTATTTCTACGCAACAGCGCGCTTGCTGTAATGCAAGAAAATATAAGCTATTAGAATAACAGTATAAGCGTGTTAACTAGTAGCTATTTCTAGGCATACTCTAATATTAAGTAAACTATATAGTATAGCCTTAATAACTTACTTGCTACTTAGAGTATTGCTACAGCTGCTCTAACGCTACTAGATTACAATAGAAACCTACTTTATTAGGTAGCAGCAAAGCGGCAGCGTCTGCTATAGAACTTGCGAGGCAAATAGACCTCTTAGAACTCTAAAGCTTCTTAACTATTTATCTGCAAGTAATAGCAAATTAATAACACTATTAGTATAAAAGCGTACGCGTTTAAAATAGAGTAGGTTTTGTCTATATAAGTATTGCAGTTAGTTAACAGTTAAAGAAATATTATAACGCTACTTTAACTAATCTTCTAAATAATCTAGTACTTTATAGTAGAATAAGAATTTTACGCTTATTTTTTTTTTTTTTAAATAATATATTCTTAAAAGTATGTTATTCCTTTGCTAATATATTTGCGCATACAATAAACAAGTTGTATAGTTACTTTAAAGCTGCTACCTCTAAGAGACTGCCTTTTGCCTTAGTAGAAAGTATAGCAGCTATTAATTGCCTTAGCAGCTACTGCTTTACTGTGTTCCTCTAGTCTCTAGTAAGTTCTGTGCTTAAGCCTTTTAACACTATTAAAAGCATTAAGTAGAGTAGGTAGCTATTTTTTAACTTTAACATACTAAATCTGCGCGGCACTAGCGTTGCTAACCTAGTGTATTAGCCTTGCACAGAGAAAGAATAACCTATTATAATATATATTACTTTTATTAGCTACTACTATAGGCCTAAGATTGCTGCTTATTATTATAGCAAGGTATAGTTCTGTAAAGTTAGTAAGCTTATATTATAAGAGCTTACTAGCGCCTAAACGTTTCTAGAAGAGGTATTTTAAGAGATGTAAAAGCTATAAATAATTACTTTTATAACGCACTAATTTTATTGCCGTCTAAACAAGGGCGGACAGAGCTACACCATAAGTAAAGGCTAAGTAGTGCTATAAGCACAAGAAAAGGCGCAAGAGCGGGTAAAGCGTTAAGCTAAAAGTAAAGACTTTTTTTTATAAAGTACGTGCAACTAGTGTTTTAAATATTAGCTACTAATAAAGTCTAGAAAATATAAGGCAATCTTTTCTGTTTTTATAGTAGCAGGGTCCTTTAGTATAATAACTAGTACGCAACATAACTTTACGTAAAAGCTTTATAGAGAGTACCTAAATAGCTATAGTAAGTCTACTAGCTGCTTTTATTTAAAGAATATAGGTTAGTTTTTTTAATTACGCGCTGCCGTGCGACACATAGCAGCCGAATTAATAACAAAAAAATACTAGATTAGCGCAATTGTGAAAGCTATAGTATAGTGCTGTATTAACTGTATACTAGGTATATATTAGGCCTAATTTAGTTACTAGAGCATGCGTTAGCTAGTAAGAAGCATTGTAGCCCTATCTACTATAGCGGCGAGACTAGGCAGCCTTAAGCAGACAGCAATTAAGGCAGTGCACTATTAAGCAAAGCAGCGCTTGTAAATAACAAGCACTATAAACTTTAGCTGCCTAATCTCTTTTAATATTATCTTGCTGCTAGTTTAAGACAGATTTTAAGCACTAGACAAGTAGTTCTTAAAACCTACACAGGATTAGAAAGTTTGTTAATATTACTAAAGAGCACAACAGTGCCTCTTTAAATACCTAAGCTAGCTATTATATAATTTAATACTTATATTAGCGTTAACTCTCGCTTTATATTTAGTTACCTCTACTATAGAGGAGAGAGCAACTATGTTTTCTGCTATATTAAAAACTAAGCACAGAGCTATGTTTGCAGCCGTCTTAGTAATAAGAATGCTTTAGTTTTTTTAACTAGAGTACTTCTTATTAAAGAAAAGTAATAATATAATGCTTTTAGTACAGGATATAACAAAAAATATTAGTAAAACTTCCTTAAGAGATATTTTCTTCTATAGTAAAAAGCGTTGCTAACACAGCACTACTTAGTATAAAGTATAAAAGTTATAATAACTACTTACTTTAACAACTATAATAGATTTGTGTTACAAGCGGGAATTAAGACAACTTAAGAAATAGCAAGATAACGCTTAATAAAGTTTATATTGTTAAGAAAAGACGTATAAACTTAATATAACTACTAAATAATACTAAAGGTTTTATTTAAAACGTGTTTTGCAGCTCTAACTGTATATAGTTTAAGTAATATAGTGCTATTGTATAAGAGTTGTAGTGTTAGTAGTAAGCTACTATAGCTTTTATGATTAATTTATATATTTTTTGCTATATAATATGTATGTTGTATATATATCTCTTATTATACAAGGCGTTTTAGGAGATTTATCTACGTTGCGCGCTATTATAATTTTTTAATATATTTAGTAGTTACTGTTTATTTAGAAAAACATACATCCTGTTATAAACTCTTCAATTACTACCTTATATTCTATGTTTACACTTTATCTTTTTCTTAACCTTATCTATTTCTTTTCTTTATAGAAGCTTACTATTATAAATATTTTATGCGCTAGCTTACTAGTTAAACACTAGATAAAGAGCCTGTAAAGTCTGTATTGTATTAGTAGCTAAAGTAGTATAATATAGAGGTATATTATTACTATTCTACGCAGGCTAAAGCAATATTGCCTTACCTTGCAACTTTGAAGTAAAGTGAAAAAAGCTACTATAAGTTTGTTCTTCTTGCTAGTTATTTATAGCTTATAGCGTTATTAAATCATTTGTATTATAATAAGTAGTATTAATATTTTTTCCAGCAGTTTGCTGTTGCAGCCTCTAAACATATAGTAGCTACTGCAATACAAATGCATATACCCTACCTACTTATATAGTAAGTATTACTATTACTAGCAACTTGCGTTTATTTTACTACTTTAGTAAAGTGCTGCTAGAAGCTTAGTATTGTATTATTTTAGCTTATTACTTTTTGCCCGCAGCGAATAGTTTAGGGGTTTTAAATAACTTGCTCTATTATACAATCTTTAGAACTAATAGAATAAAATAATTTAAGTAGCAACATCTATTATATAAGTACTAAAGATACTAGACTATTTTCTAATATATTAGAATTAGAGTTGTTTTTGTTTCTATCTTTACTATGGAGAATCTTAGTAAATTCTACTACTGTAACTAGCGCATTTATTTCAATACTAAGCCTCTTCTTTCTAGTAATAGGCGTACTAGTAATTTTATTTAGCTCTAGCTAGACTTTAAGAGCCTTGCTTACTATATAAATTTTAGGCTGTTTGCGCTTCACTAGCTTAAGAAAGACATTGCGCTAGTTCTTCTATAGTATACGCTTAAGCTAATAGTTTAAGACTTTTTTATAAAGTATTAATAGCAGCAATTTTTAGCCTAAAGCTTAAACTATGTTAAACTATTATATTACTTACTTTAGGCAGTAACAAAAGGCTACGTATTTAGCTTTAAATAGTAACTAGCTAACTAGACAAACTAAGTATTTATTTTTAGGGTATCAAAGGTGGTGGTTGTTGTTGTAGTCAAAATGGGTTTTCCAAAAAAGTGAAAAGCAGCTGCCCTCTACTAATCAGTCGCAAAAGTCAAAAAAAGATTGTGTGTAGTCGACGAAATTCGAACGGTGAGTGGATGAGGTCCACGCGCTAAGCGCTCGGAGCAGAAAAGCTCAGACCACCGAGCGAAATCAGGGTCAAAAAATTTGCTGAAGGTACCAAAAAACGACACCAATTGAAACGTGTTCAACGGCGATTGCCAGCCTATGGCTGGCAACAAGATTGCGATGGAGGTGGAGGAGGTGGAGGTGGAGGAGGGTAAGGACACGTACGTTACCGCAGCGGGAGCCTGCAATACTTCATAAAAGCTCCCTGCCTGCTGCTTCTCACCTTCAGGATTTCCCACACCACACGGTACCGCATACGAACGATACAATGCTCGGACTGTTCTTCTCCCCGTTCGACACGAAGACCGATGGCTCACATCGAGTGAAGTTAGACCTCACCAGGTCACCATACGAGAAGCTATGGTGGTGGATCACGAAGCCCGCGTTCACCTTCGTTGAGCGGCCTCCCCGGTCGGTCGAAGAGGAGCTGTCGGCGGTAGCTCCTATGGTAATCAGGTGGACGCAGAGGTCGAATTCTGTCATTCATCAACACCTCATCGATGCGTCTGGTATCATGGATGTCAAGGTCACAATGGAGGTTGTGAAAGGCTTGTTTGGCGGCGAGTCCATCAAATACGTTGCGCATGTCAATGGTCCAGGTGCGGTGACGGTGTGTCATCTTACAAATCTCCTCCTGCGCGAATGCAACCTTAGTAGAGAGACCTTGCAGTGGCTCTACGAGGAGCAAGAGCGTGTCAAAACAGCTATTGAGCAGCTGGGACAAACCGACGAGCAGGAGGATTTTGTGAGTCGCCTCTGGGGATGGGAGAGCCGTGCTTGGATGGTGACGCTGTTGTCGTATGTTCACATCCGAGTATAGGCGCATGCCAGAAACGCCGCGACTGCAACACCGCCGGGATGGCGACAGAGACGACAGAAGTTGCGGTCAGCGGTAAATGGTCATCGGTAAATGGTCATCGGTCAAGAGGGTTAGTTGGAGGGATATCGCGCATCTTCGTTTCCGTCCGAACATGCGACACACCAATTGCGTGCCGGCAATGCCGAACAAGGGGGCATGAGCCCGGATACCTGTTGTTAGCAATAAATCTTTTTTACCAAAATGGTGTCTACAAAATGTGTGGTCACATCAAAAGGTTGTCTCAAAAGGCCGAAGCCAGACAAACTAAGTATATAATAGCCTTTATTTATGCCTAGCCTTTCTTATACTTATTACAAGTTCTATTATTACTAGCTACGCAATTAGTAAGCTAGATTTTCTTAACTTTATAAGCGTACGCCTTCTTTAGTAAAGCAAAAGCCTAGCAAGTGCTAATATTTACTACTACAAGTATTATTTTGTATTGTGTACATATATTCTAGGCAAAGTAAAATATATTATTAGTATTAGTATAAAGTGTTGTACTACTATTAACTAGCTGCGCTATTTGCGTCTAAGTAAGAACATAATAATTTACTAGTTTTACTAAGAATAGCGTACTTTATTTCTGCTAATTAAGCAAAAACTACGCGGCGCTATACTATAAAGTTAAATGTTTAAAAGTATATGCTTTTGCTAGTATGCTGCAGGTAGTATAGTATAGCGTTAGTAAAGTAAAATAAAAATTTATATCTTCTATAGCTTTTTAATTAAAAATTAAAAAAATTGTTAGCTTATTATCTTATATAATACTAGTAAATACTATACGTTTCTACGCAGGCATTTTCTTAAATAGTTTTTTTAAGCTTATTACTTCGCGCTTTCTTATACGTAAAGTTTCTAGCTTTTTTATACGCTGTAGCTCTGCAAGATAGTTTTTGTTAGTAAAAGTTATAAACTTCTTTATAAGAAAATGTATTATATTCTAGTTTTTACTATCTTTGTTACTTTTTCTACTCTTGTATTCTTTATTAGCTCTAGTAATATTTTTGTTAGCGTGTACTGTTATAGTGTTAGCCTAGCTAGCTTTAGCTATTGCGTTGTCTGCACTATTATCTTGTATTATAAGGCAGTTTAAGCTATTAGCATAAATCTTATTGCAAATAGGCAATAACTAGACTAGTAATAAGAAAGCTAGACGTTTATAGTATAGCACAAAGTTGCCTATAGTCCTTTATACTAATAGTAGTATACTATCTTCTTTATCTAAGTTTATAACTATGTGGTCTCTTGCAATGCTTTTCTTTAGCGTTATTAGCTATACTATAGTTACGTTTTTAGGCTCTAGAGACTTATAACATTAATAGCAGCACTTATAAAATGCTTTTAATTTTCTTTACTAAGTATGTGAGTACCTAGCGTCTCTCTTAGTAGCTATATTGCATTTAGTATTAGGTGCGCTATAAAAACTAGCTTATACGTTTTGTTGTTACTTAATTCTAAAACAATCTATCTTGCGTATTATATATTGCCTAGCATATAGTAAAGTTTTGTAAGACAACACGTAAAAAACTTATAGTAGAACTAGTTAAAAAAGTTATATACTAATTTATTTTTAACTGTAGCGTCCTACTATATAAAAAAGCCTCTTCTGCTGTTTTTATTCTAGCAGTAGTTTCTATAAAACTATAGCTAATCTATTTTGTAACTAAGGCTAACAGTCTTAGAGAGCAATAAGTATATAATTAGCAAAGTAGTAAGAATAACAGTAAAAAATAAAAGAAGTATTATATAAAATAAAAAGTAAAGGTGTGCTAGTAAGTTGCGGCACATAGTTGCACTAACTAATAAAGTAAACTATAGTCTTAAACCTTAAAAGAAGTTATATTTTTAGGTTAAAAAGTTGTATACTTAGCTATTCTTAGGTGTTTAAGGTTAGACTACGTAAGTAGAAAGTTATATGTATAGTAAACCTGCAAGGTAGTTTTTATTAGCTAAACTATAATATAGCTTAATAAGCTACTTGCTACAATAGCAAGCTCTTAGCAATAGGAAACGTTAACAGCTACCTCTATAATAAGAAGTTAACTACTACTATAGCTAAAAATAGATATAGCGCTATTAATTTGTTGCACTATTGTATTAGTAGTGCAGCTACACTAAGAATAAATATATTAGCTTACTAACAAAGCTTATATTATATTAAAAAATTAGCTAATTTTTATGTTATAGCTAGTCTCTATTTTACTTTAATACTTAGTATTATAATATTGTTTTGAAAGCTATCCTAACCTGCTTTTTATTAATTTTAACAGTTAAAATAAGCTTATTATTACACTTGTTGATGCTGCAGCTATAACGCCTACTAGCGCGCCTGTTGTTGTTGCGCTTGTTATACTTGCTGCTGCTGCTAGGCGCCTAGTTTAGCGCGCTCTACAGCCTATTAAAGCTCCTCTTAGTATTATTATTATAGAATAAAAATTTAAATTACTTAGTTAAGTGCTTGTTACGCTAGAAGAACTCTAACAACAGCAGTAGTAATAGTAATAGCAATAGTAATAGCGTACTAGGCGCTAGTATTACGCTTAATAACACATGCTAGTCTTGCGTAAAAAAGTACTTACTGTGTTATTACTGCTATAGGGAGCTTTATAAAGTAGTTAAAAGTATTAACTATAACTTTATAAGCCTTTATAAGACTAGTTTACATAATTATAACTAATTGCTGCTATCTAATTTAATATATCTTAGCTTTAACAACACTATTACTAGCGTTAGTAAGTAAAAGCTAAGGGCGCTTATTATATACTTATAGACTAGCTAGCTAGTAGTTAAGCTAATATACTTTAGCTTTTTTGCTGTCTTAATATCTTTTACTACAAACACGTTACCTACATTAAGCTATTAAACGCTTAAGATAATAGCAGGTTACATTACAATTACTAATACCTAGCTTTTTAAGTAGTTGCTTTACGTATAACACGCTACGCGTTTGCTAAAACTACTAAATAATTATAATACGCTTACAAAAAAGTTGCTAAACAGCATTATAATAAGAGCTACTAGTTTACTTACTATAAAGGCTAATACACTAGCTCCTAAAGTATACTTTATTAGCACTAACTTATAGAAATTTAGCGCACCTTTAGCGTCCTTTAGGTTAACAATTACTACGTATATTAGTAAGTTAATTATAAAGAAATTACTAAAGTTGCGTAACCTAGCATTACGCTAGAGCTATAGGTAATAGCAACCTTATAGCAGAAACAGCGCTAGCAACAGCATAGTAGCTACTGTAATTCTAGCTTATTTAAGCGTTTTAACAGCAATAATTGCGCTATAACCCTGCTTTTAACGCTGCTAGCACGTATAATAGCTATAGTAATACCTTTAAATTAAGTTTATATTTTTTAGTCTACGCTCTCTACTATTTTAACGCTAACAATAGTAACTATAGCGCTATTGTAGTTATTCTTTACATAAACTTTAGCATATTAACTGCCTATACTAGCGCAGCAGCTGCTGCTAGCTATAAGCCTTTAGTAACTTATTATTACTACGTTACAATAATAGCTACCTCGTAAGTAAGTTTATTGGCTTCGGCCTTTTGAGACAACCTTTTGATGTGACCACACAATTTGTAGACACCTTTTTGGTTAAAAAAAAGATTTATTGCTAACAACAGGTATTGGGGCTTATGCCCCCTTGTTTGGCATTGCCGGCACGCAATTAGTGTGTCGCATGTTCGCACGGAAATAAAGAAAAGCAAGACAAAGACGCGAATCGCCTCCCAACTCAACGCGCCATATCCCGCCTATTCTTGTTGCTTTACTGCCAGGCGCTCCTAGATAAAGTGAAGCAGCAACACCATCATCGCCTTGCTTGCTAACCTATAGACGTGACGATAGAAAGCCTACTCCTCCTTTCCCGCCTCTTTCTTCTCTATCGCCAATTTAACGTCTTGCAATAGCTGTTTAAGCCAGGTTCTAGTCTCTGTACTCAGCCCTTGCACGACGAATAGGAAGAGGGGGATGCTAAAGCAATAGATCTTAAGTACCGCGCTAGTATTAGCAAATACCCTAGAGATCGTGTATTCCTTGCACAACTAGCTAAATTAGGGCTTAACAATCTTTTTGTATATAAGGATATCGCGGATAAAAAACTCGTTTAAGATATTTATAAACTTAGAAGTCTAGCTAAGTATTTAAGTTTTGAGATACTTGATAAATTCAGGTGTCCGCATAAGCAGTTCAAGTTGGACTGAATTAGGTGCTAGGTAGACAGTAGCAAAGGATGCTTTTTTTTGGAAAAGAGCCTAGAATAAGGAGATGCTCGCCGCGGAGGTTACACGCCATTGCAGTGTATCGTATGCGAATCGTTCGTATGCGGTGCTGTTCAAAAGGTGAGAAGCAGGCAGTAGGTGAGAAGCAGCAGCTTTAGCTTTATGAAGTATTGCAGGCTCCCGCTGCGGTACGTACGTGTCCTTTCCCTCCTCCATCGCATCATGTTGCAATCCTATTGCAATCCTACTGTAATCCTGTTGTCAGCCATAGGCTGGCAATCGCCGTTGGACACGTTTCAACTGGTGTCGTTTTTTGGTACCTTAGCAAATTTTTTAACCCTGATTATCACTCGGTGGTCTGAGCTTTCCTCCCAGAACTCATCTACCTACCGTTCAAATCTCGTTAACTACACACAATCTTTTTTTTTGACTTTTGCGATTGATTAGTAGAGGGTAGCTGCTTTTCACTTTTTTGGAACCCCATTTTGACTACAACAACAACCACCACCTTTGACACCTTAAAAAATAAAAAAAGTAAGTAAGTTTATAAACCTTAACTTAGCAAATATAATAGCTAACTATTATAATAGGTAGCCTTTATAGGCGTTGCACTTAGCGTATCCTCCTCTGTTCATTAATTATTAAGCTTATAAGTAATATAGACGCTGTTATAGGTAGGTTACAGTGCTTTAATAGATAGCAACAGCGCTAAATTAGTAGAGTTTTTAGCCTTAAGCGTACCCCTAGGCGCAACTTTAGGCGTAACCCTAGTAATTTAGGTTGCTAGCAGCAGTAACTAGCTATTACTAACCTCTATTTTAGGCGCTAAGTACGCTTATTAAGGCTATTAACAGCTTTAAGTTTGCTGTACTAGCGCGATAATATAGCTAGGCAGGCAGCAGCATACTATACAACAATAGTTAATAATAAGATACCTAAGTTTTAACTCTAATTTCTAGCTATATTGCCTATAATTAAGCTTTATTTTTTGTCTATATTCTCTTTTATAATTTAGGCGCCCTATAAGCTACTACATAAGTTTTTAATATAGTACTATATATAATACAAATTTAAACTTATAAAGTAGCTTAGCTAGCAGGATTTTTACAGCTTACTATGTTTATTTTTAGCTATAGTAGTAGTTAACTACTTATTATAAAAGTAGCTGTTAACGTTTTTTAGCAAAAGCAAGTTGTAAAAAGACTATAATATAGCTTAATAAGTTGCTTACTATAATAGTAACTTATTAATAATAGCAACTTACAAAAAGACTATAATTTATATTTAACTAATTTTCTTTTTCTTTCTACTTAGAATTCTCTACTAGCGCTATTTCTTCTAGTAAAAGAACTTGTAATAGTCAGTCTTTACTAGCTGCTGCCTAATAGACTTGCGCTTAACAAGTTACCTACTATAATAGTAACTTACTAGCAATAGCAAGTTACTAAAAGACTATAATATAGCTTAGCAAGTTACCTACTATAATAGCAACTTACTAGTAACAGTAAGTTACTAAAAGACTATAATATAGCTTAGCAAGTTGCCTACTACAATAGCAACTTACTAGCAACAGTAAGTTGCTAAGAAACTATAATATAGCTTAGTAAGTTGCTTACTATAATAGTAACTTGCTAGTAATAGCAAGTTGCTAAAAGACTATAATATAGCTTAGCAAGTCGCCTGTTATAACAGCAACTTACTAGTAATAGAAACTTGCTAAGAAACTATAATATAGCTTAATAAGTTGCCTGCTATAATAGCAACTTACTAGCAATAGTAACTTACTGTTACTAGCAAGTTGTAAAAAAACAATAATATAGCTTAACAAGTTGCCTACTACAATAGTAACTTATTAGCAACGCTTAAAGAAGTTTTTTTTACTTTACTACGCAATATTATACTTATATTACGTTAGACGCTTTTTTATAAGCTTTCTTAGCGCTTAAACGCAATTCTTATATAAGCTATATTATAGTCTCTTAGCAACTTGCTATTACTAGCAAGTTATTATTATAGCAGGCAACTTATTAAGCTATATTACAGTTTTTCTGTAACTTGCTGTTGCTAGCAAGTTACTATTATAGTATTATACAGCAGCTGCGCGTACCTTAAATTTACTTAGGTAATAAAAGTTCTATTCTACAATCTTAAACAAAAGTATAATAATATTTATATAATTATTTAAAAAACAGCGTATAAGTATAGTTTAGAACTACTAAAGTAGAAATTTAAATTTAAATATAAATTTAGGCTTACTTAATATATAAGATACTCTATAAAAAAGAAGTACTAGAAATCTCTTGTTAAGCGTGCGCAAGAAAGATAGAAGAAGCAAGTATAAGTTTATTAAGTAGCAGCTAGTAGAGACTTACTATTGCGGGTTCTTTTACTAGGAGGAATAGCGCTAGTAAAGGATTCTAGGTAGAAAGAAAAAAAATTAGTTAGATATATATTATAGTCTTTTTGTAACTTGCTATTGCTAGCAAGTTACTATTATAGCAGGTAACTTATTAAGCTATATTATAGTCTCTTTATAACTTGCCTTTGCTAGCAACTTGCTATTATAGTAGGCGACTTATTAAGCTATATTGCAGTCTTTTTATAACTAGCTATTGCTAGCAAGTTGCTGTTGTAGTAGGCGACTTGTTAAGCTATATTATAGTCTCTTTATAACTTGCTATTACTAGCAAGTTACTATTGTAGCAGGCAACTTACTAAGCTATATTATAGTCTTTTAGCAACTTGCTATTACTAGCAAGTTGCTGTTATAGTAAGTAGCTTGTTAAGCGTAAGTTTATTAGGCAGTAGCGAGTAGAGACTTACTATTGTAGGTTTTTTTACTAAGAAAAATAGCGCTAGTAAAGGATCTTAGGCGGGAAGAAGAAGAAAATTAGTTAAATATAGATTGTAGTTTTTTCCTACAACAGCAACTTGCTAAGCTATATTATAGTCTTTTAGCAACTTACTATTACTAGTAAGTTGCTGTTATAGCAGGCAACTTGTTAAGCGTAAGTTTATTAGGTAGTAGCTAGTAAAAACTTACTATTACAGGTTCTTTTACTAAAAGAAATAGCGCTAGTAAAGAATCTTAGGCAGGAAGAAAAAGAAAATTAGTTAAATATAAATTATAGTCCTTTTGCAACTTGCTGTCGCTAGTAAGTTACTATTATAGTAAGCGACTTGTTAAGCTATATTATAGTCTCTTTATAACTTGCCTTTACTAGCAACTTGTTGTTATAGCAGGCAACTTATTAAGCTATATTATAGTCTTTTTATAACTTGCTCTTACTAGTAAGTTACTATTGTAATAGGCAACTTATTAAGCTATATTATAGTTTATTAGCAACTTGCTTTTACTAGCAACTTACTATTGTAGCAGGCAACTTGTTAAGCTATATTACAGTCTCTTAGCAACTTACTATTACTAGCTAGTTGCTGTTATAGCAGGCAACTTATTAAGCTATATTATGGTTTTTTAGCAACTTGCTATTGCTAGTAACTTGCTATTATAGTAGGTAACTTGTTAAGCGCAAGTCTATTAGACAGCAGCTAGTAGAGACCTACTATTATAGGTTCTTTAAATAGCGCTAGTAAACAATCTTAGGCAGGAAGAAGAAAATTAGTTAGACATAGATAACTAAAACACCCCCTAGGTTAGCCTAGCAAAGTTGCTATAAGTATACAGTATTAGCTTTTAAGCCTATAATAACAGCTTCTATATATTATTCTCTAAAGAAAAAAGCTTTACAAGCTCTAGCTTCTACTATTAGCTATAGCATAAATAACTACCTCTACATTTTAGCTTAAACAGCAAGATAAAACTGTATTTAATAATATATACTAACAATTACATGTCTATAACTAGTAGAACCTTGCTATATATTATAGTATACACTAGCTTGCTATAGACTTTAGTAAAGGCATTAAATATGCAAAACTTAAGTATTGCTATTAGTATATAGAACTACCTTAAGCCTTAGATATACAACACATCTACTAACTTATGCTATAGTAGCTCTAGACTATCTACTTCTATAAGAACTAAACAAAGCTTTGCACGCTACTAAAGTGTTACAGATATTAAAGTTAGAGGGTTTTTCTAAATAGGCGCGATATAAAGAGTATGCAGGTAATAAAATCTATTTATACACTTTTATTATATACTAAACTATCCTTAGAATGTATTACCTAAGGCTTAATACTAAAAGCTGCTATTATTTTATATTTTTTAATATTAGACCTTTAGCCCCTTACAAACAGTAATAGTGTTAGCGCTAACCTCTTAGCTCTTAAAGAGTTTTAATAAGGTTATAGAATAAGATATATATCTACTAAACTACGCAATAAGAACGTAGTATTAAAGCGCAGTATAGCACCAAGAATAGCTGCTATTGCTAGAACATTTTGTATAGACAACATAAATGTTAGCACAGTGCATATTTAAGATTTTGTAGCTTGCTTTATTAAGGGTTAGCATATTAACTAATTTCTTCTAGATAGCACTAACATAAGCAACAGAATTGCTGCAGCGTTTGCTATAACGCTTGCTTTATAAGCCTATAGTAACTAAAACATTATAAAAGCTTTTTAGAATAGTATATAGAACGCTGCGGAAAGCATTGCGTACTATTCTCGCCTTTAATCTAACATTAGACACCTCTATGCTAGATAAGGTTATCCTAGCAACTTTCTAGATAAATTAATATTGCTTAAACAAATGTTTTTTTTGTGTAAACTATGTTATTAGCAACTACTTAGATTATAAGAAAAGAAGAGGGCTATAGTCTAACACGTTTTATTAGGAGGATCTGTTAAAACGTTATAAGAACAGAATTTCTTAAGCTGCTAAAGGATATAGCAGATCGCATTATTATATTACCTTTAAAAGAGGAGAGCTTTACACAACGCATCTAGTGAAGAATATTAAAAAATATACAGCAGAATAGAGATATAGGTAGAAGAAGAAAAAAAAGCCTTTTTGTGTTAAACTTGTGTAAATACAAGTTGTAGATTTAATTACACAACAGACCTACACTACTACTATATACTTATTTTATTTACTAAAGCATTTTTGCATTGTGAAAAGTCTAGATACCTTCTTTTACTCTTATAACGTTGTTTAGTTAAAAGCGCGTCGCGGAGACCTAGAACTTTGTAGTGGAGAAGTTTATTTTAGACTTAGAGAGAGTGCATAGAAGCGCTAATCTATTTAGCTTTAACTTTTGGCTTATTTATTACCGCTTTGTTAAATAACTTGCGGAGATTATTTTAACTACTGCTGTTGCCCTTCTCTTTAAGATTTGTGTTCTTATCTTATTGTTGTAGTTGTGTTTTAAACCGCCGCAGTATAATGTTAGCATTAGGTAGCTTAACGCCTATAGCTTTAAACGCTTTTAGTAGATTATTAGGCATAAACAAGGTTGTGTAGGCGTCCTAAAACAACAGGAAAAAATCGCTTTTGCTTATAAGAACTAGCTCTTAGCTGCAGTAGAGGTAGCGGGCAAGCTTAGTCAAATAGGTAGTTAAAAGAGGAGAGAAAAGCACTACATCTAGTAGTTGCAAGCTGTAAGTTAAATAAGGTAGAAATACTATAAATAAGATCTTGTTAGCGTCGCAATAATTAATAAAATCTCATCGAACACCAACTTTTCGAGGCGAGAAAAAGGTCTGGCGTAGCCTTTTTCTCGTCTCAACTATCTTAAACGCCTTCCTAAAATCAGTTTCCAACACCTGTTTTCTTGGTGCAGGTGTTGTAGCGCGCGCGCTGGCCGTTTGTAGAAAAACAGAGTGGTTAACTGTTAAAAACTCTGCAAGTGGTCTGTGCGTAAGCTGATTTTAGAGTTCGATCGAAGGCCATTTGACTCCTACTCGACAAAGCAACGGCTTTTAACTTAGTTAGATAGATTTATTGGCGTAGTGAACCAATAGATCTATCTAGCTATCTACCATCCGAAATCCCCTCGACTCGATATACCGACCTCCTATACCGAACACACAATAGAACGATAGCTAGGTCTAGCGCACCTAGCTATCTACCTACACCGAAATACCCCAAACGACTCGATATACCGACCTCCTATACTGACCTACACATTAGAACTGATAGCTAGTGCTTCTAGCTATCTACCTACACCGAATTCCCCTATACCAACTCGATATACCGACCTAATATACCGACCTACACATTAGAATCGATAGCTAGACTAGCAACTAGCTATCTACCTATACCGCAATCCCTATACCAACTCGATATACCGACCTGATATATCGACCCTATACCGAACTGCTTAGCGTACTCATATAAGCAATACAAGAGGGCAGCTAGCATAGCCTACAACAACAACAAAGAAGAAGTAAAGGAGATAACCAGACTAGCATACTAGCTCTATATACTTTCTACAAAACAAAAGACTGAGAAAGCTACTCATTAAAACTACCCTAGGCTACGAGCCTCACCTTCATTTAGGCAAACCCCTCCTTGTAAATAAAACATATATTAGAAAACACTACGTAGATACCTGTAGGTCCTAAACCTACACGTCTTATATAGCTCTTCAGGCTGAGAAAGGACGTTAAACTACAAAAAAAATAAAAAATTAATAAAATCTCTAGTAACGTGGCTAGCATAGCTATAAAGAATAAGAATATAATAACTCGCCCGCGCTTTACTTTTTGTACAGCGATTAAAGACCTGTTTAAACTAGGCTAATCCTATATTATTATTTAACTAGCCTAATAGGCTTATAGTAAAAAAAGCCTAGTGTTTTCCTACTTCTACGTTGTGTAACTAGGCGTTGCGAAGTTCTGCCTTTGCTTTAAAAATTACACCTAGGTCTATTAAGCTTCTATCTATACAAATACACGCTAAAATTATTATCTACTCTTGTAATCTATCTTGCAAGGCCGCTGTTACGTTTTTTTACTTCTAAAGTTGTTTTAAAAACACGCGTTTTAACTTAGAAGTAATGCTAATAAGAAAGCCCTTCTTGTCTATATTATAGATGTAGCGCGCGTTAACGTTATACTCTTAGATTTTTGAGTAGAAGAGATTGAAATACATTTAATAGTTGTCCTTAGTGTTAGCCTAGTAACAATTACAATTAATTCTAGTAGTGTATTATAAAGTAAGAGTGTTAGAATATCTTTATAGAAACTACTAAACCTACGGATTAGAAACCTCCTACTTTGTTAGCGTAGAGACAGTATTTGAGAATATAGCTCGCCTAGGTGTAAGCCTAGGCCTAGTTAAGCCTTATATATACTTTACAAGTTCTAACTTCTATTGTAGAGTAAGATGCATCTGTTGTTCGGCCTCTTCTACACAGGAGCGCGATTTCCTTTAGTGCTAACGCGCTAACGTTATTTAATTAACACCTAATTTTTTAGCAGCTACGTAGTACAAGAGTTTATCTTTAAGATTTGCGCGTTAATTGCTATAATTGCTTCTTTAATTAGAGTTATAGTAGTAAAGAAATTACGCGTTAAAAAATATAGGTTAGCTTTATTATAATGTTTAGGTAGCTTGTTAGCTAATGTAGCTCATTAGCTAACGCACCTTAGTACTAGTAGCATTAAGTATACACTTGCACCAGCAATTTGCTGCGCTATAAGAGTAACTAAAGTAGCTATTTATTTTCTAACTATAAGTTGTTTGTAGCAATAGCGTTTAGGTATTATAAAGAGCCTCTACGTATTAGTATTTAGCGTTGTAGGTTGCATTCGGCCGCCTAACTTAGGGGACCACGCGCCCGCAAGTTAGGCTAACAGCTAGCGCTACTTTAGCTACTTTAGCTTCTAAAGTCTGTGCAGCGCTTCTACTAAGAATACTATAGCAGCAATTTGCTAATAGCAACAACTTGCTACAGCAGAAATCTGCTTATAACAGTAGATTTAAAGAAATTGTAATATTGCTAATAGCGGCACCTTGCTAGCGACGGCAACTTACTAGCCTCTTTATAGCAACAGCAATAAGCAATACGTATAGTTATTATTCTTTGTTAGTCTAATGTGCCTATATTAGTATTAAATTATAGTATTAAATTATAGTATTCAATTTGTATTGCAGGCTACTTAGGAGAGTTGCTACTAATTATACGCTTGTAATTAGCAAAGCAGATAGTATATATTATTGCGATTTCTAGGCAATTATTTTTTTACAGTCTTGTAGCCTTGCTCCTTAACTATAAGCTTAAATTCTCCTTTTGCATAGAGAGTCTTAACTATCTTTATATTTACAGTGTTTTTAGCTCTGTTAGAGCTTTAGGTAGTTAGCTATTTAACAGTAACTTTAAAATCTATTATAGTAATGTAATGTTAGCGTTTTGCAGCCTACTAAACAGTATGCAGGTTACTCCAAAGCTTAAGACTATATAAGATGTTGCCCTCTATAAGCAAGATTAACTAACTAAGCGCGCCTAAAGCACTTACAAGAATATAAACACTATTATTAACTTTACTGCTCTCCGCATTCTAGACTTTCTTCTACTTAGGTACTTTGCTGTTCTAGGTTACGTTCTTAGAGATATAGGCAACATGTTCTTCCCTAAATGTTTAGTAAAAGTAAGCGTAGAGCAGAGCACGTGCAATTGTTAGGCCTATAAGTACAACGTACTTAGCTTTATATACTAAGGTTTCTCCTTAGGATGCGTAATTAGCATTAAAATAGGAAATAGTTGTCTTCTTATTGCGTAGCCCTTCTAACGTCTTATAAATATAATTAATTTTAGCTAAGCTAGCGCAAGCTTCTAGCGTGATATCTTAAATAAATAAATTACAAATTAAGTTACTGTTTATAAAAGCTGCTTTAAAGTTTAAGTTTTTACTACTAAAACAGCGCACAGGCTAGAGAATCTAACTAGTAGCATTATGCAAGGCGTCCTAGGCGTTAATTGCGTCTAGAAGGTTAGAGAAAATGCTAACATGTTATATAATGCAGTAGGCCTTAAAGTCTGCGACTATGCTTAAAGGTATAGCAGGCTTAGGCTTCTTGCTGTACTCTCTCTCTTGCTCTTCCTAGGCCTCTAGGTCCTTCTTGTGCTAATGCTTAACTGCGGCTAGTACGTAAGCCTCTTCTTATTCTACCTTAGCAAAGTATTTAGAAGCATAAAGTATAGGTGTATAGTAGACGCTAAGTATTACATAGATAACGTTAAGTAGTTTGCTCTAAAGATTTACGCTACTAGTTTTGCGCATTATAAAACACTACTAAGTAATATCTTAAAAGTTGTCTAGCATATTCTAAATTTCCACGCTCTAGAGTGCTTTATTGTAGTAGAAGGCGAGTGTTCTCTTGCTTTAATAGTTTTAACAAGACCAGCTGCTATTGTAGAATTTCTTAAAGATGCTAAAGAGCTTTTTCTACACTACGCTGCAATCTGTCTTTAGCAACTAGCTTAAAGTTTAGGCGCCTAGATCTTTAGACCCCTTTGTTACTACCCGCTAGATTACGTAGTTAGCAAATATTAACACTAGGTTAATCCTGTTCATAAGGGCAGTGCTTGTTTAACCTACTACACTAGTCCAATAACCCTAAGGCCTAGCGTCTAATATAAAGTTAATAATATAAGTGTAAGTTTACGTGTTTAGCTTTACAGCGCTATATAGCTTGTCTATTATAATAATTTTAGCGCAGCTAACGTATACAACTACCTATACAACAACTTTAGCACCTTTATTTTTTTACTACTATTGCTAGCGACAATGCTGCAGAGGGCTGTAACTATTAAAAGTAGGTATTCTTACACTTAGTTACATCTATAACTTAATTAAAATAGCTATATCTACTTTAGTCTTTGCTACTTTCTTAGAAGCCTTGTTGCGGTCTATAGTGTTGTACTAGCTTTTTAGCTTCTAGTATAACTTGTTTTTTAACATAGTTAATTCTGTAAACTTGCTATAGACCTTTATCTTCTAAGACTCGCAAGTAGAGACTATAAAGAACTAGGCGCTTGTCTTTTAGGGTAGTTAGGAGCGTAGTAGCGTAAGTTAGCCGTTAACTTATATTTTTGCTATAAATGTAGTATTGCTAAACTCTAACAACTGAAATTCTTTACTATAGGCTAATTATGCTTCCTGCTAGTTCGAGGTACAGTTAACTTTAGCCTACTGCTATAGTGTTATACTAGAGTAGATGCCGTTCTAAGTACTGCTATAGCGCTCTACTATATCTTCGCCTATACTGTGCAAGAATACTAGCTTTAGTGTTAGGTACTCTTGTTTTTAAGTAAAGTAGACGCTGCTAGCTATTATTATTTTCTATATATATACTACTGCTTTAATGCCTTGTAGACTTGCAACAAAGTAAGTACAACTAAATAAGTTTAGAATTTTAATCTTGTCTTTATTAGCTTTAAAAACAGGGTAGAGGAAGGCTAGCGTTACGCTAATACTAAGGATCTAGTACAATCTAGCAAAATTAAGATACTATATTAGTATATTAGTGATCGTCTTGCCTATGCCTATGTCGTCAGCGATAATAAGTGCTCCTTAGTTACTAGCAAGGATATTTAGGCTATTATAAGCGCTAACTAACTAATACAATAGTAGATAGAAATTAAGATTTATGCTAACTGCAGCTGCGAGATTAATCTTGCTACTTTTAAGGTTATTTAGCATAAGGCTAAAGGTTTACGCAGCTAAGTCTTACAAGACTATATCTAACTTTTACGTGTACGTAAAAGCAAAGGCACTACTTATATTCTTTTTTATAGTATTTAATATATACTTATTTACCTTAGTTTTAGCCTTATTACTTATTATAGCTTTATTCTCCTGTAGCTCTGCATTGTTACATAGCATGTCTAGGTCGTTATTACTAAGCTTGCTAGCCACTAGCGCGTAATTATTGTCGCTAATAACTATATAGTCGTCCTGTCCGCTACCGCTAACTCTAGGAGAGAAGAAAGCGTCGTCCTGTCTGCTACTGCGGTAGCTTTTAGTAGTAGGGTAGTTGTCGTAAAACTTAAGAATAGAAGGGGAGAAGGACTAGATTAGTCTAGGGAGTAATAGCTAATTTAGAGTTGTAAACAAGAGTAGAGAAAGCTACTTATATATGCTACTACTAGATGCGTATTCTTCTATAAGCGTTTGTAGCAGAGTTACTATGCTTACCTAATATAGCGTCTTTTTAATTAGGCTATTAAAGTCCTTTTGTTACTAACTAACTTACTTTTCTATTAGCGCAGTACTTTTAAAGAAAGTATTTTACATCTTATTATTCTTTTGTTGCGGACTAATCTGCTCTGCTATCGGCGCGGTGCTTTCTAAGAAAGTAACTTACAGAATAATTTTCTTTTATTACAGACTAATCTGCTCTGCTATTAGCGCAGTACTTTCTAAAAAAGTAACTTACGTAATAATATCCTCTTGTTACAGACTAATCTACTCTGCTATTAGCGCAGTGCCTTCTAAGGAAGTAACTTACGTAATGCTGATCTCTTATTACAGACTAATCTGCTCTACTGTTAGCGCGGTGCCTTCTAAAGAGGTAACTTACGTAATAATGTTCTCTTGTTACAGACTAATCTGCTCTGCTGTCGGCGTAGTACCTTCTAAGAAAGTAACCTGCGTAATAATGTCCTCTTGTTACTAACTTACTCTTCTATTAGCGCGGTGCCTTTAGAGGAGGCAACTTGCGTGTTGTTGCTAACTAAAGTACCTATGCTGTTAGACTTAGAAGCTTTTGCATTAAGATTATTAACTTAGCGTTGCATATGCTTAAGCGCACTAGTTACCTTTATAAAAAGCGTTGTAATAAACACCTTATCTGTGCCGGCTAGGACTTCTTAAACAGTATACTAGAATGTACCTTTAGTTCTAATTATAATGTGCTAGTTAGGTCTTAGAGTAATGTACAAGAGACCGCTAAAGTTCAATTTAGCGTTTTGCTTAGTTCTAGCGTATTATTTAACTTCTTTATATAGTTTGTCCTAGCTAGGTTTGCTATCTTTGCTTATATTACTAAGTTAGAGCATGCCTACTACTTTAGTTAGCTTTTTATTCTTTATAGCATATATATGTATCTGTGTATAATAAGTTACAGCAACTAGCATAATAGGATAAGGATACTTGTTGTAGTTTAGAGTAGGCGTAAATCCTATAAGTACAGTCTTAGATTAAGAGCGTTTAGGCATGCGCTCTTTAGATTCGCACGTTAATTTTAGCAACAACTTGCGCTTTTAGGATTAAGTAGTTGCTAATAAGAACTTAGTAGTTAGACCTTTAGCATTATTGCCTTCCGCTAGCTTTAACTTCTACTTTAGGCGATTAAAAGACGTTGTAACTAACTTGTTTATTGCTACTATCTTCTACAGTTTAGGTTCGTTATAGAAGTTGCGTATAGCGTTCTAGATCTAGGTATAAAGATGCTTAGCTATATCTTTATTAGAACTATAGCTAAGCTTTATTACATATTATTTGCTTACATCAAGGTAGTGCTTTAAAAGAATTTTAATAATAGTTTTGTATATCTCCTTTTGTCTAGTGTAGTTGTTAATACTAAAGCTGCAGAAGGCAGCTGTTTAGTTTGCTAAGTTAGTAGGGGGGCTAGGGTTGCCTGCCGCTAGACAGGCGGGTAACTGCGCGTTATTAGCTATCCTAGTTACCTGTAGTAGAGGCTGTACGCAGGCTAATAATGTTATAGTACATAGTAGGTAAGTAGTGTTGTAGCTACTATTGCAACTTTTGTGTTATAGCAATTTGCGTATTATAGCAATTTACGCAAGCAAACAGCTAGAGTAGTAAAAAGAAAAAGAAAAAGTTTTCTGTAATTGTACTCTTATCGCTTATACTAACTATAGTAGGACAATAACTAAAAGTAGGGCGTAGTATAGCTATCTAGTTATAGCGTAAGCGCTCACTATCAAGCATTACGGGAACAGCAAACAAGACTTTAACGCGGGCCTATAATACGTACGCACAAAACAGACAAGGTTAACAAAGAATATAGAAATTACTTAAGCGTATAGAAAGCAAGTAGAGAAAGTAGAAAGAGTTATAAAGATTACCTAAACATAGTTCTAGCTATTATCGTAAACTAAATTAAGCGTGTAAGGATAAAACTAAAGAGAAGAAAGTAAAAAGAGATATAGAGATTACCTAGCTGTAGCTTTAACTGTAGTCGCGAAATAGAGAGGACAGAAAAAAGAAAAAAGGCAAGACCTAGCTAGCTACACGCTGCGCACTGCTGTCTTCCTAGTAAACAAGTTGCCTATATCTACAACACCAACATTAACTTTTTTAGAAATTAATTAAAAATAACTAGATTGTAAGAAAACAACTCTAAGGAATTAATTGCAATACTTTTTAAAGCCTGCGGCAAAGGCGCTAGCGCGCTATAGAGGGTAAAAGAGTCGCCTGCTTTCTTTTAGGAGAAAATTTTGTCTCAAAAGCTTAGACTACATGCTAAGGCATCTAGAGCTAATTAAAATTAAAGAGTTTATGAAAGCCTAATTACACTAAGAAATTACAACAACATTTTAAAACCCTAAAAAACGATTTAATTAGTATAATAAAAGTCTTACTTTAGGTATTATTAGAAGTAGCTCTGCTACAGAAAGCGTAATTAACTTAACTATTACAGCAAACGCTAAGATTATTGCAATACAAGAGCTTTAGTTAGTAAGAGGACTCTACAAAGATACTAGATTAATCGCCTACCTAGACTTTACGCAAATCCTACTAACCTATAGAGGCTTACGACTTAGAACTCTATTCTATATTTAAAAGGATTTAGAAGTAGAAGTTAATCCTTATATTAGCAACGACAACGACTTTTACGCTATTACAATACTTCTTATTAGTTCTTAACACAAGAAAGATCTACGTCTATAACATTTATCATAAAAAGAGCCTAAAACAAGGGCTAAATACAACAACAATCTAAAGACGCATCCTAGGAGAGTCTATAAAAAATTATTTAATTATCTTAGGGGATTTTAATTGCTACTACTCTAGATAGAGCCTACAAAAGTGCAACCTAAACTAACAAGTAGAGGATTTAGTAAAATAGGTTAACAACTAAAACCTATTTCTATTCAATACTATAAGAGTTAGCACCTTCTTTAGACTTTATATGCAAAAAGAGAGCGTACTTAACCTTACCTTTTCAACAAACAATATAGCTTCTAGTATTCTAGACTAGCAAGCTATCCTAGAAGTCGGATTAGACTACTACGCTATCCTGTTTAGCATTGTTAACTAAGGTTAAACTTTAAAAAAAGCTTAGAATTATTATGTATATACTAAGTAAAAACTTATCAACTTTAAAATATAGACTTAAAACAAGTATAATTGTAAAATAGGTTAACTTTTAAGCAAGGTTCTAGTGCTAAAATAATATGCTATTAAATACTATATAATTATTATGTTATAAAAGAGTAGGTTTTTGAAAAATGTCATTAATAATTATACTTTATTATTGCTAGAGTGTTATTTAGCTAGTAAACGAGATATAGACTTTCTTACTAAGTATTAGTAAGCTATTTTAGTTACTTATTTATATAAAACTTAAAAATAGCAGAGGACTTTACAATAGCAATTTAACAAGCACATAAGAGATCTACTTCTCTTGTAAACTAGAAACTTAAACTAAAGCCTTAGTAGACTAGCGATCTAGATCTCCTTAAGGCTAACTTAAACAGAGCCTTTTAAGAATATAATTAAGTAGTAAGTAGAGAAGATAATACGCTATACTTATAGAAAAGAGATTGCCTGCTCGCTAAGAACAAATACCTTAGAGCTATTAAGAAAGTTAATCTTAACTATTGGAAATAGTTACTCTAAAACAAATTACCTAAAGATATGTTTAAAGCAATAGCCTATATAAAAAAACAACCTCTTAACAGTAATCTCTGCTATTTAAGGCAAAGAATCTTTTCAAGAAAAGTGCTAAATAGTAAACTTTTAGAGAGAAGTTATTTCTACTACCTCTATCTACACTAGCCCTATTACTTAATAACTACTAAGGAAACTACAAGTTAAAGTACCTAATTTTATATAAAGAGGAGCTCTACACTGCCTGTTGGAAAAAAAAAGCTACTTTACTAGGACTAGATAGAATACTATACTACTAAGTACTAAATAGTACAACAAACGTAGGGTTAGAGGTAAGTAAAATATTAAACGTAGGCGTATAGAAAGTTGCTACCTCTAAGTATAGGATATTAGACGTAGATGTTGCGGCTAGTTACTACTAGTTGCTACCCTTAGAGGTAGGATGTTAGACGTAGATATTGCTGCTAGTTGCTGCTAGTTGCTACCCCTAGGGGTAGGATATTAGACGTAGATGTTGCGGCTAGTTGCTGCTAGTTGCTACCCCTAGAAGTAGGATATTAGACGTAGATGTTGCAGCTAGTTGCTGCTAGTTACTACACCTAGAGGTAGGATATTAGACGTAGATGTTGCAGCTAGTTACCGCTAGTTGCTGCCCCTAGAGATAAGATATTAGACGTAGATGTTGCGTAATCTCCTGCTCTTATAAAGGTATATCTTTATACACTCTAACACCTGTACAGTAGTTGCGCTAGCTTACTATTTTAGACAACGTAACGCCTAAGGAAGTTTTCTTTGCTTTACTACGCGATACCGCGCTTATATTACGTTAGACGCTCTTTTACAAGCTTTCTTAGCGCTTAAATGCAATCTTAATAGTCTAACGCGTCTTAAGCTAGCTACCTTAAGGACGAAAACTCTTGAAGCAGACTATTGCTTTTTCTTTTTTAACCTTAGCTAATTTTAAGCTTTATATATCGCAGTTAAACAAGCTAGCTTACTTTATTAACTATAACTAACAACCCTTAAAGCAGTAACCTTTTATAGTTCTATAATAACAAGACATATATAAAGAGCAGCAGACACTAGCGTAATGCTCTTAGAGCCGGCAATAGAAGCTACAACTACTACAGCACTATAAGAGCTGTATAATTTAGTAAAAGTTAATATTTAAAGTAAGTAGTTACTAGTTATTCTTCTTTATAATATTATAAAGTAGGTGCTAATAGCTTAAAAGCATCCTTAGCTAGCAGAAGCAATAACGACAACAATAGCAAGCAAGAATTAGTGCTTCTTTTAATTTAGCTCTGCTACGTATACTTACTATTAGTAGGCTGTTAGTAACGTGCTCGGCGTTGCGAAATGCGTTGTCTAGTCTTAATCTAGCAGCTATTAGATAAGCTTACCCTTAAACACGCTGCGCTTTTTAAAGTATATTAGTATAGTAACCTCTTTGCGTAAGTCTTATACTCCTAATACAACTTTTTTTTATAGTTGTTAGTTTGTAGGTCGGCCTTGTCCCTAGCGTCCTCTACTACCTTACTGCTTCTTTATTCCCGCCTTGCTATATTCTTTACTATATTCTCTAGTCTCCTCGTCCTCTGCTTCTTATAAACTTGTTAGATATTATATGTTAGGTAAAACTGATAAGATAATGGTAATATAAGTAATAATAAGTTAATGGTATTGATAATTGATTGCTGGTTTTCTGTGTGTATATTGTATATGCTCCAAGTGCTTTTTTTATAATCAGGATTCTGTGTGGGCCTTAGCGGCGCTAGCGCGTTTAGCGTCCTTTAGCGCTATCCCCTGATTACCCTTGCAGACCCCTTCTCCAATCTCACCGACCTCCTAATCAACCGCGCTAATGTCCTAAATTTAACACACCCCCTTAGCTTAAGCGTATAGATTAAGCTAAATACCTTCTCTGTTGTTTCTATAGTAAAGTAGTTAATTATAGGTCTAAGGCGTCGAGCTAATTAGTTATTAATACTAGATTAGCTTCTAGTCGTAGTTGTATGCCTAGATTAATTAGTCCTATTTGTTGTAGGAACCTTAGCTATTAATTAGCTAGTAATAGAGCTTCTTGCCTAAGCTAATAGTCGTAGATATCAACATGCCGTAGCTTTATAGTTAACTAGGAAATCTCCTTTAAGATTAATTAGATTGTCTGCATGTTATTGCACTGTATAGTAATTGTTCAGTTAATTATCTAAACTTAAAGCTTAGTAAGCAGCATCTAAATAAACATAGCTTACTTTGCTACTTGTAAGAGCGCAAGTAGTTTAGCTTTAGCTGTTAAGGTTGTAACTGTATTTTGCTTATTTGCCCTCTAAGCTATTAGTTTGCTAAACAGCTTAATTACGTATCCTTATAAACTTTTCTAATTAAGTGTATTGTTAGTAAAAGAGGCATTACTTACAATAACTAGGTAATTGTCTCTACTAAATTGTAGTGCGAGCGTTCGTGTATAGTTAAGGTATAAAAGTACGCGATTAGCTGCTAGCTAATAATTAGAGCTAGGGTTTGTAAGAAATTATGCTAGGCGTAATACTGTAAAGGCTGTATTAAGTCTTGTGTTAACTGCTGCAAATAGGAGTAATCTAATCTTTCGTTAGTAGAGGTTAATTTCCCTAGGGGTTGCGTTGCCTTCTTAGGGCAGTAGTTTAGCCTTGATTATTAGGGTATTACTCTTAATCAAGTGATTGCTTACTAGTTAGTTAATCTTCTTAATATATACTAATTGGGAGATCTAGATTTTGCGCTGTAATTAATCTCTAATTAACTCTATGCCTAGAAACTAATGCAGATCGTCTCCTTTAGTTGGACAATACTTCTTCCTAATATCCTTAATAGCTGCTTACGCATCTAATCTATAGTTCTTGCTGTACATTGCGATAATATCGTCAACGTAGAAGAACACAAAGATTCTTTAGTAAATTATATAGCATAGCTTATGTAGGACGGCAGTAAATCTACATCTTTAAAGATAAGTAGTAAAGTCCTTTTGCTAGAGTAGTAGCAATATCTGCAGGCTGTATAAAGCTTTATTAAGCTTTAGAATTGTTTTCTTCCTTGCGTATTTACGCAGCATTCTTATATATATAACTTAATTAATTAGTGCGTGTGCAAAGGCGTTAGTAACGTTGTACTACTTAAGCTTAAGGTTAAATCAGGCGGCAATTACAAGTGCTATTTAGAATAATTAACCTGCTAACGTAGCGGCGTAGGTCTTTTAAGCAGTAACGTTGCGCTGTTAATTACTCTATACAACTAAGCGCGCTTTACACTTAATAAACTAATAATTCTTGTTAATCTTGTAAGTATATACTTATATAGACTCTAGTATCTGGGTGTTTGTTAGTTATGCTTCTTGCGTTAGGACTTCTAACTATAAGTTTAATTGCTTGTAGCTCGCGAGGTAATCTTCTTTAGCCTTTTTAAACAACTAGTAGAATATGTAATTCTCTTTTAGTTAGTTTAGACTTAGCGCTAGCAGGAGCTCGCTTAGATAAAGCATCTAGTTATAACCTTAACTCTTAAGCAATTAATTAACTACTGCGCTGTTAAGTTTCTTGTTGTTTAATTATTAAACTTTTCATACTTTTGCACCTGCTATAAACGCTAAAGCCTATAGGTCTGTCTAGTTTTTCTAGAAGGACTTACTAATAAAACTTAATCCTATATTAGCACTACGTGGATTAGGACACTTGCTGCTGCTAGTACTTAAGAGGTAATTAGGCCTAGGGTTTAATAGCTGCGCAAGGGCAACGTTCTAACTCTTAATATTAAGAGGATTATCTACACGCTTAATGCTCTCCGCTGTTATAAAATTAGTTAAGAGGGCTACTAGTAGAGGCGTTAGCGGGGGTAAAGAATAATTTACTTAAACCTTTCTTCTGTGTTAATTATAGTAATTATATATTTCTTTATGTATAAGTCTTTTATTAAAGGACTTATTCTTAAGAAAAGATTGTATCTCTTTATAGTTATTTATAATCCTTGCAGGAAGTTCTACAGTCCTAATCTATACCTTAATCTCTTTAAGGGTGCTATGCATTAAGTTATTTATAACGTCCTTCTTATCCCTAGTAAAGATTCATTCTTTATTAAATACTACATTGCGTGTAGTAATTACCTTAGCTATTGTTAGCACCTATACACGGTAAATGTTCGTAGATTAATATCTAACTAGGTATTTAATTTATGCTTTAGAATTAAGCTGCTGTAGTTTGCGCTTACTGCGCTTTGTATTATTTGTTATTATAAACGCCTTGCACCTGTATGCTTGTAGGTGTCCTTAGTGTAGCTTGCGTAGTAAGGTAATAATTTTATTTTTGTATGCGTTATGCGTAAAAAACTCTTAATATAGTAATCTCTATTAATTTGCGTATTAAGGCGTTTGATTATAGAAATATACTGCTAATCAAGTAATCTTAGGCTACAGTAGCCACAGCAGGTTAGCGTTCAGTCGCATTGCTCGTGCTTTATCCTTAATTACACCCCTTAAGCGTTCTGCTCCACCGTTCTGTGCTTAGGTATGAGGAGCAGAAGGCTTAAACCGCATGCCTTAGGACTCTGCCTACTAAGCAACTTCTAGTTTAACTGTAATAATCTTATTATTAGTTTTAATAACCTTTATTGTAATATTAAATTAGGTCTCTATAAGGCTTTCAAAGGACTTTAGAGACTTAATAATTATTTACGCTATTTAATTGTCCTTAAAGTAGTAGTCCTATATAAATCTAGTTACTTAATCTGTAATTAGCATTTAGCTTCTTTCCTTTGTTAAGCTATTAACCTTATAATTATAAAAGTTAAGAGAGATACGTTTTCTTAGAGAATTATTAATCCTACGCGGTGTGCGGCAGATTAGCCTTTTAGCTTTTGCTCTTCTACAGGCGTCGCATGCTACTGTAAGCACTTTAGTAATTCTTACCCCCTTAAATTGTTGTACAAGGTGCTTAAGCGCACTTAGTTCTAGATAACCTATTCTTTTGTGCTATATAAGCGCTTATACGCGCTGTCTTTAACTGTATCGCAGCTTAACGACCCCGGAGGCTATTATAGCGTAATTAGTAATTAAGTTTACTTTAAGCACCTATTGTCTATATAACTTAGTAAGGTTAGCAATTAGATTATTAACAAGCATTTATTAAAGGATTTTTAGATTGTATTTAGTATCTTACTATAAGCTCTATAAGCAGAGTATCTTAAACAAGACAAGATTGTAGAGTAGATTAAGGTAGTATACTATATCTTTTAGGTGTAGTTAGCTTTAAGTCCTGCTACTAGCTACTGTTAAAGTAACTAATCTATATGCCTTAATCTATACTTATAAGTTACCTGCCTATAGGAAGTCTCCTTGCCTTGCTAATTGTGTTTTGGTAAATCAACTAGTATTGTTAGAGACATGACAGGTTAATCTAGAGTTAAGGATCTATAATAGTTGTAGAGGATACGTATTCTAGATTGCTTTAAATAAGGCCTTAATAAACGTGTAGTTAATCTCTCTAATTTTCTAACTATATAGTCAGTTATTGTACTTAACTATAAGCGTTGCTGTAGGTAACTTCTTAATTGCAGGTCTTTAAAATTATAATTACTACTTAGAGTTGCAAATTGTTTCTTGCATAGCTAGGCTATTATTAATACACGATTAGACTTAATTTATCCTATCTTGTTAAGGTTGCCACTAGTCTAGCGCGTTGCTTAGGTGCGCATACTAGCAATTCTTAAGCACATATCTTATATTATAAGCCTTGCATTTTCTCGCCGTGTATTAGATATTATTTGATTAAGTATCTTTAATAGGCTTCTAATTTCAGCGCTGTTTGCGCTTCTACCTAGAATTGTCTAATTTGTCTTTATTAAGCGTTAGTAATCTAGCTCCTGTAGCTGTTCTAAAGGACGCCTTGGTTGACTTCGCTTTAGATAGGTGGAAGAGCTGCATGTGATCTTAATAGTCGCGGATTATATCCTTAACTGTGATTAAAGGACTCTTTAATCTATAAGATATAAATAATATAGTCTATTATTCTAAGTGCTTTGCTATAGCTTAGGTAAAGTCCTCCTTCACGTACGCGTTTAGTTAGCACTTAGGTATTTTAATAGCTTTACTCTTAGTTGTAGCGTAATTAACTTTAGTAAGCTATGTCTCTTATAAGTTAATTACTTTAAGCGGCTTTATCGCAGTTTTGTACTACTTTTAAGTTTCTTTAATCTTATCTTTACTGTTAATGCCTATAGTAGCTATTAGATTAGTAATCTACTAACAATATAATTATCTCGCTTAACAGCAGTTTGTGTATAAGTAGTTGTTAACTATACGCTGTATCTCCTACGTAATCTTATCTAACGCTGCTTACTCCTTTATGTACTTCTAATCTTCTGTCTTGTATTAATCTAGCTCTAACTTATAGATTTCTAGATCCTCTTTATATAAGGCTCTTGCGTTTGTTAATAAATCTGCGGGCCGTGTAGGTATAAAAGGCGGTATAGGTGCGCTATCGCCGTGATTGCCTTAGTGCAATGCGGCGTGCGCATTGATCGCTTGTTGCGACGCTTAATAGTCGCTTAGTTAAGGCATTTGGGGTATCTCTAGTTTATTAATAAGTTTAATCGTAAGGTTTAGATTAATTTTCTCCCACACGCGTAGAGAGTTAGCGCGCGTCTTAATCTGTTAGATCTATTTAATCTAGTTTGTGTGATTAGTAAGGATCACGGAGGAGTCTCGTAGAAATAGGGTAGTTATCTTTTTAATAGCTTGTATAGTTTAGTAGTTTGTTAAACCTCGTTTAGTTGAGGCAGTGAGACTCTTAATTGTTACATATTATATGTTAGGTAATACTAATAAGGTAATAATAATATAAGTAATAATAAGTTAATAGTATTAATAATTAATTGTTGGTTTTCTGTGTGTGTATTGTATATGCTCCGAGTGCCCTTTTTATAATCAGGATTCTGTGTGGGCCTTAGCGGCGCTAGCGCGTTTAGCGTCCTTTAGCGCTATCCCCTGATCACCCTTGTAGACCCCTTCTCTAATCTCACCGACCTCCTAATCAACCGCGCTGATGTCCTAAATTTGACAAAACTACTATTCTTTTTAAATATCTAATATCTCTAATAAGAGCTAGTATGATATCCTAATACTCCTTAAGGCTTTGCACACAATCTCTAGTTTCTAAGTTTACTTTATGTAGTTAGAAGTATGTTGCTAGAGAGAAGAGAAAAGATAGTATAGCGAGAGTAAGGAATAAGGCTTAAACCCTAACACTAAGATATATTAAAAAACAATTAAGTAGACTTTTTAGGAAAAAAAAGCTACAGAAATAAACACTTGAACTAATAAAACAAGCTTAGCTGTTGTTAGTTCTTAAATTAAACAACTAGCAAATATTAACTAGTTAAGCCTTCTAGAGAAATACAGGAAGAAAGCCACTAGCAAGAACCTAAGCACCTACTTAGCAACCTTTAAATAGAGAATAAGAAAACAGATACCTATCTCTCCTACTAGGCGAGATATATCTAGCTTTTTATTTTTATTAAAACTAGGTTATAGCTACCTAAAGAGCTATTTATTTAAGAGAGAAAAAGTAGAATCTAAAACTTGCCTATGCAATTTTAGAGCTACACAAGAGTAACAAGACACAGCTTATATAATATTTAGGTACTAACTATACAAGAAAAGTAGAGCTATACTTTAGAACTTCTGTATAGAGCTAATCTCTCTACAGTATCTTTTTTAAATAGAAATAGATATTAAGGCTACTATAGCTTTTATTTAAGAAACTAAGGTTTGTACACAAGCCTAATACAAAGGAAACTCTAATAACTAAATACAAACGCCTATTTAGGCGACCAAGCTCTATTTACCTCTCCTCTCCCCTCTCTACCTCTATATAATAGGCTAAGAGCCTTACTTTTATTTTAATAAACTACTCTTTAAAAATAACTTAGAAGATAAAACTATATAAATACCTCCTGCACGTCTTCTATAGCCCTTTAGGCTAAAAAGGACGTTAAACTACAAAAAAAAACGAAAAAAGTTGCCTTTATTATAACTATAACACTCAATCTTATGTTTACTTTAGTAAGTCCTCGCTTGTTTGTGTAGGCCCGCTAGCTCTAGTTTAGCGGTTATCTTACTATAGCTTAAAAGTTAACTAGCTATCTCCTTCTGTCTCTTAGCAACTACTTGTAGAACCTAGGTAATCCCTATATCTTTATCGCGTCTTTTTATTATCTATTTAATTAGTGTTTTCTCTTGTCCTTTATCTTGCTACTCGCCTCCTCGCGCACAATCTAAGGTAAGTAACGCAAAATCTACGCTTACGCTCGCGCTAGTGCTGTATAAACAATCTACGCGCTATACTAACTACCTAACTACCTTGTCTAACCTGCTCTTTTTTAAACTAAACTACCTTCTACGTTAATATCTTTTTCTTTTAGTTAACTCTTGTTAGTAAGTTGCTGCAGCTTACTATTCTACTAATTAATTGCTAACAGTGTGTTCTCCTACCTAGGTATCTAGAAATAAACTCTTACCTACTACTAGACACTCTCTTTGTATATCGCCTAGCATAGCTAACTAGTCTGTTATATATTACGTAGTTAAGGACTAGCTAATATAGACGCTGTCTAATGTAGAAGCCTTTTTTAAGAGTATTACTGTCTTAAAGGCACCTAGCAAAGACTTTGTTTAGCTTAAAGGCCTTTACGCCCTAGCTAACTAAGAGATCTACGTCTGCTTTATCTACAAAGAACCTAACGACAAGGCTAAAGACTATTCTTAGAAGCTTAAACAGCAAGAGTGTTCTAGATACAGCAAGGTTAGCTATATTAACTATAACTATTCTAAGAACAAGTGCTTTAACTGCAGTAGTTATAGGCACTTCTCTAGGCATTGCCCTAAAGAGCTAGCTAGCAAGAGCTCTAGGTGCAAATGCTATAGTGTTTAGAGTTATATTGCCTTAAATTGCTTTAATCTGCAGCTAATCTAACCTTTTAAAGTTAATGCTTCTAGGAAAGATACTCCTAAAGATAGTTAAGACAAGTTTCCTCCTACCTAAACTATAGCCCTACTAGAGGGTAACAAGAGCTTTATAACAAAGTTAGTAACTTAGTTAATATCTTACTATATCTTCTCTGTAAGTGTAAAGATAGCTATTACCTTTTTAAGTAATAATAAGAGTATTACCCTCTACGGCTACGCTTATTAGACTGCCTCTATTACCCTAACAGCCGACAACATCCTTAGCTACACTATTAAGCCTATTAATACTACTAACAAGTTCAATACCTTAAGGTTTCTTAAGAAGATGTTAAGCGCGCTGTTACCTAACTTAAGGATAGCAAAAACGTAGTACTTCTACACTTCTGCTTCTACCTCGCAACCGTACTATACAATAGACAGCCTCTAGACCTCTACTCTCTCTTCAAATTAGCGTTCTTCTCCTACTAGAACTTTAGAGTTTTTAATAATAATATATGTTACGCCTGCAATATCCTTAAAAGTAGCTATAAGGACACTATACTCTACTTCTTTATAGTAAACCTATTAGCAGAACAGCGTATAGCTATTGTGTATAAAAGTATATAAGATTTATTAAAGAATAACCTGCTTCTACGCCAGTAGAGGGATTCTCGCGTTATCTCTTAAACTAGCATAGAAATCTCTATTAACAAGCAACTGTAAGAATAGATAATCTCTTCTAGTACGTATTATAGAGCCGCACACAGTATCTTACCGTGTACTACTAGAACTTTATCTAGAAACTGCGCAAGGCTAACACAGAGAAGAGTTTCTAAATTACTAACCTTAAGATTATAAAAATCAGCGGCGGCAGTAACTAGGTATACTACGCTAAGCTTAGAGTACTAAAGGGCACTAGCTACTGCAAGAGCGCCCTTATAGATATTTAGTTTAACTCTAAGTAGAAGAAGAGCAATACCTAGACCTTAGAGATTCTAGCGCCCGGAGGCATTATGCCCGCTAGCTACACAGGCGGCTTACTTTACTACCTTTACTTTAGTAACCTTTTTGTTAAGTAGCCTAAGTTTAATAAAAGTGTTAAATACATTTATGCCTTTAAGTATTATACTTTTACTAAAGCTAAAAAGGCGTTAGGTAAGCTTTATAGTATCTACGTTTTTGCTTTCTTAAACCCTGCTACTATTAGAATTAAGCGCTAGATTAACACCCTTAACTACTACTTTCTAGGCGGCGATGCCTTTAAGGACATTACTTAAGTCTTATAAAACTTCTACTTTTGCTTTAAGGCTAACAAGACTGTAAACTACTTTACTTATATACTTACGTATTTAAAAAATAATAGTACTAAAACGTTATTATAAACTTACTAAACAAACAACTTAGACCTGACATTATGCAGAAGATCTACGCCTTTCCTAGTAGTATAGGGCTTATCTAAGGACTTAGTAGCGTTAGCAAGACACGTATTATTGCCGCTCTAGCTGCTGCGCTATACTATGCTTAAGAATGTAGTAAGATAAATTCTCTTAGTTGCTTTTCTGCTCTCTAGATTACGTCGCTATTAAATAAGCAGCTTAATAATGCTATTAAGAGAATCTACAAAGCCTGCCTTAGGCAACAGAAAAAGCTTCTAGCTGCTAGTGTTAAAATAGACTACCTAATTGTAATCTAACGCTATATAAAAGAGACAGAGATAGTAGTTGTTTACTAACAAGCTAACGTTAGTCGCAACAAAAAGATAAAGAATAAAAACTCGCCCTACTATAAATACTACAAAAAAAAGCACTACACTAAGAACAAGCTGTAAAAGCAGGCGGAGGCTTATAAAAAGATGTCGCGTAAAAAAAAGCACACTAGGTTGTTCCTTAATATACTAATAGTAGACGCGTATTTCTACACGCTTCTTGCTACGTTTAATAGTTAGCTATCTTTAACTAATGTGCCGGTGCACAGGGTGATACCCTGTTGCTCACTAGGTTAGTGCTTAACCACCTGATCTAGAGGTATATAGCTCGTTTCGGGGATCGAAACGAGTAAGGAATAGATCTACCTAGCACTTGACGACAAAAACTCAACTCTTGTACTTCTCTTTAATAGACAACTTATAATAAGATCGTTATCTTACTACCCTCGTTCTCGCATAATCTGACTACTAGCGATCTCCTGCCCTCGTAGTAGTATGTCTTTATACACTCTAACACCTGTACAAATAGCGAAGCCTATAAGGATTAAACCTACAACCTTTAGTGCACAAAGAAACTAGTACACAATTATTGCAAGAATAATATAACAATCCT
The DNA here is from genome assembly GCA_024321975.1 of Alternaria sp. 'sect. Undifilum'. Classification (NCBI taxonomy): domain Eukaryota; kingdom Fungi; phylum Ascomycota; class Dothideomycetes; order Pleosporales; family Pleosporaceae; genus Alternaria; species Alternaria sp. 'sect. Undifilum'. The sequence goes on from JAJJZI010000006.1 coordinate 6,877,382, forward strand.
ACGTAAGCGCGGAATTCTCGGGATTACTACTAGATATACTCTCGGGATTACTACTAGACATACTTTTAGGGGGTTAGCACTATCCTCTATTACGGACCACGTTGAGGACGATGTTACCTAAGTCAGCACTAACAACTATAATATAGAAAAATAAAATCTACTAATAAAAAACAAAATGCGTTATTAAATGCTAATTTAAAGTCTGTCTAGCAAAATAGAGGCAGTCTTACATGTATTTTAAACGCTAATTTAAAGTCTACTTAGCAAAATAGAAGTAGCAACCTGTCTAGCGAAATAAAGACAGGAATACATGCGTAAAGAAATGCTGAGCTAAGGTACTATCTAGCGAAATAGAGATAGCACTAAAAGCTTACACATAAGTACTAGCTTTAAGTATAAATTTAAGCCTACTTAGCAAAATAAGGGGTACTAAAGAAGCAAAGATTTATACACACACACTTAAATTAATATACACTATAAAGACTTAAAGAGAAATATTATTTCTTTTAAAGACTATACTTTATCTATTACTTTACTAACGTCTATTAACTATCTATACAAACAACTTATATAAGTCCTACTATACTCTAAATGTTAAAAAGAGATTAGAAGTTAAGTTAAGGGCAGGAAGGTGTAACGCTTCCTCCCTCCAGACCTGCTACTGCTAGTCCTAATTTATTATCTACTCTATTAAGCTTAGTTATTAACACTATAGCTACACCTACGCATAACTTAGTGTTAACTATAATTTAACTAAAACATAGTACATTAGTTTTTACTAAGAAGAATATTATAGAATTTCTAAAAGACTTTAACTAGCAAGCTAATAATAGAGGCATTTGTAATGCTATGAGGGTCTCTATTCTACTAGACTACTTTTTTAACAAGGACTAATCTCTTTTTTATATTTTAAAGCGCTTACCTAGATATGCTAAGAAGAATTAGTCTAAGTTACAAGCACATATAAAGGAACAGTAGAAAGATAAAGATAAAGCTATTAAAATAAGTAAACACTTATACCTTTCAGCCTACATCTAAAAATGCGTATAAAACTAGCCTAGTCTAGTAAAGTACTATATACACTTTACTTTTGTTGCTAATGCATATAATCAAAACAGGCAAATCCTTTAAAAAGAGGAAGGTATTCTTTTTTTCTATGGTCTACTACGAACTAACAAAGAGGTAGTTATATACTATATACTTTCTACTTTAAATAGAGATAATTAGGATACGTATAAACGAGAAGGGATTTATTTTTTTCTGAAATTCTACTACAAGAAGATAACTAGCCTAGATAAGATTTATTAGCTAGAGCGAGAAGGCGCTAATACTAAGATGCGCTAGATTATGTTGTCTAACTAATAAGCAACTTTTACTTTAGAGGAAGTAAAGAAAGCAAGAATTAAGATTAGTAAAGCACATAAAAAGTTAAGCACGCTAGTAGATATTAACTTAGAGGTAGAGAATCTTATTAAGTCTCTGAGCAACCTAAAACTTAAACTATTAACAATTAATATGCTTATAGCTTACTCTACAACTAAAAGACTTTTAGAGAAACCTATTAACTATGTGTACTTTATTACACAAGCAACTAATGCAGAATTCTCTAGCAAAAGAAATAATAGTGTCTTTATTACTAACGCTCTAAAGGAACCATCTAACAAGACATGTTTACTATATATAAGCAATACAGAGACATACTCTCTCTGTTATATATACGATACTGTAGAGCACATGCTTAAGGAGTGCGAACTATACTATGCCTTAAAACAGATAGAATAGGTTAGTTTTAACTAGGATATGTCTAGTAAGAAGAGAACTTACTACTTTAGTCTACTATATAAGCGTCTAGAGGAAATCCTAGGATAACTACTATTAAACTAAGTCTTGCTGTAGTTAAAGGCAAAGATCTAAAAGTTCTATAACGTTACTAATAACGTGCTTAATTAGCTAGCCTCTAGTATAGTACTAGAGAAGTTTGCTAAAGAAAACTCTTGCCTAGGTTTAAGGTTTAAAGGGAAAAACTCTAATTTAGCAAATATAGTAACTAGTTTAACAAGCTAAAGCTACTACAATAATATTCTTTAGTAGTTTGAGCAATTCTAGAAGCGACAATACAATTTTTGTGCTAAAGAACATGTTAAAAAGCTTAATAATATTAATGCCGCTAACATTATACTTAAAGGCGAAGAGAACGCTTTGCATAGTATCTCTAAGTTAAATACTGCTACGCACTTAAGAGGTAAAGGCCCTAACCTCTACTAGAATATTAATTATATCTAGGAGGGAGGGGTAAAGAAGCGAGGAAGGCTAAGCAAGGACTTAAGTACCTAAGAAAGTAATTAAACAAAATAGGGGGACTCTCCTATCTCTAACTTGCAGCCTATAAATATCTAGTATCTGCAGAAAGAAATAGAGAGCAATATACCTTTTATAAGTTAGCTTTATAATACACTATTTTTAATTATTAGACTACTACAATTAGCTTAGCAAGATAACAACATTTTAGTAGATTCTAAGTATTTATAGTAAGGAAAAAAGAAGAAGGCTATAAAGTTTATTAACGCTCTTCCTAATCTAGAGCTTAAGGAGATAGTGCAAGGATAGCTGAACTGTATTACAACTACCCTACTTAGATAGGAGATATAAAGAGTTATAGTATTAGATTTTATAGAGCAAGCTAACATTTAAAAACAGCTGCGTAATTTTCTTAATAATAGTATTGATGTTGCAGATAGTTTAGTTGCGCTTAACGTTTTAATGTGTAGGAAAAACGCTAAGCTAACAGATACTAGGTGCGCTAAATTACACCTAGCATCTATTCTAGCCTCTAATTAGCTAAACTAGCGCACAGGCCTTACCTATAAAACTTTACTAAACATACTACCTATTAAAAGTGTGTATTGCAATGCAATAATTTTATATTAATTAAATACGTAAACTTATTATAAGGTGCATAGAAGAAGTAACTCCTAAATAAATAAGCTAGATAATATACCTACTAAGGATGTCTGCGGGGTTTAGCGAAGGAATAGGCAGGCCTTTGCCTAAACTAACCTACTAGAATGCTGGGTTACTGTAAACAGTAGCTTTTTAAAGTGTTTAATTAACACTAGGGCATAAATAAATATTCTAAGACTAAGTACTGCGCGAGTATTAAAGATACCGTATAAAACAATAGAACACTAGCTAGGGCAGCCTTTTTATTTTTTTTATTGTAGTTTAACGTCCTTTCTTAGCCTAAAGGGCTATATAAGACGTGCAGGCCGAGGCCTGCAGGCATCTAAGTAGTTTTTATCTTCTAATCAATTTATAAGGGGTGGATTATCTAAATAAAGGTAAGGCTCTTAGCCTATTAGGTAGGGGTGGAGAAAGGGGAGGAGAAGGAGGAGAGGAGAAGGAGGGGGGAGGGGTGCTTTAAGCTTAATCGCCTAGGTAGACGATTGCATCTAGTTGTTAGAGTTTCCTTTGTACTAGGCCTGTGTGCTAACCCTAGTTTCTTGAATAAAGGCTATTGTAGCCTTAATACCTGCTTCTGCTTAGAAAAGATATTGTAGAGAGATTAGCTCTGTACATGAGTTCTAAAGTATTGCTCTACTATCCTTATATAGTTGGCATCTAAGGATTATATAAGCTGTATCTTAAGTAGCTCTAAAATTGCATAGGCAAGTTTTAGATTCTACTTTGCCTCTCTTAAATAGATAGCTCTTTAGGTAGCTATAACCTAGTTTTAATTGAAAGAAAGAGCTAGATATTTCTCTCCTAGTAGAAGGGATAGGTATCTATTTCCTAATTTTCCATTTGAAAGTTGCTAAGTAGGTGCTTAGGTTCTTAGTAATAGCTTTTTTCCTGTAGTTCTCTAGGAGGCTTAACTAATTAACATTAGCTAGTTGTTTAATTTGTGAGCTAACAACTGCTTGGCTTGTCTTATTTGTTAAAGAGTTTATTTTTGTAGCCTCTTTTGCTAGGAGGTCTGCTTAATCGTTTTTAGGTATATTTTGGTGTCCTAGGACCTAATATAGCGCAGGGGAGATGCCTTTTTCTTCTAGTTAGGTTGCTGCTTTAATACACCTAATTTGCCACTCTTGGCTAGGGTTATTTGGAGTGTTTTTTAATTTATATAAAACCGCCTAATTGTCTACGTAGATATTAACGTTTTGGCATGTGTTTAATAGGCTGATTGCTGTCTCTAGCCTTAAGGTAATACCTTCAAGTTTACTGTTGTAAACTAGCTAGTTATTTCCTATATTTGCTTATAGTTCTTTAATAAGAGTAGCTCCCTTGTAAAAGGCAACGCCTACGCCTATTCCTTTGCTATCCCTTGTAGCTAAGGCATCTAAGTATATTAATAGAAGGTTGTTGTCTACTAATAGTTTCCTATAGCTTTCTGCTTTAATCTCTTTTAGCTTGTTTAATATAAGAACCTTGTAAGGAGTCCTAGCGTTTTATAGCGTAAAGGCGTAGTGTTGTAATTCCTCTGTATTGTCTAAGAGGGCTAAGGTAATAGATAGTTGTATTCGATTAAGTTGCTCTCCTCTGTTGTTATTGATAGCAGCATTTAGAGGGTGGTTTAGATCTAATAAAGTAGATCTAAAGGCGTATCTCTATATACTGTTGTCTAGCCTAACTCTAGGTGGAAATAGAGCGGCTTCTACCTTACTAGGCATTGCAGGAGAAGATCTAAACGTCCCTAGGATCTTTCTACAGGCCTAGTTTTAGAGTTTTTGCCTGCTGTTAAGGACGTGTTGTTAGCCTTTCTAAAATAGCTAGCATCCGTAATCCGCTACGCTAGTAATGCACGCTAGGTATAGCTGCCTTATTGCCTTTAGTAAGAGGCTTTTATTAATATTAGCTAGCCTGCTTAGGCGGAAAAAGGCTTGGTTTGCTTGTTGTATCCTTATATAGCAGTGGTCTCTAAATTTAAGCATATTGTTAAAGAAGATACCTAGCTACCTAACTGGTCTTTTTGGTTAGAAGGTTTTTTAGGTAGGTAGCGTAAGGCATTAGTTTATATCTTTTCTAGATCTTGTCTAATTTGCTAATTCTGTTTTTAAACTATTAAACTTAATAGCTAGCTCTTTTGCTTAGTTAAAGCGATTTGCTAACTCCTTTTTAAGCAGTTTAATGTTTTTCCTAATAGATGTTGTTGATATTGAGATTTAGAGGTCGTCTATATAGGATAAGGAGTATATATTGTCGTTTGCTGTAATTGATTGAAATAGCGGTTTCGTGTAGATCAGAAATAGGATAGGAGAGGCTAGGCTTTCTTAAGGTGTACTAGTATTAACCTTCTGTAGGTTCTCTGTTTATCTATTAAAGGATAACTCTAAAAGCATTTCTAAAAGGAATAAGTTTGTCTATAATAAGAGGTATACAAGTAGCTGCTAGTTGCTTATATTTTCTAGAAGCTTGTTCTTAGATAAATAGTCGAAAGCGCCTCTAATGTCTAAAAAGGCTGTTAAAGTAACTCTGTTTTTCTTTCTTTGTTGTTGTATATTGTTGTAGAAAAGGAGTCCTGCGTTAATAGCTAATTTCTATAACCTAACTCCTATTTAGGAGGGGTAGAGTAGGTTAGTTGTTTCCGTTAAGATACTTAATCTTTTTAAGTAGAGCCTTTCTAGTGCCTTCCTAAGGCAGCACAAGAGGGAGATAACTCTATATGCTTTTAGGATTAAGTAGTCTAGTTTGTTAGGCTTTCTAAGGATAACCCCTCTTGCATTTTGCTAGCACCTTAGTTAGTATCCTAGGTTAAACAAGGCTAAGTACACTTTAAAGAAGATGCCTAGTTAGTAATTGTATGCTTTTGAGATAACTTCTTAGCTAATTCTATCTAGTCCTAGTAAGGTAGCTTTTATTTTCTCACAGGCGGTGTAGAGCTCTTCTATAGATAGAGTTAGCTACTCCTATTTAAGGTTTCCTTAGTAATTGTTAAGCGATTAAGGAGGAGTAGAAGGAGGGGGCGGAAATAGCTTCTCTCTAAAAGTTTAGCACTTCTCTCTAAAAGATTCTTTACCTCTAATAGTAAGGATTCTTGTTAAGAGGTTGTTTTTTGTATTAGCTATTGCTTTAAATATCTCCTTAGGCGATTTGTTTTAGAGGAATTGCTTCTAATAGTTACATTTAGCTTTCTTAATAGCTCTAAGGTACTTGTTTTTAGCTAGCAGGTAATCTCTTTTCTATAGGTATAGCGTGTTGTCTCCTCTCCTTGCTGCTCGCTTGTAATCTTAAGAGGTCCTGCTTAGGATAGCCTTAAGGAGATCTAGATCGCTAGTCTACTAGGGCTTTAGTTTTAGTTTTTAATTTGTAAAGGGGGTAGATCTCTTAAGCGCTTGTTAAATTGTTGTTGTAAGATCCTCTGCTATTTTATCTAGCCTCTCCTCTAAAGGATTATTAAGGCCTAGAAGTAATTGTCTTAAGAGGTGGTTTAAGGCGTGTGGTAAAGCTAGTAATTAATCCTCTAGCTTTACTTAGGCTATCTCCTCTTGTAAGGCAGTGTTAAAAAGATTCTCATTTGTTTTTTTTGTGTTGTACTTCTTTAGCTGGCTAGGTAGCTGCCCTTAGTTAACAATACTAAACAGGATAGCGTGATGGTCTGATCCGACTTTAGGGATAACCTACTAGTCTATAATTATAGTAGCTATATTGCTTGTTAAAAAAGTAAGGTTAAGTACACTTTCTTTTTGTATATAAGCTCTAAAGTAAGTACTAACTCCTATAGTATTTAATAAAGATAAGTTTTAGTTATTAACCTACTCTACTAAATTCTCGGCTTGTTAATTTAGGTTGCATTCTTGTAGGCTCTATCTAGGGTGGTAGCAATTGAAATCCCCTAGAATAATTAAATGTGATTTGATTAGTTCTCCTAGGAGGCGTTTTTAGATTGTTGTTGTATTTAGCTCTTGTTTTAGGCTTTTTTTATTGTAAATGTTATAGACGTAGATCTTTCTTGTGTTAAGTTGTATTAAAATAGCTTAAAAGTTGTTGTCGTCGCTAATATAAGGATTAACTTCTACTTCTACATCCTTTCGAATATAGAATAGGGTTCTAGGTCGTAGGCCTTAATAATTTGGTAGTATTTGCGTAAAGTCTAGATAAGCTATTAACCTATACATATTAGAACACACAGTTCCTAGCAGGAACTAGATTAAATATAGCCTGTGCGTTAAGATTCTTGCTAGGAACTAGATTTCTAAGAACTAGATTTCTACCTGCTAAGAACTAGATTTCCACCTGCTAAGAACTAGATTTCCCCCTGCTAAGAACTAACTTTCTAGGAACTGACTTTCCCCCCGCTAAGAACTAGCTTTCTAAGAACTAGATTAGCACCCGCTAAGAAATGATATTCTAAGAACTGACTTTCCACCCGCTAAGAACTAGCTTTCTAGGAACTGACTTTCCCCCTACTAAGAACTAGCTTTCTAAGAACTAGATTAGCACCCGCTAAGAAATAGTATTCTAAGAACTAACTTTCTACCTGCTAAGAACTAGCTTTTTAGGAACTAACTTTAAGTTAGCGTGTAAAATTTAAGAGTAGCAAAATATAAAGTTGTAGCTACAAACAAAACTTAGCTAAGAAGTAGTAAAAATGCTGCTATATATACATAGCTTAGCAAGTAGTGCTTACTAACTTATGTTAGCTAATAGCATAGGTCCTATGCTCTTATATTAGCTTAGCTTAGCTAAGTTATATATTAAGGGGGCAGTGCTCCGCAAGAGATTATTATAACAAGAGTAATATATAGTAATTTTAGCAGAAGAATGTAATAGAAATACAAGGTAGCGTGCAGGAGGGGGAGGTTAGCTAAAGGCAACATTTTCTTAAAATGTTGCCTTTAGCTAACCTCTCTCTCTTAGAAGTTGCCCTTAGCTAACCCCCCTGTCAGATATTAGTGGTTAAGTAATACTGGTAAGATAATGATAATATAAGTGATGATAAGTTGATGGTATTGATAATTGATTGTTGGTGTTCTGTGTCCGGATTGTATATAATCTGAGTGCCTTTTTTATAATCAGGATTCTGTGTGGCCCTTGGCGGCGCTAGCACGTTTAGCGTCCTTTAGCGCCACCCCCTAATTACCCTTGCAGACCCCTTCTCTAATCTCCCCGACCTTCTAATCAACCGCGCTGATGTCCTAAATTTGACACACCCCCTTAGCTTAAGCGTACTAATTGAGCTAAACACCTCCTTTGTTCTTCTCCTGTGAGGTGGTTGATTATAGGTCTAGGGCGTCGAGCTGATTAGTTATTAATACTAGATCAGCCTCTAGTCTTGGTCGTATGCCTAGATCAATTAGTCCTATTTGTTGTAGGAACCTCAGCTATTAATTAGCTAGTAATAGTTTAGTAAGTCCGTCAGCGAGCATCTTGCTTAATTCTACGTAGATTACCTTAATTGACTTGTTCTAAACCTCTTGCCTAAGCTAATAGTTGTAGATATTAACGTGCTGTAGCTTTGTAGTCAACTAGGAAATCTCCTCTAAAATTAATTAGATCGTCTGCAGGTTATCGCACTGTATAGTAATTATTAGGTCAACTATCTGCACTTAAAGCTTAGTAAGCAGCATCTAAATAAACATAGCTTCCTTTGCTACTTGTAAAAGCGCAAGCAGTTCTGCTTTAGTTGTTAAAGTTGTAACTGTATCTTGCTTATTTGCCCTCCACGCTATTAGTCTGCTAAATAGCTTAATTACGTATCCTTGTAAGCTTTTGCAATTAAGTGTGTTGTTAGCAAAAGAGGCGTCACTTGCAATAACTAGGTAATCGTCTCTACTAAATTATAGTGCGAGCGTTCGTGTATAGTTAAGGTAGAGGAGTACGCGATCAGCTGCTTACTAATAATTAGGGCCAGGGTTTGTAAGAAATCGTGCTAGGCGTAATACTGCGAAGGCCGTATTAGGTCTTGTGTTGACTGCTGCGAAGAGGAGTAATCTAATCTTTTGTTAGTAGAGGTTGATTTCCCTAGGGGTTACGTTGCCTTCTCAGGGCAGCAGTTTAGCCTTAATTATTAGGGTATTACTCTTAATCGAGTGATCGCTCACTAGTTAGTGAATCTTCTTAATATATACTAATTAGGAGATCTAGATCTTGCGCTGTAATCGATCCCTAATTAACTCCATGCCTAAAAACTAATGCAGATCGTCTCCTCTAGTTATGCAGTACTTCTTGCTAATATCCCTAATAGCTGCTTGCGCATCTAATCTATAGTTCTTGCTGTACATTGCGATGATATCGTTAACGTAGAAGAACACAAAGATCCTTTAGCAGATTATGCAGCATAGCTTATATAGGACGGCAGTAAATCTACATCTTTAGAAATAGGTGGTGAAGTCCCTTTGCTAGAGCAGTAGCGATATCCGCAGGCCGTACAGAGCTTTATTAAGCTTTAGGATTGTTCTCTTCCTTGCGTATCTACGCGGTATCTTTATATATATAACTTAATTAATTAGTGCGTGTGCGAAGGCGTTAGTAACATTATACTGCTTAAGCTTAAGGTCGAATTAGGCAGCAATCACAAGTGCTATTTAGAAGGATTAACCTACTAATGTAGAGGCGTAGGTTTCTTAAGCAGTAACGTTGCGCTGTTAATCACCCTGTACAACTAAGCGCGCTTTGTACTTAATAAACTAATAATTCTTGTTAATCTTGTAAGTATATACCTACATAGACTCTAGTATCTAGGTGTCTATTAGTCGTGCTTCTTGCGTTAGGACTTCTAACTATAAGTTTAATTGCTTGTAGCTCGCAAGGTAATCCTCTTTAGCCTTTTTAAATAACTAGTAGAATATATAATTCTCCTTTAGTTAGTTTAGACTTAGCGCTAGCGGGAGCTTGCTTAGATAAGGCATCTAGTTATAACTTTAACCCTTAAGCAATTAATTAACCGCCGCGCTATTAAGTTTCTTGTTGTTTAATTGTTAAACTTTTCCTGCTCTTGCACCTGCTATAAACGCTAAACCCTAAAGGTCTATCTAGTTTTTCTAGAGGGACACACTAATAGAACTTAATCCTATATTAGCATTGCGTAAATTAGGACACTCGCTGCTGCTAGTACTTAAGAGATAATTAAGCCTAGGGTTTAATAGCTGCGCAAGGGCGACGTTCTAACTCTTAATATTAAGAGGATTATCTACACGCCTAATGCTCTCCGCTGTTATAAGATTAGTCAAGAGGGCTACTAGTAGAGGCGTTAGCAGGGGTAAAGGATAATTTACTTAAACCTTTCTTCCGCGTTAATTATATTAATTATGTGTTTCTTTATATATAAGTCCTTTATTAAAGAACTTATCCTTAAGAAAAGATTGTGTCTCTTCTTAGTTATTTGTGATCCCTAGGGGAAGTTCTACAGTCCTAATCTATGCCTTAATCTCTTTAAGAGTGCTATGCATTAGGTTATCTATAACATCCTTCTTATCTCTAGTAAAGATTAATTCTTTATTAAATACTACATCACGTGTAGTAATTACCTTAGCTATTATTAGCACCTATACACAGTAAATGTTCGTAGATTAATATCTAACTAAGTATCTAATCTATGCCTTAGGATCAAGCTGCTGTAGTTTGCGCTTGGCGCGCTTTGTATTATCTGTTATTGCAAACGCCTTGCCCCCGTATACTTATAGGTGTCCTTAGTGTAGCTTGCGCAGTAAGGTAACAATTCTATTTTTATATGTGTTATGCGTAAAGAACTCTTAATATAGTAATCTCTATTAATTTGCGTATTAAGGCGTTTGATTATAGAAATATACTGCTAATCAAGTAATCTTAGGCTACAGTAGCCACAGCAGGTTAGCGTTCAGTCGCATTGCTCGTGCTTTATCCTTAATTACACCCCTTAAGCGTTCTGCTCCACCGTTCTGTGCTTAGGTATTAGGAGCGGAAGGCTCAAACCGTATGCCTTAGGACTCTGCCTACTAAGCAACTTCTAGTTTAACTGTAACAATCTTATTATTAGTTTTAATAACCTTTGTTGTAATATTAAATTAGGTTTTCATAAGGATAACAAAAGATTCTAAGGACTTAATAATTACCTGCGCTGTTTAATTGTCCTTAAAGTAGTAGTCCTATATAAATCTAGTTACTTAATCTGTAATTAGCATTTAGCTTCTTTCCTTTGTTAAGCTGTTAACCTTATAATTATAAAAGTTAAAGGAGATACGTTCTCCTAGAGACTTATTAATCCTGCGCGGTGTACGGCGGATTAGCTTTTTAGCTTTTGCTCTTCTACAGGCGTCGCATGCTACTGTAAGCACTCTAGTAATCCTCACCCCCTTGAATTGTTGTACAAGGTGCTCTAGCGCACCTAGTTCTAGATAACTTATTCTTTTATGCTATATAAGCGCTCGTGCGCGCTGTCTTTAATTGTATCACAGTTTAACTACCCTAGAGGCCATCGTTGCGTAATCAGTAATTAGGTTTGCTTCAAGCACCTATTGCCTATGTGACTTAGTAAGGTCAGCAATTAGCTTATTAGTAAGCAATTGTTAAAGGACTATTAGATCGTATTTAGTATCCCACTACAAGCCCTATAAGCAGAGTATCCTAAACAAGACAAGATTACAGAGTAGATTAAGGTAGTATACTACGTCTTTTAGGTGTAGTTAGCTTCGCGTCCTGCTACTAGCTACTGTTAAAGTAACTAATCTATATGCCTTAATCTATACTTGTAAGTTACCCGCCTATAGGAAGTCTCCTTGCCTTGCTAATCATGTTTTAGTAAATCAAGTAGTATTGTTAAAGACATGACAGGTTAATCTAGAGTTAAGGATCTATAATAGTTACAAAAGATACGTGTCCTTAATTGCTTTAAATAAGACTTTAATAAACGTGTAGTTAATCTCTCTAATCTTCTAACTATATAGTTAGTTATTGTGCTTAACTGTAGGCGTTGCTGTGTGTAACTTCTTCATTGCAGGTCTTTAAGATTGTAATTGCTACTTAGAGTTACAAATTGTTTCTTGCATAGCTAGGTTGTTGTTAATACGCAATTAGACTTAATCTATCCTGTCGTGTTAGGGTTGCCACTAGTCTAGCGCGTTGCTAGAGTGCGCGTACTAGCAATCCTTAAGCGTATGTCTTATATTACACGCTTCGCATTTGCTCGCAGTGTATTAAATATTGTTTAATTAAGTATCCTTAATAGGCTTCTAATTTTAGCGCTGTTTGCGCTTCTGCCTAGGCTTGTCTAATTCGTCCTTGTTAAGCGTTAGTAATCTAGCTCCTATGGCTGTTCTAAAGGACGCCTTAGTTAACTTTGCTTTAGATAGGTAGAAGAGCTGCATGTAATCTTAATAGTCGTGGATTATATCCTTGACTATAATTAAAGGACTCTTCAATCTATAAAATATAGATAATATAGTTTATTGTTCTAAGTGCTTTGCTGTAGCTTAGGTAAAGTCCTCCTTTACGTACGCGTCTAGTTAGCACTTAAGTATTCTAACAGCTTTACTCTTAGTTGTAGTGTAATTAACTTTAGTAAGCTATGTCTCTTATAAGTTAATTACCTTAGGCGGCTTCATCGCAGTTTTGTACCGCTCTTAAGCTTCCTTAATCTTATCTTTGGCGTTAATGCCTACAGTAGCTATTAGATTAGCAATCTACTAACAATGTAATTGTCTTGCTTAACAGCAGTTAGTGTATAAGTAGTTGTTAACTGTACGCTGTATCTCCTGCGTAATCTTATCTAACGCTGCTTGCTCCCTTATGTACTTTTAATCTTCCGTCTTATATTAATCTAGCTCTAACTTATAGATCTCTAGATCCTCTTTGTATAAGGCTCTCGCGTTCGTTGATAGATCCGCGGGCTGTGTAGGTATGAAAGGCGGTATAGTTGCGCTATCGCCGTAATCACTTTAGTGCAATGCAGCGTGCGCATTAATAGCTTGTTGCGACGCTAAATAGTCGCTCGGTTGAGGCATTTAGGGTACCTCTAGTTCATTGATAGGTTCGATCGTAAGGTTCAGATCAATCTTCTCCCACACGCGTAGAGAGTTAGCGCGCGTCTTAATCTGTTAGATCTATTTAATCCAGTTTGTGTGATTAGTGAGGATCACAGAGGAGTCTCGTAGAGGTAGAGTAGTCATCTTTTAATAGCTTGTATAATTTAGTAGTTTGTTGAACCTCGTTTAGTTGAGGCAGTGAGACTCTTAATTGTCAGATATTAGTAGTTAAGTAATACTAGTAAGATAATGATAATATAAGTGATGATAAGTTGATAGTATTGATAATTGATTGTTGGTGTTCTGTGTCCGGATTGTATATAATCTGAGTGCCCTTTTTATAATCAGGATTCTGTGTGGCCCTTGGCGGCGCTAGCACGTTTGGCGTCCTTTAGCGCCACCCCCTGATCACCCTTGCAGACCCCTTCTCCAATCTCCCCGTCCTTCTGATCAACCGCGCTGATGTCCCAAATTTGACACTCCCCCTCCTAGAAGTTGCCCTTAGCTAACCTCCCCTTCCTAGAAGTTGCCTTTAGCTAACCTCCCCCTCTTAGAAGTTGCCTTTAGCTAACTTCTCTCTTTCTACGCCTATGTGTTACACGTACTCTTATCCCCTTCTCTATAAGCTCTATATATTAGCAGCTTACCTTTACTATACTACTCTCTATTAAATATTAAGGAGTCTCCTGTGTGTTGCTCTCCTCCTTATCTTCTGTATTAGGTACTTTAGTAATTAATCCTCTACTTTTGTTAAACCTTTGTATACTTCTTCTAGTGTTACTTACTATGTTAACAAAGTTAATAGCTTAGTTTTTCTATTAATCTTATCTAACTGCTTAAAGAACATAAAGTTATTTAGTAGTAGTCTACCTTATACGCAGGCAAGAAAGAGAAGCTTTATATATAACGCTATTGCTCTTATATCCTTGTTATAGGCTACAACTATTTTAATCTATTACTTTACCTATCCCTGCGTAAGTCTTTCCTTAATAAAAACATCTAGGTTATTATAGTTAGGAAGGAGACTAAATACCCCTAGACTTCCTATTTGTAACTTAATAATGTTCTATTAGCGTCCTTTGTCTAACTTCTTACTGAACTTCTTCTACAACATAAAGTTTGTCTTCTTTATTAGTTTTTGCCTTAGTTTGCTTGCCTATGTACTAGCAAATAGGAGTTCCTTTACTATAAAGTTATATTGTACTCTACAACATCCTATACTACCTTTTTATAATTAGATTTTAGTATTAAGTCTTTTATAGCGTTTGTAAAAGAGATTTAACTTATATTTCTTCTATATACGCCCTACTAGACTGTTAACTTCTAACTTATCTAGCTTAAAGTATTCTTTACGAAAACCCGCCGCCTCCTCTTTATTTAGCCTAGCAAGCGTGTTACTTACTAGTATTTTTTCTATTCTAGTGCCTCTTTGTGTACTACAGAGAACATCTTAGGCAACGTAATCTTAAAGGCTTTTACTATAGCGCACCTGTTTTTTCCATACTGCAAGAGTTGCTGCTTAATCTTTAAATACTTTAAAGCTTCCTACTGCCTCTGCTTGTAATATTATTTGTGCTCCTAACAATAATCTAATCTTTAGCAGACTAGTAATATAAAAACAATATTTAAGCTCTTTATTACTTATTGTTTTTATAATTTTTGCCTCTTCCTAGTCTTAGGTGCTTGCTATTAAACAAACTAAGTTTATGTTTATTTTATTAACGTCCTATTTACTTCTTTAGCTATTGTTAGTCGTTTTTGCTTTGCGCCTAGTTCTAGGTTCTATAATATCCGCGTCTTGTTATCGCTTGTATTATTACTAACGTCGCTACTATCCTCGCATTTAATAGGATTATTGTAGTTATAACGTGCTATTTAGAGCAGCTTAGCCTTTAGCATCTGTTAGCACATCTAGTAAAGGGCTGCTTTAGGCGATCTAGCAATAAATGCTATTATTAGCGTAGAGCTGTCTAAAATAGCTAGAAAAGATGCGTTGTTAGACGTAGATAGCGTAGTGTCTACACGCGTAACTACTTATCTTTGCTATTTATTTTAAGAGTAGTCTGTAGGGCAAAAATAAATCTTCTTTACTTTTAGTATAGTGATTTGTAATGCGTGTTGCAGGAGGGAGGGATAAGTGTTAGGACGAAAAGCTTATGCAGACTTCTATAGGCTTTTAAGCTTACCTCTTAGTTACTAATTTAAGTTCTCTACCCTAACTTAAATTTACAGCTGCTTCTCCCTTAGTTGCTAATTTAAGTTCTTTGCTTTAACTTAAATTTTCCCCCTTAGTTGCTAATTTAAGTTGCCCGCCCTAACTTAAATTTAAAGCTAATTCCTTTTCTATCTACTTACATTTTTATTCTCTAGTACTGTTCTTGCTGTCCTACTACTATTTTGCAATAATAATGTCTCTTTAGTCTTACTTCTTCTACTACTTTAAGCCTAGCTATAGTGTTCTTATATATAAATTGCATAGGTACGCTGTGCTACCTTTAAGTATTATAACGCATTTTAGCAGTTTGTTATACTACAAACAGCTATTAACTGCCGCTCGCAAGGCTATTTAGCGTAAAGTAAAAGCATATTCTAAATAGTACATTCTTAATTATATTAACATACAGCTACCTTCCTCTATTGTACTAGCTATAGAAAAGCTTATGTTGTATTACAGGTTAGCAAAGTGCAAAAAGCTAAATTGCAGGTATATCTACACTAGAATCTCTAGTATAGAGAATATAAAGAGGCACCTTCGCGACTATTATAAGATATTTAGCCCCTTTAACATAACTCGTGCTGCTAGTTTAGCTTAGTAGGCTTTTTACTAGATAGTTGTTACTACATAATAGTTTTTTACTTATATACTTAAGAGTAATTATACTAAGGCGCAACTTTATTTTAAGGTTACGCTACTATCTGCTAACCCCTACGCTAATAATATAGATTCTTTAGATAGAGGTGAAAAAGAACTACTATTGCTAAAAGTTTATGTTCCTGCGGTATTACCTAGCGTAGGCGAAGGTACCTCTATACTACTAGATTACCTATTTGCTAGATATAAGGAAGCAAAGCAATTAAGACAGCGCTAACGCAAGGTAAAGATAGCCTAAGTTCCTTTAATCTCTATGCAGTAGACTAATCTATACCTAGAATATACTAAGTTCTAACAGTGTCTAGAGAGGTTATTATAAAAAGATGCTTAGCGATATATAGCGCTACCTTCCTTTAATCTCTATGCAGTAGACTAATCTATACCTAACTGTAAAGAGTACTACTTTAGTGTATTAATATATAGTTATATTAAAATCTCGCTAGGCCTATATACAGGTAATGCAAGAAAATGCATAGCATGTCTCTACTTTACTTCTTGTTTACTACTAGGGTTATAATACGCGCTATAGTATTATGCTAGCAAAAATTTTCTAGTTTTTCTATAATGAGCACATTACTAGTTGCCTTTAACTAACTACCTTCCCCCCCTTTACTACTGCCTAACAAAGCGCTTAGGATACTATTGTCTTTTATCTAGACAGCCTTTAAAACTAGTTCTCTAAGGTAGCCGTCTAGTATAGTTGCACCATAATATAACTACTAGAGAAGATGTATTATTTATTTTAGATATCTCTAGTAGAGCAGACTACTATTAAAGGCAATTTTATATTCC
Source organism: Alternaria sp. 'sect. Undifilum' (assembly GCA_024321975.1). Taxonomy (NCBI): domain Eukaryota; kingdom Fungi; phylum Ascomycota; class Dothideomycetes; order Pleosporales; family Pleosporaceae; genus Alternaria; species Alternaria sp. 'sect. Undifilum'. Next base: position 6,893,981 of record JAJJZI010000006.1, read on the forward strand.
CTCTTGTTACAGCACTAGCTTTCTTTGTAGTAGATATTAAGGATAGTAGCTTTTAGCCTGCGTACTAATTTACAATAGATCTTAGCGCTATTAAGAAAACTGTACGCTTTACTGCTTGCTAGAGAGTAGGGGATAAAACGCGCGCTAGGCCTTCTACTACTACTGCGGACGTCCTTAACCCTAATAGCGAGTTAAGTGTACAACTACTAGAGGCCGCTAACCTTATTAAAGAATAAGAAGCATTCGCGAAAACCTCTATTAGCTACTTAAGCGAGGACATAGCGCGAGAGGAACAATAAGTTTTAGTCGTGGATCTACTAGTACCTAGGCGAGACCTATTACACTCCTTTCGCCTAGGTTATTACTACAGCTTAGTATATTAGTTAAGTGCAATACAGGAAGATAGTAGATGCGTTTATAAAGTAAAATCGGCCTACTATTTCTATAAAAGAGGTCTCTACTACCTTTAAATAATTCTAAAGCATAGTGTAGTTATTACAACATAAAGTAGAAGATCTTATTCTTAAGCTTTTGTTTATAAACAAACTTGCAGACCTGCCTACTATACTATAGGATAGTATTAAGTGCTAGCCTAGTAATTAAGAGCTAGGCGACTCTCCTTTTACTGCGCTTAAGTCTTGCAAAGACAGTCTACCTAATTTTATTCTATACTAAATAGCTAAGGCTATCTAGCAGAAGAAGTATTATTAGTTTAATTTTCGCTTAGAGCAGTATAACCGCATTTAAACGTATAGTAATACTATTTAGAAGTAGCTTAGCACTCTTTTCCTACTAGTTTATTTAACTAGCAGTTAGCTACCTCGCTTTATAAAGCTAATTAGTGCCTAAGTAGAGAATTTAGTAAATAACAGTCCGCGTAACTTATTTATGTACTAGGGGCTTATTGCCGTCGTGCTGCGGTACTATAAGGGGTACAACTAAAATAAATTAGTTAAGATAATATACTGCTACTTGCTCTAGCAAGTTAGGTCTCTACTTGTTTAGTACTGCAGATTTATTTAACCCTTCTAGTAAATTATTACGTAATAATAAGCTAAATCGCATTGCGGCGCCTATTACTATTAATTGCAAAGTCCTCTGCTCTAGGCTAACGTAGACAGAAAATAGTGTTTTTATACACGCCGTAAACACAATGTAGTTAAGTCCGCTACGCTACTTTATATAGGTACTACTATTATACTGCGGCTTTTACGTTATCTAATTATTGCATTCAGACGCAAGTTAGACAAGAAATAAAGAAAAAGTACTAAAAGCAGGATCTAGATCTTAAGCCTAGAAGAGGTAGACGAGGCGCTAGAGGAAGAGCATAGCAAGTACTGTAAGATGCAAGTAGGGCACACAGCTTGTATAGGAATTAGAATCTATAGTCCTACTATAGCTACCGTATTTCGCAGTAGTTTTACAGCACTAGAAGTATATTAGAAAGTCTCTACTACTTAGCACTCTAACCTTAGGTTTTGTGCTTTAGACGTAGCTCTAAACTACGTAGCTAAGCTAAACAGTACTACTAGCTACCTTGCTAATTAGCTTTAATCTCGCGTAAATATAAACATTTAAACTATTCTATAAAAAAACTTTAGCGCTAGTACACAATTTTATAGCTATTAGAAGGTAGTTATTGCGTCTATACTAGCGTGTACACTAGCTGTTTCCTATATTGCTAGCACAAGCGCTAGAAAAAGTTTAATATTTCTCCTACTAGCTTGTTATAAAGAATATAGTTAGACTGTCTTTATTACTCCTCTTATCGCCTTTTAGGAAGACATTGTCGCGCACTATAAACGTTTTGCTATTATTTCCTCTAGATAAGGTACGCTACTATTTAAGGAAATAGCTTAAATTATCCTAGCAATACCTAAACAACTTAAGAATCCCTAGTTTTAAGAAATAGTATTGCGCATTTAAGACCTAGGGCGACTAGAGCGCGTTATAGTAGACAAGTTCTACTATATACTTCTCCTTAACCATAAATACTAGCTAGGTCTTGTAAACCTATAAGGAGTTGCGCGATATAGAGTCCTTATTACGTTACTTTCTACAACAGTTCCCCTAGCTAGCGAAAAAGAGGCGTATTAGCTGCTTAGAGTAGAGGGGCAGGTTACCGCGTTTTAAGAGTCTACTGTCCGCACTAATCTCTCCTACTAGGTTTAATCTATCTGTAACAATGTCGTAGTAGAATTACTAGCTATAGTAAACTATATTTTGTAAGAAGTAAAAAGCCTTTATAAGCTTCTTATATACGTTCTATTCTGCGACTATACTGTATAGTTAGCTAAAAAACTGTAGTGCTTTTATTATTATAGCGCGATAAGTAAAGAACATTGCAGAGAGGCCTAATTTGCCTTTACAGATAGCCTAACTAGCATAATAACTGCGACTAGCGCCTTTAATGCTAGTGTAGACATGCTAGATATCGACAGTGTGTTTATATTAGGGGAACCCAATTATCCTATTACCTACAGCTAAATAGGTAAGCGCGGTAGACGCGATAAAAGGCTTTGTATTATGCGGATCGTGCTTAGTTCTAGATTAAAGTGTTTTTTCTATAAACTTACTTCCCCTAAGCAGCGTGTTTTAAAGCAAATTATGCTATAGAGCGTAGATACGCCTAAGTAGTACATATAGGTTGCGATTAACAAATACCTTAATAAACTAACACAACGTATTAGCTGCTATAAAAGTAAAGCGCTTTATAACGTCTATAGTATTTGTAAAAATACTAACGTAGCTATATAAAGTAGCAGCGCTACTGCTACTTTTAGTAAGTCTACGTTAGTAAATATTAGACTTAGGAGAGAAAGAGCTAACTTCTTAACACCTGTGTCTAAGACCTAAATACCTAAATACCTAACAATCTGTACACGCTGTCTTTGCCACCCGCCCTACTATCTACAGGCATTTGTTGACACGAGACTACTAACTACTATTCTACTACACCTTCTTGTGTAGATTCTAACTCTAGTCTCTTAAAAAGGCATTGCTACTAAGGTATGTATTACTGCTTATCTAAACTAAGAAACAGGCTAACGCAGCTAAGTATCTATAACTAATTTATCTCCCATTAGAGGGGTTATAGCTAAGGCGGCTTATATTTAATAAACGCTTAAGTTTGCAAGTTATAGAGCTACTACTTATAACTAAGAAACAGAGTTACTATAAGGGCAACTCTATAAAACAAGCGTATACTAGCTCTATTATTATGTAGCATATTTTGTAGCCTAAGAATTGTTTAACCACCTTAAGGGAACCGCGCAATATAATTATATAAATAGACTAGTAACGCACTTTCGCACTATAAAAATAAATAGAAAGATAGGCTAGCTAATGTGTTTTTAGTGTTGCTTTCTACAATCTATATGCAAACAATAGCGAAACATAAACAGAACTATTGTATTTTAACTAGGAAATAGTTTATGTAGCTATCTTTACGTAGCGATTAATGTATAGGCGGCACTCTAGGCGGCTTACTCTAGCGCAAAAGTATTATAGTTAAAACGCATTTACAACTATAACAACTAGTTAAATAGTAATGTTAAGGAAGACTTTGCGTTTTACTTCTAAACTACTAAACTATTCTCTAAGCTTTTAGGCTATGTCTACTGTATTACACTTAACGTAAACTAGCTAACACACTAGTACTTTCTTTGAAAGAGAGAGAAGTAGAGGTTACTATAGGAACTAAATATTATTACAATCTAGGCCGCGACTATAAAAATAGAAGATAATACCTACCTTATGTAGGATAGGGAGTAGAAAGTGTGCTGTCTACTTTAGCTAGACAATACACAGCAGCAAGCGTAGGAGGGGGAAACTAATACTAGGCTAGAGTAGTAGGTAAAGTAGAAGAGTAGAGGGGGGAGGGAGAGGGGGGGGGGTAAAGGGAGGGCAACGGTTGCCCTCCCTTAGAGGCCCCCTCCTTTTATCTGCGGACTAGGGTACGTGCTACGCTGCCTAACTATAGTTAACACACTAGCTATTCTCTCTACCTAAATTTAGATGTACTAGGATAAGGTAGTTAGACTGTATTCTTACTACTTTTTCTAGCATAATTAAATAATAACTATAGCGTGTTTTCTCTCTTCCTTGCAATTGCAATTAGCAAGGGTATAGTGTATAGTTAAAATATTTAAATATTTTAACTATAGTATTCGCTGCACAGAATTAGACGTGTTAAATAATAAAGGTAGGTAATTATTAAGTACAAAAGTAAAAAACTAAAGAGAGGTGTATAGCTTACTGTAGGGTTACTATACCTAGCCTAGTAAGCTAACTATATAGGTGTAGTGCAAGAGAGGTAGTAGAGAGGCGGGATAGAGAAAGGGAGTGTGCGAAGAGGGCAACAGCTATACTAATTAGGCCTAGTACCTCACTTAGATCTCGGCACCTATTTCTAATCTAAATTATAACTTATAATTTTTACTTGTCTACCTTGCTACTTAACAACAACTAATTGCAATATTACTACTATAACGCGTTTTAATAATTACTTTTATACAATACTACTACTTACGTTGTAAGTTTATAGCTACTCACTAAGCGCTATTTTTGTAGGCAAAATACTAACAGGTGTAGTAGTTAGCGTTTAGTAATTCTTTTACCTACTACATTAGAATTAACTTGCAGGTAAGTGCTAGTGTTATATTACCCTCACAGTACTCTCCCTCCTTGCCTTCTTCTCTTCCTAGTAGTACGGGTGCCCCTACTCTCTCTAACAGGTGGGGGGTAACCTTATTATAGTCTACAGACCCTAATTCTGCATAGAGCTTAAGACATGCTACTAACTATAAAGCTATACACAGTGTACTCTTAGCCTGTTAAAACCTCTAAGTTAATTAGCTTAGTAAGCGTTAGAGGCAGGCAGTTAACTAAGAATAACGTGTCCTTAAGCCTATCGCCTCCGTCTCTGTTTACGCATTTCTAAAATAGAGAGGTAGTAGATAGAGGATCAAGAGCTAGCTAAGGGCAACAAGCTAAAAAAAGAAAATAAAAGCAAGAGCAACAGCTTTAACTATCTTTATTTATTCTATAATTAGTTTAAAGGAACTACAGCCCTTTTTAGGCAGGGTGAGGATAGAGAGAAGGAGAGGGGAGATAAGTAAAGGCAACTATTGCCCTCCCTTATCTCTCCTATCCTATTGCTATCGCCCTCTTCTTTTCCTTTACTAGTATATAATAGTTTCTAACTTTGTTAGTTTTTATCTGCAACATGTCCTCTTATTAGAGCTCCCCTTTGTTTTCTCCTCCTAAACACATAGATGTTAACCCCCCTAAGGATACTACTAGCTATATCCCTACCTTAGGCAACTACTTTAAGGGCAGCCGTAATCTTTAAGATAACAGTAACGTTAATAATAATAGCAGCATTCTTAATAACAACAAGTTAGACTATAAAGATAAGCCCCTTAGCTATAACGCTTCTATAAAGTATGTTAAGGATCCTGTGCACTTTAACTTTACCTTACCTTACTTTAACGCTAATAATAACAAAAATGCTAAAAACTTTGTAATTATAAATCCTAACGCTAACGCTAAAGACAACACCTAGGGTATGCTTAAAAGTAAGCTTAACTCTAATATTAATCTTAGGGAACAGCGTCTACTAGTAGCAGAGGGTAAAGCTTTCTAAGGTAAGAGCTACTTTCCTAAGCTTAATCTTCCCTGCCTAGTTAAATTTTGTACTATAAATAATGTAAGTGCGCATTGTTTTAGTTTTAATTCTAAATTACAGCTGTTGCATGTTGTCTAGAAGAGCAGTATTAAAGATAATATAGCTTTATTTACTAGTATGCGTTAGAAGTTTAATAGGCTTTACAAGAGTTAGACTAGAGTTATTAGCTGCCTAGAGTTTAAAGCTATCTATAAGCGATTAGACTATATTAAAAAAAAATCTTTGCGCTTTTAATGCGACGCTTTGCAATTTAGAAGAGCATCCTCCTTATAATAAGCTTACGCTCTATGCGGTAGTCTTTAACAAACTTTGTTATTAGTAGTTTTCTGCGCTGCGCGCTCCCCTCGCTAGATTAGGTGTGCCGCCCTCTTTAGAGTTAGAGCAGGTTTCTTCCTTAATTAAACGTCTTAATTAGCAGGCTAACAAATACACTCCTATTAATAAAGGTTGTCTAGAGGTAAAGAAGATTAATAATGCTTATTACTCTAGACTGTCTAACACGCCCCGCAAGCCTTTGCTGCCTTTAGCTAAAGTCGCGGCATAGCGTGTAGAAGCTCGTGCAAAGAATACTAAGTTAATAAAAGCTATATATGCACTTAAGTAATTTATAGCAAATACTATAAAGCTTTAACGTGTAAACTTAAATAGTTCTAATATTATAGTTGTAGATAGCGCAAAGGCTAAGGCCTAAGTAGAGGTAGAGATAGAGTTTAATACTAGTAATAATTTGTTGTCTAATTTAACTAAGAAAGGCAAGAACAAGGGTAAAGGCAAGAAGAAGGGTAAGAGTAAAAAGAAGCATATAGGAAAAGCTTAGGCAGAGAAGAAGGCCTATTAACTTTAGGGCATTATTACAACAAGGGGTAAGGGTCTTAATATATTAGAACTTATTACTACTTACAAGTAGTAACTTAAGTAGCTAAAGCGTGCGTTTACGCCTAATAAGAGGAATCCTCGTGCTATATAGTTTTAGGACAGACGAGTTATTAGCTACCCTACGTAAATTATAGATAAGATTATAGGTTTTTATAAGACTAACTAGTTATGTAAAGACAATAATGCGCAGGATATTCTGCTAGCTCTTTATACTAAAATTAACATTGTTCTTGTTAATCGCGATGTTAATAATATAACTTTTTAGCTTGCTAACATGCAATCTTGTTAGGACTAAGTAGAAAAGAAAATAGTAGCTGCTTAAGCTGCTAGTGTTTAAGGAGCGGCGGTTAGGTCTAAACTTGCTTCTCTACACTAAGAAGCTAACTTACTAAGGCACTAGAAGTCTAACCTTACCGCTTGACAACAGCGCCTAAATTAACTTTAGAAAGCTACTAGCAATATTTAGGGTGTAGATAGTCTGCCTGTAAAAGCTAACTAATAACCTAATTTTAGTACTACTGTGCTTCGCGTAAAGCACTATAATTCTCTTTAAGAAACTAATGCTCCTAGCTGTAAGGTTACCTATAAGTCTAGTAGTAAGCAAATTAATGTGTATAATAAGGCTGCCTAGGCTACTATTAATAACATAGTACACTACATAGACAATAGTGCCTATTAGCCTAAAAACTATAAGTACGCCCTTAATCGCAGCTGTGTCGCAAGCCGTAAGAATACGCGTGTACTAGGATAAAGCTATCTAGCAAAGCCTAATTTGTAGTAGTAGATAACTAGCGCAACTAAACTTTATAATTGTCGCGAGAAGGCAACTATAAAGCGAGTCCGTTAGTATAAGAAGCTTATAGCAAAAGAGCCTAAGAATCCTTTTGTAGTAGAAATATCGCGTTATAATATTAACTATAGCGCGCTGCTGGCCGATAAGGTAGGTATTAGCAAGACTAACACTGCCGCCCTTTACTAACTAATAGTACGTACACAAGGGAGGGGGGCGGTAGGCGAGGGTAATAGTTACTTTTACTCTTATCCTCTCTCTTTAGTCTTTTCTTAGACTCTCCCTGTACCCCCTTATCGTACCTACTTGCTAAACTATTTCTAGAGTATAAACGACAGGAAAGCTAAGCTCTAAGATCTTTATAATTTAGAGGACTAGGACTTGCTTACTAAGTTCCCTAAGGCCTAGCTGTTATTTATTATAACCTAATCTTATTTAGTTTTTTAGTTGTCGAAAGATTTTGTAAATTTTAGCAATCTCTTCTCTACATACGTATACAGCGCAGCAGCAAAGCGTATTCCTACTAGTATTACTTGTATTAGTAGAACTATAAAGCAGAGCTACCTTGTGTTTAATAGCGAGAATAAACTTAACTCTTAGGTTATTATAGTTATGTCTTACTAAACCTTAGCTATATGCTATAGGCTGCAAGCGCGCAAGCTGTTTATAGAGGGTTTTAGGGTTAACTATAATACTGCTAAGGTGTAGAAATTCCGCGATATCTAAGACCTTAACAAACCTAGTTAGAGGCTGTAATATAATCTTAACGGTCTTGTGAACAAGAGAATAATAGATAAGGGATAAAATAGCAAAGGTATGTCGCATCTATAAAAGAGGAAGAGAGAGAGGGCAACAGCAGAAGGGGAGCGGAGTTTAGCGAGGGCAACTATTGCCTTCCTCTTACTCCTCCCCTACTGTTGCCCTCCTCTTACTCCTCCTCTACTATTGCCTTTCTCTTACTCCTCCCCTACTGTTGCCCTCCTCTTACTCCTCCCCTACTGTTGCCCTCCTTTTACTCCTCCCCTACTGTTGCTCTCTACTTACTTCTCTCCTACTATTGCCCTCTTCTGTCTCCTCTTCTTTTATTACTTTTTTCTATACTCTTTTCTTTGCTGCCCCTCTATCTCTGTCTCTTTTTTTTTTAACTATTTTCTTTAGGTATTTAATCTAACACCTCCTATGCTATCTATAGTCTTAGTTTAGACTAGGTTACTATTATTACTACTACTTATATTCCCTATTACTACTATAACTTTAGAAGTCTTCTGTCTTTTATTTAATTGCTATATACAAACAAGGTTACCTGCGCCTGTATTTATAGAATAAAGTACTAAAGTTATTGTTAGCCTGCTTTTCCTAATCCTTTTTAGACTATTGTTGCCTATAAAGACAATGCTGCCTTTTCTAAGGATAATTAGCTATTTAAATATACTGCCTGTGCCTTTAAAAAGTTTCTCTACGAACCTAGTATACCTTTAGATATTATTAGCCTATATCTTGCTACTATTTAGTCCTGCTTTATAATTTAGTGTAACTTTATATCTTCTTATATTATTAATCTAGTTAGGACTGTACATTGCATTAGAGAATATATGCCTAAGACGCATTGTTTTACAGTAAAATTAGAGTTTCCTCTCCTTATAAAGGCTTTGCATAATCTTCTAGTAGAAGAGTATGTTAAGTCCTACTTTGTAGCTAACCCTAAACACCTTAGTAAAATATATCTAAATAGACAAAGTATTTAGCTTTTAGGTCTAGCTACTATTTACCCTTTGCTCCTTCTTACAAAGGATATCTATCGCGCTAAAGTGCCTCGCTCTAGCTATTCTCTTCTAGGTGCTAATAAAAATTCTAGTAACAATAAGTCTAATCTAGACGCTAATAATAACGACAACACACCTAGCTAGGGTAGTAAAGATAAGGATAATATTCCTATAGTAGAGAATTTGTATTTAAAGGAGTATCGCGATCTATATAACGCTAAGAATAATACTAGTTTCCTGCGCAAACTAGTTAAAGATATTTACGCTAATACTAGCCTTATAAACCCTCTATAAGACTAGTTGTTCCCTAAGACTAACTTTAACTAAATAGGTAAACGCACACTAGCTAATATAATTATTAGTAGTTCTATGCGGCTGCAATCCCTCTTTAGCGTAGTTAAAGATTAAGTTAATTGTAAAGATAAGAAGGCGCTAATCTTTACTAATTTGCTATAAGAAACTATGTTGTACGCTACGCTTCTGCGCGCTTACTAGTACAAAGCTTGTGCTGTTTTGTTAAATATAAAGAAGGACGTCTAGGAAACAATTATTTCCTAATTCTAATTACAACTCTCCTAATAGCAGACGTTATTTAATAGCTATGTTAGTAACAATAACGTAGAGGTTCTAGTACTGTCCTATTTTATAAATAGTAGCCTAAATCTTTACTACTACTATTATAATCTTTATACGCCCTCGCCTACTCTATCCTTGTTAATCTAGATCTAATCCTGTAGTTAGCTTATTTAGTTTAGACAAACTTATAAGGTGCTAATTCTTCAGTACTATATAAAAGGTACCTATAATGCTACGCAGACAGTGTCTATAATACGCAATATATTAACTTCTATTGCTGCGTTTACTAGCCGAGAGAAGGATCCTAATAAGAGTTTCCTTAGCGTACAAGCCACCTACGACTAGTTAGACAACTTTTATAGTTTAGACAACACGTTAATTCGCGTAAATTATCTTTATTTTACCTGTCTTAATAGGGCTAGCCGCATTAACTACAATCTAAGCAATAAAGACAAGTTTCTTCGCCTTTTTAATATTATGCTCGGCATTACTGTTAAGCTACGCTCTCTAGTTAGGGATAGAGCCTTTAAAAGGACCTTTAACACTTTCTATAAGGCTAGCGTTATTTTTAACACAAGAACGCCTACTAGCTAAAGTAAAAAGTATACTAGTAAGCCTATTCTTACTCGCTCTACTTTAAAGGCTAGTAGTGTTGCTAATAATAGTAAAAACGCTGCTAAAGACAATAACAACTTTAGGCCTCTTAGTCTACTTTCTACTTCGCCCTCCTAACTTACCGCCTACAGGAAACAAGTTTAAGATAACAAGTAAGCCGTACAAGATTAGAAGGCTTATAATAAGGCTATAAAGTCTAAGCTTGCTACTAAGGCCTACGCTGCTTAACAAAAGCAGAAAGCGTCTAATAAAGAAGATTTAATAGGATCTGCCCTAGCTAAGACCTCTTGCAAGCGGGCTAAGGCAAACAACACTATAACTTAGGCTCCCGCGTCGCAGTTTAAAGCCGCGCTAGCAAAGTCTAAAGCTAGTCCCTTTACTATAACCTAAGCTCCCGCTTCTTAATTAAAAGCTGCGCTAGTAAAGTCTAAGGCTAGTCCTCCTGCTAAGACTAGTCCCTCTCCGCGTAGTAGCAGCCGGGGTGGACGCAGTAGCGGCTAGGGTAGAGGCAAGGCCGCCTCTAGTAAGTAGGTATAAAGCAAGAGCAACAGAATGTCCTAGAAGAGAGAAGTAAATTAAAAGCAAGATTTTATAGTAAGAGAGCTTTAAAGGGATTTTAAAGTAATAATACTTTTTAGTAAGCACTTAGGCAGAGTATATAGCTAATTTATACTGTCTCCTAACTTGTGTTGTAGTAGTAAACATAGCGTAGGAAGAGGGGGGGGGCGTTAAGGGAGGGCAACTATTGTCTTTAGGGCTATCCTCTCTCTCTTCCTTTGTGTTAGACCTTTTAGTTAATAGAGAATAAGCTTTAGATGCCCTCTTTTCTCTCCTTTAGTATGCTAAGTTCTTATTTTTTATTTTTGTTTCTATACTCTTCCCTCTGTGCGTTAGTTGCTATAGCAAGGCAAGGTTACTATAGCTTCTTTCTTTAAGTCTCTTTGTTGTAATCTTGCCCTATTAAGTTCTAAGCGGGGCCTTATTTTTATTAGAACTCCTATTTACTTAATATGTAGTAAGCCCCTTAAATCGACTAGCTTACTCTACTTATAAAACTAACTAAAGAGAATAAGCGGGGGGGAGAAGGGAGGAGTTAGACTAGGGTAATGTTTATTCTTTTTTCTCTATGTCCTTGTTGCCCTCTTATAATACTCCCCCTTATCCTCCCCTTGTCTCTTGGTAGTCCTTCTACTAGGCAGATGTTAGCTTCCGTGATCGTTAGCGTAGTATGCTATTTATTTCTAACAACTATTATATGCTTCTTTTGCTAGGTGTAGGCTTGTAATGTAGTGAGACGTAGCTAGATTTAGCGAAAATCTATCTTGTTATTTGCATCTACTCCTACCTATACTATTGTTACCGCTCGCATATTAAAACACCTAAGACTAAACACTGCTATAGTAACTATTTTCGCAACTGTATAACGTAAACCACCACCGAGCTGGTTAACCCACCTAGCTGGTCAAAAATGCTTGGCAGCCCTAACTCATGTTACGCATCTTCAATTTCATTGCTATCAAATAAGGAGCCTGCGTACGTCGTGCTCATATTAGATTTAAAAGATAACTCTATATCTTTTCTACACGTGCGCGCGTTATGCCTAGTTCTGCTACAGTTCCCACAGCGCTGTACAGCTAGTTAGGCTAGTTCTTAATTACTACTACTACGAGCCTTCTTCAATTGCTAAGGCCCTGTAGACGCCTTAGCGGCTACCTGCGCTGTAGCAGTCTTATACTCTATTATACTACTATGCTAGATATGCTTGCGTTTGCGCGTTTTTCTTTTAGTTATTACTACTAATTGCTCTTTAAGCTTAGAAATCTGCGCTACTTAAAGCACGTTTTAGTGTAGCATTAGTTCTCTACCTTTTATAAGCTAAGAGAAGCTAGCCTAGGCTGTAACAGGCAACTAAGTAAAGGCCTTACGTATAAACTTTAACTAGGATCTAAACTTATAGGTATTGCTTAGAGTCTTTAACTGCTACAGCGTTTCTAGGAGGAGAGGTTCTAGTAAGGTATACAGCTGCACTTTAAGGCGATCTAACACTACCTGCGCGTTAATAGGGACTAGCCCTAACGCCTTAAAGGCCTTATAGTAGTTCTCCTCTGTAAACACATTAAAAAACGCGTCTTTAAAGGTAGAGAGGAAGCCTTCCTTGTTAATATAGAAGACGCGCTAGTGTGCTAAGTCTCTAACACGCTAAGAGTACTTACACTTTAGTAGTAAGAAACAGACTACATTAAGTAGCTAAAGGATATGCGATAAGTAAGGTAGTATGTAGAGAGTAAAGATCTTATTTTTTAGGTAGTAGTCCTTAAACTCCTAGTTAAGATAGCTCTTATAGCTGTTAAGTATAAGTAGCCTATATGCCTCTACCTAACGCGCCTTTGTATGCGCGTTAAAGTGCTTTAACTACTCTAGACCTAGCGCGTTATTTGTCTAGCTGTTCTCTAATATAGAGAGCCTCTAATTACGCAGTATTAAAGCCTCCTTATACTATATAGAGATGTAGACACGTCCCTTGTAGATAATAAAAGGCAGGGTATAACTGCTGTCTACGCAGATGCTCTAGATCACAGTAACCTACTTGCGATTACTTAGCTGAACTAGCTCTAGCTAAGTACGCCTCTTAGAGCCTGTAACAACCTTGCTAGATAATATAACGCCTATCTAGAAGCTAGTCTTGTTAAAGTTGTATATGTTGTTGTTGTAGACGCTGTACTTAGCTTTAGTGTCCTTTACTAGCTTAAACTATGCGCTAATTACTTTAGGATCTTCTTACAGTATCCTCTGCCTATTCTTAGCTTAATTAAAGGCTATTTTGAGCTTAGCTAAACGCGTTATAAAGCGCTTAGCCTAGTGCTTACTAACTAGCTCACTACTGCGTATAGCTAGCAGTTTATTAGCTATATCTGCTACCTCGCATAGCTAGGGCGCAAATCCTCACAAATTGAGGTTAAGGATGTATTATACAATTATCTGCTCTTTAGTTGCAGTAAGCTTATAGCTGTTAAGTCGTGTACTAGGTTAAAATAGGATTCTGTTGTATTAGCTAGTTAATGTTAAAGGAGGCACCTTAAACGCCTTAGCAGCGAGTCAGAGGCTTTTAAATTAGTAGCAATTATAGGCAGAAAGCGCAAGTAGAATTCTACCTTCTTAGTTAGAGAGCTACACGTTCTGTTGTTAATTTATGTCGCATTTGTTAGAGGAGTGGTGCTGCTAAGCATTTTTGACCAGCTCGGTGGGTTAACCAGCTCGGTGGTGGTTTACGTTATAGCTAATATATTATATCGCGCTCTGTCGACCTCGTATAAGTCTTTTTCTAACTATAGCGAGCCGCTATAAAATCTTCTTTCTTCTTCTTAAGATTGTTAATTTCCTCTTTGTACATTTAATGTGCGTAATTACTAGCTAATTTGTTATTCTATTTATCTATATCGTCTTAGGTAATGCTAGATACCTTCTCTAACTAGTTAAGCTTAGTAGCTTTTAGGCAGTCCTTGTCCTTGCGCGTCTCCTTAAGCTATAGTTTGTGCTCTAAGTAGTATTGCGCAGTGTCCTCTGCGTTAGCGACATTCTACTTAATTATGTCTTTTTCTATTATTTTGTATTTATTTTTAAGCTACGTAAGCTTTATAAGGCGCTTTTACTCTTTGTCGTTATCCTTGTTGTAAAGCTAGGCTAATTGTAATAGAAGCTCTTGTGCGTAAGTACTCTAGTCTTAGGACTAGATATAAGCCTAGCTGTTGCTATATCCTACCTTAGTATTCTAGTGTAGAAGCAAGACTAATACTGCATAAAATTGTCTCTAGACTGCTTAAAATTATACGCGGGTTAAAGATACTATTGTTTAAAGGAAGTTAACAGCGAACTAAAGGCTATAACAATTACTATATTTAATGTCTGTGCCTAGCGCTAATGCAATTAAAAATTACGTTGCCGTAAGACTAGGGTTAAAGCTAAGTAGGAGGAAGGTATAGTAGAGGAAGAAAAGGAAAAAGCGAGGGGGCTAGTAGGTATTAGTAGAGAGTTGTGTGCTAAGCTTTATGTAATTATTATATTTACTACGTGTATATAACTATAATAGATTACTCTATTACTTATTACCTTCTATCTCTCTTCTTGTTTGTGTACCCTTACTTCTATTGTTTTATGTTTAGACGCCTGTTTGTTACTCTTTAATGCTAACGTAGATGTATAAGGTTTTAAACTCTACTTACTTTATTATTAAGGTTAGAAACTATTTTGTGCAGGTTTACTATACCTGCCTAGCTACATGTTGTAGATAGTATTAAGATTATAAACTACGTAACAGCTGTTATAGCGCTGTAGCTTTGTTACTACCTAGCTGTTTCTAGGTTCTTTTCTCTTATAATAAGGGACGCCTATAGATAGACAGGAACTTAGAGGGACAGGAACTTAGAGGGAAGGCGCCTTAGACTAGAAGGGAGATTTTTTTTTTTCTGCTAGTGTTCCTTATCTTATCTTACTACGGCTGTTATAGTACGGGCGTACGTTAAGTAAAGGAGAAAGTAGTAACTAGGAGCTCCTATATTTAGAATCCCCTCTAAACTATATCCTTACAGACTAGGCTAGGGAGGGGGGAGAGTTAGATAAAGGTAACGTTTTCTCTTTTTTCTCTTATCCTTGTTGCCCTCTTATAACTCTCTCTTTTCTTTTCTTATCTTGTTGCTCTTTTGTAACCCTCTTTCTTCTTTTTCTATCTTGTTGCCTTCTTGTAACCCTCCTCTTCTCCTCTCCTTCTCTATAGACATAATACAAGGCAGATTTTACAAAGAGAGATATCTCTATAGGTAAGTCTAAGGCTAGACTAGAAAGCGTAGTTTTAGTTTTAAGTATCTAGATTATTGTAGATAAACTGCAAGAGGTACTACTAGTAAGTCTTAAGCACAGCTTCTACTATAGCTAGGATTATAGCAGATATATAACTTAAGGCATTTTAATTTAAAAGCTTTAAGCGTAGCTTAGGCACTATATAAGCCTATAAGGTTAGCTATTTATAGTATTCTACTTATTAGCGCTAGCAGGTACTTACTAAGGTAGTTTTAACTTAGGTGTAGCGCTTGTAGGCGATCTACGAGGACTTATATAGTAATATAGCAGACTAGTAGAAGTTTAGAAGGGAGATGTAGCAGATTTCTAGTAGGTTAGGTTTAGGATCTATTTTAGAGGAGGACATAATAGTTAATATTATTACTAGATATCACGTAACTAGGGTTAAAGCTAAGTAGGAGGAAGGTTTGTAGTAGAAGAAAAGGAATGCGCAAGGGGGCTAGTAGGTATAAGTAAAGACTTGTATACTAAGCTTTACGTAATTATAGCAGTCTGCTAACTACTTTGTTCTACGTTACTGTAGTGTTTTAGCGTTTGTTATATACATGTTATAACTATGTCCGTGCATATTATAACTATAATAGCAAGATCTATATTTAGTTGCCCTCTCTTCTTCCTGCGTCTATTTACCTACTACCTACTATCTCTCCTGTACGGCTTATTTTGTGCTAAGACGCCTATCTGTTGCTGTTGTCCTAGTATATTGCTCTCTAATACTAGCTTAGGGGGAGGAACTTACAAACGTTTAGCACTTACTCTTTTCTTTTTCTATCTCTATACTATAGGATCTTTTTAACGTAGTAACTCCTTGCCTACCTAGCTAAATAGGTTGTAAGTTCTTTTGTTTTTATCTTCTTGCTTTTGTTGTCTTACTTTGTCTAGTTTTTCTTTGCTGCGCACTACGCTCTTGCTATAAGTAAATATTGTAGCCTACTACGTAGCTATAGAGTGCTAGTTTAGATTAGAAGTCCCTACTTACTAGGCTTATTGTGCCGCTATCCGCCTTATAATCTTAGCGCTGTAGGTAGAAGCCTAGTAGTAGTTAGGGGTAGCTGTTATACTAGCTTAGGCTGTGCAACTTTAGTCCTTGTACTATAGTGTTAGCTATCTTCCTATAGAGCTTAGCGACATTATTCTAGAGTTTGTGTTTAGTGGCGGTAAGACTATCTGTCTCTGTTATATTCCTAGTTAGCACTTAGCTTGTTAATACAACCTAGATTTGTCTTTATAAACTTTTTTTTCTCTTTCTTCTATAACTTAGATTCTCTTTAATAATGTTCTTGTTGCTAGAGAGCTGTATCTACGGATTCTAGCGCAGTATCTCTGTTCTAGTTAATTTATAGTAGATAGTATAGACCTTTTAGTCTTTGTCTCTTCGCTGCGGCTAATGTTAGGAGGGGTAGCTCTACTAGACTATGTCTAATACGTAGATGGCATTATTTAGTATAGCTAACCTAATAAGCGTTGTAAACTCAAAACCGTAAAGATACAAAAAAACGTAGAGGCTATTATAGCGCTTTAGCATTTTTGCTATTAGGACAGCTGTTTTATAGTTAGCTTTTATTATAAAGAGGAGCGCCTGCGGATAGACAAAGACTTAGAGATAGTAGAGGGGCCTTGTACTTTAAGGGAGACGCTTTTTTCCGCTTGTTTACCTTAACCTAGTTAGATTTAGCCGTCTACATTTCTTTTCTAGGCGTATGTAGAGCGTCTGTTTAAAAAGTGTAGTAGAGAGCAAGAGCATATCTATATTATGTTCTTTAGCTAGGGCTATACTAATGAGGCGCGTAACACGTATTTATCTATTAAGTAGTTCTACAATTTCCTAGGCAGTAGTAGGGTTAACAAATAACTTGCGTTTTAGATTAGTTTCGTCTTATAGAGTAGGCTAGTGCGTTAGGTAAGGAGGGGGGGAGTGTTTAATAAGGGCAACACTCTATGTCCTTATTGCCCTCTTATAACTGTCCTCCTCCTCTCCTTCTCTTCTCTCTATAGTTAGGATACAAGGTAGATATTACTAAAACAACTATAGTACGTGTAAAACGCCTTTTCTTTTTCTTTAATTGTTACTCTACTGTATTTTTGCTAGCAACTAGATTTCTTTCTGCTAAGAACAAGATTTCTTAACACTATGTTTCTAAGAACGTACTCACTGTATAGTAGCTTTCTACCTACTTATAACTTACTTTATAAGAACAATTTCTCTACTTACTAAGGATTTTCTTTGTTCGAACTACTATTTGTTTATGTATACTATTTAAGAGTAGCAAGATTATAGTAAGCAAGTCTAAGAAAAAACCTAGTATATAACTCTACACGTTTACTACCTAGCTAACAAGCTAGTATAAGATAATAGAGCGTCTACTTATCTTGCGTAGTTACTAGTTATAGAGAAGTGACAAAAATAAAAAAATGTTAAAAAATTATTATTTTGAAAGCTGTTTATTTCTATGATTAGAGAGGCTATACTAAGAAGAGTTAGGAATTCAAAATGCCAAGAACTTCCTCTTTGTAATAGGTTGCTTAGTAAGCTGTTATTTTTGAACCTATAAAACTTACTAAAAATTATTTATATAAGAGAAATCTTATTAATACTATTTTGTGTAAAAGTCTTTAAGGAATTACGTAATATATTATTTATTAATAGTAAAAAGCTTGTTGTTACGTTTTTCTAACATCATTATTTTTAATAGCTTACTTATACTTAGTAGACTAGCCTATAGCTTTTTTGTTAGCTAAGTAGCACTTTTACTATAATAAAAAACTAATACTATTTACTACTTTTTATAACAATTAACCTATTTATTATTTTCTTATTTTATTAACGTAAACCACCACCGAGCTTGTTAACCCACCGAGCTTGCCAAAAATGCTTAGCAGCACCACTCCTCTAACAAATGCGATATGAATTAACAATAGAACATGTAGCCATCTAACTAAGAAGGTAGAATTCTACTTGCGCTTTCTGCCTATAATCACTGCAAATTTAAAAGCCTCTGACTCGCTGCTAAGGCGTTTAAGATGCCTCTTTTAATGTTGACTAGCTAATACAACAGAATCCTATTTGGACCTAGTACACGACCTAACAGCTATAAGCTTACTACGACTAAAGAGCAGACAATTATTTAATACATCCTCAACCTTAATTTGCGAGGATTCGCGCCCTAGCTATACAAGGTAGTAGATATAGCTAATAAACTGCTAGCTATACGCGGTAGTAAGCTAGTTAGCAAGCACTAGGCTGAGCGCTTTGTAACGCGTTCAGCTAAGCTTAAAATAGCCTTTAATTAAGCTAAGGATAGGTAGAGGATACTATAGGAAGATCCTAAGGTAATTAGCACGTAGTTTAAGCTAGTAGAGGACACTAAAGCTAAGTACAGCGTCTACAACAACAACGTGTATAACTTTAACAAGACTAGCTTCTAGATAGGCGTTACATTGTCTAGCAAGGTTGTTATAAGCTCTAAGAGGCGTACTTAGCTAGAGCTAGTTTAGCTAGGCGATTGTAAGTAGGTTACTGTAATCTAGAGCATCTGCGCAGATAGTAGTTATACCCTGCCTTTTATTATCTACAAGGGACGCGTCTACATCTCTATATAGTACAAGGAGGCTTTAATACTACCTAATTAGAGGCTCTCTGTGTTAGAGAACAGCTAGACAAACAACACGCTAGGTCTAGAGTAGTTAAAGTACTTTAACGCGCATATAAAGGCGCGTTAGGTAGAGGTATACAAGCTGCTTATACTTAATAGCTATAAAAGCTATCTTAACTAAGAGTTTAAGGACTACTACCTAAAAAATAAGATCTTTACTCTCTACATACTACCTTACTTATCGCATATCCTTTAGCTACTTAATGTAGTCTGTTTCTTACTACTAAAGTGTAAGTACTCTTAGCGTGTTAGAGACTTAGCACACTAGCGCGTCTTCTATATTAACAAGGAAGGCTTCCTCTCTACCTTTAAAGACGCGTTTTTTAATGTGTTTACAGAGGAGAACTACTATAAGGCCTTTAAGGCGTTAGGGCTAGTCCCTATTAACGCGCAGGTAGTGTTAGATCGCCTTAAAGTGCAGCTGTGTACCCTACTAGAACCCCTCCTCCTAGAAACGCCGTGGCAGTTAAAGACTCTAAGCAATACTTATAAGTTTAGATCCTAGTTAAAGCTTGTACGCAAGGCCTTTACTTAGTCGCCTATTATAGCCTAGGCTAGCTTCTCTTAGCTTATAAAAGGTAGAGAACTAATACTACACTAAAACGCGCTTTAAGCAGCGCAGATTTCTAAGCTTAAAGAGCAATTAGTAGTAATAACTAAAAGAAAAACGCGCAAACGCAAGCATATCTAGCATAGTAGTACAATAGAGTATAGGACTGCTGTAGCGCAGGTAGCCGCTAAAGCGTCTACAGGGCCTTAGCAATTAAAAAAGGCTCATAGTAGTAGTAATTAAGAACTAGCCTAACTAGCTGTACAGCGCTGTAGGAACTGTAGCAGAACTAGGCATAACGCGCGCACGTGCAGAAAAGATACAGAGATATCTTCTCAATCTAATATAAGCACGACGTACGTAGGCTCCTTATTTAATAGCAATGAAATTGAAGATGCGTAACATAAGTTAGGGCTGCCAAGCAGTTTTTACCAGCTAGGTGGGTTAACCAGCTCGGTGGTGGTTTACGTTATATTAAATAGAGTCTTATTTTTATACAATAACACTACTTTATAGAAAATTTATTTTCCTATAAAATTTTATTTACGTTTATATTATAAAGTTTTACACATTTTTGCTTACTATAAATGGAATAATTATAAGCTTTTTTTTATATTTTAAGGCACTCTTGTTATAAGTAATAAGTAAGGTTCTCTCTTTAATGCAAGAGTTAGGGTAAAAAGCCAACTAGTAACTACGTTAAAAAGTTATTATTATTGCAAAGCTATAATTATGTAATTAGTATTTTACTAAAATATAGCATTACGCTAAGAAAGTAGATATTATAATATCTAGAGATGTTAGGGCATTTAAAGAATCTAAGAATACTAGTAATAAAAAAAAGCTTTAAATATTAGGATAAAGCGCAATAAGTATAATAATATATTAAAATTTATTATTATACTTATTCTAGTTAACTCTTCTATAGTTTATCTTTTATATAAATTATAACTAGTTATTTTATTTTATATAAAATTACATTATCTTTTATGAGTTAGTTAATTTATAATAACCCCTTTCTATATAAATTACTAAATAACTTATATAAGCTACTGCGTTAGTCCACCTTGCCTTAGTATAAACTAAGCTTAAAGAAGTATAGCTTATATCCTTATATAATACTGTAACTACTCTTAGATTTTAGTAAATATAATTAACTACTAAGTTACTTAATTTAAGTTAACAAGATGTTACTTATTCAAGTTACTTAAAATACTATAGCCTAGAGTCTAAGACTCTTGCAGGCGCTAGTAAATAACAATATACTTAGCGTATTTAACTTTAAAATAAAAAAGAGCTTTAGAGCTATAAAGCTTAAGAACCTTACGTAATAAGCTTATATTTAAGCTAAGTAGAGAGCTAAAATATAGAACATAATTAATTAGCTAGTAGAACAGCTACTAGCTACTTTGAATAAATAAAAAACTACTAAAAAGCCTAAAATAGCAGCGCCTAAAAAATAGAATAGAAGTTAAGAAGAGCTATAAATATATTTTACTAATGTTAACTTATACTGCAAGTTTATAAGGTACTTTTAAGTAAAATAAGATTTTAATAGTAAGCACGTATATTAAAAAAAAAGCTTTTAACTAAATACAACTATACTTAGACAACTATCTACTAAGTATAAAGTAAAATGAAACTAAGAATAAAACTTAAGCTATATTTATAATTTGGAGAGAGTTTGAATAAGAGATAAGACGTATTTTTAAAAAAGTAGACACTAAAGATTAAGTAAATAAGTAACTTACTTACTTAAGGCAAACTAAGTTTATATTAGCTTATATAGTAGAATTTAAGTAACTATAAGCTTACATTAATTAGAATAACGCAGTACTTTAAACAGTATTTAAAGCTAGCCTAAAAAAAATATTCATAACAGCTTTATTTACTATAAAAAGCTTAACACGTTATAAGCTTTTATTAAGCTAGCTGCGCGCATTTATAATTGCTTATAGAAACGCTCTTAGTAAAAGAGATAGTTCTAGCCTATTATAGCTAGTATAAAAAAGCAGCACAATAAAGAAAATAAAGATAGTAATACTATTATAACTAGTAAAGTATAAAAGAAGGCTAAAGATAGAAAGACTTAAGAGAAAGACTTGAATAAGCTTTTTAAAGAAGAACGCTAAAAGTATTATATTAATAGAATACATCTTTATTGCAGTAAAGTAAAATACTTTTATAAAAACTACCTAAAGAATAAATTTAAGCAAGTAGCTATTATAATTAAGATAATTAAACAAGGAACGCCTTACTTAGCTGAAATAGAGCTAAACAACAACTTAAGCAAGTAGCTATTATAATTAAGATAATTAAACAAGGAACGCCTTACTTAGCTGAAATAGAGCTAAACAACAACTTAAGCAACTTAAATCTTTATAAAAAGGCATGCTTAGAGAATAGCTATAAAATTATACTCTACTTTAAACTCAATAATATAGTCTTTATCTTAAGTAAACTTAAGTTAATAAACTAAAGTGTTAAAAACACTATTATGCTAGAATAACTAGCTAAGAACTAGTGTTAAGTATACAAGGATGCAAGGTATTATACAAATAACTACTTAATTTAAAATTAAATTATAATAACTAGCAAGAACGCTAAAGAAGTTAGGTATTAAGTAATATACTAACCACTCTACTTTAATAATATAGTAGCTAAGGTCTAAAACTAAAAAGCTTATAAAGTAAGAAATACTAAAGAATATAAAGAGTTGTGCTAGTATATTTATAAACTAAAATAGAAGTTTTATAAGAAAAATAAGAAGAAGTATAGAATAAACTAAGACTAGTGCTATTACATAAACTTATAAGTAGATAAGTGCTTAGTAGATAACTACTCTCTCTACAAACTTAAAAAAGTAAAATTTACTATTTACTTTTTTAGACGCAATGCAAAGATAAATACGCTTTTTATTAAGAATAATTAAGAAAAGTATTATAAGTAGACAACTACTACTATACTACTTTGTAATTTAATATTCTTAAGGCAGCAGATTGCCTAATTTATAAAGCAAGAAAGCTAAAACTAAAGAAGTAGGCTTTAAGGCAAGAGATACTTTATAGAAACTTTTATTAAAGCTTCTACTATAATAATAGCTGCTTATATAATATAGTACTAAGTATAGTACGGGCTACTTTCTTTAGAAGAGGAAAGGTAAGCAGTTAAAAAACTAAAATACTGCTAGGGACAAGGTTACGCTAGTAAAGGCAGTTCTATAGTCACCTTTAAGAAGGTATAGAATACTAATAGTTAAGTAATATAACTATATATAACTACATTTATATAAAGTTAGAAGATTAAAGTACTTATAAATAGTAGGGCTGTATAGATCGTAATCTTACTATAGACAGTAGAGAAGCATAAAATACTGTACAAGGTTAAAAAGAACCTAATACTAATAATACTAGGTAATAAGAAACTTATAAAATATAAAAATAGTGTAATATAGTTAGAGACTAAATTAACAAAGCTATAAGTAGCAGACATTAAATGTTAGATAAATATTAATTTTATAGATTTAAGAGAACTAGACATGCTAATAAGTTATAACTAACTAAAGGCCTATAACCTTGCTATTCATTAGTAAAAAAAATTATACTTAGCTAAAAGCCTGTGCACAAAGTTACTAGAGTATAATATAAAAAATGCTTATTTAATTAGAGCTCACTTAAGAATAAGAAATTTAGTAAGATCTTACTATATAAAATTATAAGCATTTATGCAAAGGACTCTTAGAAGATAAAAGTTATATAAGTAAAATAAGCTATAACTACTAAAAAAAATCTTACTACTAGAAATACTAAGAGAGTATTTAATACATAAGTTTAGAGAACTATTTAAGAAAAATATAGCTATAGAACTAGCAGACTATTAACATTATAGAATTATTCTAGAAAAAGGAGCTAAGTTAAGCCTAGGACTTATATACCCTATAACGCCTAAGCACAACGCTAAGCTACAGGATTCTATCTAGAAAAATTTAAAGAAAAGATTTATTTAACTAGAATTAGGCTTAATAGCCTTAATTATTTTATTTATAAAGAAGCTTATGGCTTCGGCCTTTTGAGACAACCTTTTGATGTGACCACACATTTTGTAGACACCATTTTGGTAAAAAAGATTTATTGCTAACAACAGGTATCCGGGCTCATGCCCCCTTGTTCGGCATTGCCGGCACGCAATTGGTGTGTCGCATGTTCGGACGGAAACGAAGATGCGCGATATCCCTCCAACTAACCCTCTTGACCGATGACCATTTACCGATGACCATTTACCGCTGACCGCAACTTCTGTCGTCTCTGTCGCCATCCCGGCGGTGTTGCAGTCGCGGCGTTTCTGGCATGCGCCTATACTCGGATGTGAACATACGACAACAGCGTCACCATCCAAGCACGGCTCTCCCATCCCCAGAGGCGACTCACAAAATCCTCCTGCTCGTCGGTTTGTCCCAGCTGCTCAATAGCTGTTTTGACACGCTCTTGCTCCTCGTAGAGCCACTGCAAGGTCTCTCTACTAAGGTTGCATTCGCGCAGGAGGAGATTTGTAAGATGACACACCGTCACCGCACCTGGACCATTGACATGCGCAACGTATTTGATGGACTCGCCGCCAAACAAGCCTTTCACAACCTCCATTGTGACCTTGACATCCATGATACCAGACGCATCGATGAGGTGTTGATGAATGACAGAATTCGACCTCTGCGTCCACCTGATTACCATAGGAGCTACCGCCGACAGCTCCTCTTCGACCGACCGGGGAGGCCGCTCAACGAAGGTGAACGCGGGCTTCGTGATCCACCACCATAGCTTCTCGTATGGTGACCTGGTGAGGTCTAACTTCACTCGATGTGAGCCATCGGTCTTCGTGTCGAACGGGGAGAAGAACAGTCCGAGCATTGTATCGTTCGTATGCGGTACCGTGTGGTGTGGGAAATCCTGAAGGTGAGAAGCAGCAGGCAGGGAGCTTTTATGAAGTATTGCAGGCTCCCGCTGCGGTAACGTACGTGTCCTTACCCTCCTCCACCTCCACCTCCTCCACCTCCATCGCAATCTTGTTGCCAGCCATAGGCTGGCAATCGCCGTTGAACACGTTTCAATTGGTGTCGTTTTTTGGTACCTTCAGCAAATTTTTTGACCCTGATTTCGCTCGGTGGTCTGAGCTTTTCTGCTCCGAGCGCTTAGCGCGTGGACCTCATCCACTCACCGTTCGAATTTCGTCGACTACACACAATCTTTTTTTGACTTTTGCGACTGATTAGTAGAGGGCAGCTGCTTTTCACTTTTTTGGAAAACCCATTTTGACTACAACAACAACCACCACCTTTGATACCCTAAAAAATAAATAAAGAAGCTTAACAGGAAGTAGTAACTGTGTGTTAACTTTAGGAGGTTAAACAGCGTTAGTTAGAAGAACTAATATCTCTTACTACTAATTATAGAGCTTATAGATTTACTCTTAAAGCTAAGTAGTTTACAAAATTAAATATTAAGGTTAAGGTTAGATTATATACTTAAAGCTATATTGTTATAAAAGTGCAAAGACAAGAAATAAAAACTTATATTTTACTATTTAAGAAAGTTCTTTAGAGCAGAACTTAACTATACTATCTATAATAAAGAACTACTAGAAGTAGTTTATACCTTTACATAGTAGGAAGTTTCTCTACTAAGACTACTATACTAGATTAAGGTTTTTACTAATTACTAGAACTTAGCAGAGTTTATAATAACAACAAAACTTTATAAATAATAAGTTTAATAAGCTAAGAGGTTAGCTTAGTTTTACTTTAAGATAACGCACTACGCTAGAATACTTAATAAAGTAGTAAACGCTTTAAGCTAAAGATCTAACTTGCGTAAAACAAGCTATAAAGAACCATATAATACTATATTTAAGAAAATACCTAATAGTTATATATAATATAACTAGCTAGAACTAGCTAAGGTAGCTAAAGTAGCTAAGCGGGTAGAATTATTACAACAACATACAATAATAGTAGCAGTAAAAGGCAGCTAGCTACAAGTTTACGTCTAAGCAAAATAGCTTTTATACACTATTACAAAATAAGCAAGCGTACTACAATAGTATATAAGAAAATTTCATATTTATACCTTTATATATAAGATTAAGTCTTCTTAAAGAACTATATAAGTCCCAAAAATATAGACATACACTAATAAAAGAAATAGTTAGATAACTAGCTAAAGTGTTTATAATACTATACTTATAAGTAAAGGTGTTAGATGTTTTTAGCAACTATTTAGCTTGTTACTAAAATAAGCTTACAAGACATAAGCCTTATAGCTTATTATAACTCTTATAGCTACTAATAAGACTATAAAGTAGTATTATAATAGACTTTATAGTAAAACTCCTACTATTATTAGAACTAGAATTAAGAGAACTATAAAACGCAATTCTAGTTATTCTATACTAATTTACTAAAAGAGTAAAGTTTGTGCTTATAAAAAATACTATTATAATAGATAAATACGCGTAAAAGTTTCTAAAGTAATAGTATTTACGTATAGAATAGTTAAAGAAGTTATAATAAATAAAGATAAACTGTTTACTTTTATATATTAGACAACATTTCTAGCTAAACTAGGTATAAAGAAGAAGCTATTTACTAGCTTGTACCCTTAAATAGATAGCTAAACAGAATAAATAAACTAGACACTAGAGTAGTATGTAAGACAAACTAGAATAAATAAAAAAATGTAAAGAGTATTGCAGTAGGCATAGATTATAAGGCCTACTTTATGCAATACTATACAAAGATTTAAGTAAACTTATTACTTATAATAACTTTGTTTTATTTAAAGTAGCAAGTAAGTAAACTATTCAATAGCTAAATTTTTAAAAAGTAGATAAAGTTTTCTTATTATTATACAATTTAACAATTTAGCAACTAAGTAAGAAACTTAATAACTGTTAAGTAGGACTATTTAAAATTATAAAAAAAATAAGTATAGTAAACTATACACTCTAACTACTACTAAGTATACGCGCCTACCCTATCTTTTATAAAAAACTGTTAGAACTAGCACTTTAAAATACTAAGCTAGCAATTTATATCAAGCTTAACAATAAAAGTATTATATGAAAGAAATTAAGAACTTATAAAAGGTTTGTTGTTAGTAAAAATACTTAGTTTTGTAGCTAACATAGCTAAAGAGCTAATATACCTAACAACTAAAAGATAATTTACTAAATAGTAAGTAATAAATTTAAATACTATTTAAAGTACTTAAAGAAGTAAAGACCAAGTTCTTAAAAAAAAAGTTATTAAAAAAAGTTAAAAAGAGTATTAGCTTGTAACTAGCCTAAGTTAGTAAATAGTCTAGGTAGTAGTAGTTTAGTTTATAAAAAGCTTACTTTTTTGCATAATTTTTAAAACTTAAAAGAGCTATATTTAGTTAAAGAAAAGAACGTTCCTTGCTCTTTACTTTAAAAAGCTTATTATATAATAAAGAAGCTTTTATAGCTACTAAAGCTTACTACACTTTAGCTTAAGCTACTTCTAGTTTTTTACGTTCACGCTCTACTTAACCGTATTCTTACTTTTTCTTAGAAATTAACAAACTATACTTAGTACTTACTAAAATATAGCTAGCACAGCAACTTAACAACGTTTTTACAAAGTAATTACAATTTTTCTTTTTATACTACTTATATTTATAATTTATTTTGTAACTTTTTTACTTTACGCGTAAAGTATAAGCACGCTTTTACTTAGTTAAGCTTTTACTTAGTTAAGCTTTTACTTAGTTAAGAATTTACTATAAAGACGATAAAACTTTTAGACTTTAGGCATAGTTTAAAAAGCGTAAAAAAATAAGTATATTCTATAATAAGTATACTAAAGCTTTTTATATAGCTTATATTACAACACGCAGCTTAGAAAAATAAAATTTTTAAGTAATAAGATTATAACTTTAAAAGAAGAGATTATGTTATAAATAATAAGTAAGGTTCTCTTCTTAACGCAAGAGTTAAGGTAAGAGGCTAACTAGTAACTCTATTACTAAGTTATTATTATTGTAAAGCTATTATTATAGGATTAGTATTTTGCTAAGATACAGCATTGCGCTAAAAGGGTAAATGCTACTAGATTTAGAGATGTTACGATATCTAAGGAATTTCAAGATACTAGTAATTAAGAAGAAGCCTTAGATATTAAGATTAAGCGCAATAAGTATAAGAATGTGTTAAATCTTCTTATTCTACTTATTATAGTTTACTTTTCTATAGTTTATCTCTTACATAAATTTTAACTAGTTATTCTAGGTTATATAAAATTTCTTGTCTTTTATTACTTAGTTTGTTTTTTATAACTCTTTTTTACACTCATTGCTAGACAACTTATTTACTACCTTTACTACGTTACTAATAAGTCTTTATATTATTATAAATTCTGTTTTATTCTAGAGAGTTACTATTTTGTATTTTATAAAAGGTATATTATTTAAGCTGGATTTGAGAGACTCCTATATTCTAGAGAAGCAGTATTAGAAAAGTAAGCTTAACTAAGTAGTTTTTTTATATTGTATTTACAAAGTAGTATTTTAAGTGTCCTATTTAAGAAGTAGTATTTAACAAGTATTATTACATTAGGAGTATTTAAGAGGTAGTATTTTTACTTATTCTTAAGATAGTAGTCTAAAAAAAGTAGTATTAGAGAACTAGTATTAAAGTAGTACTATTTAAGTAGTAGTATTTCTAAGGTTGTATTTAAGAAGTAGGTATTAGAAATAATTATATTTAAAGAAAAAGAAAGTTTTATTCATAGTATAAATTATAAGGTAGTAGTTAACTATTATTGTTTTATAAGAAAGTAGTCTTACTTAATTTGCATAAAAAAAATAGAATTTACAACGTTATTGTAAGATCTTATATGATACTATACTACTAAACAGTACAACGAACGTAGGGTTAGAGGTAAGTAAAACATTAAACGTAGGCGTATAGTAAGTTGCTACCTCTAGGGGTAGGATCTTGGACGTGGATGTTGCGGCCAGTTGCTGCCAGTTGCTAATGCTGCCCCCGGGGATAGGATCTTGGACGTGGATGTTGCGGCTAGTTACTGCTAGTTGCTAGTGCTGCCCCTAGGGGTAAGATATTAGACGTAGATGTTGCTGCTAGTTGCTGCTAGTTGCTAGTTGCTAGTTGCTACCCCTAGGGGTAAGATATTAGACGTAGATGTTATAGCTAGTTACTACTAGTTGCTAGTGCTGCCCCTAGGGGTAGGATCTTAGACGTAGATGTTGCGGCTAGTTGCTACCCCTAGGGGTAGGAGGATATTAAACGTAGATGTTGCGGCTAGTTGCTGCCTTTATAAGCAAGTATAATTAATACTTACTTACAGTAGCCTATGCTCCTACTTATTTATACCTTGTGTAGTATCTTGCTATTATTTTGTAACCTTTTATTTTTTTTTTTTCTAACTTACTTTAGTTTCTTACTTGCTTTAAAACAATGCTGCAATAAAGCGCCTTTAAGAAAATATCTCTACTAAAAACTATAAATAGCAACGTACAAGCAATACAGAGATTTAAAATATAACTCCTATCTATAAATAAGCTACGCTATACCTACTTGCTACAGTAAAGTTTCTAATTAATGCTCTTACTATAGAATAAGAGTTAGGTGTTAACAGGCCTATTAACTTAGTATATTAGCGCCGCATCCGCAACCTATTTAAATAAACTAGCGTTCTTTAATAAGATACTAGCTACTAACTACAAATTGCCTGTTTAAAGAAACACGTAGAGCAGATGCGTTATTAGCTTTAGGTAGAGGCTCCTGCTTAGAGCATAGTTACTTCTACTACGCTTGCAGATAAGAAGGGTTTAGAATTGCTATTGTTTAATTGTTAAATAAGCGTAGTTAGAGAGAAAGCAGAGCTTATTATAAGTTATTATTAGATAGAAGCATTTAAAGAGTATCTTTGCCTTTAATAGTTAGGAGAAGAGGAGAGGTAGTAGGTATATTGCATCTATAATAAAGGCAGGCGCCCTTAGACGTGTATACTGCTAAGAACAGACCCTAACTGTACTAGACGCGCTACTGCTGAACATCCTTATCAAACTTTAGGCGAATCAGGCCGATATTACGCTCCCTAATAATTATAGCTAGATATAGTTAGAATTAAATAGCCTGTCCTGCTACAACAACAAGCTCTTTTAAGGCTTAAGTACGTCTATTAATAAAGAGATGCGAGAGCACCTTCAGCTTCCTAAAAATGTTAAGTATCTAACAGCACGGCTAGCTACTTTATAGAAAAATTAAAGCTAGCAGCCCTTAATTACGCGTTAGTGCTCTACTGCAATTAAGCAGGTAACGTTTAATATCTCTACTTTTAAACAAATAGCTAGTTGTTAGATAAATAACTTATGTCTAGCCTGCCTTCTTAGTACTCTACTTTATCTTGCTAATCTACTATATAGTACTAGTTTGCTGCGTTTAACAAAGTTATAAGCATCTTTATATCTATTTAAGAACAGCATAAAGTTGACTCCAGCCTAGTAGACTAGAACAGGCTAGCTAGCCTGCTATAGGCACAAAGTACCCACGACGTGCAAGACTTATTCTACTTTAGCAAGAAGTTAGATATAGAACTTAGTCCCTCCTATACGCGTTAGTAGGGCTTCTTCTTAACTCTAAGCAATAAGGCCTACTATGCTTTATACACTACTGTGCTCACAACGCTTATAGACACGTACACAGATATTCTTGCTCTTCTAAAAACCATAAAAAAAGTTAGGCTGCTTATAAAAGAAGTTATAACTTACGTTAGTAAATAGGTAATTAGCGGATTTACTAAAGTGTTAGACACTAGTAACAATAAGCCTACGCTGCGAAAGGGCCTAGTGCCTGCGCTGCGGAACAAGTATAGCAACTAGGCTAACAGAAAGTCTCTTAACCTTTAGTAAGAAGTGCT
The DNA here is from genome assembly GCA_024321975.1 of Alternaria sp. 'sect. Undifilum'. Lineage (NCBI taxonomy): Eukaryota > Fungi > Ascomycota > Dothideomycetes > Pleosporales > Pleosporaceae > Alternaria > Alternaria sp. 'sect. Undifilum'. The sequence continues at coordinate 6,924,298 of JAJJZI010000006.1, forward strand.
GTAGTACGTACGCTAAAAAGTAAAAGTATTTATAAGTTCTACGCTAGAGCACTTTAATAACGAGTACCTAAGTCTAAAAAAGGACAACTACAGCGCACGCTTTTAATATAAAGCGTGGAGAAACCTGCTGTTAATTGTTTCTAATTTTACAGGGTTAACCTTATAAGATTAGCACTTAGCATGCTTAATTAAAAGCAGTACCTATATAATATAAACGCTTATTATTGCACAGACTGTGTGTAATATTATTAGTTAAATTTTTAGAGTTGCGGATAAACCTGCGCTTTAGTCTATTATAGTAGTAGACAACCTGCTAGAGACAATATAGGTTGTAATCGCTGAATAGATGTCTAGACACGCTCTAGAAGAGTCTAATAACAATAGTTAAGAGGCTTTGCTATCTACGAGGCGCTTAAAAAACAAGTTAGGTAAAGAGAGTAAGCTAACTCTAACAGCATCTAAAGCGGCACGTTGCAGTTTAGAAAGATTAGGTTTGCACTAGCTTACTCTAAAGCTAAATTCTAAACTATTAACTTAGTACTAGGTACCCTAGTAGACTAGAGTTTAAGATAAGAAGATTATAGATATAGGTAAAAGTAAGATTGCAAAGGCACCTTAGCAGACTAGAGTTTAAAACAAAAGGATTATAGATATAGGTTAAAGCAAGATTGCTACGCTCTAAAAAATACACTGTTACTAGCGAACCCCTAGCGACTAGGTAGCTGTAGAGCACGGTGCTTTTTATAGCATAAAGCCCCCTCTATTACTACTATTGTCTTTACATGCGAAGCAACGCCGCGGAGCTTAAAAGCTGTTAGACAAACCGTTATCCTAGCTATCTATATCTAACCCTAGCCCTAACCTAATAAACCTCCTTACTTTCCTCTTTTTACGCAATATAAATATTGTGTTACTTTACTCTATTAAGACAGCACCCTAAAGATTATTTATATATTGTTTTTTATCCTACATTATAAGCTGTTAGTTATCTTATAATTATAATAACTATCTTTTAGATTATCTTTTAGATTAACCTTTAGACTCTACACAACAAAGTGATAGCGATAGTGATAATAGTAATAGCAGTGCTAAGGAGGGAGGCAGCCTATACAAAGATATGCTACCTAATAAAGATAAAAACAATAGAGAAGACTACTACGAGGGCAGCTTTAGGGACGAAGAAGGAGTAATAGCGGATAATTAATACACCTAGAGTATTAACTACTGTATAGGCGACTACTAACTTTATAGTAGGTTTTAGAGCATTCTACCTATGTATAGATAATAACTACGTAGTAGTAGACAACTTTATTAAGGCTACAGGGAGTTCTTTATTTAACGGCAGCAAGGCTATTAAGATGCTTTAGTAGCAATTTACAATTAACTATAGATCGAAGCGTATTAGGTCCTAAAAAGTTGCAAAAACTAACGAATTTTATTTAGTTTTAGCTTTAACCTTATTATTATTATTAGCTAACTGCTTAAACCTATCTTAAAGGTCTCTACTTTCTTTAATAACGTAACTATTAGCTTTAAACACTAGCGAGCTTTATACAGCTGTAAACACAGCTACAGACTATTATTTAATATAGAGCACTATACTTTCTATTTTGTAAAGAGTGCAACGCGCAAATCCTAGTTTATTGTTATGCACCCTATTACTAGCACAGTAGAACTTCTTCTGTTAAGAAGCAAACGTTGTAAACGCTGCAAGAAGGCGTCTAAGTATAGCGCTCTTAAATTCTACTACGCCTTATTCTTTATGTTGTATATTAAGGATGTCTTTCTTATAGGCGAATTAGTTAGGAAAGGTGTTAAAGACTCTTAGAAACTAAGTAGTCCTAGGTTAGAAAAGATCTCTTATTCTAAGTAGAAAACGTTCTAGGACAAGTTTATAGAAGGGTGGCTAGAGTACGTACGCGAGAACACGCAGGATCTATTCTAGACTAGGAACTAGCTAGTGTTCTATGCGTATAACTATAGGTAGAACCTTAATATTACGTTGTCTACTTAATAACTCTAACAACTTAAGGCTTTGCCTATGGAAACCTAGTTGCAGTCTAAAGATAATTTATTAAACTCTAAAGGCGAGGCGGCTAGGTTTATAGGCAGCGTAGAGAGGGCTGCGTCCCTACAGAGCAATAGACTAGGAGGCAGCGCAACTTCTACGCTGTATAACTATAGACAGCTGCATAATAGTAACACATAAAAGCTCTAATATAAACTAGAAGGCAAGTATAATCTAGAAAGCATTAAGGCGGTCTCCTATGCGCTAGCAGTAAATATTAACTTAATAGAAGGTCTAGTCTACGCTAACGCCCTTACTAAATTTAATTTTTCTCTGCGCTGCCTTCTTGCAGACCGCAATATAGTCTTGCCTAAGTATTAAACCTGCGCGACTTTACCTTCTACCCTTTTACCTTCTACCTAGCGTACAGTAACTTCTTCTTAGCACAGCCTCTAGTATTTTTACGCAACAGCGCGCTTGCTGTAATATAAAAAAATATAAGCTATTAAAATAATAGTGCGAGCGTGTTAACTAGTAGCTATTTCTAGGCATACTTTAATATTAAGCAAACTATATAGTATAGCCTTAACGACTTGCTTACTACCTAGGGTATTGCTATAGCTGCTCTAACGCTGCTGGATCGCGATAGAAACCTACTTTATTAGGTAGCGGCGAAGCGGCAGCGTCTGCTGTAGAACTTGCAAGGTAAATAGACTTCTTAAAACTCTAAGGCTTCCTAACTGTTTGTCTATAAGTAACAGCGGATTAATAACGCTGTTAGCGTAGAAGCGTACGCGTTTAGGATAGAGCAGGTTCTATCTATATAGGTATTATAGTTAGTTGACAGTTAGAAGAATATTATAATACTACTTTAACTAATTTTCTAACTAATCTAGTACTTTGTAGTAGAATAAGAATCTTATACTTTTTTTTTCTTTTTTTTAAAACAATATATTCTTAAAAGTACTTTATTCTTTTGCTAATGTGTTCGCGTATACAAGAGACAAGTTGTATAGTTGCTTTAAGGCTGCTAGCTCTAAGGGACTACCTTTTACTTTAGTAGAAGGTGTAGTAGCTATTAATTGCCTTAGCAGCTACTACTTTACTAGGTTTCCTTAGTCTTTAGTAGGTTCTGTGCTTAAGCCTCTTAGCACTATTAAAAGCATTAAGCAGGGTAGGTAGCTATTTCTTAACCTTAATATGCTAAATCTGCGCGGTACTAGCGTTGCTAACTTAGTGCGTTAGCCTTGCACAGAGAAAGGACAACCTATTATAATATATATTACTTCTATTAGCTACTACTATAGGCCCGAGATTACTGCTTATTATTATAGCAAGGTATAGTTCTGTAAGGTTAGTAGGCTTATATTATAAGAGCTTACTAGCGCTTAAACGTTTCTAGAAGAGGTATTCTAAGAGATGTAGAAGCTGCAGATAATTACTTTTGTAATATACTAATTCTATTGCTGTCTAAACAAGGGCGGACAGAGCTATGCTCTAAGTAAAAGCTAGGTAGTGCTACAGGTATAAAAAGAGGCGCAAGAGTAGGTAAAGCGTTAGGCTAAAAGCAAGAACTCTTTCTTTATAAAGTGCGTGCAACTAGTGTTTTAAATGTTAGCTGCTAATAAAGTCTAGAGAATACAAGGCGATCTTTCCCGTCTTTGCAGCAGTAGGGTCTTTTAGTATAATAACTAGTACGTAACGCGACTTTGCGTAAAAGCTCTATAGAGAGTGCCTAAATAGCTATAGTAAGTCTACTAGCTACCTTTGTTTAAAGAATATAGGTTAGTTTTCTATGTTACGCGCCGCCGTGCGACACACAGCAGCCGAATTAATAATAGAAGAATACTAGATTAGCGCAATAGCGGGAGCTATAGTATAGTGCTGCATTAACTATATACTAAGTATATATTAGACCTGATTTAGTTACTAGAGCATGCGTCAGCTAGTAGGGAGCATTCTAGCCCTATCTGCTATAGCGGCGAGACTAGGCAGCCTTAAGCGGACAGTAATTAAGGTAGTGTACTACTAAGTAAAGCAGCGCTTGTAAACAACAAGTACTATAAACTTTAGCTACTTAATTTTTTTAACGTTATCCTGCTGCTAGTTTAAGATAGATTTTAGGTACTAAACAAGTAGTTCTTAAAACTTATATAGGATTAAAAGGTTTGTTAACACTACTAAAGAGTACAACAGTGCCTCTTTAAATGCCTAGGTTAGCTATTATGTAATTTAATGCTTATATTAGCATTAACCCTTGCTTTATGTTTAGTTACCTCTACTATAGAGGAGAGAGCAACCGTGTTTTCTACTATATTAAAAACTAAGCACAGAGCTATGTTTGCAGCCGTCTTAGTAATTAGAATGCTTTAGTCTCTTTAACTAGAGTACTTCTTATTAGAGAAAGGCAATAATGTAATGCTTTTAGTTTAGGATATAACAAAAAAAATTAGTAAGACTTCCTTAAGAGATATCCTCTTCTATAGCAAGAAGCGTTGCTAACATAGCACTACTTAGCATAGAGCATAAAGGTTGCAATAACCGCTTACTTTAACAACTATAATAGATTCGTGTTACGAGCGGGAATCGAGACAACCTAAGAAACAGCGAGATAACGCTTAACGAGGTTTATGTTCTTAAGAAGAGATGTACAGACTTAATGCGACTACTAAATAATGCTAAAGGTTTTATTTAAAACGTGTTTTACAGCTCTAACTAAATATAGTTTAAGCGATGTAGTGCTATTGTACAAGAGTTGTAGTGTTAGTAGTAAGCTACTATAGCTTTTTTTGTTAATTTATATATTCTTTGCTATATAATATGTGTGTTGTATGTATATCTCTTATTATACAAGGCGTTTTAGGAGATATATCTACGTTGCGCGCTGTTATAATTTTTTAACATATTTAGTAGTCACTGTTAATTTAGAAAAACATACATCCTGTTATAAACTAGTCTACAATTACTACTATATCTATACGTAGTCTTTTTCTTAACCTTATCTATTTCTTTTCTTTATAGAAGCTTACTGTTATAAATATTTTATACGCTAGCTTGCTAGTTAAACACTAGATAATAGAGCCTGTAAAGTCTGTATTGTATTAGTAGCTAACGTAGTACAATGCAGAAGTATTTTATTGCTATTTTACGTAGGCTAAAGCAATATCGCCTTGTCCTTTAACTCTTAAGTAAAGTAGAAGAAGCCGCTATATATTTAGTTTTTCTTGCTAGTTACTTATAGCTTATAGCATTGTTAAGTTATTTGTGTTGTAATAAGTAGCGTTAATATTCTTTACAGTAGTTTGCGGTTGCAGCCCCTACACCTATAGTAACTACCGCGACACGGACGCATGCACCCTACCTGCTTAAATAGTAAGCATTGCTATTACTAGCAACTTGCGTCTATTTTACTACTTTAGTAGAGTGTTGCTAGAAGCTTAGCATTGTATTATTTTAGCCTATTACTCTTTGCCCGCAGCGCATAGTTTAGGGTTATTAGGTAACTCGCTCTATTGCACAATCTCTAGGACTAACAGGATAGAATAATTTAAGTAGCAACATCTGTTGTAAAGGCGCTAGGGATGCTAGACTATTTTCTAATACATTAGAATTAGAGTTGTCTTTGTCTTTGTCTTTGCTGTCTAGAATCTTAGTAAATTCTACTGCTGTAACTAGCGCATTTATTTTAATGCTAAGCCTCTCCTTTCTAGTACTAGGCGTACTAGTAATTTTATCTAGCCCTAGCTAGACTTTAAGGGCCTTGCTTGCTATATAAATTTTAGGCTGTTCGCGCTTTACTAGCTTAAGAAAAACATCGCGCTTGTTTTTCTGTAGCATATGCTTAAGCTAATAGTTTAAGACCTCTTTGTAGGGTATTAATAGTAGTAATCCCTAGCCTAGAGCTTAGACTATGTCAAACTATTGTATTACTCGCTTTAGGCGGTAACGAAAGGCTACGTAGTCGGCTTTAGATAGTAACTAGCTAACTAGACAGACTAAGTATGTAATAGCCTCTGTTTATGCCTAGCTTTTCCTGTACCTGTTGCGAGTTCTGTTGTTACTAGCTACGTGATTAGCGAGCTAGATTTCCTTAACCTTACAAGCGTACGCCTTCCCTAGTAAAGTAAAAGCCTAGCAAGTGCTAATGTTTACTGCTACAAGCATTGTCTTGTATTGTATATATATATCTTAGGCAAAGCAGAATGCATTGTTGGTATTAGTATAAAGTATTATACTACTATTAACTAGCTGCGCTATTTGCGTCTAGGTAAGAATATAACAATTAACTAGTTGTACTAAGAACAGTATGCTCTATTTCTGCTAATTATGTAAGAAATACGCGGCGCTGTACTACGAAGTTAGATTTCTAAAAGCACGTGCTTTTGCTAGCATGCTGCAGGCAGTATAGTATAGCGTTAGTAAAGTAGAATAGAAATTTATATCTTCTACGACTTTTTGCTTAAAAATCTAAGAAATTGTTAGCTTATTGTCTTGCGTAATGCTGCCGAACGCTATACGTTCCTGCGCAGGCATCTTCTTAGACAGTTCCTTTAAGCTTATTGCCTTGCGCTTCCTTACACGTAAGGTTTCTAGCTTCTTTACACGCTGTAGCTCTACAAGATAGTTCTTGTTAGTAATAGTTGTAGACCTCTTTATAGGTAGATACGTTATATATTAATTTTTGCTATTTTTGTTGCCTTTTCTACCCTTATATCTCTTGTTAGCTCTAGCTATATCTTTGTTAGCGTGTACTGTTATAGTGTTAACCTCGCTAGCTCTAGCTATTGTGTCGTCCACACTATTGTCCTATATTACAAGGCGGTTTAAGCTGTTAGCGCGGATCTTGTTGCAAATAGGCAATAACTAGACTAGCGATAAGGAAGCTAGACGTTTGCAGTATAGCACAAGGTCGCCTATAGTCCTTTATACTAATAGTAGTATACTATCTTCCCTGTCTAAGTCTATAACTATGCGGTCCTTCGCGATGTCTTCCTTTAGCGTCGTTAGCTGCGCTATAGTTGCATTTTTAGGCTCTAGCGACTTATAACGTTAATAGCAGCACTTGCAAGACGCTCTTAATTCTCTTTATTAAGTATGCTAGTACCTAGCGTCTCTCTTAGTAGCTATATTACATCTAGTGTTAAGTGCGCTATAAAAACTAGCTTGCACGTTTTGTCGTCGCCTAACTCTAGAACAATCTATCCCGCGTATTGTATATTGCCTAGTATATGGTAAGGTTCTGCGAGATAACGCGTAAGAAACTTGTAGTAAGACTAGTTAAGTAAGTTGTATACTAATTCGTCTGTAACCCTTCCGCTGTTTCTATCCTAGTAGTAGTTTCTATAGAACTGTAGCTAATCTATTTTGTAACTAAGGCTAACAGTCTTAAAGAGCGATAAGTATATAGGTAGCAAAGTAGTAAGAATAATAGTAAAGAATAGAAGTATTATATAAAACAGGGGGCGGGGGCGTGCTAGCAAGTTGCAGCACATAGTTGCACTAACTAATAAGGTAGACTGTAGTCTTTAATCTTAAAAGGGGTTGCATCTTTAAGTTAGAAAGACGTATACCTAGCTATTCTTAGATGTTTAGGGTTAGACTACGCGAGTAGAAAGTTATATATATAGTGAACCTACCGCCTGCAAGGAGATTGCTAAACAGCGTCGCGATAAAAGCTACTAGTTTACTTGCTACAAAGGCTAATACACTAGCTCTTAAGGTATACCTTGTTAGCACTAACTTGCAGAGATTTAGCGCACCTCTAGCGTCCTCTAGGTTAGCGATTACTACGTACATTAGTAGGTTAATCGCGGCCTAATCGCTAAGGTTACGCAACCTAGCATTGCGCTAGAGCTGTAGGTAATAGCGACCTTACAGTAGAAACAGCGCTAGCAACAGCGTCGTAGCCGCCGCGATCTTAGCTTATTTAAGTGTCTTAACAGCAACAATCGCGCTGTAACCTTGCCCTCTACGCTACTAGCACGTATAATAGCTATAGCAATACCTTTAGATCTAGTCTATATTTTCTAGTCTACGCCCTCCGCCGTTTTAACGCTAACAACAGCAACTACAGCGCTATTACAGTTATTCTCTACGCAAACTTTAGCGTATTAACCGCCTATACTAGCGCAGTAGCCGCTGCTAGCTATAAGCTTATAGTAACCTATTATTGCTACGTTACAATAATAGCTACCTTGTAGGCAAGTTTATAAACCTTAACTTAGTAACTACAACAGCTAACTATTGCGATAGGTAGCCTCTACAGGCGTCGCACCTAGCGTATCCTCCTCTGTTAATCGATTGTTAAGCTTACAAGCAATATAGACGCTGTTATAGGTAGGTTATAGTGCCTTAATAGCTAGCAACAGCGCTAAATTAGTAGAGTTTTTAGCCTTAAGCGCACCCCTAGGCGTAACCTTAGGCGCAACCCTAGCGATTTAGGTCGCTAGCGGCAGCAACTAGCTATTACTAACCTCTATTTTAGGCGCTAAGTACGCCTATTAAGGCCGTCGATAGCTTTAGGTTTACTGTACTAGCGCGACAATATAGCTAGGCGGGCGGCAGCATACTATACAACAATAGTTAACAATAAGATACCTAAGTTTTAACTCTAATTTTAAGCTATATCGCCTATAATTAAGCTTTATTTTTTATCTACATCCTTCTCTACAATTTAGGCGCCCTACAAGCTACTGCATAAGTTTTTAATATAGTACTAAATATAATATAAATCTAAACTTATAAGGTAGCTTAGCTAGCAAGATCCTTGCAGCGTACTATATCTATTTTTAGCTATAGTAGTAGTTAACTCCTTGTTATAAGGGTAGCTGTTAACGTTTTCTAGCGATAGTAAGTTGCGAAGAGACTGCGATATAGCTTAATAAGTCGCCTGCTACGACAGCAACTTGCTAGCGACGGCAACTTACTAGCGATAGCAACTTGCTAGCGATAGTAACTTACTAGCGACAGCAACTTGCTAGCGATAGTAACTTGCTAGCAACAGCAACTTGCTAGCGACGGCAACTTACTAGCGACGGCAACTTACTAGCGACAGCAACTTGCTAGCGACGGCAACTTGCTAGCGATAGCAACTTGCTAGCGACGGTAAGTTGCTAAGAGACTACAATATAGCTTAGCAAGTCGCCTGCTACGACAGCAAGTTGCTAGCAAAGGCAAGTTGCTAATAGACTATAATATAGCTTAACAAGTCGCCTGCTATAATAGCAACTTACTAGCAACGGCAAGTTATAAAGAGACTGCAATATAGCTTAGCAAGTCGCTTGCTATAATAGCAACTTGTTAGTAACGCCTAAGGAAGTTTTCTTTACCTTACTACGCGACATCGCGTTTATATTACGTTAGACGCTGTCTTACAAGCTTCCTTAGCGCTTAAACGCGATCTTAACATAAGCTATATTATAGTTTCTTAGCAACTTGCTGTTACTAGCAAGTTGTTGTTATAGCAGGCGACTTGTTAAGCTATATCGCAGTCTCTTCGCAACTTACTATTACTAGCAAGTTGCCGTTATAGTATTATACAGCGGCTGCGCGTACTCTAAATTCGCTTAGGTAATAGAAGTTCTATTCTAGAATCCTAAATAGAAGTATAACAATATTTATGCAATTATTTAAAAAACAGCGTATAAGTGTAGTTTAGAACTACTAAGGCAGAAATTTAAAGTTAAATACAAATCTAGGCTTGCTTAATATGCAAGATTTTCTACAATAAAGAGGTACTAGAAATCCCTTGTTAAGCGTGCGCAAGAAAGATAGAAAGAGTAAGCGCAAGTCTATTAGGCGGCGGCTAGTAGAGACCTACTATTGCGGGTTCTTTTACTAGGAGGAATAGCGCTAGTAAAGGATCCTAGGCGGGAAGAAGAAGAAAATTAGTTAGACACAGATCGCAGTCTCTTCGCAACTCGCTATCGCTAGCAAGTTACTATTATAGTAGGCGACTTGCTAAGCTATATTATAGTCTCTTAGCAACTTGCTGTCGCTAGTAAGTTGCTGTTGTAGCAGGCAACTTATTAAGCGCAAGTCTATTAGGCGGCGGCTAGTAAAGACCTACTGTTGCGGGTTCTTTTACTAGGAGGAATAGCGCTAGTAAAGGATCCTAGGCACAGAAGCAGGCATCAAGGCTACAATAGCCTTTATTCAAGAAACTAGGGTTGGTACACAGGCCTGGTACAAAGGAAACTCCGACAACTAGATGCAATCGTCTACCTAGGCGATCAAGCTCTAAGCACCCCTCCCCCTCCTCCTCCTCTCCTTCTTCTCCTCCCCTTTCTCTACCCCTACCCAATAGGCTAAGAGCCTCACCTTCATTCAGATAACCCACCCCTTGTAAATAACTTAGAAGATAAAAACCACTTAGATACCTGCAGGCCTCGGCCTGCACGTCTTATATAGCCCTTTAGGCTGAGAAAGGACGTTAAACTACAATAAAAAAAAACAAAAAAAAAGGATCCTAGGCGGGAAGAAAAAAAATATTAGTTAAACACAGATCGCAGTCTCTTTATAACTTGCTGTTACTAGTAAGTTGCTGTTGTAGTAGGCAACTTATTAAGCTATATTATAGTCTCCTTTATAACTTGCTGTCGCTAGCAAGTTGCTGTTATAGTAGGCAACTTGTTAAGCTATATCGCAGTCTCTTACAACGTACTAAGCTTAGTAATCTTAAATTATTAGCAGCACTACAAAAACTTAAACAAGACCTACTACACTAGTAGGATAAAGACAAGCAAGAGCTGTAATAATAATCTATTGTTAGTACTATACTACAGGCGTTACAACACTTCCTAAGGTCTTTAACGCTATTACTAGTCTTAACCTTAAGCCTAGTGTCTTGTAAAACTAGGTTAGGAGACACATTATCTTATGTTGTACCAGGCGACTTATTAAGCTATATCGCAGTCTCTTTATAACTTGCTGTCGCTAGCAAGTTGCTATTATAGCAGGCGACTTGCTAAGCTATATTGTAGTCTTTTCGTAACTTACTATTACTAGCAACTTGCTATTATAGTAGGTAACTTGTAATTATATGTCTATAACTAGTAGGACCTCGCTATACATTATAGTATGCACTAGCTTGCTATAGACTTTAGTAAAAGCATTAAATATATAAAACCTAAGTATTGCTATTAGTATATAGACTTACCTTAAGCCTTAAATGTGCAACACATCTACTAACTTATACTGTAGTAGCTCTAGACTATCCGCTTCTACAAGAACTAAACAAAGTTTTGCACGCCGCTAAGGTGTTATAGATGTTAAAGTTAGAGGGTCTTGCTAAATAGGCGCGATATAGAGAGTATGCGGGTAATAAAATCTATTTGTATACATTTGTTATATACTAAACTATCCTTAGAACGTATTACCTAGGGCTTAATACCAAAAGCTGCTATCATCTTACATCTCCTAATACTTAGTGCCGACGCGCTAACGTCGTTTATTTAACACCTAATTTTTTAGCAGCTGCGCGGTACAAGAGTTTATCTTTAGGATCTTGCGCGTTAATTACTATAATAGCTTCTTTAATTAGAGTTATAGTAGTAGAAAAATTATGCGTTAAAAAATATAAGTTAGCTTTGTTATAATGTTTAGGTAGCTTGTTAGCTAATGTAGCTTGTTAGCTAACGCACCTTAGTACTACTAGCATTAAGTACACACTTGTACTAGCAATTTGCTGCGCTATAAGAGTAACTAAAGTAGCTATTTATTTTCTAACTATAAGTTATTTGTAGCAATAGCGTTTAGGTATTATAAAGAGCCTCTACGTATTAGTATTTAGCGTTGTAGGTTGCATTTAGCCGCCTAACTTAGGGGACTACGCGCCCGCAAGTTAGGCTAACAGCTAGCGCTACTTTAGCTACCTTAGCTTCTAAAGTCTGTGCAGCGCTTCTACTAAGAATGCTATAGCAGCAACTTACTAATAGCAATAACTTGCTATAGCAGAAAACTACTTATAACAGCAAATTTAAAGAGATTGTAATATTGCTAATAGCAGCACCTTGCTAGCGACAGCAACTTACTAGCCTCCTTACAGCAGCAGCAATAAGTAATACATATAGTAGTTATACTTTGTTAGTCTAATGTGCCTATATTAGTATTAAGACTACTACAATTAGCTTAGCAAGATAACAACATTTTAGCAGATCTTAAGCATTTAAAGTAAGAAAAGAGGAAGAAGGCTATAAAGTTTATTAATGCTCTTCATAATCTAGAGCTTAGGGAGATAGTGTAAGGGCAGCTAAACTGTATTACGACTACTCTACTCGGATAGGAAGTACGAGGAGTTACAGTGTTAGGTCTTATAGGTTAAGGCAGTATTTAAAAACAGCTGCGTAACTTTCTTAATAATAGTATTAATATTGCGGATAGTTTAGGTGCTTTTAATGTTATAACGTGTAGGAAAAACGCTAAGCCTACAGATGCTAGGTACGCTAAATTACACCTAGTATCTGTTCTAGCCTCTAATTAGTTAAACCGGCGCACGGGCCCTACCTATAAAACTTTATTAAATACACTACTTATTAAAAGCGCGCATTGCAATGCAATAAATTTGTATTCATTAAATGCGCAAACTCGCTACAAGGTAAGTAGAAAGAGAGATTCCTAGATAGATAAATTAGACAATATACCTATAGAGGATGTCTAAGGGGTTTAGTAAAGGAATAGGCAGGCTTTTGCCTAAACTAATCTACTAGAATGCTAGGTTACTGTAAACGGCAGCTTTTTAAAGTGCTTAATTAATACTAGGGCACAAATAAATATCTTAAGACTTAGTACAGCGCGAGTATTAAAGATACTGTATAAGATAATAGAACACTAACTAGGGCAGCCTTCTCCTAGCGTTGCCTTAGCTAATAGCACACATAATCCGTTTGTTAGGGCCGCGTATAATATACTTATACAAATAGGGACGGTTACTATTAGAACTACATTTAGGATTGTTGCTAATGTCACAAAATATGTAATTCTAGGAGGGCCCTAGTGTGTAAGCGCTAGGATATCTATTTAGTACAACGCGTTTAGACAAATTACGTGCTAAGTCCTATCTAAAGACAGTATAAGGAACGCAGTCTTTGTTTCGTTTAACTTATCTCTAAATTACCCTGCGTAGATAATTAGAAATAAAGCCTCTAACGACAACTTAGACAGAGAAATAGCAGGTAACGTACAGTTGCATACAATTACTAAAGGAATAGGCAATAAACCGCGAGCAGCTGCGGTAAAATACATATAGAAAGCTATATAGTTAGATCTAATAGCTAGATTTAGCAACTTTAACATGCTGTATATAGAAGGCAGCAAGAAAGATTAAATAGTTTAGATAAACTAAGTGTTTACGCACGTAGTAGGGCAGTCTAAGAATTCTATAAGAAACTTTAAACTTAGTAAAATTTTTAATTACGTGTAAGCTTAATTGTTAGCAACTACAAGAAAGACTATTTAAGTCTACCTAACAACGCAATAGCCTGTACACGATATACAAGATAGTAGATAAGCAAGTTTAACCTATTAATATTCTTTAGTAAGAGATACCTATAGAATTTAGACAAGAAGACTAGAAGGAAAAGGCAAAAAAATAACAGCTCCTTAAAATACGCATTTTAAATCTTAATAAAGGGCTATATAATTATCTGTTTAAACTAAGATATGCTACTTTCCTGCAAGGGATAAGGCTTACTAAAGAATAAGTTAATAAGCTACATACTAAAGACTATAAAGGGCTAGAGCCTTAGTGTTCCCTAGTACTCGACCTATGGCCTTCGTTAGCTTTTCTAACCTCAGCACTAGCAGCTAACTATTAGCACTAGCAACTAACTATTAGCCGCACTATTTGCGCTAGCTTTTAGCTGACCTAGTAGCTCCTGCTAGTAACTACACTACTAGCCGCACTAATTACGCTAACTGTTAGCTAATCCGATAACCTCCAGCAACCTCGGTTAGTCCTAACCTAGGATAAGTCCTAATTATCTAGGTTAGAGATATAAACCTACGTAGTCTCCCTCTATAGTTTAATATCTAATTTATTTACTGTTTACCTTGCATCTTTAGTTAATCTAACGCACCCTTACAAAGACTACCTATAGCTGTTTAAAAGGGAGATATTCTTGCACATATTTTCTAACTAAGAGTAGGCGCTCTTCTAGTAATTTAAGGAATTAGGAAGGATCTATCCTAATGTATGTCTGCTATACAAAATACAAACAATACTCTATAAAGCCTAGCAAGTGCGAGGTTTTACTGTCCTAAAAGCCTTAGAACTGTAAGTAGTAGATATAGTTAACGTCCGCCTAAATTAAGGAGTATAGGAAAGGTGTAATAGTTAATATTACAATCTATAGCACCTAGTGCCTAAGAAGGACGAAGGCGTTTAATAGATCAGCAATGCGTAGCGGATAAATATAGCTACTATACAAGATGCGAACCTACTACTAATAGCAGATAAGTTTTTTAAAAAGCTTACAGGATGCAAGATTATCTTACTTATAAATTTGTTCTTAGGATATAACTAAATTACGCTATATCAAGAAAGCAGGGATATAGCAGCGTTTTAAACACTAGTAAGGCTTATATAATTATGCACAATAGTTATAGGTGCTACTAACTTAGTAGTAGCGTTTTAACAAGTAATAATAAAGATTCTAAGAGACTACTAGCCTAATACTATGCCCTTTATTATCAACATTACATATAGAGGGCTAAAAACTAACTATAGCAGAGAAGAATTAATGCTAGGAGTCTAACGCTATGTTTTTAAGCATATCCTGCAACTAGACAAGGTGCTAGCTAATATTAAACAAGCTAAAGGCATAGTGTTAGGAAAAAAGTATTACTTTCTTATATAAGATAATGTTCCTTTTAAATAGGGAAATGCACAAGACGTAGCAATGTACAAGCTAAAATAGACTATATATAACGTACCTACACTCGCAAACCTTAACTACTCTAACACTAAGAATTACAAGATATTCTTAATAACTAATATAAGTTAGAATAGTGTAGGAGCATATATTAAGTAGCTTAAAGAAAATAATAAGCGTTACCTAGTAAGGTTTAAGAGTACACTGTAGTTAGCGCTAGAGAGGCTATAGCACTTAACTAAGTTAGAATGTAAGGCGATGCTATAGGCCCTTAAAAGTTTTGTACCTACCTTTATAGTATCTACTTTACTATAGAAACTAACGCTGCAACCCTTATCGCTTAACTAAATTACTTATCTACTAATAATCTAGGATCTGTTATAAACAGGTAGATATTAACAATTCTTTTATAAGACTTTAACATTAAGCATATACTAGAGTAGAAAAATGTAGTTACAGATGCGCTATTAAGGTATCTAAAACCTAATAATTAGGAACCGCCTCTAGAACCTAAGGAGGATTTAGAGGAGTTTATTAATTATATAATTAGAAATGTAAATGCGCTAATACTAATAAAACAAGCAAATATACTCTATTAGAAATTCTTAACAAAGTTAAAGCAATACGCTTAATTCTTAGTTAACTTTAAGAAATTTAGGAAAATAAAACTACAAGAACTATAGGCATAGAAGAAGCAAGCTCTAAACTTCTTTATTTAAGATAGAATACTCTTTAAGAAAACATCTAAGAACATTGCAATCTAGAAAGTTGTAGATAATACTAATCTAAGAACAGCTTTAATATAGAACGTACACACTTAGATTAGACACAAAGAAGTTAACGCGGTGTACTTAATACTCGCTTAGCGATGCTAGTAGAAAGGAATATACGAACACGTGCAGCAAAAGCTAGCGACCTGTCTAAACTATTAACTTTAATCCTATAAAAGGAAGGTTAATATACTTACTAACACCTATAGTTTCGCTATTTAGGAGACTGTTGCGATCAATGTAGTATACATGCCTTAGTGTTTTAGGAAGAAGTTTTTAGTTATCATAAGAGACTACCTTAGCGGCTAGCCTAAAGCAAAAGCCCTATTAAACAACTAGTCTAAGACAATTGCGGAGTTCGTATATAAGGATATTATATGTTAATAGAGCACAGCACGCAAGCTTATAGTTAATAGAAGTCCTAATTTTGCTAAAGTAGTATTACATCTATTAAATATGTACAGAATTAACTAAGTCTAGTCTTTAAGACACAACCCTTAAGCAATAGAAAAAAAAAAGTATAAACCTATTATAAACGCCCTTGCAAAGCTGATAGGACCTTAAATTAAAAACTTGCTAACTGTCCTTCTTACAAACAAGATCTTAATACAAGAGTAAACTAGTTACTTGCTATACTAGTTAGTTATAGGGTAGAACTTAGTACTTTCTATTAAACTCGCGCTACCTACATAGCAAACGCTTCTATTTAAAGAAGTAAAGAACCGCGCACAGCTACTTACAATTTAAGCAATATAGCTAGATCTTAGAGATTAGTTTATAAATGATGCGGTTGCTTGTACTAATTAAATAAGAGCTGCTAAGAAGGAATACTAAAATAACACTAAGAAAATACAGTAAGAGGATATAAAGCTAAGAGACTTAGTTCTTCTCTAGAACTCTATTTAAGAAATTAATATGTCGCAAGACTGCAAGCTAGATACAAGATAGTTAGGCCTATACTATATCTATAAAGCTAGACTTAATAGAGGAACCTATTATCTTAAGGACCTTAATAGTACACGCTTCCCCTACACGACACCTAGATAGCGATTGAAGCCGTTTAGACAAAGACTCGTTCAGGATATTATAGAAGAAGATTAAGGAAACATAAAGTTATAGAATGCTAATTATTAGGAGCGAACTAGCCCTACAGTAGATATTCCTATCTCGCCTAACTCGCCTAAGCTACATATAGAACTACAACTACCTCTACCTCCTGTAATAAGGAACAGCCTTTATTCTTAAGTTATTATTACTAAACGCTTTATAGAAGAGGAGCGTTGTGTATATAGACAAGATTTTGAAAGCTTAGACTTAGACTTAGATGCAACTACATTAGACAACTAATAGGCTATAGGACGGCCTATACTTTTAGGAAGGGGAAGAGATACTATGCTAGTAGTACCTGCTTTCACCTTTAGCCACTTATTTGCTAATTTCCTATGTAAAATCTAGACACACGCTACCTATCCTACTAATTCTAGGTGCTTACCGCTACACTAAAGCTATACTTAATTTTACGTACTCTTAGGACAGCAGCTAATTACAACATCTATTTTAATTGCAAAACCTGCTTATTTTAGCGCAATTTAGACCCTTTTTACCTTTATCTGCTAGCTAGTAGGATACCGCCACTACGCATAAACTAGAACTACACCCCTGCTAGCTATCTAACTTTCTTTCTACACAAACTTCACTACCTTTTATTAGAATAGTTACCTTCTAAGACGATAATTACGATAATACTCCCCCCCCTCTTAATCTAGTAGCAGCTAAAAACAATATTTAACTTACCTTAGCCTACTTGCGCAAATAATGCTTCTAGTGTTGTTAAACAAGGCTAAAGGCAAGCAGCTACAGTAGCAACTGCCGCAAACACTAGGTCTATTAAGGGTTTTTAACAACTTTAAAGTCTTCGCTAAAAAGGAAGACTACGTCGTAGACTAAATCCCTAAGGTTGTATAGTATTAAGACAAGGTACTAGAGCTTGCAAAGCTTAGCAACAACATTAAAGTTATTAATATCTAGACCCTAGTTAACGAAATCCTTTTGAACGCACTAAGACAGCAACATATTATTGTAGATTGTTAGTTTAACAAAACCTTTTACTAATTTAACCTAATCCTTAAAGTTATCTTAGGAGTAGGTAACCTTTGTGCTTAGCTCCCTAGACTTATAGACTAATACAGTGGTGTTAAAGGTTTCTAGGAACACTATCCTATTATTAGTGTAGCCTCCTTAACGAGGGACAAGAGGGCTAAGGAACTAGGCCAAGCTATCGCGACAGTAAAGAAACTAGCTCTAGAATTCATTTAAGAATGCGTTAGTATCTACATGCCTTGTACGCTGCTTAGTTACTAAAAATTAACTAACATAGCCTTTATGTTAAGGCGTATAGATCTTAAAGATGCTGCTTATTTCCTTAACGCTGCAGCTGCGCACCGCATTAACTCTAAAAACTAAGGTAAGGAATAATATGTATTAACTACTAACTAGGCAACAGTAAAACTGCTATATAAGAACATTTGCGCTTTTATTAAACAGAACAGTCCTTACAACTAAGCACCTTACCTGGGTATTAATAAGCAAGAGGCAAAGGAGCTTCAAGATATTAGTGCTAAGCCATAAGTCTAGAAAGAAGATGTCGAATTTAACCTACAGAAGCTACGACCTAATGCTAGGGCAAAGGATAAGCAAGGCAAACCTAATCCTCTCTATACATTCTAGCAAAAGGTTTTTTAACTTATAGCTAAAGCTAAGGATCCTAAAACTAGCCTAGTCTACTCTGCGCAGAACATTTTAAGTAATAAGTACTAGCCGCTTAGTGTAAAAACTTATCTAACATATAGCGTAGTTATTTTTATAACTACGGAGCTAGGAAGGACCCTAAATAAGGCTTAATTTATTAATCGCTATAGTAATCTTATAACGTCCGAGACTCGCTCTCTAGAGACTTGTAGTCTGTTAGTTATAACTAAGAATTTAAGGCAATCTATAGGAATGTTAGCTAGTTAAGGACCTAACTAATACTTAGCAGTTAAGGCGCGTAAGCTTTAGAACAAAATAACTGTAGTATAACAGAGGCGTGACGCTACTAACATCTAGGCAGGATAAGTTAGGACTAGAGACGGTAACGAACAAATCCCTACACTACTACCTCTACTAAGCTCGCGTGCTCTAAAAGCAACACTAGCCTACTAACAAGCAGCTACATAATTAAATACTAACCTTAATAACGCTACTTATGTAGACAAGGAGCTAGATACCCTTAATTAAGAACAGGAGATCCTCTAAGTAAGATGTTGTTGCGAAAATCTTACCTTAGCTTTCTTCAAGCTGCTCAAGCGAGCCTACGCTAAGAAGCTAATTACTAATCCTAACCGTGTTAAGGTTATTAAAGAATAGTACTGTAAAGTTAACATTAGACGACTGTCTAGCTCTAATAACTTATTATACAAGCAAGTATGCTTTATCTATAAGCGCACTACTGCAAGTGTTATAGGTTTATTTAAGAGGGCTATGCTGTCTAATATGCTTAATAAGTGTCTGCTCTTACTATAAGTAAGATAGAACTGCTAGCAGGAATTCTAATTAGATTCTGTGATTTTAAAGCTTTTTACTAGCAAATATTATTTAGCTAAGCAGGATAAGGACCTGCTAAGCTACTAATATTAACCTTCTAAACTCAATCTCTACCCCCTCCCTACTTAGGATAAGATTATTAATACTATAGAGCTTAGACTACAGGCGGAGGAGTTCTAACGCACTAGAAGCATTGTTACTAACGCCTACACCTAGCTGTTTAAGAACAGTAAGGTTAAGGATATTATTATTAAAACCTTTAAGATGTATTACTTCTACCTGTAACGCATAGACAGGAAGCTGAACCTTAAATAGCTGCGCAACATGTACTACTTACTTATCTAATAAGCTGTGCGCACTAATCTAGGATACTAGTTGCAATACGCTATGCCCTGTAAAGAGTACACGTTAATTTCTTACCTCTACTACGCTAAGTACGCTAAGAAAGGTAATTAAACTTACTTTAAGCACATTAACCTTAACCTTAAGCGAGCAATAACTAAAGGTCTTAGCGCTAATATAATTTAAGGCAGCGTCTTGTTTAACAATAAGGATAAGAACAACTACACTAAGATGCTACCAGGCTTCTACAACTACGTGCTAGAGTACTTAACATAGCGTAAGGACGCAGTCATTAAATTATTAAATAGGCTTATTAAAGGATAGGAGGACAAGACTAACTAGCTAGAAGATACGCAAAAGCTAGCCCCTAACGCTCACTAGATAAAGCAAATCTGTAAGGAAGGACAAGTTTCAATTTCGTCTCCTTTACTGCCTTATAGATCTACTAGCCTGACTACTTGTAACCGCTGTACTATCCTCTCTTAGTTCGTTATAGTCTATAATAGTGTAATAGAGGTACCTGCTATAGGAACTTATAAGGAGATTTGCAAGGCTTACTGCGACCTTACTACTACCCCTTATACTCCCTTAGGCTATCCTAACAAGTTTAGAGGAATTAATTAGCTATTCCCTGCTAATATTTATATTAAGTATAGGTCTTAGATCTAGAAGGCTCTTATTAGGCAGGTAAAGTAGGATAATCCTCTTGTCTGCAAGGAGTTAAACGACATGCTATAGAATGCTAATAAGGAGTAGATTAATAACTATATCTAGGTTCACCATAACTACGTCTTAAATTAAATTATTAACTTATAGCCTGTAGTACAAGAGTTAGAGAAGGACGCTTTTTATGCTAACTTAGTTTAAGGTTTCCTAGATTGTTTGTACTTTACTAACTTTAGACAGAACCTTTCTTATACTATAAAGGATAAGAATAAGTAAGATGCTAATTTCTCTTAAGCTAATTCTCTTTAACGTCTATAGGAGGAACTTAGCCTAGAGGCTAATAAGCGCTAAGTTTTTTAGGAGAGCAAAGATCCTGCAATGCTCTCCTCTACTTAACGCCTTCCTAGTGTTTAATCTTGATTAGGTACTGTTATCTTAGATAATACCTTAGTACTTACAACTCTGACTAGGCAACCTTGTTATAGTCGCCTCTAGTCTATATTAGAATCTTAACCGCCTGCTACTCCTGTTCCTGCTCCTACTACTGCACCTGCGCCTAGGCCACGTGCCGCGACTACTACTTAAGAGCCTCGCCGAAGTAAGCGACTAAAGAAGTAAGGAGAGGTGCCTAGGATAGATATAAGGTAATTAAGTTATATTTCCTTTGTTTTATTTCCTTTGTTTTGCTGTTTCTCCTTCTGCTAAGTAGGTCGCTTAATAGGGCTAAGCTCGCAGGAAGGGGAGGTATGTGCTAGTGCACAGGGTGATACCCTGCTGCTTACTAGGTTAGTGCTTAACTACATAATCTAGAGGTATATAGCTCGTTTTAGAGATTTAAACAAGCGACATCTATTATCTATCCTGCATCCTCCTCTCTACATCTTAACTCTTGTATCTCTCTTCAATAGCTAATCTATAATAAGATCTCTATCTTACTACTATCGTTCTCGCATAATCTGACCACTAGTGATCTTATGCCCTCGTAGTAGTATGTCTTTATACACTTTAACACCCGTACACTACTAAGAACTTAAGCACCTACTTAGTAACTTTTAAATAGAAAATAAGAAAACAGATACTTATCCCTTCTACTAGGAGAGATATATCTAGCTCTTTCTTTTAATTAAAACTAGGTTATAGCTACATAAAGAGCTATCTATTTAAGAGAGGCAAAGTAGGATTTAAAACTTGCCTATAAAATTTTAGAGCTACTTAAGATACAGCTTATATAATTCTTAGGTGCTAACTATATAAGGATAGTAGAGCTATACTTTAGAACTTATGTATAGAGCTAATCTCTTTACAATATCTTTTCTAAACAGACGCAGGTATTAAGGCTACTATAGCCTTTATTTAAGAAACTAGGGTTGGTACACAGGCCTAGTACGAAGGAAACTCTAACAACTAGATGCAATCGCCTACTTAGGCAATTAAGCTCTAAGCACCTCTCCCCTCTCCTCCTCCTCTCCTCCTTCTCCTTCCTTTCTTTACCTCTACCTAATAGGCTAAGAGCCTTACTTTTATTTAGATAAACTACTTTTTATAAATTACTTAGAAGATAAAAACTATATAAATACCTAGCCTGCGCGTCTTATAACCTAGTTAGTCGCGTTACGAGCTAGTTTGCGTTATGAGCCACCTAAACATTATAACATCGCAATTGTCCTAACTTTAACGCGTTATAACTTTACTACTATAAACCTAATTTAAGAAGTAATTAAATATTTTAAATTATATAAAGCTAGAGATAATTTCTTGTATTGTAAAGTTGCAGAAAAGTTTAGTGTTAATAGAACAACGTTGTCGTGGCGGCACTAAGGGAAATAGAGCACCTGTGCAACTAAAAGAAAGCGTTAGCAAGTACTTAACCTACAATAAGAGACTAAACTTATGTTATACATAGAAAGATACGTAGGAAGAGGCTTGCTACCTACACAAGAAATAATACAAGATTTCGCGTTTATAGTAATAAAGTAAGAAGTTTCTTAAAGCTAGGTTACTTAGTTTCTCTAGCGCTATAAGAATAATCTTACTATTAAATAAAGTACTAGAATTAATTATAACTGTTACAAAGCTAATAATATATTTAAGTATAAGCTTTACTTTGATATACTACATCTAAAAATGCAAGAGCACAGTATTAACGCGCATAATATATATAATATAAATAAAAAGGGCTTCTTTGTTAGTGTTGTAAAACGCGGTAAAAATGTCTTTTCTAAGGCTTTTATAAGCTTAAAAGATGCTGCTACAGCTATATAAGATAGTAGCTGTAAATAAATAATGCTGCTAGCTTGCGTATACGCTTTTTGTAAGTTATTACTACCTACTCTTGTGTACTAGGGCACCTCTAGAATTTAATTAGGCTAGGTTAACGCTGTAGAGATTAGGAAACACAAGATTTTTGTCTTAAACTTACCTACTAGATAGAGCAATAATAATATTAGATTAGCCTAGCTTAAACAAGTATTTAAGCGCTATACAAAGTAGAAAGCGCGTTATAATTATTAACCTCTTATTTTTAATAGCTATTGTAGCTATATAACGCCTAATTTTATTAATATTTGCAACAGTAATTATATACTTTTAGCTATTTTTTTACTTTATACTACTTATAGCTTGTAGCCTCTTAATGTTGTTTTCTTTTTGCCTCTGTTATAGTACTATACTTAAAAACTTAACTACTACCTCTACTAATTGCAAGGCCTTATAAGAATTATAAAATATAACTTCTTTACTATCTTTTAGCCTGCGTAAAGCTCTACAATAACACCTAAGCTTATTTTAAAAAGTTTTTAAGCTATAGGCATTTAGCTAATAGATGTAGATACTGTACTAAAACGCTTTAATAACTACTAACAACAACAAGATAAAGCTCTAGAACTTAAGTAGCCTAGTAATAATAATAGCTAGAGAGAGCTGCAAAAATTTCTAGACTCTACGCTATAGTATACCTTAAAAGTTTAGTAAAATTAAATTAAGTTTTTATTTTATTCTCTACAAGTGCAAAATAAGCTTATTAACTATAAAAATAATAGTTTATAGAGTAAGCTTATAACTAATAAAAAGCGCTTAAAAAATAGTAATACTCTAGACCTATAACAGCGCAAAGAGTACTATAGCAGTGCTATTTTTTAGTCTTTAAGAAAGCTTTATAAGGCGCGCTACCGCAATACTATAAAATAAGACAAAGCTAAGTAACTACAACTCTAAAAAGCTTGCAATAGAGACATTAAAGTAGCAGCAATAATATATAAAAAGTAGTAAGTTAAGGCTGTAAAATTAGCTTAATAATAAGCTGCTAAAGAGCGTTGTAAAGTAAAAAAAGCGTGCGCTAAGAAACTTGCTGCTTCTTAGGTGCTTAAAAAGCAGTAACGCGACGCTGCAACTGCTTAAAAATCTTACAATATACTTATAGAACCTAAGCAAAAAGCCTTAAACAAAGTAGTAAAAAATCTAATAAAGCGTTGTTATGTTAGTAGTAGTTAAACTAGTGTTAATGCTAGTCCGCCGGCTGCGTCTCCCCCACCCAAAATCAGCGCGCGCGGGCGCTAAATCAAGACACTAGCAAAATTTAAGTAGATAGAAAGTTTCGCATACACCTATATATTAATACACTAGAATTTCTCGCGATATTCGCTTTTGTAGGTGGCTCTACAGCCTCATCTTTTTGGTTGCCTAATATTAGTAGGGTAGCTCGTAACGCGAACTGGCTCGTAACGCGACCAACTAGGTTATAGCCCTTTAGGCTAAGAAAGGACGTTAAACTACTATAAAAAAAGCAATCGTCTAAAAAAAAAGGCTATTAATAGAAATCTATAGTATTTAAAGCAACTAATCTTTTAGAAAGAAATGCTAAAGCTAAAGCTACTCTCTACCTATAAGAGTGCGTTGGATTAACTAAAGGTGTAAGGGAAAATAGTAATAAATTAATTAAAGAACTACAAAGGTTGCGCAGCAAGTTTATATACTTCCCTATATAGCCTAAGCTTAGCGTTAGTTTTGTACGTACAAGTAACTGCGCCGCGACTGCTAACGTAGCAAGAGAGAATCGTGCAAAGTATAAAAGAAAGGCTAAGCAGGCTAGGAAGAGCGAGTAGGGTAGATAGGTTAAGTAGGGTAAAGGTGTTAGGCGGCGTAGGGTTAAGCGGTGTAGAAGGCCTAAGCGCGCTAAGCCTACAGATGCCGGGTGCGCGCACAGACACCTAGCATCTGTAAGATTACAAAACAAGGCATCTTGCTAAGTACTAAAAAATATTAGGGCTTTAGCCCTTTACACTACTTTTCTCTACACTAGCTCTATTACTAAGAAAACTATAGATTAGCTAAGTTTATCTAAAGAAAAGCTCTATACTACTAGCTAAGAGACTATAAAACAACTAAGAGACTTAACTATATAAAGAACTAAGAGACTAAAATAACAAAAAGGCTGTAAACAGCAAGAAGACTAGAAACAGCTAAGAGGCTATATTTATAAAAGAGACTAAAATAACTAAAAGGCTATAAATAAGTAAGAGACTAAAAGACTAGAAAACTAAAAGGGTGTAAACAAGTAAGAGACTAGACAACTAAGAGGGTATAAATAAGTAAGAGACTAAAACAACTAAAAGGGTGTAAACAAGTAAGAGACTATAGGACTAGACAACTAAAAGGGTGTAAACAAGTAAGAGACTAAAGAACTAGATAACTAAGAGAGTATGAACAAAAAAAATAAAATAACTAAGAGGCTGTAAATAACAAAGAGCTGTAAACAATAAAGAGCTATAAATAACAAAGAGCTAGAAATAACAAAGAGCTGTAAACAACAAAGAGACTAAAAGACTAGACAACTAAGAGGGTGTAAATAGCTAAAAAAACCCTAGCTAATATAAGGCGACGGATTATGCACAATCTGCGCTTCATTTAGTATCGAGTTAGTGTTTGCTAACTAAGAATAGAAATCTAAAAGGCATAATCTATGCGTATAATCCGCGGGCTTTAACAGTGTTGCAACGTGCTGCAACTTACCTAAAAAATAAAATAAGACGCTATAGACCTATTGCATTTTTTAGAATACTAGTAGCTATTACTGTTAGTGAGATACTTGTGCGTGAACTTTAGCTAGAGAGACTTTAACATTCCTCGCTAAAGTCGGAGCTTGCAACCTCTAACTACTATATCTGTGCGCGCAATACGCATGTTCGAGTAATACGCACCTAACAACACCTAATACTTAGAAAAGATAAGGCTATACAGCTACTTACAGTCGCTATTATTACAAGATTTTAACTATAGAAAACTAAAAGAGCTTACCTAAAGGAGTAAGCTTAATTGTACAAGCTTTAATAAGCTAAAGAAAGATAGGTTAAAAGAGAGAGACTTAAGGAGGTGCGGGAGAAGGAGAAAGCCGCTAAGATAGCTAAAAAGGCAGCCTAAAAAGCAGCCCGCGACGCTAAAAAAGCTATACAATTGTCCTAAAACAGTAAGCGTAAGGCTTTACAAGCTTCTACTTAAAAGTAGAAGCGTTAGAAACGTAGTAGTGTAGTTCTATTTTATGTACAAGTTACGGAGGCTGCACTAGCCGCCTTAGCGCGTACTACCTAAACACAGTTAATAAAGACCTTTAAAAAATATTCTAAGTAGTATAAATTGTTCGCAAGCTTGTATTTAGTAAAACACTAAGTTATTGCAATATTATCTTAATTTGTAGTAGTTCTCTAGCCTTATTTTTTATATAGTTATTGTGTTGCTAATTAGGTTATTAACTAAACTACTGTTATTAGGCGCACAGATATAGTAGCTAATAAGAACGTTAGATTATATGTTACCTTGCAATAGGTAAAAGATGCGCCTTCTTTATAAAATGCGCCTTCTTCTATAGCTTTCTAAGTTAGAATTATAATAGTACTATTACAATGTTTAGGCTAGTTAGCATAAAAGAAGTAGCAAGAGAAAATATAGAATTAGATCTTAAGGTTATGCTATTTACTGCAAGGCTGCTACTGCCTGTAAATTCTTAAAGCCCCTACTTTGCCTCCGCCTAGAGCTCTTGCACAAGGAAATTATAGACAAAACGCTAGCGCGGAACTAGGCCTTTGTACTCGCTAGCGATGTATCTATCCTACTTATAGACCTGCTCTAGACTAGCAAGACACTAAACTACGCCGCCCTAGCTTATAGCTTAGAAGAGGACGAATGCGCGTTAAGGGCGATCGCAAAGGACCTAGTTGCTGTAGGCGCGATAAATGTAGGCCTAGATGCGATCGCTATTCTCTAACTTGCTAATAAGCATGCCTTCCTTGTTGTTATAGACAATAGAGTAGGTGCGCGCGGGATTAGCGAAGATAAACTTGCTAGGGGTGCGGTCGTAGTCGTCGGGAAGCGTGGTAGTAGGCAGCAAAGGGAGAGAGCGGAGTTTAGCAGGAGTTAGTTAAAGTTAATAGCGTCCTAAAGACAAGGTTAGCTTGTTAAGTGTTAGTAAAGTAGCAACGTAAAGGTATATACACTAAAGTTAATATTGCTAATTTGCTTATAGTGTAGGCCTTAGACACTATTAGTAAATAGGGTTCTAGAGGTTAGGGCGTTAGAAAGGTATACTATAGTAAGAGAAGTGTGCTAGAATTATATTAATGTAGAGAAGTTGTGAAGTTACAACAAAGAAGCAGCAGAAAAGCGCTAATATATACTTAAGGAAGCACAAGCTACTTAAAAGAGAAGAATAGTAAAGTTAAACAATCTACAGTAAATGCGGCAGCTACTCTAAGCGTTAGATTAAGCAAGATATTTGTAGTAAAGTTAATATAACTATAGCAACGTTGCGCAGCAAGTCCTGCAGAACTTTACATGTAGATCTAGCTAATTAGAGTGTAAAGGCGGCAGCTAATCGCAGCGCTAGGATACTAGAGATGTCTATAATAAAGGTAAGGTAATTGTCGCGGTAATGCTAAGTTAACTGTTGAGGTAAAGTCGCGCAGACGCAGCTAGCTAATCTAGATGTAAAGGCAGTAGCCTATTAAAGCGCTAAAATGCTAGGCATATCTGTAGTAATACTAAATTAATTGTTATAATAACGCTAAGCTTGTTGTCGCTGTAACGCTAGGTTAATTGTCGAGGTAAAGTCGCGTAGTAAGTCCCGCTAGCCTTTACATGCGGATCTACTAGATCTAGATGTAAAGGCGGTAGCTAATTAGAACGCTAAGTTGTTAGAGATATCTACAGCGAAGGTAAGTTAATTATTACAGTAATGCTAAGTTAACTGTTGAGGTGAAGTCGCGCAGACGCAGCTAGCTAATCTAGATGTAAAGGCGGCAGCCTATTAGAGCGCTAAGATGCTAGGCATGTCCGTGGTGACGCTAAATTAATTGTTGCAATAACGTTCAGCTTGTTGTTGCTATAACGCTAGGTTAATTGTTAAGGTAAAGTTACGCGGCAAGTCCCGCTAGCCTTTACATGCGGATCTGCTAGATCTAGATGTAAAGGCGGTAGCTAATTAGAACGCTAAGTTGTTAGAGATATCTACAGCGAAGGCGAGTTAATTGTTACAGTAATGCTAAGTTAACTGTTAAGGTGAAGGCAGTAGCTAATCCGGGCGTTAGACAGGTGAAGATATCTATAGTAAAGAAGGCGGTGATAAAATAACCTATAGTAAAGGCCACACGTGCGATTGTTAATAAGGGGATAGTATGTATATAAAGCTAGGCGTTCTCTCTCTACTTTGCTCTTTCTCTATCTAACTATAAGAGAATTGTTTAACCCCTATACACCTTTTAACTACTCTTTTTAAGTATAATGTCTGCCTCTACGTCCTTCTCTAGCGACAATTAGATTAAGGCGTTCTTTGCGAACAACTTGTCCCTTAATTAATTTGTTAAGTTCTATAAGCATTAACTCACGCGCTATATCTACAACAGCTAACAAGGTATAAAGTAAAGACTTACCTCTTTAGCGTCCGCATTACTTCCCGCGCCTACGCTATTATCTTTAAGGCCGCTAACTGCATTAACCTGTCTACGTTTCTAAGCCTAGCCTCTAAGTTCTTCGCCTGCGAGACAATTAAGTCCTCCCTTACCTACTCTATCCGCACTTATACTAATCTTATCCACGCTTCTTAACCTAGCCTGCCGACATTTAGATAGCTTCTCACCTAGTACAACCTAGCTCTAAGCAGCAGGATTAACTTTAAGGCGCTTACAGCTGTTTTAGCTACTGTAAGCTGCACAAGCTACTCTCTTAGCAATAGTGTACTATACAACAGCTGTCTTTAGAGTAGCGCGCGGCTTATAGATAAGTATTAGAATATTAGCGCTAAGAATCTACTTAAGGGCCTAGGTCTTAGTGCTCTAACTTGTACAAACTGCTTCGCTGCTAGTGTAGTATATAAATAGTAGGAGGCAGATAAGGAGGCTGCTGCCGAGTAATGCTAGGAGTTAGAGGGAAAGAGAGCTACGAAGAAGACACTTGTTAAGTTAGGGTTAATAGGAGATAGTACTTAGCTAATTACTATTCTATTTACTTGCAACTCTTTCTATTTGCATTATACTTTACAGTAATAGCTTCTTATCGCAACAAGTAGGCTTAACGTAGTCCTTTGTTCTGCAGCATCTAAGCTCTAGTAGAGTTAGCTAGCGCTTGTCCTTAGCTGCTACTGCATAATTAACCTTCTTAACTTCTTCTAACTTATTACTCTTATAGCTTTCTTTATCTAAGTTAGGGATTGCACAGATGTGTAAAGCTTAACTCGCCTCTATACTAGATTGCTCTACGCATAGAATTAGGCCGCCGCTAAGACTACTAGAACCTAACTAGGCATTAAATTCGCGGCTAAGCTACACTATAAGCCTATTAACACGCTGCATAGGTTGTAGCTATACTGTCTACTCCGCGACTTACAGCGTCTGCTCTACCTAACAAGACATTACTGTATCTGCTAGCATAAGCAAGAGACAGCCCTAACTTAGCACCTAAGCAGCTTTATACTATTAACAAGATCGCTTTAGCTAGTTGTTATACGCTACCTAGGTACTAGAAGGCTATTCTTGTTCCCAGAGGGTCCGCTTAGCTTAGGCACGCACATTGCCCTCTCTCTCCTACTAGCTTTTAGCCTAGCCCTTTTAAAGATCTACTTTCTCTAGCATTTTAACTGTCTGCTAGTACCTCTAACTAATGCTAGCTAAACCTTATTAAACAACAATAGCTGTAGTAGACTTTACGTTTTTAGCCTGCGTTACTGCGTCCTAGATAAAGTTAAAGAGAGACCTAGTCTAACCTACTATGTTTAATAGCAAGGCAATACAAATAAGTTAACCTAATTATTACTAGTTATATATAAACTGCGTCGCATCGCGTCTTGCTGTGGGGCTACTAAGCTGCCAGGCATTGCGAAGCATTGTCGTGGCAGTAACGTAGGGGAGCCGCGCAGTACAAAAGAAGTTAAGCTAGCCTATCCTCTAGCCTAGGATCTAGGCAATATTAGGCACGTCCTAGTTGCTTATTGCACGATGCGCTAGCTGCTTAGCAGCAGTAGTATTTAGTTTAGAAGTAATAAGCCTACGCTTTTCTCTCTACTTTACTATAATTATTACTTATTTCTTCTTGCGTGCTGCCTCTGCTTTGCGATTATTGTTAGAGACGCGGGTAGTATAAAAAGGGGGTGTAGCGTTATCTTCCCTATTGTCGTAAGCACCCTCCCCTTTAGCCTTATTGTTATAAGTAACTTCTTCTTTGTCTTCTGTCTTGTCTGCATCCTACCTAGCACTATAGCTTCTCCTCTGTCTGCCTCGCCTTAGGTAATAGCTGGCAACAGGGTCCTCCTTACTTTTGCTAGTAGAGGCGAGGTATATACGCTTTATAAAGAGTTTGTGTGCTCCTGCCCTAGCTGCTATGCGTTTCTGCGCTAATAGAGGAGAATGTAGGCTTACTTTAGAAGTCTCTAAGACTCTTGCTACGCTAAAAAGTTAGTGCTAAGTATTATTAAGCAGTATGTCTGCAGGAAGGCTTGTGCGCAGTAGCGTAAGTGCCCCTAGAAAGGAATACGCGATAAAAAGAGAGGGACACTCTACTATGCTCACGCTAAACTAGCTAGCATAGTATGTAAGCGAGTTAGGTATAAAGGAAAGCAATAAAGTTATTGCAGTAGCTTGCAACAGGTTATAATAGGCTTGCGTAGGAGGCGTATATAGAATACGCGATATACTCGCTGTAGACTAACTACTCGCTGCGTTATCGTGCGCTAGGGTAGACTAATAAGAGGTAATAATAACAAGGTATAATAGTAAAGAGAGCTTTGTAGCTAGCCTAGATAGGAGAGGAAGCGAGATAAAGTCGCGTAGCTAGGAAATTGCGCTAAGGTAACTACTTAGAGCCTACTAGGACTATTGTCTTCCCTAACCTTAGCTTACTACTACAATAGAGTTTGTATAGACTGCACACACAGAGCTAGCTACTGCTTCTACGCGCCGTGCTCTATAAGCAGCCGCATCTACTGCTACTATAGAAGAGTAGATTATCTATCTACTAGCGTACTATGTACTCGTCTGCAAAGAGCATACGACAGCTGTCTAGAATATTAATACCTACCTGCGCGTCTAGCATGCCGTCCTACCTAAGCGCAGGGCGCAGATTGTAACTGTGTTCCGCTAGCATAGATAGGCTTAGTAGCTAGAAGATGTTACGCTGCCTGCACTGTTAGGGCCGCTAATTCCTAAACTTAGTCTACCGCTAGACAGGCTGCAATGCGCAGAAGAAGATTGCAACTTCTTTACTATCTATTAAGATGCGCTGCAGAAACACCACAAGCGCGAGTATAATGCGTTATAGAACTCTAAGGATAGGGTTAGCTACACAGCGGTAAAAGTGTAGACTTTCTTCTACAAACATACCTTGCGGCGTTAAGTAGTTAACCTACACAGACGCGCAATGCACATAGAATTACTTAACGTACTTATATTATTTATTTTGCCTTTTTTCCTATAATATAGATATAAGGTAGATCCTCTTTAAATAGTAGTAAAATATAGACCTTAGAATTAACCTTAGGAAAGAAGAATACAGGAAGACTATTAGAAAGCAGAAAATATAGCTAGCAAACTTAGACAAAGTATTAAGTTAGCCTAAGCTATAATAGCCGAATTGTAATAGAAACAAGAACGACAAGCAAATAAGAGAAGAAGATAATTACTTTAGCTTTTAATAGGTAATAAAGTTTAGTTAAAGCTAGAAGACTACTATAAGAAAAAGATACCTAGCCGAAAACGTAATTAGAAAAATCTTAAGTATATAGTACTTAAAATAGTTAGACTAAACGCTGTAAAGCTAGATACTCTACAAAGAATATATCTAGTATTTAATATTAATAGCTTTTAACTAGCTTCCTTAGATTTTTTACTAAGCTAACTACAAGACGACAGCAAACCTTTACTAATTAAAGTAGACAGCGAAGATAAGTACCTAGTAGAGCGCCTATTAGAGAAAAAAAGTATAGGAAAAAGAAAGGAATACCTAGTTAAATAGGTAGGATACCTAGAACTAACTTAGGAACTAGCTTTAAACCTAGAGAATTTATATAGAGGCATTACAAGACTAGAAAAACTTAAAGACCTCTATTAAGGAGTAGTAGTTAAGTAGAGAGTAAAGTATACTACCTAACCTCTATCTAATCTCTACCTATTAACTACTCTATGTAATACAAGAATATTAGATTAAAATTTTCTTAACTCTACTTTATAGGAGCAGTTAACTTAAATTAAGCTAAAGAATAAATTGCTAGCTCTACTACGCGCCTTATACTACCTCTTACAACTATTTCTCCTAGGCTTTACTTAAGCTTTAGAGGAGAGGTTAGATAAATAGTAGAGGACCTTATAAGCGTAATAACTAAGAAATCTACTCTTTTTATTAACTAGAAACTAAAACTAAAGCCTTAGTAGACTCGAGATTTAGATCTCTTAGATTTAGATCTCTTTAAGGCTAGCCTAAATAGACCCTTTTCTAAATACAAACAAGTAGCAAGAAAAGAAACACCTTTAGAAAAAAAGATAACTTGCTTACTAATATCTTAGCGGTGTTAAGACAGCTAAGCTTAGGTATTTAAAACTATTTTATTAAAAGAAATTGCTTAAAGATATTTTAAGCTATCGTCTATTAAAAAAATAAGCTATAGATAGAAATTTATAGTATTTAGAGCAACAAATGTTTTAGAAAGAAATGCTAACTTTTTAGAGAAGTACTATGCTCTACCTTTCTCTACACTAGCTCTATTACTAAAGCAACTATATTAGCTAATAGAATCGTTAGGCTTAGCGCGCTTGGCCTTTCTATACCGCTTAAGCCTTTTACTCTACTCCGCCCTTCTATTCTACTCGCCTCTCTTACCCTGCTTAGCCTTTCTTTTTAACTTTGCGCGATTTTCTCTTTGCTACGCTAGCAGCTGCTACTTAGTTACTTATATGTACTAAATAGCGCTAAGGTTAGGCTTTATAAAGAGGTAGGTAAACTTACTACGTAATATTTTAAGTTTTTTATATTACTATTTACCTTGCACTTTTAGTTAATCTAACGCACCCCTACAACTATATATAACCCTAACTTATATTTTAAAAAAATACGCAATAGCTTGCGTAGTAGATTGCGTAATCCTAAACGTTATCTATTACAATAATTAGTAATACAAGTAGCGTAATAGCTTCTAGTAATTTGTTAATTGTAGGTTAATTGTAGATTCCTAGATTCTGTAATGAAACAGCTTATAAATTAAACTACTACGCTATCCTGTTTTGTATTATTTGGGGTTAAGGTAAAGGAATGCTAATCTTTTTAAGAAAAGCTATTTTTTACCTCGCTCTACACGAGCTCTAATACTAAGTAAACTATTAGCTAAGTTTATCTAAAAAGAGCTCTATAACAAAAAGACTATAAACAAAAAAGAGGCTATAGACAATAAACAACTAAAAGACTAATAGACTAGACAACTAAAAGGCTATAATAAAGTATCTATAAAAAAACAAAAAAACTTAAACAATAAAAAGCTAAAAACAACTAAGTAGCTATAAAAACAAAAAGATTAAGATAACTAAAAAAAGCTATAAAGGGACTAACAAAAGCTATAGTAAGAGACTAAAAGACTAGACAACTAAGAGAGTATAAATAACTAAAAAGCTGTAAATTTATAAGTAATAGACTAAAAAACTAGACAACTAAAAGGATGTTAACGACAGAAAAACTAAAAAACTAGATAACTAAAAAAGTGTAAACAACTAGGAGACTAAAACATCAAAAGAGCTATAAACAAGAGAGAGACTATACATATTAGAACACACAGTTCCTAGCAGGAACTAGATTAAATATAGCCTGTGCGTTAAGATTCTTGCTAGGAACTAGATTTCTAAGAACTAGATTTCTACCCGCTAAGAACTAACTTTCTAGGAACTGACTTTCCCCCCGCTGAGAACTAGCTTTCTAAGAACTAGATTAGCACCTGCTGAGAAATAATATTCTAAGAACTAACTTTCCACCCGCTAAGAACTGGCTTTCTAGGAACCAACT
Source organism: Alternaria sp. 'sect. Undifilum' (assembly GCA_024321975.1). Taxonomy (NCBI): domain Eukaryota; kingdom Fungi; phylum Ascomycota; class Dothideomycetes; order Pleosporales; family Pleosporaceae; genus Alternaria; species Alternaria sp. 'sect. Undifilum'. Next base: position 6,958,053 of record JAJJZI010000006.1, read on the forward strand.
TTCCCCCCGCTAAGAACTAGCTTTCTAAGAACTAGATTAGCACCCGCTAAGAAATAACATTCTAAGAACTAACTTTCTACCTGCTAAGAACTAGCTTTCTAGGAACTAACTTTAAGTTAGCGTGTAAGATTTAAGGGTAGCAAAATATAAAGTTGTAGCTACAAACAAGACTTAGCTAAGAAGTAGTAAAAGTACTGCTATTCATACATAGCTTAGCAAGTAGTGCTTACTAACTTATATTAGCTAACAGCATAGGTCCTGTGCTCTTATATTAGCTTAGCTTAGCTAACAGCACAAGTGCTCTAATATTAGCTTAGCTTAGCTAAGTTATATGTTAAGGGGGCAGTGCTCCGCAAGAGATTGTTATAACAAGAGTAATATACAGTAATTTTAGTAGAAGAATATAATAAAAATACAAGAAAGCGTGCAGGAGGGGGAGGTTAGCTAAAAGCAACATTTAAGAAAATATTGCCATTAGCTAACCTCCCCCTCCTAGAAGTTGCCCTTAGCTAACCTCCCCCTCTTAGAAGTTGCCCTTAGCTAACCTCCCCCTCTTAGAAGTTGCCCTTAGCTAACCTCGCCCCCTCCTAGAAGTCGCCCTTAGCTAACCTCCCCCCTCCTACACCTATATGTTGCACGTACTCTTATCCCCTTCTCTGTAAGCTCTATACATTAGTAGCTCGCCTTTACTATACTATTCTCTATTAAATATTAAGGAGTCTCCTGTGTGTTGCTCTCCTCCTCGTCTTCCGTGTTAGGTACTTTAGTAATTAATCCTTTACTTTTATTAAACCTTTGTATACTTCTTCTAGTATTACTTACTGTGTTAACAAAGTTAATAGCTTAGTTTTTCTATTAATCTAATCTAACTACTTAAAGAACATAAAGTTGTCTAGTAGTAGTCTACCTTATACGCAGGCAAGAAGGAGAGGCTTTATACGTAATACTATTACTCTTGCATTCTTATTGCAGGCTGCAACTATTTTAATTTATTACCTTACCCGTCCCTGCGTAAGTCTTTCCTTAATAAAAACATCTAGGTTATTATAGTTAGGAAAGAGACTAAACACCTCTAGATTTCTTATTTATAACTTAATAATATTCTATTAGCGTCCTTTGTCTAACTTCCTACTAAACTTCTCCTACAACACAGGGTCTGTCTCCTTTATTAGTTTTTGCCCTAGTTCGCTTGCCTATGTACTAGCAAATAGGAGTTCCTTTGCTACAGAGTTATATTGTACCTTACAACGTCCTATACTACCTTTTTGCAATTAGATTTTAGCATTAATCCTCTTATAGAGTTTATAAAAGAGATCTAACTTATATCTCTTCTATATACGCCCTGCTAGACTGTTAACTTCTAACTTGTCTAGCTTAAAGTATTCTTTACAAAAACCTACCGCCTTCTCTTTATCTAGCCTAGCAGGCGTGTTACTCTCTAATGTTCCTCCTATTTTAGTGCCTCTTTGTGTACTGCACAGAACCTGTTAGGCAACGTAATCCTAAAGGCTTTTTCTATAGCGTTCCTGTCTCTTCTATACTGCAAGTGTTGCTGCCTAATCTTTAAACACTTTAAAGCTTTCTACTACCTCTACCTATAACATTATTTGTGCCCTTAACGATACCCTAATCTTTAGCAGACTAGTAACATAAGAACAATATTTAAGCTCTTTGTTGCTTATTATTTTTATAGTCTTTACTTCTTCCTAGTCTTAGGTGCTTGCTATTAAATAGACTAAGTTTATGTTTATTTTATTAACTAACGTCCTGTTTACTTCCCTAGCTGTTGTTAGTCGTTTTTACTTTGCGCCTAGTTCTAGGTTCTACAATATCCGCGTCTTATTATCGCTAGTATTATTACTAACGTCGCCACTGTCCTCGTATTTAACAGGATTATTATAGTTATAACGTACTATCTAGAGCAGCTTAGCCTTTAGCATCTGTTAGCACATCTAGCAAAGGGCTGCTTTAGGCGATCTAGCAATAAACGCTGTTATTAGCGTAAAGCTGTCTAAAATTGCTAGAAAAGCTGCGTTGTTAGACGTAGATAGCGTAGTGTCTATACACGTAACTACTTATCTTTGCCGTTTATCTTAGGAGTAGTCTGTAAGGCGAAAATAAATCTTCTTTGCTTTTAGCATAGTAATTTGTAATGCGTGTTGTAGGAGGGGGGGATAAGTGTTAAGACAAAAAGCTTATACAAACTTCTATAGGCTTCTAAGCTTACCCCTTAGTTGCTAATTTAAGTTCCCCGCCCTAACTTAAATTTAAAGCTAATTTCTCCTCTATCTACTTACTCTTCTATTTTCTAGTACTATTCTCGCTGTCCTACTACTATTTTGCAATAACAATGTCTCTTTAGTCTTACTTCTTCTACTACCTTAAGCCTAGCTATAATGTTCTTGTGTGCAAATCGCATAAGTACGCTATGCTACTTTTAAGCATTATAACGCATCTTTGTAGTTCGTTATACTATAAATAGCTATTAACTGCCGCTCGCAAGGCTATTTAGCGCGAAGCAGAAGCATGTTCTAAACAGTACATTCTTAATTACATTAACATATAGCTACCTTCTTCTATTATACTAGCTATAGAAGGGCTTATATTGCATTACGGGTTAGCAAAGTGCAAAGAGCCAAATTGTAGGCATATCTATACTAGAATCTCTAGTGTAGAGAATATAAAGAGGCACCTTCGCGACTATTACAAGATATTTAGCCTCTCTAATATAACTCGTGCTGCTAGTTTAGCTTAGTAGGCTTTCTACTAAACAGTTGTTACTACACAATAGTTTTTTACTCGTATACCTAGGAGCAATTGTACTAAGGCGCAACTTTATTTTAAAGTCACGCTACTATCTACTAACTCCTACGCTAATAATATAGATTCTTTAGATAGAGGCGAAAAAGAACTACTATTGCTAAAAGTTTATGTTCCTACGGTATTACCTAGCGCAGGCGAAGGCACCCCCGCACTACTAGATTACTTATTCGCTAGATACAAGGAAGCAAAGCAATTAAGACAGCGCTAACATAAAGTAGAGATAGCCTAAGTTCCCCTAGTCCCTGTGCGGCAGACTAATCTATACCTAAAACATACTAAGTTCTAACAGTGTCTAGAGGGGTTATTGTAAGAAGATACTTAGCAATATATAGCGCTACTTACTAATCCTTAAGCGCAGTATCTATTTAATACTATAAAGAGTACTACTTTAGTATATTAACGTGTAGTTGCGTTAACGTCCTGCTAGGCCCGTATACAGGTAATGCAAGAAAATGCGTAGCATGTCTCTACTTTACTTCTTGTTTACTACTAGAGTTATAATACGCGCTACAGCATTACGCTAGCGAAAATTTTCTAGTTTTTCTATAATGTGCACATTACTAGTTGCCCTTAACTAACTACTCTCTCCCCCTTTACTGCTGCCTAATAAAGCGCTTAGGATACTATTGTCTCTTATCTAGACAGCCTTTAAAACTAGTTCCCTAAAGTAGACGTCTAGCATAGTCGCACTACAATGCAACTACTAGAGAAAATATGTTATCTATTTTAGATATCTCTAGTAGAGCAGACTACTATTAAAGGCAATTTTATATTCCCTCTTGTTACAGCACTAGCCTTCCTTACAGTAGATATTAAGGATAGTAGCTTTCGGCTTGTGTACTAATTTACAATAGATCTTAGCGCTATTAAGAAGACTACACGCTTTGCTGCTTACTAGAAACTAGAGGACAAAACGTGCGCTAGGCCTTCTGCTGCTACTGCAGACGTCCTTAACCCTAGTAGCGAATTAAGTGTACAACTACTAGAGGCTGTTAACCTTATTAAAGAACAAGAAGCATTCGCGAAAACCTCTGTTAGTTACTTAAGCGAGGACATAGCGCGAGGGAGGAACAACAAGTTTTAGTCGTAGATCTACTAGTACCTAGGCGAGACCTATCAAACTCCTTTCGCCTAGATTATTACTATAGCTTAGTATATTAGTTAAGTGTAATATAAGGAGACAGTAGATGCGTTTATAAAGTAGAATAAGCCTACTATTTCTATAAAAGAGGTCTCTACTACCTTTAAATAATTCTAAAGCATAGTATAGTTATTGTAATATAAAGTAGAGGATCTTATTCTTAAGCTCTTATTTATAGACAAACTTGCAGACCTACCTACTATACTATAGGACAGTATAGAGTGCTAGCCTAGTAATTAAGAGCTAGGCTACTCTCCTTTTACTGCGCTTAAGTCTCGTAAAGACAGTCTACCTAATTTTATCCTATACTAAATAGCTAAGGCTATTTAGCAAAAGAAGTATTATTAGTTTACCTTTTACCTAGAGCAGTATAACCGCATTTAAACGTATAGTAACACTATTTAAAAGTAGCTTAGCACTCTCTTCCTGCTAGTTTATTTAACTAGCGGTTAGCTACCTTGCTTTACAGAGCTAATTAGTGCTTAAGTAAAGAATTTAGTAAACAACAGCCTGCGCAACTTATTTATGTACTAAGGGCTTATTACTGTTGTACTGCGGTACTACAAGGAGTACAACTAAGATAAATTAGTTAAGATAATATACTGCTACTTGCCTTAGCAAGTTAGGTCCCTACTTGTCTAGTACTGCGGATTTATCTAACTCTTCTAGCAAATTATTACGCAACAACAAGCTAAAGTACATCACAGCGCTAATTACTATTAATCGCGAAGTTCTCTGCTCTAGGCTAACGTAGACAGAAAACAGTGTTCTTACACACGCTATAAACAAAACGTAGTTAAGTCCACTACGCTACTCTATATAAGTACTACTATTATACCGCGGCTTTTGTGTTATCTAATTATTGCATTTAGACGCAAGTTAGACGAGGAATAAGGGAAAAGTGCTAAAAGCAGGATCTAGATCTTAAGCCTAGAAGAGGTGGACAAGGCGCTAGAGGAAAAGTATAGCAAGTACTGTAAGTTGTAAGCAAGGCACACAGCTTGTACAGGAATTAGAATCTATAGTTTTACTATAGCTGCTGTATTTCGCGGTAGTTTTACAGCACTAAAAGAATATTAGAAAGTCTTTACTACTTAGCACTCTAACCTTAGGTTTAGTGCTTTAGACGTAGCTCTAAACTACGTAGCTAAGCTAAACAGTACTACTAGCTACCTTGCGAATTAGCTTTAATCTTGCGTAAACATAAACATTTAAACTATCCTGCAAGAAAACTTTAGCGCTAGTGTATAATTTTGTAGCTATTAGAAGGCAGTTATTACGTCTATACTAGCGTGTACACTAGCTGTTTCCTATATTACTAGTATAGGCGCTAAAAAGAGTTTAATATTTCTCCTGCTAGCTTATTGTAAAGGATATAGTTAGACTATCCTTATTACTCCTCTTATCGCCTTTTAGGAAGACATTGTCGCGCACTGTAAACGTCTTGCTATTATTTCCTCTAGATAGAGTACGCTACTTTTTAAGGAAATAGCTTAGATTATCCTAGCGATGCCTAAACAACTTAAGAATCTCTAGTTTTAAAAGATAGTGTTGCGCATTTAAGACCTAAGGCAACTAGAGCGCGTTGTAGTAGACAAGTTCTACTATATACTTCTCTTTAACTACAAATACTAGCTAGGTCTTGTAAACTTATAGGGAGTTACGCAATATAAAGTCCCTATTACGTTACTTTTTATAATAGTTCCCCTAGCTAGCGAAAAAGAGGCGTATTAGCTGCTTAGAGTAGAGGGGCAGGTTACTGCGTTTTAAGAGTCTACTGTCTGCACTAATCTCTCCTACTAGGTTCGATCTGTCCGTGACAATGTTGCAGTAGAATTGCTAGCTATAGTAAACTATATTTTTCTAGAAGCAAAAAGCCTTTATAAGCTTCTTGTGTATATTTTATTCCGCGACTACACTGCATAGTTAGCCGAAAAACTGTAGTGCTTCTATTATTATAGCGCGATAAGTAAGGAGTATTATAGAAAGGCCTAGTTTGCCTTTAGAGACAGCCTAACTAGTATATTAATCGCGACTAGCGCCTTTAACGCTAGTGTAGACATGCTAGATATTAATAGTGTGTTTATATTAGGGGAACCTAATTATCCTATTACCTACAGCTAAATAGGTAGGCGCGGTAAACGCAATAGAAGGCCTTGTATTGTGCAGATTGTGCTTAGTTCTAGATTAAAGTTTTTTTTCTATAAACTTACTTCCCCTAAGTAGCGTGTTTTAAAGCAAATTATGCTATAGAGCGTAAATGCGCCTAAACAGTGCATACAGGTTGCGATTAACAAATACCTTAATAAACTAATATAACGCATTAGCTGCTACAAGGGCAAAGCGCTCTATAACGTCTATAGTGTTTATAGGAATACTAATATAGCTACATAAAGTAGTAGCTCTACTGCTACTTTTAGTAGGTCTGCGTTAGCGGATATTAGACTTAGGAGAGAAGGGGCCGACTTCTTAACACCCGTGTCTAAGACCTAAATACCTAATAATCTATACACGCTGTCTTCGCTACCCGCCCTGCTATCTACAGGCATTTGTTAACGCGAGCCTACTAACTACTATTCTACAACACCTTCTTATGTAGATTCTAACCCTAGTCTCTTAAAAAGGCATTACTACTAAGGTATATATTACTGCTTATCTAAACTAAAAAACAAGCTAACGCAACTAAGTGTTTGTAACTAATTTATCTCCTGTTAGAGGGGTTATAGCTAAGGCGGCCTATATCTAACAAACGCTTAAGTTTGCGAGTTAAAGAGCTACTACTTATAACTAAGAAACAGAGTTACTATAAGGGCAACTCTATAAAATAGGCGTATACTAGCTCTATTATTGTGTAGTATGTTTTGTAGCCTAAGAATCGTTTAACTACCCTAAGGGAACCGCGCAATATAATTATATAAATAGACTAGTAACGCACTTTTGCACTATAAAAATAAGCGGAAAGATAGGCTAGCTAATATGTTTCTAGTGTTACTTTCTATAATCCGTATGCGAACAATAGTAAAACATAGACAGAACTGTCGCCTCCTAACTAGGAAATAGTTTATGCAGCTATCTCTACGTAGTGATTAATGTATAGGCGGCACTTTAGGTAGCTTGCCTTAGCGCAAAAGCATTGTAGTTAAAATGCATTTACAACTATAACAACTAGTTAGATAGCAACGTTAAAGAAGACTTTGCGTTTTACTTCTAAACTACTAAACTATTCTCTAAGCCCTTAGGCTATGTCTACTGTATTACACTTAACGTAAACTAGCTAACACACTAGTACTTTCTTTAAAAGGGAGAGAAGTAAAAGTTACTATAGGAACTAAATATTATTACAATCTAGGCCGCGACTATAGAAATAGAAGACAATACCCACCCTATATAAGAATAGGGAGTAGAAAGTGTACTGTCTACTTTAGCTAGACAATACACAGCAGCAAGCGTAGGAGGGGGAAACTAATACTAGGCTAGAGTAGTAGGTAAAGTAGAAGAGTAGAGGGGGGAGGAGGGGGGGCGGGGTAAGGGGAGGGCAACGGTTGCCCTCCCTTAGAGGCCCCCTCCCTCTGTCCGCGGACTAGGGTACGTGCTAGGCTGCCTAACTATAGTTAACACACTAGCTATTCTCTCTACCTAAATTTAGACGTACTTAGACAAGGCAGTAAAACTATATTCTTACTACTTTTTCTAGCATAATTAAATAATAACTATAGCGTGTTTTCTCTTTTTCTTGCAATTGCGATTAGCAAGGGTATAGTGTATAGTTAAAATATATAAATATTTAAACTATAGCATTCGCTGCACAGAATTAGACGTGTTAAATAATAAAGGTAGGTAATTATTAAGTATAAAAGTAAAAAAATAGGGAGGGGTATACAGCTTACTGTAGAGTTATTATACTTAGCCTAGTAAGCTAACTATGCGGGTGTAGTGCAAGAGAGGTAGTAGAGAGGCGGGACAGAGAAAGGGAGTGTGCGAAGAGAGCAACAGCTATACTAATTAGGCTTAGTACCTCGCTTAGATCTTAGCACCTATTTCTAATCTAAATCGCGACTCGCAATCCTTACTTGTCTACCCTGCTACTTAACAACAACTAATCGCAACATTACTACTACAACGCGTCTTAATAATTACTTTTATGCAATACTACTACTTACGTTATAAGTTTGTAGCTGCTCGCTTAGCGCTATTTTTGTAGGCGAAATACTACTAAGTGTAGTAGTTAGCGTTTAGTAATTCTCTTACCTACTATATTAGAATTAACCTATAAGTAAGTGCTAGTGTTGTGTTACCCTCGCAGTACTCTCCCTCCTTGCCTCCTCCTCTTCCTAGTGGTACGGGTGCCCCTACTCTCTTTAACGGGTAGGGGGTAACCTTATTATAGTCTATAGACCCTATTTCTACGCAGGGCCTAAGATATACTATTAACTATAAAGCTACACACAGTGTGCTCTTAGCCTGTTAAAACCCTTAAGTTAATTAGCTTAGTAAGCGTTAGGGGCAAGGAGTTAACTAAGAGCAACGTGTCCCTAAGCCTATCGCCTCCGTCTCTGTTTACGCATTTCTAGGATAAGGAGGTAATAGATAAAGGATCGAGAGCTATCCGAGGGCAACGAGCCGAAAAAAGAAGATAAAAGTAAGGGCAACAGCTTTAACTATTTTTATTTATCCTACAATTAGTTTAAGGGAACTACAGCCCTTTCTAGGCGGGCTAAGGATAGAGAGAAGGGGAGGGGAGATAAGTAAGGGCAACTATTGCCCTCCTTTATCTCTTCTATCCTATTGCCCTCTTTTATCTCTCCTCTCTTATTGCCCTCCTTTATCTCTCCTCTCCTGTTGCCCTTCTTTATCTCTCCCCTCCTGTTGCCCTCCTTTATCTCTCCCCTCTAGTTACCCTCCTTTATCTCTCCCCTCCTATTGCCCTCCTTTATCTCTCCCCTCCTATTGCCTTCTTTTATCTCTCCCCTCCTGTTACCCTTCTTTATCTCTCCCCTTTAGTTGCTTTCCTTTATCTCTCCCCTCTTGTTGCTCTCCTTTATCTCTCCCCTCCTATTGTCCTCTTTTATCTCTCCCCTCTTATTGCCTTTCCTTATCTCTCCCCTCCTGTTGCCCTCCTTTATCTCTCCTATCCTGTCGCTATCGCCCTCTTCTTTTCCTTTACTAGTATACAATAGTTTCTAACTTTGTTAGTTTTTATCTGCAACATATCCTCTTATTAGAGCTCCCCCCTGTTTTCTCCTCCTAAATACATAGATGTTGACCCCCCTAAAGATACTACTAGCTATGTCCCCGCCTTAGGCGACTACTCTAAGGGCAGCCGTAATCTTTAAGATAACAGTAACGTTAATAATAATAGCAGCATCTTTAATGCTAACAAGTTAGACTATAAAAACAAGCCCCCTAGCTATAACACTTTTATAAAGTATGTTAAGGATCTTATGTACTTTAACTTTACCTTGCCTTACTTTAACGCTAAAAATAATAAGCATACTAAGAACTTTGTAATTGCACATCCTAACGCTAACGCTAAGGACAATACCTAGGGTATGCTTAAGAGCGAGCCTAATTCTAATATTAATCTTAAGGAACAGCGTCTACTAGTAGCAGAGAGTAAAGCTTTTTAAGGCAAGAGCTGCTTTCCTAAGCTTAATTTTCTCTACCTAGTTAAATTCTGTACTATAAACAATGTAAGTACGCGTTATTTTAGTTTTAATTCTAAATTACAGCTGTTACATGTTGTTTAGGAGAAGAGTATTAAAGATAATATAGCTCTATTTACTAGTATACGTTAAAAGTTTAATAGGCTTTACAAGAGTTAGACTAGAGTTATTAGCTGCCTAAAGTTTAAGGCTATTTATAAGCATTTAGACTATATTAAAAAGAACAATTCTTGCGCTTTTAATGCGACGCTTCGTAATCTAGAAGAGTATCCTCCCTATAATAAGCTTACGCTCTATACAGTAGTCTTTAACTAACTTTATTATTAGTAGTTCTCTGCGCCGCGCGCTCCCCTCGCTAAATTAGGTGTGCCGCCCTCCTTAGAGTTAGAGCGGGTTTCTTCCTTAATTAAACTTCTTAATCAGCAGGCTAACAGATACACTCCTATTAATAAGGGTTGTCTAGAGGCGAAAAAGATTAACAATACTTATTACCCTAGACTGTTTAACACGCCCTACAAGCCTTTGCCGTCCTTAGCTAAAGTTGTAGCACAGCGTGTAGAAGCTCGTGCAAAGAATACTAAGTTAATAAAAGCTGTATACGCATTTAAGTAATCTACAGCAAACACTGCAAAGCTCTAACGTGTAAACTTAGATAGTTCTAATATTATAGTTATAGATAGCGCAAAGGTTAAGGCCTAAGTAAAGGTAAAAACAAAGTCTAATACTAGTAATAATTTGTTGTCTAATTTAATTAAGAAAGGCAAGAACAAGGGTAAAAGTAAGAAGAAGAGCAAGGGTAAGAAGAAGCACATAAGAAAAGCCTAGGCAGAGAAAAAAGCCTATTAACTTTAGGGTATTATTACAACAAGGGGCAAGGGTCTTAATGTATTAAAACCTATTACTACTTACAAGTAGCAACTTAAGTAGCTAAAGCATACGTTTACGCCTAACAAGAGGAATCCTCGTGCTGCATAGTTTTAGGATAGATAAGTTATTAGCTACCTTACGCAAATTATAGATAAGATTATAGGTTTTTACAAAACTAACTAGTTATATAAAAATAATAATGCGCAGGATATTCTGCTAGCTCTTTATACTAAGATTAATATTGTTCCTGTTAATTGCAACGTTAAGAATATAACTTTTTAGCTTACTAACATACAATCTTGTTAGGACTAAGTAGAAAAGAAAATAGTAGCTGCTTAAGCTGCTAGTGTTTAAGGAGTAGTAGTTAGGTCTAAACTTGCTTCTCTGCACTAGGAAGCTAACCTACTAGGGCACTAGAAGTCTAACCTTACCGCTTGACAACAGCGCCTAAATTAACTTTAGAAAGCTACTAGCAATATTTAAGGTGTAGATAATCTGCCTATAAAACCTAACTAATAACCTAATTTTAGTGCCGCTATACTTTGCGCAAAGCGCTACAATTCTCTTTAGGAAACTAATACTTCTAGCCGCAAGGTTACCTATAAGTCTAGTAGTAAGCAAATTAATGTGTACAACAAGGCTACCTAAGCTACTATTAACAACATAGTACACTATATAGACAATAGTATCTATTAGCTTAAAAACTATAAGTACGCCCTTAATCGCGGCTATATTGTAAGCCGTAAGAATGCGTGTATACTAGGACAAAGCTATTTAGCAAAGCCTAATTTATAGTAGTAGATAACTAGCGCAACTAAACTTTGTAATTGTTGCAAGAAGGCGACTATGAAGCGAGTCTGTTAGTATAAGGAGCTAATAGCAAAAGAGCCTAAGAATCCTTTTGTAGTAGAAATGTTGCGTTATAATATTAACTACAGCGCGCTGCTAGCTAATAAGGTAGGTATTAGCAAGACTAACACTGCCGCCCTTTACTAACTAATAGTACGTACACGAGGGAGGGGGGCGGTAAGCGAGGGCAATAGTTGCCTTTACTCCTATCCCCTTTCTCTAGTCTCTTCTTAGACTCTCCCTATACCCCCTTATCGTACCTGCTTGCTAACCTATTTCTAGAGTATAAACAACAGGAAAGCTAAGCTCTAAGATCTCTATAATCTAGAGGACTAGGAGTCGCTCACTAAGTTCCCTAAGGCCTAGCTGTTGTTTATTATAACTTAATCTTATTTAGTCTCTTAGTTGTCTAAAGATTTTGCAAATTTTAGCAACCTCTTCTCTATATACGTGTACAGCGCAGCGGCGAAGCGTATCCCTACTAGTGTCACTCGTATTAGCAGAACTATAAAGCAGAGCTACCCTATGTTTAATAGCAAGAACAAACTTAACTCTTAGGTTATTATAGTTATATTTTACTAAACCTTAGCTATACGCTATAGGCTGCAAGCGCGTAAGCTGTTTATAGAGAGTTTTAGGGTTAACTATAATACTGCTAAGGTGTAGAAATTCCGCAACATCTAAGACCTTAATAAACCTAGTTAGAGGCTGCAATATAATCTTAACAGTCTCGTTAACAAGAGAATAATAGATAAGAGACAAAATAGCAAAAGTATATCGTATCTATAAGAGAGAAAGAGAGAGAAGGTAATAGTAGAAGGGGAGCGGAGTTTAGCGAGGGCAACTATTGCCCTCCTCTAACGCCTCCCCTACTGTTGCCCTCCTCTTACTCCTCCCCTACTGTTGCCCTCCTCTTACTCCTCCCCTACTGTTGCCCTCCTCTTACTCCTCTTCTACTGTTGCCCTCTTCTGTCTCCTCCCCTTCTGTTACTTTCTTCTACACCCCCTTCTTTGCTGCCCCTCTATCTCTATCTCTTTCTTCTCTTTAACTATCTTCTTTAGGCATCTAATCTAACACCTCCTATGCTATCCGTAGTCTTAGTTTAGACTAGGTTACTATTATTACTGCTACTCCTATTCCCTATCGCTACTATAACTTTAGTAGTCTTCTATCTTTTATTTAATTGCTATATATAAACAAGGTTGCCTACGCTTGCATTTATAAAATAGAGTACTAAGGTTATTGTTAGCCTGCTTTTTTTAATCCTTTTTAGACTACTATTGCCTACAAAGACAACGCTGCCCTTTCTAAAGATAATTAGCTATTTAAATACACTACCTATGCCTTTAAAAAGTTTCTTTGCAAACCTAGCATGCCTTTAGATATTATTAGCCTACGTCTCGCTACTATTTAGTCTTGCTTTATAATTTAGTAAGACTTTATATCTTCTTATGTTGTTAATCTAGTCAGGACTATACATCGCATTAGAGAATCTATACCTAAAACGCATTATTTTACAGTAGAATTAGAGTTTTCTCCCCCTATAAAGGCTCTGCATAATCTTCTAGTAGAAAAACATGTTAAGTCCTACTTTGTAGCTAACCCTAAACACCCTAGTAAAATGTATCTAAAAAGACAGAGTATTTAGCTTTTAGGTCTAGCCGCTGTCTGCCCTTTGCTCCTTCTTGTAAAGGATATCTATCGCGCTAAAGTGCCTCGCCCTAGCTATTCTTTTCTAGGTGCTAATAAAAATTCTAGTAACAATAAGTCTAATCTAGACGCTAATAATAACAACAACACACCCGGCTAGGGCAGTAAAAACAAAAATAATATTACTATAGTAAAAAATCTGTATTTAAAAAAGTATCGCGACTTGTATAACGCTAAAAACGATACTAGTTTCCTACGCAATCTAGTTAAAGATATTTACGCTAATGCTAGCCTTATAAACTCTCTACAAGACTAGTTGTTCCCTAAAACTAACTTTAACTAGATAGGTAAACGCACACTAGCTAATATAATTATTAGTAGTTCTATGCGGCTACAATCCCTCTTTAGCGTAGTTAAGGATTAAGTTAATTGTAGAGACAAGAAGGCGCTAATCTTCGCTAATTCGCTATAGGAAACTATGTTATACGCTACGCTTCTGCGCGCCTACTAGTACAAAGCTCGTGCTGTTTTGTTAAATATAAAAAAGGACGTTTAGGAAACAATTATTTCCCAATTCTAATTACAACTCTCCTAATAGCAGACGTTATTTCATAGCTATGTTAGTAACAATAACGTAGAGGTTTTAGTACTGTCCTATTTTATAAACAGTAGCCTATACATATTAGGATACACAATAGTGGACCACTATGGTCTAAAATGTAGTACGTGCGAAACAATATTAAGGAGCGATAATGCTGACACAAGGGAGCGATAAGGCTAACGCAGGGGAGCGATAAGGCTGACGCAGGGGAGCGATAAGGCTGACGCAGGGGAGCGATATGGCTGACGCAGAGGAGCAATATTGCTGACACGGGGGAGTAATATTGCTGACACGAGGGAGTAATATTGCTACAGGGGAGCGATAATGCTGCAGGGGAGCGATATTGCTGCAGGGGAGCGATACTATACTACTAAACAGTACAACGAACGTAGGGTTAGAGGTAAGTAAAACATTAAACGTAGGCGTATAGTAAGTTGCTACCTCTAGGGGTAGGATCTTAGACGTGGATGTTGCGGCTAGTTGCTGCTAGTTGCCAGTGCTGCCCCCGGGGGTAGGATCTCGGACGTAGATGTTGCGGCTAGTTGCTGCTAGTTGCTAGTGCTGCCCCTAGGGGTAAGATATTAGACGTGGATGTTGCGGCTAGTTGCTGCTAGTTGCTAGTTGCTAGTTGCTACCCCTAGGGGTAAGATATTAGACGTAGATGTTACGGCTAGTTACTGCTAGTTGCTAGTTGCTAGTTACTACCCCTAGGGGTAAGATATTAGACGTAGATGTTGCGGCTAGTTGCTACTAGTTGCTAGTGCTGCCTCTAGGGGTAGGATCTTGGACGTAGATGTTGCGGCTAGTTGCTGCTAGTTGCTAGTTGCCAGTTGCTACCCCTAGGGGTAAGATATTAGACGTAGATATTGCGGCTAGTTGCTAGTTGCTACCCCTAGGGGTAAGATCTTGGACGTGGATGTTGCGGCTAGTTGCTACTAGTTGCCAGTTGCTAGTTGCTACCCCTAGGGGTAAGATCTTGGACGTGGATATTGCAGCTAGTTGCTGCTAGTTGCTAGTTGCTAGTTGCTACCCCTAGGGGTAAGATCTTGGACGTGGATATTGCGGCTAGTTACTGCTAGTTGCTAGTGCTGCCCTTAGGGGTAGGATCTTAGACGTGGATGTTGCGGCTAGTTACTGCTAGTTGCTAGTGCTGCCCTTAGGGGTAAGATCTTAGACGTAGATGTTGCGGCTAGTTACTACCCCTAGGGGTAGGAGGATATTAGACGTGGATATTGCGGCTAGTTGCTGCCCCTATAAGCAAGTGTAATTAATACTCACTTACAGCAGCCTATGCTCCTGCCTATTTATACCTTGTGTAGTATCTTACTGTTGTTTTGTAACTTTCTATTGTTTTTTTTCTAACTTACTTTAGTTTCTTACTTGCTTTAAAACAACGCCGCAATAAAGCGCCCTTAGGAAAATGTCTCTACTAAAAACCGCAAACAGCAACGTACAAGCAATGCAGAGATTCAAGACATAACTCCTATCTACAAACAAGCTACGCTATACCTACTTGCTACAGCAAAGTTTCTAATTAATGCTCTTACTGCAGAATAGGAGTTAGGTGTCAACAGGCCTATTAACCTAGCATATTAGCGCCGCATCCGCAACCTGTTTGAACAAACTAGCGTTCTTTAACAAGATACTAGCTACTAACTATAGATTGCCTGTTCAAAGAAACACGTAGAGTAGATGTGCTATCAGCTTTAGGTAGAGGCTCCTGCTTAGAGCACAGTTACTTCTGCTACGCTCGTAGATAAGGAGGGTTTAGAATTGCTGTTATTCAATTATTAGATGAGCGTAGTTAGAGAGAAAGCAGAGCTTATTATAAGTTATTATTAGGTAGAAGCATTTAAAGAGTATCTTCGCCTTTAATAGTTAGAAGAAGAGGAGAGGTAGTAAGTGTATTGCATCTACAATAAAGGCAGGCGCCCTTAGACGTGTATACTGCTAAGAACAGACCCTAACTGTACTAGACGCGCTACTGCTGAACATCCTTATCAAACTTTAGGCGAATCAGGCCGATATTACGCTCCCTAATAATTATAGCTAGATATAGTTAGAATTAAATAGCCTGTCCTGCTACAACAACAAGCTCTTTTAAGGCTTAAGTACGTCTATTAATAAAGAGATGCGAGAGCACCTTCAGCTTCCTAAAAATGTTAAGTATCTAACAGCACGGCTAGCTACTTTATAGAAAAATTAAAGCTAGCAGCCCTTAATTACGTGTTAGTGCTCTACTGTAATTAAGCAGGTAACGTTTAATATCTCTACTTTTAAATAGATAGCTAGTTGTTAGATAGATAACGTATGTCTAGCCCGCCTCCTTAGTGCTCTGCTCTGTCTCGCTAATCTACTGTGTAGTACTAGTTCGCTGCGTTTAACAACGTTATAAGCATCTCTACATCTATTTAAGAACAGCATAGAGTTGACCCTAGCCTAGTAGACTAGAACAGGCTAGCTAGCCTACTATAGGCACGAAGTACCTACGACGTGTAAGACCTGTTCTACCCTAGCAAGAAGTTAGACATAGAACCTAGTCCCTCCTATACGCGTTGGCAGGGCTTCTTCCTAACTCTAAGCAATAAGGCCTACTATGCTCTATACACTACTATACTCGCAACGCCTACAGACACGTACATAGATATCCTTACTCTTCTAAAAACTATAAAGAAAGTTAGGCTACTTATAAGAGAAGTTATAACTTACGTTAGTAAATAGGTAATTAGCAGATCTACTAAAGTGTTAGATACTAGTAACAATAAGCCTGCGCTGTAAAAGGGCCTAGTGCCCGCGCTGCGGAACAAGTATAGCAACTAGGCTGACAGAAAGTCCTTTAACCTCTAGCAAGAAGTGCTGCAGTACGTACGCTAAAAAGCAGAAGTGTTTATAAGTTCTACGCTAGAGCACTTTAATAGCGAGTACCTAAGTCTAAAGAAGGACAACTACAGCGCACGCTTCTAACACAAGGCGTAGAGAGACCTGCTGTTAATTGTTTCTAATTTTACAGGGTTAACCTTACAGGATTAGCACTTAACATGCCTAATTTAAAGCAGTACCTATACAACGCAAACGCCTATTATTGCACAGACTATGTATAATATTATTAGTTAGATCTCTAGAGTTGCGGACGAACCTGCGCTCTAGTCTATTATAGTAGTAGATGACCTGCTAGAGACAATGCAGGTCGTGATCGCCGAATAGATGTCTAGACACGCTCTAGAAGAGTCTAATAATAATAGTTAAGAGGCTCTGCTATCTACGAGGCGCTTAAAAGACAAGTTAAGTAGAGAGAGTAAGCTAACTCTAACAGCATCTAAAGCAGCATGTTACAGTTTAGAAAGATTAGGTTCGCACTAGCTTACTCTAGAGCTAAATTCTAAACTGTTAACTAAGTACTACATAGCAAAAGTACCCTAGCAGACTAGGGTTTAAGATAAGAAGATTATAGACATAAGTAAAAGCAAGATTGCAAAAGTACCCTAGCAAACTAAGGTTTAAAACAAGAGGATTGCAGATATAGGTTAAAGCAAGATTGCTACGCTCTGAAAAATACACTGTTACTAGCGAACCCCTAGCGACTAGGTAGCTGTAGAGCACGGCGCTTCTCGTAGCGTAAAGCTCTCTCTATTACTACTATTATCTTTACATGCGAAGAAACGCCGCGGAGCTTAGAGGCTATTAGATAAACTGTTATCCTAGCTATCTACATCTAACCTTAGCCCTAACCTAATAAACTTCCTTACTTTCCTCTCTCTATGTAATATAAATATTGTATTACTTTACTCTGTTAAGACAGCACCCTAAAGATTATTTATATATTGTTTTTTATCCTATATTATGAGCCGTTAGTTATCTTACAATATAAGCTGTCAGTCATCTTATAATTATAATAACTATCTTTTAGATTATCTTTTAGATTATCTTTTAGATTATCTTTTAGATTAACCTTTAGATTCTACACAACAAAGCGATAGCGATAGCGATAACAGTAATAGCAGTGCTAAGGAGGGAGGCAGCCTGTACGAAGATGTGCTACTTAATAAAGATGAAGATAATAGAGAAGACTACTACGAGGGCAGCTTTAGGGACGAAGAAGGAGTAATAGCAGATAATTAATACACCTAGAGTATTAACCACTGCATAGGCGACTACTAACTTTATAGTAGGTTTTAGAGCATTCTACTTGTGCGCAGATAATAACTACGTAGTAGTAGACAACTTTATTAAGGCTATAGAGAGCTCTTTATTTGACAGCAGCAAGGCTATTAAGATGCTCTAGCAGCGACTTACGATTAACTATAGAGCGAAGCGCGTTAGGTCCTAAAGAGTTGCAAAAACTAATAAATTTTATCTAACTTTTAGCCTTAACCTTATTATTATTATTAGCTAACTGCTTAAACCTATCTCGAAAGTCTCTACGTTCTTTAATAACGTAACTATTAGCTTTAAACACTAGTGAGCTTTGTACAGCTGCAAACACAGCTACAGACTATTATTTAATATAGAGCACTATACCTTCTATCTTGCGAAGGGTGCAATGCGCAAATCTTAGTTTATTGTTATGCACCCTATTGCTAGCACAGTAGAACCTCTTCTATTAAGAAGCAAACATTGTAAACGCTGCAAGAAGGCGTCTAAGCATAGTGCTCTTAAACTCTGCTACGCCTTATTCCTTATATTGTATATTAAGGATGTCTTCCTTACAGGCGAATTAGTTAGGGAAGGCGTTAAAGACTCTTAGAAACTAGGTAGTCCTAGGTTAGAAAAGATCTCTTATTCTAAGTAGAAAACGTTCTAGGACAAGTTTATAGAAGGGTAGCTAGAGTACGTACGTGAGAACACGTAAGATTTGTTCTAGACTAAGAACTAGCTAGCGTTCTATGCGTACGACTACGGGCAGAACCTTAATATTATGTTGTCTGCTTAACAACTCTAACAACTTAAGGCTCTACTTAGAGAAACTTAGTTGTAGTCTAAAGATAATTCGTCTACTCCTAAAGACGATTTGTTAGACTCTAAAGGCGAGGCAGCTAAGTTTACAGGTAGTGCAGAGGGGGCTGCGTCCTTATAAAGTAATAGACTAGGAGGCAGTACAACTTCTACGCTGTACGACTATAGACAGCTGTTTAATAGCGACATATAGAAGCTTTAACATAAACTAGAGAACAAGTATAATCTAGAGAGTATTAAAGCAGTCTTCTATGCGCTAGCAGTAAATATTAACTTAATAGAAAGTCTAGTCTGCGCTAACGCCCCTGCTAGATCTAATCCTTCTCTGCGCTGCTTTCTTACAGACTGTAATATAGTCTTGCCTAAGTATTAAAACCTGCGCGACTTTACCTTCTACTCTCTTGCCTTCTACCTAGCGTACAGCAACTTCTCTTTAGCGCAGCCTCTAGCATTCTTACGCAATAGCGCGCTTGCTGTAATACAAGAAAACATAAGCTATTAGAATAACAGTGCGAGCGTGTTAACTAGTAGCTATTTCTAGGCATACTTTAATATTAAGCAAACTATACAGTATAGCCCTAATAACTTGCTTACTACCTAATGCATTGCTACGGCTACTCTGACGCTGCTAGATCGCGATAGAAACCTACCCTATTAGGTAGCGGCGAAGTAGCAGCGTCTGCTACAGAACTTGTGAGGCGAACAGACTCTTTAGAACTCTAAGGCTTCTTAACTGTTTGTCTATAAGTAATAGTAGATTAACGACGCTGTTAGCGTAGAAGCCTACGCGTTTAGGATAGAGCAGGTTCTGTCTATACAGGTATTGTAGTTAGTTAACAGTTAGAGGAATATTATAACGCTGCTTTAACTAACCTTCTAACTAATCTAGTACTTTGTAGTAGAACAAGAATTTTACGCTTATCTCTTCTTCTCTTTTTAAGATAATATATTCCTAAAAGTACTCTATTCCTTTGCTAATATGTTCGCGCATGGAATAGACAAGTTGTATAGTTACTTTAAGGCTACTAGCTCTAAGGGACTACCTTTTGCTTTAGCAGAAGGTGTAGTAGCTATTAATCACCTTAGCAGCTACTGCTTTACTAGGTTTCCTTAGTCTCTAGTAGGTTTTGTGCTTAAGACTCTTAGCACTATTAAAAGCATTAAGCAGGGTAGGTAGCTATTTCTTAACCCTAATATGCTAAATCTATATAGCACTAGCGTTGCTAACTTAGTGCGTTGGCCTTACACAGAGAAGAGACGACTTATTATAATGCACATTACTTTTATTAGCTACTACTATAGGCCTAAGATTGCTGCTTATTGTTACAGCAAGGTATAGTTCTGTAAAGTTAGTAGGCTTGTATTGCGAGAGCTTACTAGCGCCTAAATGTTTCTAGAAGAAGTATTCTAAGAGATATAGAAGCTGCAGATAATTACTTTTATAACGCACTAATTCTATTGCTGTCTAAACAAGGGCGGACAGAGCTACGTTTTAAGTAAAGGCTAGGTAGTGCTGTAAGCACAAGAAGAGGCGCAAGAGCGGGTAAAGTGTTAGGCTAAAAGTGAGGACCTCTTCTCTACAAAGTGCGTGCAACTAGTGTTTTAAATATTAGCTACTAATAAAGTCTAGAGAATATAAGGCGATCTTTCCTGTCTTTGCAGCAGCAGGGTCTTTTAGTGTAATAACTAGTACGTGACACAACTTTACGCAAGAGCTCTATAAGGGGTGCCTAAACAGCTATAGTAAGTCTACTAGCTGCCTTTATTTAAAGAACATAGGTTAGTTTTCTATGTTACGCGCCGCTGTGTGACACACAGCAGCCGAATTAATAATAAAGGAACACTAAATCAGCGTAATAGCAGGAGCTGTAGTACAGTGCTGTATTAACTGTATGCTAGGTACATGTTAGGCCTAATTTGGTTACTAGAGTATGCGTCAGCTAGTAGGGAGCATTCTAGCCCTATCTACTATAGCAGCAAGACTAAGCAGCCTTAAGCAGACAGTAATTAAAGTAGTGCACTACTAAGCAAAGCAGCGCTTACAAACAACAAGCACTATAAACTTTAGCTGCCTAATCCCTTTCAACGTCATCTTGCTGCTAGTTTAAGATAGATTTTAGGCACTAGACAAGCAGTTCTTAAAACCTACACAGGATTAGAAGGTTTGTCAACATTACTAAAGAGCACAACAGTACCTCTCTAAATGCCTAAGTTAGGCATTATGCGATCTTATACTTATGTTAGCGTTAACCCTCGCTTTATATTTAGTTACCCCTACTATAGAGAAGAGAGCAACTGTGTTTTCTGCTGCATTAAAAACTAAGCATAGAGCTATGTTTGTAGCTGTCTTAGTAACAAGAATGCTTTAGTCTCTTTAACTAGAGTACTTCCTATTAGAGAAAGGCAATAATGTAATACTTTTAGTACAGGATATAACAAAAAAAATTAGTAAGACTTCCTTAAGAGATGTCTTCTTCTACAGCAAAAAGCATTGCTAATACAGCACTACTTAGCATAGAGCATAAAGGTTGTAATAACTGCTTACTTTAACAACTACAATAGATTCGTGTTACGAGCAGGAATCAAGACAACCTAAGAAACAGCAAGATAACGCTTAACGAGGTTCATGTTCTTAAGAAGAGACGTATAGACTTAATACAACTACTAAATAATGCTAAAGGTTTTATTTAAAACGTGTTTTGCAGCTCTAACTGTATATAGTTTAAGCGATGTAGTGCTATTATACAAGAGTCATAGTGTTAGCAGTAAGCTACTATAGCTTTTATTATTAATCTATATATTCTTTACTATATAATATGTGTGTTGTATGTATATCTCTTATTATACAAGGCGTTTTAGGAGATTTATCTACGTTACGCGCTGTTATGATTTTTTAACATATTTAGTAGTTACTGTTAATTTAGAAAAACATACATCCTGTTATAAACTGTTCTACAATTACTACCCTGTGTTCTACGTCTACACTTTGTCTTTTTCTTAACCTTGTCTATTTCTCTTCTCTACAGAAGCTTACTATTACAAATATTCTATGCGCTAGCTTACTAGTTAAACACTAGATAAAGAGCCTGTAAAGTCTGCATTATATTAGTAGCTAAAGTAGTACAATGCAGAGGTATATTATT
This sequence comes from Alternaria sp. 'sect. Undifilum', assembly GCA_024321975.1. Lineage (NCBI taxonomy): Eukaryota > Fungi > Ascomycota > Dothideomycetes > Pleosporales > Pleosporaceae > Alternaria > Alternaria sp. 'sect. Undifilum'. The sequence continues at coordinate 6,979,744 of JAJJZI010000006.1, forward strand.
ACTATTCTACGCAGGCTAAGGCAACATCGCCTTGCCCTACAACTCTTAAGTAAAGTAAAAGAAGCTGCTATAAGTTTGTTCTTCTTACTAGTTACTTGTAGCCTGTAGCGTTGTTAAATTATTTGTGTCGCAATAAGTAGCGTTAATGTTCTTTACAGCAGTTTACAGTTGCAGCCTCTAAACCTATAGTAGCTACTGCGACACAGACGCATGCACCCTACCTGCTTATACAGTAAGCATTACTATTACTAGCAACTTGCGTCTATTTTACTACTTTAGTAGAGTGTCGCTAAAAGCTCAGCATTATATTATTTCAGCCTATTACTCTTTACCCGCAGCGCATAGTTTAAGGTTATTAGCTAACTCACTCTATTGCACAATCTCTAGGACTAACAGGACAAAATAATTCAAGTAGCAACATCTATTGTAAAGGCGCTAGGGATACTAGACTATTTTCTAATACGTCAGAATTAGAGTCGTCTTCGTCTTCGTCTTCGCTGTCTAGAATCTTAGTAAATCCTACTGCCGTAACTAGCGCATTTATTTTAATGCTAAGCCTCTCCTTTCTAGCGATAGGCGCACTAGTAATTCCGTCTAGCCCTAGCTAGACTTCAAGGGCCTTACTTACTATACAAATTTTAGGCTGTTCGCGCTTTACTAGCTTAAGAAAGACATCGCGCTAGTTTTTCTGTAGCACACGCTTAAGCTAATAGTTTAAGACCTCTTTGTAGGGTATCAACAGCAGTAATCCTTAGCCTAGAGCTTAGACTATGTTAAACTATTATATCGCTCGCTTTAGGCAGTAACAAAAGGCTACGTAGTCAGCTTTAGATAGTAACTAGCTAACTAGACAGACTAAGTATGTAATAGCCTCTATTTATGCCTAGCCCTTCTTATACCTGTTACGAGTTCTGTCGTTACTAGCTACGCAATTAGCGAGCTAGATTTCCTCAACCTTATAAGCGTACGCCTTCCCTAGTAAAGCAAAAGCCTAGCGAGTACTAATGTTTACTACTGCAAGCATTATCTCATATTATATGCACATATCTTAGGCAAAGCAGAATACATTATTAGCATTAGTATAAAGTATTGTACTACTATTAACTAGCTGCGCTATTTGCGTCTAGGTAAGAACATAACAATCTACTAGTCTTACTAAGAACAGCGTGCCTTATTTCTACTAATTAAGCAAGAACTGCGCGGCGCTGTACTACAAAGTTAGATTTCTAAAAGCACACGCTTTCGCTAGCATGCTGCAGGCAGTATAGTATAGCATTAGTAAGGCAGAATAGAAATCTATATCTTCTACAACTTTTTGCTTAAAAATCTAAGAAATTGTCAGCTTATCGTCTTACGCAATGCTGCCGAACGCTATACATTCCTGCGCAGGCATCTTTTAGACAGTTCCTTTAAGCCTATCACCTCGCGCTTCTTTACACGCAAGGTTTCTAGCTTCCTTGCATACTATAGCTCTACAAGACAGTTCTTGTTAGTAATAGTTATAGACCTCTTTACAAGTAGATGCGTTGTATCCTAGTTTTTACTATCTCTATTACTCTTTCTGCCCTTGTATCTCTTGTTAGCTCTAGCTATGTCTTTGTCAGCGTATACTGTTATAGTGTTAGCCTAGCTAGCTCTAGCTGTCGCGTCGTCCGCACTATCGTCCTGTATTATAAGGCAGTTTAAGCTGTTAGCGCGGATCTTGTTGCAAATAGGCGATAACTAGACTAGTAATAAGGAAGCTAGACGTTTATAGTACAGCACAAGGTCGCCTGTAGTCCTTTGTGCTAATAGCAGTATACTATCTTCCTTATCTAAGTCTATGACTATGCAGTTCCTCGCGATGCCTTCCTTTAGCGTCATTAGCTACACTATAGTTGTGTTTTTAGGCTCTAGAGACTTACAACGTTAATAGCAGCACTTACAAGACACTCTTAATTTTTTTTGTTAAGTATGTTAGTACCTAGCGTCTCTCTTAGCAGCTATATTGTATTTAGTGTTAAGTGCGCTATAAAAACTAGCTTGCACGTTTTGTTGTCACCTAACTCTAGAACGATCTATCCTGCGTATCATACATTGCCTAGCATACGGCAGGGTTCTGCGAGACGACGCGTAAGAAACTTGTAGTAGGACTAGTTAGGTAAGTTGTATGCTAATTCATCTGTAACTGTGGCGTCCCACCGTGCAGGAAAGCCCCTTCCGCTGTTTCTATCCTAGCAGTAGTTTCTATAGAACTGTAGCTAATCTATTTTGTAACTAAGGCTAATAGTCTTAGAGAGCGATAAGTATGTAGGTAGCAAAGTAGTAAGAATAATAGTAGAGAATAGAAGAAGTGTTATGTAAAACAGGGGGCGGGGGCGTGCTAGCAAGTTGCGGCACATAGTCGCACTGACTAAGTAACAAGGTAGACTGCGGTCTTAAATCTTAGAAGAGGTCGCATCCTTAGGTTAGAAAGTTGTATACCTAGGGTTAGACCACGCAAGTAGAAAGTTATATGCATAGTAAACCTGTAAGGTAGTTCTTGTTAGCTAGACTATGATATAGCTTAATAAGCCACTTGCTACAACGGCAAGCTCCTAGCAACAGGAAACGTTAACAGCTACCTCTATAACAAGGAGTTGACCACTACTATAGCTAAAAATAGACATAGCGCTATTAATTTGTTACACTATCGTATTAGTAGAGCAGCTATACTAAGAACAGATGTATTAGCTTGCTGACAAAGCTTATATTATATTAAAAAAGTAGCTAATCTTTGCGTTGTAGCTAGTCTCTGTCTTACTTTAATACTTAGTATTGTAATATCGTTTTTGAAGCTATCCTAACCTGCTTTTTATTAGTTTTAAGAGTTGAAATGAGCTTATCGTCGCACTCGTCGTCGCCGCAGCCTTAGCGCCCGCCGGCGCGCCTGTCGTCGTCGCGCTCGTCGCACTCGCCGCCGCCGCTAAGCGCCTAGTTTGGCGCGTTCTATAGCCTATTAAGGCCCCTCTTAGTGTTGTTGTTGCAGGATAAAGACTTAGATTGCTTAGTTAAGTGCCTGTTACGCTAAGAAGACTCTGACAACAGCAGTAGCAATAGCGATAGCAATAGCAATAGCGTACTAGGCGCTAGTGTTACGCCTAACAACGCACGCTAGTCTTGCGTAAAAGAGTACTTGCCGCGTTGTCGCCGCTACAGGGAGCTTTATAAAGTAGTTAAAGGCGTTGACTGCGACCTTACAGGCCTTTATGATACTAGTTTACATAATTACAACTATTTGCCGCTGCCTAAGTTAGTGTATCCTAGCTTTGACGACGCTGTTGCTAGCGTTAGTAAGTAGAAGCTAAGGGCGCTTATCGTGTACTTATAGACTAGCTAGCTAGTAGTTAAGCTAATATACTCTAGCTTTTTTGCTGTCTTAATGTCTTTTACTACAAACACGTTGCCCACGTTAAGCTATTAGACGCCTAAGACAATAGCAGGTTGCGTTACAATTACTAATACTTAGCTTTTTAGGCGGTCGCCCTGCGTATCACACGCTACGCGCTCGCTAAAACTGCTAAACAATTGCAATACGCCCGCAAGGAGGTTGCTAAACAGCATCGCAATAAGAGCTACTAGTTTACTCGCTGTAAAGGCTAATACACTAGCTCCTAAGGTATGCCTTGTTAGCACTAACTTGCAGAGATTTAGCGCACCTCTAGTGTCCTCTAAGTCAGCGATTACTACGTTTATTAGTAGGTTAATTGCGAAGAAATCGCTGAGGTTGCGCAACCTAGCATTGCGCTAGAGCCGCAGGTAATAGCGACCTCATAGCAGAAACAGCGCTAGCAACAGCGTAGTAGCTACCGCAATCCTAGCTTATTTTTTAGTCTACGCCCTCCGCTGTTTCAACGCTAACAACAGCAACTATAGCGCTATCGTAGTTATCTTCTGCGCAAACTTTAGCGTATCAACTGCCTATACTAGCGCAGCAGCAGCTGCTAGCTGTAAGCCTACAGCAACCTATTATTGCTATGTTACAACAATAGCTACCTTATAGGCAAGTTTATAAACCTTAACTTAGCAACTACAACAGCTAACTGTCGCGATAGGTAGCCTCTATAGGCGTCGCACCTAGCGTATCCTCCTCTGTTGATCGATCGTTGAGCTCACAAGCAATACAGACGCTGTTATAGGCAGGTTACAGTGCCTTAATAGCTAGCAACAGCGCTAAATTAGCAGAGTTTTTAGCCTTAGGCGCACCCCTAGGCGCAACCTCAGGCGCAACTCTAGCGATTTAGGTCGCTGGCAGTAGCAACTAGCTATCACTAACCTCTATTTTAGGCGCTAAGTACGCCTATTAAGGCCGTCGACAGCTTTAGGTTTGCTGTACCAGCGCGACAATATAGCTGGGCGGGCGGCAGCATGCTATACAACAATAGTCAATAATAAGATACCTAAGTTTTAACTCTAATTTTAAGCTATATTGCCTACAATTAAGCTTTATTTTTCGTCTACATCCTCCTCTGCGATTTAGGCGCCCTACAAGCTACTGCATAAGTTTTTAATATAGTACTAAATACAATACAAATCTAAACTTATAAGGTAGCTTAGCTAGCAGGATCCTTGCAGCGTACTATGTCTGTTTTTAGCTATAGTAGTAGTCAACTCCTTGTTATAAGGGTGGCTGTTAACGTTTCTTAGTGACAGCAAGTTGTAAAGAGACTGCGATATAGCTTGACAAGTCGCCTGCTACGACGGCAACTTGCTAGCAATAGCAAATTGCTAAGAGACTGCGATATAGCTTAGCAAGTCGCCTGCCACGACAGCAAGTTGCTAGCAAAGGCAAGTTGCTAATAGACTGCAATATAGCTTAATAAGTCGCCTGCTACAATAGTAACTTGCTAGCGACAGCAAGTTGTAAAGAGACTGTGATATGGCTTAACAAGTCGCCTGCTACGACGGCAACTTATTAGCGACGCCTAAGGAAGTTTTCTTTACCTTACTACGCGACACTGCGCTTATGTCACGTTAGATGCTCTCTTATAAGCTTCCTTAGCGCTTAAACGCGATCCTAACATAAGCTATATTGCAGTCTCTTAGTAACTTGCTGTTACTAGCAAGTTATTGTTGTAGCAGGCAACTTGTTAAGCTATATCGCAGTCTCTTCGCAAGTTGCCGTCACTAGCAAGTTACTGTTGTAGCATTATACGGCAGCTGCGCGTACCCTAAATTCGCTTAAGTAATAGAAGTTCTATTCCACGATCCTGAACAAAAGTATAACAATATCTATGTAATTATTCAAGAAACAGCGTACAAGTGTAGTTTAGAACTACTAAGGCAGAAATTTAAAGTTAGATATAAATCTAGGCTTGCTTAACATGCAAGATTCTCTGTAATAAGGAGGTACTAGAAATCCTTTGTTAAGCGTGCGCAAGAAAGACAGAAGGAGCAAGCGCAAGTCTATTAGGCGGCGGCTAGTAGAGACCTACTGTTGTAGGTTCTTTTACTAGGAGGAATGGCGCTAGTAAAAGATCCTAGGCGGGAAGAAGAAGAAAATTAGTTAGACACAGATCGCAGTCTCTTCGCAACTCGCTGTCGCTAGCAAGTTACTATCATAGCAGGCGACTTGCCAAGCCATATCGCAGTCTCTTAGCAAGTTGCTGTTGCTAGCAAGTTGCTGTTGTAGCAGGCGACTTATCAAGCGCAAGTCCATTAGGCGGCGGCTAGTAGAGACCTACCGTTGCGGGTTCTTTCACTAGGAGGAATGGCGCTGGTAAACGATCCTAGGCGGGAAGAAGAAGAAAATTGGTCGGACACAGATGACTAAAACACCCCCTAGGTTAGCCTAGCTGAGTCGCTATAAGCATACAGTATCAGCTTTCAAGCCTATAACAACAGCTCCTACACATTATTCTCTAAAGAAAAAGGCTTTACAGGCTCTAGCTTCTACTATTAGCTACAGCATAAACAACTACCTCTACCTCTTAGCCTAAACAGCGAGATGAAACTGTATCTAATAATGCACACTAACAATTACATGTCTATAACTAGCAGAACCTCGCTATACATTATAGTGTACACTAGCTTGCTGCAGACTTTAGTAAAGGCATTGAATATGCAAAACCTAAGTATTCCTGTTAGTATATAGAACTACCCTAAGCCTTAGATGTGCGACACATTTACTAACTTATGCCGTAGTAGCTCTAGACTATCTGCTTCTATAAGAACTGAACAAAGTTTTGCACGCTGCTAAGGTGTTACAGATGTTAAAGTTAGAGGGTCTCGCTAAATAGGCGCGATACAGAGGGCATGCAGGTAATGAAACCTGTCTGTACACATTCGTCATATACTAAACTATCCTCAGAACGTATTACCTAGGGCTTAATACTAAAAGCTGCTATCATCTTATATCTCTTAATATTAGACCTTCAGCACCTTGCAAACAGCAGCAGTGTTAGCGCTAACCTCCTAGCTCTTAAAGAGTTTTAACAAGGTCATAGAACGAGATATATATCTACTAAACTGCGCAATAACAACGTAGTGTTAAAGCACAGCATAGCACGCAGAATAGCCGCTATCACTAGAACGTTTTACATAGACGACATGAACGTTAGCACAGTACATATCTAGGATTTCGTGGCTTGCTTTGTTAAGGGTTAGCATATCAACTAATCCCCTCTAGACAGCACTAACGCAAGCAACAGAATTGCTACAGCGTTCACTACAACACTTGCTTCACGAGCCTATAGTAACTAAGATATTATAAAAGCTTTCTAGGATAGCATATAGAACGCTGCGGAAAGCATTACGTACTATTCTCGCCTTCGATCTAGCATTAGACACCTCCGTGCTAGATGAGGTGATCCTAACAACTTTCTAGATAAATTAATATCGCTTGAACAAATGGGGGTTTTTTTTCGTGTTAACTATGTTATCAGCGACTACTTAGATTATAAGAAAAGAAGAGGGCTATAGTCTAACACGTTTTATTAAGAGGATCTGTCAAAACGTTATAAGAACAGAATTTCTTAAGCTGCTAAAGGATATAGCGGATCGCATCATTGTATCGCCGTCAAAAGAGGAGAGCTTCACACAACGTATCTAGTAAAGGATAACTGCTATTGCCATCCTCTCTAAGTTCTGTGTCCTTATCTTATTGTTGTGGTTGTGTTTTGAACCGCTGCAGTACGACGTCAGCATTAGGTAGCTTAACGCCTGTAGCTTTAAACGCTTTTAGTATATTGTTAGGCATAAATAAGGTAGTGTAGGCGTCCTAAAACAACGGGAAAAAATCGCTTTTGCTTATAGGAACTAGCCCTTAGCTGCAGTAGAAGTAGCGGGTGAGCTCAGTCGAATAGGCAGTTGAAAGATGAGAGAAAAGTACTACATCTAGTAGTTACAAGCTGTAAGTTGAATAAGGTAGAAACACTATTAATAAGATCTTGTTAGCGTCGCAATGATTAATAAAATCCCTAGTAACGTAGCTAGCATAGCCGTCAAGGATGAGAATGTAATAACTCACCCACGCCTTGCTCTTTGTACAGCGATCAAAGACCTGTTCAAGCTAGGCTAATCCTATATCATTATTTGACTAGCCTAATAGGCTTATAGTAAAAAAAACCTAGTGTTTTCCTACTTCTACGTCGCGTAACTAGGCGTCGCGAAGTCCTGCCTTTGCCTTAAAGATCACACCTAGGTCTATTAAGCTCTTATCTGCACAAATACACGCTAAAATTGTTATCTACTCTCGTAATCTATCTTGCAAGGCTGCTGTTACGTTATTTTACTCCTAAAGTTGTTTTAAAAACACGCGTTTTGACCTAGAAGTAATGCTAATAAGGAAGCCCTTCTCGTCTATATTATAGATGTAGCACGCGTTAACGTTATACTCTCAGATTTTTGAGTGGAGGAGATTGAAATACAATTAATAGTTGTCCTTAGTGTTAGCCTAGTAACGATTACGATCGATTCTAGTAGTATATTGCGAGGTAAGAGTGTATGTCTTTGTAGAAACCGCTGAACCTACGCATCAGAAACCTCCTACTTCGTCAGCGTAGAGATAGTATTTTTGAATATAGCTCGCCTAGGTGTAAGCCTAGGCCTAGTTAAGCCTTGTATATACTTTACAAGTTCTAACTCCTATTGTAGAGTAAGATGCATCTGTTGTTTGGCCTCCTCTGCACAGGAGCGCGATTTCCCTTAGTGCTAACGCGCCAACGTTGTTTAATTAACACCTAATTTTTTGGCAGCTGCGCAGTATAAGAGTTTATCTTTAGGATCTTGCGCATTAATTGCTATAATAGCTTCTTTAATTAGAGTTATAGTAATAGAGAAATTACGCGTTAAAACATATAGGTTAGCTTTGTTATAATGTTCAGGTGGCTCGTTGGCTAATGTAGCTCGTTAGCTAACGCACCTCAGTACTAGTAGTATTAAGCATACACTCGCACTAGCAATTTGCTGCGCTATAAGAGTAACTGAAGTAGCTATCTGTTTTCTAACTACAAGTTGTTTGTAGTAATAGCGTTTAGGTATTGTAAAGAGCCTCTACGTATTAGTATTTAGCGTTGTAGGTTGCATTTAGCTGCCTAACTTAGGGGACTACGCGCCCGCAAGTCAGGCTAACAGCTAGCGCTACCTTAGCTACCTCAGCTTCTAAAGTCTGTGCAGCGCTTCTACTAAGAATACTACAGCAGCAACTTGCTAACAGCAACAACTTGCTACAGCGGAAACCTGCTTGTAACGGCAGATTTAAAGAGATTATAATATTGCTAATAGTAGCAACTTGCTAACAGCAACAACTTGCTACAGCGGAAACCTGCTTGTAACGGCAGATTTAAAGAGATTATAATATTGCTAATAGTAGCACCTTGCTAGCGACGGCAACTTACTAGCCTCCTTACAGCAGTAGCAATAGGCAATACGTACAGTTGTTATTCTTTGTTAGTCTAATGTGCCTATATTAGTATTGAGACCACTACAATTAGCTCAGCAGGATAACAACATTTTAGTAGATCCTAAGCATTTACAGCAAGAAAAGAGGAAGAAGGCTGTAAAGTTTATCAACGCTCTTCCTAATCTAGAGCTTAGGGAGATAGTGCAAGGGCAGCCGAACTGTATTGCGACTGCCCTACTTAGATAGGAAGTATAAGGAGTCACAGTGTCAGATCTTATAGGTTAAGGCAGTATTCGAAAACAGCTGCGCGACCTTCTTAATAACAGTATTAATATTGCAGATAGTTTAGGTGCTCTTAATGTTATAACGTGTGGGAAAAACGCCAAGCCTATAGATGCTAGGTACGCTAAATCACACCTAGCATCTGTTCTAGCCTCTAATTAGTTAAACCGGCGCACGGGCCCTACCTATAAAACTTTATTAAATACACTACTTATTAAAAGCGCGCATTGCAATGCAATAAATTTGTATTCATTAAATGCGCAAACTCGCTACAAGGTAAGTAGAAAGAGAGATTCCTAGATAGATAAATTAGACAATATACCTATAGAGGATGTCTAAGGGGTTTAGTAAAGGAATAGGCAGGCTTTTGCCTAAACTAATCTACTAGAATGCTAGGTTACTGTAAACGGCAGCTTTTTAAAGTGCTTAATTAATACTAGGGCATAAATAAATATCTTGAGACTTAGTGCAGCGCGAGCATTAAAGATACTGTATAAGATGATAGAACACTAACTAGGGCAGCCTTCTCCTAGCGTTACCTCGGCTAATAGCACACATGATCTGTTCGTTGGGACTGCGTACAATATACCTATACAAATAGAGACAGTTACTATTAGAACTATGTTTAGGATTGTTGCTAATGTCACAAGATCTGCAATTCTAAGAGGGCCCTAGTATGCAAGCGCTAAGATATTAATTCAGTACAACGCGTTTAGACGAATTATGTGCTAAGTCCTATCTAAAGATAGTACGAGGAACGCAGTCTTTGTTACGTCTAACTTATCTCTATATCACCCTGCGTAGACGATTAGAAATGAAGCCTCTAACAACGACTGAGACAGAGAAACAGCAGGTAACGTATAGTTGCATGTGATTACTAAAAGAATAGGCAACAAACTGCAAGTAGCTGCAGTAAAATATATACAGGAAGCTACATAGTCAGATCTAACAGCTAGATTTAGCGACTTTAACATGCTGTATACAGAAGGCAGCAGGAAGGATTAGATAGTTTAGATGAACTAAGTGTTCACGCACGCAGTAGGGCAGCCTAAGAATCCTACAAGAAACTATAAACTTAGTAAATTTTCAATTATGTGTAAGCTTAATTGTTAGCAACTGCGAGAAAGACTGTTTGAGTTTACCTAACAACGCAATAGCCTGTACATGATGTACAAGATAGTAGACAAGAAAGTTTGACCTGTTAATATCCCTTAGCAAGAGATGCCTATAGAATTTGGACGAGAAGACTAGAAGGAAAGGGCGAAAGAACGACAGCTCCTTAGAATACGTATTCTAAATCCTGATAAAGGGCTATGCGATTATCTGTTTAAACTGAGATATGCTGCTTTCCCGCAAGAGACAAGGCTTACTAAAGAACAAGTTAATAAGCTACATACTAGAGACTACTTACAGCTGTTTAAAAGGGAGATATTCTTGCACATGCTTTTTAACTAAGAGTAGGCGCTCTCTTAGTAATTTAAGGAATTAGGAAGGATCTATCCTAATGTATGTCTGCTATACAAGATACAAACAATACTATATAAAGCCTAGCAAGTGTAAGGTTTTGCCGTCCTAAAAGCCTTAGAACCGCAAGTAGTAGATATAGTTAACGTCTGCCTAAATTAAGGAATATAGGAAAAGTGTAATAGTCAATATTATAATCTATAGCACCTAGTGCTTAAGAAGGACGAAGGCGTTCGATAGATCAGCAATGCGCAGCAGATAAATGCAGTCACTATACAAGATGCGAACCTACTACTAACAGCAGATAAGTTTTCTAAGAGGTTCGTAGGATGCAAGATTATCTTACTTATAGATTTGTTCTTAGGATATAATTAAATCACGCTATATCTAGAAAGCAGGGACATAACAGCGCTTTAAACACTAGTAGGGCTTATATAATTATGCACGATAGTTATAGGTACTACTAACTTAGTAGCAGCGTTTTTACAAGTGATAATAAAGATTCTAAGAGACTACTAGCCTAATACTATGCCCTTTATTGACGACATTACATGTAGAGGGCCAAAAACTGACTATAGCAGAGAAGAATTGATGCCAGGAGTCTAACGCTATGTTCTTAAGCATATCCTGCAACTAGACAGGGTGCTAGCTAATATTAAACAAGCTAGAGGCACAGTGTTAGGAAAGAAGTGTTACTTTCTTATAGAAAGACTTAAGGTTGTAGGTTATAAGGTCAGCCCTTAAGGCTGTCATCCTAACTAGAAGAAAGTTAAGAAGATCATGAACTAGCTACTATACAAGAATAAAAAGGAGGTACGATCCTTTGTAGGCAAATGCGTCTACTGCCGTATATAGGTAAAGGACTTTACTAAGATCGCTAAATCTCTACTCACGCTCTTACGAGATAATGTTCCTTTTAAATAAAGAGATGCACAAGACGCAGCAATGTATAAGCTAAAACAAACTATATACAACGTACCTGCACTGACGAACCTTAACTACACTAACACTAAGGATTACAAGATATTCCTAATAACTAATATAAGTTAAGACAGTGCGGGAGCATGCATTAAACAGCTTAAGGGGGACAACAAGCGACACTTAGTGCAGTTCAAAAGCACACTGTGGTCAGCGCGAGAGAGGCAATAGCACTCTACTAAGTTAGAATACAAGGCTGTGCTGTAGGCTTTTAAGAAATTTCATACCTACCTCTATAGTGTTTACTTTACTATAGAAACTAACGCTGCAACCCTTATTACTCAACTAAATTACTTATCTACTAACAATCTAGGATCTGTTATAAATAGGTAGATATTAATAATTCTTTTGTAGGACTTTGACATTAAGTATATACTAGGATAGAAGAATGTGGTTGCGGATGCACTATCACGGTATCTAAAGGCTAATGATTAGGAACCGCCTCTAGAACTTAAGGAGGATTTAGAGAAGTTTATTAATTATATAATTAGGAATGTGAATGCACTAATACTAGCAGGACAAGCAAGGGTACTCTGTTAGGAATTCTCAGAGAAATTAGAGCAATACGCTTAATTTTTGGTCAACTTTAGGACTCCTAGAGGTATAGAACTATAAGAACTTTAAGCATAGAAAAAGCGAGCTCTAAACTTCTTTGTACGAGACAGGATAATCTTTAGAAAGACATCTAGGAACATTGCGTTCTGGCGGGTTGTAGATAATACTGACATAAGAACAGCTGTAGTATAGAACGTGCACTCTTAGATTAGACATAGAGGAGTTAACGCAGAGTACTCTATACTCGCTTAGCAATACTAGTAGAAAGGAATGTACAAGCACGTGTAGCAAAAGCTAGCGACCTGCTTAGACTGTTAACTGCGATCTTCAAAGAGGAAGGTTAATATGCTTACTAACACTTATAGTTTCGCTATCTAGGAGACTGTTGCGATTAATGTAGTATACATGCCTTAGAGTTTTAGGAAGAAATTTTTAGCTATCGCGAGAGACTACCTTAGCAGCTAGCCTAAAGCAAAAGCTCTGTTAAACATCTAGTTAAAGACAATCGTAGAGTTTATATATGAGGACATTATATGTTGATAGAGCACAGCGCGCAAACTTATAGTCGATGGAGGGCCTAATTTCGCTAAGGTGGTCTTACATCTAGCAAAGATGTACAGAATTATCTAAGTCTAGTTGTTAGGACACAACCCTCAAGCTATAGGAAAGATTAAAGGAGGGCACAAGCCTATTGTAAATGCCCTTACAAAGCTGCTAGGACCTCAGGTAAAGAACTTGCTAATAGTTCTCCTTGTAGACAGGATCTTAATACAGGAACAGATAGGTTACTTGCTGTACTAGTTAGTTACAGAGCAGAACCTAGTGCTTCCTATTAAACTTGCGCTACCTACATAGCAAACGCTTCTATTTAGAGAAGTAAAGGACCGCGCACAGCTGCTCGCGATTCGAGCAATGTAGCTAGATCTTAGAGATTAGTTTACAAAGGATGCAGTTGCCTGTACTAATTAGATAAGAGCAGCTAAGAAGGAATACTAGGATAACACTAAGGAAATACGACAGGAGGATATAAAGCTAGGAGACTTAGTTCTTCTCTAGAACTCTGTTTAAGAAATTGATATATCGCGAGACTGCAAGCTAGATACAAGATAGTTAGGCCTATACTATATCTATAAAGCTAGACCTGATAGGGGAACCTATTGTCTTGAGGACCTTAATAGTACACGCTTCCCCCACACGACACCTAGATGGCGATTAAAGCTGTTTAGACAAAGACTTGTTTAGATATTATAGAAGAAGATTAAGGAAATATAAAGTTATAGGATCCTAATTATTAGGAGCGAACTAGCCCTACAGTAGATATTCCTATCTCGCCTGACTCGCCTAAGCTACATATAGAACTACAACTACCTCTACCTCCTGCAATAAGTGATAGCCTTTATCCTCAAGTTGTTATTACTAAACGCCTTATAAAAGAGGAGCGTTATGCATACAGACAAGATTTTAAAAGCTTAGACTTAGACTTAGATACAACTACATTAGACAACTAATAGGCTATAGGACGGCCTATACTTTTAGGAAGGGGAAGAGATACTATGCTAGTAGTACCTGCTTTCACCTTTAGCCACTTATTTACTAATTTCCTATACAAAATTTAGACACACGCCACCTATCCTACTAATTCTAAGTGCTCACTACTACACTAAAACTATACTCAATTTCACGTACTCTCAGGACAGCAGCTAATCACAACAACTATTTTAATTGCAAAACCCGCTCATTTTAGCGCGATTTAGACCCTTTTTACCTCTACCTGCTAGCTGGCAGGATACCGCTACTACGCATGAGCTAGAACTACACCCCTGCTAGCTATCTAACTTTCCTTCTACACAAACTTTACTACCTTTTGTTAGGGTAGTTACTTTCTAAGACGACGATTACAATAATATTCCCTCCTCTTAAACTAGCAGTAGCTAAAGACAATATTTAACTCACCTTAGCCTACCTGCGTAAACAATGCTTCTAGCGTTGTTAGACAAGGCTAAGGGCAAGCAACTACAGCAGCAACTGCTATAAACACTAAGTCTATTAAGGGTTTTTAACGACCTTAGAGTCTTCGCTAAAAAGGAAGACTACGTTGTAGACTAAATCCCTAACGTCGTACAGCATCAAGACAAAGTACTAGAGCTTATAGAGCTTAGCAACAATATTAGAGTTATTAACATCTAGACCCTAGTTGACAAGATCCTTTCAAACGCGCTAAAACAGCAACGTATTATTATAGATTGTTAGTTTAACAACGCCTTCTACTAATTTAACCTAATTCTTAAGGTTATCTTAGGAGTAGGTAACCTTTGTACTCAGCTCCCTAGACTTATAGACGAATACAGTGGTGTTAAAGGTTTCTAGGAATACTATCCTATTATTAGTACAGCGTCCTCGACGCGAGACAAGAAGGCTAAGGAACTAGGCTGAGCTATTGCAATAGTAAAGAAACTAGCTCTAGGATTCGTTCAAGAATGCGTTAGCATCTACATGCCTTATACGCTGCTTAGTTACTAAAGATTAACAGACATAGCCTTTGTATTAAGGCGTATAGATCTCAAGGATGCTGCTTATTTCCTTAACGCTGCAGCAGCGCACCGCATTAACTCTAAAAACTAAGGTAAGGAATAATATGTATTAACTACTAACTAGGCAACAGTAAAACTGCTATATAAGAACATTTGCGCTTTTATTAAACAGAACAGTCCTTACAACTAAGCACCTTACCTGGGTATTAATAAGCAAGAGGCAAAGGAGCTTCAAGATATTAGTGCTAAGCCATAAGTCTAGAAAGAAGATGTCGAATTTAACCTACAGAAGCTACGACCTAATGCTAGGGCAAAGGATAAGCAAGGCAAACCTAATCCTCTCTATACATTCTAGCAAAAGGTTTTTTAACTTATAGCTAAAGCTAAGGATCCTAAAACTAGCCTAGTCTACTCTGCGCAGAACATTTTAAGCAATAAGTACTAGCTGCTTAGTGTAAAGACTTATCTAATATATAGTGTAGTTATCTCTATAACTGCAGAGCTAGGAAGGACCCTAAATAAGGCTTAATCTATTAATCGTTATAGTAATCTTATAACGTCTAAGACTCGCTCTCTAGGGACTCATAGTCCGTTAGTTATAACTAAGAATCTAAGGCAATCTACAGGAATGTTAGCTAGTTAAGGCCCTAACTAATACTTAGCAGTTAAGTTGCGTGAGCTTTAGAACAGAATAACTGTAGTATGACAGAGACATGACGCTGCTAACATCTAGGCAGGACGAGTTAGGACTAGGGACAGTAACTAACAAGTCCCTACACTACTACCTCTACTAAGCTCTTATGCTCTAAAAGTAACACTAGCCTACTAATAAGCAGCTACATACTTAGATACTAACTTTAATAACGCTACCTATGTAGACGAGGAGCCGGATACCCTTAATTAGGAACAGGAGATCCTCTGAGCAGGGTGTCATTACAAGAATCCTACCTCAGCTTTCTTTAAGCTACTTAAGCGAGCCTACGCAAAGAAGCTAATTACTAATCTTAACTGCGTTAAGGTTATTAAGGAATAGTACTGTAAGGTTAATATTAGACAACTGTCTAGCTCTAATAACCTGTTGTATAAGCAAGTATACTTTATCTACAAGCGTACTGCTGTGAGTGTTATAAGTTTGTTTAAGAGGGCTATGCTGTCTAATATACTAGACAAGTGTCTGCTCTCACTATATATAAGACAGAACCGCTAGCAGGAATTCTAATTAGATCCTGTAATTTTGAAGCTTTTTACTAGCAAGTATTGTCTAGCTAAGCAGGATAAAGACCTGTTAAGCTACTAATATCAACCTTCTAAACTTAATCTCTACCCCCTCCCTACTTAGGATAAGATTATTAATACTATAGAGTTTAGACTACAGGCAGAGGAGTTCTAACGCACTAGAAGCATCGTTACTAACGCCTGCACCTAGCTGTTTAAGAACAGTAAGGTTAAGGATATTATTATTAAAACCTTCAAGATGTATCACTTCTACCTACAACGCATAGACAGGAAGCTAAACCTTAGATAGCTGCGCAACATTTACTACTTACTTATCTAACAAGCTGTGTATACTGATCTAGGATACTAGTTGTAATACGCTATGCTCTGCAAAGAGCATACTTTAATTTCTTACCCCTACTACGCTAAGTACGCTAAGAAAGGTGATTAAACTTACTTTAAGCACATTAACCTCAACCTTGAGCAAGCAATAACTAAAGGTCTTAGTGCTAATATAATTTAAGGCAGCGTCTCCTTCAACAATAAGGATAAGAACAACTACACTAAGATGCTACTAGGCTTCTACAACTACGTGCTAGAGTACTTAACGTAGCGCAAGGACGTAGGTATTAAATTATTAAATAGTCTTATTAAAAGATAGGAGGATAAGACTAATTAGCTAGAAGATGCACAGAAGCTAGCCCCTAACGCTTGCTAGACGAAGCAAATCTGCAAGGAAGGACAAGTTTAGATTTTGTCTCCTCTACTACCTCATAGATCTACTAGCCTGACTACTTATAACTACTGCACTATCCTCCCCTAGTTCGTTATAGTCTGTGATAGTGTAATAGAGGTACCTGCTATAGGAACCTATAAGGAGATTTGCAAGGCTCACCGCGACCTTACTATTACTTCTTATACTCTCTTAGGCTATCCTAATAAGTTTAGAGGAATTAATTAGCTATTCTCTGCTAATATTTATATTAAATATAGGTCTTAGATCTAGAAGGCTCTTGTTAGGCAGATAAAGTAGGATAATCCTCTTATCTATAAGGAGTTGAACAACATGCTATAGAACGCTAATAAGGAGTAGATTGACAACTATATCTAGGAACACTACAACTACGTCCTGCATCAAATTATTAATGTATAGCTAGTAGTATAAGAGTTAGAGAAGGACGCCTTTTATGCTAACCTAGTTCAAGGTTTCCTAGATCGCTTATACTTCACTAACTTTAGACAGAACCCTTCTTATACAATAAAGGACTAGGATAAGTAGGATACTAATTTCTCTTAAGCTAATTCTCTTTGACGTCTCTAGGAAGAACTTAGCCTAGAGGCAGATAAGCGCTAAGTTTTTTAGGAGAGCAAAGATCCTATAATGCTCTCCTCTACTTAACGCCTTCCTAGTGTTTAATCTTAATTAGGTAATATTATCTTAGATAATACCTTAGTACTAACAACTCTAACTAGGCAGCCTTGTTATAGTCGCCTCTAGTCTATATTAGAATCTTAACTGCCTGCTACTCCTGTCTCTGCTCCTACTACTGCACCTGCGCCTAGGCCACGTGCTGCAACTACCACTCAAGAGCCTCGCTAAAGTAAGCGACTAAAGAAGTAAGGGAAGGTGTCTAGGATAGATATAAGGTGATTAAGTTATATTTCCTTTGTTTTACTATTTTTCCTTCTGCTAAGTAGGTCGCTTGATGGGGCCAAGCTCGCAGGAAGGGGAGGTATGTGCCGGTACACAGGGTGATACCCTGCTGCTCACTAGGTTAGTGCTCAACCACCTGATCTAGAGGTATATAGCTTATTTTAGAGATCAAAACGAGCAAGACCTACTATCTATCTATTATCTACTTAACATCTCAACTCTTGTATCTCTCTTTAATAGCTAACCTATAATAAGATCTTTATCTTACTACCCTCGTTCTCGCATGATCTGACCACGAGTGATCTCTTGCCCTCGTAGTAGTATGTCTTCATACACTCTAACACCTAAACAATATTAAAAAGGCCCTAGCTTCTAAAAAGAAAGTAGATATTTTGTTACTACTTCTTAAGGTGTACTTACACATAGCCTAGATTTTTGAGTTGAAAACTGCGTCTGCACTTCTACCTCTACGCAGACCTAAGGTTAATCACCGAATTAAGTTGCAAAAAGATAAAAGTAGAAAGGAAACAGAATCTTCTTAGGGCCCTCTATACAATATAAGTAGACTAGAGCTTTTAGTTCTACGTAAGGAGCTTATATCCCTCTTAGATAAAGGATAGATTAGAGCTAGCAGCTCCGCAGCCTCTTCTCTAGTCTCATTTGCTAGAAAATTTAGAGGAGAATTACGGTTCTGCGTTAATTATCAGGCTCTTAACGCTATTACGAAAAAGGATTGTTATCCCTTGCCGTTGATCCAGGAGACGCTCAACAATATCGCTAAGGCGAAATAGTTTACTAAGATTAACGTCTCTGCAGCCTTCTACAAAATTAGGATTAACGCAGGGGATAAATAGAAGACTGCTTTTAGAATAAGATTTAGATTATACAAATTGTTAGTTACTCCTTTTAGTATAGCAAATGCTTCTAGTACCTTTTAATGATATATTAACTAGACACTCCGCGAATACATTAACGATTTCTGCTTAGCTTACCTAGACGACGTATTAATTTACACAAATAGCACGCTTAAAGAACACTAACGCAATATAAACAAGGTTCTAGAAGCTATAGGTAAGGCTAGGTTACCTCTTAATATTAAAAAATACGGGTTTAATGTGCAAAGCACTAAATACCTTAGATTTATTATTAAGGCTAGAGAAGGACTTTAAATAGACCCTGAGAAAGTAAAAGCAATTTAAAAATAGAAGGCACTAACAAATGTTAAAGGAGTACGTAGTTTTCTTAGACTCGCGAACTTTTATTGACGCTTTATTAAGAACTACTCTGATATAGTTGCCTGTAGTATAACCTTTATCTATTTTAAGTACTAAAAAAATAGGTAGAAGTTAGGTAGAGAGTAGAGTATTACATAATCCTATCTAACCTCTATCTAATCTCTACTTATTAACCACTCTACGTAATACAATACAAGAAAATTAGATTAGGATTTTTTTAACTCTACTTTATAGAAGCAGACAACTTAAATTAAACTAAAGAAGTAATTGCTAGCTCTACCACGCGCCTTACACTACCTCTTACAAGATTTCTCCTAGGCTTTACTTAAGCTTTAGAGGAGAGGCTAGATAAAATAGTAGAGGACCTTATAATCGTAATACCTAAGAAATCTACCCTTTTTATTTACTAGAAACTAACCCTAAGCCTTAGTAGACTAGTGATTTAGATCTCTTTAAGGCTAGCCTAAATAGAGCCTTTTCTCAATACGAACGAGTAGCAAGAAAAAAAATACCTTTAGAAAAAAGATTACTTGCTTACTAATAGCTTAGCGCTATTAAGACAGCTAAGCTTAGGTATTTAAAACTATTTCTCTAAAACGAATTGCTTAAAGATATATTAAGCAATCGTCTAACAGAAAGGCTTTTAGAGTTATCCTTTGATGGACAAACAGAGAACCTACAGAAGGTTAATACTAGTATACTTTAAGGGAGCCTAGCCTCTCCTATCCTATTTCTGATCTACACGAAACCGCTATTTCAATCAATTACAGTAAACGACAATATATACTCCTTATCCTATATAGATGACCTCCAAATCTCAACATCAACAATATCTATTAGGAAAAACATCAAACTGCTTAAAAAGGAGTTAGCAAATCTCTTTAACTAAGCAAAGGAGCTAGCTATCAAGTTTGATAGTTTAAAAACAGAATTAGCAAATTAGACAAGATCTAGAAAAGATACAAACAGATGCCTCACGCTACCTACCTAAGAGACCTTCTAACTAAAAGACTAGTTAGGTGGCTAGGTATCTTCTTTAACAATACTCTTAAGTTTAGAGACTACTGCTATATAAGGATAAAACAAGCAAACCAGGCCTTTTTCCGCCTAAGCAGGCTAGCTAATATTAATAAAGGCCTCTTACTAAGGGCAATAAGGCAGTTATACCTAGCGTGCATTACTAGCGTAGCGGATTACGGATGCCAGCTATTTTAGAAAGGCCAACAACACGTCCTTAACAGCAGGCAAAAACTCCAAAACTAGGCTTGTAAAAAGATCCTAGGGACTTTTAGATCTTCCCCTGCAATGCCTAGTAAGGTAGAAGCCGCTCTATTTCCACCTAGAGTTAGGCTAGACAACAGTATAAGGAGATACGCCTTTAGATCTACTTTATTAGATCTAAACCACCCTCTAAATGCTGCCATTAATAACAACAGAGGAGAGTAACTTAATCGAATACAACTATTTATTACCTTAGCCCTCTCAGACAATACAGAGGAAATACAACACTACGCCTTTACGCTATAGAACGCTAGGACTCCTTACAAGGTCCTTATATTAAACAAGCTAAAAGAGATTAAAGCAGAAAGCTATAGGAAACTATTAGTAGACAACAACCTTCTATCAATATACTTAGATGCCTCGACTAGCAAAGGAGTAGGCGTAGGCGTTGCCTTCTACAAGGGAGCTACTCCTATCAAGGAACTACAAGCAAATATAGGAAATAACCAGCTAGTTTACAACAGTAAACTTGAAGGTATTACCTTAGGGCTAGAGACAGCAGTCAGCCTATCAAACATATGCCAAAACGTCAATATCTACGCAGACAATTAGGCAGCTTTATATCGATTAAAAAACACCTTAAACAACCCTAGCTAAGAGTGGCAAATTAGGTGTATTAGAGCAGCAACTCAACTAGAAGAAAAAGGCATCTCCCCCGCGCTATATTGGGTCCTAGGACACTAAGATATACCTAGAGACGATCAAGCAGACCTCCTTGCAAAAGAGGCTACAGGAATAAACCCTTCAACAAATAAGATAAGACTAGCAGTTGTTAGCTCTTGAATTAAACAACTAGCTAATGTAGATTGGTTAAGCCTCCTAGAGAACTACAGGAAAAAAGCTACTACCAAGAACCTAAGCACCTACTCAGCAACTTTTAAATGGAAAATAAGAAAACAGATACTTATCCCTTCTACTAGGAGAGATATATCTAGCTCTTTCTTTTAGTTAAAACTAGGTCATAGCTACCTAAAGAGCTATCTGTTTAAGAGAGGCAAAGTAGAATCTAAAACTTGCCTATGTAATTTTAGAGCTACTCAAGATACAGCTCATATAGTCCTTAGGTGCTAACTATATAAGGATAGTAGAGCTATACTTCAGAACTTATGTACAGAGCTAATCTCTTTACAAAAACAGAAGCAGGTATTAAGGCTACTATAGCCTTTATTCAAAAAACTAGGGTTGGTACACAGGCCTAGTACAAAGGAAACTCTAACAACTAGATGCAATCGCCTACCTAGGCGATTAAGCTCTAAGCACCCCTCCCCTCTCCTCCCTTTCTTTACCTCTACCTAATAGGCTAAGAGCCTTACTTTTATTTAGATAAACCACCCCTTGTAAATTACTTAGAAGATAAAAACAACATAGATACCTGCAGGCCTCAGCCTGCACGTCTTATATAGCCCTTTAGGCTAAGAAAGGACGTTAAACTACAAAAAAAATGCAATCGTCTATAAAAAAAATAAGCTATTAATAGAAATCTATAGTATTTAAAGCAACTAATCTTTTAGAAAGAAATGCTAAAGCTAAAGCTATTCT
This sequence comes from Alternaria sp. 'sect. Undifilum', assembly GCA_024321975.1. Classification (NCBI taxonomy): domain Eukaryota; kingdom Fungi; phylum Ascomycota; class Dothideomycetes; order Pleosporales; family Pleosporaceae; genus Alternaria; species Alternaria sp. 'sect. Undifilum'. The sequence goes on from JAJJZI010000006.1 coordinate 7,001,338, forward strand.
CTACCTGTAAGAGTGCGTTAGATTGACTAAAGGTGCAAGGGAAAACAGTAATAAATTAATTAAAGAACTACGAAGGTTGCGCAGCGAGTTTATATACTTCTCTATAAGGCCTAAGCTTAGCGTTAGTTTTGTAAATATAAGTAACTGCGCCGCAACTGCTGACGTGGCAAGAGAGAATCATGCAAAGTATAAAAGAAAGGCTAAGCAGGCTAGAAGGGGCGAGCAGGGTAGACGGGTTGAGCAGGGTAGAGGTGTTGGGCGGCGTAGGGTTGAGCGGTGTAGAAGGCCCGAGCGCGCCAAGCCTACAGATGCTGGGTGCGCGCACGGACACCTAGCATCTATAAGATCGCAAAACGAGGCATCTTGCTGAGTACTGAAAAACGTTAGGGCTTCAGCCCTTTACACTACCTTTCTCTACACTAGCTCTATTACTAAGAAAACTATAGATTAGCTAAGTTTATCTAAAGAAAAGCTCTATACTACTAGCTAAGAGACTATAAAACAACTAAGAGACTTAACTATATAAAGAACTAAGAGACTAAAATAACAAAAAGGCTGTAAACAGCAAGAAGACTAGAAACGTCTAAGAGGCTATATTTATAAAAGAGACTAAAACAACTAAAAGGCTATAAACAAGTAAGAGACTAAAAGACTAGACAACTAAAAGGGTGTAAACAAGTAAGAGACTAGACAACTAAGAGGGTGTAAACAAGTAAGAGACTAAAACAACTAAAAGGGTGTAAACAACAAAGAGCTGTAAACAACAGAGAGCTGTAAACAACAAAGAGACTAAAAGACTAGACAACTAAGAGGGTGTAAATAACTAAAAAACCCTAAACTACTACAAGACTCTATACATATTAGAACCTTCGGTTCCTATCAGGAACTAGATTAAATGTGGCTTGTGCGTTAACCTTTAGGCTAGAAACTATATTAGATGTAGGCTGTGCGATTTAATTCTTGCTAGGAACTGGATTTCCACCTGCTGAGAACTGACTTTCTGGGAACTGGATTTCCACCTGCTGACAACTGACTTTCTGGGAACTGGATTTCCACCCGCTAACAACTAACTTTCTAGGAACTGGATTTCCACCCGCTGACAACTGACTTTCTGGGAACTGGATTTCCACCCGCTAACAACTGACTTTCTGGGAACTAGATTTCCACCCGCTGAGAACTGACTTTCTGGGAACTGGATTTCCACCCGCTGACAACTGACTTTCTGGGAACTGGATTTCCACCCGCTAACAACTGACTTTCTGGGAACTAGATTTCCACCTGCTGAGAACTAACTTTCTAGGAACTAACACTTAGTTAGTGCGTAAAATTCAAGTGTAGTAAATAGAAAGTTGTAGCTAAGACCTGAACTTAGCTAAGAACTAGCAAGAGAGCTGCTATATATAAACTGCTTAGCAAGTAGTGCTTACTATCTTATGTCAGCTAGCTTACGTGCTCTTCTATTAGCTTAGCTCAGCTAAGTTATATGTTAGTAGTAGCGTAGCATGTAGGGCAGTGCTCTGCAACCAATTGTTATTATAACCCTAATATACAGTAATCTTGGCAGAAGAATGCAATTGAAATACAAGGTAGCGTGCAGGAGGGGAGGTTAGCTAAGGGCAACAACAAGAAGTTGTTGCCCTTAGCTAACCTCCCCCCTCCTGCACGCTACGCCTATATGTTACACGTACCCTTATCGCCCTCTTTGTAAGCTCTACACTCTAGTAACTTGCTTCTACTACACTACTCCCTACCAAATATAGAGGAGTCTCCGTCGTGTTGCTCTCTTCTTCGTCTTCCGTGTTAGGTACTTTAGTAATTAATCCTCTACTTTTGTTAGACCTTTGTATACTTTGTGTAGTGTTACTTACCTTGTTAACAAAGTTAATAGCTTTGTTTTTCTATTAATCTAATCTAACTGCTCAAGGAACATAAAGTCGTCTAGTAGTGGTCTGCCTTATACGCATGCAAGAAGGAGAGGCTCTATGCGTAACGCTATTACTCTTGCATCCTTATTGTAGGCTGCGACTATCTTAATCTATTGCCTTACCTGTCCCTGCGTAAGTCTTTCCTTAATAAAAACATCTAGGTTATTACAGTTAGGGAGGAGACCAAACACCTCTAGACTTCCTATTTATATCTTGATAATGTTCTATCAGCGTCCTTTGTCTAACTTCTCACTAAACTTCTCCTACAACAAGGGGTCTGTCTCCTTTGTAAGTTTTCGTCCTAGTTCGCTTGCCTATGTACTTGCAAATAGCAGTTCCTTTGCTACAGAGTTATATTGCACCCTACGACGTCCTGTGCTACCTTTTTGCGATTAGATTTTAGCATTAAGCCTCTCGTAGCGTTCGTAGAAGAGATCTAACTTATATCTCTTCCGCATACGCCCTGCTAGACTGTCAACTTCTAACTTGTCTAGCTCAAAGTATTCTTTACGAAAACCCGCCGCTTCCTCTTTATCTAGCCTAGCAGGCGTGTTACTCTCTATTATTCCTCCTATCTAAGTGCCTCTTTGTGTACTGCACAGAACCTGTTAGGCAACGTAATCCTAAAGGCTTTTTCTATAGCGTTCCTGTCTCTTCTATACTGCAAGTGTTGCTGCCTAATCTTTAAACACCTTAAAGCTTCCTACTACCTCTGCCTGTAAAATTATTTGTGCCCCTAACAATACCCTGATCTTTGGCAGACTGGTAACATGGGAATAATATTTTAGCTCTTTATTGCTTATTGTTTTTGTAGTCTTTGCCTCTTCCTAGTCTTGCGTGCTTGCTATAGAACAAACTAAGTTTATGTTTATTTTATTTACTAACGCCCTGTTGGCTTGCTTAGCTGTTGTTTCTCGTTTTCGCTTTACGCCTAGTTCCGGGTTAAGCGATGTCCGCGTCTCGTTATCGCTGTTATTATTACCCACGTCGCCGCCGTCCTCACATTTGATAGGATTATTGTAGTTATAACGTGCTATCTAGAGCAGCTTGGCCTTTAGCATCTGTTAGCACATCTAGCGAAGGGCTGCTTTAGGCGATCTAGTAATAAACGCTGTTATTAGCGTTGCGCTGTTAAAAATAGCTAGAAAAGCCGCGTTGTTAGACGTAGATAGCGTAGTCTCTACTTGCATAATAACTTGTCTTTGCTGTTTATCTTAGGAGCAGTTCGCAGGGCGAAAATAAATCTTCTTTGCTCTTAGCATAGTAATTCGTGTTGTAGGAGGGGGAGAGATAGGAGTTAGGACGAAAAGCTTATGCAGACTTCTATAGGCTTTAGCGCTTACCCCTCAGTTGCTGATTTAAGTTCCCCGCCCTAACTTAAATAAAAAGCTGCGTCCTTCTCTGTCTACTTCTCCTTCTATTCTCTAGTACTAATCTTGCTGTCCTGCCTTTATTTTGCTATAAAAATGTCTCTCTAGTCTTACTTCTTCTGTTACCCTAAGCCTAGCTATAGGGTTCTTGTGTACAAAGCGCATAGGTACGCTGTGCTACTATTAAGCATTATAACTTATCTTAACAGTTCGTCACACTGTGAACAGCTATCAACTACCACTCGCAAGGCCATTCAGCGCGAAGCAGAAGCATATTCTAACTAGTACATTAATAATTACCTTGACATACAGCCACCTTCCTCTATTGTACTAGCTATAGAAGGGCTTTTGTTGCATTACAGGTCGGCGAAGTGCAAAGAGCTATATTGCGGGCATATCTGTACTAGAACATCTAGTGTAGAGAATATAAAGAGGCACCTTTGCGACTATCACAAGATATTTAGCCCCTCTAACATAACTTGTGCTGCTAGTTTAGCTTAGTAGACTTCCTACTAGAATGTTGTTACTACACAACAATTTTTTACTCGTATACCTAAGAGCGATTTTTCTAAGGCGCAACTTTATTTTAAGGTTACGCTACTATCTGCTAACAACTGCGCTAATGATGTAGATTCTTTAGACAGAGGCGAAAAAGAACTACTATTGCTAAAAGTTTATGTTCCTGCGGTATTACCTAGCGCAGGCGAAGGCACTCTTATACTACTAGATTACCTGTTTGCTGGATACGAGGAAGCAAAGCAATTAAGACAGCGCCAACGCGAGGCAGAGATAGCCTAAGTTCCCTTTGTCCCCGCGCGGCAGACTAATCTATACCTTAAACATACTAAGTTCTAACAATGTCTAGAGGGTTTATTGTAGGAAGATGCTTAGCGATACACAGCGCTACCTACTAATCCTTAAGCGCGGTATCTGTTTAATATAGTTAAGAGTACTACTTTAGTGTATTAACGTGTTGTTGCATTAACATCCTGCTAGGCCCGTATACGCGTGATGCAGGAAAATGCGCAATATGTCCCTACCTTACCTCTTGTTTACTACTAGGGTTATAACACACGCCACAGCATTACGCTAGCAAAAATTTTCTAGTTTTTCTATAGTATACACATTACTAGTTGCCCTTGACTAACTACCCTCCTCTCCTTTACCGCCGCCTAACAAAGCGCTTAGGATACTATTATCTCTTACCTAGACAGCCTTTAAAACTAGTTTCCTAAGGTGGACGTCTAGTATAGTTGCACTACTATGCAACTACTAGAGAAGATGTGTTATCTTTTTTAGATATCTCTAGTGCAGTAGACTGCTGTTAGAGGTAATTTTGTATTCCCTCTTGTCACGGCACTAGCATTCCTTACAGTAGACGTTAAGGACAATAGCTTTTAGCCTGTGTCCTAATTCGCAACAGATTTTAGCGCAATAAAAAAGACTACACGCTTTGCAGCTTGCTAGAAACTAGAAGATAAAACGTGCACTAGGCCTTCTGCTGCTACTGCAGACATCCTTAACCCTAGCAGCAAATTAAGCGTGTAACTACTTAAGGCCGCTAACCTTATTAAAGAACAAGAAGCATTCGCGAAAACCTCTATTAGTAACTAGAGCGAGGACATGGCGTGAGAGAGGAACGACGAGTTTCAGTTGTAGATCTACCAGTACTTAGGCGAGACCTATCACACTCCTATCGCCTAGATTATTACTACGGCTCAGTATATTAGTTAGGCATAATACGGGGAGATAGTAGATGCGTTTGTAAGGTAGAATAGGCCTACTATTTCTATAAAAGAGGTCTCTACTACCTTTAAACAATTCTAAGGCATAGTGTAGTTGTTACAATACAAAGCAGAGGATCTTGTTCTTAAGCTCTTATTTACAGATAAACTTGCAGACCTTCCTACTATACTATAGGATAGTATAGAGTGCTAGCCTAGTAATTAAGAGCTAGGCTACTCTCTTTTTACTGCGCTTAAGTCTTGCAAAGACTGTTAACTTAATTTTGTCCTACACTAAATAGCTACAGCTATACAGTAGAAGAAGCATTGTTAGTTTACTTTTTGCTTAGAGTAGTATAACTGCATTTAAGCGTATAGCAACATAGTCTAGGAGTAGCTTAGCACTCTCTTCCTGCTTGTTTATTTAACTAGCAGTTAGCCACCTTGCTTTACAGAGCTTATTAGTGCCTAAGTAGAGAATTTAGTAAACAACGGCCTGCGTAATTTGTTTATATACTAGGGGCTTATTGCTGTCGTGCTGCGGTACTATAAGGGTTACAACTGAGATAAGTTAGTCAAGATAATATACTGCTACCTGCCTTAGCAAGTTAGGTCCTTACTTGTCTAGTACTGCAGATTTATCTAACCCTTCTAGCAAATTATTACACAACAACAAGCTAAAGAGCATCGCGGCGCCTATTACTATTCATCGCGAAGTCCTCTGCTCTAGGCTAACGTAGACAAAAAACAGTGCTCTTATACACGCTGTAAACACAATACAGTTAAGTTAGCTACGCTACTCTATATAGGTACTACTATTGTACCGCGGCTTTTGCGTCATCTTATTATAGCATTTAGACGCAAGTTAGACGAGGAACAAGGTAAAAGTGCTAAAAGCAGGATCTAGATTTTAAGCCTAGAAGAGGTAGATAAGGCGCTAGAGGAAGAGCATAGCGAGTACCGTGAGTTGCAAGCAGGGCACACAGCTTGTACAGGAATTAGAATCTATAGTCCTACTATAGCTGCCGTATTTCGCGGTAGTTTTACAGCACTAGAAGCCTATTAGAAAGTCTTAACAACTTAGCACTTAGACCTTAGATTTTGTGCTTTAGACGTTGCTATAAACTACATAGCTAAGCAGAACAGTACAACAAGCTACCTAGCTAATTAGCTTTAATCTTGCGTAAACGTGAACATTTAAACTATCCTATAAAAAAACTTTAGCGCTAGTGCACAATTTTGTAGCAAGCAGAAGGCAGTTATTACGTCTATACTAGTGTGTACACTAGCTGTTTTGTATATTGCTGGCACGGGCGCTAGAAAGAGTTTAGTATTTCTCCTGCTAGCTTGTTGTAAAGGATATAGTTAGACTGTCCTTATTACTCCTATTATTGCCCTTTAGGAAGACATTGTTGCGTACTATAAACGTCTTGCTATTGTTTGCTTAAGATAGGGTACACTACTATTTAAGGAAACAGCGCAGATTATCCTAGCGATACCTAAACAACTTAAGAATCCTTAGTTTCAAGAGATAGTGTTGCGCATTTAAGACCTAGGGCGACTAGAGCGCGTTGTAGTAGACAAGTTCTACTATATACTTCTCTTTAACTACGAATACTAGCTAGGTCTTGTAAACTTACACGGAGTTGCGCGACATAGAGTCCCTATTATGTTACCTTCTGCAACAGTTCCCCTAGCTGGCGAAAAAGAGGCGTATTAGCTGCTTAGTGTAGAGGGGCAGGTAACTGCGTTTTGAGAGTCTACTATCTGCACTAATCTCTCCTACTAGGTTTAATCTGTCTGTAACAATGTCGCAGTTGCATTGCAAGCTATAGTAAACTATATTTTGTTAAAAGCGAAGAGCTTTAGAAAGCTTCTTGTGTACGTCCTATTCCGCGACTACACTGTATAGTTAGCCGAAAAACTGTAGTGCTTCTATTATTATAGCGCGATAAGTAAGGAGCATTATAAAGAGGCCCAGTTTGTCTTTAGAGACAGCCTAACTAGCATTATAATCGCGACTAGCGCCTTTAACGCGGGTGTAGACATGCTAGATATTGACGGTGTGTTTATAGTAGGGGAACTTGATTATCTTATTACCTACAGCTAAATAGGTGGGCACGGTAGACGCGATGGAAGGCCTTGTATTGTGCGGATCGTGCTTAGTTCAGGATAGAAGTCTTTTTTCTATAAACTAACTTCCTCTAAGCAGCGTGTTTTAAAGCAAATTATGCTACTAAGCGCAGATGCGCTTAAGCAGTGCATACAGGTTACAATTAACAAATACTTTAATAGACTAACACAACACATTAGCTACTACAAGGGCAAAGCGCCCTATAACGTCTACCGTGTCTGTATAAATGCTAACGTAACTCTACGAAGTAGCAGCGCTACTGCTACTTCTAGTAGGTCTACGTTGGCGGATAATAGACTTGGGATAGAAGGGGCAGACTCCCTAACACCGGTGTCTAAATCCTGAATACCTACTAATTATTACACTCTGTCTTCGCCACCTGCCCTGCCAACTACGGGCATTCGTCGACGCGAGCCTGCTAACAACTATTCCACTACACCTTCTAGCGTGGGTTTTAACCCTAGTCCCTTAAAAAGGCATTACTACTAAGGTATGTATTACTGCTTGTCTAAACTTAGGGTTAGGGTTAGGTTTAGGGTTAGGGTTAGGGTTAGGGTTAGGGTTAGGGTTAGGGTTAGGGTTAGGGTTAGGGTTAGGGTTAGGGTTAGGGTTAGGGTTAGGGTTAGGGTTA